>CM076598.1:24655000-25905000 GCA_038502835.1 Octonoba sinensis | reverse complement strand
TAAGAACACTATATTTTTTAACCACAAGGTAGCGCTAGGCCTTATTTCGGAATTTTCCGAATTTCGGAGCCCGACCCAAAATGGTGGATTTACAGGGCCAAAAATGGGGGATTTACGTAAACATCAACATTGATAAATATGCGCATTTTACTTCAAATTGCACTGTTTTCTCAACGGGTTGATAAATAAGTAACTTTTTTTTCTGGAAAAGGTAATATAAGTAAATCCATGTGTTAATATATTTTACCAAACAAAAAAATAACTTATTCATGGATTTTAATAAAACGCTCCAAATTACAACACACAATTCAGCAAAAATAAACCATACCCACATAGTAGTTCACCATTTCACTAAAATCACCTGCAATTGCATGAAAAAGAAAATAGAGCTGCATTAACACCTAAAAAAATATTAACAGAGAAATCAAACCAAAACGCCAAGTACAAATTGCAAAGTTACTGGGCGTCATTTATGACCACAGAAGAAACAAATAGAGCAAGTTCCTTTATCTGGATTTCTCTTTTTTTTTTTTAAGAGAATAAAATTCGAAAAACGAACTTTTAAGAACTTAAGGAAAAAAATTAATTTTTTTAATAGGAAAAATGATATTTAACTGAGGTCAAGAAATCAATTTTCACCTTTCAACATACATAGTAGGGTTTTCTGGTTTTATCTTGGTTTCCTGAGTTTAGTTCATGTAAATCAGAAGAAACATATCTACAATATTGCTCCTAATTTGAATCAAAATTTATTGGAATTTATTAATTTAACAGCTTCTTAGATTAATATTTTTCTGAATTAGCCAAAAAAAATCGGAAATTTTCGGGAAAAGTAACGAATTTTAAGATTTTTCGAAATTGGGGTTCGGTTCTGTAATAACGTTGGGAGTATCGTTTTACTCCGTAGTTGAGGATTTAACATGCCTAAATTCGTCATCGGCTGATTGTGGCCCAAAAATGTATTAGTTTTACTTGTTTTACGTTTGCAAAAAAGACATTTCTGCAAAACCAGTTTGGGACAAAATCAACGCGGATTTCAGGTCGGTGGATTTGTGGCGCTCGACTGTATATAATAACAAAACTACTTAAAATTGACTAAATGCCTCGCATGTGCTTTATGGAAAGCTGTAAAATTTAGTTATCACATTAACATTTTATCTTTTCATATATTTATGTTATACTCCCTGTCCCTATGTTTGTATGACCTGAATTAATTAATTGCTTTAAATATTATAACCTGTCTTAATTCTTGTTTTGGCAATCCATGTTATGAATAAGAAATACAATAATTATTTATATTTTCGAAAAGACCAGCTGGCAGAGGAATCACTTCCAGATCGAACCAAACAACACAAAACAGCTTAAAATCCTAAAACAAATGTGAGAAAAAATATTGGCAAGCATTTTAGTTTTCCTTATTTACTGAGATAGACTCCACTTAGCATACTTTGAGGTGTTATTTAAAGAGAAAAAAGGTGGATAATACATTGGTACTTATTGTCATGTATTATGAGAAATGCAGATGCGTGCAACGAGAGAAACATCTTATACATGAAACAGTTAAAGTTTGGAGGAGTACTTTGGGGTTAGTACTGGGCCTTATTTTTTTTATTCTTGGAGATAATATAAAATGAATGAATTCTAAAAATAGCATGAAAGTGTTTTCCTCCTTGTTCACTGCTCACAGCTTTCAAATTTTTTCCTGACGGACATGCTGATTGCATGACACATCGTAACTTCGGCGACGCACCCACATAAACATTCTATTCCAGCATCAAGTTAAGTAGAGGCTGCGTACTTCGCGCCTTGCCTCCCACGTAACCATGTACGGGCATGTTCGTAATTTCGTAATCGAAGGTTGAGATGTTGCGTTTTCACCTGTTTTCTGCCTCTACCTGCAAAAATAACTTTAAAGAAGTGGTAATCGCCTGTTACTGCTTGAGACCAGATGTGCAGCCAACATGAAAATAAAGTGTCATGTCACTGATTGCGTTGGGCTGGCGATGGTGTTAAGACAGACAGCGGGATAGAATTTCTCACTTGATGGCTTGCTAGAAACGTCTGGTTTGGATATGCTTCCGTAGAAGCAATAGGGAAGTTTCCACCTACAAAATCTTCCTATTTTGATGCTTAGATATTGTTAAGACTGTTATAAAACTCAAGAATTCACCCATGCCGAACAAAGAAAATTGAACATTGATTTTTAATTAATTTTTAAAAATCCCATCCACAAAAAACGAGGCGGAGCTTAATACGTCACTGTCTGACGTCAGCGGGCACCTCGCGCCTCGAACTCCTCGTATTTTGCAGCGTTCATTCAACGATTCATTTAACTAAACGTGCATCCATTTAATTAAACTACTGTCTATTTTTTATCTTTTTCTTATTCATCATGGATTGTAGGATCCCTTTTAGACAACAAGTTTTTGATTACCCATTTCCGAGTTAAAATTCGTTTTATTTATTCAGTTACGTGTATTTTTGTTGCTTGGCGACTTTTTGGTAATGTTTTGGTAACCCCAGTGCAGTTCATCATGCTATTTAGTGTAGCGCATATTACTTAGCTTATCGCTTTCTTGGCAATTAATCTTATATTTTTGAAATGAAGAATATTATTATGCTACCCCCCCCCCCCCCCCCAAAGGATTTCCGATGTTTAATTTTTTTTACTTAAAGAAAATTCCGTTTTTTTACTTGCGGTTCAAGTGTGGAACTCAAAAAAAAGCATTGGTGAGGTTTTTGAATTGATTATGTGTTTCCTTTTCATGTGAAAAACCTGCAAACAATGGCGTAGCTGGACCTGGATTTCGGGGGGGGGAGGGGGGTTCTTCGGGAGAAGTCTGCTAATTTCATTGTTTTCCAAGAAAAATTGGTCCAATTCTAGACAATCTTTACCATTTCAGGGGGGGTTGGGTTATTCCCAAAACCACCCCCTTATCTACGCCAGTGCCTGCAAATTAGCATAGAAAAAGCATTAAGCCAAACGATGTTGCAACTTTTATTGACTTTAAAATGCAGGTAGTGCATACTACATAAGTGCATAAAATGCCATACAGAATCTTTTAAATTTCATTTCCCAATCGTGGTATATCATGTTTAACTTTATATTTTTCTGTTTAAGTCTGGAATCCCTTAAAATGCTTTCAAAAATTTCTTTTAAAAAGGGGGATTATCAATATTATATTTAAATTCATTCTATTATTTTGAAAAATATTTTAGTCCTTGTTTAAACTTTCAAAAATTATACAGAGAAATGGGTGTTCATAAATAATGTCACGCTTTTTCCCCATATATTTGACCCCCTCCCCCCCCCTTTGTCACAATGTCACACTTCAGCGGGCCCCCTCCCCCCCTTTATCACATGTCACGCTATGTTGCGTAACGCATGATGCCATACTTCTCGTTACCCCCTCCCTCCCTTGTCACACTGTTTTCACAATTTCAAGAACCCCCCTCCCCCCTCGAAGCGTGACATCATTTATGAATGATCCCGAAGGTAATTATGATATTTTTAATAAATAGCTCTTGCAGAGAAGAATATATATGGTGATTCAGCTGTTGGATATGTACAACTAAAAAGGACAGCAGGAATTAGCACAGTCAAAAGTCGTGTATGTCCTGGGCACAAATTAAAGAGTCCTAACCAAGTTGTTATGGTAGTCAAAGAAGCAAAAAAATAAAATTGAATCAGCTGAGAGTTGCACTGCTGCCAAAGAATAATGTGTATTTCCTACTTGCAATGATACAAATTTCAATTTACCTAAATTTTTCGATGTCTTGAATCAAGTTATTTATGTATACTTTCATTACTTTTTAATGTAATTTTATCCCTTGAACAGGAAAATTTTCTTTCTCGTTTTCGATAACTCAAAATATTTTCTACACTCCAAGGCCGTATCCAGAAGCGGGAAAGGCGGGGGTTTCCCGAAAATGTTCGCAATGAAGCATATATTCCTCCCTGAAACTTTTCTTAACACAAGTGTGTCCAAGTCCCCCCCCCCCCCCCCGAAAAAAATTCTGGATATGGCTTTGCTGCACTCAAATTATTTCTTTCCGGTTCTGTGTTATTTCCATTGTATTGTAATTAATCAGCTCGTGTTGTTCTTACACTAATATCATTTAAATTTTAAGATAAAAATAATCCTAAGGGCCTTAATTATGCCATTTTTCTGTTATATGTATTATATATATGTATATATATTTATTTATTTATTTGTGTTTTGAAAACTATTAGGCACGAACGAAACCGGTACTGTAATTTTTAAGTAGATATGTTGTTATGTCTTAGTTGTACTTACAGAAATGATCTTCACAGCAATGAAAATTCGACTTCATAGAAACATCGCTTCTGCATTTAAATAGCCACGCTTTTCGAACTTTAGTTAGGGTCCCTTGGAACATTAATGAAGCGTTTGCCTGTAGTTTTTTTAGTCGTTGATGTGCATCCAGGTACAAAACAATACTTGTAATTAGTATTTGACATATTGATCGAACGCAAATGTAAGAAAGAGCACAACGACAAAAGTATAACACAAAGAAACAAGAAATCCCCCCGTACATATATATATTCAGAAAGAATATCTTGTATCCACATAAAATGCTTCAATTTAGCAACTAATAAATTAATAATAATAGAGTCTGTTCGACGAATTCATTCTAAAAAAATCTTTTACGCAATGAATATTTAATTTAATATATACTTTTAATAGTTTATCTTTTAATTCCCCCCCCCCCCCCCTGCACGAGAAAAAAACGCTAAATAAAGCTCCCTTTTTATATTTAGTTTATCAAAAATCAACGGTGCAGCAAAACATTTGCTGGAGAAAACGCAAATTAAATCCCCGGGATTCGAACCACGGTCGAAGGGAGTACAAGCTTTCTTCCCTAACCATTCGGCCATCTTCACTACGTTAAGCGAGTCTATGTATCAATAAATGTTTCTTCAACAGGTAAACTTCATTATAGTTGAGATTTTAGTTTTTAATTACATCCAAACTCATTTTTGGCTAAATTTATTGTATATTGGCGAAATTCATTTTATTTTCTGCAAAAATTAAAACATAAACAAGCTTCAGAAGCTCAAATTATGCGTTCGCTCATTCGCAAACAGTTCGGCAATCCGATGTATCCAATTTTTGATTTACGAGTGTATGTGTTTTATTTAGTAACCACTTGCTTAGGCCACTGTTTTTTAATTCTTTTGTTATATACATGCAGATTTAAACTTGTAAATCTTTTTATCCAAATAGATGAGCTCCAAACGGCTTCGCTCCCACATGGCTCGCTTGTGAATGGCTGGCTGGCTTTACGCTCGCCAAGCTATATACGTCATCCAACCGGTGACGCAAATCATACCCGATGCGCAGAAAGTTTTTTTCGCGATCCCTGACTGCGCATGAATTTAAAAAATTATTTAAAAAATAAACACTAATCGTATAACAAAATTTTTTGCACAGATGGTGTGAAAATATGTTATTCTGTAGATTAAAAATAAAATTAGAAAATCGAAAATTTCCCTATTATGCCTTTGAACTAATTTTTCTTTGACTGTAAAGAATACCCAGGGCAAAGGACGTGAATCAAACATACCGCATCCTGCTGCACAGGTGGGCAGCATTAGTTACGGCCAGGGGCGGACAGGGAAGAAAATTCCGAAAATTCGGCCCAGGCATATTTCAAACAGACCTTTGGGGGGGGGGGGGGACTACCAAGGAACAAAAAATGAACGCTAATCAGATATTATGCATCCCCCCCCCCGAAAATTTTTGAAATTTACTCAATGACAACAACGATAGTTTTAAATAGCTTTTTAAAACGTCATCCAACCTGTGACGCAAATCATGTCCGATGCGCAGAAAGTTTTTTTCGCGATCCCTGACTGCGCATGAATTTAAAAAATTATTTAAAAAATAAACACTAATCGTATAACAAAATTTTTTGCACAGATGGTGTGAAAATATGTCATACTGTAGATTAAAAATAAAATTAGAAAACCGAAAACTTCCCTATTGGGAGGAGGGCTCTTCCTTTTGTGGGAGCGTGTAGTGCTCCGAATGTTAGTGTTTATTGTTCAACCTGTGAGATCTGCTTGTCATTTTGAAATCACATGGAAAGTTCTGCGTTTATGTTATATTGAGTCGCCATGATGGTTTCTACCTCCCTGGATTGGAGTACGAATAACGCGATGGCCGGGTCTGTGAGTTCGCTTCGCCGAGGTGTTTCATTCGAAAGTTCCGCAATGTCCGAATCCCCATATTTATACAAAAGGTGAACTTTTATTAATATCGGGGGACATTTTGATGGCGTATTAAGTTTTACTACATGATTGCTTTTCAAGTTAATTAAATAAATGTTTTGGTTTTAAACACGTTTGGTTTCTCTCTCAGAAAACACCCTCTATTCTTTTGCAGTTAGTATAGTTTAAATTACTTTAGTTCATTTAAACGCCAACAAAAAGCCTAATATTTCGCAATTGAACATTTCGGAAATAAATTGTTTTAATGCTTAAGAAAAAATAGCTTTGCATTTTGGATCAGTATGTCTTACATTGTGTACTATTAAGGAAATAATAAAAAATACCGTAAACCAAAAGCAGTTGCTTAAAGATCTGCACAAATGCCTGGGCTATAACAGAACTGGAGTGTCGTCTCCCTATCAAAGATAATGTGACTAAAGGTAGCTTAAAATTGCATCTTAGAACTTCAATTTTACAAAATTTTGGGTAGGGAGTTGCCTATCATCTTCCCGTGAAAGAAAAATTATAAAGATATACGTTTTCAGGATTTTAATTTACAAAAAATTCCGGACGGGGGAATACCCCGCTTTCATCTCTTTCCCAGCACCAAAAAACCGCTCCAAATGCGTTTTTAGGTCTTTTGTTTCGGAAAAAAATTCCCGACACCAGACCCTTTTTGACGTCACTAAAGATAGTCTGAAAATGTGTGTTTGGACTTTACTTTCAAAAAAATTCCACGGGGAAGGGCAACCTCGAATTCTCGACACTTTTCCCTTACATCAGCTAAGATAACACAAACTAAAATTGCGTTTTTAGAAATTTCTGGGAAAAATTCACCCCAAAAGGACCCTTTTGCTGAAGTTACCAAAAATAAACTGGACGTTTTAACTTATACGAATTAGAGCTTTATAAACATTTATTTCAATTTTCCTGATAATCAAAATTTCGTAGGAAACATTGAGATGCAATGTTAACAACGGAAATAATTTGAAGTATGTGTTTAACTCACTACAGATTGATTCCTAAGAGATTGAGAATTAATATATGCTTTTTTTTTTTCAATACATTAAAAATTACTTTATTCATTTATTTTATTACGGTTAAAAATGTAACGGGGATATCGAGAGGTGTGTATTGTCGAAGTTTTAACCTCTTCATTCTAAGTGTACCCAATTGGGTACATTTTAAAATACTGTTTATTAACTACTCTTTGTGCAATTTGAAAGCTAAAACACCCAATTGTGTTTGAAATTAATCAACATATAGTTTACTTAGTTTTAAGCATGTAAATTGGGAATTAATTATTATTTAAGCTAATTATTAATTAAATTCAAAAAAAAATTTTTTATAGTTATTTTGTTTTGTAATCATTTTTTAAATCAGAGAACTAAAAAATTGTGTTAAAATTGTTTGTGCTTAGTTCTGGGCTCTTTCAATCTACTGGCTGTAGATTTTGCGTGTGAAAATTTAGTCGAAGCCTCCCGAACATGAATTTGATTAATGCCGAGCGGAATCAGCATGTTGGACGCAAACATTTGTGTCTATGAATATTTCAAAGGTGGCACAGACCACGGCCCCGTTCGTTTTCTGCTTTGAATTTGCGTACATAACACGTTCCTCCCCCGAATATTTATTTTTCTTTTCTTTCTTTCTTTTTATTAATCAGATTATCCCGATGACACTTTGGAAAACTGTTTCAACAATACATTTCTTTTTAATCTTCTTTTTTAATTCTACTTTATTTATTTTTTCAAAATCAATGAATTAGATGTTCGTTTATAATTTTGTAAATGGTATTTAAGTAGAAGCATAATTACCGTTTGCAGCAGTTCCCATTAGCGCTTGCATAGGAAGATGAATCCGGTCACCAAATTCCTCCCATGTAGTGCCATCAATTTCTTCCGAAGATGGAAAAGTGATTTCTGAAACTGCCCACGCTTCTAAAACTCGTACTGAAAGAACTACACGTAAAAGAAAAACTTGTAGTTATGTCACATTAACATATTTTAAAACTTTTTTCACATTAAAATCTGTATTCATTAAAAATTAAAAAAACACTTAATACAGCTTGTGGTACAATGCTCTGGAAACATCACATGCATTTGCTATACATTCCCAGGCATGAACATTCTAGGAAACTGAATTTAAAATCAACAGGATATTTTCTACATCTGCATGATAGCAAATTTATCATTTCCACCTTTCAGAAAATTCTACGTTCCTCATATTATGTTTCAAGGTGCACACTAACTGCAACTCTTCTAATGTGTTTCAAAAATTTCAATTTTAAAATTATGTGCAATATTTCGGGATTATAAATTATTTCTATCAAAAGCAATTCAGATTTAATTATTTTTTGAAAAATCTATCAAATATTCATATTAAAATGCAAACATCAGTTTACAGCAATCAATTTCAATAAAGTTAGCTTGAATTAGAATTAAACCAGCAATGCAAAATACAATGTTCAGTACATTATGAATTATTTCTGTTAAAAACACTTCATATTTCATAAGTAAATGGTACATGCTACGAAGTATTCAGATAAGTCTTTCGATCAAGATACGTTTGCAATATTTTCAAGGTGGCTAAAGGAAAAATAAAATTTACAATGTAATTATCATCAAAAACAGAAACTTGTTTTTCGATACAAACTTTAGATTATAATGCTAAATTTAACTTATTTCATTTCGAGAGAGAAACTTGGAAGACTTCCAAGTATTTAAAACATAATGTGAAAAAAGCTACTTACCTTACAACATAAAAACGTTGACAGAAAAATATGACGACTGAGATACAAAAAATACCACTTACCCTTAAACACAGCATTCATTTCAGAAACAAAAAGTCTAAGCATTATGAGACAATATTATGAGATGTGGAAAAACAAAAAGAAAAAAGTTACTAAAATAGTTTCATTAATAGCAATAATTAATGTGTAAAAAAATATAATCTTTCTGGGGTACATTTATAATTCTTTTCCGGTACTGGTGTAAGAAGCGATCTACCGCTTTAATTAGTTATTTCATAAATGGCGCCACTGAAATTTTTGTTTTTACATGGGCACAATCTACGAAATAAATAACGAACTAGAGCAATAGATAACCTTTAGCACTATTATGCCGTTTTTTTTTTTTTTTAAAATATGTAAAAGAAAATGCTAAATGCAGGTTGTTTTAACAAGTATATTGCTTCTAAAATTTCACTTACATATATTATGAAGAGCCTTTCTGAAGAAGAATGTTGATTTGTGTGCAGAAGCTAGCAGCCAACCACTATGTTCCAATGCTTCCAATAGCGTGGAGGCAATATTTCTTCGTTCACCGGTTGGTAATTCATGCCATGATGGGGACACTTCTAACAAATTACTTGTTACATCCCCAGCACTCTGCAAAATTTCAAACAAGTGCAAAATTTTTAATTTTCCGAATCAGATACAGGGAAAGATATGCATATTCAGAAAAATGTATTACTTAAAAATAATTAATTTAAATTAATATGAAAGTACTAATTCCATTTAACTTATAGTAGAATGTATAGGGGAAAGTCGGACAAAACCGGGCCCCAAAGTGTTTTTTTATTTCCTAAGCGAATAAGTGAATAAAATTGCTTAAATTTCTATTTGAATGATAAACTAGTTCTTTAGTTACAGAAATAAATATTTTTCAATGTGGAAGAACAATATTTTGGAGGGTAAATAATTTTTTTTTTTTTTTGGAAGTATAAAAGTACCCGGTTTTGTCCAACCAGGTCGGACAAAACCGGGTATGTTTAGGAACACTTGAAAAATGCTGTTGTCTTACTACTAAAATATTTATTTATAACAATAAATTATTACAATGGCCGTCCTATACTGAGAAACATAGTTGAGTTAAAAATATCTCTTCGGGAAATTGTATTTTTGAGTTCTTTTTTCTGTGTAGACTTCTTATAGATGTCTTCTTTTTAATTAATTTCCCGAGTAGACATTTTTAAAAATACGAAAGCATCACACGCCCAAACTTAACGTTAGTGAGCTGAATTCGGAAATTGACTGACGAGCAGCCTTAATTTTTATGGGTGAAATTTTTATTCTAACAACATTATAAATTTGTAAAAGCATTAATTTTTTCATTCTATCCTACTTAAAAGAAAAAAGAAGAAAAAACATTTTTTGGAATAAACTGACAAACACAATTTAATTTTTAAAAAATAATGTTTATTTTAAATGTTAATAATTTTAATTTTATATTTGTACTAAGTGGGAAGCTATAATATAGTAGCCTATATTCATACGAAGTCTCTCCTAAAAAGTAATAAATATTTAATTTCATACCGTTTATGAGATGATTCTTTAAGATTTATATTTTACAAATTAAACTATTTATATTTCACACAATAAAAAAAAAGGTCGTCCAAAACCGGTTACTACCCGGTCTTGTCCGACTGCCAAGGTCCCGGTTTTAGCCGACAACGCCATTAATCAGAAAAGATGGCTTAGCACATTTCAAACATGATGCAAAACCTGGTTTAACAATTTAAAATAACTGCTGAAAATGGTGTTATCAAATGTTGTACTTACCTAAAATAAATCTCTAAGCAATTAGAAACTACAAAGTGAAATCGGTGGTGTAAAAATCAAAACTTTTCCACTCGAATTTTTCAAAACATCGGCGTTGACAAACAAATAAACAACACTGCCTTTCATTTAACTTCAAATAACATGGCGCTTGTTTGCAACAAGTTTCAAGCGTTTTCCGAGAAATAGCAATACTTAATTAAGCTAAAACTGCTGGGTCCCGGTTTTATCCAACTTTCCCCTACATATTTGTATGTACACTAGGGTGGGCCGAAAAAACATTTTTTTTTTATTTCGAAGTTGTAATAGCGCGGAAAACTTGCGAATTATATAGAAAAGAAAAAAGAAAAAAAATTTATCAAAATCGGTTGACATCTTCCGGTCGCGCATAGGCCCAAAAGTTTGACAAAATATGAAAAAAACCTCATTTTTGCGATATTTTAAAAATTTTTTAAATTAGATGTTTTTGTAATGTAATAGTTTGTAACTTCTTCAAATAGGGCTTAGAAACATTGTGTTTTAATTTGGTTTAGATAAGTTGATATCTTCCGGTCGCGCACAAGCCCCAAAATTAGCCAAAATATTGAAAATTTCACATTTCTACACGTTTTTTTAAACTACCTTTAATCTATTTAATTTTAACGTACTAGTTTCAGCATTTTTATTTTTGAACATAAGAAGATTGTATTTCATTATGGTGTGAATAAATTAAGAACTTCCGGTAGCGCAATGACCCCAATGCTACACAAGAACAATACCCCAAAAAAACGATAGAGTGATAGGATGGTGATGATTAAAAACGGGCATGGTTCTTTTCGACTTGATCTATATTTAAAAAGCTTATATATTTTACAATCACACAACCCCTCCCTCTTGGGTATGAAATATTGCACCCCGTCAGTCGTAAATAATGTAAACTTTACGAAGTGTCTCTTAAATTTCTGCCCCCTCTCCCCCAGTTACGGGATCTGCAAGTCGCTAGTTACACGACTGACGTGCAGAGCCAATCATTACATAAAGCATCACAGTATCGTCAAAAATATCTGTTAAATTTCAAACAAGAATTATTTATTAATTAATATTGTTAGAAATGAAGGCTGTTCAACATCACAGTACAAAGAAAATCAAATTTGGTCAAAAAAGCAATTCAGTAGAACAAAGAATTTGTTTTTAAATGAAAAATTTGAGTGATTTGACTAACATTTGACAAAATTCTGACATTCAGATTTAGTTTGCAACCTTGAGCTACAAATTTTTAATTGATACCTGCCACCATGAGTTTATAGCGTTGATGAGATCAACCATTAAATCGTTTTCTATTTTGCTTTTAGTTTCTAATTCAAGATTTTAAAAAAAATATTTTAACTAATATGCTACATATTTACCTCTGTCTCAACTTTTGCACTGGGGTATTGAAATTTTTAGGGAATTGTTTTCAGGTGCTCTCTTAGCTTTTAATCGGTCATTGTTCTTGGGGCGCCATAGCTTGTGTATGCGGGGGGGGGGGGGGGGAAGAGGATGCAATCGCTTTTAGGAGGGTACCCTGTTGATACCAACATCAAGTCAACTTATAAAAATGATATATCTATTTCAACATTCAACAATTAAATATTTAAAATAATAAAGGAACCTTGTGCACAATTAAACTGTAAAAAGTAATTGCACGTAATTAATGCATTTTAACGCTCATTTGTGCTTTAATTACGTGCAATTACTTTTTACAGTTTAATTAGATGCTTGTTATGTACTTTAATTTTTGTATGGTAAATATCAGTGTTAAGCTTCAAGTGAAAAATGTTTTAAAAATTAAGATTATTGGAAATACAGGGCATTTAATGTTACAAAAGCAGTCAAAGAAATCTCAAATTTGGTGAAGAAATAAGAGCAACAAGAATTTGTTTTCTAAATTAAAAATTTGAGTACATTTGAAGGAAGAGTAAACAAACATCTGGCAGTTTTTTTTTCTACATCATTATAAGTCCGTGTGAAAAAATGGTACGGCTATTACATTTAAATACTAATTGATTATCAAGTACCAAAAATGCGTAAAAATGTAAAATTTTCAATATTTTGCAAATTTTGGGGCTTATGCGCGACCGGAAGATATCAACTGTTCTTGTGTAGCATTGGGGTCATTGCGCGACCGGAAGTTCTTAATTTATTCACACCATAATGAAATACAATCTTCTTATGTTCAAAAATAAAAATGCTGTAACTAGTACGTTATAATTAAGTATATTAAAGGTAGTTAAAAAAAACTTGTAGAAATGTGAAATTTTCAATATTTTGGCTAAATTTGGGACTTGTGCGCGACCGGAAGATATCAACTTATCTAAACCAAATTAAAACACAATGTTTTTAAGCCCTATTTGAAGACGTTACGAACTATTACATTACGAAAACATCTAATTCAAAATTTTTTTAAAATATCGAGAAAATGAGGTTTTTTCATATTTTGTCAAACTTTAGGGCTATGCGCGACCGGAAGATGTCAACCGATTTTGATAATTTTTTTTCCTTTTTTCTTTTCTATATAATTCGCAAGTTTTCCGCGCTATTACAACTTCGAAATAAAAAAAAATGTTTTTTCGGCCGACCCTAATGTTCACACACGCATTATATACATACAGTTATATGATATATATATATATTTGTGTATGCGTGTATGTATTCATTTTCGAGTGCGCCGCCTTTTAAAAAAGGAATCTCGCCCTTCTTGTCTCAAATAGCCAAATCTAGATCGGGGATCGTCGCCCTTGTCTACTTTTTAGTTTTATTTTTCCCGAAAAAGTAAGCTTACTTTTTTCCCGTTTACATTCATCATGTAGGATTTGTTTAGCAATAGGTCATTTGAAATGGCATTCACACATTTTTTGGCATTCACGGAAATGCCAAATTCTGGATACGCAAATTTTCTGATTGGTAGAGACCGTAAAAATCAGAGTTCGTTTAAATGTATTGAATGTACTACAAGAGAAAAAAAACAGGCATTATTCTCCAAAATTAGAAGCAACAATTAAAAAAAAAATAGTCGGCCCGTGCGGAATTCCACACTAATTTGGTAGAAAGGACATTATGAAGAAGAATAGAAAAAACTAAACGTGTGAGGGTACAAAAGAAGGCATGTCATTGAACACATCAGTACAAATATTTTTCAACTATTTAGATATTCAAAATAATAAAATAATCACAATAATAATGATAATTATTTTTATTGTTAGTATGCATAGCATTAAAATGCAATACCGAAACAGTTCCATTACTTAAAATATAGTTACTGTTGATTGGTTAGGTTTACACATTCATAATATAAAGAAATGTGTAGAACCTAACGGTTGAATAAGTTTAAGAACAGACCTAGCTAAAACTGTCCGATTTTCTACACACACAAAAAACAGAAGTTTCTTGTGTGTTTACTTGATAACAGATGGCTCCAGCATACACAAAACCCATTTGGCATCCATTAAAGGACCTCTTCTCAGATGATTTTAAATATCAAATTTAAGAGACAGTACATTTTTAGACCGTGGGTCTATTTTTCATCATTATAAGCTTTAAAATGAGGGGTAAATCACGGAATTTGATAATTGAATAAGGAAGATATCACAAACCGACAGAAAAACAGGCTGGAGAAATAATATATACATAATCATAATTGCGAAAACGAATCCTTTACAAAAATTGCAAATTTTTACAAAAGCAATTTTGTGATAAATAGTTTTTTTCTGGGACTTCTTATACATATCCTATCTTATACAGAATTCCCTTTTTAGGGAACTTCTCACCTTTTGAAAAAAAAAAAATCAGGACATTAAAAACTTGTTCACGGAGATCGGGAGAAGGCATGAAAGTTCGAAAGTCTCCCGAACGAATCGGGAAAGTTTGCCGTTATGGGATAGTATAGAATTAAAAAAAGAAAAACTTTAATAAGATGACAAGGGCGTAACCAGGGGGGAGGGGGGGGGGGTTCTGGGAGTTCAAACCCCCCCCCCTCCCCATTGGGTATTTAGTTATTTATTCATTTTTGTTCCTCGACTTGGTGGAAATTATGTCAAGTTAATCGGGTTGTAGGCTTGGATTTTTTTTTTTTTTTTTTTTTAACTTCGTGTGAACAACATAGGAGACAAGCTGTAGAATTCCCCTCATCTCTTTCCTCGGACAAAATCTTGGAGATGGACGTTGAAGGAGAAGAACGGGCAAGACTCTCGGGGCCTGGAGCACGGTCCACCACTAGTTCACATTCGTGAGAAACTGAAACTGAAACGGAGAGTCACGTGATAAGGGGGGATGCATGTGATAAGGGGGGATGCATCTGTCAATCGTCATTTAGGGGCGAGTCTGCACTTGTAGCCAAAGTTGAACTGGAGTTTCTCGGAATTGGTGGAGGGGTTGCTATTTCTTTTGGTTCTAAAATTCCGAGAAAACCGAGGGATGTAAAACTGGAAAGGGGGGGGGGGGGTTAAGACGCAACCGGATAGCCTTTTGTATCGTCTATAGCTTGAAAGAAAATCGCAAAATAGTTACAGATGTGCAATGTCTTTCTTTTCTTACCAATGTGCTGTGAGAGCCATGTGCTTCAGTTTCTGCAGTTGAAAAATTCAGGTTCATGCATCACTCATTTAGTATCAAAATGCGTAGCATTTTCCTTCCCTAACTTACCTTTTCAGTTTAATAACAGTAATATTAAAGGATTATAAACATAATTTTAAGTGACTTCTGCCATAGGCGTAACCAGGGGAGGGTTTTGGGGATTCACCCCCCTCCCCTATTTTGTATTTAGTTATTTAGGCACATATATTAGGCACACAAAAAAAATTCTGGCTACGCCTTGCAAAGCACATATCTATTTTTTCCCTAAGAAAAATAAACATATATGCATATGATTTTATTTCCTCTTTCTGAAGGGTGATCATGACCAAAGTACGTAGCTCATATTACAGAGGACTTTTCGTCTGGTTATAATCAACCCCCTTATCACCTTTAGGAATTTTACAGCGAAAGGTGGCTTCAACCACCGTACCACACACAGACAGACAGCAGAGATCCTTTCAATCACTCCAGATGGTTTTCTTACCTTCTTGATGTCTTTTTTACCCAAAGGCAGCAATTTGGGAACACAATCGCACCAGTTTCCTGGGAAATATTCTCCTCTTTGATGGAGGTTTGTTTTCTGATAAACTGGTGTTGTAGGCAAAGCCGTAAGCAAGGGGGGCAACGGACCCGAGCCCCCCTCCCCCCGAAATACTTTCGAAATTTTTAACCTGTCTGAAAAAAAAAAATTAAACAAAAAAAAATAATGATTAGATTTTGTTCTTTGAACCAACCTGTTTGGGAGCGGGAGGGGGGGGGGGTCCTCTGTTTTACAAATGGGGAAACGACAAGACGGCGCTTCAAACATCTAGGGCCTACAAACCAGGACTCAAAAAAAGACCCTTTTTTCTCTCAATTCTCCAGACGATAGGTCCCGCGTGTCTTCAACAGATAACGGATTGATTCCTTGCCTAAGGGCTGCATATGGTTCTAATCACCCGACCACACAAAAACAGGATATATAGTGATCCTTTTTTCGCAAAATGCGAGCCTCATGGAACCACATCTGCCATAAATATCGTACAACAGTTTGGTGCTTTGTCCATCCTTGCCCGAAGGTTACATTCGTGGAAATGGCGACACTCTAACTACCCATATTGTGGAAGTAAGCTAATGCCTAATGGACCCCTGCTTCTACGATTGCGGGATATGGATGTTTGTGCTGTTATTGCTGGAACAAATCTTAGTTCTTTTATTTTCTTTTTTAAACTAGCAATTCGTAAAATCGAATCAACATAGAAACGCTTCCGACAAGGGGGGAGGGGGGAGGGCTCTTGCCCCTTTGCGGATGCCTCTCCTCGAAACATATTCTCTTTTTTCCCCAACCATTTTGCACAATAAAACAGAGACCTTGATTGACCTTGGCAGTTGGGAATTTAGTGGGTTCTTGTGGTCTTGCAAAAGTTTGCTCGCCTGCGCACAAATTTTGATTATGAGTAAAAGAAAAGGTGAAAGTATTTTGTCCTATTTTGGGAAGAAACCCTGAAGCAGGAAAGGTATGGTTATTTTTATGTAATTTTTTCGAAATAATATTTTAGCTGCCCCCTCCTCTTTTTTTTCTTTTTTTGCAATTTTAGTTTCAACTTTTTATTTCTTCCTCCCATGCTGAGAAACTGCTTATTAATCCTCCTTTTTTCGTTTTTTAACTTCATAGGGGATGATGTCACACTACTTCGAGTGGGGCGGCGGGGGGGGGGGTCAAGAAATTGTGACAAGGGGGATAACAAGAAGTGTGACATTACACATTTTGATTTCTATAAAAACGTGTAAAAAACCAGCAGATTAAACTTATTTTTGATATTTTTTTATTTTCATAGTTTGATTTTAAAAGTTTCATTGATTTCATTTTATATTGAAAATACGGATGCTTATTAAGGTTTGAAGTCACTTCTAGTTAAAATTTTAAAAGAAACTCTTCTTAGGTATTTACTTTTAAAATAAATAAGTGTGGGTCATTAATTATTTTTCACTATTATGCACTACTTATCTGTTTTCTGTTTTAACCTTAATCTAATTTTATGCTATTTAAGTCCACGTGTAATCATTATCATTTATTGTTATGCCCACAAATGTCGTTAAAAGTTAAAAAATAAAACTAAAAATGTGATTCTTTAACGTAAGTACTTTATTTCTGAACTGCAACACTGCAAGTACATGTGTTCATGTAATATAGCGTGACACGTGGCAAAGGGGATAGGGGTGTGTTGGAGAGTGTGATTTTGTGACAAAGGGGGGGGGGGAGGGGCTCAAATATATTGAAAGAAAGTGTGACACTGTTTATGAATGGTCCCATAGAGCGTTTATAATAACATTGCGAAAGTGAAAAATACCGTGACAAAATTACACTTTTACTTAGCCTAATCATAAATGTACATTGAACAAAATAGATCTGAATTGATTGGTTCTCATGGGCTGCAATAGTGGCACAACTCAAAAAAACACGCGTTTCGGACTAAGAACAGATTGTAAATATGAAAATACACATTCTTTTCAGCAGCAATACTAGCACAACTCATAATTCAATATTAGGCCTTAAGATGTCTTAAAAGCGTAAATTCTCTTTTCTTTCTTTTTTTAAAAATTGTGATCTGATTTTTTTCGCCGATGGGGGGGGGGGGGAGTTGACTTGCTCCGAGGGAGTAGCCCCCCCCCCCCCCCCGAGAGATGCCTGAAATAAACACGGAGTATATCTGTAATGACAAGTATTGATGACTCGTAAATTTTGAACTCTTGTGCACTGCTTATTGGTGTTTAGTCTGTACATTTTTAGGGTGACCCCCCAACCCTAGTTACCCCCCTTTCCCCAACCCTAGTTACGCCTATGATAAGATGTACCTCTAACAATTCTTGTAGCAATTGGTGTCGTTGTTTGTCGTCTGCAATGTCCTTCATCTTGTCAGCCATTTTGGAAACAAGCCTGTGAAGAATTTCAGTTGCATGCCTGACATCTCCCCCATACAAAGGTTTCCGATGCGTCATCACAGATAATTCAGCTGCTATGTTGACAACAGAATCACCGCCATCCACCTAATGTGTTTACAAAAAAAAAAAAAAAAAAAAACATAGATAAAAATTTCTTTTCTTTAAATTTAAGAATATTAGTTTCAAATATTCAACAGTCTCATATATTTTCATACTCTAATTTCGAAACAATCATGAAATTTAATTAATCTTTTAAATTAAGAATAAAGATAGTAGTGCAATATATTTTTCTAATTAAAACTTGATACTATGATTAATAAAAGCAAGCTTTTAAGAAACTGCAAGTTTTCAGTAACATAATGATCAAAAATAAATAAAATTCTTCCGTTTCTTCTTTTCTGATCTCTATGTAAGCAAATTATGTTATTAAAAAGAAAATCAAATGTTACCTTTTAATTGAAAGTAGTTCACAAAAATTTTAAATTAACATAAACCGCAGAAATATTCTTGGTAATAAAATAAACTCACTCTAGATCTCAGGTTGTCCACCCAAAGGGAACTGCATTCACTTAAATCAGGAACATCAGTAATCCATCTAACAGGATTGTTACCGCATTTCCAGCGGGCTTCTCCTATAAATTCAGTTTAAAAATTGTAATTTTATCAGTAATTATACGTAAATGTGTATTTCTTAAAATTTAAATAAAATATATTTTTTCATTTTCGTTCATAATAACAAACATAAGAAAGAAATGCAGCAAACATCGTTAAAATCCTTTGTAGAATGTACCTGTCATTAATAAATCGAAAACCTAAACTAAATTACTTTTTAAGCTATTAAGAATTTTCACCTCACTGCTGTATGCAACATTGATACATATATAAACTCACCAAATGTACCACCAGGGCACTTTTGAACAACTTCTGCCCCAGCTTTGGTCCACTCCCAAGTTAAATTTTTGGAATGTGTTGGGAGGACAATGGTCATCTTTGTTGAATGTAGTAACAGGCGCTGAAGTTCTTACAGTATGTGCTAAATTAAATCCTAAGGAGAAAAAAAAATCTTATGGTTATTAAAATTGTTTGTGTAAATTGGCTAGAGCTCACTGAAATATTATGTTGAATAAATTTCAGGTAAGAGCTTGATAAAATTGGTAGGGGCTGTTTCGAGTTTAAACCAAGGTTTACGCCGGTAAAAAGTAAGGGAAAACGAAATCAAATCAATAAGAGCATTAGTAGCGAAATAAATGCCACCGTATGGAAGATAGGCTCATTTAGTTATGAATTTCTTGCATTTTATTGTAAATGTATAAAGTTTAGAGCACTTTTTTCCTCACGAAATTGCTTCAAAAACTCAGGTGCGTCTTATGCTCGAAATTGAACCCTTTGACGGTTGGGGAAATGAGCAGTTTTCGTTTACTTAATCACGAGTAAACAGTACGTCGCATTGGTTTGACAAGGTTCTAACTGACCAAAGAAGAGTTTCGAGTAAACTAACTGCAAAGATTGCTAGGTCCATAACTTTTTCACTTTTGTAAGTTCTTCATTCATATTATTCATCAACCAATATTTAGGTGATATCTACATGCTGAACTTCTTGTTATTGATAAAAATTGCTCAATAGCCACCAAAAAAAAACTCAAAATGCCGTTAGAACCTTGTCACAGTGAAATAGACAAGATTTCACTGTGACAAGGTTCTAACTGCTCTTAGAACCTTATAAAACCGAAATACCATTCAAAGTTTGGTGAGAAGGAATATTTCATGATTAGTATAAGAAAAACCAAAATATTTCATAGAATACAATTTTATTCATTTTTATTTTCACACAAACCATTTATAATTCTACAATATTTTCACATTATAGGCTTGATTTGACATGGAAAAGTTTATAGATTGAGTACCACCCTATAATATTCTCTGTCTTGTAGAGGCATGTACTGCAATGCACTCCTGATATCTTTTTTTTTTATTCAGGAAACTCAACATAAAAGGTCTGTATTTTGGGTTTCACTTGAAAAACAGAGAGTAAATTGGGCGATCTGCCTTTTGGATTGGACCTCTTTCTCTTTGTAGTTTCATTGAACTTAGTGTTCACACAGTTCATCGGTTCATGTCTGTTGTGGCTTGTTTTGAACTCTACAATATTCGATGACTGTGTGAATTTTATAACTGCAAGTTGGGTAAAAGGAATTAATTTTTATTGAAACAGTTTTGTAGTTGAACCAAAATCTTTAAAATCTGCTGAATTCATTTGGATGACACGGTAAGGGTTTGATCTGTTCACCTGTTTCAATATTCGGATCAATCCAATTGGGCTGTAGAAAGCAACTTTCCTCATTAACTTTTCCATCTCACTATGGACCGCTGAGGGAGAACACAAGAGACAGCATGTAGAGCCAAAATGGAAACACACCTCACACGAAGCAACAAACTGCATCGTGGTACACACTAATTACCAGTCAAATAATTGTTAAAGATATGCCTTTCCATTATAGTCAAAATGCTTTTCAATCAACTTGACATACGCAATTAATTGTCCAAGTACATTTTTAATTGCAACTTATTGTTGGTATTGTCGTCAGAGTTGGAAAAAAATGAGCTAATGAGAAAGGCTTATAGTTTATCTTATTTATGTAATTATTCCGTAAGGAAGAAAAACATACTTATGACGAATCGTTGAAAAAGACGTCATCCATATGTACGGTATATTTAACACATTTTAATGCTCGTGTTTAAAAGGAATTTGTTAGTAGCTAACATTAAAAATGCATTTCTATTTGTAATCGGAAAATGTGAGTAGATTCACTTCAAAATATTTAAGGAATTCGAAAAACTTAGTTTGACATAAGCAGTCTTCAATTAATAGGCAGTCTTCAATCAACGTATATGACAAAACGTTTTCGAAATATTTTGTTAATGAATATCTAAATACACTTAAAATGCTCTCTTTTTTTTAACTGTTTGTTTATTAAAATAATTCTTCACACTACACTACCATTTCTTTTGAATCAAAGTTTAAATTGACGCACAGAAAAGTGCTTTCGTAAGTAAGTAGTAGTAGTAAGTAGTGCTTTCGTTAGGCCGTGGTAGCCTAGTGGTTAGCACGTCGGACTTCCACCTGGAAGGTCGCGCGTTCGATACCCACTGAAGACCACCATGTATATTTGGGGATATGTGCATGTAAAATCCGTAGACCCCGCTACCTCTTCCCGTGCGTAAGCAATCCTAAGGCCTCGGCTAACAGGTAGGGGTCTGGTGGAGAAAAGTAGTGCTTTCGTTCAGAGTCTTTCAAAAGAGCAATCGTAAATTTAACCAATGTTGTTATTATCAATATTCGTGGAAGTAATATGTGATTAAGAGCCTTTATGTTTTAGTAACAGCTGATTGTGAAGAAGTTGGAACCTTGTCCTCCTGAAACAATATTATTTACTTGGGCAGTTAGAACTTTGTCATTCTAGCTAGTTCCACTATTTAACAACAGATAAGTGTTCTAAGTCAGTTTCCTGGATAGAAATACTATAGAACATTGAGCTTGTACTCTAGCCTCGAATTCACAAAAAATGTCAGTTAGAACCTTGTCAAACCAATGCGACGAGTAGTCAAAAGTGGCAGCTGTTTTCCCCCGCCGCTCTTCCGAAAACGTTACCCTTCTCTGGCGCGCCGTGTGGTGGTTGGCGTAGAATAGCGCCAAACGAAGGAATGCGTGTCAATTGTACAAATGCGTAATCAATTGTACAAATAATCCTAGTTAATTATAAATATAAGATGCAGAATAATAATGGCGAACGAGCTCAGCTCGTTAGCGCGCATTGGGGAAAAATTTCACTACGCAAGTAGTGCTCGTTTCTAACCATTTCGGTCGAAATCTTGCTCCCGAGCGGAACTCGTTTGCGCGCATTATGAAGCACGATTCGATTGTGAGCTGAACTCGTTCATAACCATCAAAGGGTTAAACTGCCCAAATATTAGATTATAAATCCCCACCAGCGTTTAAAATGTCAAGAAGAAAATTCAGATGATGATTTTCTGGGACTTCGTAAATTTAGTTTTATGAACTAAATTTAAAAACAAATCCGTTTTTAGTTTGGCTTTGAAATCAAATGATAAATGTAAAAAATTGGCTTTTTCATAAAAATCAACGAACATTTTGTAGTTTCTAAAATACGGTAGAGATATCAAGGTTGAGAGAGAGAAGAGCACTAAGTTAACACTACATCTACCAAAGCAGTCAAATAACCGCTTTGAGACTAATAAACATTGTTAAATTCCAGATTTCCATTTTCCTTGAACTTAACCCTCGGCTTTTTCTATTTATAATATACAGCTACTTAAGTAGCTATACATTATAGAACAACAATTATAGCACCACCGCTTTTGACCCGCGGTTTTTTCTGTTCATAACATACAGCTACTTAAGTACCTATTCATTATAGAGGAACAATTATAGCTCCACCGCTTTTGACAATTGTGATTAAAGCCTCAAAAGCGGTCATTTGACAGCTCTGGTAGGTTTAGAATTAAAGGATGCTAAAAGCATTCTTTATTTGTCGTAAGGATATGTTTTAATCTTCGAGCTATGGTTAACCGGAATTCGGGGATACGGCAATTGAATGCATTACATATTTAATATTAAAAGACATTCTACTTACTAGGAGCTACTGTTTTAGGTATCACAGAAGTTGGCGCTTTAGTGGTCGTCGTTGTCCTCGTAGTCGACTTCGTCTCCTCAGTTGTTGTGAAAAGGTTCAGCGGTGTTGATGTAACTGTAGGCTTAGTAGACCGAGTTATAGGAATTATGATTGGAGGACGTGTTGTCGACGATGTGGTGGTTGTTGTTGTTCTCATGACGGATGAATTAGAAAAGGTTGTCATGGATTCTGCGGGAATAGCAATTATCATTACACTGGCTGCAAAATAACAGAAACCGGGAAGTTTTTCTATGAGAAAAAAATTTTGCTTATATGATAGTGAATAGATATGCAAACTGACTTTAATAGATGGAACATATTCTTAAACACTTCCTTTTTGATACATTGAAAATTACGACATAAAAGTTTGAGTCTCCAAGCAATATGCTACCTAATTACATTTATTAATATTTTGGCTACATATGTTAGTTCATTAACATTTTTTTTTAGTGTGTTACTCTTTTGCCAGTTAAACTTACATCAAAATGTTGTCCCCAGAACAAGGTTGAGATGGTTTACCAGTGCTGAGCAGAAGATTTGCAAGGTTTATCTTTTAAAAATACGTTTGAAAATCGGCCAAATACTTCCTCCTCTGACAAAAACATAAACTTTAAATTAAAGATAAGCTTACTAGCTAAAGAACATTGTTTTCAAGATGGATAAAACTTCAAACCCGTCCACTCGTTTCTTTACTTAAAAACTTTTTGATATTCTTCATTTAAATACCATCTCAATTAAGGAACAAAAAACCTTTTTGTTCTTTTTTTTTCTTTTATTTATTTCTTCGTTTTTTGTTTTAACTTTTACACTTGACATTACGATAGCGAAATAGAAAGTATAAAAAATATAAAAAGGAGTAATGTTTATAGCAAGATAACTAACATACACGAAAACCGTTGAAAAATATAAAAACAAAAAGAAAAGAAAGAAAGAACCATCTTCGATGTTTAATAATTTTTAAATAACATTACAGAAATAGCATAATAAAATAGATTTAAAATATCCGTAGACCCTAATTATCCATGTACAATTATTCTATCAGTAGCTTCACTTAAGAGGAGGGGGAGGATTTTTTTTTGAGGAGTCAAACTATTTCTGCTGGATGTTCCTTTAAATTTTTAATGAAAAGCGGAAGCACATTCATAACAGTACAATTACGAGCAGGGAAGTAGTTGTTGCTTTGATTTTATGATATTTCACGATATTCAGGAAGAAAAGGTAAGTCATGATTATTATTTTATGCTACATCCGATTAATTTTTCTTTTGTCTTTGAGCTTAGACACTTTCTGAGATACCTATTTTCAGAAAGTGATTTGCTTTTCGGTGAAAAACCTGTGTCTTTTAGTGATTACCGTTCCATTTTTGGGACATTCAGATTTTTGGAAATATTTTTACAGTTTGATTTTTTTTACTCTTTTTCCTTTTCCATTTATTTGCTTCAAATAATATTTCAAAATATACTTAAGGAGGACTTGGCACCTTTCAAATGGCGAAAATTGATGAAAATACCGATTTTTTTTTTTTTTGGGGGGGGGGGGGGCTTGAAATGTGGTTTGACTTTTTTAGTATAGCCAAGCAAAGTTTTTAAGCGATGCGATCAGTATAAATGCAGTTTAAAAGTAAGTACAAATGTTTTTGATGGTTTAGTTGAGTTTTGTATTATTTAAACTGCGTTCTCTCAGTTCGTGTTTTTTCGCAAAATTGTAGTCCTTTAAGTGATAAAACTTCTGGATATATTCATGAAGGAAGTTTAATTTTTCTTGTGTGTGTTCAATATGATGTGCTTGATAAAATTAGGAATGGGTTTCACTACATATTGGGAAAAAAATTAAAAAGTAACAAAAATCAAACTTTAAATTTTTTTACTCAAAAACTAAATAATTAATGGCAAAACCCATCTCTACAGTTTTAAAGAATGCTAGGACATGTATTTTTTAAAAAAAATGGTAAAAGATGAGCTAAAAGAAAAAAATAAAATAGTTTTTTTTTTAAATTAAAGTTTAAAAAATGTCTATTAGTTAAACTTTAGTTTATCATGTGAAAATAAAGTGGATGAACCAATAACACTTCATAATATACAAACGGAATAAGTAAAAATCTTAAATTAAAAAAAAAAATGTCAAAAGGTGCCAAAGTCCCCCTAAGTGAACAAAAAGTTGGGTATTAACAAGTTAAAAAAAAAAGAAAAAACGAAAAAAAAAAAAGAAAAGAAAGGAAAGAAAAAAGAAAAGAAACTCACCCAGAACGCATTGGTATTGCACTTCTAGATATTTATATGTACCAGGGCAAGGATCGGCAAAGGTATCACTGGATGCACTCACGATACAGCTCGACATCAGATTACATCTAGGACAGAAATAGAAAGAAGCTCTTTATTAAACATCAGTCAATAGAAACCGCTCGGAGATAAATGTTGCATAGATACTACCGCCTGCTCACAATAGAACCTTGAATGATTTTCCAGGTTTCCTTTCACAGCGGAGCCTTTCCGATAAAAAGGAATGTCAACTTCTTTCAAGCGTCCAATAAAGCGAAATTTCCGATTTCTTACTTTTTCAATGTGTGTAAGAAGTATTATCACGATTACTTTTCGCAGGCGCGATTTTATTCACTTTAATTATGCTTCAGAAGAAAAAGTTACAATTTGTTCATATATTGTAAATCGGCTTTCCCAACCGTGTAGAAATAAACTGAATTTTTTTCAATGACTAAAAACTCCATATTCGAGAAAAAGTTTTGTGTAGTATATTCGGTGAAAATCAATATTACGCACCGGAATTCCTAGTTTTTCAATGCATGTTTCATGTGCGATTTTTAAGCCAAGTCAGAGACGAAAGAAAGAATGCTTTAAAACATTTGAACACTCATCCGATATCGGAAAACATTAAATTCTAAGAGAAAAAGAAAAATAAGTGCTCTAAGCATTTATTTTTGCAAGCACTAGGGAAAAAAAAGTTAGTCTTTTTCTTTTTTGTAAGTAAAATTAAAAATGGGAAAACAACTGCTTTAAATGGGGGAAACATGACGTATGGAATTAAAAATGTGCACATTGCCTGTGCTAATTTCATTATATGTGTCACATGGTAATTATTTCAAAGATTAATCTGAATCTATAAGTATATGAACATAAAATTATATTGCAATAAATTACATGTACACTGTAAAAAATTAAAAGTTCATTTCGACTGCTCATTCATAGAAATGACCAACCATAATGAAATTTTAATGCGTAACTGAGTAACAAACTTCATCTGTTTATACTGTCTATATTTTTTTTGACAAACATAAAAAAAAATTAAATGAATCAAAACGAATAATTTTCAACTTTGATACTACTGAACACCAAAAGATCACCAAAAATGGTGTCAACTAAACCCCAAAACCTTAGCGCAGTTAAAAGTAACATTTGTTTCCTTAAGTTATTGTAGAAAATAAATTACTTATTTTGGTAATTTTCATTTTTAGCAATTTTAAAATTTTAGACTGAAGTTTACTATTCCAATTCGCTTTCAATAATTCTGCACACAGTTTAATTTTTAAAAAATGACTCAAATTGTCATTTTAAAATTTTGCTTCAACTATTAAACGTGTTGAGGGTCAATAAAGCTTTTATTTAATAATTGCGTATAAGGTTTAATCTCTCATCTTTGTTTAAAAACTGTCAAACATTTGCAAAAAAAGTTGAGCAGCTGTTAGTAAGCGTGAGAGTAAATAAATATGTATCTGTAGATAATATGGAGATGCAATTAACAATTTACAACAATAAACATATTACCAGGGATCTGGAGGGAGCGTGGAGCAGGAGCGCAGAGCAACATAATTTTGGTTAAAATTGGAGCGGACCGGAGCAAATAAATTTAGTATGTTCTTCTGCTACGATTTTTTTTTTTTTTTTGAAAAACATTCATAAACTTAATAAGATAAAATAATTAAAAGGTTTGGGTGAAAGCAAAGCCTTAAAATGCTAAACATATTGATAAGAATTTTAGTTGTTAACGTTTAGGTCAAATGGCAACAGTACAATACAAAACAAACTCCCTTGGCGCCAGAGTATAATTGTTTGAATTGTTGGATTCTTGAGATGCACACTTAAGGAGAAAAACATTCGATTCCTCCAGGATTATCAGGATGTATGTGTATATAACAAATTTCGTTTAATTCGATGCATTACGTCTTGAGTTACAGCGCCCACAAGAAACTTTTAAGAGTTCCATTGTTCCACCCCCCTTGAAGGGAATGGTACCAAAATGTAATCAGTAACCGTTCTAATTGAGGTCTATTTGAATGCAAAATTTCGTTTGAATTCGTCTATTACTTCTTGAGATATAACACTCACGCTAACCGAGAAAAACGTTCGATTGCTCTGTTCCCTTCGAATGGATTCGGGCCAAAAACTAATCAGAGTCCATGTGTGTACCGAATTTCGTTCGATTACATGCATTATTTTTAGAGTTACAGCGGCCACAAAAAAGAGACCACATACAGACACGCAGACAGTGCTTTTTAAATCAGATACCCGTCCTCACAGACATTTTCTTAAAAATTGTCAAAATATGTTCAGAACTCTTCAAAACGTATAAATCCGTCGAAATTCGTCTTTCTTCTATATATTGGATACAGAAGAGTAAAAATAAGTGAATGATTTTTCTTTTTTTTTGAGCCTAATTTTTTTTCTTATCAACACAGTGCATGTAAATCCGTCAAAATTCAAAAATTTTCACAAATCCAATACTTTCTTCTATATATTGGACATAGAAGAAGGTAAAAATAAAGTGAATGTTTTTTTTTTTCAAGGTGCCCAATTTTTCCCCCAACACAGTACATATAAAACAATATATATTAATTGATAAATAAATAATCCATAAGTAATCTTTTTAATTTCCCTTACCACATACATATTAATAAATCAATTTAAAAAAAAAAAGAGGAATAATATGATTTCTATTAAACTTATTCAGAGCACGGAGCAGAGCCGGAACAAGCACTTACAAGTCAGAACGGAGCGACTCAACAATCCAGCTGCTCCAGATCCCTGCACTTACAAATCAGAACGGAGCAACACAACAAACTAGCTGCTCCAAATCCCTACCGTTACAAATCAGAAAGGAGCAACTCAACAAACTAGGTGCTCCAGATCCCTGCACTTATATATCATAACGGAGCAACTCAACAAACTATCTGCTCCAGATCCCTGCACTTACATATCATAACGGAGCAACTCAACAAACTAACTGCTCCAGATCCCTGTATATTAACACTTCAATAGTCGCAAAACTATTGGAAAAAACGTACTATCACAAACATTTCGATATATATATAAAAAAATCCCTTCTCTGGATTTAAACCTCATGTTCAGCAAACGACAGAAAAAATTATTTATGGCATTAATTACAGAAAGATTTGAATGCAAAATAAATTCCGAGTTCCACTTACCTCTCACGAATAACAAAATAGGAAAGGTGGGATGTGCAATCGACACTCCACTCCAAATTACCATGCTCGTTGCAGATGCTGATGCTGAACCGGCCATAGTTGGCTCGTATGAGATGAATCAGATACCCCTCCTCGCAGGTAATGTGCAATTGACCGCCTTCGCAAGCGTACGCCGTCCGATAATCTAGGATAGAAAACAGCCATCAATAACACCAGATCTCCAGCAAACTATTCAGCGCTGATGGCGCGCTTTGGCCTTTAACACAGTGAGTAATGTCCGAAGCAACTCAGAGATAAGAGAGATTTAGATTGGACAAATGTGGAAGAAAGTAAAAGAGGGATTCCTAAGATATTTTGATCGGAAGTTAATTATATTGAGTGTGTATTCAATAAAACTGTTTCCAATATCTAGGTAATGTTGCAAAAGGTGGAAAAAAACCCCGGTATATTCCCAGGAATAAACTGGTGTTTTGGGAAGGAAAGTTTGAAAATTCCCGGGAACTTTCAAGTACTTTTAAGTAATAAAAATTTCATACTTGATTTTAACCTTTTTTGGCAACGATTAAAATTTTAATGCTTTTTAACGATGTAAACGCAAATTACTTCTTTTCTTAAAATTTTAGGTGACATAAAATGTGTAAGACGTATATGGCTACCATTGTAGCTAACTTAATTGCATTACCCAGACAACCACAGATATCTCTTAGACATCCAAATAGATCCATAATACATCCTGATATCTTCTGGATTAGCTGGATAGCTCACGGATATCCACACATATCCAAATCCTGGATTTGGATTTCTGGATATCCCTGAGATGTCCAGATATTAACATGTTTTGGATATAGACCTTTGGACAGCCTATGGATATCCAGGGGTTTGGATTTCTTCATATCCCTGAGATATCCAGAATGTCATCTCATATCCTTGAGATGTCCCCAGAATGTCATATCCTCGCTAAAATGTATGACTTGTGGATATTGATGGATTCGTCTATATTTAGGCTTCAGCAGCAAAAATTCTTTACTTAAATATTTTGTAACTATTACATCATTAATACATACCTAATGCGTTTTTTCATTTTGTATGAAACTGTGTGAATTCAAGAATTGACTGCAACTTTAATGGTCTTTGCTTGAATTTTTATCAAAATCGCGGCTTGCACGACACGTTGATCAAGTTCAATTTGGATATGATTTTCAGTTTGTATCAAGGTTCGTGATTATTTTGATTTTTTTTTTTAATTTAAAAAATCGGATTTTTTAAATTTAAATCGGATTTTTTTGATTTTTTTAAAAAGACCTTAAATATTTTGAATATTTATTATGTTACATTCATAGAAACAATATGGCATGTTAATCAATATGCAAAAACACACTTTAAGCTATTTTCACAACAATAAATATTTTTTAATAATAATAATGATAAACAAATTTTAATACGAATGCTGACTAGGGATGTAACGAATAGTGATTTGGCCGAATAGCCGAATACCGAATATTCGGCCACTTCTTCCAGGCCGAAGCCGAATACCGAAAATTCGGCGGCCGAATATTAAAATTTCCGGAAAATCATTGTAATCGAAAGTATTTATCAAATTTGAAATTATTCACAAAGTCAAACACCAATTACCCACAATCTATGATGTATGATTTAATTCTGTTTGTTACGAAGTTAGAACTATTTAAAATTAATCTATTTTCACTATTGTTTTGAATGTAATAAAACTAAGAATTTCACCTACAAGCAAAATAGAAATGACAGGTTTTACGGTAGTAAGCATTAGCATTATCTTATTAATTACTAGCTGACATGCCCGGCTTTGCGCGGGATAATACTGCATCATTCGCAGGCTAAGTGACGCATGTCCAAAATTCTGTTGTAAATATGTAAGGGAAAATTTTCTTAAGAAATCCAAGAGTAGGAGATGGGCAACGGCCTTAAAAACCTTATTTACACGGTAAAAATCTTTAAAAAATACGATTGCATTAAAATGAACAGCCTAGAAAAATTCATTTTAGACCAAGAAAAATAGTTCATTAAAATCCACATTAAAATGCCAACAACAGTTCATAAAATTGCCATTAGAGTAATTGCAACAGTAGCTAAAACGAGCACTTGTAGCGAGATAATTGTGCCAAAATGATATCAAGAGTCCATAAAAATCGTAATTACAATATCTACCACGATACATCTGAAAATTCCCATCAGAATAAGAGCTGTATTCTGTTTTAAAATGTCCATCAGATGGATATTTACAATCAACAACTGTCCCTAAATATTTCTGCTACAATAAAGAAAAAAATCCTTAAATCTCCCTCTTTCAATAAAGAAAACTATCCCTAAACATCCCTAATAGAATAAGGGCATTAGTCTCAAAAAATATCCATTAGAATAAAGACGTCAGCGACTAAAAATACCCATTAGAATACTGACCTTCAAGAGCTACTGCTCCTAAAATTACCAACAGCCCATCTTAAATTTCCATCAAAATAAGGACAGTTCCTATAAATCCCGCTTGCAAAATCGTCAAAGGATTTCCTGAAAATTCAATTAAATAGCACTTTCATAAAATTCGAATAAAAACGAAAGAAAGGAAATCATTATTTCCAAAGGCAAATGCACATTTAAGTTAGAAAATGTTTAGTACTGAACCAATCCTGACGTGTGAAATTTAAGTTGATTGAAAGAAATACTTAAATTATGTCCAAATAGTGCCAAATAGACAGTAAAAAAAAAAAAAGTAAATGTGTTATAAAATAAATCGCTTGGGTAAAATATGGAATGTAAAATCAACCTCAAGATAAAGTAATTGAAAATCGTCTGCAGTTTATAATCCACAAAATATGCATAAAAATGAAATGAATTTTTAGAATTTGTTTCGTTGATAAAACGGACACTGTACCTTAAGAAATAACATTGTTTCATGAAATTGTTGAACTGGTACCATAATACTAAATCGCCAAAAACAAAGAAGAATCAATCTCAAGAAGTAATTAAAAATCGTCTGCAGTATGCTAAGAAATGAAATGCATTTTTAGAATTTGTTTCATTCATAAAACGGCATGAATAACGATAAAACATCATTTTTTAAATCTTACGTTAATCATCTAGTTGACGACAAAAGTAGTATTTATTTTGGCGAAAACACGCAAATTGGGCAGATAAATTCAGAGGTAAGCCTCGTTTTAAAGTTCGAAAGCAACTTAAAATGAATATTGCGCGTGTTCTATTTGTCCTAGGAACTTCAGAAAGAGATCAACTTGTGCAGTTTTTTACGGGCATTTCATACGCTGCAAAAGTCGAAAACGTAGGATGTTTCTTCGATGAGATAAACCCAAAATCAACAGTTTTGCTTAAAATTGGAGTATAAAAAGAACAAATTCGAATTTTAGGAAAACCGCTTCGAGGTGCACGAGGACCTGACCCAAGGTACCTGTAACCAAAATTTCGTACTTCTGGCCCGTTCCATCTCGCCAGGACGCGATCAACAGACAGACAGACACACACACAAACTTTCGGTTTTATCTATATAGATTTAATTGCAAAGAAAGAAATACTAGTGCTTAGTGAACTTTTAACTTGCTCAAAACTGTTTTATGAAGACATTTTAAAAGTTATAAAAGTTAATATATTTATTTTATGGGGTTTTTTACGTACCTATTTTTAAAAGATCGTGCAGGGATGCACAAACTTTTTTGGGTGAAGGGCCAAAAAATTAGAAAGCATCAGGTTGGGGGCCAAAGTCACGTAATGTTTTATTCATAAAAATACAGGGTGTATTTCAGTTTTTATTTAGAGGTAATATGTACAAATTACATGTATATGTAATTACTGTACTCGGGAAGATTATTAAATAAAAGTTTTAAAAAAGTAATGTAAATGAATTCAAACAAAATAAGGTATTATATTTCTAAACAATTAATTGCACAACATTCATGTATATCAATGAAGTGATTGGTCAAATGGCAAAAAAGAGGAATACTAAAATTTTTTACAAAAATGTGTGCAAATTATGAAAATGAAACAAATGGAAAATGAAAAGGTAATTTAAACTTAGAAATACAGAGCATTATTCTCTAAATTATAATAACTTTCTTTATAATTTAGATAATTTTTCTTTGACATTTTATAATGTAAAATTTAAAATATATATTAAGAATTAAAATGAGAAATTAATTAAAAGTGCGAATATAAATACAGAAGAAATAAACACACATATATTAAATAGCAAAATATAAATGCCGTGAGTCTGTACATCACGTTAAACCCTTGCGATTCAAAATTACTACTAGTCAATTTGGCTGGTAGAATTGTTTTTTTAACAAACCGTTTACAAAATCTTATTAGTTAAATTAGCATAGTAATATTAAATTCATACATTGCTACATGGACAATAAAAAAAAAGTTAAACTGATTCCTTTATCAAAAATCAACACATCATTATTTTGTTCCATGGCATATAATTAAATTTAAATCCTTTAATCACTAGTTTTTCTGCAGATTAGAAATTGATCTTTGAATTAATGTAAAAAATCGTTATTTATTTATTCATTTCCTAAATACATATCAACAATAAAATTTTCCTAAATATATATCAACAAAAAATTTTTTACATTTTGATGATAAATTACACTTTATAAAGTAAAATAATTATTCAAATTGATATTATTAATTCTGAAAATTAATGTTTAGTTAATAAATTTTTATTCATTCATTACTACTAGTCAATTTGGCTAGTAGAAATTGTTTTTTAACTAAACATTTACAAATCTTACTAGTTAAATTGGCATAGTAATACAGTACAGAACCTCTTACTCGGGAAAGAGAAAACCGGGAATTTTTTCGTGAATTTCCCGCCATTTTTGAAAAGTTCGCGTTTTTTCGCCCATTTAGTAAAAATACGAATTTTTAAAAATGCCTTTAAAAATACGCATTTTTCAGTTACAAGTAACATATTCAGTGTTTATAAGTCGAGCAATTTAGTCTAAAAACGATGTTTTTTTAGGGGAGGGGGGCATCAACTTACTTGCAGATGAAAATTAGAAGAAGAAAAATATCCAACGATACTTGAGAAAAATAAGACATTTTCTCTATTTTATTTCAATAATTAAACATGAAAGAAATAAGTGATTACATTCTTATACATTTATTTAATTGTCTCGTCAGTATTTTTGAAGACGAAGTGCAACAAAAGTCGGAATATACGAAAGTTCGGAAAATTTCTAATACAGCAGATTCGCGAATTTTCCGCAATAGCTGATCGTGTGAAAATTAAACCTCGTTTATTTTTGTTTTATATATATATTTTATTTATTTAAGAGCTGAAATAAGGTAATAAGAATTTAAAATTGATATTAAGGCAACAAAAACTGCAACTGTGAAAATGAATTCTTTATTACAATCGAGTTCGCAAAAGCGAAATCGTTTTACACAAGTATGAAATTTGCGCGTTTCTGCATGTAAACATGTTTCTTACATTTCGTTTTCCTACTTTTTGAAATCATTTATTACTGTAAAAGTGATTGATGATCAGCTTTTACGAAAGTAATAATTTGATAAACAAGTCCGATTCGGAAAGCATCCAAATGGTGCTACAACCGAACGATGACAAAGAGCAAGATAGCGATGAAGAAAATAATGACATTTTGCCTGCTCTGTCTAACGATCGTTGCTTTGAATTAACTAAAGAAATCATAGCAGGAATGGGACAAAATTTTTTTGTAGACGAAATAACGCACATAATTACTGTTCGAAAAATCCAGCAATCGAATTTTCGACCATTTCCCGATAAGCTATTGTTTTGAAACTTTACATGTAGCACCATAACAGCACCAGATGACAATGAAATATTCTACCACTTTTATCATGATTTGATTAGTTTCTGAAGTATTTCCAATAAAATAAAATTAAATATGGCGATTAGTTCCGAAAATTGCGACCAAAATTCAGTAGCGGCGCTGCGATCGTATCGTTTTTTTTTTACAATTATTTTATTATTATTATTTTTTTTTTGTATTTTTTTTTAAATTTTATTATAACTATTCTTTTTTATCAGCTATATTAGTGGGCCAATTCAAAATCCTCGGCGGGCCAATTTTGGCCCGCGGGCCATAGTTTGTGCATCCCTGAAACCTTAATGCACTTAACTGGAATATGTTTTTATTTTCAAAAACCCCAATAACTTATGCTATCTAAATATTCATGATATATTCTGGGCTTTTCACATTTCTCTCTAACCCAATATTCACAATAAATCAGTCTACCCAAACAAAGTCTGGCTTCCACTTTGTAAATAATAACAAAATGAATTTATCATATTATCTAATATAATTAACTGTTGGCAGCTTTTGGGAGCAAATGCTAAATATAAAATACAATATTACAATTTTAAAATGTGTTTTTGCTCAGTCAAGCCTAAAACAAGATTTTAAAAAAGTAGTTTATTCTAAATTATTTTTATTTCTTAAAACTATAGTAGACTAATGTATTCTTTTGCAAAAATTATAATACAATTTTAAATGTTTAAAACCTACTAATTTCTTTATTTTTTTTTACTTTTTTACTGCAGCAGTACTATTCGGCCGAATAGTCCATCAATATTTGGCCAGGCCGAATTTGGCCTTACCCAGTATTCGGCCAGGCCGAATATTTGGCTGGGTGATGAAATGACTATTCGGCCAGGCCGAATACTCGGCCAAAGGGCCGAATACCGAATAGTGGCCGAATATTCGTTACATCCCTAATGCTGACTCGAATGAAACTTAACCCTACCGGGAATAATAGTACACTCATAAGTACGGAGAAAATGAACAAATTGAACCTGAATTATTTTGCTGCTAAAAGCTGTAAAAAGTAACAATAGTGTGTACTTAATTTTTACATTGAGTGTACATTAATCATTTTTCTATGTTATAAATGAAAAAGCCTGAAATATTTTTACCCATTTAGTAAAATCATATGCTCACACCAATACTAAAAGCTGAAACTTTTTGTTTTAATCAAGTATCTTTATTGAAAACTTTTATGATAAAAAAAATATTTTAGAAGGAAATATTTTAGAAGGAAAAAAACCTTAAGCTGTTAGGGGACATGGGTGTAACTTTAAGGATACATATTCTAAAGTCTAACAATTGTTGGTTTAAACACTATCATTCTGAATTATTTATTGTGTGGCATTTATTAAATTGATCTAATATACTATTTTTAAGATAAAAAACTCAGAATGGTTCATGATTATTATGAATTGTAATTTGAATGATTGAATGAATTATGCTTTGCTGTTAAGATGCTTGAAGAATAAGAGCAATATTGTAAAATTAAAAAAAATAGTTCTAAAGTTATGAAATATATTATGTACAGAGACAGATGGACCTAGGAAGTTTTGTTTGAAACAGTGGTAGAAATTGCAACAAGTTCCATTTTTACAACACTTTCTAACATTGTAAAATCAATGATTTTTTTTGAAAAAAAATCACGATTTAAATCAATGCTTTTTTTTAAAAAAATCACTTGATTTAGGCTTATTATGTTGAAATATAATTATTTTGTGTTGAAATGATTTAGTTCTTTGTTTTGTCTTTTTTGTTACGATTGCTTTAATTTCAGTGACTTAGCGTTTTTTGTTGACTAGTTTTCAAAAATCAGATATAAGGAATTAACTTTCCAATTCCATTAAATATTTGAATTGTAATGAATGCTTTAATAATGTGAGCGATACTCTTGTCTAACGCAAATGCTCACTGATTATTATTTCTAATAATGAGTCGGATTTTCCTCCTGGAGATTAACTTTAAGTTTTGATAGCAAAATATGTTCAGTATTACTTTAAGAGCATTCTTTTAATTTTTAGTATGCTTGCTGTTATTCACTCCCTTAGCTTTACAAACGGTCTGCCATGTTTTAAAAAGTACTATTGTATCTTAAACTCTTTATATGAAACAGTAGATAATTGTTTATTCATGGATCACAGTAACAGTGTTGGTGAACTCGATTATGTGCTTTAAGACATGTAACAGCAGATGATTATCACAAAACTTTTTTCATGTTTTTATTGAGTGTGACAAAGCGCTGTCACATTTCTCTTGTGTTCTGTAAAATTGTATAAAAGCACAATTGCACTGCTGTTTCTTACTTTTTCGTATTAATTGAGAACAGTTATATTCATATCAATTGCAGCTTTTTGTTTTCTTAGTGCCTAAACATTACTTTTAAATTATAATCAGAGTTAATTTATAACAATTTCTCTTGTTTTCCAATTTATATACAATAAAATCTAGTTGCAGTGAATACGGAAATTTCCGTTGAAATGCAACAAAGTTTTAGTTCCGCTTTAAAGTCTGATAGAATAATTTATATTCCTTTATAACAAAACCTCTGTTTCAACAAAGCATTTTCCTGGTCTTTTGTAGTGTATTGTAATGGGATTTCACTGTGTACAATAAAACCCATTTAAGAAGTTTTTAATTTCAATACCAGTTTCATTCCCATCTCCCTGATGTTAAAATAACCCCTTTTAAAAGTTCTGATTTTATTTTTTCCTGCTCAATAAGTTTTCATATCGGTCAATTTTTTCTTTCAAATGACACTTTAGACTTCTAAAGTTTCTATTTTTTTTCATGTTTCTTTCAATCTACATAGTTATTTTTCTTTCTAATGGAAAAAATATTAGGAGAAGAATTAAAAAAGCTGTTTTGGTCAGCCTTTTCTCAAAGGTACCGTTTTCTCAACAAAGTTCCAGAAAAACAGGTAGCAGAGAGGATTAGTCAGTTATTACGAGAACAATGATGACTGATCAAGGAAGAATGGAATGTTAGTAGAGTCTGTTATGGGGGGTGTCTATTTTCTGTCTAATTTAAACATTGTAAAATAATAAAATAATATCATCCCTAAATATCATAAAGTATAAAAGTATACTCTTTGTCAAACATAGAGCCTTCCTGTTTAAGAAGTTTTCCCACAGAAGAAGTTTTTTGCTCTTGGTCCCCTGGAAAACTTCGTAAGCGGGTTTTACTGAAATAAATGCTATATAAGTGAAATAACTACACATTTATTTTGCACTTATCTTATATATACACTCTCAGAAAAATTCGTCTTTATACACTACATTATTCCTCATTTTTCAACAAATAATTTCCGTACCCCTTGAGAATGAACTTTTTCCGTTTATTCTCTGCGCGCATGCGTATTCAACAATCTCAGCTATACAATCAGAAGTCGACAAGACAACGAGTTTAGCCTAACCAGTTTCATTCCGCCAAACATAAATGCAGGTATGGGTAAGTTCTTATTTCAGATTTTGATTTCAGTAATTTCTCGAAAATATGTGTCAACTCTTAAAGTTTTTAACAAATGATTGAGAGAAAAAATGTCTTAAGATATTCACATATTCACCTTGTGTTTATTTTCCAGATGAAACACGATTGTCATGGTTGTTTATTTTCTAAAAGATTAAATCGAAGTCGAATGTTTTACAATGCTATAAAAAGTTCGTTTTCTTAAGCTTTCAATAAGTAATATCTGGTCTCCCTGCAACTTTCCATAAGAACCCTACATCTTTTATACAAAGTTCCCACGGTCCTTGAAAAACCTTGAAAATATTTGAATTTCCTTTAAACCACTCGGGGGCCCCAAAAATCCTTGAAAACGACCGTAGGGTACTTGAAAAGTCCTAGATTTTTAGGAAAGGTCAACCTCGTAAAAGTAAATAAAAATTTCCGCGCAAAGATCGGCTAGCAAAATTCCAATCCCCCTTTAAAAAAACAAAAGTGATTCTTGAACTCTTTTAGTGTGGTGATTCCTGACTTCCAAGTGCATTTATTCAGAGCATAAAAGCTTGCTAAATTTTCGTAAAGTTCGGCAGGAGTCCATGTTTAAACGGTTCTGCTAGTGTGACCGAACCCATGATTATGTTTTGAACTGGTTAGTATCATCAATACTTCTCTTTTCATTTACGGCCTAAAATGCCGGGAAAATACGTGCTTAGCCCAGCGTGGGTTGAAAAAGATAGTTATACGGTTTGACTTGTTTCTGAATGACTGCTTAAGTTTACAAATCGTTTGTTTATTATTTGTTTATCGCAACAATCACGAGAAAGAAATTGAACCTGCAAGTTAAACTTTCATTTTTAAGTTCTGTAGCTTTTTTTCTTTTAAAACACACATGTGCTAAACAATAAACATCAAAATAGGTTCCATGAACATTTTCATTTGGGTCCTTGAAAGTCCTTAAATTTTTTTGCGATAAATGAGTGAATATATCATCTATCAGTCCTCTGACATGGTGATTCTCAATAATTAAACTATTGTCAAAATCACCAGCATAGAACGAAAATTTGACTTTTTTCAGAATTAAATTTTTGATTATAGCGAGTCTCACATCTTTTGGTGTAGGGGGGAGATATAGGGATAGTGATAAAAAGAATGTTTGTTATTATTAATCAAATGGCCCATCAAAATTATTTTGATTATAAAATATGGCTTCTAAAATATGTGAGAACTCATAAACCAAAGGGCAACTAGACTGCGGCACCCTGCCCAGTTTATTTTCTTTGTCGTCTTGTCATAATTTTACTTTTTTCTCTTATTTTCTGGTGTCTTTGCAGAAATAAACCCTGAGAGAGGAACTTAGAACCCAAAGAACAAAAACAACGTGTTGGAAAAGATCTTAAAATTACGTAATAAGTTATTGTGCTTCGAAAATCCATTTCATCTATCAGTTTCTTTAAAATGTGAAATAAACCTTCTTAAATTTGTAAAATAAAACTTTGTTTATTATTTAATTATTCTATGGTGGTTACTTTATTGCTATTCACTTTGTCCTGTTATTTTATTGCTATGCTATAAATATATACACATACATACATAACGTTTTAGTGGCGTCTAAGTATAGCTGTCATTATTTTTATTTTTTTTTCAATTTTATTATATGCTTATTGCATAAATATGGCTGATTTCTTTGTGTAGGATTTTTTAAATTACTATAGTAAATTGATTTGAATTAAATATTTTTTGGTGTTGCAAAGATTGATAATTGGCAAAACTTGAAAATTGACTTGGCGAAACATTCGTCTCTTAAAAACAGGATGCACTAAAAGTTCAAAGTAATGTTTACTATATTAAGAGATATAAATAAGTTAAACCGGTCACAAGACATAAATATGTGAATGACCTGACCATACTGAAAATTATGCAGATAAGTGCTTTTTTTTTAAATAAAATTGTCTTACATGAAAAATGTTTTAAATAATTTAAAATTTAGTATTAAAATAGTAATATAGAAATAAATGGTACCTTATTGATTTTCAAAATTATGATTTTAATAGTTCTAATTTACTTTTCTAAATATGGTATCATGGTGACAAATTTTTATAAATTTACTTGATGAGGAGTCAATCAATAACTTATATCTCTTTGCTCTCTGGGGGGAGGGGGGATGAGAGTGGGTATATTTCAAAAGTTGGACTGGTGGTTAATTGCAACAAATTATCAACTTTCACTTTTAGTGAAATTTTTGAAGGTAGAGAGACTGAAAAAACCTGTGGTAGCTTGTTAACAAGTATAGGCTGAAAACACTGAGAAGGTCCTAGCAAACAGATAATCTCACGAAAAGTTTGATATACTTTTCTGAAAAGGGAACTTCAGGAAATGCTGGCTTATAGTATATTTTGCATTTTACTAAAAAAAGATGCTTACTTAATGAAGTTGAAAGCTTCATAGAATTAGCATCTTCCATATATTTAAATATATATTGCCCTTTTTACTAGACTTTCAGGTTCTTCGTTTCATGAATAAAATTTCAAGGCTGAAAGTTGACAGGAAAATGAGAGGGGTTGGCATGTAAACTTCGTTCATTGAGTGTGCTTTCAATTAGGAGTAAAGCTTTGTATTGTTTGGAAATTTGGCAGCATACTTGTTTTCTCCTCCTCTATATTAGACTCCACATAAATGTCAATAAAAAAATTAATTCAGTTGTAAATTTGATCTTGAGAAAAAAAAAAACTTGTACTAGTTGCTGCAAAGAAGAAATGATTTTTCAATTGTGAAAAGTCAGAAGCAATGTGCAGCTTGTGGCGTGGTATTTTATTAATAAGTCCTTTATACGTGTTATAAAATTTTATTTTCAGTGTGCTCTTAGCTGCTACTTAGTCTTGCATCAGGTCGGGTGGTGTATACCAAAAAATTATTTTTAAGGGAGTGCAGAATAGTGTTTAAATTATTTTTCCCAAATTATTTTTTGTATTTTAAAATGTCTTGTGCATAGTAAAATAGTAATAGTAATTTATGTTAAAGAACAATGTTTATCGTGGAAGGGCCACATCGGAGGATCAGACAATGACAACAGAGTTTAAAATACACTTACGTAGGAAATCGAAGGCTATTAGACAGAGGGGCAGAACAAAAAAAAAGAAGGATATTCGAAAAGATTTAAAAATTATGGAAATCCCTAACTGAAACGAAAACGAATTAATCTGCTTCAAAAATTTAAAAAAAAAATGTGTTAGGGTATAGGTTCATCAAGAGTTGCAAAGCCAACGACGAAGAGAAGACGCAACGCAATATGAGATCGTTAGATTAACGCAGAACATATGTGCTTGGTAAAATGTACCTTTTGATGCATGATCCAAAAAGTATATTATTCACTCTTGTACTAACGTATGTTAAGTTGTAAGATAATTTCGCTTGTTTCCCGCGGATATACACAATATTTTTTCCATGTTTTTTTTTTTCTTTCTCTCAATTGAATATTTAATCCATTGTATGATATCTCTTTCGTGGTTATCCTGGAAAAAGTTGAAAGGTTGAAACTTATTTCATAAGCTTTTTTTATTTATTTATTTATTTATTTCATTGAAAATTTTGAGCATAACATGTAAACATGTCACTGGAAACCGCTCCTTCAGTTGGCACTATGAGTCCGCTTTTGTAGAAAGAAATGGCAATAACATGACCAATTTTTTAACATAAATGACAAATCGAATCATTTGCGGATAAAAAAAAATCCAAAAGACGATATACCCCGCTACTAAAGCTGTATAAACTATTAAAACAACGCAATCGACTTCGAGAACAATGCCCAAAACGAGAAGTCATAGGTATTTAAATTGTTAAAATGTATGTGCACATACTTGCCTGATTATGAAGTAAATAAACTGTTCAATGAAAAAACAACCCTTAGCGTATTTGAAAACTTGTCAAAAGCCTAAGAAATCAGACGCAATCATTAACGGCAAATGATGTAGTATTAAATTATTTTGCACAGCACTGGAAAAGCATTTTCAAGAAAGGAGTAAGCTCGCTCCTAAGAGAAACGTTTAAGATAGTGTCGTCGATTTTGAAAAATATAAGTAAATGAGTTAAGTTGTCATTCTGGAAAAAAAATCTTATCACGTTAACCTCTTAACCGTTGCATAATTTTTAAGAGAACAACATCAAAAGCGTTTTTTTTAAACCCAAGGAAACATTTTAAAAATGTGTAATCACCAAATATACTATAAATAGTTTGGTGCTGCCATATAGTATGTAAGAAACGAAATAAATAATTTCCGGGAATGGAGAATGGATTTTTCTTAACGTTTTGGTGAGCTACTTTTGAACACTCCAGCCCGCGATTTTGAAAGGAGCGGGGGGGAGGGATTAAGAAAAAAAAAGCTTTTAACAAGGACCCGAGATTTAAATTGATCAAGTGTAAAAAATTCACACAGTTAATGGCATTTAGGACATCGCATTTGATATTCTCATATATAGACACTACACCACCCTATCCAAGCTGTACAAAATTTTAGTTCTGCTATGACAATATTAACTTTAACGGGAACAAAAAAGGGAAAAAAAAAATATATTCATACTCCGAACAGCCGTACAGTTCCGTATTTTAAGAGAGCATGCGGTGCATAATTTTTAACGTACAACAAAACTTTGCTCTTTCTCTCCCTTTCTCATTCTTAAATCTTTCTTCATTCTTCTTTCTCATTTTTTAACATGGAGAAGAATTCTATCAATTTGCATTCCGGAAAAGCACTTTCAAGAACCGAGTTAACTCGCCATTCCCGGACAAACGATTAAGATAAAGCTTTCGATTTTCAGAAAAATCCATAAATGAAACTGAAGCCGTTCAGAAAAGTTATGATAAAAATCTAAACTGTTAAATGATAAGGCAGTTTTTTTTTTTTCTGTTTTGGAAACAATTTACACTTGACATCATTTTTCATATGCTAAAGTCGTTAATGTCAACGACGCATGCCTGTTATTTCGTTCTAGTTGTATATAAAAGTCTTAATCCAGGTCTACCCACGCTAGCTTAAATGTATAAATTATTCTACTAATTCCCTACAGCCCCCAATTTTATGTAAACATTCTCAGCAATACTTTTTTACATGCGACAGAACTTTGTTTTCTTCTAGTAAAATCAAACTTAAAAGCTTCCTTTAGGATACAAGATTTCTTTCTTTTTCTCAGTTTACAAACGATAAAGCAATTTTTCTAAAAATTTGCATTTGGCTGCATTTTATAAATCGATCGTACGCAGGAAATAAATCTTTTTTACATAAGTTTTATGTATGAGTCTTTTTTCCAAAACCAATTCAACTTCCTTTGTGGTATAAGAATTTATACGAAGACTCTGAACAATAGATAGGATGCTTTTGTTTCTGGGAAAGGTTTAAGCAATTGGTAAGAGTTTGCATTTGTATTTCATTGCTTTGACAGTATATTCGGAAATTTATTTATAATTTGGAATTTTTTCACATTCGTAGTCCAATTTAAGAATGAATAAGAGAACACATTCAATTCCTATGTAAAGATTGAAGAACTAAAGTACGACTTTTTTTTTCATTAGAAGTTCTAGAGCATGCGACATTAAGAGCATTCATTCTATCTTTCTCATATGCATGCTATTCTTTTCTCATAAATTAAGTAATTAATATTATTTTTTAACCTACATAATAATACTGCGGAAATGTATAACACTACAAAATACTATTTTCCAGATTTGGGCGTCCTGGTCTTAAGGACTTACGACAATAAAAGTGTGGCACAAATTCTTTGTAGGACTGAAAATTTTCGAAAAATAATTATTTTCACTCAAAAATCAGTATCATTTTCAGCATAGGCGTAACTAGGTTAAGTGAAAGGGGGGGGGAGGGTCACCCTAAAAATGCACAGACTAAACACCATTGAGAAGTGAAAAAAAAGAGTTCAAAATTTACCAGTCACAAATACGTGTCATTAAAGATATACTCAGTGTTTCTTTCAGGTATCTCTCGGGGGGGGGGGGCACTCCCCCCCCTCGGAGCAAGTCAATTGCCCCCCCTCCCTGGGGAAAATGTTCAGATCACATTTATAAAAAAAAGACAGAAAAGAGAGATTACGATTTTAACAGGGTTCGTACTCTTTTGGAAAAATGAAAAATAAGGACTTTCTAAGGACTTTTTAAGGACCTACAAAAAAAATTTAAGGACCTCGCAAATTTTTCGAACTATACTAACTGTTATGCTTATTTCAGAAAAAAGCATTATTGAAAGGGGAAATTGATTTAACATCGTATTTTTATTAGGAAGACAACACTAACACTTTTTTGGAGATCTCTTTGACTTGTCTAATACAGTCAGGGAGTTAAATAATTATTGGAGCTAGTAATAACAGAAGCACACAACACAAACATTGCTCATATATAAGCAAGTTATCATGATATGAAAAATTAACAAAAATGGTTAGTGCTATATAATACAAGTTAAATGTAAAACAATTTAAATAAAACAATTGCCATAGAAAACGCTGCACTTTGTCTTGAGAATTTGTGCTTAATTTAGATTTTTTTTTTTTTGTCATTTTACTTAACTTATGTTGGCAGCATCTCAATTTAGGCTTACTTAAATTTTTATCTCTGCCATAAATATATATATATTTTAATTATTAAGAAGAGCTTACAAAATTTCAGAAAAAACTTTCTCAACGTGAGAAAAATATTTCATTTTGGAAACAACATACAAATAAAAAATGGAGCTCATTCGTTTAAAACTTTGTAAATTAGCCTCAAATAGTAACTGAAAAAATTTAACTAAAATAAAGTTTCAAAAAATTCCACAAATTTTTTAAATAAAAAATAGAAAATGCAGACTACAGACTGCAAATACTAAAACAGCTGTCAAATTTTGAAAAAATTGATATATTTACAGGCTGCAAAAATATAGAAATCTCAAAATCTGCGTGAAATTTTCGTCGAAGCGCGTGCTAGATAATAGCAACACTGTTAAAAATTTCCGTAAGAAAATAGTAAAATAACCATTCGATTGTTATTTTACCATATTTACAACAGTTGAATAAAAATTAAAAAGATGGTACTCAAACTGCTGATTGTGAAAAAAATCGTTTATTCTCTGCTTCTCCTACAGAACATTTAACTAACCGTAATTTACAAGCGCTCAATAAGAATCGGGCGTCCATCTTGGTTGCGAAACCTTACCGGTCGTACGTTATTGTTAAAATATGAATAAAGGTTTTATCAGTTCAAATCTGCATGTGTATATAAAAAAAGAAGAAGAAAAAAGTGGCTTAAGCAGTGGTTACTAAATAGAAACACATACACACGTAAATCAAAAATTGGAGACATCGGATTCCCGAACTGTTTGCGAATGAGCGAACCCATAATTTGAGCTTCTGAAGCTTGTTTGTATTTTATTTTTGCAGCAAATAAAACGATTTTCGTCAATATATAGTAAATTTAGACCAAAAATGACTTTGGATCCAATCAAAAACTGAAATCTCAATATTTTAGGGGTTCGATTCCCGCACACTTCGTTTACGGTTTCTATGCCTCGAAGATTCTACGCCTCGAAATGGTTCAGAAACGGTAAAAATTTAGTTTTGAAACCATTTTCAAATGGTTATTGAAACCGTAAACTTTTGTATTTACGGCTTTTTAACCAAGCTGATTGGAAATGGTTTAGGTCCCGTAAAGATAGAAAAATGTTCCAAACCGTAAATTTAACGGTGAATTAGATGGACAGACTGCTGCCGGTTATCTAACTGTAATTTCATGATGAAATTCCTAACAGTGAAGTTTCCAAAAAGTAGGTTTTAACATTTCCGCGCTATAAGTTATGAAAATTCATGTAAATTAATACATATCGTAAAGTTCCTTAAAATGCTTTCTTGTTTTGTAGTAACCCCTTTCAGATAAAAATACTTGTACATCAGCTTGAAAAATCGGATCTTTTTGCAAAAAATCGGATTTTCGAAGTTAACAAATAAAATTAGAATAACTAGGGGGAAACGGAGCATTTGGAAGCTACGGTGTATAGGTTTAAGGGGGGAAATACGTGTAAAATGGCGTATTAAGAGCAATTTTCATGAATTTTTTTAACGTATAAAGGATAAATATATTTTATTGAGATTTTGAGGTTGTGTTAGATGTCCCTGTGAATATATGAATAAATAAAACGTGCAATAAAAAACATTTCGAGAAAAAACAAAAGAATTTCAAAAAATAAACAAATACCATAGCAGTAGTAATAGTACATCCCAACCAAGCTGTAAATGCTTGGTAATCGCAAAGTTACGCACACTACGTGGTATTGTCCGGCAGATGCTTAAAAATAAAAAAATAAATAAAAATTATTGAAATCCCAGCAAACAGCCAGCATTACCTTATTATTACTATCATTATTACCAGTTGTCGACACCAAACATAAATGCCAGTGAGGCTTAAGTGTGAAATGGGTTTTTAAAAACTACAGTTAAGTCTTCTGTTAGGAGAAAACGAAACTCTTTTCCGAACAACCCCATTATGTTAACTAAGGACCATATTTTTAAGGAAATAAAACATAATATGTAATTTTTATGCTTTTTCTTACAAAGATTCAGTATAACATTTATTTATTTATACCTCTGGCTACCCTCTGTGTAACATAAATGCACAGAAAATAGCTAATTCTTACTTTACGTTTAGTTTTGAAAACTTATCAATTTATACACAATTACAATCAATAATTTTATGTAAATCGTTCAGTTAGAATAAAATAGTCGTGTTGCATGATCTTTTCTCGGACATTGAATTTCAAGAGTAACGTTTTACTAGTTTCATATAACAAAAAAGGAAAAAAAATGAATATTCTCTTATGAGTTCTTGAAATAGAAACAGTACAGAAAAATTTCTAGTTCCCCCCCCCCCCCCCCCCCATAAAAACTTGAATTTTCCATAGAATTCCTTTTTTTTTTCGGTAAGTTGTTACTGATTGATTGGATGACATCCTATTTTATTATTAGTGCATATTTTTTTTCTACTGCAAACATTTTAAAAAATAATAAGAACCTCTATAATTGCTTGTAATATATTTTTAGCAGGAGTCGGAAACATTTTTTTCTTTTTTTGGCTGCGAGTGAGAATCAACCAAAGTATGTGCATTCAGAAGACAGTTCTTGTCTGTAGAATTTTCAATACCATTATTTTCATGTCATTGGAATTTTATGAGCCCAAATTAATCAATTCACTTTATTACTTATTTTTACGTAATTTTTAATAAATTCTACAAGCTTTCACTTCATATTTATGGTCCATAATCTATTTTTCTTACATTGCACTTTTTTTCAGAAATCAAGTGGTTTCAAATGAAAAATTACTATAATTTTGGGGAAAAAATTAAAAAATGAACAATTCTCGTAATTAATTTATCATTTTATTATTATTATTATTATTATACATTAAAACGAATAAGTTTGTTTAGAGTGTTCGTCCCTGGAAAAAAATGCTTTGTGCAACTACGTGTCAACACTCGTGATGGAATAAAGTGAATATCCCCTTGTCCGAATAAAAAATTTACAGGGGGTATGACCAAATGACCTTCCGAATTGACCCGACCTTCTCACGGTCATGTAATGAACAGTTTCTGAGGCAACCCATTCATTAAGATGCCAAGAAGTCGCCAACTTCACTTTCAGTAGGAAAAATTATTCCGACACTTGGAAAGGCCGCGTAAACAGTTTATTTTTCAGACCCCTTCCCTCTACGGGGGGTACAGATGGGGAGTTTCGGTTAACAATAGGAGCTTTTGTTAGGTCCCTCTTAATTGGTGTGGGTGAGATAGGCTTTTGGTGAATCGGGAATAACTTGACATAATTTCTTTCAAGTTGAGAAAAAAATACAAATAAATAAATAAGTACATACCCAATGGGTGGGGGGGTGAACCCCCAAACCCCCCTTGGTTACGTCTATGATTTTCAGAAACACATAGTCTGAAGCCGGGGGGGGGGGGGATTCTTACACATCATGCGCCATTATCTTTCAGGTTTAAGTTCATACGCGCCTTATAAATAGATAAAGAACACATTTTTAGTACTCTCGTTATCAGTCCAAATATGAGGTCCATAAATAAAGCATGTCCGTCTACCATAAACTGACGAAGACAGAAACAAGATCTTTTGTTGGGACACATGTATGATGCATTTCTGATGCTTTATCTGCTCATCGATGCGTGAATTTTCTTACCAGGTTTAATACTTCATTACCCACACACCACATATAATGTATACAACTATCCTAAAAGAGGGTTTTGTAAACTTTTATTAAGTACAGTGTAACTACAAATGACTCATCGGGTTTTGACGTCTCATAGCTTCCAATATATAATGTCCACCCATTTTGTACTAGAAACCAATCGAAAGAGCAGACTTTTAAAGTTTTGTTTTTGACATTGCAGTTTCCGTTTTGGATCACCAGTAGGCAGCAAAGAATTAGGGTCTTTGGTGGCTGTGTGATAACAGTTTGCAAAATGGCGACAAATCGGCATAACGTATTTTGTATGGTTGACTACCGCAAAGTGCTGTCTGGGTCGTGTAACATACGACACATAGAACATTTGTAATGCTGTGTAAGAAACTCGAAAATGGTTTTTCCTACAGCGCTTTCTCAAACAATAACTATTTTGTATGACATACTTTTTGTATGAAATACATTCATCCAAAATCCGACGAATTATTTGCAATCACCCTGTATTATAAATACAAATACAAATACAAAAGTGACGACCAGCAACAGGCTCAGGGCCCAGCTAGGCTGGTCCTAGTCAATTTAGCAGTCCCCAATGAACATCAAGAGATTTCTTAAACGTTTTTACCCCGCTGCAATTAACAGTCGCTTCTGGTAAACTATTCCAATTGCCTATAACCCTATTTAAGTAGTAATTTTTCCTTTCAAGATTAGCCTGAGATTTGAAAAGCTTAAAACAATGACCTCTGGTTCTACTATCAGCACATAGCTGCAGTCCATCAACATTTCCCATTTCAATGAATTTAAACAACTGAATCATGTTCCCTCTAACTCTCCTTTGCTAAAGACTATACATATTGAGCCTTTTAAGCCTAACCTCATAATCTAAGTCTGAAAGACCACTTACCAATCTAGTAGCCCTCTTTTGAACCCTTTCCAATAAGGTAATATCCTTTTTTAGGTACGGAGACCAAAACTGAACAGCATACTCCAAATGAGGTCTTACCAAACTTCTGTATAGTGTCAATACAACTTGCTTAGACCTGTTCGAAATAGCCTTATTGATAAACCCAAGCATCCTGTTAGCTTTGTTACTTACTATGCTACACTGCTGGCTGGACTTGAAGTCGAGACTAATCAATACTCCTAGATCAACAACTGCTTCTGCTTCCCTATTGGAACCTTGTAAATAATAGTTGCATGTTTATTCCCATGACCAAAGTGAAGCCCTTGACATTTCCCAATATTAAAAGACATACCCCACTTAATTGCCCACCTAGAAATTTGATTTAAATCCTCTTGAAACTGATTGATTTGTTCCTCCGTGTCCACGATTCCCATGATTTTGACATCGTCAGCAAAAATATTGATGTTCCCAGAAATACTCTGAGTAATATCATTAATATAAATAATAAATAATATAGGCCTTGTGGAACACCACTCAAGACATCAATCCACTGAGAATAATTGCCCATCACTACTACTCTCTGTTTCCTCCCAGTCAGCCAATTTTTAACCCAAATTAAAGTTTTTCCACCAATACCAATATAAGCAAGTATGCTAAGAAGAGCTTCATGCGGTACTTTATCAAACGCTTTCTGAAAGTCAATGTAAACAACATCTTCGCACTTTTTATTATCTAATGCCATTGTAACCTTGTCATAGAAATGCAACAAATTAGTTGTACAGGACCTACCCTTCCTAAAACCATACTGAAAATCAGTCAACACTCCATTTGCCTCCAGGAAATTCACTATTTTAATTTTTATCAGAGTTTCAAACATTTTACAAAGAACTGAAGTAAGACTCACAGGCCTATACTTTCCTGCCTTAGTTTTAGACCCTTTCTTGAAGAGCGGCGTTATGTTGCCAGCTTCCAATCCACTGGCACAGTCCCCGAGTTAGATGAAGATATGAAAATAGTCAAGACAACATCCACTAATTCCTCTGCGCATTCTACTAAAATTTTTGGATAAACATTATCAGGTCCTGGAGCCTTATTTGCTTTAATCTTTTTCAAATGAAACAACACATCATCCCTAGAAAATACAAACTCCTCAAGCTGTGTATTAGCTTGCGTCTCACTTATGTCAACCGTTCAGATACAGTTTCTGTTAAATACACTGGAAAAAAAATTATTTAGTATATCAGCAATATCCCCCTCATTTTGAATCAAGTTCCCGTTCTCATCCACTAGTGGGCCTACCTGAGTATTACGAGCTTTCCCTGAATTAGCATAAGCAAAAAATTTCTTAGGATTCCTTTCGATGTTATCTGCAAGCTTTTGCTCCAATTCCCTTTTCTTACTCCGTACCAAATACTTGAAAGTACGTCTAGCTTCACAATACAAAATCCTGTCAGCATGGCACCCAGTCTCTTTAAGTCGCCGAAAAGTGGCCTGTTTTTAATCGAGAGCTTCTTTCACCTCTCTAGAGAACCACATGGGCCAAATTTTCGTGAAATCCACTTCTTTCTAAAAGGAACATAATCCATCACTGTTTTCTCCAATTTCCCCTTAAACTCTTCCCACTGAAGATCACTATTCTCCAACCCAGACGAAAAAACCTCTTTCAAACCCTGCCTAAGTGCAACATAATCAACATTCCTGAAGTTAGGTACAAATCTGGAATTTTCACCTTTGTGAGCATCGAAGCTGGTCCAAAACCTAATAGTATTGTGATCACTATCCCCCAATATGTTCCCCTATACTTCAACCCCTGAACAGAACTTCCGACATCACAAAAAACTAGATCCAAAACAGCACCATGCCTAGTCCCCTGGGTAACAACTTGATCCAAAAAAAGTCACCAATCACTTTCAGAAAATCTTCTTCCCTACCATTGCTAGTGTAAAAACTATACCAGTCTATGCCCGGGAAATTGAAATCCCCCATCATGATGACCGAGCCCTTACCAGACATGTCCCTAATAACACTATACATCTCCTCGTCTTGATCCTGACTAACATTAGGCCGCCTGTAAACATTCCCCAAATGTAACTTCTTACCCTTATTGCTCAGCAACTCCACCCAGACCATTTCAATATCCGTAGGCTTATTATTAATGACCAATTCATTGTAAATAAAAGTGTCCTTAATATAGAATAAAACCCCTCCACCTTTCTTACCCAGCCTGTCTTGCCTAAACAAATTATATCCAGTAATGCTCACTAAATCCTTATCATCATTAGTAACCCATGTTTCCGTAATTCCAATAATATCCAACTCCTCACCTGCGATAACACTTTTTAACTGGTCCATCTTATTCCTGATACTGCGAGCATTAGTATATAGAAACCTGAGCATGCCCATTTTGCTTGTCTTAAACATTTTATGATGCCTCAAATCACTACTATTAATGTTACTATTGCTTAATATTTTACCCTCATTTTTAAAACCTCCAGAACACAAGTCAACACCATGACATTCTCCACCCCCCCCCCCCCCATCCAAAATTAGTTTTTTGATTCTGAAGCTTCTAAAATCATATCGCTAACCTTAACTACCCCTAGAACTAAGATGCAGACCATCCCTCGCAACCCAATCACGCTGACAAGAACTCCAAACATCAATGAACCTGATTGAATGATTTATGCAAAGTTTCTTAAGAATCAGGTTCATGCTCCTAGCCCGCTGATTTAACCAGCCCCTATGCACCCCATACCTGGGAAGCAAACCAACTACCTGGACATCAGTCGAAAAGTTAGTTACTTTATCCAACAGGTTCTCCCAATTCTTAACAAACTCCTCGTTTGTGCTGTTACCGACGTCGTTAGTCCCCACCCACAGAGTAACTGAATCTCCCTTCTTAAACATTCCCTTTTTCTCCACAACCTTATTAACATCCTTCACCCGAGCCCCTGGTAAACAGCACCTAGCCACCTTACGCCTAGTTCTCCCGACCACATTACCTATCCCGCGTACCATAGAATCCCCTAAAATGACACCCTCTGTTTTTAGGTCCACAGTTCTACCTTTCCCCATACTAGATCCTTCTCCTGCAACCTCACTCTCCCTAACAAGCCCATCACAAGAAGTTCCCACCTCTTTTATAGAATTTTCACCCAAGTTATTTCTAACTAATTGGGCTTCCAATGCTACCACCTTGACACGTAACTCCAATAATTCAGCACATTTTGTGCAAATATATTCCTACTCTGTAGCTGTATTAGCGTTTCCCTCCAATTTACTGAATATTTCACACCTATCACAGCAAATCCACCAACTCCCATTACCATTTTTAATTTCCTTCATTAAACATATAACTCCCATAGCTCAATAAACCTAATGCAAACAATCAAAAAAGCAAAATAATACACAAATCAGCAATTTAAGCTACTACTCTGATTAAAAACACAAATTACATAGAAAAATGCAAATAGCTTGAATTTAAACACAAATAACTACAGTAAACCACAAAACCAGGCTGTTCCCCAAGACTTACAAAACGTACACAATCACCACATGGTTAGGCTTAACTGAAAAAATTTAATTACACCCCAAACAAGCAAATAGAATGAGTTTCAGTCTCACAAAATTAAAACATACTAATTACATAATAAATTGCAACAACTATACAACTAATTGAACAGAAAATATCCAAAAATATATTAAAGATACTTAATTTCAGCAGGAGCAAAAACACTGGCATGCAACACTTGGCCCCCTGGTGGCCAAAAAAGTATCTTTAATAATCTTAAAAGTTATGTATCTTTTAAACTAAAGAAAATAAAATGGAGTTACTCACTTAACTTCTTGGCAGTTGCGATTGTAAGAAGCAACGCCAAAAGCAGACATACGTTCATCTCTGAAAAAAAGAAACAAAGAAATTAAAATTAGACTTCGAAAGAAATCAATATATTTTTAAATAAAAAATAGCCTCATATTGCTTGAAAATTTGAAAAGTGCAACCCAATCATGATTGCACATGATTTTTTTAAAAAATAACATGAATTTATTTTTAAATCATGGAGTTAAAGTGATGTTTATTTGGAACTTATTTATAGTGTAACGTTTTTCACATACCTATTACTAATTCCATGAGCACACACACACACGCAAACAACATAGTTCATTTTTACGAACTTACTAATTCCAATTATTATGTAGATTAAAAATATACATGCGTTTTTCAATAATTTTTACAAGACAACCACAATTTTCAGAAAAAATTTTAAACTTTGAAATGAAATATTATATTTGTTGTGTAGCAGGCACACTTCCCCCCATAATAATTAGTGAAATGAGTAAGAGACTTTACTACGCAAAACAAAAACAAAAAAAAAAACAAAAAACTGTAACGATTTAGGGACTATACAAATGTTTAGGTTTTGCAATTCTGTTTAAAATTTAATAATCCTTTACTGTAATAACAGAGGGATTCTTTTAGACTCAATAATTTGCTGTCGGGGAATTAAAAATTGTCCGCTTGAGAAGGGTTTCGTTAGGATGAGCTTTACTGTATTAACATTTCATAAATATATTTATATTTTTGCACATTGGTAAAGTTTTAGCTTATTTTACTGGCATAAAAACTTTTCGCATTAAGAGTGAGCGAAATACGAGCATGACAAATAATAATAAATTTCATTGAAGGCATGCATAATGTATACTTAAATCTTATAATTTAGTTTAAAATAATTATCGTAAGAGTTTTTTCAAAAAGTGTCCTGGTTTATTGTTTTACATTTGTTATTTCCAGTAGATACTACAGCTCCCAATCAACTCCACATATTTTTTTTTACTTTTCAGTTTCTGCTAGCGCTCATTTTCCTTTGGCTTTCAATGTCGAGGGAACAAGGACATTTTTAGGGAAGTATTAGTTGATCAAAAAATGTATTGATATTCTTTATCGATGCATTTCTTCTCACTTACGAGAAGTTGAGATGAAACCACATTGGATATCATCTTATATGAAAATTCAACAGTAATTCCCCTGAAATCAGACTGGATTCAGCTATCGCCAAAGCGTAAGTACTTGAAAATTCCTGACATAAAAATACTTGCCAAAATATTTACGGTAAGGTTAAATTACCGAAAAATACAAAACGGCGACTTCATGTGAACCTATGGCGAGTTTAGCAAAACATTTGGCGACAAGTCTGGTTCCGATAACGGAAAAGCAAACTTGACTAATACGCACTTTTAGTTTCACACTACCGTATAAATTCAGATGGCTATTTTAAGTAAAAGTTATCCCTTTCATGGAGCAATTAATTTAATAAATTGGAGCATTTCATGTCGAGTATAAATATGTAAGCAAAATTTCAGGTCCCGCAAGAATTTTGAAGTAGGTAGTGAATGCATATTTTAAAGCGAATACATCCTGCATTTCGATAGCAGACTTGCACAGAATTTTAATGTTTCAAAGTCCTCACAACAATTCATTTTTTCACTTAAAGTTAAAAACAAACTATGTTTGAGAAAAAGAATAGAATGAAATAAAGAAGGAAAAGAAAATGGAAATTGACACGTGACAATTTTGCTGAGCACCGCTGGAGAATTACATCCCTGTGTCATTGCAAATCATAATTCTCAACGTAGTTTTGTAGAAAATTTTTAAAGGATTTGATTGCTTGGTGTTTAGATTTGGAGTCAACGGTTATATTTTCACTAATCGAAAATGTCTCACTTCTCGTCTCAAAACCTTTGATCTGCTCAGCCGAAGTTATTACTGAGTTAATAAATTTCCCCTATGTTATATGCATTATGAAATGCGCAATAAAACTGATTTATCTGATCAAAAAATAACCAAATAATCTACACCTCACTTATATGTGGAAGTAATTGGCTAACTCCTCAATCTGAAAATATTATCACTCAAAGTGATAAAAAACATTTTCCTGCATTACAACTTATTGAAATGCATTTTTTCATGACGAAATTTTGCAAAGTCGCTTGGAATGGGGAATTTTTGTGAAAAACATTTGATTTTCAGACAGTTTGGAAACGATTCTAAATCCGAACAGTCATTTGTTTCTGCTAAGAAAAGGTATATTTTTAAAACCATAATCAGTATTTTAGAAATTTAATTCTTTTCAAGCTTTTGAGTGAAAATCTTTTATTAAAACTGACGCAAACAATCGAATAGTTAACTCTATATTATTACTTGTCTCTTAAATAATAAAAATAAAGTTTTAGGTAAAACCTCTTGTCACCCTGACTCTCATATGAGGCTCCTACTTCAAATAACGATAATTTTGTTTAAAACAAGCCTCAAAATTTATATTTATTTTGCTCAGTGACACCTCTTATTCTTGTATAATACATACGAGACTTTAAAATGACGACAAGAATCATTAATTTAGATGTATATGTCATTAATCAATCAATTGTATATTTATTTTGAATTTTGTGATTACAGAATTTACCTGTATACCTCTTAATAAATATTTTAAAAATAGAATGACTATACAAGAATAAAACAAAACTGAAATAGAAAATACCGTTATTGTCTTTTATTATATTGATGTAATGACCACGCATTTACCTTTATACAACCACTAGTATCATAAGCCTCATGTAAGGCTCGTAAAAAATGCGAACTTTTGAAAATAAGATTTTTTTTATATACGATTTGTGGTGGCATTTTGAACAAATTAAATAGCAGAATTTTTTCTTTTTCTTTTTCATGATTTGGTAACGAGAGCGTACAGTTACTACACACAAAAATCATTTTGACTAGTTTAATACACTCAAAAAACGGAGAAGTCCTTGATTTAAGAATGACAATGATCCCTTACACACTCTTTACTATCCCGTGTTCTTACGATTCGAAATACTGAAAGTATCATAAGGTTGTTTCAAGCACAAACAATTTCGTTATGCAAAAAGAAAGTAAAATGTAATAGGCATTTCAAAGTTTTTTTAGTTTGAATACAATATAATTTCTTTATTTTACAAAAGAAAATAAAGAAATTATATTGTATTCAAACTAAAAAAACTTTGAAATGCCCATTACATTTTACTTTCTTTTTGCATAACGAAATTGTTTGTGCTTGAAACAACCTTATGATACTTTCAGTATTTCGAATCGTAAGAACCCGGGATAGTAAAGAGTGTGTAAGGGATCGTTTTGGGTGGATAAGCTAGTAGGGGACGCTATTTTTGGTGGATTTGTATATTTCGTATTACTATATTATGAGATGCCTGAATAATGGAGAGTTTTCTCTAATAGCATAAGCATGTTGTTTTCCATAGGTAGCAGAGTAGAGCATGCTGCAGTTTCAGCAATTAAGATTTTATTAAAACAATTAACAAGACGAAACGCAAACATACAAAATAGATAAAAAGAACATCATATTAATTTTCCATCTTACTTCTATCAAGTCCACGCTCCTTCTGCGCAGTTTCTACAGTGTTCCAATAGGCGGCGCTGATTACGTCATAAATTGCGCAATGGATTGCGAGTGACATTGAATTATTCTCTAACATTCTCCTCCTCACGATTCTACGAGGAACGGAAAACAAGAAAATGCAAATGATAGCATTTTCTTCCATTATTCACATTCATGCTGTATATTTTCCGTTTCTTCAAAGAAAAAATACAATGATTTCGTTTTGAAATGTTTTTTTTTTTTTTTGGTTTTTATCTGTACTTAGTGGTTCTTTGCTACTTAGTGCATTTGATTTATTTCTGGGTTTTGCAGCTGGGAGAGTCAGAAATGCCATGAGATATTTATATTGGGCTCGATGTAAGATTCCTCGATTTAACGATATTATGCGACCTTTGTATAAGTATCATGAGAAATGTTTATTTATTTCTTGGCTACTCAATAGTAATGATTCTGCAGCGACTTTAAATGGGTATACTCATTTAAGTCAGTACAAAGTGTATTCATTCAGGCACGCGCCAAGCCTGTTCGGCGCCGTCGCGCGGAATGCCCTTTTTCAAAGTTGAAAAAAAGAAAGAACAAATTTTTTTTGTGCGAAAAATCCAACGTAATGGTTTTTTCGATTTTGTTGGGGTTTTTCTGTTTCGTTTTTCGTGTTTTATTGTAATTTTTTTTAAGGGGCCATTTTTGACATTGCGCCATTTTACGCAGAACGACTTTGAACATATGAACGGCCAGGGCTGGTATTCATTGCATGTGTATTTGATACACCATATTTAGTGCAAATGGAAATATTGTACTAAAAAAAAAAACTCCACTTGCAGAAACACCGGATGTTGCGCAGTGATTCAAAACAGTTGATCTGCCGAATGTCCATTCAACTTTTTTTTCCTAGGAGCGTTCGATGTAACTACTAGTTTATGCAACGTTTCGAATTAGTAATCTTAACTTATTTTTTATAACGCAAGTGAACATCCTGCAATTAAGCATCTATACGTTATTGCACAAACCCACTGATCAACATACAAAAAATATACCAATTTACGAAAAATATACCAAGTGGTGGCGTTACATAATTCTCCGTGGCGAATGAGGGAATGGCTCATTTAGCAGTGAAATGCAACCCTAGGTTCCATAGTAAGTACTGTTCACCTTAATGGGTGTAATCTATAATCACATCTTTTATTTTGTAAAAGCCATTTTTAAACACTGTAGATATGTTTACACACAGAGGTAAATAATTACCCAAACTAGCAAAATTGAAATGATCCACACATTCCGATCCAGGAAGAAAACACTCATTCACAAATACATAACCATTACTTTATAATATATGAGCTCAAAAAATTTTCCTGGGTATGATATCATTGTTACTGCTCATTTCAATTTTTTACTTTAAAAAAATGTTGCCATTTTTTCCATTTTTATCACAATGAATAAAAACATTGTACGCAATAATATTAGCTATGTAAGCTATAACATTACAAAGCTATAACACTAAAAATGTTGTCATTGTTTTTTCAATTTTTATCAGGATGCATAAAAACATTGCAAGCTATATAATCTATGACATTACAAAGCTACATAACATTAAAAATGTTGCCATTATTTTTTCCATTTTTATCATAATGTAAAAACATTGTAAATTTTAACACAATGTATGCTCTAATATTAATGGAATGGAAATTTGTTGGGACAAAGGAATGCGGATAAATACAAGCTTTAAACACTTCATTAAAATTTTCTCTCACAGCAGACTATTTAACATCATTCTCACCAAATGTTCTGGAAATTTTTAAGCAAGCAGCTTAAAAGGAAATGCCACTCCAAGAAAAGAAAAAAAAAAAGAGTGAAGAGAGTAAGATTAAATGGCCCAGCCATTCTCATAAATACTCGGCAAAACTTTGAGGAGGTGTCGAATTAGACTGGTGAGGCACACAATGCAATCGCCTAACTCTTTTCAAAGTAGGGAACACCGATTTATTCTATATAAATCTAGGGAAATCTTTTTGGGGAAGCTTTTGAAAAGCGTTTTTCTCCCTCTTAGGGTTGAAAGATGAAGAGGCTTATTATTCGCTCAACATCTATTTCACTTTCGCAGGACATTCGGTGAAAATCGAAGATTTTCTTCCCCACTCATTCATGCAGAAAAGGAGAAATTCCGAAGAATATGGAAATATTGTGTAGATAATCCTATAAAAACTATTAGTGCGAATTACCACCCAGTTTCACTTTCATTTATGTTCAACAAACCTATATGAGAACAAAATTTACCCTCTGTCTGAAGAAATACCGTCTTAAAGTATATTTTTAGTATACAGTGGTATTTAGTAAACGCTTCATTTTTTTTTCTTCCCAAAATCGGCATGGATTATCCAGATCGGTTATACTAACAATTTAAATGCGATCTCACTCTAAAGTGAAGAAGTATTGTTTATAGTTGCCTCAAAAGAAACTTAATCGTGAATGGAAAATGCACCAAAAATGGATGATTTGGCTTATAGTACTAAGAAAATTTGAACATTCAAAATCCATACAAGATGTTTCTAGTTCTACACATTTACATATTTTTTAATTTGATTAGTTTTATTGTTCAGAATTACTTTAAAAAATACTAATTTTGCTAATATTTTTATAAAATGCATTATGCTTATTTTGCCGAAGGCGACTGAAAATTGAAACTTTTTTCTATTAGGGGGAAATAATTACATTTCTCTCATATTTTTTACTGATATTCAATAAAATCAAATACGTTTAATATTTTACAGTTTTAAACTAATCTTAATAATGTTTTTTATAAAATGTATTAGTTTGGTTCATTTTTTGTCACAAGCGACTTTCATCTGCTTTTTAAAAACCAGTTCGTTTGCTATCAATAGGAAATCGCTATACCTCTCTTAATTTTTCTTTTTGGTTTTCAAAGAAATAAAGTATATTTCGAAAGGAAATAAGTATTTTTTCAGAAAAAAGAAAGAAAGGTTAAAAAACAACGGAGTAGCCCCACTCCCTAACCTGGGGGGGGGGGGGGGGGTGAGATGCGAATAAAGATTCCACAAATTGTAATCAAGAAAGGTTTAGAGGTATTTCTAGTCTTCAAAAAATGTTTCATCCTAGGCTGTTTGTTTTGCATACATTTGAAACAAATAATAGTAAAAATAGTTAAAATTTATTTTAACTAAAAACCAATGAAGAAAACATTGAATTTTTACAAGAAGATTTTATAACAACAATACGAAACAAAACAAAAAATTATTCGCTGTTTCTATTTGCCGTAATTTTAGTATTATTCTGTGTTATTTCAAAGCTACTGGCCAAATGGAACCAGAGGTTTTCTACTAAATTCAAATATTTCTGGAGATCCCAACAAGCCAGGCCCCCACTCATTTTCTGCTTTTGAATTGAGCAGGGTCATTTTCGTAAATCCTTTTAATTGTTGCTGTAAAAGATTAAGGGGAAATTGGTAGTTGAACGCAATGCGGTAACAATTGCAGCTCAGATTTTATCCTTCAAAATGAAGAAACAAATTTGTAAATTTCCGAAACAAGAGGCATCAATGATCTCACACGGCGTAGCCTTTGTTTTGTTTGTTTTGTTCTGCATTTAAAAAGTACTTGAACATTAGTGATAATGATTTATGTTTCATAATAATGTTGAAAACTAATAAAAGCGAATGTTGACTGAAAAAAAGTTGCCTGAAAAAAAAAGAATAGGAAATGAATTTGATAAAGCCTAAAATAAAACTGGCATTATTTGGTTTTATTGACGTAAACATATAAGTGAAAAATATGATTTTAAAAATTTAAAGTGCTGTCCAGAATGAAACGACGAACTACCTTTAGGTAAGTAAGTGAAATAGGAATTGAATGAGACCGTTACGATGCAGAACTCATTGTTAAACTTTCCTGAATAAAACATCTAAATAAAACTGCTGTGCATATTCAGAATCTTTTTGGACCATTGTGATAAAACATGGTGGTCCTACAATGGAAAGTGAACTATTGATGTGCTTAATATAACAGAAAAAATAGTGTTACAGAATTTCTAACAAAGAAAAAAGGACTTCAGATCTCTTTGGACCTATTCTCTATATAATTAATAAAAGAAAATATCAGATATTAACAAATACATTGTGTGATATTAACTAAGAAACTTGACCGATTAACTTCATAAAACTTAAATGTTAACTATGTTTAAACTCTCTCGACTGACTGAATTTAGTGTCCATTTCCAACCTAGAATTTAGTAGTATAAAATTACCAACTCGTTGTAAATTAATTAAGACAAGAAATATTTGTTTCATCAATTAAATGATAAAAGTATGCTTTTAAAAGTATAGAATTCAATATAATCCATACAGAATTCCCTATTATACGAGAAGGTTCAAAGCATTCCTGCCCTAACACAAGTGACGCGGAGTCGAAAGACAAGTTAATAAATGGGTAATTATATAGATAAGGTGTGCCTGGAAAACGCTATTCTAAGCTGCTAGATGTCACTACAAATGGGCTGGTTAATTTTGTGTTCATGTCACCTATATATAATTTTTTATAACTACAAGAAGGAAGGAAAGCAAAACATGATTATTTTTTTGCTCATTTTAATTTTTCCTTTTGATAGAAGAAGACACTAAGTTTACTGCGTTTAAATACATGAAGTATCTACTAAATAACTAAATTCATGGTGCAATCCAAAATGTGACATGCATTTATCATGCAAAACTATTGCATTTTATTTCGTTATTGACAGAAAAGTCTGTTTCAAAGTTAAAAATACTAAATGTTTGAAGTAGATGTGTGTATTTTACGCTACTTAGTGACAATAAGAACAGCTAGCAAGTGCAAGGAAAATAATCATGATTAAAACAGCATTGGAGATGTGACTTAAATTCAGAAATGATTCCCTAAAAAATGATATACAATGAAATGCAAAATATAGTGGTACTTCGAGATACGAGCGCTGTCGAACAGCGAAGTTTTGTTTTGAAACACGAGCGATATTTGAGATACGAGGAACGCCAGCTGCGACTAGAGTCCCTTTATAGAAGCTCTATAAAGGACTCAAGCTGCGACGCCACGGCCCACCTAGTTTACCGCGCTTGCGCAGTAAATTGCTTTGAGATACGAGCAAATTGACGCAGGAGCAAGGTTACGGGACGAATTAAACTCGTATCTCGAGGTATCACTGTACAATGAAAATATAAAAGACTTAAGAGTAAAATTTACTTAATTTACTAAATCTTCTTCATAAGTCTTATACATTTCATAATATATTTACTCTAGACTACGGAAGATTTATACACTGTTAGAAATTTCATCATGAAATTACGGTTAAATAACCGGCAGCAGTCTGTCCATCTAATTCACCGTTAAATTTACGGTTTGGAACATTTTTCTATTTTTACGGGACCTAACCATTTCTAATTAACTTGGTTAAAAAGCCGTAAATACAAAAGTTTACGGTTTTATAACCATTTAAAAATGGTTTCAAAACAAAATTTTCACCGTTTTTGAACCATTTCGAGTCGTAGAATCTTTGAGGCGTAGAAACCATAAACTAAGCTTGCAGGACTCAAACCCCGAATGCGTGGTGTACTAGTCTTACTCTCTATCCACTCGGCCACCGTCATCACGTAAAGCGGACGTTTATTTATCAATAAATCTTCTTTTCCAACAGGCAAACAGCCTTAAAATTGAGATTTCAGTTTTTGATTGGATCTAAATTTATTTTTGGTCTAAATTTACTGTATATTGACGAAAATAATTTTATTTGCTGCAAAAATTAAAATACAAACAAGCTTCAGCAGCTCAAATTATGGGTTCGCTCATTCGCAAACAGTTCGGGAATCTGATGTCTCCACTTTTTGATTTACGTGTGTATGTGTTTCTATTTAGTATCCACTGCTTAAGCCACTTTTTTTTTTCTTCTTTTTTTATATACGCATGCAGATTTTAACTGATAAATCCTTACTCCTATTTTAAAACAGCGTACTACCGGCAAGGTTTCGCAATCAAGATGGACGCCCGATTCTTATTGAGCGCTTGAAAATTACGGTTAGTTAAACGTTCTTTAGTAGAAACAGAGAATAAACGAATTTTTCCGCAATCAGCGGTTTGAGTGCCATCTTTTTAATGGTTATTCAACTGTTGTAATTAAATATGGTAAAATAACAATCAAATAAATGGTTCTTTTACTACGGAAATTTTTAACAGTGTAGTACCTACCTCCTATGGTGCATACTACCTCGATATGCTCTGCAAATTTTTCCTTTGGTTTCTTTTAACAGAAAAAAGCCCACAAATCAGATATTACCGTCAAATGCGCCAACTTAGTGCCAGCAAGTTAACTTCGTGCCACAGTATCTTTTTAGACACCACTGCCACTGCAACCTAGCGGATGTCGAAGTGTAAATAAAGCTCCGAAGAAATTTTAGAACGCAGCAAGTTATGTGCTGTTTTTAAGCCTATAACCTTCTTTCTGTGATTAACAAATCACCTGAATGTGAATGTTGTGCTACACATTGTGCATTGTCATGAGAGTTTCGAGTCTCGTGGAAGCAAATATTTCCCGACATTTTATATTCCTGGATAAAGTCAATATTGTATTTCTATGGTATCGAAGATAAATAACTCGAACCGGCGATTTTAGTTTGCCTTGTTTTAGTGTGATATCAAAGTTATCTCAAAATGAAAAAAAAAAAATTACAATTTTGTGTCACAAGATCATAACTGGTTTTCATAACTGAAACTAGATTATTCCAATAGTTCGTACAAAATTTTTAGTAAATTGTGTTCAAAAGTTAAAAAATATTACCATTTAAAGTTTGGGGAATTGTCGCCATTTTTAGTTAAAAGTATAAACAAAAAGGTTAATACTATATTTTTTAATTCCACTAAAGAACTTGAGAAAATGAAAAATAAATACAAAAATAACTATCTAATTAATACAGTTTTTAACCATGAATGAGTTGAACAACACTGCCTCGGGAGGAGCTTAATTTTTAACAAAAAAAAAAGCGGTGCAAATTAGAATTCGCAACATTGTGCCACAAGAATTTTTTTTTATCCCCCCTTACCCTTCTACCGGTATTTTTTTCGGTACGGGATTACATTTTTGAGATATGTAGTTATACTGGGTAAAGTTTTCATAATATTATCTCAAGAATACCGTTATCTCAATAAATATAAAAGATGCGCTTAAAAATCATTAAAAAATGGTACAAATTTGGCGCACTTTACTGTCTATACTATTTATCCTACTTTTTGACTGTATACCAAAAAATCTACATAACCTACGAGAAAATCCAATCGCAACAGGGAATAATATGCAATATCTAAAAGAGATGAAGAAGAAAAAAAATCACGCCATATTTTTAAATCTTTAAAATTCAACTTTCAAATCTCCTCCAAAAAAAAAAAAACGGTCTGCTAATGCATTCTGGCAGAAGGACAAATTTCCTTTAATAATTGAAACCAAGCTTTTTCGAAAGAGTTGATTTTGCTTATCAAGAATACAAATAACTTCTTTTCGGATGCCAGCTTCCAAACATCGATTTCTCGAAGTCAAAACGAAAATATTCCTGATGTGGCTTTTAAAAACGTTTTTTTCTCGTCTTTACGGTTGCAGGGAGAGCAGAATTATTATTCCTTCATCATGCATTTTCGCTCGACTGAGCATTTGATGAAAATCGAACAAGTGTGAAGATTCATTTTGCCGAAAGAAAAATGATAAGCACTATTAAATTATAAAATACAGTAATGTCCTCAGTGAGTGAATTTCGATTCAGTGATTTTTCTTTTATTTAAATAAATATTTAAGAAGATTTTTATTTAAACTTGTCACAGTAGTACAAAGGGCTCGAAAATTATATTGACCGACATGGTTGGGGCATGGAAAAATTCCGATCGGGCATGAATTTTTTTTAATCAAATATTTCTTTCTAAACTTTATTATTTTGTATTTTACTGAAAAATCATCAAACAAACAAATTTAATAATTATTAGTAACTTCCTTGGGCCTGTCTTTCAAAGCAAAGTTTTTCGAAGGAAGGCTTAATATTAGAAATTGCCACCCTCAGTTGTTTCTATATTTAGCCAAGATCTATAGTTTGTCTTCAAAGAAGCCGCAGCAGAAAATCCAGTTTCCCAAAAGTTGTTGAGGATGTTGAAAATGGTAATAGAATGCGAAATGCCCTTGTTTTGAGTGCAGAAAAATCATCCTCTACTCCTGCCCAAAATTCAAAGAGTGATTTATTACTAAATTAATTTTATTTCTAATATTACTTGTTTTTACTCTTGTTTTGGCAATTAGTTAAAAATAATTCAAAAACAGAATCAGTACTCATATACATTATTGTTGTATACATTTTACGGTAAGGGAGGCGCGAAGAAAATTATGATAGAAAATTGGGCCGCGAATACTGAAAGGTTGAGAAACGCTGTGTTAAGTGCATAATAATGAAATTTACGGATTTCACAAGAATGTGCATCGCATTGTTATAAATATAATTGCATTAATAACTAATGAGGGAGGTATGAGGAACAATTAAACAAATACAACGAGATAAGGTTAAAAATTTTCAGCAAGAATTGCATATACGCATGTTTCGGAGATTTTTTTTTTCTTTCTAATGGGGCTGCGTATGGTCATTAAGCTTTGCAGACCTAGTGCGTACCGATAAACGGCATCCATTTTTTCAAGTAGCACCACTGTCGGTGGATGCCATTGCCGCAGAGAATTTGGACGCTCAGTTTCCCATAGAGGGCGGCACCTGACGTATCATTTGATGCGAATCGCACTAGGTATTTAATTTAACCAAGAGTATCTAAGCCGAACGGATACTCAAGGGATCTTTAACATGCCGCACAATCATGCGACGTGGGCTAGACGATTTTCTGCATCTTGAAAATCCACCGACTTGGGCCAGGTTCGAACCTGCGATTTTGGGCGTACGAGACCTGCGCTTTACCACTACGCCACCCTGTCGACACATGTTCCGGAGATAGAGTGCAAAGATCAATTAAAAAATATAATGCATGGAGATTTAGATAACACCTATGAAAAATTGACAGAAAATTACACTTCTAATCCTAATAACTGGAAAAGAACTGATGAAGAGTTCCTATGATAATTCTGAAACACCTGAATGCATTTTTTACTTCAAGTTAGCACATTGGATTTGTTCAGTGGCACAGTCCGTATAAAAGCAATCTCTTACATTGCTGCTTCATAAATAAAACCTTTCACAAGATTTTTTCACTGAAGAATTAAACAAAACTTTGTAATGGATTTCGCCACTTCTTTAAGCATAAGATTGAAGGCAAACTGGAATAAATAAAACTAATAGTTCTGGAAATGTTTAACAGAGAGGCAGTTAACAAATAAGTACGGTAAGTGGCTTTAAAGTTTCTGCAATTCTGAAGAAATTTTTTAAACATTTCGATATCAAGAAAGTTACCATTATGATGATTGCATTGTTATAGAGTGCATATAATTTATAGAATAAATTAATGTCATTCAAAATATTGTGTTTTCAATAGTTAAAATATCTTGGAAAGATTAAACATCAGGACCGATCCAAATACGAAGTGCAATTACACCATATACATTATTAAAGCTAGCTTAAAATTAAGTTAATGAAATTAAAAGGGACTGTGGGAAAAACTCATGATTCGGCTTCTAATTTCAAATAATTAAGACCTTAGAGAGAAAAATATTTAACATGTTAAGAAACGTATTTATTACTCTAATTACTAGAATGTGTTTCTCTATGATGCCTACTCACATTCAAATTTACCACGCGTTTCAAGTTCCATTTCCCAAGAAGACATTAATCATTCCCATGCAATTTAAATTTCTTTTGCATTTTGAGCTCAAACATCCATTAAATGATTAAAATGAGTGTGTGTTTGAAGAGGAACGAAATACTCTGAACAAAAAGACAAAAAAAAAAAAAAGAATAATGGCAGAAAAGAGAGAAAAAAAGAAAGAAAGACATGTGGAATATAGTTTACTTCTTAGGCTGAATACATTTTACCCATTACTCCCACTTAGTTTATTATACATTACTCAGATTAATGTACTATAATTTCATATTTTTCAGCGCCTTATTACATATATGCAGCTTTTGCTCAATGAAATATTGAGCGGATTTTGCACACCATTTTATTATGATGCACTTTCATAGAAAATGTTACCTCATATCACAAAAAAACTTTAGAAATATCTGTAACTGTGATATACCATTTTTTTCAGCGAAATTTCTAGTATCAGAATCTGGCAACGGTTTCTTAAAACTTTGGTTGGTTTGAATATTATGATGAAAAAAACACATGGTTAAATGTTAAATCTTAAAAGCCTATTTTCCCCCATCAAGTTCAAAATTATTTTTCACCGAGCTGCTTCATTTCTCCTGTTCATGGAATACATTTTTTGGAAGGTCGTTATGTACTACTTGCAAAACAAATATTTTTTGAATGTGTCAAAAGGTAAATATTTTTTTTTACGTGAACTTTTACGCAGTTCTTCTTTGTTACGTTAGTCACAAAAAAGTAAGATTTCTTTCTCAAACTTCAGAAATTGCTTTCATAACTTAAATTTTTAAAATTTTCTCTATTCTTTACCTGAGTTGAATAACTGGATAAAAACTTCAAACGCATTATTCATTTAGTGATTAGAAATGTGATTAACCTAACATACCAAGAGCGACAAACGTAACAAATTTTATTTTTACCTTAGTCATGCTATTTTTCTTTTGCTTAAAGGCAATCTCATTAGTACTATATATTATATTCTCAAGACCTAATGTAAATATAATGTAAGTACATTGAAAACTAAAAAGTATTCACTACTTTTTACTCCGAAATTAAAGTGGAATGGAAAAATGCAGTAGAAAAAGAAAAAAATAATAATAAAATAAGTTTGATTAGTAAGTAAGATGCTTGAAAATACGTTTAAAATTAATGTGAGAGCGTTGCCTGAAAAGAAAGGGTGATAATAAACTTTAAAAAAAAAATAAAGGAAGAAAATGAAGGAGACGCTGAATCTGCTAAATGAGAAAAATAACAGAAATGAAAATGTATGGGAGTCTTCCAAGTCAGATAGACAGTACCAGCACAATTTTTTATTCATCACCTCAAGCAGACCAATCTCTGTCTTTACAATCTAGTCAAAGTAAAGACAAGCTGTTATTAAGAAAAAAGCTTTATGAGATTTATTATTGCACTCAAATCTAGGGAAAAGGAGCAATATTACAAAAGCAAATGACCTAATAGAATTAATTGTTTCTGGAACAATTAATGTGAATTGTATGAAAGAGAACTGCGAGAACTGTTCACATGTAAAGAAATTCATTGAAAAAGAGATTAATTTAGATGAAAAGCAAAATTGCTTCAATCAGTACAAGAGAAGATACAAGAAAAAATTGAAAGAAAAAACTTAGTAATAAAGATTTCATTAAAAACCGATTTCACAGTCAATAAGTATTTTCAAACATATATGAAACCTCTCCTGACAGGAAAAGGGACCGCGAAAGCAAAAGAATGGTCTGCATTGACCAACTGTTGATCCAAACTGATTTTTCAAAAGTCATTAAATAAGCACCTAAATTAATTTAACATTAACTCTAAAACAAGAAAGCAAACTTGCTCATTATAAATAAAATATATAAGAAGAGGCAAATAAGTGATTGTTAATTGTAAATTTTTAGTATATTGTGAGCATTAATGTTCAGGTAACTTTTGTTACGTTAGTCACGTCACGATAGCAGCACCACTTCATTTAGGAAAATGTCATTAAAGTACTGGTGTTAATTAATACCCGTGATATTTCGAGCCTTATAGTCACATGTATTTCCACAGATAATTGTAAGTATTCCTATCCGTAAAATTCAGAGAAATTTTAATTTGAAAGTCAGCTATTTTTTAGGAGGTAAAAAAAATGTTAACCTACTCACACTTTTCAAATTAAGCTCAATTATTTCAAATTAAAAACTTTTAAATATTATTTTAGTATAAATGTGTTAGAGTAACTTCTATTATATAATATCTAAAAGTGTAACGCTTTACGAGAGTTCTTTTGTAGTATTTTATTGTAAAATTCCTCAAAACATCTCTAATGTTACGTTAGTCACAAGATGAATGAACCACAGGGTTACTTGGTAAGTATTTTTAAGGGTTTTTTTTTTAACGCTCATCCAAAAATTTAAGGGATGCTGCAAAAAGGATGTAGCTCTCTTTCTTTTTTAAACTACAAGCTTTGCGAAATAGGTAGTAAAATTTAAAAATTCAAAACTATCGCTATTCCGCCTCCCCCCTCTATTGATGAATTACTGTATATTGAGAATATTGGAGTCCTTTCTGTAGGAATCATCCCACCCCCCAAAATCAAAAACCAAAAGTGTCTTATAAAGGAGCTACATTCTTTTTGTAGTAAACCTCAATTGGCATTGTAGTTTATGTACAATATTTTATGCCCACATATTTTTAAGCTTCATCATTGTATGCGATTAACTAAGATTATTTAGCAACTGATTTTCATCATCTTTGAGTTTTATGTCACTACTTTTAGTATTTATCTTGATTTTTAGCCCCTCTCCGGGACTTTTAATTTAGATGTTTTTTCACGCACATCTAACCAGGTTCCAATCAAATTATGAAAAAAGAAAAAAAATTAACCAAGTTGTTCACGTGTTACTGCACAACTATTAAGTGTATTAATGGTTTAATTCATGAATATACTCTATTGCTGGATGGTTTAAATTTAAGTGAAGATGTGGCGTGAACTTCGAACTTATACCAATAGTTTTGTTTTCTGCTTTCGAAAACCTAAAGTCCCCCTTGGGAGTTTGGGAAAACAAGAGAGACAGAAAGAGACCAAAAACGTGTTCCCCACACTTCGCCCTGGCCCCGGATTTTGATGGATTGGCTGCACGCCCACTTGTCAATCAAGCTCACAGGAGATTGCAAGACGGGGTGGTGAAGGGATTTTTTTCCACTGATCCCCACGGTCGATCCCATATTTTTCCCTTCCGTTGTTTGGCCCTCTCTGTCGTCATGAATGGAAGGGGGAAGACCTTCTTTTCAAATGGTTTGTACTGCACTATGTCTCATGCTATACATCATTTCCATTTTGAATTTTATTTTAAAAGAACTAATTTTGAAATATAATCTAGAAAATGTAAGAGCTTAAAAGTATGCAACTTTCAAAATATATGCCATTCTTTCAGATTTTAGAAGGGGTTCGCAAGGAAGGAAAGGTTGGGAACCACTGCTGTATGTGATAGACGTGACAAAACTCAAATTTTTGTTTGATTTCATATAGTAAAAAAACCCCTTAATATTGTTTAGTATGCTAACACATCTTCATACCTGCTTTGGAAATAGTGGCAGGAGATTTTCCAAGAATTCTGGCTGATTCTTTCCATGATTTTTTTCCTTCGGAAGGAACTAGCTAACTTTGATGCATAAATATGCTATCAAATTACAACTTATATTGTAAGTTCTTAGTGAAGGAGCCTACTTGGAGGAAACTTATTTATTTATTAATTTAGCACAACTTCCAACTGTTAAAAAATACAAGAAAAATTTATGCATTTTGTCCGTTTTTTTTTTTTTTTTTTTTTTTTTGTGCTTTTAAGGGTCGGTCCCGATTTTTTGTGCATTTCGAAATCCGATTGGTTCGGCTTCGGTAAAATTTCCTAGTTTTCATTTACTATCCGATTCTGAATCTTAACATTAACAACTTTGAACTTAACATTTTTTTTAAAGTTTCAACTTCTGTAGTAAACAACTTGCACGGACGTAATTTTGGCACGTTCACTTGAAAATTCGGCCGAAAATATAAGGAATTTCTCGAAACTTATTTTAAGTTTCAGTGATCATATCAGTTAATCATAAATATTAAATATTACATCCTTATTAATTAATCTAGTTATAAAAATATTTTTGCCCAAAATGTAACCCTTTTGTATGCAATTTAATCTCAGTTTTTAAAATTTTTGGTTGTCTTTAGCATTAGGGTTTTTTTCTTTTCAAGTACTTATTGTTCTTTTCGAGTACATAACGTTACAAAATGCATTAACAATTTCTTCTGTTTTCATTCAGTATATAATTAAAAAGCATGAGAAAAATCAGCAATTGCCTGTTGGGCGATTTTTCCAATATTATAAAACAATTGCTAAGTTTGAGAAAAAAATAAACCTAAGGTTTTTGATCGTGTCTCTTTTTGATATATTAGAAGTTCCTTATTCAAGTAGTTCAGTGAAACCTGTGTAAGTTGATCACGTGTGGTGCAGCGCTTTAGTGGTCAACTTAGACAGGTGATCAACTTATAGAGGGTGAAGGGCTAATTCCATTCCTGGCAAAAGAGGTCAGCTTAGACAGGTGGTTAATATACAAAGGTGGTCAACTTTACAGGTTTCACTGTATTTCCAAATAAAAGTACTGTGTGTTTACATTGTGTATTAATCATCTTGTTCTCATATAATGCTTTGGTACTTTTGCAATTCTTATTTTTCTTCACTTCCCTAGATTTTTCACTTCACACATTATTCATTAATGTTTTAAATAGTTGGTAGATATGAAACAGTTGCTTCCGTTTAAAACGTTAATGCTTGAAAGCCTGTTTATTTCTTTACAAAATGGAATTAGTTTTTATAGCTTGCACTGATTTCACTAAGTTCCGAAGAATTTAGGACTTCTGCACTTTTATTTGTTAGACATTATGCCTTAATTACTCCTTTATATTAAAGTGAAAAGTAATGACTTAACTTTGCTTTGTATTATTATTCTCTTGCATAGTAATTTATGTTTGTATTATAAGGTTTTTTATTAAGCTTACAACATTCTGTCGTGATATTTCAGTATTTTTTTTTCCCTCAATAAATGCTGATATTTCTGTACGACTTTATTTGTGTCGATATTTATACAATTTCTCTATGTTTAGTAAATTTCTTAGACAAAACTTAGGGATTGTTCTTCAAAACAAAGAACACGAAACGAATGGTGCAAATTGAACCGGTTCAATTTATGTTTTGAGCTGTGTTCTTTGCAAGATTTAACCCATTAATGACTGACGTTGCGTTTTCGCAACGTTAGTGAAAACTTTTTTCTTGCCGTTTTTCTTTGTTTAGGTAACTTTTTTTGGGGTGGAATTTTATCCCTATACTCATTGAAACGTTGTGTAGCACATACAAAAAAAAAAAAAAGTTACTTAAAAATATACCTAAGAAAAACGGCAAAAAATGCGTTTTCGCGTCAGTTATTAATGGGTTAAGATCTGGAGCTGTCTGAGAATTTGTTGCAAAGTACTCGCATTGCATATGCAGTCATATTTTTGGAAAAGTTCATCACCCAATGTTTAAAGTAATAATTCATGTTACTTCGCATAAGTGACTCTTCCTTACATTAATGCGAGCGACAACGCTGCTGTTCAATTTTATGAGTAAGTCTCTACAGAACAACGATGTTCAATAAGGTAAACCAGGTTTTAATTATTTCATTTTCTGTTTAGTCATTACAAGTTTTGTGGGGAAAGGGATAATAAAATGAATGGGAGGTGGTTATGAAAAGGATAGCTGGGTAATTCATAAGTATACAATTAGCTTGAAACTACAGATTTGAACTTCTACACTTAATACTTAAAAATATTTTAATATCATTTTTATTAGAACTAGGAGCGGCAAGGAGTAGGGTTAATAAAACTCGTTAAGTATTCTGTTTATAGATGAGTAGATTATTTTTATATTTAACTATTTTTATTCAATTATTTTTCTTTTGTTGCACACTGTAGATGCCTCTTGCTATAGCCTTAAGAATTCAGTAACTTCCGTTAGAGTGCATTATGGAAATGTTATGGAAATTATCTATATCCTATATAATAAAGTAAGAGTTTATAAGTAGGTGAGACCGAGATAGAACGAGATACGGCCTTTATTCCCCCCTCCCAGTGGCGTTATTTTAGAGTAACGCAGCAAAGCTTCACAAGCCTCAGTTGCATGTCGGACATTGATGGGTAGCGTCTGTCTGACTGCTGGAGTTCATTAACTCCCTTTGCCAGCTTTTAGCTATAAATTGTGTTCAAGTGCAATATTTGGAAAGTTTCGAAGCAAGATAAGCTTTCTTTCCGTATTTTTTCCCTAATTAACTTTAATTCGATTGATTTAGTCATGTTTTTAAATATATTTTTCCATGATGCAATGATCGAAACATAAATGGATAATATTAGTCACGTAACTTTTCTCACATTTTAACGCGCTGGGCAGAACGGGGTCGTGGAACCCCGTTCCGCCCCGTTTATATAACAAATATATAATACATATATACCTATTGGTTCAGAAAAAGGGCCTAAGCCCAGTAAGCAGAGACCAAACAAACAGAATGAGGCGTTAGAGGACCGCTCAGATGAAAGCTCTGAAGAAGATAAAGACGCGTCATATTTGTGTTTGTATTGTGATGATCTGTATTCAACATCATATGCTTTAAATGCGAAAAGTGAGCACACAACTCATGTGCACGTATTGAAGAAGACGATGATAAATCAATATTCATATGTGATTTTTGCAAGCCATAAGCATTGTATAACTTAATACTACTTATTACTTTACTGTATAACTTAATACTTAATAATTTACAAATTCATAGAAAATAAACACAATTTTATCATTAAAAATAGGTTTTTTTTGTTTTATTTCGGACCAAACTGGGTCTTAAAATTAAAAAAAACTCTTACCCTATTCTGTCTGAGTCTCATATCACTATAATATGATACACACTCATATGGCCATAAAAGCCCCCCCCCCCCCCAAATTCTTTTTATTACATTCAGTACTGATGTGTGAACTTCGAAATACTTTAAATACAAATAACCTATAGTATTACAAAAACCATTGTACCCCATTCTGCCCCATGCAAGGTGCAGAATGGGGTTGATCGAGTTACTTTTATTTTTCATTTATAAAAATTATATCTTAACTTTTTAAAAAAAACTTTGTACATAAAAGTGTATTTAAAAATATATTAAGAAACTGTTTCTTAACCTAGGATATGGTTTTTTTAGTATCTTAGACCTAAAACTTCGCTTCAAACCTTAAGCACCCCATTCCTACCCGGTCTCCCTTAATAGGATAATGAATGGTGCTAGTAAATTTGAACTCTTCTTTAAAGGAATTTGGTACTTTGCCCTTATGCATTATAAATAAGTAGCAAACTGATAACAGAAGAAAAAGACGGCATTTTATTTATAAAAAATATTATTCTCTTTATACAACCATTCATACATCATTTGCTTAGTGAAAGCTAAGCACTTTGTAACGGGAGGAACAGGAATATTATTAGTGCTATTATTAGTGTTAATAGATATATATATTTATATAAGATGATAAATATCACAATAATTATGATATAAGCCGATTGATATTGGGATATACATTCAACCACCAAAGTTGCTTAAATGCCAAAGTAGCACAACTATCAAATTTGAACAAACGTTTAAATTTTGACAAATTGGAAAACAAGGACTACATGGGTCCCTATTAATCAGTACCAGAGTGAAGAGTTAATAAGGACTTGCAATATAGGTGAAAACTGGAAAATTTGGTTAGTCGTCAGTGGCTGGTAGACTCAGTTTTGTTAGTCGCCACGTTTTAAAATTACTAAAAAGAATTGAAAACTGACTCTAAGATCGTTTAGAAAATAAATAAATTATTGAAATAAAACAGGAAATATGCAGATTTGAATTAGCACGTGCTGAAATTATGTCGAACTTTTAAAATGATTTTAAATACATACAGGATGCTGAAAGATTGAAAGTTGAAATGCGACATGAAATTTTATGCAAAGCACGTGTTAAATATCCCACTTCTGGAGTGTATCCTAAATACATACTCATTGTGCATCAATAACTTCAATCCCCGCCTTGATTCGGTGAAATTAAACTTCATTAAACTATTAAAGACGTGAATGCGCTAATGAAAAGGAAATAAAAATGGCCAGAGTCCGAAAGCCACCACGTGTCGGTGTTAGAGGGGGAAAAAATCCCTTCACTACCCCGTCCTGCAATTGGGGAAATCTCCTGTGGGTTTGATTGGCAGGGGGAGTGTCCCCAATCCATCAAAATCTGGAGCCAGTCTCCGGAGCGGCGAAATGTGGGGCCACACGATAAGTAAAATCCGGCTAAATATCCCTATGAAAGAATGTTTTCCCTAAATTCAAGGAGCACGTCAGCTGTCCAATTCTCGCTTCCAACCCCTATTGTCCGTTCTTAATCCCCCAAGACCCTTCTATTCATGGTGGTAGGGCTGAACAATAGAAGGGCGAAGTGTGGGGTAGACCAGAAAAAAAGGAGGTAGGACATGCAAGTACAATGCTGCAAATTATATGACAAAGGGGTCATTCATAAAGGTCCTCACGCTTGGAGGGGGGGGAGTTCAACAAAGTGTGACATCGTACATTTTGATTTCTATAAAAGGCATAGTCCGTTTCAATTCAGGCAGCTAAAAATAAAATCTTACCTTCATAGTTACAGAAGTTTTTGAATTTCACATATGTTAAAATATAGAACTATGTGCGTTATAGGTATGTTTTTGTTTTTCTCAAAAAAATTCCTGGCCTGAGATACAGGCCGCCAAAGATGGCACCTGCGGCGCAATTTTTCACTTGCAATTTTCGACAAAAACTTTCAAGTGCTCTATTTCCTGAACGGTGCTAGCTATTTTGATGCGGTTTTTTTATTTGAAAGATAACTATGCTCTATTTAAGATAAAAGGCTAAATTTTAAAATATCTATTCAACTTTTTTTGCTGCAGCCTTTTGAAATTTAAAAAAAAAAAAAATCTTTTTAATTTTTTTTCTCCAAAAAGCCAATCTCAAAAGTTTTTATTTTTTTTACTGTTGGTTAATACCATTAAGTACTACATTCCCTGAAAAGGAGAGCTTCCACTTTTGCGTTTAACGGTTTTTACAAGCAATTAAAGATTTTGCCATATATTTCATCAGTTTTGTTAACAACACAGTCATACATTGGCCTCATTGGGTCAAAATTATATTAATTTAATTTTCTTAATAAATATTAGAAACATATCCCCCCTTCCCACAAAGGAAATTTACTAGTAGACAAACAGAGAAACATACATAGCCCAATCTTATTGCCCGCTACTTTAAAATATTTACTGATTTCCTTTTTTTTTTTTTAAGTATCATGTTCTCATTTTTTCCTAGCTAGAGTTCAAATCTATTAGTTGTTAATTTTAATATATGCGATATTCAGTAAAACATAGCTTTTTTATTTGATTTTCATATCTTGCTATTGATGTTAAGAAAAAAAATGAGGAATACTATTAGGGGGGGGGGGGAGATTAATTTAGGATTCAATCACTTTGCATTTTTCTTCCTTTTCTTTCATAAGGAATTTAAAAAAAAAAAAAATCACATGCACGAAACACCACTAATTGCTTTATCTATAACTTACGACATAATTTTGATAAATGGTATGTTTTGGAACATGTCCATATATTGTAAGCTTTAATGTTTTTGGTTGTAAAATATTAGTGTTTTTTCTTTTTTTTCTTTCTCTAAAATAGAGAAATAAAATCTTTTTCGAAAAGATATTTCTAATATTTATCAGGTGTACATAATTCAAATCAGATGATTTTTTTTTCAAAAAAAAAAAAAAAAAATCATTGATTGAACTCAATAGTTCTAACAAAAAGCAAATAAAACAAAATGTTAAAGAATTTATTACTAATTTCAGTTAGCATTATGAGTTGTGAGATATGGGGACAATAAACATCTTCTCAATTCAAAACAAGAAAAAATAATTTCATTAATTATGTTGTCCTGATAGCAACGAAATGGCATTCATCTTACCTTCACAGCTACAATGGAATTTAATATATCGTTCCATAAACAGTTACATAAGCAATTGGCTAATTTTTATGCTGGTATTTAAAGAAGGAAATAGAAATTTAATAGCGAACCGAAATAAATATCAAAATATTTTCAATGGGGCAATGGAACAGAATGTTGAGGATCTGCCTAATCAATTAAAACCAATATTAACTGCTTTAAATAATTTGAAGAACATAACTAAATTAGCCGAACACGTTCCGTTACAAGTATTCAGAAAAAGCTAGAAAATATCCTAAATCAGCAAGATAAAGTAACTATACAATACTTTTTTTTAAAAAATATGAACATGCATTGACACCTTTCTTTCTTTTTTTTTAGCAATCTCTAACCCCAAAATATAAAATAAGTGGTTTTAGAGCCAATTAAATTTGGTTAAAGAGAACACTGAACTATGAAGTATGGCTTGAAGCTCATAATTTGTGCACTTCCTTTTTGTGGAATTTAATTTGAAAAAGAAATTGCAGTCTATGTCAACATTTGAGTGTGGAAAATTGTAACTAACTACTGTGAAATAATTCATGGGTAATAAACAGCCAAAAATAATTCAGGTTCTCATTTCAACAGCAATTGAACTAAAGTTTTCTATATTTGCATTTGTTCACAACAAGCCCAAAAAATAACCTTGATGTAGAAAAGACTGCCAAACTTGTTTTATTTTTTAAATTACTTGATGGCAAATGGAATCAAGAAAATACCTAACTGTATGTGTTATATAAAAATAAGTTTAATTATTAACCAATTTGTGATTATGAATAAATGATATACATAAGTAATTTTAATGGTTGTTACACATATATTTACGTTACTTGCTAACAACCTGGCGAATGTGCAGTAATTAATTTTTCTTACACATGCGTATTGGGTTGAAAGTATTGCATTTATTTTTCTAACTTTTTAGCATAAATATACACTTTTCAATGTAAAATTCTTATTTTAACTTAACTAAATATTATATTCATTGCATTTTACTCAGAATGTCAATCTTAAGTTAGGTTTACGGTTATGCTAAGCAATCTGGTTTTAAAACTTTTTTTATTTAAAAAAAAAGTCATGATTTTTTCGCTCTAATATTATTTATTAAGAATTAAATGCATGTCAAAGAAAATGAAATTAATATAATTTTGACTTAATGAGACCAATATATGACTATGTTGTTAACAAAACTGATGAAATATATGGCAAAAGCTTAAATTGCTTGTAAAAACCGTTAAACGCAAAAGTGGAAGCTCTCCTTTTCAGAGAATGTAGTACTTAATGGTATTAACTAACAGTAAAAAAATTAAAAATTTTGAAATTGGGTTTTTTGAGAAAAAAAATATAAAAGATTTTTTTTTTTTTTAAATTTCAAAAGGCTGCTGCAAAAAAAGTTGAATAGATATTTTAAAATTTAGCCTTTTATCTTCAACAGAGCATAGTTATCTTTCAAATAAAAAAACCGCATCAAAATAGCTAGCACCGTTCAGGAAATAGAGCACTTGAAAGTTTTTGTCGAAAATTGTAAGTGAAAAATTGCGCCGCAGGTGCCATCTTTGGCGGCCTGTATCTCAGGCCAGGAATTTTTTTGAGAAAAACAAAAACATACCTATAACGCACATAGTTCTATATTTTAACATATGTGAAATTCAAAAACTTCTGAGACTATGAAGGTACCCCCCTGCCTGAATCGACACGGATTATACCAAAAACATTTAAAATAAGCAAATTAAACTTATTATGCTAATGTGATATTGCGTGACATGTGACAACCCCCTTGTACCCCCCGTAGGAGGTATGTGTGACACATTGTAAAAAAAGAGGGGAGGGGGTCAAATATGTTGAAAAAAGTGTGACATTATTTATGAGCGGTCCCAAAGAAAATAATAATGTATTAGGTCGTTTCGAAAGTTTTGTCCGTTTTAATGTCATGTGTTTTTGTAGCTCCATATCTCAATAAATATTTATTCTACTGTGTCGTGGTATATACTGATCGATGGAGAATTTTGTACTCTATACACTGATGCTGTTCATTTTTTTCTAATTTAAATTTTTTTATTCTTTTCAGCCGATTACTACATGATGTAATTAAGCGATTTTCAGCCAATTTTACTCTACGAACTCAAATTAAACCAAAGCGCTGCCGAAACAGTCTGAAAATTTAACCAGGCATTTGGCAATGATGGTGTTAACGAACGCACTGTTCGACGTTGGTTTACGAAGTTTCGTTCCGGAAATTTTAGCCTCGAAGATGAGCCCCGAAATTGTCGATCTAGAGTAATCCAGGACGAGGATTTGAGGACCCTGATGGAGACTAACCCATCACATACGGTGCGTGGGACGGCGGAAGAACTGATCTTCAGTTCTCATGTGGTTTTTGATGGTTTAAAACGTTTGGAAAGGTCAAAAAGCTCGAAAAGTTGGTGCCCCACGATTTAAACGATCTGCAGAAATTGTCATGTTTCAAGGCTTGTTCTTCATTGCTTTTGCGCAACCAAAACGATCCTTCTTCGAATCGGATCGTCACGTATGATGAAAAGTGGTTTCTCTACGACAATAGGAAAAGGTCAGGGCAGTGGTTGGACACCAATGAGCCACCCAGGCACTTCCCAAAATCGAAACTCTACCAAAAAAAGATCATGGTTACTGTATGATTCAGCGGCTGGTGTGATTCACTATAACTTTCTGCAACCAGGCCAAACCATCACAGCAGAGTCCTGTTGTGGGGAAATCGACGAAATGTACCAAAAATTTAGTCAACAGCAGCCAGCATTGGTCAACAGATCCTGCTCCACGACAACGCCCGGCCCCTGACACACAAATCACCGCCCGAAAATTAAAGGAATTGTGCGTCGAAGTTCTGCCCCACCCACCATACTCCCCAGACCTCTCGCCAACCGACTACCATCTTTTCAAGCACTTCAAGAACTTTCTCATCGGTAGAACCTTTGCCAATCAGGACCTAGCAAAAACGGCCTTCGTCGACTGCATCGAATCCCGAGCACCCAATTTTTACGCCGACGGAATTAATCGACTTGTGTTACGTTGGCAAAAGTGCACTGATGCAAATGGAGCTTATTTGGATTAAATTTAATAAATATTCACTGAGATATTACAGTTTATAGTAGACTCTTAAAAACGGACAAAACTTTCGAAACGACCTAATATTTTTAGCTAGTCAACTACCTCTGTTTCGATATCGAAGATTGGTTTTCCAAAAAAAGTGCGTCATGTTTTTAAAGTCTGGTGGCCTCTGACATAGCCAATGTAAGCTTCCGTTAGGGAAAGACATTGCAGGATAAGAGTCTAATTTTGAGCTAAATGAAATAAAAGACAATAAATAAAGTATAAAATGCAATTTTAAAATAAGTTTTGTGAATTCCTTGCATAGCATTTCAAGCTCAAAACTAGAAATTTCTTGTCAAGGCATTTGTGTTTTTTCCAAGCACCCACTTTCCTCTACAAAAAGGGGAAAAAAAAACCTCTTTCAACAAAACGTCAATGCACGAGACGAAAGGTTTTCACAGCGCTTTTCAAAATTCGGGCGCTCCTTTTCTTTTGTTGAGAAACGTCAAATCGTTGAGGTAGAATCTAATAACGCGATGCAGAACTTTAGCATTTATTTCTTTCAATTCCCTGGATATTTTTACCTTCCTCGCTGCATGAAAAATTCTGTTGAGTTTGACCAGATCCGTAAAAATACTAGCGCCCGAAGAACTTTCAGTTCTGGAAGATTTTATTAATTTTGAAATATAAAGTTACAGTTTGAAAAACTTTATACAATATGTATTTTACCAGTGGTCAAACAAAGATTGATTAGATTTGTTTCAAGAGGCAGGTTTCAGAGAAGGCAAGGAAATCTTTTACAACGGTATCTTTATTGAACGGTTTATATTAAAAACTGCTGCCAGCTCGCCTTATACCAAATTCAATTTAGTACCAGCAAATTCATTCTTCTGCCTATAGTATACAAGAGTTTAGATTGGGGTTCGGAATGTTGTAGTAGATCCTCCATATCGCGACTCCTTTTAGAGCGCTATAGTATACAAGTGTTTAGATTGGGGTTCGGAATGTTGTGGTTACATGCTCTATATTGCGACACTTTTTAGAGCGACTACCGCAGATAGCTAGCTAATCGCGAGAATACCAAAACAAAATGGCTGAAGAAATACTTCAAAGAGCATCTAAAATTTGAGTTTGGTATTCTGGCAAAGACAAAAATAAATTTAGTTTGACGTTCCCAAATAAAAAAATTCAAACACAGTCAAAAATCGGCATTATTTCAGTTTTTGATGACAACAAAAATCGCTTAAAAAAACTGAGAAAGGTGACAAAAAACTGATAATGATATTCTAATATGACAACAGAGTGAGGGCTTCCTGGGCAATTTTCTGAAACTCGATTACTTCAGATAATTAAATCACAACTTTTTGGGGGTGTATTACCTTCAGGCATAAATAGGATTTTTTAGGACTCTGAAGTTTTGAGATTACTAACGTTAAAAACGGCAAAATTTGTAAAAACTTCATTTCTACTTGCAATTTCTGAAAAACTAGTTCGAGTTTCCATAGTTGCTTCTTTCATTGTAATGGTAACCTAGAAATGATTACAAAACATAATGCACACCAAAAAATATGCGATTGGTCTAAAGTTTGCCAAATTTTAAGGTTTAAATTTCACAAAATTGCACTGGAAGCCCTCACTTCAAGGTTCGCTTTTTGGAAACTTTATGAAGGTGTACTAGTATTACAAAACCAACTGTGCAAGAAACAAAAAATATTTGTCATTTATCTGAAGTTTCCCAGCAGTAAAAATTCAAATTTGCCATATTTCGGCCGCTGCGCCTTTTCGTTATAAAAAAAAAAAAACTAATTAACATTTTGTTATGTCTCTATGGAGAATATGTGCTGTGAATTTCAGAAAACTCAAAAAGTGCCAACTATGAAAAGTGTACCTCGCTTACAGAAAATCACTTTTAGAATAATGATGTCTACTTTTAAGTTACTTTGGAAAACAAATTTGTTAAACAAGCATCTCAACATTGTTTTACCGTAAGTTAATATTGACTTTACTTACGGTTAATAAGATGTCTAAATTTTCAACAGAAATACGTCCATCAGTCAAGGAAAAAAAACAAACAACTACAGTGAAATCTGTGGAAGTTGACCACTTGCGGTGCAGCACTTTAGTGCTCAAGTTAGACAGGTGGTTAACATATAGAGAGTGAGGTAGAGGGTGAAGGGCTAATTCCGTTCCTGACGAAAGTGGTCAACTTACAAAGGTGGTCAACTTTACAGGTTTTACTGTAATCAATCAAAACACTGCTTTAATTCAGCTTTTAAAAAGTTATAAAATATTATATATAGAGTTTAATAAAGAGAAATCTGCATTAAAAACACTCACACGCGCGCGCAAATTGGCCTAAATTTTTCAGAACTTCTGTACATGCGTAAATAGCCTGAATGTTCATATAATCTATAAAGATTCCCCGAAAAAGAAAAGTACAGGAGCTGAGCTCCAGCGAGTTCCCATGCGAATTGAGCCCTGACTACAAATTACAACTAGCACAGAGCTATGAGTTCAAATTAGAAATTCTTGTAGAACATCAAATCAAGTAAAATATATAAAAAGGAAAACATTGCTACGTTCAAATAACATGGCTGCTGTTTTAAAGCTCCAATGAATAAAGTTGATTGATAAACATATTTCTGCATTGAAACTTAACTACATGTTCTTTAGCTATTCAAAGAACCTTTTTGGATACATGCCAATTCCTGAGTATCAAATATTTGTGCGGTTGAATAAGTTTTATAAAAGCAACCACATGCAAATTTCCTTATTCTAACAACTTAGCCAACTGTAAATGATTGCTTTTACAATCAGTCCTTTGAATAATTGCCCCAAAAGTAATATGTGAAATACAAAATTTAAGCACGAGAATCGAAGTGAATAAGAAATCACAGTTACAATTTGAAATTACAATGTTTTAAAACATCACTGTTATGAAGTCACATTGACCGCAACAATGAGGAAAGAATAGGGAAGTTTCCACCTACTGAATCTTCTTATTTTGATGCTTAGATATTGTTAAGACAGTTATAAAACTCAAGAATTCACCCATGCCGAACAAAGAAAATTGAACATTCATTTTTAATTAATTTTTAAAAATCCCATCCACAAAAAACGAGGCGGAGCTTAATACGTCACTGTCTGACGTCAGCGGGCACCTCGCGCCTCGAACGGCTTCGAACTCCTCGTATTTTGCAGCGTTCATTCAAGGATTCATTTAACTAAACGTGCGTCCATTTAATTAAACTACTGTCTATTTTTTTATATTTTTTTATATTTTTCTTATTCATCATGGACAGTAGGATCCCTTTTAGACACCAAGGTTTTTGATTACCCATTTCCAAGTTAAAATTCGTTTTATAGGGCATTCGCAATGACGTCATTTTTGCATAGCAACGGAACCTGGCAACAGCTGCTGGAGGACAAGCAACTTCGGCTCGCCGCATATGTAGCATGCAGTTTGTTGATGCAGAGTTATATTTTCATCCTTTTTTTAATTTTAAAATGTCTTCTGCATGTGCGAAAGCCTCAACAATGAAGCTGAGGGATTATATATTGAAAAAATCAAGATCATCAACAATAAAAACCTGTGTTTATTATGTAAAAGTGAAGTTTCAACTAACGTATCGGATTTTCCGCACTTGACTTACATTGATATGTCAATAACTTATTTTACGTTGTTAGTGCATATTCTTCTGATGAATGTAAAGCATATAAAAGCCTGCAAGCGTTCTACCAGTTTTCTCATTTATGAATTTCAAATGTTTTCGCCAAGAAAATAGCAAATATGTGTGTGGTGACTATGTAAAGGTGAGAAATAGTCTGCATACTAAAGCATGCAGAATCTGTCCAAAATATTTTACTGCTGCTCTTTTTTTGGTGAATTTTAATTCCTGAAGTGCAAAATGTTATTTTATTTTTGGAGAACTGTTAATTTTATGAAATTAACTTTAGTGAGAAAATAGTTAAAAATCTTAAATTAGCATAAAACTGAAAAAAGAAATTAACCCCGTACATTAGAACGAGATATAAAAAGGGAACTTAGTCATTTATTCGTGGTTTTTGGTGTAATTAACAAATACTTGTATACTAGTGCACTTTTCAAATGGATCCCATAAAGGCGTGCATCAATATTAAAGGGAACTTTTCCAGTTGTCTAAATCACCGAAATCTAATGCAGTATATTTCATGTCAGAAAGACTGTTTTGGACATTTTAAATTTCCCAAATACATGTTTTAGAATTTGTTTTTAACTGTTTAGTAAATGGTATTCTATGCAACATGTTTTTTTACCTGACATATGCATTTGTATTTTATAGCATGTCTTTAGTGGTACACTGTTTCAACATGCATATGTTACATTTTAATTGTATATGCTTTGATTTCTATTTCGTAACTTAATTATGTTTATACAAATTGTACTTTTTGATTGAAAAGAATGGAGGAAAAAAATCCCAATGGTCTTTTGATTACGTTTGCCCTTTACTTATTACGGCATTCGTTTTTGATCGACTTTTAGGATATTATCCCATCAAGTGTAAACATAGGCTTGCACATATTTTTGTATTGCTGTAAAGCAGCTGCTTTTATTTTACAAGGCAGGACAAACACAATGTTAGAACAACATTTAATAATTTCGAATGCTGAAAGATGGCAGGTTTTGTTTCAGTTGGTCTTGCAAGGGGAGGTATGGGTCTAGTAATTTCAGCGACTTGAATACTTGTTTTAATAATTTCGGAAACACCAATCTAAGTGGAGTTTGCTTTAAAATCAATCCTTAGTTGAATACCAATTAATCCTGTAATTTTGGCACTATTTTCTAGAATATAAATTAAAGCAGATACTGCAGCCACACACCTTTGCAAATTCATCATTTCTTTCAGTGTTTTAGTGGTAAAGATACAGCAACGGATTTAGGTTTGAGGGCGCCCAAGGCCCCAGACGATATGGCGCCCTTTTTCTTTGTCACGAAAGAAAAGTTTATATATATACATATATATATGTAGCAAGTTGTTAAGTATATGAAATTGTCAAAGTTAGTGCCAGGCGCAAATGCAGCACTATGCAGCGAACTTTAATATATTGAAATATAGATGTAAATGAAAAGAAAATGAAAGTTCCGGGACATGTAAACTAACATTAACGAAACGTATAAATTGCTAATACAAAATTTAAAAGTCATAAAATAAGAAACAAAAATAAATAACTCTCCTCATCAGTGTTTCATTTTCTTTTCATTTACATCTATATTTCAACATACATATATATATATATGTGTGTGTGTGTAAAAATAAACAATAATGATAAGAAATTTAATTCAGGTATAAATTAAACATATGCTAGCATTAAAAAAAAAGTTTTAAAAATCTTTTTGTTAGATATTCAGATTTTAGTACTAGCCTGATTAACTTTTAACGAAGAAATTCTTCCCTCAAAATGATACTATGTTTAGATAGTAAGAGCGCGCAATAAAATAAACTTTAAAATTTGGTCTTACAGTTTACAGAAAACCCAATTGATTTTCAATTTCAGTCGTTTTAAAAATTTTGGCGCCCCTCAAAATTTGCCACCTTAGGCCCGGGTCTCACGAACCTAAGCCTAAATCCGCTACCGTAAAGATGTACTTAAGGCTACTACCCTTTGCGAAATTGGCGATTTTTGTTTAGCGCCATTTCTATTTACAGTGGTGTAGTCCTGAAAAAAAAGTTGGGGAGATGCTTGATACAATTGAAGATAAGCAATTGAAATCAAAAAGTGAGGAACGCTTATCTTAAAATGTAAAACGATTGAGGGGACGCTTGTATTAAAATAAAAAAGTAGGGGGACGTCATGTCCCCTCGACTACATCACTGTGTTTGCAGCTTTGCAACACCCAGCTTGGCGAAAATCAAGGGGCACCCTTAAATATAGTCTAACCATTTTTTTTTTCAAGTCTAATTGCTCAAATATGAATTTTCTAATCATCTAAAACCCTCTAACCATATTAAAAAATTCTTTCCTTTCATCCTTTTTAGTATCCTCAGAAATATCAGGTGCTCCACTGTCTGGTTGGTCCTTAATACATTTGTTAGTCTTAAAATGCTGGTAAGTTATGAAGATGACTTCTACTAAGACATTTTGCAGAATGAAACTTTTCTTTAAAATAATCAAATGCTTTAAAATTTTCCACTTCTGAAAAAAAAAGAGGTCATCTAAAGGAACATAGAAAACCAGCAATTTAGTTTTTTTAAAACCCAGCAGTTGGAACGACTGAGGCAGGGTGGTAGTGTATTACTTATTGATGTAATATATATCCCTGTAATCGTGGTCTCCAAAATCAATGCCTCGAATCATTGTTATGTTCTATGTAGACGCTTAGCATTTTCAGTACCTAAAATAGAATTATCCCAAAAAGCCTTCGTACTTCCTTTTAACCATTATTGATACACCTGAATCCCTGTAATGTGTTTCCTTCCTTGGTCATTGCCTCTTATCCATTTGCTCATCTAGTATTTTTTGTAAATGTCCAATTAATTAGCTATGCATTTTTCCTAATGTAAAAATTAGACGGAACCAAAAATTTTAACAATTGCACCCCTGTTCCAGTTCAATAAAAATATACACTAATGAACAAATTTCCCACCGCACATAAAATACCGTTACCCACATGATTGGTTATTTTAAATGAAGTATGACAAGTGATTATTTTACGCTCACTTTTGTATGATGTACTTGCACACTAGCTAGTGAGCAATTCCATGCATAACAGAACAATATTTTTGATAAAAAATATAGTTTTTTTTAGTATCCGTGATTATTTATTCAGTAATATTTGATAAAATGTCAAACAGTTAAGGCATTAGATTTATTTGTTTGTCAAATTTAACGATTTTTTTATGGTATTTAAAAAGAGAATCCTATGTTTTTCACTTGTTTTTAACTTTTTATTGAATGAAAATAGAAAGAACTGTTATTTAATCATTTTGTAGCTATATATAATGAATACTTTAAGGGGGAGAAGAAGCCCCTTATGCTTGACACAATCCAAATGTGTGTTGCCTGTTGATGCTAATGCAAAATTACTGCATTATCCTTTTCCTAGGTTTAAAATGTATTCTGAACATTGCAAAAGCCTTGATAATGAAGCCAAACAAAGATTTATCGAAAAAAATCAAGATCATCGACAATAAGAACCCATATTAATTAAGTAAAAATGAACTTTCAACTAATGTGTCTGATTTGGCGGACTTGACTTGCATAGACCTTGTAAATTACTTAAGTTTATGGTGTCGGTGCATATACATATGAGGAGTTTAAAGCTTATAAAAGCCTGCTAGCATATAGTCAATTCTCTTGTGGATGGGTGTGAGATGTTTTTGCCAAGAAAATAGCAAACATGCATGTGGTGACTGGAAGGATGAGTAAAATTAATTTGGCGTACAAGGTCTTTCATAATTTTTTTTGCAGCAGCCTTTTTTTTTTTTTTCCAAGTGAATTTTAATTTTTTTAAATGTAAAAAATGATTACTTTTTGCCGAAGTATGATTTATTTTGGGAAAATTCTGTTAATTTTATGAAATTAACTTTAGTGAGGAAAAAAAGTTAATCTAACTTAACAAGCAATCTGAAAACTGAAACAAATATTAGCCCAGTACATAAGAATGAGATAATAAAAAAAGTTTTTTATTCTTCTGCAGACTTCTAGAAAGGTAATGCATAACATAGTTTGAAATCTGGTGAATGTTTCTATTATGTTTAGTATGATGTTGTTTCAGTACATGTAGAGAATACTCAGGAAATCGCTAATATCCTGTATCTTAGCTTTAAATTTTGCTAACATACATTTCAGAATTTTGTAATAGTAATAAATTAGAGAAACTAACTTCAAAAAGGGAAACAGATAAACAAAGTATGGATAAATTTGTGGATGCTGCGTTGAAGAAACAAAATATTAAAATCTATTTAATTAGTAGGAACATTTAGGCAGTAGAAAGATGGAAAATCTACACATGAAAAGCCGATTTAACTTTCCCAATGGACTGAATAAAAAAACGTAACATACGGGGAAACGTAAAGTACGGGAAATAAAGTACATTCAGGATGTTTACAGATTTTCGAAGTGAAATTTCGCGATCTTTCACTGATACATCGGATTTGTTTCTTGTAAGACGTATACATACTGGATATCGGGCATTACTTTTAACCAAAAAAGAAAAATAAAGAAACAAAATCAATGAAAAACACAAAAACAATTAACAATAATGAATAAACAATGTCAACTAAAAACAATGAAACAATTTAAAAACAAATCAAACAACAAAATTAATAAAAGAGAAAAGTAAATCAAACAAAACAGACTACATAAAAACAACAAAAAATGCAAAACAAGTTAATTAAACATAAATATTGTAACGGAAAGAGCAAAATAATTGTAACGCAACGTGGTGAAAGATCGCATCGAAGCCGAACGAAGGTAGAAGTTTAGCTGTCATCATCATCATCAGCGATTGCTTGTCCTCCAGCGTGACGTCATTTGCGAATGCCCTATTTATTCAGTTATGTGTATTTTTGCTGCTTGGCGACATTTTGGTAATGTTTTGGTAACCCCAATGAAGCTCATGATGCTATTTAGTGTAGTGCATATTACTTAGCTTATCGCTTCCTTGGCAATGAATCTTATATTTTTGAAATGCAGAATATTATTATGCTGCAAAGGATTTCCGATGTTTAAATTTTTTTTACTTAAAGAAAATTCCGTTTTCTTTATTTGCGGTTCAAGCGTGGAACTCAAAAAAACATTGGTGAGATTTTTGAATTGATCATGTGTTAACTTTTCATGTGAAAAAACACCTGCAAACAATGGCGTAGCTGGACCTGGATTTCGGGGGGGAGGGGGGGTTCTTCGGGAGAAGTCTGCTAATTTCATTGTTTTCCAAGAAAAATTGGTCCAATTCTAGACAATCTTTACCATTTCGGGGGGGGGGGGGGATTCCCAAAACCACCCCCTTATCTACGCCAGTGCCTGCAAATTAGCACAGAAAAAGCATTAAGCCAAACGATGTTGGAACTTTTATTGACTTTAAAATGCAGGTAGTGCAGTTAAATGCCATACAGAATTTTTTAAATTTCATTTCCCAATCGTGGTATATCATGTTCAACTTTATATTTTTCTGTTTGTCTGGAATCCCTTAAAATGCTTTCAATAATTTCTTTTAAAAAGGGTTATATTTAAATTCATTCTATTATTTTGAAAAATACTCGAGTCCTTGTTTAATCTTTCAAGAATTATACAGAGAAATGGCAGTTCATAAATGATGTCACGCTTTTTTCCCATATATTTGACCCCCCCCCCCTGTGTCACAATGTCACACTTCAGCGCCCCCCCCCCTTTATCACATGCCACGCTATGTTGCATAACGCATGATGCCATACTTCTTGTTACCCCCTCCCCTCCCTTGTCACACTGTTTCCACAATTACACGAACCCCCCTCCCCCCTCGAAGCGGGACATCATTTATGAATGATCCCGAAGGTAATTATGATATTTTTAATAAATAGCTCTTGCAGAGAAGAATATATATGGTGATTCAGCTGTTGGGTATGTACAATTACAAAGGACTGCAGGAATTAGCAGTCAAAAGTCGTGTATGTCCTGGGCACAAATTAAAGAGCCCTAACCAAGTTGTTATGGTAGTCAAAGAAGCAAAAAAATAAAATTGAATCAGCTGAGAGTTGCCCTGCTGCCAAAGAATAATGTGTATTTCCTACTTGCAATGATACAAATTTCAATTTACCTAAATTTTTCGATGTCTTGAATCAAGTTATTTATGTATACTTTCATTACTTTTTAATGTAATTTTATCCCTTGAACAGGAAAATTTTCTTTCTCGTTTTCGATAACTCAAAATATTTTCTACACTCCAAAGCCGTATCCAGAAGCGGGAAAGGGGGTTTCCCGAAAATGTTTGCAATGAAGCATATATTCCTCCCTGAAACTTTTCTTAACACAAGCGTGTCCAAGTCAGCCCCCCCCCCCCCGAAAAAAATTCTGGATACGGCTGCACTCAAATGATTTCTTTCCGGTTCTGTGTTATTTCCATTGTATTGTAATTAATCAGTTTGTGTTGCACGAACGAAATGTAAACCGGTACTGTAATTTTTAAGTAGATATGTTGTTATGTCTTAGTTGTACTTACAGAAATGGTCTTCACAGCAACGAAAATTTGACCTTATCGCTTCTGCATTTAAATAGCCACGCTTTTCGAACTTTAGTTAGGGTCCCTTGGAACATTAATGAAGCGTTTGCCTGTAGTTTTTTTAGTCGTTGATGTGCATCCAGGCACAAAACAATACTTGTAATTAGTATTTGACATATTCATCGAACGCAAAAGAAGTAAGAAAGAGCACAACGACAAAAGTATAACACAAAGAAACAAGAAATCCCCCCGTATATATATATATTCAGAAAGAATATCTTGTATCCACATAAAATGCTTAAATTTAGCAACTAATGAATTAATAATAACAGAGTCTGTTCGACGAATTCATTCTAAAAAAATATTTTACGCAATGAATATTTAATTTAATATATAATTTTAATAGTTTTAAATACCCCCCCCCCCCCTGCACGAGAAAAAACGCCAAATAAAGCGCCCTTTTTATATTCAGTTTATCAAAAATCAACGGTGCAGCAAAACATTTGCTGGAGAAAACGCAAATTTAATCCCCGGGACACGAACCATGGTTGAACGGTGTACAAGCTTTCTTCCCTAACCATTCGGCCATCTTCACTGCGTTAAACGGGGTTCTATGTATCAACAAATGTTTCCTTCCAACAGGTAAACTTATTATAGTTGAGATTTTAGTTTTTAATTACACCCAAAGTCATTTTTGGCTAAATTTATTGTATATTGGCGAAATTCATTTTATTTTCCGCAAAAGTTAAAACATAAACAAGCCTCAGAAGCTCAAATTATGCGTTCGCTCATTCGCAAACAGTTCGGCAAACCGATGTATCCAATTTTTGATTTACGTGTGTTAGTAACCACTGCCTAGGCCACTGTTTTTTAATTCTTTTTTTATATACATGCAGATTTGAACTTGTAAATCTTTTTATCCAAATAGATGAGCTCCAAACGGCTTCACTCCACATAGCTCGCTTGTGAATGGCCGGCTTTACGCTCGCCAAGCTGTACACGTCATCCAGCCTGTGACGCAAATCATGCCCAATGCGCAGAAAGTTTTTTTCGTGATCTCTGACTGCGCATGAGTTTAAAAAATTATTTAAAAAATAAACAATAATCGTATTACAAAATTTTTTGCACAGATGGTGTTAAAATATGTTATTCTGTAGATTAAAAATAAACTTAGAAAATCGAAAACTTCCCTATTACATTTTTTTTTCAAAACCTTTTTGAAAATCCTTCTTTTCTTTCATGTACTCAACTTTTAGAAACCGCAAAGCAGAACATAGCAAAGACTTTTTTGAAGCGAAATACCATCAATGAGTTTTTCTAAAATTGAATATAATTAATTCGCTCTTTGAGAGCAATATATTCTTATTTATACTTATATTGCTTATAGTACTTATTTGCTTCTATATACTTTAAGAGCAAATATTCTCACCTTCGACTAAGATCAAAGTATCTCAACTAAAATATGTATTTACTCCTATTAGGATAAAAATTCGGGAATTTTGATCTATGAGATCTAAATAGCTCTCATTTTAAAACAACAGATTGTGAGAGGATGCCCTATTTAGAAACTAAATACTTACATAGCTATCTTTTATAACTTGGCGTTCTTAGCAGCACTTTAAAACTCCTTCATCACCTTTCTACGACAATGAAATCTCCTCATTTCTCCGTTTTAGTGCATGTCGCTATTAGCGCCTTCAGAAGTTTAAATAAAATATTAGCTTCATTTTGTTTTAAAATAACCATAAAGCCATTAAATATGTACAAGATCGTTCCAAGGAGAATACCTAATACTGGTTCTACAGTTCAACAGCAAAAAAAAAAAAAAAAAAGACTAACTGGCAGAGCGCCAAGAAGACTGCATTCATTACAAGGGAGAAAGTGCTTTTCTACGAAATGTGCTGTATTCTGTTCTCATTTTATTTCTTTTAAGCATATTTGATTTCTTCCGAACTGATGCTATCTCCCAGTTTAAAAATTTGGCTGCTTTCAACAAACATGAAGCAAACATTCTGATTCGCGTGCTAATAAACGCACCTGAAAACGAACTTCCCTAGAACTCGAATGGATTCATCCTTTTCTGCCATGCCCAGAAGCGTCCATGTGTCATAACTTCGTGACGTCACTATTTTGTACAAGATCGGGCTTTTCTTTTCGCGTTTCGTGCATTAATGATCACGTTTTCATAAAGTCATTAAATAATCGCAATGACGTCCGACGTACTCTACATCTAGACGACAGCAGACGAGTCACAGATTGTTCTTGATATTTTTACTCCGAATATGGCGTAAACATGTTATACGTGACATTCTACTTCAACATAGCAATGGATGAAATATAACGCTTGGCATTTTTATTCACCCCTAAAGTATCTCTAACACGTTATATGTTATATTTTCCACCTCAAAATCGACTATCAATGCAATGCTATATGCGAAATGCTATATGCTGTATCTAAAAATGAGTGTCGATGTCACATTTTCCTACCAATGACCGTGACTGCGATGTTACATGTCACATTTCTACCTTTAAATAAACGTGATGCTACAAGTAACAAGATGTTGTCCAGCCAAAAATTGATGTTTAACATATTTAATATAGCACTTTATATAAAAATGACAGAAAACGTGAGGTTACATACATTTTTTTATTTCAAAATTCCCCCGACCATGTTACGAGTGTTATGTACATGTGCTAAATGAGCGTGACTTAACAGAGCTTTCTACCCAAAACTAATGTTATTTTACATAGACAAGTGATATTTCCTATCAAAGTAATCGATAACATGACGTCACAAATGATATTTTCTACTTCAAAACTGACAAAAACATGTCACTCACCCGCAAGAAAAGTGACACAGTTCAAAAATAATAACCTTTGCAAAACGGGATTTATTGTTTAAAAGTGACATATAGCTCTGTATATTATACAGAGCTATGTGCAACTTTTAGACTGAAGAATATGGAATCGGGAGACACAATTAATCCCGTTTTGCAAAGGTTGTCATTTTTGAATTCACCCGCAAGAAAAGTGACACAATTCAAAAATGACAACCTTTGCAAAACGGGATTAATTGCGTCGCGCGATTCCTTATTCTTCAGTCGAAAAGTGACATATAGCTCTGTATAATGTACAGAACTTTTTTCACTTCTAAAAAATAAATCCCGTTTTGCAAACGTCGTCATTTGCAATTATTTTTTTAATTATGTCGCTTTTCTTGCGGGTGAGAGGTATTAAGTGTGCTTTTCTGACGGGAAAACAACCGAGGGAAGCTGTTGCCTAGTTTAACGGATTCAATCCATACTGGAACAATATAGACACGTTGATGGTATTAGTCTTTTGCTCAAGCTGAAATTTCAGACAATAGGCTAACGGGGAAAAAATTTAATAAAAACAAAATACGTCAGCGTTCGGTTGAAGTCAACGAACTTATATTTGCTTGCAATAAATGCAAATAAGGAAACGAGGAAAACATTTTTTAAGAGTACAAGATTGTTGACTCTTACTTTGCTCGCGAACAAGTAGGGGAGGGGATGTTTCATTGCAAGCTTCGCCCACGCAAAGTTGCAATTTGCATGAATGTTGGAATTGATGAAAAACGTGTTTTATAGCAAGTCGAGTGGTATATCCGTTTAGTTGGCGGTAGAAAAATTTGCTTTTTAATGATGAAAGGAAAACAAAAAAATCCCTCCCGCACACTTAATAAATAAAAATATCAGTTTCAGCTGAAGCAGAAAAATGTGTTTACTTACAGTTCGTCTGTACTTGCCGCTAATACATCGCAACATATATTTTTGTCAGGAAACACGCAATACTTCAAAAATATTAATTAGCAAAAATTATACAGTGGCGTGCAAAAGTTTGGGCTATCCTATTTTTCATACATAATGCACATAAATATGATGGTGAGAGAAATATAAACGACCGATTATAGCAGATATTCACTTATATTTGAAAAGAATGAGTTATATACCTTGATATTACTTTCAAATAATTATTTGTTCAACATTTCTTTATTAATGACTGTGCAAAAGTATTGGGACACATACTACCTTTAAAAAAATCAAAAAGAATAAAGGAGAATTGGGGTTAAATGTCTTGTACTCCTTCACTCGACTTAATACTTTGTTGCCATGCCCTTAGCAGGAATGACTGCAGCACACCGACGAGGCATTGAGTCGATTGACAGCGAGATTCGTTCTTTTGGCAATTTCTCCCACTCTTGTCGCAAATGGTACCACAATTCCGGCTTGTTGGAGTGATTTTTTGTTCCAACATGAACCTTTTGGTCTTGCCACAAGAGTTCAATGGGATTTAAGTCCGGTGACTGCAATGGCCAGGCTAGGAGGCGGAATTTTCGGCTCTGAAGAAAATTTTTCACAAGACGCGTTGTTAAAAAATCCAACCACGAGGCAAATTTTTCGTTGCACATAGAGGCATAGGGTCTAGCAGAATGTACATTGCAGCGTCCATATTGCCGTGAATTTCCACCAGCGGACCAACAATATCAGCAAAAAATGCTCCCCAAACTTTGATGTTCTCACTACCGTGTTTAACAGTAGGAGTTTGATACCTTACTTTATATCTGGTACTTTTTGGAGGTCTTACGTATTTCCCACCATCACTTCCAAAAAATTGAAATTTCAATTCATCAGAAAATAGCACTTTCCGCCAATCCGATGCCGTCCAGTGCTCATATTTTTTCGCAAAGTCCAATCTAGCCTTCTTATTCTTTTTGCTAATTAATGGTTTCTTGACGCCAATCCGTCCAATCATCTCTACAGCCTTCAGACGTCGCGACACTGTACTCTGGCTCACATCGAGTAGATTTTCACTTCGTAATTCTCGTGAAATATCGGCTGCGCTTTTTCGAGGATCGACAACACACTTTCTTCTTATAATTTTGACGAAACGACTCAAAGTTTTTCGCGGAATACCGCTCCGTTTTTTATCACACGGTTGTTTGTTGTTTTATACTTAGAAATAATACGATTAACAATACATTTACCGACAGATAAAACCCTTGCAATGAAACGTGAACTTTTTCCTTCTGAAGAAAGTTTCTCCACAATTTCACGAACCTGAATATTCGTGTGTTTCGGCATCGTCGCCACAAGAAGACTAATTTTCCTTTGTGTAGCATGTTTTGAAACCAGTGAGCCTAAAATGTAAACAAACCGGAGTGCAGAACCGCGGCGAGAAGTGGCCCAATATTTTTGCACACCTACGAAAGTCAATTTACGTAGTACAAGTAGAATACGCTATGAACCAATGTAATATTTGATGTTTCTTTGTATATTCTAACTTTCTCATATATTTCGGACAATGAACGAGTGGAGGAATAAAACATTTTATCGAATCAATGGAAAAATCAGGGTGGCCCGAAACTTATGCACGCCACTGTATATGCGAGATTAAAATTGCAGATGCATGATACTTTTGCATTTGCAGTATTTTTCATAAAATTATATAATTTTACATTTTGGTATCGAAATGAACATTCAAGGAAGGAAAGCGTACAATTTCAGGATATATTTCCAAAAAATGTTTAAGGTTAAGATAAAAGAATGCCGACTCATATCTTCAAGCTATCTAACAAAGCAGGAATAACAAAATGCGTTTAGAGGTTCAGATGAAACATGGTTTGGCGCTACTGTTCAATATCAAGCACTTATTTATCTATAGTACTTATTCGTGTACTTCTTAAACTGAATGACTTTGAAAACGTTAAATATGAAGTGTGATTGTAATTACATTTTAACCTCGTCACCTGATTATGAGAAAACAGGAAAAAGAAACCTATTTAATGTACATAAAATGCCACCACAAATCATGCGTAAAAAAGAAGAAAAGAGTCCGTCCTGCTTTTTTCTACGATCCTCATATGACGGTTATTATACTTTTTGAAGCTATGTCTACGTCAATGAAATAAAAGACAATAACAGTATTTTCTGAAATAAAATGTAAGCCTTTGTACTACAAGGTAAAAATAAAAAATCAACGTAAAATTAAGCAGAAAATTAGAAAAAGTTGCAGACGTGATTCAAGGTTACAAGGCAGCCCCTTTTCAATGCAAAACAGTGAGCTTCTAGATGAAAAAAATCCAACTGAAGCCAAATGAAGTCTAAATAAGAAAAACAAATGAAGTCTTCAGTTGGATGTTTTTCATCTAGAATAAAACAAAATTTATAAATAGAAAATACTGCACAGCAAAAATTGCAGAAAATTGTTTCGAGGTTACAAGAAACCCCTTTTTCCAATGCAACAGAGTGAGCTTTTAAATGAAAAACCTCCAATGAAGCCAAAATAAGAAAAAATAATGTAGTCTTCAGTTGGATGTTTTTCATCTAGAAGCTCACTCTTTTGTATTGAAAAAGGGTTCCTTGCAATCTCGAAACGCGTGTCTGCAATGTTTGCAAATTTTGTGAAGTATTTTTAAAAAAATATTTATGAGTTTCGTTTTATTCTGGTGTACTCATTATGTTTTTTAAAATAATTATTAAAAGAGTACACGGTTAAATTCTGTGAAGTGCAAAGTTCAAAATAATAGTACCAATTGATTTATTAATGACATATAACTTTACATTATTGGTTCTTGTAATTATTTTAAGGTCTCGTATGTGTTAATGCATGAAAAAAAAGGTGTCATGGAGCAAAATAAAGCTAAATTTTGCAGTTGGCCTTATATGAGGGTCAGGGTGACGAGAGGGTTAACAAATGTAGTCATTGTTGTAGTTGAAGGTAACTTATATAACTTATATGTCATTAATAAATCAAGTACCAATTGATTTATTAATGACATATAACTTTACATTATTGGTTCTTGTAGTCACTTTAAGGTCTCGTATGTGTTAATGCATGAAAAAAAAGGTGTCATGGAGCAAAATAAAGCGAAATTTTGCAGTTAGCCTTATATAAGGGTCAGGGTGACGAGAGGGTTAACAAATGTAGTCATTGTTGTAGTTGAATGTAACTTATATAACTTTGATACAGCAAATTATGTTATAACTTTGGTTTTTTTTTGCTTTTCCATTCTCTATAATTTCATGATGAAATAAAATACTGATTTTTAAGGAACTGAGGCCGTATACTTGCTAAAAGCAAATTCCTCAATTTTTTTCAACAGAGGCTGTTTTGAATTATTCTCGGTACTTAGGAGCTTCATTAAATCTCTTGGTGCCTGAATATATCGGGTCTGCTGAGAGTGGGGTTCAGATTGAATATGATGCTGTTTATAATTATGACCTTTATTACTTTTGCAAAGAAATAATGGCATGGTCCGTTTCGATTCAGGCAGGTAAAAATAAAATCTTACCTTCATAGTCTCAGAAGTTTTTGAATTTCACATATGTTAAAATATAGAACTTGGTGAGTTACAGGTATGTTTTTGTTTTGCTCAAAAAAAATCCTGGCCCTAGATACAGGCCGCCAAAGATGGCGCCTTCGGCGCAATTTCTCACTTACAATTTTCCACAAAAACTTTCAAGTGCTCTATTTCCTGAACGGTGCAAGATATTTTGATGCAGTTTTTTTTATTTGAAAGATAACTATATTCTGTTTAAGATAAGATGCTAAATTTTAAAATATCTATTTAACTTTTTTTTGCTGCAGCCTTTTGAAATTAAAAAAAAAACTTTTTTATTCTTTTTCTCAATAAAGCCAATCTCATTTTTTTTTTTTTTTTTACTGTTGGTTAATACCATTAAATATTACATTCCCAGAAAAGGAGAGCTTCCACTTTTGCGTTTAACGGTTTCTACAAACAATTTAAGATTTTGCCATATATTTCATCAGTTTTGTTAATAACATAGTCATATATTGGTCTCATTAAGTTAAAATTATATTAATTTAATTTTCTTAATAAATATTAGAAACATATCCCCCTCTTCCCACAAAAGAAATTTACCAGTAGACCAACAGACAGACATACATTGCCCAATCTTATTGCCCGCTACTTTAAAATATTTATTGATTTCCTTTATTTTTTTTTTTAAATATCAGTTTCTTATTTTTTCATAGCTAAAGTTTAAATCTATTGTTAATGTTAATTTTAATACATGTTTTAATCAGTAAAACATAGCTTTTTATAGTTGATTTTCATATCTTGCTATTGATGTTAAGAAAAAAAATGCGGAACACTACTAGGGGGGGGGGGGGACCCATTTAGGATTCAATCACTTTGCATTTTTCTTCCTTTTCTTTCATAAGGAAGTTAGCAAAAGCACACGCACGAAACACCACTAATAGTCCGTGGGCCCAATGCATTTATCGTTCAAGTTCGTTCCGATGCTCTGGGGGCAATTTTTTCTTTGAAGGAAACTATTTAAAATGTTCTAGTAATTCTAATTTTATTAAGTTCTCCAAAAAATACTTGGCCATAACTTAATAACAAGAGATTTCCTTTTGCACTCTTTTTTCGATGTATTCGTACTCTGCTCCAATGAAATCATCGAATTATTTTTTGCTCCGCGAAGTTAACCAATCACGCCGTCTGTAACATCAGTCGCTGACATCATTGTTTGTAAACATGGTTTCGACCCTTGCTATCATTCTATTTTAAACTTCATTTTAAAAAAGGCTCTTATAATCAATTCTTGCGACCAATGTATTTAAATATAGACAAACTATATGCACTGGATTCAAAAGCATAGGCTATTTGTAATATAAAACAGCATCAACGAGAATTATTTTGTTTTAAATATAGCACTGGTATGGATCTTTAAAAAAGGTATAATTTTTGGAGACGATCTGTTTTCAAAATGTTTTTGTAGTAGTAAGTAACATATTTTTTCCTCCAAAATTTCTGAAAATCTATATTTTTTTTGCATCGTGCACAATAAAATAATAGAAAGATATAGTATATATTATTAGCACATGTGTTATATTGGTATTCTATGTGCGTATGGAGCTCTTGCTTTCTGTGTTATATTTGTATTGTACATTTCTAATTCAGCAGTAATTTAAATAGTGGGTACGCATCAGAGGACTTACATCACAGTTGCCTCAGTCCTTGTTGTCTTCCATTTAAGTATCCATTCCTTTATTGAATAAAATATTGCATCTTTTACATTGCGAGCTAAATTTTACACTACATTGTTAAACGGAAATATGTTAGCAAGAGAGAGTTTTTTTTAGACACATAAATAAACACGCATTTGGCATTGAAATGGGTAGGGGTTTTCCCATCTTATTTAAGGCACTATTTACAGCTTTACGTTTGACACATGTGGTATCAAAGCAAAGTTTATTATTGTTCATGTCCTTGAACTTTATTTCTGATACCACTAATTCACTTATCGAGGCGAGGAAGAAATCTTTTCTTCCAACATGAAATAGAATAGTTACCCCTACACAGCACTGTTTTTTTAAACAACATCTCTAATTTTCGTTCATTAAACTCTTGTTTTGTATTATTTCTAACAAGTGGTGTACTCTTTCGTTTTGTATGTAAGATCGTATTAGTTAATACAGTTTCCCATAGATCTTGTAAACTGGGCTCAAGCTTCATTTTTTTTTCACAAATCGTAACACATGTTGATTTTGTACAAAAACAACTAATTCTTAATTTTTTTTACAAATTTTAAGCAACATTTTTTTGAAAAATAGTCTTTAATTGCTTACATAGTGTTAAAATAAAATAAATATAAGTTGTCCGAAAATTTTCGTGAAAAATACATGTTAAGGCGCCTTTTTTACTTGTTATTTTAAAACAACACCGCGCATTCGGGGGTACTTTTTATGTTCCTGCATTGTTTGCAGTGTAAACAAGAACAGGTGTCTCTGGTTGTTCTATTTCACTTTATTTGGTATCTTTTGGAAGATTATTCTTGTAATTATATAACAAATTAGTGTAAAGTGGTTGACTAAATTATTTTTTAGGAATTTTGTTTTAAAATCAATTGACTCTCAACTAAAGAAGAAACAAACATTATTGCATCAAACCCCCCTACAGATGTTAGGTTTCTTGTTTAAAACCTTTTAGTGAAATTATTAAACTTTATTGGTAATTAAAGTAAAAAATTTGCACATGTAACTAATAATTAATAGTTATATAGGCAAATTTTTACTTTGATATATTTTTTCAATTTATAAATAATAATAAAATAAATTATTTTAATAAATTTTACTATTTTATTGCTATTTTATGGTTATAATGCATACCTATTTATTATTAACTTTGTTTCATTTATTAAAATGATTATATAAAAAATTATTAATGTTACCCCTAAATGCTCGGTGTTGTTTCTTAAAAACATGTCAAATTTCCTCGGATTCTCTTCTTCCGAATTTAATAAAAAAAATTTTACTATTTTTTCTACGTTTAACGAGCACATACAAACACAATTTTTCTTTCTTTTTTCTTTACAAAGAAAGGAAAAATTGCACGGTGTAGGGTTAAGGAGCGTTTGTCATATTTCAGTTAGCAGTTACTTTGTTATACCAGTTTATAAAACTAAAAAAGGCGTGACCAGGAATTACCCCGTATGACTACTGCTTCATTAACTCTTAAAGCCCAAAATTTTTATAAACGGGTCATAGCGGTTTCTGAAGAGATAAAAAGTGAAAAAGCCGATTTGTGCCCTGAGATTGTGTCCCCCTTTAATGCATATCAAGGCCGTATCCAGAGGGCAGGGGGGGGGGGCACGGGCCGGGATTGTGTTGTCCGGATTTCAGGCTTCCCCCCGAAATCCGGAAATTTTTCGCAATGTAGCATATATTCCTCCCTAAAACTTTCCTCAACATAAGTGTTTCAAAGTCAGCCCCCCCCCCCCCAAAAAAAAAAAAAATCTGGCTACGTCCTTGATGCATATTTGTCTGGAATGATATAGGATATCCCCAGATTTTTTTAAAAGGAAGAATATTTTCAGTGACTTAGTAATTGTTAAAAAAATCGATTGACATTTTTTATGAAGGGGATTTTATTATTTTTCCCCTACAGAATTAAAAGTTTAAATAAAAATTATTTAAATAAATCATTGAAGTTGCATGAACAACTCAAAAATTACTGTCAATGAACTAACATACCCCCTTACATTAAAACTGCAAGTGACAATTTTTTAAAAGCGTTAACACAAAAAAAAAAAAAAAAAAACACACAGCGTGAAAGCAAAAATAATTGTTAACTCCAAAGAATCAGACAGTGAACGCGCTACTAATACGTAAACAGCGGGCCGCTCCTGTTGCTCCGATTGGTCAATTTCTTTTTTAGTGACGTCACAGTGCTATCTTTTTCGGATATTCATGCGCTAACGTGAAAATGAAATAGTTCGTCATAACTTTGGTTACTGTGAATTAATGGACAATCATATTTTGGAGAACTTTATGAATTTACATTTACCAGCCAATATTATGCTTTATTTTGGCAGAATAAAATTGCCCCTCAAGAGTCGGAACGAAAATTAATTTTAAGCTCTTTTTGAGACTTCGGCCCACGGACTATAATTGTTTTTATCTATAACTTACGACATAATTTTGGGAAATGGTATGTTTTGGAACATGTCCATATATTTTAAGCTTTAATATGTTTTTGGTTGTAATATATTAATGTTTTTTCTTTTTTTTTCTTTCCCTTTTTTTTCCTTTTTGAAAAGATATTTCTAATATTTATCAGGCTACACATAATTTAAAGCAGATGGTTTTTTTTTCAAAAAAAAAAAAAAAAATCATTGATTTTACTCAATAGCTCTTACAAAAATCAAATTAAAAAAATGTTAAAGTATTTATTACTAATTTGAGTTAGCATTATGAGTTGTGAGGTATGGGGACAATAAACATCTTCTCAATTCAAAACAAGAAAAAATAATTTCATTAATTATGTTGCCCTGATAATAACGAAATGGCATTCATCTTACCTTCAGAGGTACAATGGAATTTAATATATCGTTTCAAAAAAAGTTACACAAGCAACGGCTAATTTTTATACAGGTATTTAAAGAAGAAAGTAGAAATTTAATAGAGAAATAAATATCAAAATATTTTCAATGGGGCAATGGAACAGAATGTTGAGAATCTGCCTAATCAAAAAGAACCAATTTTAACTGTTTTAAATAATTTAAAGAAGATAATACTTGTAATAGCTTCGGCTAATTTAGTTAAGAAAAAGTTAGCAAATAACCTAAATAAACAAGATAAAGTAACTATACAACATCGTTTTTGTTTTAAATGTGAACATGCATTGACACCTTTCTTTCTTTCTTTCTTTCTTTTTTTTTTCAGCCATCTCTAACCCCAAAATATAAAATAAGAGGTTTAAGAGCCAATTAAATTTGGTTAAAGAAAACACTGAACTATGAAGTAATGGCTTGAAGTTCATAATTTGTGCACTTCCTTTTTGCGGAATTTAATTTGAAAAAGAAATTGCAGTCTATGTCAACATTTGAGTCTGGGAAATTGTAACTGCTGTAAAGAATTCATGGGTAATAAACAACCAAAAATAATTCAGATGCTCATTTCAGCAGCAAATTTAACTAAAGCTTTCTACATTTGGATTTAATCACAACAAGCTCAGAAAATAACCTTGGGGTAGAAAAGACAGCCAAACTTGTTTTCTTTCTTAAATTACTTGATGGCAAATAGAATCAAGAAAATACCTAACTGTATGTGTAATATAAAAATAAATTTAATTATTAATCAATTTGATAATGAATAAATGATACACATAAATAATTTTAATGGTTGTTATACATATATTTAAGGTTACTTGCAAACAACCTGGAGAATGTGCAGTAATTAATTTTTCTTAAACATGCTTATTGGGTTGAAAGTACAGTGTATTGCATTTATTTTATTAAATTTTTAGCATAAATATACACTTTTCAATGTAAAATTCTTATTTTCACTTAAATAAATATTATATTCATTGCATCTTACTCAGAATGTTAATCTTAAATTATGTTTATGGTTATGATAATCAATCTGGTTTTAAATTTAAAAAAAAAAAAAAAAAAAACTTTTTTTTAATTTAAAAAAAAATCATGATTTTTTCGCGCTAATATTATTTATTAGGAATTAAATGCCATGTCAAAGAAAATTAAATTAATATAATTTTTAGTTAATGGGACCAATATATGACTATGTTGTTAAAAAACTGATGAAGTACATGGCAAAATCTTAAATTGTTTGTAAAAACCGTTAAACGCAAAAGTGAAAGCTCTCCTTTACAGAGAATGTAGTACTTAATGGTATTAACCAACAGTAAAAAAATAAAAAATTTTGAGATTGGCGTTTTTGAGAAAAAGAATAAAAAAATTGTTTTAAAAAAATTTCAAAAGGCTGCAGCAAAAAAAGTTGAATAGATATTTTAAAATTTAGCCTCTTATCTTAAACAGAATATAGTTATCTTTCAAATAAAAAAAACCGCATCAAAATATCTAGCACCGTTCAGGAAATAGAACACTTGAAAGTTTCTGTCAAAAATCGCAAGTGATAAATTGCGCCGAAGGCGCCATCTTTGGCGGACTGTATCTCGGGCCAGGGAATTTTTTTGAGTAAAACAAAAACATACCTGTAACTCACAAAGCTCTAAATTTTAACATATGTAAAATTCAAAAACTTCTGAGACTATGAAGGTACCCCCCTGCCTGAATCGACACGGATTATACCTAATACATATTACTTTATTCTGAAGATTTATGTGTCGTTTCAGCACCTTTTGGCAACATTGAGTTATTGCCACGAGCTGGTAATTTGTCACTGAATTCACTTAATACATTATTTAGTGGTCATATGTGATTAAGAAATATTTTTTAAAAATTCCCGAAAAAACCACATTTGTGCTAGCAGATATGTCATGTTGCATTTGAAAACGAAAATCATATGGTGCATTAAAAGCATAAACTTTTTCATTCGGATTATTTAAGCATTTACCCGTTTAACATATTAAAAATCTGCGTTTTTTTTCCTATTTTACTGCCTGAATATTGATCTTTTCATGGAACTGTATTTATTCTTATCTTTCAGATATTATTCAAATGCAAACAGCTGTTCAAAAAACGCAGAAACAGTAAATGTAACGAAATTTGAAAAAAAAAACCGTCTAAAACACGAAGAGTTAGCTGAGAGAGAGAAAAAATTCCCTTAGTTGACATAAATTTTGCCAAGAAAAAAAAAATCCAAGATTTCGAAAAGAGTTTTCAATTACCTGCCAGCGAATCTACACATTATAAATAAATGATTTTTCACGTTTACATAAATTTAATATGCTTCTCCATTTAACGTTAAACAGAAGAGGCTTTCATTTCCAATCCCTCAGGGAAGTCTCCAGAGCGTTTTACGAAAACACCGACTTCAAGTCAATTATAGATAAACAAAGCACTAAAAGAAAATGTGACTTTAACTACATGGCGTGGGAAAAAGCGGGGGGAGGGGGCGGGGGTGATAACGCACTACAAACGAAACAACGCTAAAGAACATAAAAATAAAAACCTTAAATTTTTCGAGCGAAAACAGAAAAGCTACTAAATAACAAAAAATAAGTTAATTAATTACATGTTTATTTTAGTTCTGCATAGTTTTTAACATAGACACTGGATAAAAACCGTGATCTATATTAAAAAAAGGGGGGAAACAAAATCCAGCTGCATAAATTATAAACATTTTGATACTAAATCTAAAAATCTAATGCAAAAAAAAACCCTTCATATTAAATAATTCGCTTAACTATTAAATGTTTATGCAATAAATTTTAAAAATACATAATTTAAAATTATGGCTTGACAATTATGCACGTAATAAAAACAATGAATAAAATTTAAATTCCTACGTCTAGAGTTCAACACATATTTAACTCTTTGATGACTGACTGTGTTAGTTAGACCCGTTAAACAAAAATAGCAGGCGGGGTGGGGACTATCGGCATTTAAAAAGGTACTTAACAAGTAACACACATTTTAAGAAATTCAGTTAATAATTGGTTAATGAGAGCATTAATTTCTAAAAAGGTTTTTTAAATGACAAAATTTGGGGGAAAGATGAAAAATTAAATGTCCGTACTTCAAAAATTTGTGTCTATCGTGCTGAATTATAATAATCAATTCATCTCACAGATATTATCAAACATGTTCGATTCCTCTCATTTTAAACAATTTGATATTTCGCCGGTAAAAGACTCGAAAATCACAATAGCAGTTCATTTGAAGACGCAAAAACGGATTTACCCGAGTAAAATAGAATTAATGCATTAATGAACAGAAACATTTCCTTGAATATATAAATGAACATTATGAAAAAAGTTTTATTGAATACAACTTGTTTCACAATTACTCAAATAAAAATACCATCACCAGAAGTCGAATAAATAAATAATAATTTTTTTTAACGATTTAGGTACAACTACGCAATTACTTAGCTATCTAAAAACACACAAACACGCACAACAACAAAGCACATGGAATGCAAACGACATCTTAGATTTATAACTAGAGTAAACATATACTGCAGTCTTTTTACACAAATGTAATCAGTAAATATTTTTGGAATCTTACACTGAGCATCAAAATATAGCTTAATTACAGTATGCTTCATCTGCAGTAGCTATTTTAATGAAACAAAAGGGAAAATTCAATCGGCAAAAGGCTATTTGTAACGAACCTAGTTTGCGATTTAAGTAAATATTTTCAAAAGAGGGCATGATTAATGTTATGCACTAGGGAGACTCCTCCATTGAGCTACGAGATATTATTAATTTAAGACAATACATCTGCATTCACTACTTAATTCAAAATGTTACATGACACATCATTAATTAAAACGGAAGGTAGCTATAAATTTTGTCATTTCGTGACCGAATCTGAAAGGAAAATTCAACAGCTGCCTTCAAGCCAAACAACCAACTAACAGACCTATTTTTAACAGGATATTTTCTTTTTCTCTTTTGAGAGAAATGTAGGAACGAAGAGAGGGATATATAATAAAAAGAGATAATCTTCATCGTTTCGTGATCTCAAAGAAAAACCGCTGCAAAAATGGTACTCCTGGGATTTCCATTATGTTGAGCTATATTTCAAACCTAAGAGCCAGAAATGAGCGTATATGTTGAATGTGTCTCTAAAATGAATCTAGTTGGCTATTTTATGGTAAACAAAGGGAAAGAGAAAACATCCAAGGAAAGGTTTTGTCAAGACACAATATCTCTCCATTTATGAATTCCTCAAAATGCGGAGAGTAAGAAATGAAATCTTTACATTATTTAGTATCGCAAAATGACTCACGAAATTCGATAACTGAAAAGTTGTTATATGTTATATACAAAATGTGTTAATTTAATAATTGGTTCTTCAAAAACGCGACTAAAATCAGATTTCTTTTATGAGATTCAATAATTTGAAAGCGTGATCTTTATGAAGTTAGGAGCAGTCCCTGGAGAATAGGGGGAAACATTTTTTAAAAAAGGAAGACATTCCTTTAGTATTTAGTTATCAAGGGCACTAAAAAAACAGCTCAGGTGTCCACTGACATGGTCTTTTCTTAAATTATTGAAATAAAACTTTGATAAGGAGTCGTTTTCATAATAAAGTGAGCACAAACTTCAAAATTATCATTGGAAGGCCCTACTTTTGACAACAAAAACGAACTCAGAGTTCTAAAATTAGGCGAATTATCGATGGTGTTAGCAGAGCGTGGTTATAAATGAGTCAATATTTTTAAAAACCATTTATTTGGTTAAACTAAAAGAAAACAGCCCTCTGAGCTGGTCAGAATAATAAATTATAAATGTCCGCATACGGAGCCGAAAATTTACAGGACAGAATCACAGAATAACTTTTTTTTTTTTTTTTTTTTTTCCAATGGGGCTGCGGTATTGGTCCTCAACCATTGCAGACCTAGTGCGTTCCCCAGTAATTGGTACCATCTCTTTCAGCGGCACCACAATGAGTGTGGTACCTTCGCCGCAGGAGAATTTTGACGTTCAGTTACCCCTATATGGCGGTACCTAACCTCTCATTGATGCAATATGCACTCGGAATTTAATTTAGCCGAGAGTATCCAAGAGAAATGTCTACTCATGGGATCTTTTACATGCCGCATAATCATACGACATGGGCGCAGACGATTTTCTGCATCTTGAAAATCCAACTTATGCCAGGTTTGAACCCGCGATCTTGGGCGTACGAGGTATGCGCCTTACCACTACGCCACCCCTGTCGACTCACAGAATAACATAATAACTAACATTGCTCTTCACAGTCCATTATATTGAGAATAACGCCACCTAGGTTAATAGGAGAATTTACATAATGTTCAGAATGCACGTACTAAATGCAAATTTCAGTTCGAATACTGTCATTCGGCCCCATCGGACTGAAAAAGAAACTACAGAAAAACATTTTACATATATTAATACAATTAACTGGTCACCATACAAAATAGTCAAAAACATTTTACGTTTTCGATTAGAAAATGGTTTTGCGAAGTAATCTGCATAATTATGAGTAGTCGGTACAAATTTCAAACAAAAATAATTTTTACTTAATAATTCTCTAAAGAAATGATACCTCATGTCAATATGACGAGTACGCTTGTTCTCGCTTGGAGAATTAGCGAAATCAATCGCTGCTGTATTGTCACAAAATAAAAGCGATGTACCAAAATTAATATTTAACTTTGAAAATTCCCTACAAATTCTCGTAAATCATAAAATTTCTTTAGATGCTTCTACTAGCGCTATATATTCCGATTCCATTGAACTAGTAGCCACGCATTTTTGCTTAACTGTTCGCCATACTATTGGCACGTTATCTAGAAAAATTATGTTTCCACTAATTGATTTCCTATCAGTTAGGCATTGTGCATGTGCAACATCAGAATAACAGTTTAAACTTAGATTTTTAGCTCTTGATAGATCTATATCTAACGATTCTGATTCTAACACATAATTAAATAACTTAACTAAACTGTTCCAATGATCCAACATCGGATTTTGCTGATATTGAGAAAGTTAATTCACAGCATACATAATATCCGGTTTTGTACGAGTAGCTAAGAAAGCCAAACACCCTAATAAATTACGATAAGGCAAGTTTAACTCGTATTGTTCTTCCGACTGCTTCGGATTAGAAAATTATTTTTTCACTATTGGCAAACTTGCGAAATTTCTATCGATCCAATGAAATCGTTCTTTTAAACTTCTATTATCTTCGTTGATGTAAAATTAACCTTTCATTTCTTTTAAATTCTATTCATAAGAGTTTAGAAGTTTTACCTAAATAGGGTCAGGTGGGATAAAATGGTCATAAAATTCACGTTTTTCAACTTTCTTTGCCAATAAATATAAGAACTTTCCCAAAACCTTCAGATTTTTTGCTTGTTATTTTACATTACATTATTAAAGAACAGATTGCAATAAATTTTGAGCAGAAAAAAGTTAAGTAAAATAATTGTATGACGCCTTCTTTCTGGGATGTAAGTATGACCACTTTACCCCATGGGGTGGGTGGGGGGTCATTTTAGAACGAAAACAACTTTATTTCCAGCAACTGAATTTATTTAGGTCCTCTATTATGGTCAAAAGTTAGCCTCATCTTCGTAACGTCTCGTGAGGTACTTCAGTCTCTTCAGCTGCTGCATATATGGTCTCAAAACGAAGTTATGTACCAAAACATGTTAGGACACATAATAGTAGGTATTCTTTGGCTTTAATCCCTAAATATTAGATTTTATGTCTGTCCTTTAACTCAATACATATAATAAAACATAAATATGAAATTCAAAATTTTCCGTGAAAAAAATTTAAAATAGCTTTTAATTGATGACTAAATTACTTAAATAACATATTAAGAAAACATTGCTAATAAGAGAGTTCTGGATAACTATAGCTTACTAAACATCAATAGGATAAAAATACATATTTTAACCTAGATATTTTTAATTCGCTCTCTCTCTCATGTATTGTTCTTGTTCAAAGCACTGCTAGTTCAGAACATTTACAACCTAATAATACTTATAATAAGTCTGTTTATAAATGAATCAATGATACTTGAAGATTCTTTTATTAAAAGTGCTTCTAAAAATTTTCAGTTCTAAACATACCATAAGTAAGAAAGACTGTATTATAGTAATTTCAATCTATATTGCATTTGAGCTCAGTTGTGTTAGTTTCGGTTTACTAAAAAGTAAATTTAAAAGTCATTTTAAAAAAAATACAGTATAAGTGAAATTAAAGTGTAACTAACATCTCATCTGCCTCGTGGCTTAATTTCTAGCAAAAGAAGTGCGAGCACTCTTGTCTTCAAAATTTATTTTCTTGCGTATAATAGCCTGAATTCCCTCTAATAGCTAAAAGTTGAAAATAGATACGGAAACTGAGCTACTGTGCATTCCTATGCAATCTAATCACTGGTCTAGCGCATAAATTAACCTAAAGTAATTTTAGAACGTTGGCGCATGTTAAGCCTAATACTATGACCACTTTACCTCATCTCACTTAAACTACTCTAAAATAATATATAAACTAAATATAGCTTCACGGTTAGTGAGGAAGTATTTTTGAGATCTGTGTAAAACTACCTGCACCATCCATTTGCTGCAAATTCTTTAAAACAAAATATCAGAGAGAAGTTAAAAGAGCTGTTTCAATTTCAAAGTATTATATAAACAAACAAATCGAGTGTTTTCACCACCCAAAGAGTTGCTATTAAAATAATTTTGTATGTAAAATTTTATTCTTAATTATTAAAAGCTAAAATTTAAAAAAATACATCAATTCCTTTATTTATTTCAAAGCTATAGCTTTTTATTTGCCGTATGTCCACTTTACCCCATTGACCACTTTACCCCACCTGACCCTACTTTAAATCAAAATTTTCTTTTAGAATTTTTACAACAAAGTTTATATCAGAATTACATTCTCCAAAAATAAGAATATCAACATATACAAGTAACAATATATTTTTACCTTTTAATAAATACACACAATTACACCAGTTTATTTTCTCAAAACCAAATGAAATAATTACTTCGTCGAACTTTTGAAACCATGCACGACCAGATTGGTGAAGCCCATATATTGCTTTCTTGAGCTTACAAATCCAATTAGGTCTTTCTAAATTTACAAAACCTGGCGGTTGTTTCATATAGATTTCATGTTTTAAGTCCACATATAAATAATCACTTTTAATATCTAATTGAACATCTTTCCACTTTAAAATTACAACAAACACAGTGAAAAATAAACGAATTAGAGAAATGTCTACTACTGGTGAAAATACTTCATCGTATGTTTCTTTCCGCTGTGCATATCCCTGCGCTACTAATCTACTTTTGAAACTTTTATAACCTCACCTTTGTTATTTAATTTTTTAGTATGCACCCACCTACAACCAATTACTTTTACCTTTTCATCAGGTGGTGGTATCAAATCCCATACCTTACGTAGTTCCATTATTTTAATTTTATGTTGCATTGCTGGTTCCCACTCTGTAGATTCGAGACAATTTCTCGCTTCAAATAAATTTTTAGGAACAAAAACTAAATTGACTTCTACTTCCCCACTATTTCCTATTGGTTTGAAATTAAAAAATTCTTTCTCAAATAAGATATTATTAGCTTTACAAAACTTCCTAACACATTTGATACAATTAAATTTACGATTGTCATTTTCTAATTTGTGAAACACATTTATACGCGAATTACTTTTTCGCGGTTGTTCCACACGAATCCATTTCCCTTTCGCAGCATTTTTAGATTCCGTTTCTTTTAAATTTACCATATCCTCAATACTTTCACTTTCCGATTTTACAGAAGTTTCACTTTCACCTTCAGAAGTTTCTTCGCTACAAGATAAATCTTTCGACTTTAATTTCATAGGAGGAGGTTTAAGTTCAAGTTTTTCAAAATCATTTTCACTATCAATTGAACAATCTGGTTCATAATCGGTAATTTTAATTTTTACATTTCCAACATTTTTATTTTTTTTAACGGTAATGAATTCTTTGATCCCAGTATCGCGTCCATTGAATTTTAGGCTCGACAAATTTAACATGAATAGTTTCAATAACTTTGCCACTAGAAGGAAAATAAATTCGATAACCTCTTGTATTTATCGCATACCCAATCATAACTCCTGGTTTACCTTTAGGTGATAATTTGTCCCTTTTCTGTTTAGGTATGTGCGCATAAGCCAAACTACCGAATACTCGAAAATGTTTAACTGACGGTACATTACCATACCATAATTCAAGTGGACTTTTAACTCGTTTTCCGACTGGAATTCGATTTCTCACATGAACATAACTAAAAAGTGCTTCAAGCCAAAATTTCTTTGGTAACCTAGATTCAATTAACATTCCCCGAACTGCATCCATAGCGTAACTATTAAAACTTACAGCAAATGGATTCATCTCAGGCGTTATGATTACAGTTCTTTCATGTTTAATGCCTCTACCTTCGAAAAAATTATGAAAATCTTTATGCCAAAATTCTAGTCCGTTGTCGGTTCTAACGCATTTTAATTTAAATTCAGTTTGATTTTCCGCGAATGATAGAAACAACTTAAATTTTTCAAACACTTCAGATTTTGCTTTTAAGGGATATATCCAAACGCGGCCTGTATACTCATCAATTATTGAAAGATAGTACCTATAACCTTTTTCTGTTCCGCATGGCGAAGGTCCCCATACGTCCATGTGGATCCGCTGTAATGGATTTTGAGCTCTTATTACGCTCGATTTCTTAAAAAATGACCGTTTAGATTTTGCTTCCTGACATACACTACAAATGTTCTTGTAAATGGGTATTTCTGGTAAGTCCCTTACGGCCCCACTCTTTGAGATCTTATAGAATTTATAATAATTACAATGTGCATAAGTTCAATTTGATCACTAGTAATAACGTTTGCAGTAGGATTTTTAAAATTATTTTCCGGCCAAATAGGTTCAATTTCATAAAACTGATCAGTTAAGGTAAATTCAAACTATTTGCTACGGTCTGAAGAATAAACTATAGCTTTACCATTTCCACAAACAGTTTTAAAACCATATTTGTGTGTCTGACATAAGACCTGAAAACAAATTACGTCTGAGATCTTGAGCATATAATACATCTCTCAAATTCACTTCTACTAGTTTCCCATCACATTTTAAGTCACATTAAAGTACCAATACCTTTAAATGGCGCGTGAGAATTTCAAGTAGCAACAGACATATTTCGCTCTTTAATTTCTCTAAAATTCATTAAATGTGTCTTATCTTCAATGAAATGATTTGTCGCACCAGTATCCAGAACAAAGCTAGTATTTGAACTATTTATTATTTTAACATTACAATCAGAATACATTAAAGTTTCTGAACTTTTACTAATATTTACATCATTTACATTAGATTCACTAACACAACCTTTAAAATTTGGTTTTAAACTTTTACTAACTTTATTTTTAGGTTTAATTTTAAAACAATTACGTTTCAAATGTCCATAACGGCCATATTCATGACATGGACCTATTTTTACAAGACAATCTGATTTTAAATTGTTTTTATCGAAATTTAACTTTTGAGAGTTATTTTTACTAGTATCATACTTAGTTACAAATACAGAGTTTTCATTTTTACTTTTATCATAATCGATTAAATTTAACCTACTATTTTCAAGAAGTAAAGCTTGAGAAATTTTTTCAACCGTGAAATCTTGATCATCAACAGAATACAATTTCTGAACAATGCCATTAAATTGATCTGGTAAATCTCGAATTAACTGAAAACATATACCAGGTGTGTCTAAAAAGTTCGGTGAATGGTATGATAAAAACATAAAAACAGAATGTTAATTGTTTGTAAGTACATTTATTGACCTTCAAAATACTCTCCACCAGCCACAACACACTTCTGACAACGTTTGTATAACGCTTGAAAACTATTGGAGAAGTCTTGATGTGGAATCGTTCTCATAATAGCCATCACTTGGTTCTGAACCTCCTCGACGTCCACAAACCGTGATCCCTTTAGGACAGTCTTAAGACGTGGAAACAAAAAAAAAAAAAAAAAAAAAATCAGCAGGCGGATCTGGAGAGTACGGTGGATGTTGCAAAACTGTCACGCCACTCTGAGTCAAAAATTGTCGTACTATGATGCTGGTATGCGATGGTGCATTGTCGTGCAGTAACACCCAATTTCCGGTCTGATACATCTGTGGCCTAACTCGCCGGATGCGCTTTAACAAACGTTTGAGAACCTCCAAGTAGAATGCGGCATTCACCGTTTGGCCAGCAGGAACGAATTCCTTATGGATGATTCCTTCTTTGTCGAAAAATGTGATTAACATGGTCTTAACTTTGGATTTTACTGCACGGCATTTTGTTTGTCGCGGGGAAGAAGGTGATCGCCATTCCATCGATTGTCTTTTCGTTTCGGGGTCGTACTGATAACACCAAGACTCGTCTCCTGTAACAATGGAACCCAGAAAGGTAGGATCCCTGTCACACATGTCAATGAAATCGCCACACATCTCAAAACGTCTTGCTTTTTGATCATCTGTTAGCATGTGCGACACAAATCGTGAACAAATCTTGCGTTTGCCCAATTCTTCATGGATGATGGTCCCTACTGTGTCTTTGCTAATGCCCAATTCTTCTGCCATTAATCGCAGAGTCAATCGCCGATCTTTTGTTAGCATCTCTCGCACACGCTCAGTGTTTTCTGGTGTCCTGCTTGTGGATGGCCGGCCTGAACGTGGTTCGTCCTCCACAGATTCCTTACCAGCGCGGAAGCGTACAAACCAATCATACACACATTTCCTACTCACAGCATCCTGCCCGTACACCTGCACCAACATCTCATGGGTTTCTGTCGCCGTTTTATCCAATTTAAAACAGAACTTAATGTTGTGTTGTTGCTCCATGACGCATACTACTCGGGTCACTCAATTAGACTGAATGCAATAAGCACTGCACCAGAAGCTTTGCGCTAGTACCGACAGAGGTCAGGTCCAGATATGTCCGTGCGTGTCTACACAGGCACGCGTGCTTCTATCAAACTTTGAATACCCACTTATGAGACCATTCACCGCACTTTTTAGACACTTTTTTTTAAAGAATTACGTTTTCTTTATAAATTTTGGCCAATTAAAACCTGATCTTTTACAAGGATTAGCGCTCTAAATATAGGGCTTAACAAATCTCTGCAGCGTAAAAGAACTTTTTCTACACACTTAATGTTTTTTTAAATGCATGAAAAGTTCAGTACCGTACCATATCATAACATCATCAAATTCATATTTAAACAAGAAGTCTAGAAATATACGAGCCTACTTTCCCCTATACGTCAGCTTCAAATTTATAATCTAGCTATATCCCTCTCTTTCTCATTTAGCTTTAGTACTTAATTACTACAAATATATCTTTTTCTCCGGTTAATACATATTCATTCATGTATATATTGTTTCATTTATTTATTCATATATTCACTCATTTAGTCATTCATTCACTCATTCATTCGAAAATATCCAGATTAAAAAATTTCATAGGAAATCAGGCTTGTTTAATTCTGGTTCAACTTCGCATCTGTACGTGTTCTACGTCATAAGATCCCTCCGCTAAAGTTTGTTTCAAGCAAATCTGTCTGTTAGATCAGAATTTACATACGTTTGAAATTTCCCCGTACGCTCTAATGCTACCTTTTTTTTTTTTTTTTTGAACTGTTCAAAATTGAGCAAAAATTGTTGGAATTTAAAAATATTTCACGGCGAGAGCTCCTTCGAATAAGCTTGTTCAAATGAACTTGGATTTTAAATCCAGTGTCTATAAAATTTGCTTCATATTTCCCTAATACTGCTAATGTTGAGATTTTTTGAACTGTTCAAAATTAAACAAAAGATAGTTCAAATTAAAAAAAAATAAAATATTGAAATGAGATGTCCTCACCGAGATCTTTCGAATGCAAAAAAAAAAATCATTCGAATCCGATAGTTACCTTAAAAGTTATTAGGAGGTGGACAGACAGACCGACGCACCGATCCACATTTTCCCAATCTCGATACGCTACTTTCAAAAGTTTTATTTCTCAACTTTTATTTAATTATTCCACTTATTTTTGCTTTCTCTATTTTTAACGATATTTTTAAGATACATTAAGACTTCTTTCATATTTTATTTCTTTTGTTTTACCTTCGACAGGAAAGTAGGCAAAAAAAGGAACACTTCTTCAAAAAACGTATTTTCAAAACGAGCCCTCTAAAAACAAGCTCTGCAGATAATTTGATACTTTAAAAACTTATTCTTTTCAAATTTCGGTACATCAAAACGGATCTTTCACATCTTGCACCTCCAGAATAAGGGCTATCTCAAATAAGCAACCCGAGCGAATTAACGTATTCGTCGATGAATAGAATTCTCTGTAAAAGGCTCTCGCTAGATCACAAGTTTGTTCAGGAAGAAAATAATTGCCAGAAGTGAACAAAAGGGTTGTTTAAGTGCATAATATTCAAAGCGATTTATTATAATTTACGTTTTCAAAGTATTTGAGTGAGACAGCAATCTATTTGGGTAGTAGACATAACAGGATTTCACGTAACTTTGTTTACAATTCATGTCTTTTTTCAGTCAATGAGTTTTAACAGTTTATTTGAGTTGCAACAAAATAAAGTAAACTAATGCTTCTTGCCTTATATAAAGCATAAACTATACTATACTAATAAATATAGGTTCATGTGAATAAAATATGAGAGCCTTACCTTAAGTATTCAAATCGGCACTCAGAATGCATGCGGATGATCAGCAAATTAATGATCTGAAAGAAAGAAAAAACGAAACATTAATGTAGAAACAATAAACAATGAAATTGTGCGCATATTATGCTAAAAAACATCATAAATCATCAAATGCATTAAGAAATCCGTACATACAATTATTATGATTATTTAATGTGATTCAACTTGTTTTAAGAAAAAAAAAGTTATTTTTAAAAAAGGTCATATTTTACTCAAATGTTAAAATTTTACCAGAATTCAATATTGGTTAATCCTTCAAATTAATTTTTGCTAACAGCATTCTTTCTGGCAGAAAAAGTTTAACTTTCATATTTGTAACATTATTATGTGCAAGAGGTATCAAATAACTAATTAAAAGTACTTTGAATGTTGTATATTATGATTAGAGGAGGTTAGATACGCTCTCTTTTTTCGATTTCTTCAGATAGCTGCTCCGCAGCATGTGAATGTCTAAAGAGTCAAACCAGGTAGCAGAAGCTTCCCTATGTAGCGCCAGGAATAATTAAGTAGACAATATCTACTGTTCTTCTAATAGTCTACAATACCGGGGACTCGAATTAATGTACAAGGCAACAAGTGGAGCTCTTCTTATATTCTTTTTAGTAAACAAAACATTTTGCCCAAAAGAAAATTCAATGGATTCTTTTAAAAAAGCATTTTTCCCAATGAAAATTTTATATTGTTTTTAAACTTTAAATAATCTAAAATTAAATTGATTTTCAAAGAATCACTCTAATTCTTAACCTAAGGCTCAGATCGACTGTAGAAATTATAAAAGAGAGCGTACCTATCCTCTTCTTATCATTAGATGCAACGTTTAAAGTAATTTTATTTATTAGATACATATTTCGCATAAGAGTATTATAAATATGAAAGAACTTTCTTCTTTGTTACAAAAATCCAGGAGCAGTAAAACTTTTCTTTGCTTTAAAATTTTCAGATTTCATTTCAAATAATTCACATTTTGCGAGAGGAAAGGTTGGCGAACCAATACAGAGTCGCATAATGAGTTTACACTCATTATAATAAGTAGGCACTTCATATTTATTCAAATTTTAAAAATACCCCCAAATTTAACTACATGCGACAATAATATCAATTTTTTAGCAAAACGTTATTAAATAATTTTTCCATGGTGAGCATTTCAAACAATAACATGTTTCTTTCACAGAACAACGGTTGCCGAATATCCTAACAACAATGTGTATCTTACCCAAAGGAAAACTTGATAAACATTCCAAAATTAACACATGATAATAGTCGGAACCAAGCGATGTTTCAAGGCCCAGCATTTTAACCAAATGGAACTGATGTGAATTAACTTTACTTGAAAGAAACTAAAACAATTATTTTCCATGCTGAATATTTTACCAACAGCATTCATCATTCACATAACAACGGTTGCCTAATATCCTAACAACAATGTGTATCTTACCCAAAGGAAAACTTGACTTGCCAATCATTCCAAAAACAACACATGATAATAGTCGGAACTAAACGATGTTTTACAGTCAAGAATTTTTACCAAATGGAACTGTCGGAAATTAGCTGTACGTGAAAGAAACTAAGCATTTTCTTCCATGCTGAACATTCTTACAGTCCTCTTTCACAGAATAACGATTACCTAATATCCTAACAGCAATATGCCTCTTAATTGAAGGAAAACCTGCCGATGAGATTTTAAACACACCATAATCGCCCAAACTAAACGATAGTTCGCAATCTAACATTTCTACAAACAAAACTTTTACGGAAATTCTCAAATTCATTTCGGGCCCAAAATCTACTTTAGGTTGAAAAATGTGATTAAATTTTCCAGTCAAGTACTAAAGTCCGGACATGATAAATAAGCATCGGAAATAAGTATATTCATAAGAATAAATTAATAAAACAGAGCGGCATGATAAATATGGCGGTACAAAATCCCGCGCTATTAGCTTTTGCTTTCATGCAGATAAAGCTGAAAAGCGATAGTCCTTTCGATCATGGATTGGTACCAGCTGGGCAGCCACTTAGCAATTCTGATCACCTAGCCTTGTGTGCCCACATTCGGTTTTTCGAGTGAGGGCCTTTCAGTACGCAAGATTTTCCAAACTAAGTTCGATTTCTTGGTTTAAAAAACGTGCATTGAAGCCATGTAAGATAAATGTATACAAGGAGCAAAACTAAAATGTAATTTTAGGAGCACGGAAATCAATGATGCGAATGGTAATTGCTAAATAGTTTGTGCTTAAGGAGGATGAGATTTAAATTTTAATGAGAAAATCGATGTTTGGTTGCTTGGAATTTAGCTATCAGTTTGTGATGACGGAGTAATGGATTTTGAATGAAAAAGTATTTTACATTTTATCAGACTGTTGTATCTAAGAGCGCATTTGTTCGTTATTTAGATTGTCAGGTCAACATAGAGAAAAGTACATTCCAACATTTATTCATTCTTTATTAACTTTTCTAGCGTATAAAGTGTAAGAAAATGTAGAGTATCGTTTATACGACGATCATTTATACGACGTTTACACTTATACGGCGTTTTAGTGTGGTCCCAGTTCTTGAATTTAGCTAGAAGGGTAAATCGATTATACGACGTTATCGTTTATACGACGTATTTCGACGTTCTTCGGCGTCGTATAAACGATACTCCATTATTTAATAAGCTTAATCACTCAGCAACTTTGATTTTTTTTTATTTTTTGGATTCGAGATAACAAAATGCATAAATAAATATACATATAAAAATAAAATAATTAAATAAAATACACGCGTTACAAGACTTTAAATTTTATTTATTTATTATTTTTATTTACTTTCTATTTTATTCATTCATTTATTTACAGGGTATCTGCAGATTTTCAAAAGTGAAATTTCCCGACCTTTTTGGGACTTTTTCGTGCCCTTCGGTGATACGTCGGATATTGATTTTACGGGGTATAGGATATCCGGTATACTTCGTCTGACAGATCTGTATCGGATATCCGATCTGTTTGAAACCTGTAAATTCTATACATATTTTTAAGCATTCCACAGACTCAAAATAAATAGTAAGTTTGCAATTTACATATGTTCTCTAGTTAATTAATGAAATTTGAAAATAAAATTTTCATAAACATTCCAAGGACAATTTTCATTAAAATTTTCAAAAATATGTACTAAATGCAATCTTTTCACGCATCAAGTATTTTTACAATTATTTGGGCTTTTACCTTTAATTTGGCCGATATATTAAATTATTCATCTGTATAGTTTTTTTATAGGGATTTCTTAAAAACTTGTTTTCGTCCACTCTATGTGGTGGGACTAGTGTGGAGAATCTACAATACCGATTCCGACAATGCAATACGGATAGTAAAAATGTATGTAAAATCTTAATAAAATAAAATTCAACCTAAACAGCACGTTCCTTAGCAGGGTTGATACTATTATTTTATGTAGCCAATTTGTTTTTGTTTTGAAATTCTGCAGTTGGGTATGTCGGGAATATGTTTCTTAAGACAAGCTTATGTGGATTACAAAAGAAAAAAAAAAGGTTGGAAAGAACTGGGGGAAAACCGGTAAATTGAAAGGCTGAAACAAAAATATTTGTCTTAATTTACTAATTTTTACTTGAGTGAATTGATGAATTGCTTAACTTTAAAATCGGTTGTAAATCATAAGCCTGTTCGTAAAAATACATTTTTTGTAAAAAAATAATGCGTGTTAACTTAGAAAACCATATTAAAAGTAAACTATTCTGCCTTTTGAAAAATGTCTGAAATGTGCTAGGCCCGGATGTCTTGCAATGTATGAAAAAAACTGGAACAAAAAAACCTCCTGCCTTGAATTATTTTTTCTCACTCATGTACAGTTCGTCAATTTTTAATTCATCAGTTTCCATGTCAAAAAAGGCTACTTACATTGTGTTACCATATGATCTTCATATTAAAATAATACTTTTACCACTCTAAGCTCCTCCCGAGTGGTGGCCGGGAATAAGAATAGCCCCAACGTAGTTATGCGTGTCTAAAAAAGGCGACTAAAATAGCACATCCGTTTCGGGTGACGTAAGGCTTACTTTGTAGTAGGACTGTGGCCCCGGGACGGTAGAGCAGGTAGGCAACGCTCTGCCAGTCCAGCCCTTATGGTGGGAGGTTCGAAGGAGGATAGCGCTGCGTGCCGCACCCCTCGTATTGGGGTAGTCTGCGAAACTGAAAGGTATATGCCGTATGGCCGCAGTTGCATTGGGTACCACTCTAAGCTGAATAAAGCTAATTTTAAAATGTCCACACCATGCCCACCACCACGTGTCCACACTAGCTCCATGATGTAAATTATTAGTTATCGCGTAACGCTGGCAAATTTAAGCTTTGCCGAACGAAAGATGCGTATGGGAACATGTAGTGATTATATTCATTGGTAGCATACCATCCCCTTTTGCTTGCATTTTTTAATCAAAATAGTCAAAATTAGAAATTTAAAAACAAATCATGAACTTACTTTTACGCCATAAAAACCTAATTTTATTAATTCTGAACGAACTATTAAATGAATTTTTCAAACTTCACATTGAAGTGCGTTTCAGTGCTGCAAAATTCACTTAGAAACTTAAACAAAAAAAAAATAACAGAATTATTTACGTTGTCCATACTAGCCCCCTCCTCCCCTACGGTGCACAAAACAGCAAAGGTCTGAAAAATTTTGAAACAACATTTTGAAAACATATCAAAATCTGTTACTAAAAGCCATCCATGTGCCGGCATTTAGAAGCTATGTATAGTAAATGAGTGAGTTTTTCAAGGAAAATATTTAAGATATCTATTTACAATAAACTACTGACGGTGCAATGGAAAATTTTCATTTAAGCCAAACAAGTTCTAGGTATTCTGGTGAAACATTTTTCCTATAACAAATGCTTCAAAAGTAAAACGAAGTGCATACTTGTTGCATCCAAAAATAGCTGCCCAACAGATAGTTAAGCAATTTCTTTTTATACCTTAGTTAGGGTTCCCTAGTCATTAAAATATAAAAGTATCAGAAAGTATATTCATGAATTTTTAAAGAATCATTTAACTTTGTTCTGATGTTTCTGAAAACGAAAATAAGGAAACATACTTTTCAAGTACGGTAATAGTTTCTTTCAGGTACTTTCAAAGTTAGTGAAAGTAATTTGAAATGCGTATCGGTGAGGCCAATGTACTGGAATATTTAATGAATTCCAGCATGTGCAATTCCCGAGAACTTGGGCCGCAGAGATATAAGATCCAAGAACTGCACAGTTGCAATTAAAGCTGCACCAAACTATCAAAAGTAGCTGCTGAATTGAATATATGTTAAACATAAAAGCAAAGAAAAAAAAACCGGCATTGTTTTTAAATTTTTTTAAATTGAAAAAAAAAACTACAATATAAACATTTTAAAGCGATGTTTACGATCGTCACATTTTTCAACGAAACAACGTTGAAGAAGACTCGAAAAGTTTACAGCAAGTGAACAATTTTAACGATCATTTAATGAAAGCGAAAGCAAAAATTATATTTCTGTAGAAAAAAAATTACATGGTTTTTTAAATGGAAGGTATCAAAGATAACCGCAGCAAAATAGTTGACATCTGATCAAAAAAAAAAAAAAATCGGTGCAATTAAAAAAAAGCAAGCTCCCAGAAGCAGAGCTTTTTTTTGTATTACCTAACATTTGGTGGGAATTGATCTTTATTTGCAATCATGAAGAGCCTATAGATAAAGCCACGACTTTAATGGAAATCGGATTATAGTTAGTACATCAATTTTTCGCTAGAAGGTAATAAGAGATAGGTTACTAAAGCACAAAGTGGCTAACCTGTTATATTGTTGATCGAAAAAATTACTAATTGTTGTTCAGTATTTTAGCTACAAATACTTAATTATGCTTTTTAAAAATATATCGGCAATTCTAGTATTTTTAACCATTAGAGGTTCCTATATAAAAAAAAAGAAAAACCTTTTTATTTTTCAAATAGATGTTCATCAAGGAAAAATTTCTCAATGTCCACTATATTTTAACAAACTACTACCTTTGATGATTGGATAACTTGAAATTCTGCTAAATTTCAGAAAAGTAACACTTTCGGCTATGCCTTCTTAATATATTTGTTAAAGTTACTAATTTTTCAACAAAGGATACCAAAAGGGATTCCATACATAAAATATACATTTTACGAAAACAGATTGCAATACAATTAGTAAGATTCACAACTCCCGACATTAGTGAATTACCCGTTTTGCAAGCTTCTGAAATCAACAAAATCTATTTTCCCGCTGAAATTGTTAGACACCTAAGCAAAAAAAAAACTAAACCTACTCGGACGACAGTCATGGCAACTTGGCATTATTATGTTTCCAGTTAACATTGAAAGAAGTATGGAAACGGGAGGAATTCAATACTAATTTAAACAAAATGTGTCTCACACAATTTGGAACGAGACCAAATGCGAAACGAATTTTTAGACTTTTTAGAAACTCTGAATGTAGGCCAAATTGTAACAATTGATGGGAACAAAACGAAAACCATTCGATCGCTTTAACTTTTTCAGTTGTTGAATAGTCATTAGCCTATTTTCTACTGGCAAATCTGTCGCCGGGAGGTGTTTTGCGGAACAAACCTCTTCACTTGACAATGTGTGAAAATTCAAAACTGAAAGGGCGTGGTCGGTTACGAATATTTCAATGTCGTATTTGGAAATACCGTAAGCAAAAAAGGGTGTGAAAAACATTCGTTCCACTCAATCTTTGATGAACGAGATAGAAATCGTGAAGGATATTTTAATTACAAGAACATAAGGCCAGACAAACAAAGCTATAATCGTGACAATAGATTAATTTGGGAAATTATTCTAAAGTTAAAGGAATTAATTGAGCAATGAAGAATATAATTAAAAGTAACTCAGCTTTTTAGCCATTAATCTTAATTTTCGATTTATAACCTGATGATCGGAATTTTTCAAGGAAATGGGTTCTTTGTTACTGAAGATAACGAGCAAATAGCTTTGACAGAAACAACAGGGACACAGAAGTTTTTTTTTTTAAATAAGGAGTTATTGTTGTAGTTTCTTAGAACAATAACGTTTTTACAAAATTCTGGAAGAAGGCATTTTTATGACGTAAATTAGTAATAAAAACTAGGGGCCCATATAGGGAGCCTCCTATTTCGTGCGTAGAAATACAGTAATAAAATTCAGTGCAAAATACAAAGGGAGAATTCGAAAGAGTATAGCTGGACTGGAGTAATTTCAGCTTCATGAAAATAGAAGATTATACCTCCGAATATAACTGTTTCAATTTTCAGGTTCACATTGAATTACGTAAAAAGCTTTGCATTACAGCAAAGGTACTTTACAATGGACTAAAATGTCTTATAGAACTATTGTCTTATAGAACTTAAACTATTTCAACATTCAAGATCCAAATAGGGTAACACATTTATATGCAGTGTATTTCAAAGGATTTTTCCCAATTTTAAGACGTTATACAGTTTAACGAAGGCATAAGATTTAAAATTATCATATATTCCTCTTTCGATTACAATAAAAACACGCACAGGAATACCAAAATCGTTTAAACACATTAATAATGATTAAGAACATTTCTTACGATGATCATGTAGAATAAATTATCTTTTGCCACATTCAATTATCAATGAAAGCATGAATTTCCGATATTAATTATTCATGCTTATTCAAAATTTAAGCCGTCTTTAAATTTTCACTAAATTTTTACGCACTATCGTTAATGAAAGCAATAAACTTCCGGTATTTCCATCATTTATTGCGAATACCCGCAGATGATAACAAACAATACCTCGTAGATAATATATTACGGAAATTTTCTTTTATGTACACTTGCTTTGGAAGTTTAATTAATATATTTTCCAAACAAATCTTGAGAGATCATTTTCTAAGGTATAATGTGTTTGTCTAATCGCATATTTTAGACACTTTAGTTTTTATCTTTGCACTAAATTAAAAAAAAAAAAATTCTGCAACACCAGGTATTTATTTTACTGTCATAGTTCTTAAACACAAGCTTTAAGTTTTAATTTACCTCAAAAGTAATAAAATTTGGGTTAAACTACAACAAATTTATAACATCAAATGGAACAGTAAATGAAAGTAATTTTAGCGGCTTCCTTTAAAAACTTAGTAAGCCTTTATAAATTGTCTATTTTTTTTAAAGTCATAAACGGAATTTTTTAGCGGGGGAGGGGGTATTCATAAACTTCATATATATATATATATATATATATATATATATACATACTAGCTGCGACGCCGGGCATTGCACGGTCTATTTTAAATAGTGTTCACTTTCTGGCGGAGGACAAAAAGTGATGTCACGTATTTCTATGAAAAAGTATCATATTCCAATAAAAATACACATATAAAGTACTGGGTAAGGCTCGACCGATGCATCATCGGCGCCGATTGTTCAACAAAGTTGCCATCGGCCATCGGCATCGGCGGCTGATGTTAACTTTGGAAAAACATCGGCCCATCGGCCTTAAGAAACATCTAAAAGCCGATGCACGGCCGATGTTTTTCGCAGGAACAATTTTCCAAAAAACATTCTGTCTTTAACTTTCTTTTTCCTCCATAGCTGGATTTCTATTTCCATTACAATAACAGGCAGCCCAGCAGTTAAAGAGCACAGAAAAAATGTCATTCTATAAAGTATTTAATAAAAAATTCGGAAAATTAGTTCAAGCGATCGCTGCCCGAAAACCTTTTATTATTAAAATTATTTCTCTTTGAACAGAATGCTCGCGAAATAGAATATGTTAAAGTAAAAGTAATAGAGACGTCTTATGAGTGCTATTTGTTTTTCGCACTAGGTTAGTTGACTCATTTTTAGCCGTTTTTCATTTAATAATGACTTAGTGTATTAGATGTCATTGTGCAATAATCTTATACCATCTGATTTTAGTTTATGTTTCTTATTATTCACGTGTTAGTTTTTCTGCAATTGTGCAGCAATCTCGTTGCATCTGCTTTCAGTTTAGAATATTTCTTGTTATTTTATTATTAGTTTAGACATAGAGCATATTGATAAAAAATATGAATCAATTTTTCAGCTTAAATGTTTATTAATCGAATTTTGTGTCCAAGTTCGAATTGCAATTTTCAAAAATTGCAACTCTTAAAAAACGAGTTCGCGCGACAGGGTGGAATAATATTTTAATAAAACTGCTACAATTTCTTTATTTTCAAAAATTGACAATGTATACAGTATGGGACCCAAAATTCGGAATTCCGGAACTTTTTCGAAAAAAATCGGCAGTTGAAAAAAAAAAAAAAAAAGCTATTATTTAAAAAAAAAAAAAAAAAATCGGTAAATGTTTCCACCGTTTGTTTGGAAATAGGCGTTTTAACAAGAAGGAAACTGAAGTATAATGAAGATGTAGATCGGAAATATGCTGTTTTTGAAAAAGTTATTTCGCGATTTTCTGAAAAGGTTTCGTTTTTGCGATTAGAGTTTTCATTAATTGTAACTTTAATTCTGAGTTAATATCATTAAATTTTGCTTTTTTAAAATTTCTTGTAGTTTTGTTATATTAATTTTTTAAAATGAGCTCTAATTTTCGCGCGATACAGAGCAACCGCGAAATTGAAAATCAGCGTTTCTCGTATTTTCCCGATAACTCTTACCTTTAACTGCAATTTAGTGGCTGGAGAATATAAAATCACATCAGAATTTGACGGAATTCTTTTCTTTTATTGTTTAATTAAAGGGGCAAAAACAATTTTGGGAAGAGTGTAGATGTTTCGATGTTTTGCCACGAATGCAAGCCTAGTCCAACTTCGTGTTTTGTGCTAAATTTCTTGACTTATAGGCGAGTATATACGATAATAAAAACGCTATAAATGAGCAAAATGGTAATAAAATCTTCCAGAGCAAATTATATGGGCTCTGATGCTACTTACAAAATGTTTTGAATGAGAACCCAAAATCCGGAAAATTCCAAAATCCGGAAAATTCGAAATCCGGGAAGATCGCGGGGCCCCGAGCATTCCGGACTTGAGGTTCCATGCTTTTTTTTCCCTTCAAAATACATCTTAATTTTTATAATCGATGACGTGTTATTCAGGCTATTTGTCAACAGAAAACGGCTGGTGCTCAGAATCTTTTTCACGTTTACAAAATATTGGTTTATTTCAGTGACCTTACATTGTGCTCATAAAACTACAAAGAATATGGCAAGTATTTCAGTGTAATTTTCAATTTACAAGAAAAAAAGCTAATAAGATTGGTTCTTAAGAGCTCCCTCTATCATTCATTTGTAATGACAAAAAAAAATCTGACGTTATGTTTATAAAGCAATATTTGATACTTCTTGGTTATGAAGAGGGAGGGATGGATACGTTACTGCGAGAGAAACTTTTTAACATTTTATTTTTATTTTATAAAAAAAGCTATTTTTAGCCAAAATAACTTTTATAAAGAAAAAAAAACATAGAAACTTTCCCGCTTTTCTTTTAAAAACGGGGAGAAAAAATCCGAGGAGGGGGGTTGACAATTTTGTTAAAGATACAAACCCACATTATTTGTTAGTCTGTATTATAAAATCTTTATTCCTCCCCATGAAAAAAATAAGAAAATAAAGGCAGCTGCACATGGCATTTGCAGTGCAGAAGTTTTAAGAGAAAATGTTGACTTGTTAAGTTTTTTTGCAAAGATAAGAAAAAAGAATTAAAAATTCTGTGATATGGTTTTTCTACCGCCAAATAGTTTAATTACTTTTCTAGAATTGCGAGTGTTTCTTTTAGTTTTAATTATTATGTAAACTTCTCCTAAACAGTCTTTTATGGTGCTTGAATAATGCATTTATGTTTTTATAAACATAAAAATAAATAAATGATTTAAATGACATTTTTGACAAGCCTCTCCCATACGTTTTACTGGTATAAAGCGATTTTTTTTCCATCGGCCATCGGCCGATGGAAGAGGAAAATAATCGGCCATCGGCTGATCTTGAAACAATCAGCCAACAATCGGCATCGGCCCATCGGCCAAAAAATGCCGTCGGTCGAGCCCTTGTACTGGGTCTAAAAATCTTACATCATGTAGATTGTAGGTTATTCAAAAGAAAACTCAAAACAAATGTTATTTTAAAGTACTTTTGCGTACACTATATTTTTAGTTCTGTTTTCTTCTGGCAGAAGCAGGTATTTATTTTCACCAGAACCTGATGTCGATATGGGAACCATATGTAAAATTATTGTTAATATTCTTATTTACATAGCAACTAATAATGTTACATTAATGTTTATAGACATATGCTCTCAAAAGGAAGAAAACGCGATTTTGACACATTCTTCACTGGTGCTCCGCTCCTTGGTCTAAGCGTGAAAATTTCTAGCCTATATTCTTCCTCGATAAATGGGGTATTTAACACTGAAATAATTTTTCAAATCGGACCACTAGTCCCTGAGATTAGCGCGTTCAAGCAAACAAACTCTTCAGCTTTATATAATATATATATATACATTTAATTAATGATGTAAAATAGTTAAGGGGGGAGATACGCGTAAAGGTCTCAAAAAATAAAAATTTGTTTTTCTTCATATAAATCGATTCTACAACTACTCAATAATATGCCCCGAAAATTTAAAAGCAAAACTCCAAGTCGATTAAAAGTTATAAGCATTTGAGCGAGCACCCCTTTTGGAGCAGTTGAGCAGGCAGTCCCTCATGAACAGAGTCCGACAAAAGTGCGAAAATCTTAGGTGCACGGAAAATTTTTTAGGGGCCAACTAGAATATTTTCATTTGCGAACTAGTCGCCACCTGAAAAACTAGTCGCCAATTTTTTAGTCGCCCGAGCGACCTGGCGCCCGATATTTGTCGGACCCTGCTCATGAATAACCTGAAAGGCATTAGAGAACGTTAGCAGATGTCCTTTTATTTCTTTTAACAATTGAGACCTCGGATAGAAATTTCTGTAAGTATTAGTATCTATAAGTATTAAAAAAAATTGATTCATTACTGCCTTAAATTTACCTTCAACACGATTCTTTTTTTCAAACGCGATTTTCTCGAAACTACTTTTTTCGAATTTGCGTACACTCTAGCTCGCAGAGTTTATCATCAATACTTATCAAATTTAGATCACATTTTCTTTATATATACAGGCTTTAGTTGAACTAGAATCATAAACATATCTTTATTTTTACTTTTTTTATTGTAAAAAAAGAACAAAAAAAAAAAAAAAAAAGGTTAAAAATCGTACGGAATTTTCCCATTCTAAAAAGAAACAGAAATTTTCAATTTTTTGTGATGGTTTTAGTTCAACTAGAAGAGACACTTATAAAAAAAAAAGTATATTTAAAAAAAAAATGATTTCAGATAAAAATTGTGACCTCCAGGATGTACGCAAACTGCCGACCCGGGTGGCGACTAACAGTGTGCAGCAGCCGATATCTCCGTGATTTTTCAAGAAAAATGTTTGAAAATTTCAGTAAATGTTCTTCAATATATCTATAAAATAACCTTAAAATCTCAATAAAATACATTTATTCTTTATACGTTAAAAAAACTCATGAAAATTGCTCCTTATACGCCGTTCTACATTTATTTCCCCCTTATGAAGATTAAGTAAAGGCATATATATAACAATAGACTATAGCATTAAGACGTAACGATAAACCTAGGGTACTAAGCGTTAACAGTAAAACGAAGAGCAATATACAAAGTGAATATTAAATAAAAAGGCAGCTTGTCCCAGCGTAAAAAAGACCGTTTTCAAAAACAGTTTTGGCTATATATATATATATATATATATATATAATTATTATTAAGGGGCAGACTGCCAGACCGACAGATACTCATTTCCTCATCTCAAAACCCACCTTTCTATTTTTTAATAATTTTCCGTCTTTAATTACTTCCCTTATTTTTGAATTTTCCCTAGTTTTAACGATATCTTTACGTTACATTAGGCCTTTTTCCATACTTTTCACTCCCCCCCCCCCAAATAATTTCAAATTACGAAATTTTTTAAAAGAATTTCCTTTGAAGTCTGAAGTCTCAATAATTCATTCAGATTAATTTGAATGGCCTCATAAATTTTTAATAAACATGCATTTTTTAAAACTTTTTTTTGCATTTTTCCATGTCATTACATGCTTCTTTGCACTTATTTCGAAAAACTTCTACTTAAATCCTTAGAATTTTCTTCCAGTTAGAAAAGTCCTTTTTCGAATTAACACAACGTAGGCACAAAATAAATAAGTTATTTTACTGATGAATTAAGAAAATAAATAGAACACGTAAATTCAATTTTACATTTAAATATTTACATGCAGAAAATTGCTATTAGTGATAATTTTTCAGGGAAGAGAAAATAAATATAAAGATGGAATAAGCACAGATAAAAGAATCAATAATTACAAATATTCTAATTTACTTCTATCAAAAAGGGAGGAGTCGCATATGAATCTAAAAATTGAAGTAATTCTAATTTGCGTGCCGTTTAAATTATGGAAAAAAAAATTGTAATCAGTCAAGAAGTGCATAAAAAGAACTTTCAGTTGAAATACTAGGAACAAAATAAAGTAAAAACGATTGTTTTCGGAAAATAAACACTGGAAATCTAATTTGCGAGAAAGGAGAGATGTCGATGTTTTCAAAACAAAAACAAATAATAACACTTGGTATTTTAACACTGGAATGCCGGTGGTCGGACCGTTTCGAAACCTTCAGTTTGCACCAAGTTGTTACTAATTACAGTATAATATTCAGTTGCATTGGCTTTTCCTAAGCACAGTAAGTTAAAAAATGACAAAAGTCAAAAAGACATCTCAGGCGGTTCTGGTGTTAATATTCTTTTTAACCAGGCTAGCGAATCTGTCAGATGCATAAATAAAATAGAGCACTTTATACCTAATATAAGGTGCAGTATTTGTTACTGAAACTAGTATATTACCTGCCTATCAAAAATAATGGATTAATGGATTGTTACTGAAGTAAAACAAAAATTAACACCTATCTACCTGTATCGCTATTTTATTTATGCCTTTGACAGATTCGCTCGCCTAACGGAGATTTAAGTATAGGGTGTTTTGGGAATCAATTTACGTGAAAAAAAAAATCAGTAATTCACGAAAGGAATTTACGTTGAAATCAAATATTATATGTATGCTTGAGATGACATGGTATAGATGACAATCCTGGAGGATGAAAATTTTGGAGATTCCGTATACGAGATAAAACTAAAGATAATAACCCTCCTTTTAGTGCAAATAACATTTAGTCTATGGGATAGGATACAACAAAGAGTATCCTGAGGGGGGGGGGGGGGGGAGGAAGAAATTTACTGTGCTAATGTGAACGTGTGAAGAATAAGTAAATTTTTCAAAGCTAGTAAAAACCCTTTTTACTTACTAAAGCATTTCAACAGCTATTAAAAAAAAGTGGATTGAAAAATTGTAGATATGTTTAAAAAAAAAACTCAGTTATATGAAGGTCACAAGATTTCATTAAGTGAAAATATTTACAAATATTATGGTGTGAAAAATCCCTAAACTGGAGTTACAGCACTTCCCGTTGCCAGATTTCCGGATTCTATTGCGTTAAATATCGATTAAAAGGCGTTAATGTATGTTATAGATCAAATTTACTCCCTGAAATCTCCATTAACCAAAGAGAAAAAGCATTTAAAATTAGTTTCAAATAAACAACGACAGCAAATGAAAAACGACATTTATCTGCCAAATAAATAGTCAACTAAGTAGCTTTTAATTTGTCACTTCTAACATAAATAAAATTATTAAGTTGAATGAATAAGGACGAAAACTGTTTAAAGCATGGAACGGAGCAATTCAGAAGCATTTTTGCTTCATAGTGTCTAGTCTTTCATACATAAATTTACTTACAATTACATACAGCCAGAGATATCTGTCTGATTACTATGTAACTAAGTTTTTTTTTTTTTTTTTGTTTAAAAAAATTACCGGAAGACAAATTCATGTAAGTTTGAAAAAAAATTATTTCTCTTGTGAGAATTTCAATGCGAATTAAGCATATCGAATTATTTTATTATAAACCAGTGACGATAAAGTTTATCACAGACAATCGATTGCATTTTTACGTAATCCTCACCAGTAAAATACGACAAAGATTTTGTAACAATTAAAATATTATTATTTAATGAAAATTCTAATGGCTTATTGAAATAAACCGTGTACATTTGTAATTAGATGTTTTACTTACCACAGTTGAGACAAAAATTAATTAACGAATGCAAATTTAATTGAAGCTTTGTGTTTCCATTTAGTGTGCAGTTATTTAAGAAAAGGTGTAGCAGCAATATTTTAATTTATAACATTCAGAAATAAAATAATTTCATAAAACTATTAATTTAATTTTTAAAAAAAATTAATAAAAAGCGCAGTTTTCTGGCCAATGGGAACGTTCACTGGCCTTGTGCTGACCAAAAAATTCAAAACACTGGGTAAATTTCAAATCGAATCTTAATTCGCAAAGAGGGGCTTTGTGATATTATTTCAAAAAATATAGGGAGGCGGCACTAGCAATATGAAATAAAACGGATTATTCGTGTATTTTAAGTAGCTTTTTACATCTAAATTATCACATTTTTCAATCGTTTAAGAACATCTAATACACGTTCTAAGTTCTACTGTGACACTTGAGTTTCGTTACATATCTCCTTTTTGTACATTCCGATTAAATTGTAAACTGCTCCAAAAAGTTTGAATGCTTTATTCTCAGAATTGGTAGGTAAGTTTTACTTTTTTACTTTGGGTATCGCTGACCATTATGAGGTAATACATCCCCACAAACAGCAAAGCATCCAGAAATATTTCGTAAAGAGGGGGAATGGGAAATATTGCTTGGGTGCCGTTTATTAATGCTCGTTTTTAATGGCTTCTTTTAGATATTGGAATTTTGTGGGAGGGTGGATATGTAATTCCAATATCTACTCCCATGGCTACAAAATGCTATGCCGAAGTCGATTTCTGAAGTCCCCTCCGTGAAGTCCTTTCGTGAAGTGCCCTCCCTTTGTCAGTGAACGCTTTAAAAAAAAAATCTCCAATTAAGAGGCTTTATTTATTTATTTACTTATTTTGATTATTATATACCTTTAGATTGTACTTATTTCCATAATTTGAAGGAAGTCCAAATCTTTTGAAGCCGCTAGCATATGCAAATTAGATGGATAGTTAAACTACAGCCCAAACACCGCTAGAGGTATTTCATTTCGTATATCAAACATCAGTTAGGATGACATTGGTTTTGCGTGTAGGAAATTTGGAGCACTAGTGTCGTGTTAAAGAGACCACTTTGAAGCCATAATTACAGCAACGAGATAACAGACTTGAAAATTTTAAGGCCCTAATGACATTATAGCTGTCATACAGAAGCATCTAAAAAGCAGTAATTTTAACGTGCATCGCTGGTGCATTGTAATCAAAAAGCACTGATAAGTAGTTTGCTTACAAATGGATAAGAGGTTTAACTGATTCCTCTCATAGGCAAAAAATGGGAGGATCACCCCTTGCTCGGTCATCCGTGAAAAACTCCACAGACAAAACATTATTAAAAAGGGGGGAATAAACAACAATCAATTGGGCTATCCAAGTGGGAGAAGAAGCAGATGACGTTGTTGAAGCAAACACTACAATAAATAGTTCTTTGACACCCTGAAGCAAAAGCCACATGTTTGAAGGTCGTCTAACAGAATATAAAGCAAATTTTCAGTTTAAAATTAGTTGCATGTCTTATGGTCAAAGGCATCCACTTAGAAATGAATGACTCACAATAGTTGTCTCGCATGTAAGCTGAAATAATATCTAAAATTTTCGTTGTATTTACTGAGACAAAATTTCTATTTCACACATGGTCTCTTAAAATTGGAGGTTAACGTAAACTGAAATAAATACACAAATTTTTACTACGAAGAGCGAGATAAAATTTCCATTTTACAGATGGTTTCTTCAAATATAGTGTCGGGATATGAATTGTAAGAAATACAAAACATTATTTTTACAGACAGCCTGATGATTTTAAGGGTGGTATCTTTGAAAAGAAAGCTTTGGCGTCAACAGTAATAAAATCAGCGCTGCGGAGTCGGGTAGGAAAAGGACCAACTCCAATCCTTTACCAATATATATTAGGGGGTGTAAAGAATATTCGGCACGATTTTAAGCGACATCGACTCCTCTACCCCAAATCAGTCCGACTCCGCAGCCCTGAATAAAATGCAATAGTTTTTGCTACAGAAAAGCACAAAATATTGCCTTTGAGGGGAGGACTCTCAAAATTGGACTGAAATAAAACCAGTAAAGTTCCGCTATCGTTAAATAATATCCGACTCCTCTGCCCCTTTATTTTAGCCCGACTCCGACTCCGCAGCGCTTAATAAAATACAATCATTTTCGATACAGAGAATGGCCTCTCAAAGTTTGAGGCAAAAGCAGTAAATTTCTGTTATCGTCAGACAGATAATATAGCCATTTTACTCGTGGTCTTTTAAAATTAGAGGATGTAACGTTAACTGTAAACGCGCGTGAACTAGAAACACAGTAACTTTTTATTGCGATTGCCAGAGGAAACTATTATTTTACGCACGATATTTGAAAATTTAAGACTCTGACGCCAACCCAAAGAAATACTGAAAATTTTCGCTAGTTATTGAATAACTTCCGTTAGATTTAAAGACAAACAAACAAACAAATAAAAATATTTCAAACAATAAAGCACAAAAAAAAAAAAAAAAACTCTCGTCAGGGACACTCATCTAAACAGACACTTTTAACCTCAGAATTTTTTAGTTTTAAAAATTAAATAATAAATAACCGTAATTTTTTACGGGTATGTCAATAACGAATAACCATTTCGTCTCTGAAACCGCAAGTCTCTGTTTACAGGAAGTTTACTGTTTAACAAAAAAAAAAGAAACAATATTAAATGTGTTATGTGTATTAAAAATAAATAAACAAAATAAAAATAACCAGGTTAAATAAAGCTACCGTGCTTTGCTAATGAGTCGGAACGAATAATTAAAAATGTGGGATTTAGACGATCTTGAATTTTTCTGATTGGTATCTTCTTTGTATAAAATGACGCAAAAAAATCGATATGATATTCTGAGGAAACTAAAGAATTTTGTAAGAGTTAATTGAAAATTCAAAGGAGGCAGATCGTAACATAATGTAGAGAACCCCTTCCCAAGGTATTTTTATTACAAAATCTCGTACAAATAATACAAGAAGTTTTTATTAAATCAATATATTACTTGTCATTGGCTTTAATTACATGCTTACCAACAAAGTACAAATAAAAGAAAATTTTCAAGCAAATCTTAAGTATTCAAGTATTTAAATAAGCATTCTGCAAAAAGTATAAATATGTATTGTTAACAAATTATTTCTTAAAAGAGGAAGCCTTCACTATTCAATTTCACTCTCAGTTTAATGTTTCTAGATCTGGCATATTTTTACATATAACCGTAACGTAACTTTTTTCCTAGTGGAGTTGTGCAGTAAGGTATTGTTCAACTGCAGACATTACATTTAACTCGGAGATAATGCAAAATACTAAAGAAACATTATTTCGAAAATACGAAATGCATAAATATTTATATTTTGAACCGGGCATCTGAAAAAAATAACAGTTTTTGAGAAATATATTTTTACATAACATTTTCGTTTAGCAACAGTCTCTCATTAAAAATTTATGTATAGTAGAATTTTCTTAGCAGTAAAATTTTTTTTCCACCAGAAAAACTATTGCTTACAATACTTTTTCTAAAACTTTTTTTGAAACCAAATGTTGGAAAAAAGTTAAATACATAACTTTAGGACGTTTATAATTTAATAAACAGTGCGTATATAATAAACTTACACTAATATTTTCTTTTTAAATTTCAAATAAAAATTATGAAAACATATAATCAAAACATTAGTATAAATATAAGATAGCTCAAGTTTGCCAAAAAATAAATATACCGCGAAACATAAACTACACGATTTTTGCCTTCCTACTTAATATTTCTTCGAAATTCTTTTAATAGTATGTCTCTTATAAATACGTTTATAATTTCATCGAAAATCATAAATTCTAAGCATAAAAACAAATAATACATACTTAATTTTTAAGCCATAAAAAGGTAACCCGAACTAAGCAAAATATTTCCCTTTAATTTGTAAAATTAAAAACGTTTCAATACTTTTTAGAGAACTAACATTTTCGTAAATATATTGATGTTAGACAAGCCCGTGAAGAAGAGGGGTCAGGCAGGGACAACTGCCTCCCCTAGTTTTGAGAATTGAATATGTATATATTTTGCTGTTTTTACCACAATATGTAAGAAGTGGATATCCTCTACCCCCCCCCCCCCCCAAATCCTTCCCCGGAAAAAACTTTTAAATAACGGTCCTGGTGTTAGGAACTGCATAATGCCAAAACTTATTACTAAGAATAGAAAATAAACGTTATTTAAGCTTTAGAATATTTTTAGAACCTTTGTTTTACAGTACTTTGTTTTACTCTCTTTACAGTACTCTGTGTCTATTATTTGATATCGTTCCCAATAGTGTAAATTATGAGTTGAAACACATAAGTAAAACTTGGGTAAAAACTTGGGTAATAATAATTATAATGCAACCAGAGGAAAAATCAAAACTTCAGTTCAAAAAAAAAAAAAAAAACTTTCTTTTAAATCTGGTTTTTAAACAAATTATCAATGAATTATTCAGTATGCGCAAACCGATAACAGCATTTTAAGAGCTGATCTATCGTCAAAATTTTAAATCTTTGCTGGGTTATAATGACACAAAAGAGTATTGAAAAACAACGCTTGGTAACTATCAAGTCCCAAATGACTGCATTTACGCTAATGAACTTTCTTTAAATTCATTTAGTTTTGATAAAAGGAAGAAAACAATGTACTTTGGAGTTGCCATTGCCGTATTTTTATCCTTAAAATGAGTTCAGGATTTGCCAGAATCGAATTTTCATCTTTATTACTACAACTAAAAAACGTCTGTGGCAAACTTAAAAACAGAGTTTGTGCTTAATTTTACGTTGATTTTTATTTTTACTTTGCAGTACAAAGGTTTACTTTTTACTTTAGAGTTTGATGTTTTAAAATTTATGTAATATAAATGTTAGGTTTCAACCGATACTGAATTATACGATATAACTTTAGAAAAGTATTCTTCGTTACCTTAAAAAATATATATATATATACTTTTAAAGAAGCTTTCAGTTTCCTTAAGATTTTTTAAATTCATTTTTAAGCACTAAAGAAATAGTAATTTAATTGTATGAGGAATAATTGAATATGACGATTGCACTACAATAGATACGCTTGAATGTTAGGAATGATTGTAATGCATGTGCATATGAAGTAATGCGATGGGGTGTCCAAAAAATATCTGATTTCTATTTAAAAAGCGACCGTAAAATGGGGTGAGATTATACCACTTGTTGAGAGAATGGGGCATCTTGGAATTCAGCGAGAAAGTGCCCTTTAGTGGTTTGCTATTAAAGTAAATTAGTTTTTTCCATTACTTATAGGTAGTGCTATGTTAGTACGCAACAACAAGCAGAGTTACATTGTTGTGGCTGGATTCCATAATGGAACATTCTCACCCCAAGTGACATAATCTCACACCATTTTACATTACGTTTTAAAATTGTTTCGAAAAAGTCTTACTCCGTTCCAAATACTTGGATACTAAATCGAGTCAAATACTAAATGGAACATAAGATCGCATTCCACGCTGAGTAAGAATTGTGAAAATCTTACATTAAAAGATTTAATTTGAACAGTGAAAAATCAGATATATGACGGAATAACATAACGAACACAAATTCATTGATCGACATCAGAAAAGAGTCTGAGTAGATCCACAAAGTAACAACCAAGTGCTGCGTTGCATAATTTATTTTCAAATGAACCGTCAGTGCACAAATCGATTAACTCCACTTTTTGGAATCGTCCTTATTTCAGTTTATTTAAAAGTGTTCAACTGACGTGTAGAAAGAGAGAGTATTAAGTGCATTGACATCACAAAATAAATCTGAGTGGACCCTCAAAGTAACGACCAAGTGTTCAGTTGCATGATTCACATTGTCAAATGAGCCGTTCACAGTACAAATCGATTAACTCCACTTTTTAGAATCCTCCTTATTTCAGCTCTAAAATTGTTCGTTTATAGTAAACTTTTAGCTAATTACATTATAATTTCACATACTCTCTCTCCCAATACACAAAAGCTATTGATCTCGCGTAGACAATATAAATAAACTAATGATTTCACACCTAGCCGGCACGGTGTCGTCGTGGTCAGGCGCGGGACGTACGCCCCAGTTCATAGGATCAAGCTTTCAAGATGCAGAAAATGGTCTGTGCCCATGTCTTATCATGCGCCTGTCCCTTGAGTAGACATTTGGCTTTAATACTCTGGGTTAAATTAAATTCCTAGTGCAATTTCGCATCAACAGAGTCAGGATTCTCCCCCCTTCAGGTGAAGAAACTGGACGACAAAATTACCATGCGGCGATAGTACCACACTCATTGAGTTGGTAACAATCTCTGGGAACGCACTAGCTCTGCAACGGTTAAGAGCCAATATATACGCAGCCCATTAGAAATTAAATTTAAAAAAATTGATTCAAACATACGGCGTTAATATAATCTGATATATACAACTACTGCAAAATTTACATAACTAATCGGCTTTCTATCAATATTATTCATTTTAAATCTCAGTCAATTTTTACTATCAACACATCTATCTATACACTGCTTTGGAAACAGCTAAATTAAATGCGTTAAATACACGAAGAAAGACCAACAATACTAAAATAAATAATCGAATCTGCGAAAGATGCCCTTTCTCCTTTTCCTCCTAAAGCAAACAATGAAAACTCGTTAAACCTTGTTAATACGAAAATGTCGCCATTCGAAAGCCCCCCCAAGTGTGTCCATTAAGGCGTCGAATTCGATTCTTCTGAAGAATATAGCTTACGATCGCCAATTATTTCGAACTGTAATCATTTTTAATGAGTGCTAGACTAAATATTTTGCTCTGTCATTATTTTAGTAGATTTCATATTTTTCAGAGGATATACTGTGGTTCGTTCCTTACTCTTTAAAAAGAAAGGTCTAACAGGGGACACATCGAAAAAATTATTGTCAATGGAACTTTAGTGCAACTTAGTTACAAAAATAATTGCTATTTCATGCATACATTTATTGTATCGGATTTCATTAAGTGCAGTAAAATTTACATCACCCTTAAAAATCATCTTCAAAATGTAAGTAAGTATATATATATAAATAAGTAATATATATTTTGTTGAAATAGCTGAAAACATTTTATTAGTAGATATTAATCTTTAACGTGATGTGAAAACATGATCCAATGTGTGTTCAATAGTATCTTACGCAGTTCCCCAGTCTTACAAAAATTCATTAACTGATATTGGACTCACATTCGTAGTAAAATAAACGAGTGAATTTATTTGAAAAATCTCACTTAAGCCACAATTTTAGGATTGAAAAAAAAATGACCTCAATATTATATATCCTTATAGCTACCATACACCTAAGTTACCTCTTCATTACTCAAGCGGACGAGTTTTACCGCTAGTGTTCAGCAGTTGATATGAGATAATAATGGAAAATTTAACCCCCTCCCCCCCAAAAAAAGTACTTCTATGATGCACAGGGTGTTAGTCGTACTCAGTGGTAGGTCATTTTCTGGATTATACAATACCTTTCGTTTTATAGGTGGTTAAAACTATTGAGGTATTTAAGTATAGCAACTTATGTTTTTTTTTTCCTCCTCGTAGTGTTAGAAACTGAAAATTCCCGATGATGATGTTAAAAAGTACCGAGGACCAAGCATGCTTGGGAACTAAGCACTGGGGGTTCCGCGTCAAGCCGACCACTTGACCGGAACTTTTGCTTCTGTACCCCAGGGCCCTCGGTCTCGAAAACTGGGATGGGCACAGTAGGCCAAGGCCCCCAAAAGGGCTGGCGCGCCACTGAGTTCTGAGAGATGTTAAAATGTTAAATCCAAGGAAACACTTTCATGTCCATATTTCTGAAAATATTTTATTAAGGGAATGCTCATATCAGGCTTAAAAATGTATCTGCGAATGCAAAGACGGTCCCTGTGAAGTTATAAGCTTTTGAAGAATAAAGCATTTTTAAGCGCACTCTTAAACGTTTAGAATATTTAAAATAAACTAAGCGAATGTAAAATTTAAACTAAACCTTAAACTTAAATACTATTAGAATTAAACGAGCATAAGTATCTAAGGTTTAAAGCGAAAAGACCTTTCGCATCTTTCATAAAATATAAATGCGTATTTTAACCGAACACTCCATAAAAATGTAAGAGCCTTAAGGAATTTGATTTTACTTTCAGCTTAATGCTTCCATCTGTAACATAGATTTATCATCTGCATAAAACAAGATGTTTCTCAGCAATTGAAATCTTAAGATATGTCCCTAATCTTCAGCAGAGTTTTCACTTAAGGAAAGCAAAGTGCTAAAGAATCGTCTTTTAAAAAATAACATGCATTCTTATAAATATTTATTTCCCCAAGGAGATTTTTTTAGAAGAAATAATTCTAGATAAATGAAATATTCTTAAGACACATTTTATGCTCAGGGTTACGGTAGAAGTGTTTTAGTATGATCCTTCTGCAAGAGCAAACAATATGGATTTAATGTGCGAGATACAACAATCGCGAAATAAATTGCATACATGAAGTTCGGGGGTAACAAGAAAACACATTATCGCTGCAAAAAGTTGTGCGCTTTGGGGTATGAAGTAATTTGATTTTATTGTGCAATCTTAGTGCGGTACAATGATGTTTCTTAGTTAAATGTTTTATGCTTAATACGGATTTATTTTTTGGGGTACTCTCAAAGCCTCTTTTAGATGCTCTCACACACACAAGGGGCCTGCTTCCTCTTCAGTGCATAACTCGAAAAGAGTCGAAGTGGCAGTAACTAAAGATCTTTTTACTTTCATCTTCGTGTATTAATGGGACGTGTTGATTTCAACTACTCTTTACCATTCGAGATAGTTCAGTAAATTATGGGATAATTCCATAATGATTACACAAAATTGTACATTTATTTTTAAAATAACGTCCACATAAAATTATTATAACGATCCAAAATAGTTTCTTAACTCAGATAAATGATAATTTAAGAAAACTAGATTTAAAATTATAGCTAAAATATTCAAACGCCCTTTCTGAGTGATAGTCGGTTTTAAGTTGTACCCCTATTTTATTGAAGGTGCAATATTATTCATTATAAAACACAATGCTTCTATCAGATCATCTTTTGGAAACATCCGTTACCTATATTTTAAAATTAAACATTATTAGAAGCTTTGTGATTTATCTAGAAGGCACCCTTTTTAATCTTAACAGCAGTTAAGTGATCCTTATTTTAAATCACTAGGGACAAAATATTTTCTGAGAATTTCTGTTTGGATTTGCATCAGAAGATCACGTAGAAAGCGGGAGATTCACACCGCGAGTTGTGAGGGGAGGAGGGGTTCAGATTGAGCTTTTTAATGCAGGATTTATCTTTGAATATATATACTCGTTAGTTTTTTTTTTTTTTACCACTGTGCTGCGAAGTTTAATATCCTTCTACATCTGTTCATGAACATAGGACGGCATTGACAGACTCAAACGTCTTGCCATACACAAAGCTCCTCTACGCCTTTAACTCAAAGTTTAGTCTATCTGTCATTTAGAAAATAATCTACTTACTGTCCTGCCGGCAAACAAAGAATATTCCTGGCAGACTACCAAGAACAATCCATTTATGTTCAAGGGAGAAACTGCTGCTGTAAGGAATGTGCCATATACTGTTCTCGTTTTAAATCGTTTAGCACACTTTATTTCTTCCGAGCTGATGTTACATGCCAGTTTATAAATTTTGTAACGTTCAGCGAACGGAAAAGCAAACATTCTGATTCACGTGCTAATAAACGAACTTCCCTAAAACTCGAATGAATTCTCTCTTTTCTGCCATGCGCAGAAGCTCTCAAGTGTCAAAATTCCGTGGTAAAACTATAAGTGGTTATCTGAATTAGTGGTGTACAAGAAGTGCTACTTAGCCATAATTAATAAATAATTATGCAAAGTTGCTTTTTTAATTCTTAAAAAGCAAAAAATCTATGACAGAAAGAAACCCTTTTTTGCTGAAGTTGGCATTTTAATGAAGGGGCCGTTCATAAATGACGTCACGCTTTTTCCCCATATATTTGACCCCCCTCCCCCCTTTGTCACGCGTCACGCTATGTTGGTTCAGCCCAATTCTCGCCTACGGAAAGTTTGCCTACAGCTGTCACAATGAATGAATCGGTGGGGTCGTTAACAATGTAACAATAGATATCTGGTTAGCCGAGTTGACAACTGATGGATTCCCTTCCACCGTAGGGGGAGGATTCTGCGTTAGGGATTTTTCGAGGGATTTTACTTTGAACTAAGTAGTTGAACGAGCTCGACCTATGCCCAAATGTTTTAATTTTGACGAAGGCTTGAGGCTTAAAAATCGCAAAAAAGAGAAGAAAGAGTCAATTTTTTTGGAAAATGCAAGTCAATTTAAATTGTTTAAAAAAGAAAAAATAAATAAATATATTGTAGTAGATTATTTTACTCCAAACTATTAAGTTCTGCTAGAAAATAGGGTAGATTAGTACGAGGAATTTGTGTGATAATCTATTGAAAATTTAATATTTTTGGGGCGTGCATTGCAAAATATAATGAGATTGATATAAATAAAAAAATTTCGGATATTTATGACACTACATATAACATAAAGACTATGTTTAAAAAAGTGTGTGATATTGTACAAACCAGAATATTATTAAGTGAGTTAATTTTAAATTATCATTCTCAGTCTCATCCTATTCTGCTGTGTGCGGTCTGAGAGAGCAAGCAACATTTTCAAGTAGTTAGTTTATTTCTTAAAAATCGAAAATTGCTTCTTTTGTTTGACTTAATTTTCACAAATCTAAATTATTTATGTTTTACAAATTGGTTAAAACAAACTAAAATTGAAAACATAATTGTAATTTACACATAGTATTTCATTTAGTACGTAACATTTAATTAAAGCTTCTTTCCAAGTGATCTATGAGACCACTTACAGTCGTTATGCCAAAATATTTGTCACAGATGGTAAGAGTTAAACTCCTTATAATAAAAGTTTTCTCTTTCTTTTAAATTTTTTAAAATTATTTATTTCTTTATTTGCAATGTTCAAAATCATTCACGTTGGGCCATTATTTGTTGAAAACTTTGCACTTTTAGCTCCTTTTGTGTGTGTATTAGGGATGTAACGAATACTGATTTGGCCGAATACCGAATATTCGGCCATTTCTCCCAAGCCGAAGCCGAATATTCGGCCAGTTCTTCTAGGCTGAATACCGAATATTCGGACACTGTCTTAAGCCGAATACCGAATATTCGGTGGCCGAATATTAAAATTTCTAGAAAATCGTCGTAATAGAAAGTATTTGTCAAATTTAAAAGTATTCACCAAGTCAAACACCAATTCCACACATTAATCTATGATGTATGATTTAATTATGTTTGTTAAGAATCTAAACTTTCTAAAGTTAATGCATTTTCTGTATTGTTTTGAATGCAATAAAACTGAGAATCTAACCCACAAGTGGAATAGAGATGACATGTTTTAATGTAAGCATTAGCATTATTTTACTAATTATTTAATTCAAATTAAAGAAATACTATAGAACTAGTGAACTTTTACCTTGCTCAAAATAGTTTTATGAAGGTATTTTAAATGTTATAAAAGTTAATATTTTTATTTTATGGTTTTTTATACCTATTTTTTAAAAATCTATTAAAATTTACTGATTTTAACTGGAATACATTTTATTTTTTAAAAACCGTAATGACTTATGCTATCTTGATATTCACGATATATTCTAGGCTTTTCACATTTCTCTTTTACCCAATGTTCACAATAAATCAGTCTACCTAAACGAAGTCTGACTTCCACTTTTTAAAAACTAATAACAAAATAAAAGTCTCGGATTCTCCATCCTCATTAACTATTGTCAGCTTTTGGGAGCACATGCTAAGAACAAAATACAATATTATAACCTTAAAATATGCTTTTGCTCAGTCAAACCTATAAACAATGTTTAAAAAAAAAATTTCCCTAAATTATTTTTATTTATCAAAGCTTTATAACTAATGTGTTCTTTTGAAATAACTATAATTCCATTTTAGAAGTTAAAAATATTCTATTTTTTTCATTTTTTTCTACCGTAGCAGAACTATTCGGCCGAATAATAAATCAATATTCGGCCAGGCCGAATTTGATCTTGCGGAGTATTCGGCCAGGCCGAATACCGAATAGTGGCCGAATATTCGTTACATCCCTAGTGTGTATTTGATGCAACGTGTTAGGTTAAATTTTTTCGCATCTTCTTTCATTTTACGATATTTCTCGTTATTTTATTCATAATTCATAATTTAAAGCTAATTGAGCCAAAATACAAAATAATTTTTGAATATAAGTATGTTTTTTGGTTCAAATTTAGAGAGTCAAAGTTTGACTCACATCTTCCAAAAATAAGAGTCAATTTTTTCCAAATAATATCGATATACGTGTCAAAAGTCAAAAATTCAGCTTTACACATCTATGGTGATTGCAGTGGCGTTCAAGGACAATCCCCAAATTTCTTTTCTTTTTTTTTTTTTTTTTTTGTTTTGTTTTATGTCTCCAAAAATAGAATTTGTACTTGGGAACGCGAAAAGTCCTCAAACTTTAAGATTTGCATTTTTTTGCACCATATTTCGTAAAATATACGAATACATTTGCAAAATTCTGATGAAGTTTCGCCCTTCATTTCACGTATTGTAATTTTTTTTTTTTTTTGACTGCATTAGTATTAATAGGGGTGTCGAACATTTTATAGATCCTGTAGCGAAAAAATACAAAAGAATTATTATAAGTGCCAGGGTAGTATAGGGATTCCTTTTGGAAAGGGCCGAAGCTAAATATTAGGATTACTTTCTTAATTGAAGTTTCAAAATATTAAAACACAAGTAACTTCAAGTATTAATTTCAGTGATTTTCTTTAGCACTGAAACTTCAAGCAAGCAATAAGCAGATGCAATAAGTATTTATAATGTGTATAATATGCTTATATAGACATTTATGCAGAGAATGGTCGGAATATTATAGCTATGGATATAGGTTTCGTTAAGTCCCCAAATGCGTCACCGAAAATATTTCCAAGTGTCCTTAAATCATCCCTGGATTTGGGAACATGTCCCCAAATTCATGTTTAGAAATATGGTCACCCTAACCATACTAAGAAAATAATTTGGGTTCTATTAAAATGAAGAAAAATTTCTTTAATTTGTGCTCATTAATGCATTAGTATAATTAAAAGTTTTATTTTAATGTAACACATTTTTACTTAAAATACAATGCATTATAACGAACTAATAGATTTTTTTTAGTTCCCGATGTATGCAGTAAAATACATCATTTCAATATTTCTCGAAATGAATAAGTTATTTTTCAAGAACTAGTACTCTTATTATAAAAATCAAAAATTTTCAACGTGTAGTAGTCATAAGCTTCAAATTCCACTCAAAATTAAAACTAATATTAAAAATTAAGCAGGACTAGAAATATATTATTGCCCCTTTAGAGAGAAAGATAGGAATCGCCGCCTAAAATAAATGCAAGATTTTTTAAGGGGGCCCGAAATGCTCAAAAGAATATCTAACTAATTCAATAAAATTCATCACTCATTATACTAATTTAATAAAATTTAGTAGGCTGCTTAACGATCAAAATGACAAACATTTTGACTTTTGACGAAATTGAAATTAGGGATGTAACGAAAGTGATTTGGTCGAATACCGAATATTCGGCCATATCCACTAGACCGAAGCCTAATATTCGGCTAATGTCTTAGGACGAATACTGAATATTCTGCGGCCGAATATTAAAAATTCTAGAAAATCGTTGCACTAGAAAGTATCTTTCATATTTAAAAGTATTCAAAGTCAAACACCTATTCTACACATTAACCTATGATGTAAGATTTAATTCTATTTGTTAAGAATCTAAAAGTATCTGAAAAAAAATTTCTGGCTACGGCCTTACTCTTCGGCCAAATACCGAATAGTGGCCGAAAATTCGTTACATCTCCAACTGAAACACAAAGTGACGAAATGTAAAGTCTCCGAAATTTGAGCATGTGTTTCTGAGTGTGTAGACTTTTATCTTTGTCTACACACTTGTCTACATTCAGTTTTTTATACTTGTACGTGTATAAAAAACCATCATATTTTTTTACCACGATTGAACTCGAAAATGGCTATTTCGCTCATTTTTGACACCACGTGAAAATTCTAGTGAGGTGACCTTGTAGCTGCTCTTCTAAACTGATAAGGACTTGGGTTGCCTATTAAAAACACACCTGCTTTTCTGACGCATCCTTCCCTAGGGAGAGTCTCCCCTTTCAACTCTCAACAATGCCTTCTCCTGCTAATCTCTTAAGCTGTGGGTGAAAACGGAAGACACCAAGAAACACACGTGGTCCGAGTAAGGGAGAAAGACGTAGTAATAATCCCCAAACCATCCCTTTCTTTGGTTTGATTGACAACTAACCAACCCATTGGGCGGGTCTCATTCATCAAACTCGTAGGCGAAAATTCGCGTAGGCGAGAATTGAGTGACACCGCTATGTTGCATAATGCATGATATCACACTTCTTGTTACCCCCTCCCCTCCCCTTGTCACACTTTGTCACAATTTCACGAACCCCCCTCGAAGCGTGACATCATTTATGAATGATCCCGAAGATAGTTAATCATCAATGGATTTCTTAACATTTTGATATGGATAAGATGTTTTACGGAGGTTTTTTCTCCGAGGAAAATTTAAATCTTTGTTTCATTTTAACGACACACCAGAGTATTGAAAAACAACGTTTCGTTGAAAAATCCCGGGAGCCTCTTTTCGACTAATGAGTCTTTTATTTATTTATATATTTTTTTAAACTAACTTTTAGAAAGAGGAAGGGAAGCAATGATTTTCGAATGAAATTAACGAAAGCTACTTTTGCAAAGAATCTTACTATTCAGTCCACCTTTTGTTACCATATACAGTTAATTTAAGGTCACACAACAGACAACACTAAAAACTTTTTCTGGAAGAGGGAAAAATGACTTTGGATTTCATATTTTGCTGATAATTTTGAAACTAATAAATGAATATTTACGTGGCTTAATGATATTAGGTTTGTAATATCCAACTATCTAGCGTTAAATAATACTTTATTTTTCAAGTGTTTCGAGTATAATATATGAAAATATGTTTTTAGCAGATAATTTTGTCGACACATTGAAGCGACTAAATTATTGACAAATAGGTCATTTACCTAGTAACATTGCTTATCCAAATTGAAAAACTTAGGAGTTAATATTAAAGAACCTACTATTACTAAGTCAGTCATTTTGAACGAATAACAGTTCGAATTGCAGTAGAATGTCGCTCCTTTAACCCTTCGTTAGGCGCGCGAATCTGTGAGATGCATAAATAGAACAGCGATACAGGTAGATGAGTGCTAATTTTTGTTTTACTTCAATAACAATTCATTATTTTTGATAGTCAGGCATTATGCTAGTTTCAGTTACAAACATTGTACCTTTTGTCAATATATTAGCACTTATCTACCTGTATCATTATTTTATTTATGCATCTGACAGATTCGCGCCTAACGGAGGGTAAACTAATCAGCAGAGAGGTTATCTTTACCTCAAGCAGTTTAGTCGTAAACTTCTCAACGTGGTTAAGCTTTTGAATTATTTGCGAAAATTAAAAGTAAATAATAAAAGTCATAGCAATAAAGTATACCCCAAGTAAAGTCGTTTGCTTCCTTTAACGCTAGGCGTTATTTTTATTTTAGTGTGTTGTTTAGTTTACCCATCAATATTAAGACTGAAGATAAAATTTTGCTTTGATTTTTGCTCATAACTTATTAACACTTTCTGAATCTGTGCAATATTTTGAGATTTTTCGTAGATAAATTTTACTTCCAAAATTATCAGTAGTTACATAAAAATCATTGAATTTCGCTTGTAAAAGCTGAAATTAAAAATTTTAGGAGGCTAAACAATCTTTAAAATACTCAAAATCTTTTTACCGACGCATTCTACTACAAAGTTTTTTTCTGTACAACATTTTTCAATATTAAACTTATTTCTCTGCTCACAACTTACTGAATTTTCTCTGCACCGTATTGAGCTAATATAACTATTATTTTTTAACTGCTCTAAAACGTAAAAAAAATAATAAATCATGCGACTAAAATTTCCTCACGAAGATTTTTCGAAAAAAAAATCTGAGTAGGATAATTTCCTTAGTTTTAGTAAATTCCCTTAGTTTTATTCCCTTAGTGAAAAATTTATCTCGCTCGTTTTAGTTTTTTTAAAAATTACTTTATTAAGATTCCTTTTATTTGTTTTTTATGTTTTTTAAGAACATTTACTTTTAAGGGAAAGTTAGCTAAAAAAGACATACACTAACAGAAATACGCTAACTGCATAAGAGGTATAAAGGCAATGTACATAAAATGTACAAAATGATATTAAACATTGTAATCGATTCGATAAACCTGTTGCACTGAATATATAAAATACGGAGATCAGCATCAACAGTCGATATAAAGATTTTCAAATTGCCACAATTAGCAAATTTTGACTATACAATTTAAAATTTAAATGCAACTTAGGCATGTACCGAAACATGTAACAAGCATTTTGAGTCATGGTTGAAATTGAAACGTACTTGCACGAAAACATGGGGAAAGAGATAGAAACATGCTTATGCCGCGACCACAAACATTTTATCTTCCCACACCATTTCCACTTGTATGACGATATCTGGCAAAATGATGCATCGGATCAATAATCCGTTAGTTTTCCGTGTCGTAAGGACATCAAGCGGACCACCAGTGTTGTCTAGAATCAACGAAGCGTCTCTGAACACCTGTTGGGGAGTCAAACACTAAAACGAAACTGTTGCATGAATTGTTAACTCTCAACAGTGTTAACACGAAATGTTTAAAACGTGATCACTAGATCGCATTAAATGGAGAAGCGGGCTAGTGTGGACAACGTGAATAATTCTGTTATTTTTCAGTTTCAGTTTCTGAGTAAATTTTTGCCGTTTTGCAACACTGAAATGCATTTCCATGTCAAGTTTCATTAAATTTCATTTAATACTTCATTCAGAGTTAATACAATAAAATTTTTATGGTGTAAAAGTAAGTTCATGATTTGTTTTTAACTTTTAATTTTGACTATTTTGATTAAAAATTTCAATCAAAAGGGGATAGTATGTTACCAATGAATATACTCACTACATGTTCTGACACTCACTTTCGTTTAGCAAGCCTTAAATTTGTTAATGTTACGCGATAACTTATAATTGACATCATGGAACTAGTGTGGACACGTGGTAGGGATGGTGTGGACATTTTAAAATTAGCCTTATTCAGTAAAAATATTATTTTAATATGAAGATCATATGATAAGACAGCGCAAGCAGCATTTTTTGACATGGAAACTGATGAATTAAAAATGGAAGAACTGGAAATGACAGAAATTAAAGTCAGGAGATTTTTTTATTCAATTTTCTTCATATGTTGCAAGATGTATTTCAGATATTGATGAAGGCAGAATGCTTGCCAAGTTTTCCAAGTGTGCAAACACTAGAGTTAACACACATTAAAGTTTTTTTTTTCTTTTCTTACAAGAACTGTATTCTTACGATGTATTTAAGATTTAAAACCGATTGTAAGGTTAAACTATTCATCCATTGACACAAATAAAAATGGATAAATAAAGCCTAATATTTAAATTTTTACATTTTAATTTACCGGTTTCTCGCTATCCCCCCCCCCCCCCCCCCATCTTTTGCAATTTTGTAATGCACGTACGCTTGTCTTAGAAACAGATTCCAGACATACCGAACTGGTATGTTACTCTTTAAATTATACTTTATTGTGATTTACAGTGCTAAGGAACATTCTGTTTAGGTTGAAATTTATTTTATTAAGATTTTACATATACTTTTATGAGATGTACTATATTGTCTGAATCGGTTTTCCAGATTGTCTACACTAGCCCCACCACATGGGGCAATGGATAAAAACAACTTTTTTAAAAATATACACTATTAAAAAACTATACAGACGAATAATTTCATATATCAGACAAATTAAAGGTGAAAGTCCAAATTCTTGAAAACCATACTTGATGTGTAAAAAAAATGTATTTAGTACATATTTCTACAAAATTTATAAAAAATTGACCACACTAGCCCACTTCTCCCCTATTACCAGTTATTCCATTACAACATTACATTGACCCCATCCGCCCATTGGAAGACTCAATAATGATTTCTGAGATAGCATTTATATATATTTATATGATGTATATAAATATTGAATACTTTTGGGTCTATAGCGAAATGGAACTTACTATAAACGTTGTAATATTTATACTTCGTGTAACGTTAAAATAATAATAATGCAATAACGGTTTAAGCGCTTTAATTTCGTGAATACAAAGTAAAATTAGCCTAGGTTGTTTTTGCATTCAATTTTATGAGGATCGATTGTTATTTATGGTATTAACTCAAGTATTAATCTTAGATAGCTTAGTCAGTTACTATACTAATAGCCTAACACATATAACAATTATGTTTTTAAAATTAAACAGTCTGCATTATTTTTTGGAAATAACCATGCAGTAATTTGCTTATTGACCATTAAATGGATGAAAGCCTTGATTTAGCAGGTTGTGTGGTTTAACTCGATAACCCCCTCCCCTTAATGTCTTTCCCGAAGATACATAAGGAAAACTAGCTATGCATTTACAAAAAAAAAAAAAAAAAATCAAATTAGACGCATTATCATTAGATTGCTCAACCAGAATTTTATCTTTTCCCCTGATCATCAGCACAAGTTTATGCGTATAAAAGTCATACATTTCTCCATTTTTAAAACTAAACAAAACAATATTTTAAATCAGAAATATTGAAAAAAATTTAAATCATGCGCAACCTATTACTTTTCTAAAAATATTTTTCTATCAGACTCATGGTTGAGAAGATAAAAGAAAAGTTAGGATCAAAGTATGTTATGTATATTATGAACAAAAATATGCAACTTTTATACATTTAGCAATTCATCAAAATACAATCTTATTCTAAAGAAAGATGCAAAATGGTAGGAGTACAATTATTTTCTTTCTTCAACGGAAAAATAGCATTTTCTTGTGCGAACAGAGATAGATGTCAGTAGATGATGAATGCTATAAATTTATCATAATGCATCAACATTTCGAGGATTTTGTCCAAAATACGTACCAAAGTTTCACTCCATTTCAGAAACCGGTATGATGTCCCTATCTACAATTTTTTTTTTTTCCAAACGAGTTGGGGGGATATTTGCATATTTACACATTTTAACCGTCAGGGCAGGAGCAATGCATACCTCAGAAGCTGAAAAAATATGTCTGGGTAGCTGTCCATTTTTAGTCTGGTCTGGTCTTACCTATGATGACCACATATTGAAAAACCATATTTATCGCTTGCTATTATATACATTGATAACGCAAGCAAAACCTGGATTAATAAAAAAAAATGATAACAAAAGGATTTTTTTTCAAGGTTACCAATAAATAATTTTACGTCTCAGGGTGCTTTCACACCAACGGCGATAAAGACAAAAAACTTGCCTTTTCTCATCTACGCAACCGCAGAGAATATTTTTGAACTCAAAAATAGGACTTGCACATGCGTAGATGATAAAATACAGGAATATTGTCTTTGAAGCCTTTGGTGCGAAAGGTTATGTGATAACGACATTTTATACAAAAACGACTATTTCATAATGCATCATTCAAATTTCAAAGACTATATACAGTTCTTGCACCCATTATAACACACTATAAAACAATCCCGTAAAATTTTCCTTTTTAAACCGGCAGCTGAGTTGCACTGTTAAAAATGTCCGTAAGAAAATAGTAATATAACCATTTATTTGATTGTTATTTTACCAAATTTAATTACAGCAGTTGAATACCCATTAAAAAGATGGTACTCAAATTGCTGATTGTGAAAAAAATCGTTTATTCTCTGCTTCTTCTAAAGAATGTTTAACTAACCGTAATTTACAAGCGCCACTAAGTCTCGTAGTCAATAAGAATCGGGTTTCCATCTTGGTTGTGGAACCTTACAGGTCGTACGTTGTTGTTAAAATATGAATAAAGATTTATTAGTTCAAATCTACATGCGTATATAAAAAAGAAGGGAAAAAAAGAGGCTTAAGCAGTGGTTACTAAACAGAAACACATGCACACGCAAATCAAAAATTGGAGACCTCGAATTCCCGAGCTGTATGCGAATGAGCGAACCCATAATTTGAGCTGCTGAAGCTTGTTGGTGTTTTTATTTTTGCAGAAAATAAAATGATTTTCGTCAATATCCTCTTCATTCCAAGTGTACCCAATTGAGTACATTTTAAAATACTGTTTATTAACAACTGTTTGTGCAATTTGAAAGTTAAACACCTAATTGTTTTTGAAATTAATCAACAGATAGTTTACTTCGTTTTAACCCATTAAGCGCCAATGTTCCCATTTTGGGAACATTAACTTCTGATTTTTTTTTCAAAATACTCCTTCCGAATATCATTATACTGCTATTTTTTCTTCAAACCTCTATGTTTGAGACAGCTTCTGTAATTTTTTTAAAAAGCTCACTTGGTAATTAATATTTTTTATAAAAATGTTAAAAACCCGAAATTTGGCCTTTTGAACTCATTCAATACACATGCATATTTTTCCTAATAATATAATAATGAAAATTAATTTTGCACCTTAATTTAGATTATAGCTGTCTATTTTATAAAATATCACTGATCCAAAGTGAAAATTAAAAAAAAAAGGTTCGCAATTGACGAAAGAATAGCTTTGTCCCATTTTGGGAACATTGGCACCTTCGTTAGTTTCTGAAGCGAGTTAGGTTTCAGCATTCATTCGGCGCTACACCTGCAAAATAGAACACGTGCAACTTCCGGTGACTAACTGTCTCAAGGTTAGTTATATGTATCATCGCAGAAGCAATGCGTGAAAATAGACTACAAAATTGCCCTGTACGAAATTATAAGGACATCAAGAAAAAAGGCCGACATTTGATTCGATTACTAGAAAGTCGATCAGCATTGTGAAATGGAAAGACAACCATGTTGTTTGTTTAGCTTCCAATATTGAACCAGTTGAACAGATAGGTGCAACAAAAAAGTGGAGTACAACAGAAACGAAAAAAAATTGATATAGTGCAGCCTCATGTTGTTACTGCCTACAACAAATATGTGGGAGGGGTCGATCTGCTTGATCGATTCTTCAAAAATCAGGGGCAAGAAATGGTGGTGGCCATTTTTTTACCAATACATGAAGCATGGCTGTTGTAGCTGCCTGCTGACTGCATAGAGGATGTGAAGGAAAGGTCTCTAAGTTGGAATTTCTGCGATAAGTTATGACTACATGGATGAAAAGAGATAATGAGCCAAAACATTAGGATCATTTTCGTCCTGGTCCTTCTGGATCTGTATCCCAAGATGTATGCTTTGAGAGGATTAATTTCCTGTAAAATGCAGAAAGACGAGCAAGGTGCAAAGTTTGTCTAAAAAGCACTCACCTTCTTGGGATAAAATGTAGCGTAATGCTTCGTAAGAACTGTACAGCTCTCTTTCATTCAAAATAATAGTTTTAAAAAAAAGGATGTAATAATTAAAAAACAAAAAGGTGCACAAAACTTATACATTACAAACTGGTAAATTAGATTTTATTAATTAAAATCGTAAAAGCGGCTACTATTACGCAATAAACTACAAAAATTCAAATGTCTAATACAAAATGCATTTGGAATCTTATACCCCCATTAGGCGCCAATGTTCCCATTTTGGGAACATGCTGTAACTTTCAGTTATTTATTTTTTTTTTACAAATTCAAGTGAAATAGGTATAGATACCCTCTGTGTATTACACAAAAACAATTACTTATTAAAAAAAAATGTTGGATCATGTAGCGGCGTTTAATGGGTTAAACATGGAAATTGGGCATAAATTATTATTTGAACTAAATGTTGTTTTGCAATCATTTTTTGAATAAAAAAACCAAAAAATTGCTTCAAAATTGTTTGTACATAGTTCTGGGGTCTGAAGAGGATATACAGTAAATTTAGACCAAAAATGACTTTGAATCCAATCAAAAACTGAAATCTCAATTTTAATGGTGTTTGCCTGTTGAAAAAGAAGATTTATTGATAAATAAACGGCCGCTTCGAGTGGTGTAGATGGCCGAATGACTAGAGCGCAAGGTCGATATACCATACAACCGGGGTTCGATTCCCGCACGCTTCATTAACAGTTTCTACGCCTCAAAATGGTTCAAAAACCGTAAAAATTTAGCTTTGAAACCATTTTTAAATGGTTATAAAACCATAAACTTTTGTATTTACAGCTTTTTAACCAAGGTGATTGGAATTGGTTTGGGTCCCGTAAAGATAGAAAAATGTTCCACACCATAAATTTAACGGTGAATTAGATGGACAGACTGCTGCCGGCTGTTTAACCGTAATTTCATGATGAAATTTCTAACAGTTTGGTAGTGGAAAACCGTAAAAGTTACGAAATAAATCCGTAGTCGCTACGATTTTTTACCGTAAAGTTATTCCCGTAAGGTCAAAAACCGTTGCAACTAGGGACTTACTTCCTAACTTTTACGGTTTTCTATAAGCAACCCAGCTGGCGGTTTAAAACCGTAAATTTTGCGGGAATTTCTTACAGTGCAACCAGCAGATATTTCGCATGAAGTATATTGTACTTCCTCACCACAAGGGGAAAATATCTCGAAGTCAGTCAATTTTAAAAATTTTACTATTCCGATTAAACAGGATCGGATCATAAGAAGTATGGAAAAAATAAATTCCACAGTACAGTCCTTATTCATTATAACTGCCATCCATTAAAACGACTATTTCACTTCAACAACTGATGAGAAAATTTCAGGACTAGGTGAAGTAGTCGAGAAATTATAGTTATTGTAAATCCATTTCGTAAAATACATACTTACGTAAAGTACACAGATAAATAATTACATAAGAACTTCCACTAAAATAATATAAAATACACATATAAAAACTTGTAAAAATAAACTTAAAACGACATAAATAAATAATGAAAAGTATATCTAAATAAAATATAAAAGTCAAGCAACCAAGAATTGAGGATTTCCGATTGAATTCCGATTATTAATGAACACCGCAAACCTAGAAGTACGACTTAGCTCAAACACAGATTATGCATTTGGATGACACCAGATGGCGCCACATTCTTTCTTTGACCTAAGGGTGAAGGGAAGGGAACTTCTCCTCCCTCCGGTACTCTCGATGCTCGGAACGGCCTCGAGATTTCAGGGTCCAGCACGTATCCCCAAATGTACATGGTGTGTCTTCAGCGGGTCGTGTATCAAACACCCTACCCTCCAGCTGGAAATCCGATATTCTATCCATTAGATTACCACGGACTCACTAATACGTATTAATGTTGTTACTAATCCCCCTGGCATAGGAAATCCTACTAGGTCCAGGAGATCAATAACTTCTTTAGGCTTTAGGGTAACTGGCTTTAGGGTAATTATGCAGCTTCATTTAGAGCGAGGTACCACGAGGGCTGAAGTCTGACTTTTACCTCAAGTGTTACGGTCTCTTAATTTTGAACCAGATCCCAGATGAGAGACCGTAACCTGGGTTTGGCACCCCCAGAGGTATCGTTTCACTTGGAGGACATTCGAGCCACGACCTATTTAACGTGCACCAGCTCCCTTTAGTGTACACGATCCCTTTAGGAACCAGCCGCGAGAGGTTGTCACCCTCCCAAACACTGACCTAAGTCGATGTTGCTTCACTTTCTGTGTACTGTGGGAACCGAGCTTCTACCGACTGGTCCATGCAGGACATACGTATTAAGCAATCATTGCGTTGAGATGAAGGGAAAACAAGATTTATCGGAACTGTTTCGCGGACAGGGTAAATCGAAGCTGGCACAAATGGCATGAAAGCATTTCAAGATTTTATTGCAGGATACAAAATAAGAGACAAAAATTTGTTTTCTCCATCAGCTTCCAACTTTTATACGAATACTGCCGAGTATGCGAAATCTGCTTAACGAACAGTAAATTAAAACATAATGAGCAATTCCCAGAGCTAAAGAAGGATTCGCTATTCTTAAAGAGATGATGCTTTAAGTGATGTATTGGACAATGATATAAAGAAAGGAGTTTGAACTATATGCAGCGACGCATAAATCGTGAAACCTAAAATAGAGGTAAAAATGAGCCCCCCCCCCCCCCCAAAAAAAAATAACATAAATAAATACAGGTTTTTGAAATTTTCATAATGCATGTTTGTATGCATATACGGCCCGGTAGCAGAAATCGCGCAGAACGGGAGCGAGCGGTGCAGATTTATCTTGAAGCTTGCAGATTAATTTGCCACCTTACAAAAATTTGAGTAAAGAAATTGCCCCTTATTTTAAAATGTTTATCATTTTGTATATAAACTCCTGTATCAGAAGCAATATGTGAGAGTTGGGGTTCAATGATAAGTAATGTGATGGAAAACAGACCAAGAAGCAAATGATGGGTCATTGGAAGACATTGGCACATCAGATTGCGTGTTTATTATGCTCAATGGTCCTGAAAGTGGGTTTAAGAACATATGTAAATTTTTAAAAGCTTCATTAATTGGAAAATATGGGATTTCCTACTTTCAACAATTAAAGCATGTGTCCACACAAAGTTTGCTTTTAAACATGTTAGTTCAAAAGTAGTTAGTAGGGTAATTAATGATTCAGATAAATGTTTACCCTGTTTTCACTAAGTTATATAGTAAATAATTTTCAAATATTAAACCGTGTTGCTTTATTTCATTTTCTTTTAGATTGCATTAAATGCATGGGCATTTTTAGATTAAATTTATTTATAAGTTGTGCATGTATTGCTGTTGTATGTCAACTATTTTAAAGGGCATAGTTTGCTGTTTTTATGATTGTAAATTTGGCTCCTCATCATTTGGTGCCACAGATAAAATTTTGACTTCGGAAACTTGTGCTGCAGATTGATAGAAAAAATTCTGCTACTGAGGTATACGGTAAAATCACTAGTTGTGTGCGGTTCAAAGTAACTGGTACTCTTAATTTTCCAATCTAGAAAAAAATAGATCTGATAGCACGTTTGCTATGCATGAATGCTTGTGATATCATTTTGAAGATGAAAGAAGCCATTCTAGGCAACGAAAGGGCGTTTGTAATATTTTCTGCCAAAAATCTGAAAAAGAAATTTAAGAAAGGTAAACTAAAAAAAGTTAATTAATTCTGTAAATAACTCACAGCTTTCAAACTTCTTGAACAAGCAAAAACGAATAGTATGTGTTAAAAAATACACGATTTGATTTAATGCATTCCGTCTCGCCTTGTGGGCAAGGTGTTTATACCTGTGAAAAAACTCCAGACATGAAGTTAAGGGGGGGGGGGGAAATAGGTGTAGGGCGGCGCATTAAGAAGAATTTTCATGATTTTTTAAACATACAAAGAGTAAATATATTTTATTGAGATTTTGAGGTTATTTTACAGAATATATTGAAGAACATTTACTAAAATTTTCAAACATTTTTCTTGAAAAATCCCGAAGATATCAGCTGCTGTACACTGTAAGTCACCACCCGGATCGGCAGTTTGCGTACATCCTGGAGGTCACAGTTTTTATTTGAAATCATTTTTTTTAATTTACTTTTTTCATAAGTGTCTCTCCTAGTTGAATAAAATCATCACAAAAAATTGAATGAATGTTTATGATTCTAATTCAACTAGAGCGTATATATATAAAGAAAATGCGAGCTAAATTTGATAAGGATTGATCAAAAAGTCTGCGAGCTAGAGTGTACGCAAATTCGATAGTAACGCGTTTGAAAAAAAGAGTGGTAGTAAGGTAAATTTAAGGCAGTAATGAATCCATTTCTTAAAAATACTTATAGAAATTTCTATCCCAGGTCTCAATTGTTAAAAGAAACAAAAGGACATCTGCTAACGTTCTTCTGTTTCTCTAATACCCTTCAGGTCATTCATGAATGAGGGACTACCTGCTCAACCGCTTCGGAAGGGCGCTCGCTCAAATGCTTATAACTTTTAAACAACTTGTAATTTTGCTTTGAAATTTTCAGGGTATATTATTATATAATTGTAGAATCGATTTATGAATTTTTTTTTATTTTAACTTTTTGAGACATCTACACCTATTCCCCCCCCCCCCCTAAAGGTATTCCCTAAGTTTAACCCCTTACTGCATAATGCAGAAAATTTCACACATAGTTTATTTTTTGTTATAACGAACAGAAAATGTTTTGTCCACTAGTACACGCTTTATCCCATTAGAAACAAAAGAGGCCAGATATTAATTATTCGCAACCACGTACAAGTGACCGCACACTTTTTATTGATAAACCTGCAATAGTCTGTTTTTCAAATCCTGGCACACCTGTTGTCATATTTAAAATAAAGTCTTGGGCCTTCTTGGTTTCCTCAAAAATACCTGAAATTTTGAAGTGAAAAATGGAGGAAGGAAGCTTGTCTTTCAGAAATAAGTTCCCTAATATAAACAAGCATTCTTATTATTTTCGATAAGCATGCAGTTCTTAGTCCTTAAATTAGTACTAAAAACAAATTATTTCACAACCGCAATAAAGCTCCGAAATCCGATTTTGATAGTTTTGAAAGACAGGAAAAAAAAAAAAAACCCCATACACAGCAATCATCGAGAAGTTAAAACAATTTTTAGCAGGAAAATTCCGTTTCAAATTCATTTTCGAAGTACGATAAGATAAAATGCCTTTCTTAACATGTGACAATAATTTAAGATTCAATGTCGAGGTAGTTCTCCGAATTTTGTTCATAATTATTCTTTGGATAGAAGAGTTATGCTGAGGAAGTAATTGGCTTGAAGAAAGAATTATAACATGCGTTACTTCCAAAATTCACATCTAAGACATTTAATTCAACAGTTATTAAGAAAATATGCATATTTTAATGACTGATAAAAGATCAAATAAAAGTTCTAGATAAAACTTTTTCTATCAAAAACCGAGTATTTTGAAATTACTAAGAATTGCATCTGCTACTTAGAAAGGAAAATAATTTAACTACATGAAATAAGCAAATCTCTTAATCTGAAAAAAAGGAGAACCAAGAACAAGAGTTCACATACCTATTACTAAAGTGGTTTTTCCCTCCTAATTGGCTGCTGTTGACCTGTGCTAATTGCAGACCTAGTGCGTTCCCCAGAGATTGGTACCATCTCTTTCAGGGGCACCACAATGAATGTGGTACCATCGCCGCATGAGAATTTTGACGTCTGGTATCTTCACCTGAAAGGGTAAGTAACCGGACTCTGCTGATGCGAAATTGCTTTAGGAATTTGATTTAGCCGTGAGTATCCAAGCCAAATGTCTTTTACATGCCACATAATCATACGATATGGGCGCAGATAATTTTTTGCATCTAAAAAATTCACCGACACTGCCAGGCTCGATCCAATGACATGACCTATCAAATGATAATAAGTACAACACAGATGTGTCTGTTTTTCATGGTGGAAGAGCCAAAAATGTCTATACAACGCCAAACCATTGCTTAAGATTTTTAGCAATGGAGAATTTTTGGCCAAAAGAGAATGAAGTTGAATCAAGGAACAGATCACATATCACAAGTTACAGATAACATTTCTTGCGATTGTGAATTGCCTAACAAATAGTAAATATTGCATGGGTAACAGTGCACGAAAAACGAAAATTAAGACATCCCATTAAAAACTAATGCTGTAAGTTAATTTTTTAACGGATTGAGAGTACAACATTTCTGCATTTGGCAATATTTTGACTTACAAAAAGTATATAGATGTAAAGGTATAGAAATATCCACTTCGTAGAGTGCATTGTACAGCAATCTTCTCAATTGGTTAATTTCTAATAGCAAAATGCAATTCAGTGGCGTAGTGAAGGCCGGGTGAAAAGTATTTCACACCCCGGGTGGCGATTAAGCAATTGGATCACTTGCATTTTAACATATGATCATTTTTGACACAAAAATAAATATTTTCTAACACATTTTTCCAATGCATATATATATAGTAATGAGTCGGAAAAAAAGGTACTGGTTTTACTATTAAGATAAAATTATCTTGACCCCCCCCTGCTATGGATAGTAGTTTTTTGTACTTCCCTCCCTTAATCTGAAGTTCCTGCAGAATAAAGGAACTGCAATTTTTTACATAGCTCTGGGAGCCAAAAACTGTATCCGCGGCATTTTTTCAAAATTTAAACAGACTGAAAAGAAAATGTTTTAAAAACTTACTTACCAATATTTCCGATGAAACTGAATTTATTCATCCATTTTAAAGCACTAAACACAATTTTCTGCAAACAAAAATTTAATTCAAACATATAATATTCCGTCCACGTCGCTTCAAACTGTCAGGAATGTTTTGCCCTGAAATTTGATGCCACAAGCAAAAAATTAAAATATAGCTTCTGATAAAATCTTCAAGTGAAAATTCAACGACGCGATTACAAATTTCACCAACAAAAGAAAAACGCTATTATATTTGGACAAGAACAAACACTGAGAAAAGACCAAAAACCTCGCACTTCCTAACGCACCAGAAGAAAGAGAAAAGTACACCGATTTCGTTTTCCGCCGAGCTACAAATACTCTGCAGAAGAACTCGAGAGCCAATGAAAAGTCTTCCTCCGCTCAGCCAATCAGGTTTCAGCTCGATGAAAGGATGAACCGCACATGAAACAAAACTACTTTTTTTTAGTGGAATATTTTTTGTGTAGTAACTTTTTTTTAGTGAGGATCAGTTGCTGTTATGGATTTCACGACACAAGTGTCAAAAAGTACAGAACAGATAAATATTTCTTAGAGCGAAGGTGAAGCGTTTGAATAAGTTAACCTGATTGATCGATTATAAGAATCCTTTTCTCATAAATGATCAAAATTTAATGTTTGCACATATTGTGTGCATCTTTTGTGTGGGGGTGGAGAGGATTTTAAATCAAAATTAGTATTTATCTTACGTTTTTGCAAAACAGCAGTGTAAAAAAAGTAATAAATGTTTCCTCCCCACTCCTTCTTTGAAAAAAACATGTAAAAACACCAAATTAACTAATAGTTACTTTATTGTATAAAATCTCACTAAGAGCACAAAAGTTCTACACAGTTTATTTCGGAAAATATCTTAAGCAAACGCTTGAAAACGCCTAAATAAGTAACTAGGGAAGGGGGGGGGGGGAGAGAACGAAATAAATGCTCATAACTTCGTGAAGAAAAATAATTCAGTATTTTTTTTTTTTTTCTGCAACATGGATTTGGTTTTGTTCTTGCATCCTTTATTTACGTTAACTATTTATTTTTGAACTAAATACCACGTAAGTAAGAAATAGAATACCTTTGTGCAACAGATTAAAAAAATTTAAAGCAAAGTAAAATAAGCGCAAATTTTGTAAAATTGCAAACATTCGTTCGCGGTTACAAAGAATCCTTTATTCAATGCGAAAGATGCAAGCTTATACGATGGAAAAGAGGACTGGCTTCAGACGGATCATCATCTAGAAGCTCACTGTTTTTACATCGAAAAAAAAGAGTTTCTTGTAGCCTCAAATGACACATGTCTGAAATTTATCTTTTTCTTTTTTTGCAAAAATTGTGCATTTACATTTTGATTAAATGTCCTGTTTTAGTCTTTTGAGACCTTGATAGCTGTTGTTGCCAGGTCGTCGGACTGCCTTATTCGCGTTATAAAACAAAATAAATGGATAAATAAGCAAATAACATTCTGATCAAACGAGGGAGTGGGTTAAAAATTATAATTCTCAAGCCAACCTTATGTTAGTCAAACAAAATCCAATAAAATTTAATTGCTTCTCTCTCCTGGTAGTTTCAAAAGCTTAGAAATACACAAGAAAATAAAAAAAGCTCTTTTGTCTGCATGAGTTCTGCCGCTTTCCCAAACATATAAAAAGCAGTAAGGGTTCGTACGCTTTTGGCAAAACCAAAAATAAGGACTTTTTAAGGACCTACAAAAAATTTTAAGGAAGGCACAAATTTTTCGCAATATACAAACTGTTATGTTTATTTCAAAAGGAAGCATTATTGAAAGAGGAAATTGATTTAACATCGCATTTTTATTAGGTACACAACAGAAACACTTTTATGGAGCTCTCTTTGTCTTGTTGCTTTTCTAATGTCCAATACAGTCAGAGAGTTAAATAATTATTGGAGCTAGTAATAAGAAGCACACAGCACAAGTATTAATCATATGTAAGCAAAGTGAAAAATTATCAAAAATAGTTAATGCTATAAAATACAAGTTAAATGAAAAACAATTTAAATAAAAAAAAAATGTTAAAGAAAACGCTGCACTTTGTGTTGAGAATTTGTGTTTAATTTAGATTTTTTTCATTTTACTTAACTTATGTTGCCAGCATCTCAATTTAGGCTTACTTAAATTTTTATCTCTGACATAAATAATTTTTTTAAATTATTTAGAAGAGCGTACAAAAACTCTGAAAAAACTTTTTCAACTTGAGAAAAAGATTTCATTTTGGAAACATCATACAAATAAAAAAATGGAGCTTATTCGCTTAAAACATTGTACATTACCCTCAAATAGTAACTACCAAAATTTAACCAAAATAAAATTTCAAAAAATTGAATAATATTTTTAAATAAAAAATAAAACAAGCAGACTAAAGACTGCAAATACTAAAACAACTGTCAACTTTTTAAATAATTGATATATTTACAAGACGCAAAGAGATAGAAGTCTCAAAAGCTGTGTGCAATTTTCGGCGAAGCACGTGCTAAATGTTAGCAAGTTTCCGAAAAATAGGCTTTTACACTTTCGCGTTATAAGTTATGAAAATTCATGTAAATTAATACATGTCTTTTTAAAAAGTTTCTTCAAACATTTTTTTGTTTTGTAGTACAATCCCTTTAGATAAAAATACTTGTATAGCAGCTTGAAAAATCGGATCTTTTTGCAAAAAATCGAATTTTCGAAGTTCACAAATAAAAAAACAGAAAAACTAGGGGAAAACGGAGCATTTGGCAACTATGGTGTATAGGTTTAAGAAGAGGTCCATTCCTTCAATTTACTGCAAATTAAGAAATTTCACGAGATACAAATTTTGATTAACACAGCAAATATCCATCATCTCCCACACAACAAAACCCCACAGTGAACGATCGCGAAGCCAAATTGCTTGATAAAAATTTACTAAATATTAAAACATTACTTTACAACAAATTATTTTTTTAGATATATATTTTTTATTTGATTTAAAAAAAAACAATGGGAGAACAAACTGTTTAGCGAAAGATCAGCTAAAAAGAAGCGATAATCATACATGCGATTGGTCAAACGCAAAAAAAGCTGAAAGTTTTTTTTTTTTTTTTTTGCCTACATATTAGTTAAATGTATCTCTTTTATTGAGCTAGATGTCAACAATATGCATCTTTGAAGTATTAACACCGCCCCCCCCCCCCGCCCCTTAAATTAAAAAAAAAAAAAAAGTTCTAAAAGCAATATTTATTTAATGATTACTTCTTAAGAGCTGCTCCCACTTGCTTTATTGATAATTGTTTAGAATGTAGATCATTTAGTAACAATTTTCATGCAAAAAAAATATTTATTTACTTTGAAATTAAATTTAATAAATAGTATCGAGTCCCGAATTTGAAATCCCGAAATTCGGCTCTTTTTCTAAAATTCCCGATTTTTGTTTATTCATAAAAATTTTTCTCCTTGAGTCCTTAAAAGTCCGTTTTTCAAATTTTATTCCTTTTTCTTTTCTTTTTTAAAAGCAAAACGAGGGAATTTGTGTGATTCATTTTTCTGTGGTCTAAAATGGTGCCCAGTTACTGGGCACCATTGCATTTTGCACACATGCTTGTGTTTTGATTCGACTTCTCTTACTAATATTTAATTTTTTTTTAGATGTAGCTCGATTTTCTTTTTCATACAATTGTAGGAAATAGCAAATTGGGAGCTGCCATGTGGGTGGGTACAGGTAAATTTTAACTGAATTGGGTGTTGTAGTTTAAAGCATTTTATCAAAATCCATGAACCTTTTCTTTTTGTCAGAATATATAACACATCAATTTACTTATAACTTTTCAAAAAAATTTAAAAAAAGAGGTAATTATTTATTTACCAGTTGAGAAAGCACTGAAATTTGTAGTAAAAATGCGATGATGTTTATGTAAGTCCGCCATTTTTGGTCCTGTCAATCCACCGTTTTGGGTCTGTCCGAAAGCCGTGATAATGCCGGACCCGAGCAAACCAAATTCGAGGTTCGATTAAGTAGTTGAAATGAAAGAAGTTTGATTCTTGTGAAGAATACAAAACAAAGCAAAACAAATAGAGCGCATGGGTTCCTTCTTAGTTTCACAAAAAAAAAAAAAAAAAAAAAAGCACCTAGAATAAAAAATAAGGACTATTTAAGGACTTTTTAAAGCCTTAAAAATGAAAATGAACATTAAGGACTTTCTAAGGACCTTTAAGGACCGTACGAACCCTGAGTATGGGTATTTCAAAGTTTAAGACATTCTATTTCTATTAAATATTTATTTGAATAAAGCAGATTTCAGACCCAAGTTGAAAAATGAAATGCGATTGCGAAAAGTTAGAACAATTCTTCAGTTATTTAAAATATTTGCAAAGATTAATTTTCATTGATAACAATAAATAAGTAAATATTTCTTCATTTCAGATGGAAGAATATCTTATTCTTTCAGAGTTTAACGCACGGTTTTAAACTGAGTACTTCTCGAACTAACCGGAACATGTTTCCGAGAAGACAATTTATCTATAGAATTCAGATTTAAATTGAAGCAGAGGAAAATGCCGATTCGGAAATCTTTTGGCTATTCTTCAACATTATAAAGTATTTTGATTTTGTTACTTTTTGGTTTTCGAATGTATGGTGCATTTAGCATAAGTGGGAGTACTTTTGGTTCTTTGCTATTATTGATTTGTCTTATTTTTCCGCTAAATCAAGAGCAAAAAAAAATATTTCTCCCCATTTTAAAATTTGGCAAGCCTCATTGGCTTATTACTTATGTGTAGCTTCCCTACTTTCACCTGTTATTAATGCTACATGCTAATGATAATAACATGTGAAAGTAGAGACTATCTGCATAAATTCATGTAATTACTCTGTTTTATAAATTTGTGCACATAGGAGATGCAGATTGTTGCAGATAGCTGATTATTAATTTAATGTTTATTTTATTTATCATGTAAAAAAATAAATTAACTAAAAGAAGAGGTAAATCATATAATCTATAAAAGTTATTCGGAGTGGAGCCGGATCAAATATTTAGAAGTCAAAGTGGAGCTTGAGCGGAAAAACTCAAAAAAGTGCCTGCTTCAGATTCATGTACATGTTAGGATTGACAGGATGACTTAAAACCACGTAGTGGTGCAACATACACAGTCCGACCACGAAGTTTCGACACTTGGGCGTTTCGGCGCATGGCAGAAAAAGACGAATCCATTCCAGTTTTAGGAAGTTCTTTTATTAGCAGGCGAGTCAGAATCTTTGCTACTCCGTTTGTTGAACGCAACAAAATTTATAAACTGGCATATAAGGTCGAAGTAAAGTGTGCTAAAGGAACTAAAACGAGAACAGAATACGGTGCATTCCTTATACCAGCAGTTTCTCTCTTGAACATTAATGGATTCTTCTTGGTACTCTGCAGGCAGAGGTCCATTTCTTTTTTCTTTTTTTTTGCCGGTAGAACTGTAGCTCGAGTTACTTATTAATATGAAAAAAAAAAAAAAAAAAAACTACTTTTCAATACCAGCTTCGGATATCAATGTTTTAACAAATCTAATTTGTGATCTTGCCACGCAAATAACATTAAATTACATAAAATAATAATAATAATAAAAAAGTGTAACAAATAGAGGAAAGGGCGTCCCGAGGTACCTCTATGAGAGTTGCCCTATCCTTTACATTAACGCAGTGGTAATTTTATAAGTAGCACCCGCATATTTATTTACATAAGCTATAAATCCTTCGACATTAATCATTTCCTACCCAGTTGCGTTTGTTCCTTAAATATTGCACTAGCAAAACCCAAAACAAATGAGTGAAATATTCACAGAAATACCAATAGTACCAGAATAACTAATCGAATGTGCTAACAGAAGTCCTAAAGTAAACGATGAGAACTCGTAAAACCTTGTTAATCCGAAAATTTCCTCATTCCTCATTCCTCCCCCTTAAGTGTGCCAATTAGTTCGGATCTAATTCTTCTGAAAAATATGCGATCGTCAATTATTTTGAATTGTTATCGTTTTTAATAAGTACCAATTCAAATATTTTATTCGGCAATTATTTTTGTCTATTTTATTCTATTGAGAGGACATATCATGTTTTATTCGTTAAGCAAGTAGTTCAGACAAACCACTTTTCCGAATTTTATTGTGAATGGTACTTCTTTGAAAAACTAATTAGAAATAATTATTTCATGCGTAATTTCATAGAAAGTCGTTCGTTTAAGGCACAATATAAGCATTTTATATTGAGCTTTTAGATAAACAGCTCAAACTGAACAAAATTCTGAACATAATTACACGCATCAAGCATCCTAGTCAAATTAATAAATTACCTTTCCTTTAGGGAATGCAGATGCAAGATTTTCGCTTGAATAAATGTACCTCTGAAAATTTCTCATTTGTTCTGAGAAAAATTGAAGCCATTTATAAAATTTTCTCTCATAAGCGATGAAGAAGAAACTCTCAACGCAAGCGTTTCTAATTTTAAGCTTCAGGAAATACTCAATTCTTATAAAAGTTGGAGCTCAAAGACTAGAGGGGTTCATTAAATTTCCATTTAAATCATTAATAGCAATAAAAATACTGAAATATAATTCAGATTTCGAAAACCTATATTTTATATTCTGAACATGTTCTCCCGTATAGAATAAAATCCTAATTAGTTTATCCTTAATGCTGATTACGATATCTATTGATGTTAAATTTGAAGTTTTAAAACTCGACAAAGCATCTTCGTCTTTTTATTTTGAGGTACTGAACAGCAATAATTAATTGCTTTTAATGTGTATTTTTGCTCAGAAGATTTCTTGTGACTTTTTGAAAGTAAAGTACAATTGGGTAATTCATTAAATCCAAGCCGAGACTTTTAAAATCCTTCGCTAATTTGAGGATATCATTAAATCAAATGTATACTGTATTTGTGATTATATGATGTGTTTGCGACAATTTTCCGGGGGAAGGAATATTATTTCGAATAACAATGTTCAGCTTCTTCTGGTTGACGTAGAAACTGACCACAATGTTTTTATATCATAGTACATTCAAAGAAGTAGAAGTAACAACTAATCAGAAGGACCTGAAATTAGACATGAGCATTAAAAATTTGTTTAGCGAAGTAAAGATGTAGTTCAAAGATATTTCAATCGATGGAACTGTGAGAGCGAATGAAGAAAACTCACCATGGGTTCGCAACGATGGATGGAATGTGTTTCATACGTGTGCTTGAAATATTGATAATTGGAGAAAAACAATACGCACTTAAGGACAAATAATAATTTAATTGTAATAAAATAAACATGTTCTCTTGAAAATAAAAAACACTTATTCGTACGTCATGAAACAAATATCGATCGCCACTGAAGCTCTCCGAGTTAAAAGCAGTGCTGAGGAAGGGGGGGGGGGGGGGAATGGCCGGCTCCGACTACTGGATTTTAACGAATCCGACTCCTAGATTTTAAAGAATCCGACTCCAACTCCCAACTCCGATCTTAGATTTTAAAGAGCACGATTTCAACTCTCAACTCCGATCTTGGATTTTAAAGAGCACGACTCCAACTCCCGACTCCGACTCCTGGATTTTAAAGAATCACACTTCAACTCCTGACTCCAACGTCCCTTATCTGACATACGTACCGGATATGGGCTCTGATGTTTGAAGCAGGAATATCCTATGCGTGTTTTTGAATATTCTAAAGTCTCCGAATACATTGTAAGCTTTTAATTTACATATTATATGAAAATATGCAAATTAGTCAAATTTTATGAATCAAATTTGACTTCTCGGATCACCAGATTGGATATTCTATGCTTTCTGGGAGGGGCGAGCGGGACTCCAGAAGACATCGGATACCAGGCATGAGATCAACTCTTAAATATCCAGAATCCGATTCGACGGCTGTGCAAAAGATTTGATAATCTATCACGTCAAATTTGATTTTTAAATTATATTAGCATGTCTTTAAAATATATGTAAATTAAAAACTTACTGCTTTGGAATGTTTAAAAATATGTTTAAAATTCGCAGGTTTCACACATTATAGCCGAAAATCTAGTACGGTACGTTCAAAAAAGAGCTGATATCTTGTAAAATGAATATCAATGCATTCCTATCTCCACCTTAGTCTCTTGAAAACAAAATTCAATTCCAGTCCCCTCAGAAGGCATCGTATATCCGTATAGAATTTACAAGTTTCAAACATCAGAGCCGGATATCCGATAGAGAGTCGTCATACAAGAAACAACGGATATCCGGTATCCGACAAAATCAATGTCCGATGCATCCCTAATCCTGACCTTCTTTCCTAACTTGAAAGCAAGATCCTGGTTGCGCTACTGTATATGAGTTATTCTCGCGATATATGAGAAAGTACTGTCACACTAATGCTAGTCTTCAAAATTTAAAAAATAATAATATTAATTTCATTAATGCCATTATTATTCACATTTTAAAGTTTTTTTACAATGGAATTGACAAAAAATTGCATTTTTAAAATGAAGTTACATTTTAAAATGTCATTTTCCTTCCAGGTATGTCATCAGCAATGGAGCAATGTTTTTAATAATTACTATCTTCAAAACCCACTGTACATTTCTTGTATCTTAAATGACGAAAACACTTAAAAAAAAATGCACAATGCATAAGTTAAAAAAATTTTTTAAAAGATTTTTAAGAAGATAGCGCTTACTATTTCCGGTTAAACTTTACAGTATGATTGGCATGCCAACTTGTTATTAGTCAGAAAAAAATTAAAAAATAAACCTGGAGTCGGGAAGTTTTTAAGCGAATCCAACTCCACAGCTCTGGTTAAAAGGCAAACATTACGCAGGCTTAGGCGTTTTTCAAAACAAAAGTATTTAATCTCAAGTTTTGACTTTTTCTTTCGGTATTTCTGCAACTCCGTTATCTCCTTAGTTTTAAGAATAAAAGGATAATTTTTAAGGCATTTAAAAGGGGGGGGGGGAGAAAGAAGAAGAAGAAAAGCATCCTTTCATCTGTTCCAAAATTTTTTTTAACTTTAACGTTTTTTTTTTTAATAGCTTTTATTACACTTGATCGGTCGAGGTGTAAGTTTACTTTATTATTATTATTTTTAAAATTTAAATAAATAAAGTAACTCTCTATGCACCACAGAATATCACATAGGGCCGAAAGGTAAGTAATACAACAGTACAAAAAGAAAACACAAAATAAAAGAAACAAACAATTGAAAACAAACAAAAGAATAAATAAAATGCTTAAAAGATTAACCCTTTAGCTGTTACCTATCAAGACATCACACAAACCGTCACGTCGGGTCATATAAACCCAAATTAAAAATTTAGTAAATTGGGTATCAAAAAATGTAAAACATTGGTTTTAATTTCAATATAATGTAAGAATATGTAACATATAAAAAGCATAGAAGAGAAAAGAAATTAAAATTGTACCTGGGTACATATGACCCGACGTGACAGCTAAATGGTTAAAAGTCTCAACGCTCTGAACCAGAGCAGATGGAACAGGTGGCCAGGAAAAGGACAACTTCCTCAGCTTCCGCACTAGAGTATCTCTCTGGGATCCTAAACGTCTACATCGAAACAACTTATGTTCTGGATTCTCCTTATCCTGGCCACAACCACACAAGCGACTAGCATTAAGATTGAATATATGCAAGTAATCCTTACCATGATCAGTAAGAAATTTAATAGAAAAAAGGCGTTAAGTTTGGGATAAGCTTTTCAGGGAAATCAAGCTGAGCCTTATCCAAAAACCCGTCCAACAATGACCAATGAGAAAGATGAATCAATGAAATATTTGCATATCTGATACATTTCAACTTTTTAGTAAATTTCTTTAACTTAAAAATAAAAGCTTGTACTTAAAACTTTTTTCATACTTGTTTTGCTTAACACTTTACCGACCGATCCCCTATTTAATCGTCTTTTTATCGTCAATGCCTACCGACCGATAGCCTATTAATCGCGTTTTTTCTCGGGCTACCTAAAAATAGCTTATCAATCGGTAGCCATGGCGATAAACAATTGCCATTTGCTATGTCATCTGCATTTTATTATTAGTATTGAGGTACATTGGCTCACTTGTATTAAGTGCGTTGCTTCGCCAGGGAGAATCGGCTGCTGAGCGGCGCGGCGGTCGGACATGCGTATGCTGTTGAGCTGTAGGTAAAGTATTAAAATAAAAACGCCTTCTAGTGAGTCAAGGAAAAGGAATCGAGAGTATAGCAAATGAAAACATTCCTAGGTGTTGTTTTAAATTAAAACAACTCCTTCTGAATATAACAAAACGAACACTACACTGTTAGAAATTTCAACATGAAATTACGGTTAAATGACCGGCAGCAGTCTGTCCATCTAATTCACCGTTAAATTTACGGATTGGAACATTTTTCTATCTTTACGGGACCTAACCATTTCCAATCAGCTTGGTTAAAAAGCCGTAAATACAAAAGCTTACGGTTTTATAACCATTTAAAAATGGTTTCAAAACAAAAAATTCAGCGTTTTTGAACCATTTCGAGGCGTAGAATCTTCGAGGCGAACAAACGATAAACGCAGCCTGCGGGAATCGAACCCAGTTGTTTGCCAGGCCAACGTTGCTCGCTAACCACTCGGCCATCGGCACCACACAAAGCGGTTATGATTATTTATCAATAAATCTTTCTTTTCAACAGGAAAACTGCATTAAAATTGAGATTTCAGTTTTTGATTGGATCCAAAGTCATTTTTAGTCTAAATTTACTGTATATTGACGAAAATCATTTTATTTGCTGCAAAAATTAAAATACAAACAAGCTTCAGCAGCTCAAATTATGGGTTCGTTCATTCGCAAAGAGTTCGGAAATCCGATGGCTCCAATTTTTGATTTACGTGTGTATGTGTTTCTATTTTGTATCCACTGCTTAAGCCACTTTTTTTATCTTCTTTTTTTATATACACATGCAGATTTTAACTGATACATCTTTATTCATATTTTAACAACAACGTACGACCGGTAAGGTTTCGCAACCAAGATGGACGACCGATTCTTATTGAGCGCTTGAAAATGACGGTTAGTTAAGTGTTTTTTAGGATAAACAGAGAATAAACGATTTTTTTCGCAATCAGCGGTTTGAGTACCATCTTTTTAATGGTTATTCAGCTGTTGTAGTTAAATATGGTAAAATAACAATCAAATAAATATTTATTTTACTATTTTGTTACGGAAATTTTTAACAGTGTACTTAAATTAAATTCCTCCTCCTAAATTCAAAAGTTTCCCTAATCCGAAGTTTTAAATGTTTTTGCTTTTTGCACTTGATTCGCGTTTTTTATGGCAAAAAATTGCTTTTAAACAGCTAATATTATGTGTTATATATATGTGTATAACCTCTATTCAACGATTGTCTATGCATCGTTAGATAATTTAGTTCTGTCACCTCAGAGATTTAAAAAAAAAAGTTTAATCTATATCAAGGTTTGTATATTTATTTACATACTGTGATAGGCAATAAGGGCTCAAAACCAAGCGTTCCGTTGGATTGACCCGAAAAAGAAAGGTCAGCATTAAGAAAAACAGTTGCCCATGCTACAAGTAACGGGCAGCATTCCTCTATTCTAAATCGTTTTCAAGACAAAATTTACTGTAAGTTGTAAATGTCACACTAAGCCCTCTTTTTTTTTTCACTGAAAAAAAAGGAAAGAAGAAACGCTAAAACGCATGAAACAAGAACAGGCACGAGATGCCATAGAAACTTCACGCCTATTAAATATGAAATGAAGGTGTAGTTTCAATTTCACACATCCCAAAGAAAGGGAATTTCCAAACCAATAATATAAAGTTTTTTTAGCGGCGAAAAAAAAACTTAAAGCAAGCGGATGCCTTTTTAAAAATTTATTTCTTCAAAAAGCCATGTTTCAAGAAGTATCCGCGGATGGTTTCCTAAAAGCCTTATTAGCCAGGCTAAAGGTGAACTTGATTAGTATTCCGCACCCACGAATGCCGACGTTCCACTTACAGAGTTTTTAAAAATACCAGACGACGTAAAGCCGCCATGTTTATTCTCATTCTCAAACGATAGCTAATAATCTGATGGAAACATACCGCCAGCTCTTGACATTGCGTAACGTATGTGGCTCAAAAACGTAAGTTCTATTATTTAAAAGACAAAGAGATGAAAAGGTAATTGTAGCACATGTCTAGCGATCATGAAAATGCTTGAATGGAGTTTTGCTGGTTTTCTCCTAATAGAGACACAGAAGCGAAAGAGACACCATACAAACCCTCTAGGAAAGAGTCATCATCCATAAGTTGAACAATACGTCTTGACTTTGGAATTGGAGGAATACTCATTTATTTTGTGAAATTGGCAGAAAGTTTCAAATTGGCCAAGCTGATTAAGAGCCATAGTACTACTTACTTACCGCGTGACTGCGAACCGATAGTCTCAGCAGTCAAGTTATTTTCCGAGGTTAATAGTCATGGTTGATCCCGGACGTTTTTCGTTAACATTTCAAGTGACATCTCAACTTTCTTCAGAGCACATTCTTTTTTTTTTTTTTTTGTGGTTAGGCGATGGCCCCTCATGCAAAATTTTTAAGGTTCAAAACCAGCCCAAGTCGGTGGAATTGAAATAGACCTGACTCATATCGTATTATTATGTAGTAGATTAAAATCCCTACGGTTTATCTACTTGGCTTGGATCCTTTCAGCTAAATTTAAATTCCTTGCTCTTTTGCATCCTTAGAGCCCACATGCTTCCTCCTGGTGAGGAAACGGAGCGTCAAAACGTTTAAGTGGTAATGGCATCCGCCGATAATCACACTAAGGGTGCTTTCATACCAAAGGCGACGAAGACAATATTCCTGTCTTTTCTCATCTAAGCAAGAGCAAAGCATGTTTTTGCCTTCATATTTGTCACCTTTGTGCTTTGGTGTGAATACACCCTCACTCTGCAAATAGTGAGGAAGCAATACTCACAGCCCCATTAGAAACAAAGAAGGTTTTCTTTTTTTGTGCTCTGAAGGAGCTTGAGACATGCCAGCGCCCTGAATCCTGAGTCATACATATCACCCAACTTCAACGGGATATACTTAGGGCTACCAGACTTGAAGTAAAATATTAGTATTAGCTTTTGTTAGTTAGTTTAATTAGCTTTTGCTAAACTAAATTTTCGCTGGAAAAACACTGCTACGATTCCGTCATAATTTAATGTATTTCATTCACCATCAAGGAACAGAGTAAATTTTTGGACAAAGTGTAGTACATTTATTCAAGCAAATTACTACAGCCGTTCTTCTCTACCTTCAAAAATTGAACAAATATCAATTACAAACTTTTTCTCCTGAAGTAACATAAACAATGAATCGCCGAAAAACAATCTCTTTGAAAGCTAGTTCAATCCAACAATAAGCCAAAATGTGGACAGGTTATGAACCGAAATGGCTGACAAGTGTGTTCGTATGAGTCGCAGTCTTAGCATGTGGTGCATATTCCTCTTCGTCATCAGCATGCTTCACTCGTCGCGATCGCAGGGGATACAAAATGATCGTTATTGCTGAAAATGGGCAACGGAAAACTTTATTTACTCGAAAAGAAAACAAAAGTTTCAAAGAGCTACAGCTAAAATGATCCGTTTAGCATATATATAGTTCAAAAATATTTTATTGTCACTGTTTGAGAAGGACTTGCGTTATGAAACAACATTTTGTTACTCTTTTTTAAGTCGTCGTGACAATTTCAAAAAAGCTTTTCGGAATTTCTTTAACTTTTTTTTCAAAAGTTTTGATAACTATATTTTACAGTTCTTACGAAAAATTTCACAAGAATTGTAATATTAAACATAAGATATATCTATTATGATTGAAGTTCAAAGAGATATTTAAAATAACAAATATTATTCTTCTCCTTTTTTTTTTCTCCCCTTAAAGTGTGCTAAAAGCAGGAATACCCAATTAACTTTTAATAGGGATAAAACTAAAAAAAAAAAAAAAGACAGAAAATCTGAAATTCAACGTAGTAGCCATCTGCGACACAATGACCGTCAATGTTGGTCAAAAGGACTTAAAGTACAATTGACTTCAAAACACAACATCTATATATATATATATATCTATATATCTATATATATATATGTGTGTGTGTGTGTGTGTGGACCATGGAAGAAAATTGCACAACCGCACTATGTCATTTTAATCAACTTTTTAGTAGAGTAGTTGAAGTCTCTTTTTTACATTTCGACCAGCACGGCAATTAGCCCATATGGTTGCAAGAATATAGTGCAGTTTTCTTCCGAGGTCTACGTATCTGTTTAAAAATTTTGAAATTCCCTAATTACCCAAAAAAGCATATTTGACGTATTACTGAATGGTATTTTTTCTTTCCAAAACAGACACGTTAATATCACACACTCACCTAGTAACCAAATTTCTCGCAAGTAATGTTTCTACAATGAAACCTACTTAAGAAGTCATATTCATAAATATTTGCATTTTATGAAATAAAATATTTAAATTGAAGTTTGGACCCAATGGGGGAACTCTTTTGAATTTGTTGAGATAACTCTGGAAATATGTGACTTCCGCTTAATAGAAATACTTAGAAAGTTATAGCAAATGCAAGAATTATGAATTTGAAAGAATTCAACTCCGCAATTTTGAAAACGGATTAAATTTCAGCAGCTAAGATTGCAAATATCATTTAGATTTCAATTCTCCGAAAAGCAACAGAACTGTTTGTCATCATCATATTTTATTTTCTACGCTGGATGGAAGCTGCAAATGACCCGTTATTATAAAAAATCGAGTCCAGAACAATTTAGACGCTTACCCTTCGCAACGTCACAGCAATTTAAAATATGAACATATTATATATGAAGAATGTTCGATCTGAACCACTAAAAATTATTTAAATTTATTTTTTTCCTAGGCAACCGCTATGCTTTAAAAAAGAATAATGATGATTTGAATGGTATCACAATGTTTGGCCAGTAACATTCAAATTGTTAAGTTTTTCTGCTGGTTAACACAGGCGTTAAGCGTCGTAAGCATTTCTTTTTGCAACAAAAACTTGCATGAGTTAGTTATTTAAATTTTCATCAACATCCAATAGCTTAACGCAATCTCCAAACCGAAAGCCAATGGCACCAAAAATCCCACCTCAAGCTCTGTACTTTACGCATTACTTTGAATAAGTCTTCTTTGTACATAATGCGCAGGCGCAATACAGCAGCGGTATTCTCTTTGTACAGGGTGCGGCAACATAACTTCCTTTTTTAAAATGCGCGCGTGTCAGGTTATAAATGTTGATGCGGGAAGGGAGTGATCTCATTCTAGAGTGATGATGGTTCTAAAGTTTTGTTCCCAACTTTGGTCAGTCACCATCACTCCTGGAAACAGTGAGAGCGTGCGTTTGTCGTCGAAACCTATTTTTCGAAAGGATGTTCAGTGATCCATCCATGGGCTGGTCCCATTGGGTGACCAGCCCACTTCCCCGATTTGAACCCCGTATGGTTTTTTCTTGTAGTCGCCAAGAACCTCACAACACCTAAAAGTTGACATCCTAGCTGAAATTGCTAACATACCCGCTACTATGCAGGTAAAGATCGTGACAATCGACAGAAATTGGCTCTCAGTGTATGAAGAATAGTGGGCGTTACTTACCTGATTTGATTTTCACACCTGTGTAAAGAAAAACTTTAATGTGTATCTGCATCATTAAAACAAAAAAAAAAATAGCAATTTTATTCATAAAACGAATTTCATTGCGACTTGAAAAAGGGAGTTATGTTGCAGTATCCTGTACATAATGCGCAGGCGCATAGAGCAGCGGTATTCTCTTTGTACATAATGCGCAGGCGTATAGAGCAGCGGTGCGGTGTTGTCTTTGTACATAATGCGAAGGCGCATAGAGCGGCCGTATTCTGACCCTATTCTGAAGTCATACACACATCTATTTTTTTGATCTAATGCAAACTTTGTTTTTAAATTGAATTTGTAAAGCATATTAAAGGACTGTAGGTCTTATCATTGAATGCATTAAAAAAATTGGGGGGGGGGGGGGAACCACAATAATCTGTGTTCAATTCATATATTATCACTAAAATTAAATAAAATACATAAGTAAAAATTCTAACAGTCTGAAACTGGTACAAAAGAAAAAATTCATTCTTCGGGTTGTTAAAAATGCAAATTATTTCAACTCAAAACTTTGAGAAGGAACGAAATGCTTAGCATTAAGCAAAGTTTTAAACTAATGAAAAAGAGTCCGGCGTTTTCCACTTCTAAAAGCTCTATTTACTTTTGTGACCTGAATTACTATATTGATCGGTACACATCAAACCCACTTTAAGAAATGAATACTCCATTGGAAAAAGATCTTTTTAAGTAAAAAACTCGAACTCCTATGCATATAAGTATTTCCATTTAAATGTTGTTCTTTAAAAAGCTACTTTTGTGCAGCGTGAAGTAGGGATGTAACGAATATTCGGCCACTATTCGGTATTCGGCCTGGCCGAATATCGATGAACTATTCGGCCGAATAGTTCTGCTGCAACAGAAATATAAAAAATAAAGAGATTAGTAGATTTTAATCATTTAAAATTGTATTATAATTATTGCAAAACAATACATTAGTATATAGTTTTAATAAATAAAAACAATTAAAAAAAAACGCTTTTTTTTTAAACCTTGTTTTAAGCTTGACTGAGCAAAACAGATTTTAAAGTTTTAATATTGTACTTTTTATTTAGCATTTGCTCCCAAAAGCTGGCAGTAGTTAATTATGATGGAGACTATGAGAAATTAATTTTGTTATTAGCATTAACAAAGTGAAAGTCGGACTTTGTTTAGGTAGACTAATTTATTGTGAATATTGGGTAAAAGAGAAATGAAAAAAACCTAGAATATATCATGAATATTTAGATAGCATAAGTTATTGGGGTTTCTGAAAATAAAAATATATTCCAGTTAAGTGTATTAAATTTTAATAGATCTTTTTAAAAATAAGTATGTAAAAGACACCCATAAAATAAAAATATTAACTTTTATAACTTTTAAAATATCTTCATAAAACAGTTTTGAACAAGGTAAAAGTTCACTAAGCAATAGTAGTTCTTTCATTTGAATTAAATATTTAGTAAAATAATGCTAATGCTTACTACCATAAGGCCTGTCATTTATATTCCACTTGTGGGTGAAATTCTTAGTTTTATTACATTCAAAACAATAGAGAAAATAGATTAATTTTAAATAGTCTTAAATTTTTAACAAACAGAATTAACTCATACATCACAGATTGTGTGTAATCGGTGTTTGACTTTGTGAATAATTTTAAATTTGACAAATACTTTCTATTACAACGATTTTCTAGAAATTTTAATATTTGGCCGCCAATTATTCGGCATTCTGCCTAACAGAAATGGCCGAATATTCGGTATTCGGCTATTCGGCCAAATCACTATTCGTTACATCCCTAGCGTGAAGGGAAAGAATGGGGTAGTTTGGAAAAAATACCAAAATCATAAATTATTTTTAAAAAAATTAATAACTGTAATACTTTTATGTGGAATAACAATTTGACAAAGATCTATTATCAGAAACAGCGTCTGTCAAGTGGGGTACGTTCCATTCAGCAGGAATTTAGGAAGTTGTTCTTGGGTAGTTTGTCCACACTTTTACCAGAAGGGGCACACTGACGGGGAGGGACATGTGTAAAAGGATGTCTGTTTTCATATTTTTCTGCAGCTACATTGACATTCTTCTGCAGTCTGTCATTTCATATTTTTTTGCAGCTACATTGACATTCGCTATAACTTGACGTTACAGCGACTGTCTGTAAATATTGTACTCAATGCAAACACATTTCTGTATCTGTGTTACCGTTAAAGCTCGAAAGCTGTTAATGTGCACATTGCCTAGCTATTCTGTAGATTAACTGATTTGCTCCGTTAAAGTACGGAATCTAGAGTTTTATTCATTTTAAATGTAGAACTTGGATAATTCGAAGCTGAAGGGACCACAGCTAAACTTCGAACTATCCAAAACTTCGAATTGCAGAAGTCTAACATTTTTAGCTTAATTTATGGCCCACGAACGCCCGTTAATGTTTATGATGTCAAAAACTACGTCAATAACCTTTTCTGGAAAATGTCAAGACATGTATATAAAATAATTAAACATTGTATTTGTCCAGGAAATAAAATTTAGTTTGTACATAATATAAAAAATAAAACTATAGCATATACCTATGAAAATAGGAATATATAAGTAACGTATTACTTTAACGAAATATTCTTTGGTTAAGTTTTAAAATCATGTAAAAAATTACCTGCTACAGTTTTTAAAAATTTTGAGAAATTTCGGATTGCTTCGCTGAATTTAGTCCTTTGATTTTAACAAAAACGAAAAACATTTTCTACGCATGATCTGACCATTCGAGCAACCAATAATTAGTCACGTGTCGAAACGTAAGGAGAGAGGGATTAGACGTGATTTACTGTTAACTAGAGTTCAATTTGCTGCCAATAAACAAGTAGGGTAAAATTTTAGCAGACAAAAAAGTATTTCAACGTACTTTTGTCGATTTCGGAAGAGAAAAACCTTCCAATTAAAGAAGTTGAACTTCGAATTATCCAAGAATTTTACTATTGATTTGAGTACAAAGTTCGAAGAAGCGAAATCTTCGAATTAAAGAAAAATTCGATTTAAAGACGTTCGAACTATCAAAGTTCTACTGTACTAGGTAATGTGCACATTAGAGGATTTCGTATCGCTAAAGCTCAAAAGATTGTTTCTCGCATTTCCTTTCCCTACTTTAGATTTTTGATTCTTTAGGTTTTACGATACATTCCTTATTTTTTTAATAATTCTTAAGACATCAAAAAATATAGAAATATTACATAATAGTTAAGATAATACAATAACTATAACATTTAATTTAGGGGTTCAGAAACGTTGCTGTTCTGCCCGAAAAGATATCCTTTTAACTAGCGCCTAGTAAGCAGGGCTGCGTAGTCGTTTGGAAAAATTACCGCCTCCGACTCCCGACTCCGAGGCCTTAAAAATTAAAAAAGGATATACATGTGTGATTCTCACAAAGTATGAAAAAGTAGTGTCACTTTCATACAATTTTATAAAATTAAAAAATAAATGATTTTATTAATAGCATTATTAATAATATTTAAAAATTATTTTACATTGATGTTGATAAGTTATATTTTAAAAATGAGGTTAAATTTAAAAATGATTTTCCTTCCAGGCATGTCACCAACAATGTTAGGAATACTCTTGCCAGTTTCAAAATCCATTGTACATTTTTCACTGATTATAATTTCTTGCATCTTAAACAATGAAAGCTTGTACTATTTTAGTACAAGCTAAAAGGGATACCAAAACAAAAGATTAAATTATTTGATGCGTTTCTTTTTTTTTTCTTCTTAATTCAAAATGTATTATTTGCAAATCACCTGCGCACGTATAAGTTTTTTTTTTGTTTTTTTTACATAATATAAAAGACGTTATAGATGCGACAAAAGAAAAAGAAATCAAAAACATTATATCAAATTTATATTTTGTATATAAAAAAGTACTAAGTAAAACAAGTTGAAAAATTCATTTTTTTAATTCAATCAAACCAGAAAAACACCGAATTATGTAGAAATAAAATGGAAATAATAATAATGATGCTGATATTAATAATTATAATAATAATAAAAGAATGTGTCCTTAAAATAATGCAAAAGCGACACAAGTATAGTGAAACCTGTGTAAGATGAGCAAGTTTTACTGTATAATGCAAAACGCAAATAGACATTTTGTAAGGAGTATCAGAAAAAAAAAAAAAAATTACCGGAGTCGAAATCGATACGTTTTTAAACGACTCCAACTCCTTTGCCCCAAAATGATTCCCATACCGCAGCCCTGCTAGTAAGTAACGTGCAAATTAACGAGTGTCTAGTAGGTAATGTACAGATTATCTGGGCAATTCGCAGATTACGTAGGTAATTTGAGAATTGAAACAATTTCCCTCACTTTAACAGATCACCCTTGTAAATGCGCAGATTACCTAGCTAATATGTAGATAACTGATTTTTGCACTTCTGGTAACATCTATAATATTTGTTTACAGTACCTCGCACATTCCCCTTAAAGGGAAACTCATTTTCAACCGTACTTGATACTTTAAACTTTTACTGTACGGTACAACACTGTGGGACTTGAATCCTTGAACAGAAACCAATTCAATCTGTGCACTGTGTATATCTTTAAAAAAACTGAGAATTTTTTCAACGGTTCTCATGTTGTTTAACAGAACGCGAAACATTTGAAACTTAAGATTAAATACAAAAGACAAGAGACATCTTAAAAATATTAGGACCTAAGGGGGGGGGGGGGAGAATTATTTCTTTGAAAAGCTACAGAGTAAATAACTTTAATAGACTGAAGTCACTCCAATAACGTGTGAATTAGTTTCGACTTCAGAAATGAATTCTGTTTTGAGAAATGATCTTAAAAAGCCATTCATTACGAGCAATAAGATTGCGTTCGTATTCGTAGACGTAATAGGCAAGCGTAGTTCTAATTGCATTCAGGCGACAGGCGCCATCTAAAACATGCGGGCAGAAATGAAGACGTCAGTCGAAAAGGAATGACAGGAAGAGAATCAGATTCGTTTCTCAAGACTAGTCAATAATATCATGCTAAATATAACACAATCACATTATTACTTAAGATAGCTATTTTAGAGAACACTTATGATACTAAAACGAATAAAGGAGATATATTTTGTTTAAAAAATACTTTAAAAGGTTCATTTTTCACAATGTACATTAATGATGTTTCGAAAATCCTAGTCAAAAATGCAAGCGTACCTTATGGTATAGCAGAAGCGATATGATTCCTTTATTTTTAAAGTAGGGCAAGTCCTTTTATAAATAATATACATATATATATATTGCCAAAAGGTTTGCCATTTCAATATATTTACAATATGTTAAGGGCTAAAACTTAAATCTCCCCAATATTAAAATTTTGATTTTTTTTTTCCATAAATTGTTTACAGATAAAAGGATCATGATAAATTTTTCTACAATTATCACTATGTTCTTTTTTTTTTTTTGGAAACATTAATGTCAAGTGGATTTGCCCACTTTTTTATTTATTTATCCTACTTTTTTTTCACAATAAAAAAAATCAGTAGTATCCTGGCAAAAATAAATTAATACTTACGGAACAATCACTTCACAAAACACAGTCAATTTTTTATCTTACTTGCTGCAAATGAGAAAACAAAAGAAAAAGCTACAAATATTTTTTATTCAACTAAATTTTTCTTAACTTATCAAATTAAATCTTCTTCCACAGCATTTAATATTAACGAAATATATTACTAGACTAAGCATTTTTATTCAATATTTATTTTGTTTTTTATTGAATGCTCAAACTGAATAGAAGTTTTAAATATCAGCATATCAAATAGCACATACCATTTCTTCATCAGTCGAAAGTTGCGGCATGCAGCAAACGTTTTTAATGAATTTTCTAAATTAGAAAAATTAGCAGTAGTTGAACAAAATTCGCATTTCCGTAAACATTTTTGAGCTCTTCTATGCTTCTAAAACGCTTTTTTATTTACTACTATCTAGAATTCAAGTAAAGAAAAATGTTTTCATTATTATTCAGACGAACTGGCGGACTCAAATATTCATAATAAACAATTTCACATTCTTTATGGATTAAATAAATCGCATAAATTTTTATCACTACTAAAGTATTCAAAGCGACTTCATAATTTAATTTCGAAATCAAACTGAAGTAAATATTTAATTAAAGAGAGGTTAAATATTCGTTTTAAATAATCAGACACCGTCTGATCTATTATTTATTTTGCTTCAACAATAGATGTTTTCAATGCGTCAGGAAATTCACTTAATTATTAATTTTGAAGTGATAAATTAAGCGTGGAAACTTTAAAACTGAGACTAAAAACTAGTTATAGTTAAAATGAAGAATTAAGAGGCAATTAATGTGTTTTGAAATGTGAATTAACATTCTTTGTATAGTACAACGAATTAGTGACATTTTTCAAAATCAACATTTCAATCGCATTACAGTAAGACGCAAAAATTTATGCACAAGCTAAATGTTTTGATAAAATGAAAAATAAAGTACACCAAAATGCTTTGAAATTTTTACTGTATCTATACAATTGGATTACCAATTCATGTTTCGAATTCGGAAACAATTCATTAAAAGGAAAATAAGAAATTATTAAAAAATCAAAATTGTGACGTAGCAAAAAATTATGCACAAAAACAAAATATTTATATTTCACACAAAGACAAAAGAGCTAATATGAATGAAGGTTTAAACAAGCATCTAAATACGTTTCCAAAAAATTTAACAATCACATCAAATCATCTCACACTTTTTAAGGAACATTCATATAGTTGACACATCAATTTATCTACACTATGTGTTTAAGAAACCCATATCATTTTATAGATACGCATATTCGTCTAAGCGGGTTATGTCAAAATTGGTTATTTCGTCGACACACACGTCTAAGTGGCTCAAAATATTTTATCATACCTCACTAGAGAACTAGTAATAATATTTTGGAAAAAGAAAGAGACAATGATGTACAAGCATTTTTAATAACAAGAGCCTTTAGAAGCTACATTAAGAGCTAAAAGCGTTTAAAAGTCAAATTAAAGTAACAAGAGTCTCAGCAGCGTATTTAAATAATATCGTCTGGCAGCCAAATTTCATAACTATCGCCTCCATCAACAAAACGTCAACTAGAATATGTACTATCAAAATACCAACTTAATGTTCAATATATTCGTAAGTGACTTCTCAGTTAATAACATGGAAATAGTAAACTTCGAATTAAGAGACCGAAGAGCTATCGATTTTAATAAAAGGTAAAAGAAAAAAGGAAAGTAAAAGATTTAGTTTTAACATCACTATATAAAAGGAATTACATTTCCATCGGAGTCTGAAACACGTTGAAATGCATCACAAACTGCAAGAACATACAGCGGATTAAATTTAAATGCGAGAAAAGATATTACAGCTCCCTTGCTAATATTTCTTACAATTTCCATTTTCTCTTGTTCAAAATATGAAACAAATGTACTCTCACGATATGCAAATTTAAAACACGCCTTCGCTCAAGCATCATCTCCAAGAAAATGGCCATTTCAACATCATACTCCAGCTGCCAGATTTGTTTACATCGATAGACAACTCGATGAAGATTAAAATTCAGCAAAACAACATTAAATCTTTCTCGCACTTTGAAGTCTCGAGTAAACATTCGCAGCCTTTTGATGAGCCATATATTTCGTTTTAAGGTGCTAATGAATTGTAGCATTACTTTTAAAAGTGCAGAATCTGCGCTAAATTATAATTAAAGCAGTTGAAAAATACTTGATCATTAATTTTCAGTCATCGTTAAGATCTAACTTCACTCAGTAAAAATCCCAAAAGATAATTTACTGCACAAGATGTTTTCAAACGTTGAATCGATTTCAGAAGGATAATGACATAAGTGAAGAATTATTCAGTTTTAATGAAGAATAATGTTTGCTCTCCAATGTTGCCAGAAAATGCTCTTGAAATTACAAAAATGAAAAATTATTTTTTTTTAACCAATGAAGGATAATAATTCTTACATTATACATGAAAATAATGCTTTTGTTAAGAAATGATATAAAAGCTTTTATCGCATTACGTTTTTACAAACTATGAAATAATAGCGCAAAACGATTTTGAAAATAGACTCTTTTTTTCGGACCTATAAAACGTTCGTTTTTTTAAATAAAAAGTATAAAGGGAAAAAAAAAAACAAATAATTTCAGAACTGCTTACATTAACAGGTACATAGTTTAAAGTAAATCAATTTAGTTATAATTATTTATTATTGCGTTTCGTTTTAATAATATTTTCAAGAGTAAAATAATTATAGATACAATGGAACCTCATTACTCCGACATAAGTGGAACAGCGGGTAGTTCGGGTTCAGCCCCGTCATTTGTGCAATCACAGGGGGTCAATAAAACATTCTTTTATTTTAATTTCGCCGACAGGGTGACGTAGTGGTAAGGCGCAGGCCTTGTACGCCCAAGTTCGCAGGATCAAACCTGGCCCAAGTCAGTGGATTTTCAAGATACAGAAAATCGTCTGCGCCCATGTCGTATGATTATTCGGCATGTAAAATATCCCTTGAGTAGACATTTGGCTTGGATGCGCTAAATTAAATTAAATTCCTAGTGCAATCTGCAACAATTAGAGCTCAGGTGCCGCCAGCCAGGAGAAATTGAGCGTCCAAATTCTCAGAGTAGTAATGGCAACCGCGTAGGGCCGTGGTAGCCTAGTGGTTAGCACGTCGGACTTCCACCTGGAAGGTCGCGCGTTCGATACCCACTGAAGACCACCATGTATACTTGGGGATATGTGCATGTAAAATCCGTAGACCCCACTACCTCTCCCCGTGCGTAAGCAATCCTAAGGCCTCGGCTAACTGGTAGGGGTCTGGTGGAGAAAAGTAATGGCAACCGCCGACAGTGGTGCTATTTGAAAGAATGGATGCCGATTTCCGTGGAATGCATTGGTCTGCAAAATGGTTAGTAACTACATGCAGCCTCGTTGGAATAAATAAATAAATAAATAATTTTAATTTCTGGTCCATTCTGTTTTACTGCCATTTAAACTATTTTAAAAAGTTTCATTAAAATAATTTTTATGCCTATGTATATACATTATATATATATATATATAACTTATATATATTTTATACCCCTTATTCCATCACCCATGTAAAATACGGAATAGCGCACACTCAGAAACGCATGTTCAAATCTCGAAACTATTGAATATTATAGAATTGATTCCAGATATAACTGAGTCACGTGATCGCGCGAGGAAAGAATCGTTGTAAATGACGAAATTTGTTTTGACGATCGAAGAATCCTCGAAAGCGAGAGCTCTATTTCTGAGAGTGCATATAATGTTCTGAAAACATGCACTTACTTTTCCCACTTTGTTGCAAAATTTTTAAATAAATATTCGCAACTTCGCAAGTGACTGAAAATACATGCATCATAAACTAAAATAGGAAGCTACTTGCACTATTGCTTTCTGCCATAAGCGACGTGTAATGGAATATTTCCCAAAATGTGTTAAGCTGAACACAGATGTTTCTTGTCCATTAGTGCTCAGTTATTAAAATAGCAGTCACTTTATTTTAATATTAATTTTAATTTTGTTCAAACCAGCCAATCTGAATTAATTTTTTATCACAGCATATTCTATATTATTTGTTATATTTCAACCTTACCCCGTGATTTTTATATTACAGTCCATTTGTGCTCAATCATTAAAACGGCTGTCCCTTTATTTTAATATTTATTTTAAGTTAGTTCAAACCAGCCAATCTCAATTAATTATCTCACAGGATATTCTATATGAGTTGTTAATGTTTCAACATTAGTCGGTGATTTTTGAGCACTAAGATTCATACTAGTAATGTGAATCTATGCGAGCAAAATACACACAGCTCAAAATTAAAACTACGTTTCTCCTCCAACCCCTATTGGGTTTGGAAGTCCGTAGGAGTCAGACGTTGATTTGAGTTTTTGTTACTTACTATTGTACGGCTCAGATATAATGAGGGCTAAGTCTGAGAGACGTTTCTCTTTTAACTCTTTCTAAGTGCGCTTCCCACCAAATTCATCAAGTTATAGATGTTTATAGTAAGCTTCCTGATTGGTGGAACCTTACAAAGACTCTGGGAAGGACCACCACATGTGTCAATATTCAAATATTTAAGCTATCACCCCCCCTTCAAAGGGGTCGTGGAAAAAACCATATCAATATTATTTAATGTCCTATATGAATTTCTTTTTTGCAATTAATAAAAATCCGAAAAATATTTTAATATACCACTATTACAAAAAAATGGCCCTTTAAAGGGTTAGAGGAATTAATTGAAAGGATCTTAGTATGGAGTTGAGTTGAGCTAACTTTGGAATACTACTGCGAAAGTCAACTCAGCACAAATAACACTTTCTCCCTTCAATGAACTAATTAAGAATAAATAAGTAATATCAAGGACAGGCCTGCTCCTTACCAGAGCCTCATTGTACATGTCTAGTCCTCTTCTAATAATATTTTCGGAGTTAATTCCAGTAATCGAAACGCAGAAGAACTTCCGTGGGGAACTGCCCTCTAGCCCCAACACAAGTCCTCAAGTAAGGTTTTTTATATTATAATTTTTACTTTAAACTTTAGAATATTGCGAATAGTTCAAATAAATTTGTTATATATGAAAAATCTAACAGAACAAAACGTATTTTAAACGCATCCATTGCTGTACATTGGACGATTCAAAGTGGCAACTGTTCAGTACAGAAGCAACTTCTGATTTAACGATTGTTGTGAATTCAAGAACATCGTTAAATCGGGGACATTCATCAAATTGAAATATATTGCTAATTTGAGGAAATCATTAAATGGAGTGTCGTTAAATCGCACATGTGAAACTTAGCTGCCATCAACAAATATGCCGTTGGTAGTAGGGTGGGTCGAAAAAAAGTAGTATTTTTTTTTCGAAACGCTATACCGCGGAAAACTTGCCTCTGGGGTAGGTAAGTAACATGCAAATTAAAAAACAGATTTTTATTGAACCTCTAGCTAGCGCATTGTACTTAAAATTTCGATTTTTTGGGAAAATCAAGTCATTTTACAATTTTTTTCGCAAAAGTAACCCGTTAATATTTTAAACTGATATAGTGAAAATCATTTATTAAAAGGTTTGAAAAGCACACAAAAAAAATTAAAATCTTTTAATTTGTGTAATCGTCAAAATCTTTTAATTTGTGGTAGCGCAGCAGACTCAAAAATCGGTAAATTATTGCGTTTAAGGTACATACTTACACCTTATGTGAAAGGCATAGTCCAGCATGCTGAGTTATGTGTTAATAGCCCATTTCTTTTTTTTTTTTTTTACTTTACACTTCAATTCATTGTATTAGAAGAAGAACGTTTCATAACCGGTGGTTCGCTTGGTGTCGGAATGGGGCTCGCGAAAATAATATTGCAATGGCGGAATTTTCAATTGCTAACGTACAAGAAAAACCTAAATAATAAATTTACATTCGTATTAGGACGGAGTGTAAAATTGATTTTTTTAAATTAATTGTTTTCCCGATAATGCATAAAAGTTGTGGACTGGCATAGGAAGCATTCGTACAAAATTTGAAATGCACTTATTTCAACTATTGTCTGATTTCGAAAACTTGAATCACAAAGTGGTATCAGAAGGAATTCCTTGATTGATTTAAAATTTTGAACGTATGTTTCTCCTACCATTTCCCACTTTTTCCTCGCTAACACGAGAAAAAAGTCGGAAGTATGAAAATTTTCCTAAATGGAAAATTTTGCATTATTTTCTCCCATACAAAACTTAACCGAAGATATTTAATCATTTAATTTTTTTAAATTGTGTATTCGCATTTATCACAAATTATTCAAACTGTTATGCATGTTCGCAATGAAAAGTTTGAAAACAAATGAATTTTAATATTGTAATTTTCCACAACTTTTGCGAATTTTGAGAAGAAAGATATTTATTAATTGATTCAAAATTGTGTACGTTTGGTTAGTTCTTATGACACTGCACTAACATTTTTTTCGCACTAACGGTTAAATAATTTTTAAAGATTCTTTTTACTGCTTTATTAATAATTCAAAAAGAACAGCTAATAAAAAGTAATAATTAAAAAAACAGATGTATTTTCTTGTAGCTGTAGTTTTGCTTTGGTTTAAACTTGTACGAAAAGGAAAATAAACGTGACAGCAAATTTTAGTTTTGTTACCCGTTACTAAGGACTACAGAAAGGGGTTCGCCATTTTCTTTTGGACCTTAGAAGGGGGTTCGCACGAAAAAACAGGTTTGGGAACCACTCCTTTATATGGTCATTCTATTACAGTGGTTCCCAACCCTTTTTATAAAACATCTAAGTTTACTTTTTCTTCGCGCCGGCGAGGAAAAAGTTGGAAATGGTAGGAGAAACATACGTTAAAAATTTTAAATTAATCAAGGAATTTCTTCCGATACCACTTTGTGATTCAAGTTTTCGAAATCAGACAATAGTAGAAATAAGTGCATTTCAAATTTTGTACGAATGCCAGTCCACAACTTTTATGCATTATCGGGAAAACAATTATTTTAAAAATACATTTTTACACTTCGTCCTAACTTATGTAAATTTATTATTTAGTTTTTTCTTGTACGTTATCAATTAAAAATTTCGCCATTGCAATATTATTTTCGCGAACCACCGGTTGGGAAACGCTATTATATTACAAAGAATTAAAGTGTAAAGTTAAAAAAAAAAAGGGGGGGGGGCTATTAATACGTATTTCAGCATGCTGGACTATGCCTTTCACATAAGGTGTTACTATGTACCTTAAATGCAATAATTTACCAATTTTTGAGTCTTTTGCTCTACCACAAATTGAAAGATTTTGACGGTTTTAATTTTTTTGTGTGCTTTTCAAACCTTTTAATAAATGATTTTCACTATAGCAGTTTAAAATATTAATGGGTGACTTCTGCGAAAAAACTTGTAAAATTACTTGATTTTCCAAAAAAAATCTAAATTTTAAGTTCGATGCGCTAGCTAGGGTTTTAATAAAAATCTGTTTTTTAATTTGCATGTTACTCAACTACCCCAGAGGCAAGTTTTCCGCAATATAGCGTTTCGAAAGTAAAAAAAAACATTACTTTTTTTCGATCCACCCTAGTCGGTAGTTTTTCTTTAAGAAATTCGACTCATTAAGAATTTCACAGCAGTAGTACTTAAATTCTCTACACTATCAAGTTTCCTTTAGGAAGCATAACTCAGAGACAGAAGATTGAGTTGAAATGGTGAAAGTAACAAAATGCAATTCCAATCAATTAACTTATCTCACCCTACGTAATTAAATAAGCAGCACAAAACAACAGCGTTGACGAGGAAGTCACAGAGAATGATGGGACAATAAATCATAATAAATTAACAATGGACAAACTGAAGTTGATAAATGACGACGAGTTAAAAATGACTTCTAACTCTTTCATTTAAATGTTAAGTCCCTCTTCGCACAAGAAACACAAGTGATTGAGAAAGTCTGAAGCAGAATTGCAGAAAATCGTATTAAGCTGCTATGACTGGCTTAATGGTGAAGAGATAATGCGTTTTTTAAGAATTGCAGTTGAGGTAATAACTTATCAAGCCGTGATTGACGGAACAGATTTGGGTTTGCATAAAATCTTGTTTAAATTTCGCAGCCCTTAGAAGTAAACCTGTTTTGCATATTAATCAATCAGTCTGTTACGCAATTAGTCAAAATATTATTCAAAATAGGCTTAAGCGCTTTTAGCAGGAGGGCATCCTAAGCATATGTTCGGGGCATCAAAGGAAGTGGGGAAGTAATATTGCTGAAATATATTCTGCTATTTGCATCAAAATAAGCACTATTTTTACTAATGGAAAGTCGTGAGTGGCGATCGACGTTGAACATTACTATAAATACATTTTATGGTAATACAATACTTCCTGGGTTTGAGGAAAAAATGGTCAATTGAAAATATTTATCTCTACTAATAATAAAGCAGTAAGTATGTGTGTGTGTGTGTGTGTGTGTGTTTGTGTGTGTGTGTCTGTCTGTGTACGGCGTAGGGCCCAGACCGTCCAGCGGATTTTCATGAAATTTGGCACGAAATTAGTTTGGAACATGGGGGTGTGCACCTCGGAGAGTTTTTTCTGAAATTCGAATTTGTTCTTCTTTTATTCCAATTTATAGCCGAAAGTTTCATAAAATAGTCATTTTCTATAGGAAGGAATTATCGCATCGTTTCGAGCTTGATACCGTTGAAAAGCGCGTGAAAAACTACCCCGGAAAGAGTTCCGCTCAACGTGCGAAAATTTGAAGCCTCTAAATTAACTAGAAAAGAAGTTATAAGCATTTTTCTCTGCAGTTCGAAATTATTTTTTCACGGTAATTAACTTTAATTTTAATTGTTGCCATGCCGACTGACTATTGATCCTTTTTTCTTTTAACGAATTAAAATTTATTGCTTGCGGTTTTTAGCATTTTGAGAAGCAGCCGATTTTTAATTTATTTATTTCTTTTTTTGGATTTTGATTATTTTTTTAAAAGGAATTAAAATTTATTTCCTGCGTCTCACAGGCGATTGATAGCTTTGTTTTGATTTCCTTATTTTGACATGTATTTTACGGGACTATTTTCCATACTGCACAGGGGTTTTTAAAAGAAATGTTATCCTTTATAGCGATTTTTGTTATTCCAGCTTATTATTACTATTTATACTTTCATTTATTTACTTTTTTTTTCTCCAGTGAATTAGCACATATGTTATTTTCCTATTTAAGCTCGGATGAAAGGTTTATTCCGCTTTCAAATCTTTGCTTGCTGCTGTTTGTTTCTGCAGGCTACAAAATTTCGTCTTTCTGTTTTAAGCCGGGTCCAGACGCTACGTTTTGCACAACCTTTTTTCTGCGCAGTTCAACACATTGCAGATAAAACGTTGCGTGTAGATTGGAAAAGTGCGCAGTTTTGAGTCCGGTGCGAAGACTGTACAGTTGCAGCGATAACTGAGCTAGAAAGCATGTAGTATGAAAGCATGAAAGTATGTCTTTGAACTGTGCAGACAAATCGGCACATGTAGACGGTAGCACCCCTTTCCGATTAATTTTGTTTCTCAGTTTCAATTCGTCAGGCGACAATGGCCAACTTTCGGCAATGTTCTCGGGAGTTTCTCACAAAATTTATTGCATTATGCGAAAGTTTCCTACGCGTTTGGCGTGTAAAATCCAAGGAGTATAGTGACAAGGATAAAAAGGGGGAGGCTTATGAGAGTTTAGTGGAAAAAATCAAAGACATTGATGCAACCGCAAACAGAGAAACATTTGTAAATAATTAATTCTTTGAGAAGTGTTTACCGGAAATAATTGGCAAAAGTTAATAAATCGATTCGATCTGGGGTTGGAGACGAAATTTACAAGCCATCTCTCTGGTACTTTGATTTGTTACATTTCCTAAATGATCAGGAGACACCAAGGCAATCTAGGAATACCATGGATGAAAATAAAGAGATTGCAGTTGTCGAACCACCAGAACAGGCAACAAAAAAATATTTATTTTATGTAATCATTTGACCACTTTGAACGCCGGGTTCTTCTGAGACGTTCCAGTCTTTTTTTTTAACATGACACCATATCATAATTGACCAGAGTAGTACCTCCTTCATGACGATATCGCACAAAACTGAGTGAAATATACAGATATCTCTGCACTATGTAGACGCATAAAAAACTGCAACGTTTTCATTTAGTCATAAGACTGCGCAGATAAAAGGTTGTACAAAACGTAGCGTCTGGACCCGGCTTTGTCAATAAATAATAGATAAAAATTAATTGTACTAAAAATTTATTAATTAAAACTATTCTAATTTATTATAATCTTCCTTTTTGTGTGGGTACTTGAACAAAACAAACAAAATGCGTTTTTTTTTTTCAAATATTTTCTTTTTTGTTTTATTTCGTTTCTTTCTTTCCTTTTTCCTTTTTTATTGTGTGTGTTTTGTAAAAAAAAATGCTTAAATGTGTAGGATCTCCGGCTGATTGCCATGGGCAGCTAATCTTTAATTATATGGAATGCTATACATTTTAATAAAATAACATAATTTGCACCTAAAAAAGTTATCACTATATACACAATGGCAAACCAACTGGTCTTTTCATTTTTTAACACGGGCATAGCCGTGCGGGTACCGCTAGTTTTACATAAAAAGAAACTTTCACAATTTGAAACATATTACAATCATCTTTTCAAATGTATAATACAAATTGCTCGCAATGACATTTTATCTTTCTTATTGCAAAAACAAGTGTTCTTTTTTCTTCAGATTTTTAATTTTTTTATTTATATCTATTTTTAAAGAATATAGGTGACCCACCTGATGTAGATAAATCCCAATGAATACAAAATAACAGCTTGAGGATTCTACTTTCTTATTTGCCTTCTGACTTAAGAGATGTTAAAAAAAAATTTCATATTGTTCGTAAAAATATATTGTTATTTTTCTATCATTATCAGTAGCATTATGTTTTTATTTTTAGCTAATTTAAACTAATTACTTTACGGTATGGCGAGAAAAGCGAATGTATATGATTTGCTTCACGTTATGAGCAATTCATCATTTCAGTAGAAAATATTTAAAAGTATAAAATACCAGCATTAAAAAAAAAAAAATTCTCTAACTTCTATGATCAATGGTGTGAAGGTATGACGAAAGTTGAGAGACTAATTTATCATATGAGAAAATCATGATATTTATACATGATATTTATGCACGATATTTTGGAGGACGGCAGAATATTTTGTTTTTATAAGGGGGAGCACGTAGTTGAAGGGAGACAAAAGGTTGGAAAATAATGTGTTTTTTTTAGTAGGTATTAATAAAAATATCATCGCAACAATTAATTCTTTTCACTTTAATGACACAGAGTCAATGTTAATTGCAATGCATCAATTCAACAAAATAAAAGTATTTAGTAATGAATTTTCGACTGAAATTTTGCGTACAAATATTTTTCAGTCTTAAAACTTAAAAAAACATTATGGAGAGAAAAAAAGTTTTTTTTTTTTCGTTTGCTTTATAGAACACGAAAGAGAATAAATAAGTTTGAATTTATTTCAAAAGTCGAAAGATTTATGACAAAAGCCAAAACGATTGATCAATACAGCCAATTTTGAAAATGTAATTGAGAGAAACTCACATGGAATGTAATAATCACGACGCTTAAAATTAAGCGCCATATCATAAAAATAAGAACGGATAGCTTTTGTGAATGACTCGCTTGCCATTTTATCCACAACTCAACCCGAATCAACGGTTTTAACCACTCAACCAAGCTGGGATTACCTTCGAGATAAATTGCCTTTCTTATTCGAAAAGACACTGCTCCGCCGTGCTGAAGCAATCTCTATTTTTGTACTCAATCTTGTTGCGAGCTTATTTGCAGCAACTGTTTCAAGAACATTATTTACATTTTCTCTAAGTTTTACCCATTCCGGAATGTCTCCAAGAAAATTACTATCTTACATTTTTCTTTTCCAGTTGCAATTAATTTTGCTCTGAACTATAAATGTTCGTTTTCTAAACTTGCTTCCTTTTGTGATCAAAATAAAAGAACAGTTTCGTAAAGCAGCTGAATTTAATCACAAACCGGAGGGAAAGAACCCTTTTATTGTTAAAGAAATTACAATTGAAGAAAATAACATTGGGAGGGCAAAAATCTGCAACTGAAATTAACTTAAAATTACTTCTTTTGTTTCGTTAAATAATAAAATTTTTACAACATCAAATATTGCCGGAAGTGTAGCAGTATTTTCACACCATAGAGTATTTTCAAGATTAAGTAAAAATTTCAGACTTGAGAATGCCACCAGTATTTGTTGACTGAGCTGGTGTTCAAGCTTACATATCAATCTTCGTTTTAAAAATATGCGCTAAGTATGATGTATATCAACTTAGACCATTCATCATGACATATCAAACCTGATAAGATTTTAAATTTATGATATGTTAAGCAATCAACCATTTCCTGTGAAATACAAGACAGTGAATCACTTTTAGTACGCCTAAAGATAGTGAGGTGGGAAGTTCAATCAGGCACCCCCCAAGGAGTTGCTTAAACTAATACCGAATAAAACCTTTTTTATCAGGTCATTCAACTTCCGTTCGTTAGAACACGTTGATTTACGACCAAATTACATCCGACTCGGTATAAATCAAAGTCAATGAAAAGGCACCTATCAAAATTGTTACAAGAGAACAGGATGGTTGCTATAATTACTATCATGTTTGACCGTCATTTTCACCCTCAACATGTGGTTCGCAACCATGTCGCCTTTCCTATAAATCATTAGGTTGATATTCAGTGATTTATTGCTCAAGGTATAAGATCCGACAGTTCCAATTCATTAAAAAATAGCATAAAAATATCGCGATATAATTGCCGATGACAGGCAGTCGCTTTCATGGCCATGACAAATGTAAATGATTTCGAAAGACTTTGACTTCAATTATCGGATTGTTCAAGAAGAAATAATGATGATATTTGGATTGGTTACATAGCAATCAAGGCGAAACATATGCATAAGATGAAATATGTTCAATATAAGCTTGGCACGTCCGTCTAAAAAAATACTGATTAGATTTTGTTTTGTCTAGAAAACTGCATAATAGATTGCGTCTATCTACAAAAGCAATAAGTTTTTTTAAACTAAGAACTTCTCAAGAAAAAATTTTAGCTTGTGCGTGAGTTGCCGAAATGAATCGGTCTAGATCTGTAATGTCTGTAGTGTATAAATGGGGACAAATGGATTGGTCTGTAAATCATTGCACTAAACCTTATCCGGGAACCAAGCTATACGATTTCGTATAATTAAGTAGTACAAAATAATTTCGAACATAAGTTTATCTCATAAACGACTACATAGCAATTTTTCATTATGATAGTTTTCTCACTAGAAAAAAAATAAGAATTTCAGAAATCGGTCATTTTGGATTTGAAGTGCTGTGATCAACCAATCGTTAAAAATCCAAAACATATACTATTAAGAAATTCTATTGAACAGAATTAACGCGGTCCGAGATCTAGTATTTTAACCTTTTAAAATCTTCAGGAAATTTAGCACCGCTTGATGAAAATGATGAATTGAAAAATGCATCGATATACCGCTAAATGCAAATCAGTTATATTGTCTGATAATATATCGATACATTGCTTTGTATCACACCGGTATATTACTAAGTAATGTTTTGACAATCTACAACAATATTCGATCCAGGATTTTCGTAAGGCAAGAAATAATGCCGTTAATCGAGAACAACATTTCAGGATACTAGATGTCTCAAAAACTGCTGGAAATATATAATGCATTAATATTTAGAACATCTATCTTAATTCAAAATTACGTATCTCTACAACAAAAAAAAAAACTTGATGAAATTAATTTTAATTATTTTACTTGTCTAAGTGTACTCACTCTTTTGATTAAGAAATTATGCAGCGTTTTCAACCAGCATCAAAAAAAATCCAGAATAAAAAAACAAGCAATGTTGAAAATCTGCAGATATCGACAGCAAAAATTGCAGCACTCCACTTGGTATACACAATTTCATATTGCAAGCTATTTACTGCTTTTAGTCATCAATTGTACACGAAAATGTCAAGGGAAAGACAAACTCTGCGAATAATTTGGTTAAGAACTAAAAAGAAATTCACTTCATATATGCTGAATATTTAAAATTACAAATTATTCACATCGTAATAAGCCACTTTCAAAAAATTTTAAAGGAGTCATTAGAAAGCAACAAATTATATTTGTAATTTTCCCTTCACATTGCAATTGCAGTGCTGAATCTAACAACCTACTTTCATAATTGATGCACATATTCTTAATGAATGCGTTAGTAACAAGACGGTTTGCATCAAGGATGTTCTCAAAATAACTATATATTGTTACAAAACTTTTCCTCTTACAGTTGCAGTTTACTTTTCCCGAATTTCAACGTGGAGGAGTGGGAGTGTTAAAAACTTCCAAGCTAATTAAACAAATAACGCGTGGTGTTTCTTCAAAGGGGAGGTCCTTCCAACTTCCGCTCTAATAAAGAATGATTTACAGTATACTAATGACTTTTAACTAGAGACCCATGACTTAACCCAGAAAGCCCCTCATGACATTTGTACTCGGAAACTCAGAAGTATGCAAGTAACGGTTTTTATTTCGTTCATTGCCCACATTCTCCCATGGGACTTGTAAGCATTTCTGCAAGTGTATAGACGTCAAATAAGTAGAGTAGAAGGCGGCTTTATATGAGCCGTGACTTCAAATGGTTCTGCCAGTTGCTTTACGGTTTGCCGCTAAAAGTAGTCCCGAAGATACTTTTTTTTCTTCCTCTTTTCATTTCCAGCTATTTTCTTTTAGTTGTTCTTCCTTTTCGCCGAGTGAAGTCCATTTACTGTCGGAGATGATTGAGAAACAAATACCAAGAAATAGTTGTATTTAGCGCCAGTATTTTTAATGATCTGCTTATTTTATGTCACGGGAATTTCATGCAATTCATATCAATTACGAACAAATATACGTCAAGAAAAACATATAACAAAAACGTTTTCACATTAAATATATATATACATATAATTTTATTCTTACTTAAGCACTAAAGTTCTGCTTTTATCATTTAATTCTACGTAAAAGGAAAATAATGGCGTCATTATAAGATTTATGAATATAAACTAATAGATAACTAAAACAACCTGACATTCCTAAAAAAGAAATGGAAAAATCATTAAAATACTATTAAAAAAAAAATTCTATTAAATTCGGACTTGACAGCCACTAATTTATCTAGTGCCAGACTCTTTACTCGAGCGGCAACTGGGGGTGCTTTTGTTTCAATGGCATGTACGATATTAACATTTTGGAGTGACTTAAAGGTTTAGGAACATCTTCGAATGCAACACTATACTTTTTCAGTAAATTTTCAAATCTTGTTATGGGATTTTGAACAGTAGAGTGGGAATGGCTTGGTAAGGCGCAAACAGAATTTGTTTTAGGAGAGGGGGCTCATAACGGTACTAGAATTGACAACCCGGAGTGACGGCAAGGGTTATAGGGGAAGGGGCCTCTAGACTTATCCTCCTTCTCTCGTTGCACTCTGGATGGTTTGTTCAATGAGTTTAAAAAATATATACAACCTATATAATCTCGCAATGAATTTAATTATGTTTATAATAAAAGCAATTTATGAACAAGACAGATTACTTAAATAGTGTGAAAACACATTATTTGTACGCGCTGTAAGAAGCAATTAGTTATGTAAGCAGAGCAAAACTAACACATTGTATTATCAGTAACCATAAGTATTATCAGTAACCGGAAATCATTTTTCTAAGATTTAATTCTCATACATAATAAAATGTACACTTTCATATCTAGCTACTTCAAAATGTTAAATCTACACTCGACATTAAATTTGCTCACGATTAATACCACTTTTTAAAAGCAGACAAAGATCGTCTATAAACAAGACAACGTGATTATTCTCAATCTTTATGACGCACTTTTAGGAGAAAAATTTACAACCGATATTCTCCGATCAGAATTGAGGTTTTATTTTATTGGCGCGTTATTATCATCATCAAACAGGTGGTGAAACTAGAGCAACATAGACTGCGTGAATAATACTAAAAAGTTATTATCTAGAGAATCATTCGGTATCATGCGCATTAAAAACGTTTCTCCCTTGAAGCTTATTTTTACATTTATAAAAATTATATTCCTAAGGATTGCAAAAGGAAATAGATAAGTCGCTAGATTTTAAGCAATAAGCAAAAGAAACTAAGGAAAGCAATTAATTTCGCAAATATAGGGTGGTTATAATTTAATTTAACAAGTTATACCCAAGTAGAGCTTGTTCTAATTAACGTATGTGATTGAAGCTTAGCATGTACGAAATGTGAACTATGGGGAAACGGTAAATAACCAATAAGAAAACAATGGTTTAAATTTTTACCACCTGGTGAGGAATTTCTACTTTTCTATCAATTGAAATTCTCATCGATAAGTTGCTGTGATTGATAGATAAATCCTTCGTGCTACTGTTGAACACCCTTTGAAAATATGATTGACGCAAATGTAATGAGCATGAACATACTCTGTGGGAGGAAAAAAGTTTTTTTGTTCATAATTTGTTCGTTTTCTTTCTTTTTTTTCTTCATGCGCCCTCTTCACACTTGGTGATAAAAATTGGAACTAGTATTTTCGTAAGCATTTTTTTCTCTTCCCAGAGTCCAAGTAACGTTTACTAAATTTTTAAATTCTTGTTTACTAAATTATTAAGGATTAATTTATGATTTTATAATTTTAGTCTTTTATTGGTTAATACAACCAACAGCACATATCATTTTTACCGTAATTTGCTTCTTGAATTTTTAATATTACGTTGAAACATTTGCCCCTGAAGAAAGTTATAAGTATCATCCTTTCATATTTTTTATTTTGCTTTTCAGGTGATTATTGATTTTGAAATTTTTTTCCGGCGCTCTATGTTGGTATAAGACTAAAAGTATTACATTGCAAGAGCCGAAATTTCGCTATAAAGGTATTTTTGTTTCGATTATTTTAAATGCATTTAATCATGCTCATTTTTGGAGGCATGCATTATTTTGCAATCGATTTTTTTTTTACTTAAACTAACACATCTGTAAAAATCTGTTTTCTTATTATTTCTTAAAATAACTACACATCCACCAGCCAATACTCTAAGATGAATATTTCCTCAAAATCATCGCTGCACAACAAAGGAGAAAAAGAAAATCACATGCATAGACGTAAAGAAAAACTTTTACCAGATTTTAGAGAAATAGAATGATGGGCAGCTTACTTGACTTCAGGTACAACTTTCTCAAAAAGCAAATGAATTTCAATGAACAAACAAAATGACTGATGCTGCATACAAAACAGAAAGAGAACCCAAAAATTATCGAAACTGCAACCTAGAAATTAGTCTCACACAAACCTATTTAGTTGAAACACAAGTGAAAGAGTCAAGCTAAGATGAATTGTTAATTTGAACATCATTTGACGAAGTCTAAACGGAAGTAATCAATTGAATAACCCGTTAAGAAATGAGGATGCATAAAAAACTTTTCTTTAAGATGTGATTAGCTAAAGACTATTCCAGGAACTTACAATGAGAGGAATTATGTCCAGCGGACTCTAAGTTCGTGAATCGGTTACTTTAATGTCGAAAATCAAAGTGTGCGTTTATTGATTGTGATGCCATATTACTCATGATGCAATGCAGATGATTCATAAAAACATGAAATACTAAGAAGATACTCGGATTTATTATTCGCAAATTGGTTCTTTACATACATATGCAGATGTAAGGTTTAATTTTTGTTCTTCCATATTTAACCAGATCTAGAACGGAGCGTGGAGCAGTGAAGCAACGAATTTCTACTTGGAGCAGTAGCAGGAAACTTTGTCGTGCTCTACTGCTCCGATTGTTTTAAAACAGAATTTTATTAAAAATTTGAAAACGCATCTTTCCCGCATTAAAATTAGTTTTGATGAGGGATCTGGTTTCTAGTGGTGAAGAAAATTTGTTAACACGAACACTAGTTAAACTGTTGTAAGATAAATGCTCAAATAAGCTTTGTGCTAAAATATGAGTACAAGGAAATAACAACGTAAATAAGGCACAAATTGTCAATTATTGTTTTGATAATTAGTGCTTTATTTGCGTCTTTTTAAATTTGCTCTCATACTAATTACACGGGATTGAATTAATAAATAAAAATGTATAACATCGAATTGGTCTTGAATATTGATCTAACATTTCGTTCTGCACCCTATGCAATAAATCTAAAGATACATCTATCAATTTCGATCATAATCCAAGCACAAAAAAACTTAAAATTTCCCAACAGGTCCTGTCGTTACCATCAAATTTTCTGAAATAATGTTTCTGCAAAATATATTTTAAAATTCAACTGCGCATACGTTCTAGAGGAGCGCAAGCAAAAATAATCCTTTTTCTCTTCCAAACGCCATAGTGGTACTAAAGGAGGAGGTGGGGGACGACTTTACTTTTTGGCAGTGAGCGACTAATGTACATGCAGATACAAATATTTTTTGAAAATCAAAAATGTTCACGACTCACTCTATGTCGAATGTTTTATGTGTTATATGTATAGAATTTGTTTTCTTTTGAATAAATCCTGCAATAGATCGGCTGTTAAAAACATTCACAAGTTTAGAAAATACACAAAATGCTTGCATACAAACTTTTTTTTAAACTTTTTGGAAGCATAGTGCAATATTGAATTCCTTCTCTCTCATCTCCTTCATAAATTTTTCAATTCACGGAGACTCACGGCAGACAAGAATAGACTAAATAAACAACTTCTTGGTAAACATCAAATTTTGTTCATCAATATATACCTTTGATCTAGTTTTTACTTAGATTTCTTAATCTCTTTTATAAAGCGCTTTAAAATCCGGCGGGATATGAAAAGCGGAAGATCTTAAAGCCTTGAATTTGGGAAACGATAGAGTCGATATTAGAAAAAATGGCTAAATTGCTTCGACAACTTTTAAAGAAGAAATATGCGGACAATCAAAGTCTGACACAACATTTAATATACAAACTAAGAGGAATCGCAAGTTTATTGTTTAGCGTATAGGATGACACGTAGGGATAAATATACGTATAGGATAGTACGTATATTTATCCCTACGTAGGTATAGGATGATACGTAGAGGCTATATAGGATGTTTTTTAATTGATCTATTAAAACTTGTACTAAGAATATTTTCCGTAATGATGCACCCACACTTATTTGTAATTCCTAAAATTGCAAACCCTTATTTGTAATCCTAGATCGAAAAGCATATAATCACAAAATAATTCAAATCACATAATTTTTGTTAAAAGGGCCTCAAAAATGTTCAAAATATCCAAAAAAATTTTTTACGTATTTCGATGGATAAAACTGTTTTAAAGCCTCAAATGCAAAATATAAAACATATGTAAGCAATGCTTTAAAATATATTCCAGTTTTTGTAAATGACTTTAGCTGTAAGTAAAAGAAAAATTTTCGAAAATCTATTTGCATTAATAACTTTTGAGAATTTGGTAATTTTATTTAAGTTTATGCATCCATCCAAAATTTATTTTAATCAGAGCTCAATGAAATAAGGTATAAGTTAATCGGCATAACTATTTTTTCAAGTATTATAGTACTTCATTTGTAAGTAAAAATTCACAGTACAAAAATTTGAAGGTGAAGAAGCTACCGTAATCGTCACAGGTATTGCAAAAGCTCAAAAAAAATAAAAAAAAAAAGATTATGTGGGGCAGATGTAAATATATTACATAAAGTTGGATGAAAAAAAGGGGGGGGGGGCTGGGACTGACGACTAGGTGAAAAAATTGTGGTCGTCAAGCTAAAATTTTTATAGAAAGTTAAGAGCCGAAAATGGCGGTTGGATGGGAAATAGGGGTAGTCAAATAAAAAAATTTTGGTGAAAAATACGACTAACGCCCGCTAATTTCGAACTCTGAACAAAGGTCAACTTTTAAAGTATGAAAGTTAGAAGTTAAAACACCACTTATTTCTCGAGAAGCCGAGAAAGAGGCCCCAATAAAAACTAAAATAAAACTTACCGAGTTTTATTTTGAGAAGCATATATCAGAGTGACAATTTCCAAGAAACAACGACAGTCCCATGCGGAGACCCTGCAATCTGTCAGTATATTACGGCATCGTAAATACTCCGGTTTGTGGCCAGCCACAAGCTTCCCACCAACAAGTTTCGGCTCCTTTTGATGGTTTTTAAGGCTTGCAAACATCCGTTTAAGGAAGTTCAGTTCATTACTTTCTGCAAGCGGGGAGTACGGATTTGGCACGTACAACCTCAACGTCCCTGAGATATGATTCCGTAGACTAACATACTTCTTTTGAAATATCCATACAGCTTTGAAATGCGAACCCGACTGTGGATAACGGGGGTATTAAAAGACAGCTCGGTGAAGTCAACATTTAGATAGTGGTTAAAGCTTGTTTGTTATTCCAAACTGCACTGAATCAGAAAAGAAATTTGAATGTTTGGCATTTTTGTGTTTATTTTTGCATTTAACAGAAGTTTGTATGAAAATCTAACTTGTGAAACAGTTTCGTGTAGTAAGCATTTTTTCAACGTTTGAAAACTGCGAGTGGTATAATCCGTGTCGATTCAGGCAGGGGGGTACCTTCATAGTCTCAAAAGTTTTTGAGTTTCACATATGTTAAAATTTAGAACTTAGAAGTGAGTTATAGGTATGTTTTTGTTCTGCTCAAAACAATTCCTGGCCCGAGATACAGGCCGCCAAAGATGGCGCCTCCGGCGCCATTTCTCACTTGTGATTTTCGACAAAAACTTTCAAGTGCTATATTTCCTGAACGGTGCAAGATATTTTGATGCGGTTTTTTTATTTGAAAGATAATTATATTCTGTTTATGCTAAAAGGCTAAATTTTAAAATATATCTTCAACTTTTTGCTGTAGCCTTCTGAAATGTTTTTTAAAAAACCTTTTTTCTATTTTTTTTCTCAAAAAAGCCAATCTCAAATTTTTTTTTTTTTTACTGTTGGTTAATACCATTAAGTACTACATTCCCTGAAAAGGAGAGCTTCCATTTTTGCGTTTAACGGTTTTTAGAAACAATTTAAGATTTTGGCCTATATCTTATCAGTTTTGTTAATAGCATACTCATATGTTGGTCTCATTAAGTCAAAATTATATTAATTTAATTTTCTTTGACATGGCATTTAATTCTTAATAAATATTAGCGCGAAAAAAGCATGACTTTTTTTTAATTAAAAAAAAAAGTTTTTATTTTTTTATTTTTTCTATTTAAAACGAGATTGCTTATCATACCCATAAACATAACTTAAGATTGACATTCTGAGTAAAATGCAATGAATATAATATTTATTTAAGTGAAAATAAGAATTTTACACTAAAATCTGTATATTTATGCTAAAAATTTAGAGAAATAAATGCAATACACTGTACTTTCAACCCGATACGCATGTGTAGGAAAAAATAATTACTGCACATTCGCCAGGTTGTTAGCAAGTCACGTAAATATATGTATACCAACCATTAAAATAATTTATGTATATCATTTAATCATAGTCAGAAATTGATTAATAATTAAATTTTTATTTTTATATAACACTTAGTTAGGTATTTTCTTGATTCCATTTGCCATTAAGTAATTTGAAAAAGGAAACAAGTTTGGCTGTCTTTTCTACTTCAAGGTTAATTTTGAGCTTGTTGTGAACAAAGCCAAACGTAGAAAACTTCAGTTCAATGGCTGCTGAAATGAGCATCAGAATAATTTTTGGCTGTTTATTACTCATGAATTCTTTTACAGCAGTTACAGTTTCCCACATTGAAATATTGACATAGACTGCACTTTCTTTCTCAAATTAAATTCCACAAAAAGGAAGTACACAAATTATGAACTTCAAGCCCATAGCTTCATAGTTCAGTGTTTTCTTTAACCAAATTTAATTGGCTCTCAAACCTCTTATTTTATATTTTGGGGTTAGAGATGGCTAAAAAAAGAAAGAAAGGTGTCAATGCATGTTCATATTTTTTTTTTTTAAAGGTATTGTATAGTTACTTTATCTTGTTGGTTTAGGTTATTTTCTGGCTTTTTCTGACTACTTGTAACAGCTTCGGCTAATTTAGTTATCTTCTTCAAATTATTTAAAGCAGTAAAGATTGGTTTTAAATGATTAGGCAGATCCTCAACATGCTGTTCTATTGCCCCATTGAAAATATTTTGATTATTTATTTCGCTATTAAATTTCTACTTCCTTCTTTATATACTTGCAAAAAAATTAGCCAATTGCTTATGTAACTTTGTATTTAACAATATATTAACTTCCATTGCACCTCTAAAGGTAAGATGAATGCCATTTCGTTACTATCAGGACAACATAATTAATGAAATTATTTTTTCTTGTTTTGAATTGAGAAAATGTTTATTGTCCCCATACCGCACAACTCATAATGCTAACTCAAATCAGTAATAAATTCTTCAACATTTTGTTTGATTTGATTTTTGTTAGAACTATTGAGTTAAACCAATGATTTTTTTTTAAGTCATCTGCTTTAAATTATGTACAGATAGATAAATATTAGAAATATCTTTTCATAAATGAAAAAAAAGGAAAGGAAAAAACACTAATATATTACAACCAAAAACATATTAAATCTTACAATCTATGGACACGTTCCAAAACATACCATTTCCCAAAATTATGTCGTAAGTTATAGATAAAGCAAATAGTGGTGTTTCGTGTATGTGCTTTGTTTTTGTTAATTTCCTTATGAAAGAAAAGGAAGGAAAATGCAAAGTGATTGAATCCACCCCCCCTGGAGTGTTCCTCTTTTTTGTTCTTAACATCAATAGCAAGATATGAAAATCAATTATAAAAACCTATGTTTTACTGAATAACACATATATTAAAATTAACAACTAATAGATTTGAACTCTAGCTATGAAAACATGAGAAAATGATATTTAAAAAAAATTAAGGAAATCAATGAATATTTTAAAGTAGCGGGCAAATAAGATTGGGCAATGTATGTCTGTCTGTTTCTCTACTGGTAAATTTCTTTTGTTGGAAGGGGGGATATGTTTCTAATATCTATTAAGAAAATTAAATTAATATAATTTTGACTTAATGAGACCAATATATGACTATGTTATTAACAAAACTGATAAAATGTATGGCAACATCTTAAATTGTTTCTAAAAACCGTTAAACGCAAAAGTGGAAGCTCTCCTTTTCATGGAATGTAGTACTTAATGGTATTAACCAACAGTAAAAAAAATAAAAATTTTGAGATTGGCTTTTTTGAGAAAAAAAAAATATAAAAGATTTTTTTAAAAACATTTCAGAAGGCTGCAGCAAAAAACGTTAAACAGATATTTTAAATTTTGGCATTTTACCTTAAACAGAATATAATTATCTTTCAAATAAAAAAATCCGCATCAAAATTTCTTGCACCGTTCAGAAAATAGAGCACTTGAACGTTTTTGTCGAAAATCACAAGTGAGAAATCGCGCCGGAGGCGCCATCTTTGGCGGCCTGTATCTCGGGCCAGGAATTTTTTTGAGCAAAACAAAAACATACCTATAACTCACTTAATTCTAAATTTTAACATGTGTGAAATTCAAAAACTTCTGAGACTATGAAGGTAAAATTTTATTTTTACCTGCCTGAATAGAAACGGACTATGCCGAGTATATTAAATGTATGCGCATTGAGCAGCAGAAAAGGTAGCATTAGCATTCAATCAATGGTCATAATTTAAAGGGTCTGTCAAGAGTCACGACGACGCAGTTATTTAGCAGTAAAGCATAGCTTATTGCGAAACTAATTTTTTTTCATATCACTAGCAATTTTTTAGCTCTCTATTTTTTTTCATTTGTAGTTTTGTAGCGAAATAAAACACTTATTTACTGGTCTAAAATTTCTTCGAGATTTCACACAAAGTAATTGTTGATGATAAAATTTTACGTACAATATTTTAAATAACGAATTCCAATAAAATTTACATTTTAAATGGTTAAATTAATGTAATTCTTATTTTTGATCGAGTCTTCCATATTTTTACTCGTTGCAGATTAACATTCAACACTCGAACTGTCCACTAGAACCACAACTACTATATCAATATTAAAATCGTATGTTGCTGCTCTGGGAGCAATAATGTGTTGTTTCAGTGTTTTGACACCTTCAAATACTGTTTAGAGTATTTAAGTTCATTTTTTCACAGGTGATTAACGAAATGGAGGATCAAAGAACAGAAAACTTCAGTGAAGCATTAAGATATGACTTAAAATTAAATAGTATCTCATTAAGTGAAAAGTACTGAACAATAGATAAACCTACCTAGTTACTTTTTTTACGGTTCTTTTTTCGTCTTACTTTTTACGACAGAATTTGTGATTATATTCGTTTTTGTTTTTCTCCGTTATAACAAATTGTACGTTTTATTACAAATACGTGTGAATTACAATTCATAACTGTAAAAGAAACGGCATATTTAATTGCTAACGTACTAAAAAGAGCAGAAAATAATTGTCATATTAAACACACACTTCTTTTTCGGATGACGCCGCGCCGCCTCACCAAACTAGTTTCATATTTTTCCCGACAATATTTTCTTAAAAAAATTCCGAGGGTAGCAAACTTCATTACTAAGTAGTGGATGGGGGAAAAATCTTAGCCTTAAGTTTTCCAGATTCTGTATTGAGTAATTCATCATTCTTATCGAAAGAACCTACTTGTAAACGGGACAGGAAAATTTATTTTCCCGAGAAGGTTGATGGTTCGATTCTCCATGCGCCTCAGAAATTTGATATGTCAACAGTCACTGTTACACACAGCTTCCTGCAGCTGTCAAACTATTTTTACAGATGCCCGTGATTGCCTCGGTTGAACTATACCAAGTTCCGAAATTGAGTTCACACTATTTTTAAGAAAAAGGCAAAGAGAACATTCTCGTTTTTACTAATATTTTTATTCAGCGGAAGATAGTAAAAAGTTTAATGTAAAAAACTTCGTGTTTGGTATTTATTCGTTAAAAAAATGAAATTTCTGCGCAGCTGGTAAATCGAAAAAGAGATCGTTGGCGCATTGCGCCATTGATTAGGATTTTCTTTTGCATTATGAAAAAACATGGTTGTTGTAGTGGGATTTTGGTTAATTTGTTACGCAATTTGCGAACTTGAATTAACTTGCATTATTACTCGTGCCCCATAATTTGCTTACTTTATTTTAAAATTTAATTAAACATGAATAAATTTTTGATGCCGATATTGTTGTGATTCAACACCTTGTAAAAACTATTCGAAGCACGGACCGAAGCTGGAGTGGAGTTGAGGAGTATTGAGAAGTGAGAACGGAGCGACTCAAAAAAAAAAAAAAAAAAATACTTGCTAAAGTTCCCTGATATAGTAATAATAATTCGCAAGAATGAAGATTATTTTTACTACAAACTCAATATAAGAGAAACTTTTTACTACGATATAACAGATGTATAACAGATGTAAATGTGTATTTGCTTTTCTATTAAGCATAAACTTAACACTTCAATTACAAAGTTCCAGAATGTGTCTTTTTTTTTACATGTGATTCACGCTGCTAAATAAAAGAACTTACAAAAATTTGTTCCTCGTTTAATTCTCCATGAAGAAGGTATGTTTAAACAGACTCCCCCTCCCGGGGCGAGCAAATCCACGACAAGCCCACGCGTGCTTTATTCTCTTTTTTTGCAATGTAACCTTTATATTTACCCAACTGTAGTTTGTGTAACACACAAGTTTTATACAAAGTATCCAAAAGATATGCTTCCTTATGACCAGTTGTAGAAACCAACATTTAAAGTAAAATCTTCTCAAGTGTAATATGTTGCATTTAATTATTCTTAAAAAAATTCATTCTAATGGAAAACGACTAAGAATGTTTCAGCATATAAAAAGAACTCAAAATTCAGCATATAAAAAGAACTTTTTAAAAGATTTAACCATTTTTTATCCAATGAAATTTATTCCAGAGAGTTTTATTCTGATTACACAATTATTTTTAGTCTGAAGAGTAACTGCTTAATTGATTGAAGTTTATTGGATACTGGATCACCTGTAAATTTATAAAACACACATTTTTTCCAAGAAAGAATTTGCTTTATAATTGGATCATAATTATGGGAAAAAGATTCTTACAATTTATTGCATTTTCTTCTAAGATAATGATTTCAGCAATTATTTTTAAATCCAACATTTTAAAAACCTCTCATATGACGAATTAGAAAATGTTTCAAAACAGTTTAAAGATTTTTCTTGAAATAGATTAATTCAGATGGTAAGAATAAAATGTAAAATAATTTTAAAAACTCCTTACTAAAAAAAGAAAGGTACAATACTACAATAATTTCCTTTTAGATTGTAACCATTAACATTGCAAGAACAAGTATAAGAATGTACTAGTTTCAATTAAAATTAAATATAATTAATTAGTTAAGACGTTTTCGTTTAGTAAAACGGAAGATAAAATGTTATTTTATATATAACACTGTTAGAAAGGAGGGGGAAGGGAATATATATATATATATATAGAGAGAGAGATATGTTGAATATAAAGATATATATATATATATACTTATAAGAGGGAAAAAAGAAAAAAGAGTTTAAAAGTTAATGTGATTTTTCTCAATAAGCAAAGGGATGTAAGTAAGAAAAGCGTAAAAGTAATCGATTTTTTTTCTCGAATAAAAAGTACAGACATATATATATATAATGCTTGAAAGTTAATGTAATTTTTCTCTATAGTCCCATGTATCTAAAAAAAAAGAGTTCTTAAACAAATGTAATTGTTCTCCGATAACAGCCAGATACAAACCAAAATACTTAAAACTTAGCCTCATTTTATCAAGTAATATTACATCTATCTTACACAACTTTCTAATTCTTAAGTCCAATCAATTTTAAAACGTATTTCAGATATAGTTTGAAGGACCTATTTCAATTTAAATAAGACCTTTTAGTATGAGTAAAATCAGTATTCTTAATTAGAGCACGTAAGTTTTCTAAACGAAATGATGAATAGCTAAAACTACTTTTAATTAAATGTGCTAAGTTTTAGAATACTTCTGAAGCGTAAAAGTTACTTAAGTCTCTCTCTAACATCCAACTTATCGTACTTTAAAAGTTACTTGACAAAATATGACTGATAGTGGTGACATATTAGAAAAATCGACCAACGCAAATCTACAAGTGTCAATATAAACATAAGCAATTTGTTCACTTTTATTAATTTTCTTTAAAAATGTCTTTTAAGCAAAAACAATTATTTCGTTATCTACAAAAACTTAGAAAAATTGTTACGTCAGTTCATGTAAAAATTTGCATTGCCATCTTTTATGAAGAAAGTCTTCACTAGAAAAAAAAAAATAAATAAATAATTTGGTAAAATGTGATTAATCAAAATTGTACAGCAAAAGAAAAGAAAAAAAAGGTCTCCCGCATACCGTTTCATTTATTTCCTAAATGTAAAATATTTTTGAAAAGTTTACAAAATAACGATGGAAATTAACGTACTAAAAATAACGCACATATCAAGTTTATTAAATATTTATTCGTAATTCCAGGTCAAAAAAAAAACATCCGACAATTCCTTTGTAACACAAAATAATTTAATTTAGCGACTAAATCGCTTTAAATTCAAGGATAAATGTTTCTCACAATACCAAATTAGTGCTAAATAAAATATACAACAGAAAAACTTTGTCCTTGGAATTTATCCAGTAAATTTAAAAGCAAAATATAGTTTTTAGGTTAAAATTGCATCTTTAAAAATAATTTAATATAGATTTGAAAATATCTACATTCGAATTTCAAAGATTGTGTAGAGGAAAATATATTTTGATTTCTTTTTAACATAAAATAAAAGAAATATTGAAGTCTACCTACTGCATTGTGAAGTCGCACAGGCGAAATTCAACTGAAAAAGAAAAGCAACATTGTCAGGCGAAAACATTGAATGAATTAAGTATTACTTTGCAATAATAATCATCGGGTAATGCAATATTAGATAAAATATATAAGGCAGTGAGAAGTAAAGGGTGGTAAGTGAGCAAAAAACGATTCCGAGAAAAACGCGTTCAAAGTTTGGATCTTATAGGACTTTTAATGTTTTCTTTTTTTTTTTTTTTCTAAATTAGGTTGTTGCGGAGCACCTGTCAGAGACATCAGCAATATCCCTTGCCACAATATAGAATGGTGCTTTCGCTATGATTTGCACTGCTTATCTCCAAACTTGGCATTAAGTTTTTGTTTCAAAAGTATGAACTAACAGCTATATATTTATACAAACACGTACCAACTATTTAAACGATTAAAATATACAGCGAAACCAAATAACTAAAACTGAATTGTAGTTTAATGTCTTAATCAAACTTACTACATAAGGAAACGTGCTAAAAATTCAGATGAAAAATACTTTTTTATAAATAAATACAAAATTGAAAATGATTACGTTTGCACTGGTTAAAATGTTAAGTAAAACGACGGAATAATAAAAATATCCCAGGAAATTGAATATTTGTCTCGAAGTTACGTCCTTTAGCAACCTAACTAAACCGTTCATTCTAAATAATACCCGAAATTTAGTTTCTGCTGTTTTCTTATTTTCAAGAAAATCGTTTTGAAAACAAATGTTTAATGTTTTCATGTTTACAAACGTAAAATATTTCCATTGAAAGGAATTATTCGATTGCAAAGTTTTCAAAAAATAATTAATTAATTAATTAATAAAAATTACATAATAACGATTGACACCAACGAGTTTTTTTCTTTCTTTTTGAGAAAGAGTAGAAAAAGCGGTAAGCTTCTTAGCCTATCCAACTAAAGCGGAGAAATTTTATTTTGAAAAAATCATAAAGTAAAAGTAAGCCATGATCACTAATTATTTCTAAAAGAACTCATTTTTGTGTATAGTGCAAGTTATTTTTAATGCATTTTACCCTTAAATGCATTGCTTAAATATTGCGTACAACATATGTGCAATATTGTACGAAAAAAACAAACTCCACTATTGTTCATCCTTTTGTTAGTTTTGTAATTTTTAAAATGTAGCATAACTTTGTTAAAATCATTCTAGTCTTTTTAATTATGACTTAATTATTCAGAACATGCGTCATGTTTTACACATCTACGTCGTAGCGACTTCATGTTATATGTAATGCATGTTGTTGTTGTTGTTGTCGTGTCTATGGATAGTAGATTTGGAATGTCAAATAGGGCCATGTACGGTCCACACAGTCTCAGCTATGCGAAGGCAATTGTCCGAATAAAGGTACTCGTAGGGAGAGTTGGTAATCTTTTGAATTCTCGCCAAGATGGCCGAGCAAGAGAAAACGTGTTCGGGACTTAGTTCCGTGTTACAGTTTTTGCAGCTGGGGTATGCTCTCGTTCCATCCGGCTGAATTTTCATACCCCTAAGGTGTCCTGTTCTCAGTCTTATTAGTGTTTTGGCAAGTGATCAGCTTGTTGTTAATTCGCAGATCTGATGTTTCAGTTTTATGGTTTTTTGGTCCTTGAGTTTTGCTTTTGCCACTGCATTTATGTCATTGAGGGTGACAAGGGGAAATTTTCCTTCATTGAGGTCTCTCGCTTCCTTAGCCAGTACATCGGCTGCCTCATTCCCCTCTATACCCACGTGTGCAGGTATCCATTGTAGAATACATTGTTTGCCCATATCATGGAGTTTCTCCAGGACTCTGTGTATGTTGATTATTTGCTTGGTGTAGCCCTTTTGAATTGCCTGGAGGGCAGCTTTACAATCGCTGAAGATTATTAATCCTCCAGTTCTCTCAGTTTCCTGCAAACAGGAATATACATTTAGGGCTTCTTGGATGGCAAGGAGTTCACATGTGTAGTTGGATGCAATTTTACCAGCACCTCGTTTAAATTGTTTAGCACTACCATCTGGGAAGATAAACTTAATACCCGCTCCTCCATTTTCCAGAGTTTTGTCTGACGATCCGTCGGTAAAGGCATATACAAAACCTCTGCTTGAGTATGATTCGATGGTTCTAATTCCTTTATCTCTGATGCTGGATGTTAGTTCTTTTTTGGAGCATGGCTCAAGGAGATTAGTTACAATTTTGGTATTTTGGGGAAGAAGAGATGGGAGAGATGGCTCCTGTAGGATCTCGTGTGTGTTACGTTCGAGTTCAATTTCATGTCTGATCGTTTTGTCATACTGTAAAGTAGAGGATCTCTTGAGTCTTGCATTTTCGTTCTTTTTCTGAGTGACTCGATTGCCAATATGGTCCTCTTCATAACTTCTGATCTTGTTAGTGAGTTTCACGACACTGTATTTTCTTCTGTTTTCGAGAAGCTGCAGACCGCATTCCTTTTGCGACTTGATGTTGTTCGTTGAAGAGACAGCTCCAGTAATGATCTTAAAGGCTCTAGCTTGAATATTATCGATATTTTCTAGTGCTGATTTTGAGGCGTGAGGCCAAATTGGTGAGGCGTATTCCATGATAGGTCGGATTAACGTGGTGTATGTGGTCTTTAAGGTTTTGGGGTTTGCGCCCCAGTCTGTGCCGCAAAGACTTTTCAAGATCCTTAGTTTTTTAAGAGATTTGTTGGCACATTTCTTGATATGTTCTGAAAAACGTAATTCCGCATCGAGAGTGAGTCCTAAGTATACTGGGTTTTCAGTCTTCATTAGAGGTTGGTTATTTAGGACCAGATGTGATGAGAAGATGCGTCTATGTTTTCTATCCGTAGAAAAAATGCTGTACGATGTCTTCTGTGGGTTGATTTTTAGTTTTAGGGAGTTTGACCATTCTAGGATTCCTATATAATGCATTTCGCCCTTAAATGCATTACGCCTTTAAATGCATCACTTAAATATTGCGTACAGCATATGTGCAATATTGTACAAAAAATCTTAAACTCCACTACTGTTCATTCCTTTGTTAGTTTTGTAAATTTTAAAATGGAGCATAACTTTGTTAAAATCATTCTAGTCTTTTTAATTACGACTTCATTATTGAGAATATGTGCGATGTCTTATAGGGGAGAGGGGGCACATGTGAACAAAAACGACGTTTTTGTATATTTTTCAGTATTGGTTTGAGATATCGGAGAAAAAAGTGGTATACATGATAGTTCACTCATTTACTGATATTTTCGTGAAGTTATCTAATATCTATATCAGTAAATTCCACCTAAAAATTCATTATAAAATATGTTAAATGTTCTTCACATCTGCCCCAGTGGAGGGGCAGTTGTGAACATACCTGGGGCACATGTGAACACAGATATATACGTGGTATAAAAACTATACTATACATGTTTTTAAAGAATCATTTATTGCACATTAATGCCTACAATGAAAATATCTGAAATTTAACCTTTTTCATGATTAATGAATCTTAATTAAATTGCTTTAACGAACATTATACAGAAAAGAAATGGAAGATGCAGCTCGATGTGTGCTACCTGAAATTGTAGGTGGTGGCACTAATTTCAAAAGAATATCATCAGTGTTCACCATAGATATATCATCTGTTTATGGAAAATAAAAGTAACCCCGATCCATTACGTTTTTCCTCCTGAATTTCAAAATCATTCGCAGATAAAGTTTTTGGTGTAATGTCAAGTTCTGCACAAGTACCTTGAGAATTACTTTTTCATAAACTAATGTCGGAATCAGGATCACTTATAACGACCTTTGACTTTTCTTTTTTCAACAACTTTAGGAGCTCTAACTTTCTTTTCTTTGAAGTAAATTTCTGTTCTTTTAGTAAATACCTGTCTACTTGCATACTTGTTTGAAAATATATCCTGCAATTCAACTGGGCCAACCTCATTAAGATCTCTCCGAGTTTTTGGACGATATAAGTCGACTCTAAAAAAGCAGCTCATACCATTTTTATTAAAGTCGATTTTTTAAAGTAAATTAAAAATAAGTACACAGTTTTTTTCGTGTTGGGATCGGGGAAATTGGAAATTTAGAAGCTACTTTAAGGACACTAGAAACAAAGAACAGAATCTTACCTCAACATTTCCTTAATATCAAATATTTCGAGTTTTAAAACAAAATTATGTCAGCCATTTTTTTGTTTCATTTTACGTCTTTCAGCACTGACTTAAAAAGCGCATAAACGGTACTTTACTGCAGTAGAAATCCCATAACAGCTATTTAATAAGCCATTTAAACGAAATTTCATTTTACTTGACATATTTTGATATAGTACAGAACATCTCAAAGAATTCCCATTAGATTTTTGAATTTCGTAAAAGAAAAACACTCCCTGTTAAAGCTGCATTTTCCTTAAAGCTACACTTAACATTTTGAAATTATTTCTTACTTTAAGCGAAGGGGAAAAAAAGCATTTACCACTCCAAAGCTCAAAACTTCAAAAATTGAGACATTGAGGTAAGAGCAGAAGAGCCGAAATCGCTTAATTAATAACAAAAGAAGATTTCCTTCTAAACACATTTTTCTTTCCACAGGGGAGTAGAAAAGAAGCGACTCTCATCAAAACAGAAATTGAAAATTCAAGTAGCAAGAGCGAATAATGTGATTGTGTAATGAAACAATTCAAATTGAACAAAATAAGATTCTGTTTAAAAATGAAGACAGAGAAAAGATTTTCCATAACGACTTTGATGTGATTCTTTTACTTTCAGCTGCATGCAGTATTTACGTTTGTAATAAGACAAGGAATAGTGTTGGCTTAGATATTTTAAGTGATTCATAACGGAATATGTTCATATAAAAAAGTGAATGTAAGCTTTAGGTAATAAAAGGATTATTTGTTAACATGCATTGAACAAAGTCATGTTTGATACGGGCAAATTATTCGAGTTTTTTGTGCCCAGTAAGCTTGAATCGATCAGACTAACTTTGTAATATATTAATATTATAATGCATAGGATTAGAAAAAATACCTTTTTCGATAAATTATTTAAATCGAAACAATTTTTAATGGAAGAAGTTAAAAATAACGTATGAAATTTAAAATTCGAATTGAATTAGGAATTAATTATTTTTTCGTCTTTAGGCTTTTATTTCAGGAATACCTTCGAATTATAAAGATAAATTAATAAAGATCGCTTCTAACTTAAATCAAATTTCGATTAATTAAAAAAAAAATCCTCAAAAAAGAAAAAAAAGTGTATCATAGTCTAGGCTGCAGTCAACATTCCGTTTGATCGTTCTATATTTGTAATTTTCTTTATAAATAATTACATTTTTTTTTCTCAAATACGTGTACTTCACTTTTTTGTTATTACCTCGAATACAAAAAAATCAAATAAATCCGAGTTAATGAGCGAAAAAAAGTTTTAGAAAAATAAAATTTAAAAGAAAAAAAAAAAAATTTAATTAAAAATCCTAAAATGCGTGCATTTAATTTTGCTATTTCGTCTCAAATTAAATAAATAAATAATAAATCATTGTTGAGTAATAAAGGGTCAACGCTCTTAAATAGCAATTCAAAAATAAGTTTAGAATTGCTCAAACAAAAAATTCAAATAAGATTGGGTTGAGTATTTTAAATTGCAATAAACATATTATCGTCGGCTTACAAGTGAAACACACTAAGTCAGATTTTTCATTTTTTCAGTTATTTGCATAACCAGACGAGAAAGAAATATTCTTTTGACTGGTGAAACCCATTAAGTCATAATCCTAATGTGTAGATAAATATTTCGTTTGTTAAAAAGACACTAAGTAATTTGAGTACGGTTTCTTACACGTGAAACACACTAAGGGACTTCTTAGATATATTTCACTTGTGACCTATTATTTTCGTTTTTAATAGTAAAACACATTAAGTCTGACTTAGTGTGTTTATCTTGTACAACCAAGTTCGATATGTACGAACAAGTTCTGACATGTCGGTGAACTATGGTTATAATCTCTTCACTTTTTATATATTTTATATTACTTTTACAGGTGCATTTGCTCGTGTTCGTCATGTCAAATATACGAAGTAGAGGTGAAAAAAATTTACGGATGCTAAACTTGTCTAATGGTAAGTTTTTTTTTGTAATTATTAAAATACTAATTACTTATAATTATTATTATTAATAATATTATAGGCTTAGTGAACTATTAACGTTAGCTATTAAATTTGAGTTTGACTTAATTATTTATGAATTTGAATAAATTTTATTACCATTTATGTAATAAAATATTGTATTTTTAATTTATTGTACTTCTTGTGCAAAACTTGTTCATTATCTGGTTATTGTTTTTCAGTGTCACAGACAAAGTCAGTCTGTGATGTCAGTGAAAGTCAAGAAAATTCTGAAATTGCAACCGTTGCTGGTCCATCTGGGATTATTTCTTCAGTCTGTGATGTCAGTGCAAGTCAAGAAAATTCTGAAATTGCAACCGTTGCTGGTCCATCTGGGATTATTTCTTCAGTCTGTGATGTCAGTGCAAGTCAAGAAAATTCTGAAGTTGCATCCGTTGCTGGTCCATCTGGGATTATTTCTTCAGTCTGTGATGTCAATGCAAGTCAAGAAAATTCTGAAATTGCAACCGTTGCTGGTCCATCTGGGATTAGTTCTACAGTCTGTGATTTCAGTTCAGATGACTCAGTTGCAGATAAAGACTACAAGCCACCACTTGACGAGGATGAATCAAATTCGTCTGAATTTGAAAATATAACTAAGACCACATAAAAGAACAGGAGTGGTAGATTGAAAGGAAAATCATGCAGCCGGTGGAGACAAGAAAAAACGTCATCTTGGAAGAGAAATGTCCAAAAATTTAGAAGAGAATCTGGCTTACCATATCAAAGTACAAAAGGAATAGATCAGCCAGCAAAAATTCCAAAGTTCAGTAATTGCTCCAGTTGTATATATTTGTGCACATCCAAATTTACTGAAGAAGGAAGAAATGCATTGTGCAAAAATTACTGGCAATTGACATTTGCAAGGAAAAAATATTTTATACTTTCCAATGTCAAGAGTGTTAAAGTTAAATCCCATCGCCCTAGAAATGAATTCTACAAGGCCCGCTCAAATTCAAAAAGTTATTTCTTTGAAAAACAAGGTGAAAAAGTTCGGGTTTGTCAAAAATTTTTTTGTAAAACTCTGAACATTTCAAATATTCCGATTTTAAATGCATTTAAAGGAAGGGATGAATTTGGCAATTACATTGGTGAAGATCTAGGAGGAAAGTGTGCCCCATCAAATAAAACTCCCGAGGAAACGCTCCACAGAGTAAAAGACCACATCAAAAGCTTTCCTATTACGAAGAGTCATTACAGGAGGAAAAGGTAGAAACGGCAATACCTAGATTGTAAACTTAGCATTGCAAAAATGCATGAACTGTTTTTAGAAAAATGCAGACAAAACAACGAGGAATCAGTTTCATTGATAACATACCGAAGAATTTTCTGTACAGAATTTAATTTATTATTTTTTCATCCTAAAAAAGACCAATGTTTGTTATGCACAACCTACGACAAGGCAACAAGAGTCGAAAAACAAGGAATGGAAGAAGAGTACAGCAATCACATTATAAGAAAGAATGCTGCCTTGGCAGCCAAAAGCGCAGATAAGGAAAGATCGAAGACATACAAAACATTTTATTCAATTACCTGTGATCTTCAGAGTGTCTTGCAAATACCTGCCTCTGATGTTAGCCTCACATATTACCTACGGAAGTTAAACTTGTACAATTTCACTATTTATGAAGCGGCCCCACCAAATAACGCTTTCTACTACTTTTGGTCGGAGATAGACGGAAAGAGAGGAAGCTGCGAAATAGGCACTTGTTTGGGAATTCACCTCAAATCGCTCCCACCACATGTAGATAAAGTATCAATTTTTTCTGACACATGTGGAGGTCAGAATAGGAACATACAAGTAGCAGCTTATCTTTTACACCTAGTTGAGGTACACCCTTCTCTTAAAATAATAGAGCAAACATTTTTAGAGAGTGGTCACTCGTTTATGGAGGTAGACTCTATGCACAGTGCCATAGAACGAGGTAAGAAAAACTTAGATATCTATAGTGTCCACGAATGGGAAAATGTTTTCAAAACAGCAAGAAAAAAAAAATCCTTACCGCACTAAGGAACTAGGACATAGAGATTTTTTGAACCTTAAAAGACTGGTTCGAGGATCTATCGCCAACAAGAAAAAGGACGTTCGGGGAAATAAAGTTAATTGGCTGAAAATAAAACGCCTAAAATTTGCAAAAGAAAACGTGAGAGCCTTTAGCTATAGTTATGACTATAGTGGAGAGTACACGGATATCATTATTATCAAACCACATGGAAAAAAACAAAGATTGTTGCAAATTAAGAAAGTTGAATAACGATGAGGAAATAGAAAAACTTTACAACAGACCAATACCAACAACGCAATCAAAAAAACAAGATTTGCTTAAGTTATGCAGGAAAAATCATTCCGTCAGCTCTTCACGCCTGGTATGAGAGTTTACCATCAACCAAAGCAGCGAAGGACTTCGCAGATGATTATATTTCCGAAGATGAATATTAAACAATAAAAGATAAAAAAAGAAACAATTTCATCAATTTTTATATTCATTTAAATAATTGGGTTTTGTTTTATAATATTGTAAACTTGTGTTTGTTTTATTGTATAATAAAGACATAATGTTAAAAATGTTTTGTTAATTATATTTGCCTCGTGTCAAAAGTAAATGTTATGAAAAACAATAAGTACTTTAGTAATGTATCCATAAGAGGTTCAAGAGAAATACATTACACTGGTAGAAATTGCATCCATCGTGAAATTACGGTTAAATGACCGGCAACAGTCTGTCCATCTAATTCACCGTTAAATTTACGGTTTGGAACATTTTTCTATCTTTACGGGACCTAACCATTTGCAATCAGCTTGGTTAAAAAGCAGTAAATACAAAAGTTTACGGTTTTATAACCATTTAAAAATGGTTTCAAAAAATTTTTTATCGTTTTTGAACCATTTCGAGGTGTAGAAACAGTAAACGGAGCTTGCCGGAATCGAACCCGCAGTGTACGTACGATCTAACAATCTCGCGCTCCATCCATTCGGCCATCGGCACCACACAAAGCGGTCGTTTATTTATCAATAAATCTTTCTTTTCAACGGGAGAAGAAAGATTTATTGATAAATAAACGGCATTAAAAGTGAAATTTCAGTTTTTGATTGGATCCAAAACCATTTTTGGTCTAAATTTACTGTATATTGACGAAAATCATTTTATTTGCTGCAAAAATTAAAATACAAACAAGCTTCAGCCGCTCAAGTTATGGGTTCGCTCATTCGCAAAGAGTTCGGAAATCCGATGTCTCCAACTTTTGATTTACGTGTGTGTGTGTTTCTATTTAGTAACCACTGCTTAAGCCACTTTATTTTTCTTCTTTTTTTTATATACACATGCAGATTTGAATCGATAAATCTTTATTTATATTTTACCAACAACGTACGACGGTAAGATTCCACAACCAAGATGGACGCCTGATTACGGTTAGTTAAACCTTCTTTAGGATAAACAGAGAATAAACGATTTTTTTCACAATCAGCGGTTTGAGTACCATCTTTTTAATGGTTATTCAACTGTTGTAATTAAATATGGTAAAATAACAATCAAATAAATGGTTATTTTACTATTTTCTTACGGAAATTTTTAACAGTGTAAGTCAAGATAAGTCAGGAAATTTTTTAATCTCATTAACGCAAGGTTCAAAAAAAAAAAAAAATTTATCATTTTTATCATCCCCAAATAAAAGTTAGACATTTTTAGGAAATAAAAATGCGAAATAGAATAATTAAAAATTATTGACAGAAAATTTTGCAAGTATTGAAATTTTTATTTTTTTCTTCTTCATTTTTGAAAAATTAGGTTTTTTGACTTAGTGGGTTTCACTTGTAACCCGACGATATGACCATTTAAATAAAGGAAAATATCCAAGGAAAATGATTTATAAAATTTTAAACCCAGATAGACCCAGGCAACATAGGTTCCATTACTAACTTAGGTTTCTTTTTCTTTAATTTTTACTTTAATTGTTCGGCTATTTCTTCATACCCTTATAGAATTGTATACACATGAATTTCGTGAGAAGTTGCCTTATGCTTTCATGCCATTCACACTAAATTCATAAATCATCTGCAAAATTATTCAAACAAATATTGTTTTGAATTAAAATGTAAATCTTTGTACTACAAAGTAAAAATTAAGAATCAACGTAAAATTAAGCACAAAATTTGCAAAAATTCCAGACACTGTTTCGGGGTTTCCTTGTAACCTCGAAACACGTGTCAGCAATTTTGCCGATTTTGTGCTTAATTTTACTTTGAATTTTAATTTTTAAATATTGAGTTATTTTAAACTAAAATACTTAAAACGCTACTATAAAACGCCTTAAGAAAGATAGAATTTTAACTTGCACTGGGATTTGTCTTATAATTTTAAATCAAATATTTTTAACCCCTTAACGCATTTGCCGTGTCACACGGGTCATCTTATAACTCGTGTTATTTTATTTCTAATGCCCGTCTGACATCAGTTGCACTTTGTTTGTACAGTAACTTTTTGATTTTACTTTTACCCCCGCTCTTCAGTCACCCCCTACAACTGAAATTGCCAAAACAATTTATACTATACCTATATATTCCATTTTCTATTCAAAAAAACACTAAATCATTTTTTACCAGTTTTTCCGATAAAAACTCGTGCTTCAAGAGGTCAAGCAACAACAAGAGGAAATCAACATAAGACAAATGAAATATTTCAAGCGAAAGAAAATCTGCGTTGAAATAACGTTCGCGAATAATGCAACGAAAACAATTCCCGGACTGTAAAAGACGGAAAATGAAGGAAATGATTTTCTGACTTTGATGTCTGAACACTTTGCAAGCACTGGACAACGGCATTAATGTCGATTTTTGCGACAGAAGTAAGAAAATAAGCTATGTCTTAGAAAATACATTCATTTCCTTCCTCTCTTTATAAGCTTCTACACTGTAAAAAGTTTTGGTGTGACACAACACCAAAAGTGGAGGCAACACTTCGAAACTAAAAAGGGTGTACGAAAACACCAGGCTATTTTTGGTGTACTGAAACACCAAAGATTATTCTTGGAGTTCTCAAACACCAAGGATAATTCTCAGTACACCAAAAATAATTGTGGTGTTTTCGTACACCTCTTTTGGTTTCGAAGTGTTGCCTCCACTTTTAGTGTTGTGTCACACCAAAACGTTTTAGAGTGTACGCAAACAAAACGTTAATAATTCTTCCAGCCCAAAATTTTTTTTACTCATATTTGATATGATGAGTTTCAATTTTGAAAAAGGGATTCGGTCTTGATCAATTTTCTGAAAACGTACAAAAGACAAAATATAATTTAAATACTACAAAAATAAGAAACTGAATAAAGTAAGTCAAGTGGGTTTTTTCCTTTAACGGCAACTTGGTCAGCTTTTGGTTAAGCAGTTACATTTCACTGAAGATACCCATTTGAATGAGTAGGTTGTATACTTCAAGGACAAAAAAATGGTATATTTATTTAATTTTCATTAACTCCAGCAACCGTACCAGAGAAAGTATTATGTTATAAAATAAAATTATTAATACACATGAAAAAATTTTTTCTTGATGAATATATAACACTAGAAAGCCCGGCGGTCATACGAAATGACCGCTGTTCTAGATATTATAAATACTCATACAAACAAATGTTCACCTTCCCCCTGACCCGCTCAATTTGCGTTCAGTTGTAAACCGTTTCAAAAACAGATGATTGCTAATGCAAACAAATGTTCACCTTCTCCCTGACACTCAATTTGCGTTCAGTTGAAATTCAGTTTAAAATACAATGTCGGAAATCGGGCAAAATTCTATCTTTACGCGTTAAATGCATAATAAGCAACACTTGTATGAATTTAAAATATTTAAATGTTCTTAAATACCATGATAATTTAATTAAAACAATGATAACTGCATGTATGGTATCAGTGTATATGGACTATTTGAACGCCATGGCAACTTCACCCCATTGGCTAGTACAGTTACGCAAGCAAGCAATAAGGTATCGGCGACAAACAGACACTTAAGCCGCTTATACATTATAAGATTTTTCATAAATGAGAAAACCAGGGCTGCGGAGGTGGCTGCTTAAAGCACAGACTCCTACTCCAACTCAATTACTATGGTATATATTTATTAGTAGTCGACACATTTTAAGGCAACTCCGACTCTTCTATCCCAAAGTGAGTCGAACTCCAGCTCCGGTTCCACATCTCTGGAGGAAACGGACATTATTTAGGAAAGTAAAAGAAGACAGGATGTCTAGTTTTTAGATCATAAAATGTGAGAACGTTTTTTTTTCTTCAGAATAAAAATTCAAACTATAAGTATGGATTCAAAGCATGCTATAGTATGGAATTTTTTATTGGAAAACTTATTTTTATAGCAGAACCAAACATATATCTACACCAGCTAATCTTCCCAGGGAAAAGGGGAGTTAGGACATATTAATTTCTAGGAAAATTTTAAACAAGATTTTTGCAGGGACAATGTAACAAGAATAATATTTTATATAATTGCACGAAACGCCGTCAAATGAAACAAAAATATGCTTGTTATATAAAGATACTAAAAAATAAATACCACACCATTCATACTATATGAAATATAATTAAAGATGAATATTGTCACCAAAAAAAAAAAAAAAAAGTCTGCTTAAGATATATAAATGCACAATTATGGGTGTTATTAAACACATTTTATTACAGAATCAATTCTTAACACTCAGCACCTCCGAGAGGTCCTTAACTGAAATCAATAACTAATGCAATTAAAATCATTTTTAAAAAAATCTAAATAAACCCTCAGCACTGTGCCGTTGCAACTCAAAGACTGCGAATTATCAGTAAAAAAAGTAAACAAGAATAAAATATAAAAGCAGCTGTCTCATTATCGTCTACGTGGTTTTCGGCTGCTTTGTTCAAACAAAATAAAAATAGAAAGAACATTTATAAAACTGTTGGAGAATTATACAGTATAGTGAACAATTCCTCTCGAGAATGCAAGTTCTATTTTACTTAATAACATTTTATCCAAAACGTGCTTATGCCAGCAATTGCAATGTTCTTCTACAAGTAAAAATGCCCCCAAGAATTACATAGTTAAAGAAAGCTCTTATTCTTCCGTAATAAAAAGCGAATTAACTTATACTTTTCCTGAATGTATTTCGTCAGAAGCTAAGAATATTGTTGAATTATTACATTTCGAAAATAAATTTTTACTATGCAATGTACAATTAGAATTTAAAATTAATAATTATACAATTTAAAATAATTAAGGATACATATACTGATTGAAAACTAAAGCTGATTGAAGAATAAAATAGCGAATTATAAAGGAGTCAAATTTTAAGTAGGCTTAATGTGTCATGGAATGCGTAACATATAAATTCAATTTAACAAAATACGTAAATACAAATGACATACACATGAAGTTACAATTATCCTGTGTTAACTTAACTGTCTTTATTACACAACTAAAAACAAACATATCTCGAATAAAAACAAACATACCTCGAATTAAACCAACCTTTCGTTTCTGCAGCAACCATTGCAGCGACTTTAACAAAATGGCGAAGCAAACAGAATTAAATGTTTGCTTATAAATAACCTATCGTTACCACCACAAGTTTTGAAACGTACACCAAAGTTGGTGTTTTCACAAGTGAAAATAATTCACGAAAGGTGTCAATGTGGTGTAAAAATTCACTAGTATTGGTGTTTTAATGCAAACTACACCATTTAAAGTGTTCATGAACCCTTGATTTGGTGTTAGCTTGAAATAAAGTGTTTGTTCACACAGCTTTTAAGGTTTTTCAACACCAAATTTGGAACTACTTTACTCCACACTTTTTACAGTGTAGACGTTACCGACTTTGTCTTATATCAAGCAAAGCGGCTTGAATTTGATGCTAATGAATTTTTTGTGAACCAAGTTAATAAAAACTATGATATTAATAAACCAAATAAATACGCCATAAATTCACTTTATGTCAAGTTATATGTATCAATATTTAAGCTGTTTATTAAAAAAAAAACTTATGTATCAGTAACGTTGGTGTCATGTGGGTCGGTAATTTGTGGTGTGTCATCCCCCCCAGACCTACACAAAAAGAAAGAAAAACAACTTTATTGTGTTGCAAAAACATATAGTTTTGTAATTTATAATTTTTTCAGCTTCGAAAAAAAATTATTTGGTGTTACTTTCATTAGAATACATTAATTTTCATTTATAACACGCTGAAATAGCAGCAATAAAATTGTGTAATTCAAGTATATGCATTTTCTAAAACTTCTAAATTAGTAATGTCACCCCCCCCCCCCTGAAAAAATGATAACTTGTTATTCTGTAATTTATACTATTTTCGGTAATGCAAAAAAAAAACTTTAGAAATTCCATTTTATGTATTTGGTCTAACTTTTAATAAACTATATTTTATTCGGATGATATGTTGAAATGGCACCAATAAAACTATGATTTAAGTATTTTTATGTAATTTTCAAAAACTAATTCATTTTGGATGGCACACCCCAAAAGGGTGTCACGGGCAGCTGACAGCTCCCTCCGCTACGCCCCAGTGACGCTACTAACTGTGTAAATTATATTTATGTGAATTATGCAGGAGAATTTAAAAATCACTTCAGAAAATATAGTTGAACTGCTAAACGTAATTGTTCGCATATATAATCTCCTGGCGCGATATATTCTCTGTTTTTTAAAAAGCAATACCTATAAATTATATTTATATGAATTATGCATGGGAATTTAAATATCGCTTCAGAAAATATAGTTGAACTGCTAAACGTATTTGTCCGCTAATATGTTTTCTGGCACGATGTCAGATTGTGAATAAAAAGCCTTAATAGGTAATAGAGTACGTTGGACAAAAAATTTGAGATTCTTTATATCGTATCGAGTGCTAACTGTGTTTAACATAAACTAAAACACGCTTTGTAGATCATGATAAATAAATGAGCAACAAGCACATTTTGCAGATTCGTATAACTAAATCAGCAACAAATACATGTTGCGGATCAGCTAAATAAATCAGCGACAAACACATTTTGCAGATTTGTACCGCTAATTCTGCAGCAAATTCATTTTACAGATTAAAATAAATCAGTAACAAGCACACTTTGTAGATCAGAGTAAATAAATCAGCTACAAATACATCTTGCAGATCAGTGTAAATAAATCAGCGGCAAGCACATACACGAGAACATATTTTTAAGTGTCGCTCCGAGGAATGCGTTCCCAAAGTTTATTATCGGAGTTACAGAAGTGGAAGAAATGACATTACTTCTTGACGGTTATCCATCAAGGCTAAATTGCTATTTGATAACTATGAAAAATTGCGCTACTGACAGTGAGGCCTAAAATGAAGTGAAATAAAGATCTAAAAATCCCAATTTGTATGATTGAAACGTAACCAATTATATTTAACGATGCTGCCACATGGCTCATATTAAACATAAGATGGTAAAAGTATACAGAATAAACTGATTTTTCCCCCGTTGTTTTTTTTTTTTTTTTTGGTCTTTTCTTAAATTTGGCAAGTTTACAAATGTTGGAAATGACATAATTTTGAGGAATATATAATTCCTTTTAAGGTTCTAATTAAGTTATACTCTTACATAGCTTTTAAATGGATTTATTTTATAACTTCGGAGATATTTTCCTTTAATGAAATTTAATTCAAGAATTTCAATAACAAATACAGTTAATTATCGATAATTCGATTCTAGAAGGACCGAAGGAAAACTTCGACTTATAGGAAGTTCGACTTACGGCTAATTTCGGTGTTATCACTCTAAAAAGGAAAACTTTCCGATTGGTCAAAAATATGCAGATAATTGATCAAATTACATAGCTGATTAGTTTTCAAACAAAAAAATATGTACAATTTAATTGAAAGTTTTAATAAAAATACAATCAAAACAAATCTTACGTTTTTTTCATATTTTTATTTTCTTAAAACAATTCATCATTTTAAGCTGCAATAGACCTTTTTCTGACTTGTAAAAACAGTAAATTCTCAAGCTTTTGGACGTGCATACATACGACAGCTCTATCCTCTTTCTACTCTCTAATACTCTGTTTTGATTGTATGTTAATAAAAATACAATCAAAACATATCTTACTTTTCATATTTATTTCATATTCTCTTGAAATAATCCGTCATTTTAAGTGTGACTCGTGAAAACAGCAAATTCTTAAGCTTTTGCTTACTTGCATAAATACAACAGCTCTATTATCTTTCTACTCTCTAATTAAAAATGTTAATAAAAATACCATCAAAACAAATCTTACTTTTTATTCGTATTTCATATTTTCTTAATATCATCCGTCATTTCAAGTTGCAATAAACCTTTTTGTGACTCGTGAAAACAGTAAATTCTCAACCTTTTGCACGTGCATAAAAATACAACGGCTCTATTCCCCTGTCTCTACATACTTCTGGAGAACTTGAAGAGAAATACGCGATTCTCATATGGAACGGCACCTTTAATGCCCCACTCGCTGTAGTGTATTTCTTTAAAGAAGTCCCTTTTTGAAACAGTTCCACATTGTCGTTTAACACACGTCATTACTCGAAGCACTGGAAAGCCATCTCATAGCTTCAAGCACATCGATCTTAAATGCAACATTTTTTTCAAGATCATTTATTGTTTTCAACACAAATCGTTTCCGATACGACTTTTCGAATCTATTTTGATGGAACAGAAGGTGAAACATTTTTTCCCTTTGTTACTTGTAGTATAAGATTTTCCGGATCTTTTAGACATTAAATTTCGAGAGTCATAGTTGAAAAAACTTTGAGTTAAAGGAAGTGAACTTCGAGATATGGAGAACTATTAGCATGTAATTGAAGAGAAAGGTGTCTAGACTTGATAAAACATTCGAGCTATCACGAATTGACTGTATATAAATCTTCATTTTTTGAAATCGCCTTTTTTTAAACATTACTATCGCTTGGAAGTTTTGGAGAAAATTTCTAAAATTTTTCTACTTCATGCCTACGTACAAGTTATTCTACATAATAGTAAGATTAAGTAGTAACGTTATTAGACATAATAGTAACGTTATCAGTGACTTCTGTATCTCTTGGCAATAAAACAAAGTTAAAGTAGTTCGTTTCATACTTGAACAAAACATTATTGCTTTGTTTTAACAAGGGATTAAGTACTTCTTCATATACATATTTTTAATTCAGTAACCTATTAATTCCTAACCTTCCCTGTTTAATAAAATTCATGGTATAATATCAGTTAAAACTGGGGATTATAAAATATTTAAAGTAGTGAAAAAATGTTCAATAATAATTTTCTGAGCCAGTTTTGTAGTGCAAACGAAAAAAAAAAAATCTTCAATTTATTTTGCATTTTGATATTTAACACAAGCATACCCCTTCCACTCCCCTTAAAGGTACAATTTAGTACAAAAATTCGTGGCAATCGCAACTAGTGTAACATTAGGCTATTGTAACACATGTTCAAAGGATGTTTTCAATTGGAATCACTAGAGCGGAAAGGGATGAAAAATTCTCTGAAAAGACTATAACTGAAAAATAAAGAACTGAAAAGAACGTTATAAATGGACTTCATTGAACGGGAACGTTGTATCAAAGGATTCTTTTTTTACATAACAGACGTTTGTAAAGTGATAATTTTTATTCTTCAGTAACTCGCCCGGCAGCTCAGCTTCTGCAGTTCTTTTCAACTTTACGTGGATTTTTACATATCAAACAAAATTCAGACTTACGTATAAAAAAAAGTTCTCCTTTTTTGCGAGATACAAAAGACTCCAAGATTCCCACACTTATTTTGTTAGAAATTAAGTCCTGAGTTGCACACACATATATTTCTGATTTTAGTATCATTTAAGCAAGTTTTCGGTGAATATTGGAAACAATATTTTTTTTTCTATTCTACAAACTACTTTTTTTTTCAACTTGATTTATTACCTACCAGTATATTTTCACACTTACTGGTTCAAAGGACCAAAAGGATTTTAATATACATAAATCTATACACGTGGTGTGTGTGTGAATAATGAAATGGCGCACTTGAGTAATGTATTTCGGATATCTTATTTCGTTATGAATAACATATTTTTTTATTTCTTAGCTTTCTAATACGAATTTCAAGTTAGACACCTAAAATTTTGAATTATTTTTCAAATTGCATGGGACTACTTCGTTATAAATAAGCTTGACAATTTTGTCAACAACTGATACTTACCTCAATTTTCTCTTGCTTAGTTGAGGAGTAAATTAGCTTTTTTCATAGCATAAGATTAATGATTTTGGAATTAATAAGCTGTAAAAAGTACTTAAGATACACCCATAAACATATGGGATGACAAATCATCACACTAGCGCAGCGGAAATTATGCAAGCCAATAAAAAAAAAAGCGAGCGAATTTGAAAATTATTTCTTTACTGCTTGATGTTTAAATTTTGAAAAGGAAATACTATTAAAACTTATTGAGGTGGAATATTAAAAGTTTTTTTTCTATCTTAGCAGATGTTTTCAGTAATAAGAATTGTCCACATGAGCAAATTTTTGTCAAAGTTGTTTAGGGTACAAATTTCATTAGAAATGAAAAAGAATGCCCAGTAGTGAAAAGATGGCAGTTCTACGCCAAGAGGCGAAATGCGCAATGGGAGCAGGGAGCCACACCCCCCTTGCGCCTCCTCCGCCTGCCGAATAGGGTTGAGTATTAGGGTTCCTGATGCTATCCTCGTAGAAGATTACGAGGGTTTCTGAGTGGAGTTGAGTTGTTACTCTGCGTCTGAAGTTTAGTTTTTTGGAATGGCAACACCGATTTAGTTTTGGTTTTGATTAAATTTATATTTTAGGAAATGGCAATGGTTCTACCGTGTGTTGTGGTTTCCATGACAACGTATTTTTACGAAGAGCCTCCTAGTGGCGAAAAACAGGAATAATTATTTTTTGGACTTAGTCGTTTTCCGATGTTATTTTTAATTTCCAACTTGGGTTTTTCACGAGTGGTAACATTAATTTATTTTTTTTAATTTCAAGAGTTGAAACGCTCATGCTATCATCCAGCGAGAGAAATTATTTTTAGACATAGAATATTTCATTTAATTACATTTTCTTTCAGATATTCGAATTCATATACCACAAACCTTAATGTTGTAAAACTCATTCGATCAAATCATGATTACTATGCGTTTTTTCCCTTGCGTTAGTATCAGACTTAATTGATGTGTTCTAACGGGAATTAATTAATTATTTCCATCAGAATTAAATTTCACAATGTTTAATCAACTCATAGCACTATTTTAATCTTAATAATGTATAAGTAGCAACTATCTTCTAATTTTGAACATATTTTTTCTCCCTAAAATATCAAACATAGGATTAATTGTGAACCAATCAAATAGCTTCTTGAGAAAGTTTAGACTTAATGTGAACCAAACAAATCAATCATCGAAATTTACAAAATTTAAGTCAAAGTTAATTATAGAAATGTTTAAGACTTAGAAACATTTTTAAAATCTTTTTTCCTAAAGTATGAAAGACAGAATTAAATGAGAACTTATCAAACAGTTTCTTGAAAAAGTGTGGACTTAATATGCATCAATCAAATCAATCCACACAATTTACTAAATTTTAGTCAATTAAAAGTTTTGTTGAAATATTTGGAACTTAGAAAATGAACAACAATAGGTTTATACATGCTTATTTAACAATTATTTTACAAAAAGTGGCGATTTCTTCTATACTTAAACAGGTTTACACCCATTTTTACTGTTTTCCAAGAATACAAATCAACGAATTTATATCAACTAAGACTATATTTACATTAGATAATCATCCTTTAATCAATATTATACCACTAGATTTTTTTTCAAAGTTTAAGAGTTTGCATGAAATAGTGGAAGTTAGAGTATATTCAGCAACTTTATTTCACATAGAATGATAAGCGAATTTTTCGTGCATTTCAATATTTATTTATTTTGTTTTTAATTAATTTTTTTTACACATTTTAACGTTTCAAACGAATACAATCTCAGAAATTATTGTGGTCATATACATCATGATTAAAGAAACTTTAAAAATAGTCAAGAGCATATTGCTAAATTTGTAACTGCGAAGCAATTCAACAACCTGATTGACGTACAATGCAATACATTTAACGAACATTTCAGCTATGCAAAAGAGTTTTAAAACTATGTCTTTAACATTTAACGAATTTTTCCTTTTTTCAAAGAGTTATTTATTTTTAGGATTTACACAGAACTCATAATTTACAATGATTTTATGATATACCTACAACCGAGAAAAATATTTAACATAACTATTTACAACACGATTTTCACACACTGAAAAAGTTTATTACTTAAGCACGAAGAAACTTTAAAACTGTTCACACCGCAAATTTCATGCATTGAAAAAGTCTATTACTTACATACAAACTTAGAATCTTTGAAACTAAAATCGCAGAAGTACAACTTAATTTAAATACGGTAATGCTTAATATCATAGCTACAGAAAATAAAAAAGAAAGTTGTGAAGAATGTGTGTGTATATGCATTTGCATGTTTATGTAAGTTTTAAGTTATGTTTTTAACTATTGAAGTAGAGTCTCGCTTAAGTTTCTACAATAATAAGCATTTGTTTATGTATTTGTTTATTTGAGTATCTCATGTAAGTCTTCCTGTTTCGAGGTTTTCATGTTTTAAAGATAAGTTTCAAAGTTTTTAAATAAATATGAGTGTAAGTAAAAGAGAGACATTTCCTAAAGTTGCAAGTTTATAAGCTTTTCTGTTTCTAAGTTTTTTGTGTTTTGGTTCTTCAAAGTTTACAATTTTTTTTTAAAAGTTTATATGGTTTTTCTCCCCTTTGTTTTAATTTTACTGAAAGAACCTAAGTTTTTTAACGTGTTGAACTTAGTACTTTTTACAATTTACAGTTAACATTTGGACTAGTTTCTATTTGTAAAGTTTAATTTTTAAGTTTAACAGTTTTTGTTTTAGTATTTCAATACATTTACTTTAAACTTCTTGAATAAATGAAATGATCGTTAAATGTTAAAGAGTAAGTTTTGAAAGTCTTTGAATCTATGAAATGTTCGTTTAATGTGTTATGTGCTTGATTATAATATTAAAGGTGTGAACAAAGTAGAGATTTCAAGTGTGTATGTTAGTAATAGACTTTTTCAAAACATGAAATTTGCAGCGAAAACAGCTTGAAAGTTTTCTTTGAACTTTGCTAATAAACCTTTTCAATGTATAAAACTCGTATTGGAAATAGTTTTGTTAAATATTTTTATCAGTTGTATTACTCTGTGAAAATCTTAAAAAATTGTGTTAAACACTGAGTTTTGAAAATAAATAACTCATTAAATAGATGAAACGTTCGTTAAATGTTTAAGAGTTAGTTTTGAAAGTCTTTGAATAGATGAAACGTTCGTTAAATGTATTGTATGGCTTGATTATAATACTGAAGGTAAGAAATTCTTCACTCGGAAGTAATGAATTAAAGGGTTATATCTAGGAAAAAATGTGTATTTAAGGAAAACTGTCTGAGTTTGGTGAGTTAAATACATAGGTCTTCGTAAAATTATTAAATTTATATGTATGTATATGTTTGCATGTATGAAATATTTTTTAATTAAAACTTACTGTTACATTCATATTAAACTTCAATTGAAGTCAAATTGGTTTATCGATAGTGTTAGTCAGCTGGTAGCATCATGTTTGCATGCGTCATTCTTCGATTGGGGTGACCGATGAGGTATTGCTACCTTATCTTCGTCAGCTGATAAGAGCCTGAAGAGTCATTTCTACGTTGTGGTTTGGAGGGGAAACATGTACGCTCTCTCTTCTCTGTAAGTACATGATGTTTTATATAATTTGTATTTCGTCTTTAAAGTATTTCTTAGATTGCATTCTGTTAAAATTAGTTACATGTAAGTTTGAATAATTGAACTATAGCTATATTGCTTGAAAAACTTCTTCGATTTTCAACGTGTGAATGATATTATTTTAAGTGCATTCTCTCTGTGTTCATTCACTAACTGTATTGCTAGATTTTGCATAGTTGCTTTTGAGTTCGTGTATAGGATAACTGAAAATTCGCAACGATTGCTTTGCTTAGTAGGAACTCGGTGGAGGAACTGCTAAAATTGTCCTCTATTTCTAAGAGGCTTTTTTAGCATTCATTCTTCCAAGTTCTGATAATGGATGTTATTAATTATTTTTAATGGTAGAAGTTTCAACAGATGTTACATCTTGTGTGTGTTTTTTATGTCTTTGAGTATAATATTTCAAACTTTCTTTTTTATTTTCTGTAGCTATGATATTAAGCATTACCGTATTTAAATTAAGTTGTACTTCTGCGATTTTAGTTTCAAAGATTCTAAGTTTGTATGTAAGTAATAGACTTTTTCAATGCATGAAATTTGCGGTGTGAACAGTTTTAAAGTTTCTTCGTGCTTAAGTAATAAACTTTTTCAGTGTGTGAAAATCGTGTTGTAAATAGTTATGTTAAATATACTTCTCGGTTGTAGGTATATCATAAAATCATTGTAAATTATGAGTTCTGTGTAAATCCTAAAAATAAATAACTCTTTGAAAAAATGAAAAATTCGTTAAATGTTAAAGACATAGTTTTAAAACTCTTTTGCATAGCTGAAATGTTCGTTAAATGTATTGCATTGTACGTCAATCAGGTTGTTGAATTGCTTCGCAGTTACAAATTTAGCAATATGCTCTTGACTATTTTTAAAGTTTCTTTAATCATGATGTATATGACCACAATAATTTCTGAGATTGTATTCGTTTGAAACGTTAAAATGTGTAAAAAAAATTAATTAAAAACAAAATAAATAAATATTGAAATGCACGAAAAATTCGCTTATCATTCTAAGTGAAATAAAGTTGCTGAACATACTCTAACTTCCACTATTTCATGCAAACTCTTAAACTTTGAAAAAAAATCTAGTGGTATAATATTGATTAAAGGATGATTATCTAATGTAAATATAGTCTTAGTTGATATAAAGTCGTTGATTTGTATTCATGGAAAACAGTAAAAATGGGTGTAAACCTGTTTGAATATAGAAGAAATCGCCACTTTTTGTAAAATTATTGTTAAATTAGCATGTATAAACCTATTGTTGTTCATTTTCTAAGTTCCAAATATTTCAACAAAACTTTTAATTGACTAAAATTTAGTAAATTGTGTGGATTGATTTGATTGGTGCATATTAAGTCCACACTTTTTCAAGAAATTGTTTGATAAGTTCTCATTTAATTCTGTCTTTCATACTTTAGGGAAAAAGATTTTAAAAATTTTTCTAAGTCTTAAACATTTCTATAATTAACTTTGACTTAAATTTTGTAAATTTCGATGATTGATTTGTTTGGTTCACATTAAGTCTAAACTTTCTCAAGAAGCTATTTGATTGGTTCACAATTAATCCTATTTTTGATATTTTAGGGAGAAAAAATATGTTCAAAATTAGAAGATAGTTGCTACTTATACATTATTAAGATTAAAATAGTGCTATGAGTTGATTAAACATTATGAAATTTAATTCTGATGGAAATAATTAATTAATTCCCGTTAGAACACATCAGTTAAGTCTGATACTAACGCAAGGGAAAAAAACACATAGTAATCATGATTTGATCGAATGAGTTTTACAACATTAAGGTTTGTGGTATATGAATTCGAATATCTGAAAGAAAATGTAATTAAATAAAATATTCTATGTCTCAAAATAATTTCTCTCGCTGGATGATAGCATGAGCGTTTCAACTCTTGAAATTAAAAAAAATAAATTAATGTTACCACTCGTGAAAAACCCAAGTTGGAAATTAAAAATAACATCGGAAAACGACTAAGTCCAAAAAATAATTATTCCTGTTTTTCGCCACTAGGAGGCTCTTCGTAAAAATACGTTGTCATGGAAACCACAACACACGGTAGAACCATTGCCATTTCCTAAAATATAAATTTAATCAAAACCAAAACTAAATCGGTGTTGCCATTCCAAAAAACTAAACTTCAGACGCAGAGTAACAACTCAACTCCACTCAGAAACCCTCGTAATCTTCTACGAGGATAGCATCAGGAACCCTAGTACTCAACCCTATTCGGCAGGCGGAGGAGGCGCAAGGGGGGCGTGGCTCCCTGCTCCCATTGCGCATTGCGCTTCTTGGCGTAGAACTGCCATCTTTTCACTACTATGCCCGTTCATTTACATTTATGATCAAAACCTACAATATACATAGTTTTACACAGTCAAGAGGCTCACGAATGCTGAAATTATTTGATGAGCTGATTCTTTGAATACAAATATGCAAGAAAAATGAGAATAACAAGCATGTAAAAATACCTAAATGTTTTTTTTAAAATTAAAATGAAGACATCGATCTCTTAGAGGGACGCTTACTTTAGCCCATTGCCTACCGTCCCGAAAGTGGGACGGATCTTAAATGGCTATAATTTCTATAATTATGTGATTAAATAATTTTTTTGGTGGTAAACTCTTCTTAATGGATTTTCCTTTAAGTTTGAAATGACAAGTAGAAGCACATTAGTAACATTGTGCAATAAAGGATGCTTTCATATCAAAGGCAACGAAGACAAAAAACTTGCATTTTCTCATCGCGCAACAGCAGAGCATATTTTTGAAGGCAAAACTATGTTCTGCGCTTGTGCAGATGAGGAAAGACACGAATATTGTCTTTGTTGCCTTTGGTGGGAAAGCACCCTAAAAGCTGGAAAGTATTTGTTGAATTGAGTCAAAAATGGTATTTTACAAACTCCGCCTACAATTTTCGACGCAAAATGAGGCCTAATATTTTCATATACCTAAAGTTTTAATTGGTCTGAATCTATTTTATAAGATCGCGAGAGACTGACCTAAATAAACCAAAGCTCGTCATTAAAACAGTTTAAAAATAATTTCAAAGTGGCACTCGTCATCTGAAGCAGTATTTCATTTTATCCATTCAATTCAAAATATTTTAGTCAAGTTAATTTAACTGGGTATAATTATTTGGGAGTTTAAGCTAAATATCAGGTAAGCCAAAAATTAATATTTAACGCAGTTCAAAACTCAAGTAGTAAATGTGTGTAAAGTAGTGACTCGCAACCACGGCACGCTTTTAAAAACTGTAAAAAAACTGCCGTCACAAGTACAGTAAGACAAATTTAAAAGAATTTCATTTCGTTGCATGAATGACGTGCCAATAATATGTTTCGTGAAATGTACAAGCAATATTTATTTTCAACGGGAATGTATTTTCAGTGAAATCCGCTTTAATAAAGTTTGACGACGCAACATTGCGTTATTGCTGACGTGAAAACGAATATAGCACTGGTTGCAATTGAACCCTATGTAACATCAAGAGGGCGACTAGCAGGCTGAACTACTAGAAAACTTTGTTTAAGTTACATAAGGGCTTAGTTGCTGTGGAATACAATATTAATTACTCGTTTTTAACGATACAAATTGTTTAGCTACATTTTAAACTAATGTATTTTTTTTTAAATAACAATAATTTTGAAAAAGAAAACACGATTCTTTCTTAATGCCTCCGTTTATGCACGACACAAATTGAAAGCTGCTCGTTAAGATACAACTTTTCTTACATACGTTTACTTTTATATATAATGAACACAGAAAAAACTTTCTTCGCAATTGGCTGATCATATTATGCTTTCAGATTTTTTTTTTTGAACGACAATAATTGCGCATAATTTTATGAAATACATTTATCCTCTCATATTGTGTAGCACAAATAAATTGGCTAGCAGGTTTTTGAAAGCCGTATTGAATAGTCTTTAAATGGTTATTAGTTACTTTATTATTAAGCAATTTTCAATACATTCATGTTAATACTATTAAATAACAGCAGTTAAAAGAAAAATGACATAGGTTATGATTAATAGTTATTTTAAATATATGTGTTAGTTGAATTATTCCAATTCCATTTATTGTAAATTTAATTATTTCAGGAAAGTGGAACAGTTAGGTTTTGAAGTGACTTAACAAATAAAGATTTGTTGAACAATTATGTAATTAAGTAAATGATTAATGCAACAGTTTTTTATTGTTATTGACAGACTAATAGCATAATACTAATAGCTAATATTGCATTGTATAGTATAGCTGACTTCAGTTAACTTCAACAGATGGATTATCATATAAGAGTGGCGACTTTTTTTCTGCTGGTCTCATCTAAAGCAATTACACTAGTTAAATATTTAGAATAAAATCCTAAAATATTAAGTAAGTGTCGTGAACCGGAACTGTCCCACGCATCTGAAATATCCCCCGCTTGACCTCCGACCTCGGCCGAAGGGGTCTTGGAGGGGGGCGGGGAGAGGCGTGGGAAGGGAAGAAGCAAAAAGGGACTTGCTACCGAGATTGTCCGGAGAGCGGACGCGAAAAACCTTGCTCTTATCCAAGATGTTGAAAGAAGACTTGTTGTATATGTATATTATGTAGATAGTTGTATTGTGTCTCATCATCAGTATGTGTTTAATAAATGTCTGGGACTGAATATCGTTTCATCAATTTTACATCGAATCGGGAAACCATCCCAGTATGGAAAACGCACCCAGCAGAATCAAATATACCGCTCGGACACTGCATATTAATCTCAGGAGTGAGAGACGAGAATCTCACACAATATAAAGAGAGATATTCACAACATTGGTGGCTGCGGTGTGGATTGGTTTTGCCGACGAAGATGTTTTGCTGCCAGTAAAGCTGAAGGGGAAATTGATTCCCTCTGTTGAGAAGAATGCCGCCCATTAACGGAGAGGAATGCCACCCATTGTAAGGAGAAGTACCAGCCGACGAAGGAGGAATGCCCGTATGCAGATCATGAGAACTTTGGTCTATTAAGGAAGCCCATCTTTACCCATAGAAAGAAGAGCACCTTCCGAAAGTAAAAGTGGAATGCTGCCCAGGGAACCGCTGCCGATAGAACCGACGCCTAGTGAACGTGAAACGCCGATGTCCGCAGAGAACGCCGACTGAAAGTGCGCCGTCCTAGTGTGTGAATTGTGCCCCAAGAAATCTGATGTGTTCAAGATTATCCGCTGTGCTGTGTCCTGCAATCGTCAGGGGTGAGTGGCATTTGCTTCTGGTTTGCTTTTTGCAGGGATAAAATTTTGTTTAAATATGTTGCTATCTTTCAAAATATTAGTTTTTCTTGATATTATTGATATAGAGGTTAATGTTTCCTTAGAAGGTTAGCATGATTAATTTTGATCTGATTGATAGACAAGTAATGTTTTATGCATGGCCGATTAAATTAGTATGGTTAAAAATTGGTACTATTTGTTTGAAAAATTTTAATTTAAAGATGCAAATAAATTATTGTTTAATTTTGTGAATTGTCGCTTATGAGTTGGAAAATTGGTAATTAGAATAGGATTACCACTTATATTCATAAATTATTTTGAAATTTTGCTGGTAAATGCTTTTAAGATAGTGGTTGCTTTAAAGCTCTGTTTGCGATACGTGTTGATTTATGTCAAAAGGAGTAAAAATGTCCTTTCTCTCTAAAAGCAAAAAGGTAGATCTGATTAGCTTGGCAGAAGAATTAGGTTTACAGGTTGCATCTACGATTACAATCAAACTAATAAAGCTTATTTCGGGATCTGATGATTTTAAAGAGGATGAGGAGAGGGTGAAAAATATCCTGGAAGTTATAGTGAAACATCGGTTAGAAAAAGAGGAGCGTGATCGAAAGGATCGATTCGAAAAAGAGGATCGCGATCGCAAGCAATGGTTAGAAAAAAAAGAGCGCGATCTAAATGAGAGATTAGAAAAGGCAAGGAAAGAAATGGAACAGCGGATTGAAACGGCAAGGAAGGAAAGGAAACAGCGGATTGAAAATGAAAAAATCAATCAGAGAGTGATCCATGTCGGGGACGGGAGGAATTCCGATAGAGGGAAAAGTCCAGAGGCAAAGAAGGAATTATCAGAGCAGACGGTGGCTGGTTCTCAGGAAGAAAGGGGCCTGTCAAGATAATACGGGAATCGTGGAGCGAGAAGAGGCGCAGGCTATGGACAGGGCCCAAGAAGGGTCATCAGAAGTTTTATTAGAGGAAGAACCGAGAAAGGTTACTGAAGTGGGAAGAGCAGAAAAGTTAAAAATGATAAAGGAGAAATGCGCTGAAGGCGCAAAGGGTCTTATGGAAAATAAGAAGGATAATTTCAGAAGGGAAAATCTGGATTATGGGGAAATAGATTTGAGTGAAACATGTTTGCCTATATTTGGATCAGATTTAACTCATGAAGGTAGGAGTAAAGACGAGGGAAATATGTCGCTGGTGGGTCGGAGTATCAACCGGGAAAAGTGTCAGGACAAAGTGCCGTTCAGGGGCCGGAAGAGAGGTTTCCAGGGCGAAGTGCCGCTGGAAGGTCAGATTAGATATCAGGGCAAAAGGCAGCTGATAAATCTGGAAAAGGGCAAACTGATGCATAAGGGCGTAATGCCGCTGGGCAATCAGTTAGTTGAGCTAGGAACGGCGAGGGGTGATAGGTCAAAATATCAGGGCAAGATGCAGCTGACAGACCGAGGAAATTGCCAGGGGAAAGCACCACTGGTGGGTCCGGTTAAAGACAAGGAATCCGGGGATAAGGAGTCGTCAAAAGCTCACAAGGTAGGCCGAAGACAATTCCAGGACATAGAAACCTACGGGGGAAAAACTCTTAACTTTCGAAGTCGAACAGGATCCGGAAAATTTTCGGGAAAGGTTCGGGAATCTGATTTAATAGGAAATAGATGTTTTCAAAGAAAATCACGGAAGGTCTTAGGTAGAGCGAAAATACAATGGGAGGCAACGCTTAGAAAGGAACTTAAGGTATTGCGAAAATTAATTGGACCGGATAAATGCTTGGGAGCTATGGAAAATCTAAGTAAGCCTGAGATAAACTTACAAGTGGATCTTAGATTTTTGAGACTGGAAGAAAATGGAAGTGGGAAAATATTTTTTGAGAATATGGACTTTCATTTTCAGTTAAAATTTTGTTTTAATGAGGTAACGGGAGTAGTTTGTTTCCTTCCGAGTAACGAAAGAGAAAAGAGATTCCACGCACAGCTGTCCGAAAAGGGGGAAATGAAAGGGGTCCAGTTCTTCCGAAAGAAAAGGAAGAATCGCTGGGGGATAAAAATCTTGGGCATTGCAGAGTCAGAAAACGAAAACGCCGCAAGGATAGTAAGACGAGGAAAAAGGAGATGAAGAATAGGAGGGTCGTCACTGCTCCAGTGTATATGGTTCACTGTGATGATAGTCAAATGTTGGACGATGGAAGGGAGATAGGAAGCAGTGTTCTTGCTGTCCACAGATACAGCTGGGCAGCGCGGGAACCGTTAATGAGTTTCGGAAGTGTTTCGGATACGGGGGTGTAAGGCCTCCTCCGCACTTACAGACCCGACCAAGACCAGACCAATGTCCCCCACCTCATTAGGGTTGTGATTGATGATCCCCGACGGGCTATACGCGAATATGTGTTGAGCTCTCCGCACTTGCTTTTTCTTCTGTTGCCCGACCGTGGTCAGACTTTCGGTCGGGGCAAAATCGGATCTGTATAGTGAGTCGGTGCAGAGAGCGTTCTTCAAGCACAAGGCACTGTAGCCGCACTAGAACCGACCAGACCCGACCAGTTAGCAATGTCTAATAAAGATATGTTATTATTTGGTACCGAAAAATTTGTTCTTGCGGTGAAAGAGCATAGCTGTCTTTGGGACCTCTCCACTGCGGATTATTCCGACCGCGATAAAAAAAATCCTGGCCCCATCTTGAGGTTTTCATGGTTTAACTAGAATCAATTTCCTATCAGTCCTTTTACCATTAACAACTGCAATCAGGGGAATTATTGGCAATTCATACTTCATGTGTTTCTGAGTTAATGTCTAACTGAATGGGCTGTTTTTTAAGTATATCATCCACTTTGAATTCATTCGGAAAGTCCCCCATTCCTCAAATTATCAATACCAATTTAATTTCACTGGTTTGCCGCAACAGATTGAATAATAAAAAGAAAAAATGCCATGATATTAGCAGTAGCGTCACTGCGGGGGGGGGGGGGGGAATTACACCCAAATTAAATTTAAGAGTTCTTTAAAAATACATACACTTGCATTTTTCGATTTTACTGGTACCGTTTCAACATCTCTTTGCTGATTAGAAATGTAGTTTAATGCGAGTTGCACCAAATAAATAAAATATCAAATTTCTTGAGATTTTTTTTTTTTTTTTTTGCACTGCTGTAAATATAAACTACAACACTACAAATTTGTACAACACAGCTGAGTTTTTTTTTTTTGGAGGGGGGGAGGATAGCACAAATTTCCGCATTGCTCACGCCAATGATATTAGTTTTACTTTTTAGAGTTTTCAATAAGAATAAAAAAACAAGTAAATTAAAAATATCTAGTGTGCTGAATCTAAACGTTTGTAACTTAACCAAAATACGTGATGTCTGATGTCACGCTCCCTCTCTCTACCCACCCCCCAATCCCCCCCTCGAAGTGAGAATTTCCCCGTTCCGAATTTACAAAGCATTGGATGTCAATTTCGAAATAAATTTTCGGAAACAAATAATTCTTAAGTGTTAATTATGTGCAGCGAAAAAATGTAATAAATTAAAAAATAAACAAGGTAATAACAATAAGTAGGAATAAAATTATAGATGTGAAATAAGAAAAACAGATATTTCTGCGTTCATCGAAATGCAGAAATATTTGTTCTCTGTTTATAAAACTGCGATTGGAATAAATACGTGAGAATGTGAAAAAGCTTTTATTAATTATTTTATTTATTGCATAATATAAACACTGAAATTTTATGTTCGCCTGTTTGATGTCAATTTTTGTAGTTTTATTTGCGCGTCCAATGTAAAATCAGTACAATATGTTTTGTTCTCTTAAAAATGTTTTTAAAAAAATCATTTTATTAATATAAATAGTTATTAGTTTTTCCCGTGATTTGATAAGTGAGCTTTTATTACACTACAGTACACATTTAATGTGCAATTATTTATTTTTAAGAATTACTTTTTCGCCCCCCCCCCCCTTTTCCACCCTCTTTTTTTTTTTTTTTTTGAAATAGGTTGGTAAACAGTTAAATAAGGCAAAAAAAAAAAAAAACAGAAAATACTGCAACAAATGTATGCATTTGAAAAATTCATGGCATTTAAATAAACCATGGCCAGCAACCAACTTGCTCGCCTTTCATGTCTACCGCAAAAGTCGTCCCTTTGCAAAATACCTCTTCACATTGGAGTTTCTCTTAATAGCCCATCAATCAAAGCCCTAATGAGGTGGGGGACACTGGTCGTGTCTTGGTCGAGTCTGTAAGTGCGGAGGAGCCCTAAAGGACCCAAGTTTGCGATAGTAGAGGGCGAAAGAAATGGAAGCTCTAATAATAGACAGAGGACAGGGGTCATTCCGCAAATTAGAGAGGAAGAATTTCTTCTTCGCTTGGTTCAAATTTCGAGTGCGGAAAGAGATGATGGAGATAAAGGGGAGAATAGTTTCTCCACGGGGAAGAGTAAACGAAGTTTTGGTGGGAAGGAGGAAAATGAATCGAGAAATCGGATACGGAGGGAAAGGAAAGGAAAAATGTGTGGAAATTTTTTGGTTAATGATCGTTGCAAGCAAATCGTAGTATTCATGGGTGATATGAAACTGTTAGGGTTTAAAGTAAGGATTGTTTTAGGAGTAGGTGATGCCTTACGGTTGTCAAATCTAAGATTTGAGAGTACCGGTATCGATGAGATGGGTCAACTATTTTATCACGCTAGTTATGATTAGTTAGAGTTAATAACAAAGGAAATAGGGCGGACAAAATGCTGATGAATTTATTTGTCTATCGATAAAGATTTTTTGGAAAAAACGAATTTTAATGGTTTGTATTTGCGCTATGCTTGAAATACGGTAATTATGTCCATGAGTTGCCGTATGTCAAAATTTTTAAGAGTGTAAAATTTTAAACTAAAATTTGAAAAAGTTCTAAGATTTGAAAAAGTTATGTGCATAAAAATTTAAGAATTTTGTAAACGATCAATGCTCTTAATGGAATTTTTTTTGTTTGTGAGTTATTTTAGGAAAAATTTATGTCATTGTTCAAAGGTAAAGTTTGAAAATGATTTGATATTTGGGAAATTAAAGTAAAAAGGGTGCAGGTAAAGATGTGCAAATTGTAGAGGGATGTAGAAATTATGTTTAGGGCATGATTTATAATGCTACTAGGTATTCTAGTGAGTTATGCTTTGTATTTTGTTTTCTGTGCATAAATGTTTTTTTTTTTTTTTTTGTTAATTAAATATCCCTGCAGATAGCAACTTAAGTGTGTTATTTTAATTTTTGGAAGCAATTGCCATCTTGCCTTGTGTGTTCACATGTGCTGTTTAGAAGTGAAATTAAGTGTGTGTTCACGTGTGTTGTTCAGGAAGTGGAATTAAGTGTGGTTCACGTGTACTGTTTAGAAAGTGAAATTAAGCCCCTATATAAAGAGGCTAATTTTCCCTCTTGGGTGGGGCGTGTCGTGAACCGGAACTGTCCCACGCATCTGAAATATCCCCCGCTTGACCTCCGACCTCGGCCGAAGGGGTCTTGGAGGGGGGCGGGGAGAGGCGTGGGAAGGGAAGAAGCAAAAAGGGACTTGCTACCGAGATTGTCCGGAGAGCGGACGCGAAAAACCTTGCTCTTATCCAAGATGTTGTAAAAAGACTTGTTGTATATGTATATTATGTAGATAGTTGCATTGTGTCCCATCATCACTATGTGTTTAATAAATGTCTGGGACTGAATATCGTTTCATCAATTTTACATCGAGTCGGGAAACCATCCCAGTATGGAAAACGCACCCAGCAGAATCAAATATACCGCTCGGACACTTTGCATATTAATCTCAGGAGTGAGAGACGAGAATCTCACACAATATAAAGAGAGATATTCACAACAGTAAGAAACGTCAAAGATTAGGAATTTGTAAAAGAAAACGCTTCAATAAAATAAACAATCAAGGGGAAATATTTTCAACTATTACAATTAAGTACAATAAATGAGAAATTAAAAATGATATCTTAAAACGCTTCATTATATGCAGTTCAGAGTTATCAAGATTATTTTTAAAACTTGTAACTGACAACATATGGGTGTGGGTGCAAACCCCCTAAGCAAGATGGTGCATACTAATAGGTACGAAGTCCCTCAAAAAAGACAACCCCCCAAAAGGAATAAAACTCGATGAAAGCATGCCCCCTGTCCAGGGGTGTCAAAAATTTCATTAAAAAATTTAATGGCGCAGTCTACGCCATGAACGTTCCTCGTGGACACCCCTGGATAAGAGCAATGTTTCTTTAAGTTTCAATTTAAACATTTTTATTTAGGTGACATACTCCTTGACAGCAAAAAGCAATGAGTATTCTCAGACGGGGGGGGGGGGGAGGACCATCCGTCTACTTTTTTATTTTACACGATCCTCCCCCACCACTATTTCATTACAATAGCTTATGCTCTTATCTGTAAGCCTCCCCCCTCCCACCTCTTTTTTCTTTTTTTCTGGACTACACTGAATATTCTTAATTTTTAATATCAAGACTTTGCAACAGGCATTTCTTCGATAAAATCCACCAAAAGCTTTCGGATTCTCTGATTTTCTGTAACCTGATTTTCCTTAAATCCTTTCTTAAATTAAATATTCCCTACTTTTAAATTAGAAATCAGAAATACGCTTTAGGGGTCATTCATAAATGATGTCACGCTTTGAGGGGGAGGGGGGAAAGTTCGTGAAATGTGACAAAGTGTGGCATCAGGCTTATACAACATAGCGTGACATGTGACAAAGGGGGGAAGGGGGTCCGTTGAATTGGGACATTTTTTGACAAAGGGGCGAGGGGGTCAAATATATCGGAAAAGAGCGTGACATCATTTATGAACGGTCCCTTAGATAGTTTATTTACTTTTCTATGTTTTAAGACTCTATGCTGCAAAAAATGAGTATACTCATGAACGCGTGGAGAACCAACAACAAATCTTAGAGGGAAGTCTCCCTTCTTTTTAGATATTGCAATTGTAACCCCTGTTCATGTAGCGCGAGTTTAATTTTTAAAAGGTACATTACTAGATTTATAATATAGATTCTCTCTCACTCATTCCACTTTTAACTTTATCATTCTATACAAGCATAAGAAATTTAAACTTCTCAGAACAAAAAAATATATTTAACAGCATAATCTAGACATAATATGAAGTTCAAAGTTTACTTTTGAGTGGAAAAAAATTAATGAGCGGACCAACGTTCTTACAGCACAAGTTGTAAAAATTACTCCATACACATGTTTTGGAATTAAAAGGACCCCTTTATCAAAGCCTAAAGATTTGACCTAAAAAATGTAAGTAATCCAAGTGAGTGTAAATCACTCGAATAACTTGCATCCAGATGCATACAACTCTATTCATTGATAAAAGGATTCCTCTTGTCCCGAAATCAAAAGCTATTTAAGAGACTAATTACTTTCATGAATATGTTATCACTAATTATGGTTTCAATTTATGCATATTTTTGGTGTTTTTTAATTTAGAAATATCTTTAAAGCCCGAAATCACTAAACTTCCATGTGTCTGATTTTTTAATCTGAAAAAGAAGTTGAAAAGTTATATTAATGAATAATGTGAAGATATATTTACATATTCATACGGTAGAAAATTCCATAATTAAACAAAAAGTAGGCTGTTTTTAGAAAATATATCCTTTTTTTAACACATAATTTTTTTTATGTACATCCATAAATTATGCACTGTTGTTAAACCTTAGGTTTCGAGTCAAAAAAGCAACTAACATCGTTAATTCCTTTCATGAATGTTTTTTTCTAATTATAATTGAAGTTTAATCATATTTTTAATAAATTTTAAAATAGCCGTATAAATGTATGGGCAAATGCTAATGTTTTAACCTTAAATTTTTTAAAGAAATTACATTAATGTGGGGGGAGATCAACTATCCCCCCCCCCTCTGAGCGGTAGCACATCTCCTAAAACTATGACCCCCCTAAGTCGGCAGAAAAATCGATCAAGGGCCCCAAAGCCCTTTGTAACGAACCGCCCTCTTTCCAAATCTCAATGATGCAGTACGCGCAATGAACTCCTTAATCGGGGATACCCCTGCAGTGTATCTACAGATTTTCAAACTGAAGTTTCGTGACCAATCGGTGACACATCGGATATTGATTTTGCCGGAGATCGGATATCCCCGATGTTTGAAACTAGTAAATTATATACACATGCATTCTATAGACATAAAAACATATACTGAGTTTGTAATTTACAAAAAAAAAAAAAAATCATAACAGGTTCATTAATTTTAATAATAAATGATGCAACCTGGATAACCGGATATTTTGTGCAGTGGCCGGATTATATTCCGAATATTTAAAAATCTGTCGAATATCGGATATCCGATGCCTTCTGAGGGGATCGGTCCCGTTGGATGGAAAATTTTCGTGATCTATTCTTAGTTTTCGTGACTTTTCGTGACCGATTTCCGAATTCGTGACTTTCGTCACCTGTAGACATCCTATGCTGTCAATGTATATCACGCAAATGTGTGCCCTCGCAATTCATATCACGCAAATGTGCACCCTGCCGATGAATATCACGCAAATGTGCGCCCTGTCTCTGTATATCATGCAAATGTGCGCTATGTCAATGCATGCCAATCGAAAAATTGTCTTCCCCCTATTTGCGTTAGGCTTAGTTTTAACTTTAAAAAAGATAACAGATGCAAATGGAAAGATTTTAAACGTTTCATTAAATAAAATTGAAGTAGTATTTCAATTAGTATATCAAAACACACGTATCACACGTAAATCAAAAATTGGAGACATCGGATTCCCGAACTGTTTGCGAATGAGCGAACCCAAAATTTGAGCTGCTGAAGCTTGTTTGTATTTTAATTTTTGCAGCAAATAAAACGATTTTCGTCAATATACGGATCCAATAAAAAACTAAAATCTCAATTTTAAGGTAGTTTGCCTGTTGGAAAAGAAGATTTATTGATAAATAAACGGCCGCTTTAAGTGGTGTTGACGGCCGAATGACTAGAGCGCAAGTTTGGTGGTGTACCATACACCCGCGTTCGATTCCCGCGCGCTTCGTTTACGGTTTCTACGCCTCGAAATGGTTCAAAAACGGTAAAAATTTTGTTTTTAAACCATTTTTAAATGGTTATAAAACCGTGAACTTTTGTATTTGCGGCTTTTTAACCAAGCTGATTGAAAATGGTTTAGGTCCCGTAAACATAGAAAATTGTTCCAAACCGTAAATTTAACGGTAAATTAGGTGGACACACTGCTGCCAGTTAGTTAACGGTAATTTCATGATGAAATTTTTAACAGTGTACAACTTAACGAAACAATATTTCTTTGTCGTGCGAAATTCATTTTTAAGTATTAATCATTCATGCATGTTGGCATACGTATTGCGTATTGTGCTATCCTGAAATAAGCCTCCCTCTTTTCCGATCTGGTCGGTTTGTTGCAAAGGAGAACAGAGTGGCAGACGCGCCAGTTTGTCTGGCTTTTTTACACTATAGGTCCATTGAGCGCTCCTGTGATTTCCGTAGGGGCATTCCGGAGTCCTTTTCATCTAGTGCGCACTGACGTAGAACGGGGGGTTGCGATCAGTGGTGTAGTCGAGGGGGTACGCAGGGGGACGGCGTCCCCCTACCTTTTTATTTTAATACAAGCGTCCCCCCAATTTTTTTACAGTTTAACATAAGCGTCCCCCCACTTTTGATATCAATTGCTTATCTTCGTGTGCATACGCGTCCCCCCAACTTTTTTTTCAGGCTACACCACTGACGGGGATGTGCTATAGACACCATGGTGCCAAACTCTACGCTCTGCGCTAATCAAAGTGGACATTGACTTGTGACGCCGTGCTGGGGTCCACGAATAAACGACGAGGGCAAATGACAGCACCCTCTGACCCTGTTTTCCCGAGGACAGGAACTTTAAAGTTTGGAACTTTAAAATAATTTAGTTGATAATTGGAAAGCCGAGGTAACGGGTTCCGTGGTGAACTCCGGCTGTGCAATTCGCCAAAGGATCTGGGCTGCAGATCCAAGCCAACTTAACAATCAACAGTTGTATATAAAAATTGTACGTATCAGTGTTTTGAAATATAATCCTCAAAAGCAAATCAGCGTCCTATTTTTAGTTATTGTTTGGTATTTTGACGATTCCTGAAGACTTCACAGTATGTTCCCTATAATTACTTCATGGTGAATACCACATATGTGACTATGACTACTTAATTCAGTTTCATGACTATAAGAAATATTAATATTTTTGAGAGAGCAAGTATTTTCCCTATAATTACTTCGTGGTCAATCACTTGTGTGACAACGACTACTTGATCCAGTTTCATGACTGTACACATTAATTTTTATTAATGTAAATTGTTTTAAAACTTCTATTTCAAACAATGTTTAAAAAATCTACATTTAATATTTTTATTTAGATGCAATCTCGATTTTTTATAGATATTTTTTTAAATAAATAAATAATTACTCTGCGGATTTGGTTGTCTTTTTCTTTTCCCACAAATATCACGACTAATCACCATTTAATTTGTATAAACAACATCATTAAATATCTCGGTGTTTAACAAGGCAAATCTCCTTAACTTTCATTTCAGCTAATGAAAATAAAAATTTCAGTTTCTAAGGTTCACTTCTTCCACACATCCGCCTAGTCAATTACTTTAAATAAAAAAAGAAAGTTCCTTGTTTAGCGACTGAATGAGAAGGAAGAAAATAAAGTCTCTTAGTTGAAATATGTCAGATTAGAATCTAAGACAAGGAGAAAGGTACGAACAACAAAGCATAAAACTGTCATTTAGCAGCAAACCCCCCCCCCCCCTTCCCAGTCAGTACAAACAGCAATTCTTGGTAACTTAATTATAAAAGAACAATAAACATAATTTATAGCAAAACATACCAACGACTGCAGATTATTTTAAAGCCATAAACGTGTTTCGTGAAGCAATTATCGGGGCTTACATAAGTAAACTAGATTGGAAAAAATATCTTATATTTGATTTTTATTCTAGACTATTTATAACAAATAGAAAATGACGCTAAATTTATAAGTAATGTCTTTTAATATTACATTCCAGGGGACTAAATGAATCAGCATTCTTTCGCATTCAGTTTGCTATCGTTGTTTTTAAAGTAGCGTAGAAATGTTTCTGGTAGTTTATTTTTTAAAATAACATTTCCAGGTCTGAGTTTAAAAAACTTAAGATTTTTTTCGCCGATAGTAATAATCATATAAGATTATTAAAGAGAAAAATTTGAATCACAAAGCTCTTTTTGTGTGTATGTGTGAGCGAAGCTAGAATATTTGGAATTTAAACGCAAAATATTTCAGATAGAAATGAGAGAGAGCGAGAGAGAAAAAAGAAATTCATGAAACCTTCTCTCTTTCAGTTTCAACTTCAAAACGTGTCACAAAAATATGTTTACTCATTCAGCAGAAAAGTCGGTTCAAAGGAAACATGTTCAAAGCATGAAAACTGAAAAATGTAAAAATAAAGAAATTCATATCAAAATTAAATTAAAAAATTTACAAGCACATAAGATGGAGAACTATTTTTATAAAATATTATTTTATACTAAGTAACATTTTTATTTGCAAAAATAAAAATAATGCCTTTAGAGAAAACCAGTGGTGTAGTCGAGGGGGGACGCGGGGAGACGGCGTCCCCCCACCTCTTTATTTTCACTCAAGCGTCCCCTCACCTTTAATTTCCAGGGTGGACGCTAAGGACGCGAGGGGACGCTGAGCTTCCTAACTTATTTAATATTCAAAATAAGGCACTCATTAGTAAATTAACAGCTTTATGAAATAAGACAGAAGCTTTTAAAACTATACATACAGGCTGCTTCTACTTTAAATTCGTGAAAAAAAAGGGATTCCCGATTCTCTCAAAACAACAATTAAAAATCGCAGGTTAATATTACTCGTCAAAATAAGAGCGTTAAAATATGAGTAAACGAGAACTACATAAATTCAGAGAATTAGTTTCAGCTGTGCTGGCCTTCCTAGGAAATAGGTGTGCGGGGGGGGGGGGGGGGGAGGTTTCAAATATCATCATACGTTTTGAAATCAAATTACCGTCAAAAAAAAATCAGTACAAGCAGTGTAACTGTTTGTACTGATTTTTTTTTTTTTTTTTTTACAAAACAGTGAGACGTTGCTTTATTATTCGAGTAAAAAAGTTTGGAGACAATGAACGTCTTCTTTCGTCCCCCCTAGACTTAAAAAACAGTAGCTTTCCTTTTGGTATGCAATATCGAAAAACCTACAAGCATATTAAACATTCTCTTTCACAATCATTTGTTTTCTCGTCATCGCTTCAAGCCTTTTGCATATTCAAACTTTATGCATTACGCTTTTTGTTAAACAATTTCAAAACCAAATTAATGTAAAAAAAATGTTTGGATTACAAATTTTTATCTGTGCAAAAGCCTGTTATGGCACGGCACAAAATTGCGGTGTAAATTCATTTCAAAATGACTTTATCACTTTCAATTTATTCAGCTTTTTTTTTTTCTTTTTCGGTGATTATCAGGCCCGAAAAATCCAAAAAGTGCTTCAGGGTTTTTTTTTTAAATTTTGATTTTTTTCAAAGACAATTTTATATAAAACTAAAAAAAAAAATTATAGCCACATAAAAGGCCTATATTTTCACAGTCAGAAAAAAATTCAATAAGACTGGAATGAAGCAAAAGTAAACTGATTTTTCTCAGTCCCACGCTTTTCCATTTATTTCCTATTGTTAACAAACTTTGCTATTGCCAGCTAATTGAAACCATCTACATGGGGAGTGGGAGCCGGCCGAATAGCTTTTCTCTGTCGTGACCCCACATGTTGCACAGTTCATCAGGTAGTCGATACCCAGTTGAGTATTTTATGCTGTTTCCAAATTGCTGCTTGCCCTGGGCTACAAGGCTTCAATCACCCGACCAGAAACCATTTTGAGACAAATAAACCATGCTGTCCCTGTCCTACGGTCCCTTCAAGATAGTTGTTTTCGTTCTTCGTGATCGTTGGTTTCGACCGAACCCCCTCCCCTAAGCCAAAAAAAGAAAACAGATTCGTAGAAAAAATCTGGAGATATGGGTCTGTTTAAATTGCTCTCGGAAACCAATAGCCAATACTGTCTACACCTGTTGAACGACATCACATGCAAACCAAATTCTAAAAGTGACTGACATAACGCACAAAAATATAATCTGTCTGTCCTGGTAGTGGTACGCTAATCTATGCATTGATCACTCGTTATAGATCGAACAAGCAATTTCTCAAAAAGCAGGTGGGAAAAGAAAGACTGAAAAGATTTAGGCAACAAAATCTGTTGGAAACATTTTTAACCCCTTCCAAACGCAGAAATACTAGTACGGATTTAACTGAAATAAGAGATGAAACATCCAATCAAAGTAAATTGTAAGTACTTTTCTATGATTTATGCACTCATGTTTAATAGTTTTCGATTATAAAATTAAACTGAAATATAATTCATTTTCTTCTCGCTCCGAATTTTAATAAAATTGAGAAGTTTGAATTTTGGTTTGTGTTTTTTCAATTTGAATTTTCTTTCCTTCTTCTTGGCTAAGTCTTTAAATAAGTGAAACATTAAAGGCTGGAAAAATAAATTTGAAGTTAGTTAAAATAAAAATAAATTTACTTTTTTAAAGTTTTTGCATTGAAATATTGTATTTTAATTAAATGAAGTTTTTAAAATTTCTCAAACTCTTTCTCCTCGGCATGAAATAAATACACACACATAGAAATATGGTGAAAGTCAAGGCCGTATCCAGAGGGGGGGGGGCAAGCCCCTCCACCCCCCCAATCCCGAAATTTTTCGCAATGTAGCATATCCCTGAAACTTTCTTCGATATAAGTGTTTCAAAGTATGGGTCCCCCACCCCCGAAAAATATTTCTGGCTACGGCCTTGGTAAAAGTTAGCTCCTATTGCCCTTCTAGCAAATTTATAAGGAATGAACAGATCCAACGACACTACATTTGGTTGCCCTCGTTTGTTCGGCTCCTATTGATGTCTATGATGTTATGCAAATAAAATACACAAATTGATCTCTGATTTTCATTTAAAACAAAAATAATTTTTTTCTCCCCAATGCATCAGGTATCCTTATATTACCCGAAAATAGTAAAAACCACTGAGAATAATTTGCTTAAGATTTCTTCTATGTTTTTAATGTAGTTATTAACATTGTTTGTTGACGAACTGTATAGTTCTTCAAATTTGAACAATAAAAGTTTTTGACGTTTTTTTCAGTTTAACAGTTTTAACCTCTGAAATTGAGCATTTTATTAAAGCTAAATTATTGTTTTCAAAACAAAATATATATTATATGCTTTTTTTTTTCACAGTATTACATATATATTTGTAATTTTGCGCTTCGGTATTTTTACGCACAGGGTAAAGGGTAGTCCAAAATTATTTGGCATATTACATGTTTGTAAAAAAATCATTTGATACCATGATACCTCCCATTGTGTTGTCCCTCCTTTTTTTTTTTTTTTTTTCAAACATGATTTGTGCTCAGTAATTTTTACCACCCTGTATAATGAAAAGAATAGAAATAATTACACTTAGAAAATAGTTTATTGTGAGTCACTTAATAACTACTAGGGTTGTAATGTGCAACTCCTAAAAATCACGTCTTAACTCTTTATAAGGCTGCTCCAAAATTTCTGGTTTCCTTTTAGTAATGGTAGATCAATATATTTTTTAAAATATAGATCAAAAAATAAAATTCATATTGGTCATTAAAAATTACAATGCTTTTTACCTCCCCACCCGCTAAAATAGTTTAATATAAATTTTTAAGTTGGTGAATTTTGGGTGAAGTATACTTTAACCACCGCCCTATTAAAGGGCTAAAAAAAGTTACATATTTATGAATATGTGAAACAAAAGAAATGTGAAGTTGTTTTTAAATTATTATTGTTATTATTTAAAAATTATTATTTCAATTAATCAAGGTAGAAATATCATAACATATGGTGTTAATACATTGTTTTTAAGCACTTCAATAACTAAAAAAATTGAAATTTTGTAAATATAAGTATTTTATTTTTACAAGATACATGTAAAATTCATTCTTTAGTGGGGAGCACTGCCTGGATTGTTGTTTTTACTAAGAACTGTTGCCCTTTTTGCCACCAAAAGACAAACCTAGATTGAATGGCCAGTCATTCCAAAATTTTCCGGGGTATATATTCAATGCATATTATAGGAAAAAACAACAAAATACATAATACATAATCACACGTATAAATACAATGCGTTTCTAAAAGTCAACGGGGGGGGGGGGGGCGATTGACCCCCACTCCTGATTGATCATTGATCAAATGCCGCGCCTGTTGAATGGAGGGAAACGACGCTATTTTTTTTTTTTTAACTTTTCCCTTCCCAAAACTCATATAAGTAGCTTCCATTTTTTTTCCGTTATTTCTCCAATGTAATACCGGCATAGGAGAAATAACAGGGAAAAAATGGAAGTGACTTAGGGGTCATTCCATGCAAGTGATCCAAAATCTGAGAAAAAATTTAACTCACCTTTTTTTATTTTCTTCAAATTTAGCTTATCATCTGTACCTCACAAGAAAATTAAAAATCCAAATTTTTATATTTTTATCCTGTTTTGTCGAAAAACGTATAATGGAAAAATTTTAAAATATTCTCACATATTTCTGTCTATTTTATCATCGATTATGTAAAATTTCAACTTGGGATCTCAATGGGATCATCTTTTTTCAACCTTTTAAATGTAATTTGATTTACCAAAAAAAGAATATTTTTGTGATTCAAGCTATTTTAAGACGATGGTTCCTTAAAGAGGCGATGATTTAGTTAGTCTGCTAAACACATCTATGTATGCGTGAACAAGCATGGACATGTCTGTGCATGAAATTAACAAGTTCAAAATTTATTTGGGGGAAGGGGGGGCAACAAATACATACACATTTTTGTCATATCATAGCTCCCTATTTTAAAATATTATTTACAAATAATTCAATAATTATTTAAAAATGAACAAATTGACTTATTTTATGCATTAATAATAATTTTTTATGGACGTATTCTTTGTTTTCAGACATATTTTAGTGATATATTAATGATATGAAGGGAAAACATTATTGAATTAAATTCATCTGAAATAGTGAGGAAGGGGCCCAGCTGGCTTGATTTTACAACTTTTGGTTGTTAGTCTTGATTTGCGCTTATTAGCATCCATTAGACAAAGCAAGACAAAAAAAAAAAAAAAACTATGTAGCTCACCCCCAAGGCCGCAGCCAGATTTTTTTTTTTTTTTTTTTTTGGGAGGCGAGAGGCCTGACTTTGAAACACTAGCGTTGAGGAAAGTTAATGGAGGAATATATGCCACATTGCGAAAATTTTCGGGATTTCGGGAGGGGGGGGGGGCTGGGCCCGTCGCCCCCACCCCTCTCTTTGGAAACATTTTGAAAGCAAATTGCTTCGGGTGACAAAGATATATGTTCGCATTTGAAAGCGTCCCCCCACCTTTTTTTCCAGGACTACACCACTGGAGAAAACTCATTATTAATAGTTCGTTGTAAGAAATTTTGTGCAAACAAGATAACATGAATTCAAGTAAAACTGAGTGTAAAAATAATGAGCTAGAGCATCTTCTGTGCAATGAAATGGATGGAAATGCATTTAATAATACTTTAAAATATAGCAAAATCAAAAGATAAATAAATGAACTTAGAAGATTTTTAAAAAGTAAACATAAAATAAGCTTAAAATAGTTTTTGAAACAAAATTTCATTTTGAATTTTCCTATGAAATATTTCCTATGTATATATTTCGCCTTTCATGAAAATATCACTAGACTGGAGAAATGACTTTCTTTTAATACACAGATGGGGTGCCTCTCAAGCTTGAATTGTTTAAAACGTTTTGAAGAAGATTTGAAGCACTTTGAATTATAAATTATTACAATTATTATACCAACAGCAGTTAGAAGAAAGCAACGAATTATGCAAAAATTTTGTAATAGATAATAATTTCATACGTTCTGTCTTTACGCATGGAAATGTGAGAAAAATAGCAGCTTTATTTTGTTCCCCCCACCCGCCCCCCTTCCCCAATCGCACTGGATATTGATCTCGTATTTATGAGTATAAAATGTTTTAATACTTACGTATGTACTTATGTTCAATATGCACTACAGCTATCCTTCAACTCTAACCAGAAACTTTACATAACTTCATGAAACCATTAGTAATTCAGGTAGTCAAATTAGTGTACTGTAGCTCATGCATGTAAAGTTTTTGCGTTTAGTTGCCACCATTTTTGGTGTTACTGAACACGATTTTTGGTGTTCAGCTAGTTTAAAGTTGAAAATGAGCAATCGTAATGAGCTTTTGATACGTAGAATATTTAACGAACTTCATGTGCTGGAAAAATATTCTGCTGCCTATTTTTTTTAGACAGACCCTTAAAAGAATTTAAAATGCATCAAAAAATGAATATATTTCAACTTTACACCCAAAATGGTGGCAACTAAATGCAACATTTTTAAGTGTGGGGAAATTTTTGGTAGATCGCAGTCGCTCATAGGTGGTTAGCCTGCATGTTATAACTTTTGATTGTAAGTTGATTTTCCATATTTCGGCAATGTTCCCATTGAACAGAGCGTAACTCAGAATGAAGCTAAAAAATATTTTATTGTCGCAATTATGATACTTTTAGAAAATGCGGTAATTGTACTAATATATTAACCCCTCGTGTTTTTTGGCGTATAAAAAATAATTGAAAGAAATCATATTTACTTTTGTTCTTTTGGGGGGTAGTGAGGGGAGAGAGTTGGTGATAGTAGAATTTGAAAATGGTAGGGGGTTGCTCAGCGGCTTCAAGGATTTGCGAAGACTGATCTAAAGCAAATGACGACGATTATTCGATAACTTTCTCACGTTTTGATAACCGAAAGAAAAAAAAAACTATAAATAATTTACTTTTACTCAAAGTGAAAACAGCAAGAATAGCTCAGATGAGAAAGTAGGTACAGCCGGCTACTACTTTGTTACAGAGATAGATAACAAATACAGTGCCACCTGTGTAAGTTGACCACTTGCGGTGCAGCACTTTAGTGGTTAACTTAGACAGGTGGTCAACTTATAGAGCGTGAGGAAGAGTGTGAAGGGCTAAATCCGTTCCTGACAAAAGTGATCAACTTAGACAGGTGGTCAACTTTACAGGTTTTACTGTATTCTCGATTTTTCCAAGTGCATTATTTTGATTAACTTTTTCACAATACCACTAAAGTTACCTCTCTTTCGATATGTATCAAAACAAAACAAGCGTTACACTAACCCAGAGAAGACAAACTTTTATCAGAATACCAAACAGTTTAGTTTTACTAATAAAATGAAACAGCATCAATTTTATATTCGATAAACAACTTCAAACCATTACCCAAAAAACGGAAATAGATCGCACAGTTATTCTCGATTCATCCAAGCGCATTATTTCGATTAGCTTTTTCTCAACTCCACCAGATATTTAAAAAAAATCGGTGCCTCCCTCCCCCATATTTACCATGACGACAACAAGCGTCCAGAGAAAGAAGGTAGACTGTTCGGGTAAAGTGAAGAGGTCGTTGGCTGGCAAACCGGTTCACCCGGCCGTTAATCAATGCCCTGAGGATACTTGAAGCCAGAACCGAATGTTTGGCGATGCATTTTTCGGCATGGCGAAATGCAACCCCAAGTTCGGGGTGGACCTTCACTTCACTTTCCAATGCCGCAGGTAGACCGGTAAGATAAACGGGGGAACATGCGGCAGAAAAGAAACGAGGACGTAATCCGCAAAGACCGGATGTAATGCCGCAAAGGAAATATGCGTCACATGTGTGGGGAAAAGATATTACAAGATGGAAATCGTCATGTGAAATCTCATATTTCTTTTATATAAGGGTGGCCCAATGTCAGGGCAAGGCATCAGTGTAACCCGGATTGAACGATTGTCTATGGACTGTTTAATGCTATCGCTAAATCAAGGAAATCGTTCAATCGAGAAAATATAGCATTCATCACATTTAAACCGGGACTTTTAAAATCTTACGATAAGTTGAGGATATCCTTAAACCGAGTATCGTTAAATGGAAGTTATTAGTATGGGACCTTTATACAATGAACGGCAGTTTTACAAATTCCTCCTCCTCCCGGCCCAGCCTTTTTTAAAACTAATTTTTATCGTTTTATTGCACTTATTAAAAGTGCTATACAAATCCTCATTATCGTGTAACACTTAACGAATTTTAAAAGAAGATTACTACTTATTAAGAACATTATTAATTATTGAAATCAATTGATGGCAACTCTTATCCCTTAAAATAGTTATGGGTAAAGGTTTATGAAAATGTATTGTAAATTTGGAATGAATAGTTTGTACCAACTACACTATTGAATATATCCAAAACGATATAGCACAAATTTGTGTTAAAAAATACAAGGGTTTCGTAATGACCTCTTTGTCAATGCAAGAAATATTTTGTCACGTAGTATTTAAAAAAGCAAAACAAGATAAATTGATAAACTAAAGAAAAAAAAGCAACGGAGTTCTAATGTGTTAATTATAGTAAGAAATAAAGTATGATAAATCTTCATTCTTTGCAGTGATGAAACAAGGTTCATCACTACAATTTCATGAATGTTATGCGTTATACAGTTATTTTAGTGCTGTTTTACTTCCTTATATTAATTAAAGGGATCATACTAAATTTTTAAAACGTAATATTTTGTAGAAAACACAGTTCTAATTTTATTCCCTTTTTAAATTTTGAGGAAGTTAAGAACAAGTATCAAAGAAAATTCATCAAAAAATCCCATTTACCATTTTAAAAATTTATACTTGCTATGCTCAAGTTAAATTTAAGGATACATTTTGAAAATTTTAGTATAATTTTGCAACTTAAATATGTTATTCTCAGCAAAATCTATAATCAATGTTAGATTTTTAAAAAAAATTGAAATACAAAATTTATAGGTAACAAATTTGCACTCCGCCAAGTAATCAAATGTTTCCCCATCGTTTCCCTAACTTTTTTTCCTGAACTTTTTATGCATAATATGCGACCAATCTGTGCCTTTGATAACTATTTTGTATATTAAATAGCCGGCAAAGGCATTAAAATAATTAATATGTTCACAGAATTTCTTTACAATATTATGTCAATGTGATTATCAGTACAGACAATGAAACAAAAAAAATATCTTTACAATGATTTGAAATTCATAAATACTTTTCATGTATTTTTACATGTATCGCTACTGCATTTGTTTCTTATTTCTTAGTACATTCTTTCAACATTATATTCCAAATTAAAGGCAGTTTTTCGTCCTTTTCCATAAGCAAAGAGACAATGATTGACTGGTTAAATACAACTAGCTCATTTTTATAAACTTCTTCAAAAAACTAATCAATCTCAAAAATCCTTTAATATCGAATCCGTATTTCTATATTTTATCGAAAATATTTCAGCAGCACGGATTTACAACAAATATCATCGAAAACAAACAGAGCATTTAATATCAAGGCAATATTTGTTACCCATGTACACAAATATAGCTGTACGACGTAATCTGGAAACATATCGGTGGTAACAAAAGCTCGGTCACCGCTAAAAAGCAATTCCACTTCGATCCTATTGAACGTGAAACTTGAACCAGCTTCAAGAGGTCACAGCTAATACGATTCCCTTTGGCCTTACTCTCAAAATAGAGGCAATTTGTGATCGTTGGACCGTTTCTGATGCTTGTTCGCTAATGACTATTTGTTGAGAACAAGGAAGATATGAGATGTGATACTTGGCCTTCGAGATCATGCATTTACCAGGAGAGCGAAATTAAAAATTTACTGTTTTCCATTATAGAGGCTATGTGTTTCCGAGGAATTAGGGGCTTTTAATTTTCACGGTTTATTTGCCCGGTGAAACAAACTGCCAACAGATGAGAAGCAGTGAGTGATTTTGTTGATGAAAATAGAATGGGGTGTTAAAGTGTGTCCGAGTTGATGCTTTTGCCCTGGCACATTTTGTTGATAAATTTAGTTTGTATTTGAAAAAAACAAAGTCAGGTTTTAAACTAAACACTTTTTTTTCTTTCAGCTTATTGTGCCTTGCGCACACAAGGTTAATAAGTAAAATGAGGCAAACACCGAGTTAACTCTTTTGCCCTTCGCCCAATATGTTGATTAATTTAGTGTGTATTTTAAAAGAAATAACATGTTTTTAACTTAAAGACTTTTTTCCTTCAACTTCTTTTGCCTTACGCGCACAGAGCTAATAAGTAAAATGAGGAAAACAAGAATTCAGTGTTTGTTATCGTGGTTGGCATCAAGGCCGTAGGCAGGGGGGGGGGCCCGACGGGCCCGAGCCCCCCCCCGAAATACTTTCGAAGTTTTTAACTTGTCTGAAAAAAAAAAATGTAACAAAAAAAAAAAAAAAAATTTTTGTTCCTCAAACCAATCTGTTCGGGAGCGTGGGGGGGGGGGGGGTAGGTTCTCTGTTTTACAAATGGGGAAAACGACAAGACGGCGCTTCAAAAATCCAGGGTCTATAAACCAGAACTCAAAATAAGATGTTTTCCCTCAATTCTAAAGATGGTAGGTCCCCCGTGTCGTGTCATCAACAGATAACGGATTGATTCCTTGCCTAAGGGCTACATATGGTTCTAATCACCCGACCACACAACAAGAACAGCAAATGTACTGATCCCTTTTTGGCAAAATGCAAGCCACCACATCTGCCATAAATATACGTACAACAGTTAGGTGCTTTGTCCATCCTTGCCCGAAGGTTACATTCGTGGAAATGGCGACTCTTTTAAAACTACCCACATTGTGGAAGTAGAAGATAAAGGAACTTTCAGAGCTAATGCCTAAATGGACCCCCTCGTCTACTACTACGATTGCGGGATGTGGATGTTTGTGCTGTTATTGCTGGGACAAATCTTTATTTTTTGTCTTTTCTTTTTTAAACTAGCAATTCGTAAAAATGAATCTACATCGAAACGCGTCCGACAAGAAGGGGGGGGGGGGGCGAGGAGAGGGCTCTTGCCCCTTTGCGGATGCCTTGACCTTGCCTTGCAGACATAGGCAGTTGGGAATTTAGTGGGCTCGTGTGCTCTTGCAAAAGTCTTCTTAGCTTGCCTGCGTACAAATTTTGATTATGAGTAAAAGAAAAGGTAAAGTATTTTGTCTTATTTTGGGAAGAAACCCTGTAGAAATGTAGCAGAAAAGGTATGATTATTTTTATGTATTTTTCAAAATAACATTTTAGCTGCCCTCTTTTTTTTTTTTTTGCAATTTTAGTTTCAACTTTGTATTTTCTTCCTCACATGCTGAGAAACTGCATATTAATCTTTCTTTTTTCGTTTTCTAACTTCATAGGGGATGATGTCACACTACTTCGAGGGAGGGGGGGGGGGAGAGGGGTTCGAGCAATTTTGACAAGAAGTGTGACATTACACATTTTGATTTCTATAAAAACATGTAAAAAATCAGCTGATTAAACTTATTTTTGAAATTTTTTTATTTTCATAATTTGATTTTAAAGTTTCATTGATTTCATTTTATATTGAAAATACCGCTGCTTATTAAGGTTTGAACTTACTTCTAGTTAAAATTTTAAAAGAAAGTCCTAGGTATTTACTTTTAAGATAAATAAGCGCGGGTGACTGAACCTGACTGAAACTTCACATGAAACTTTCATAGACTGAAACTTCAATTTTAAGACTGCAGTTTAGAAAATTTTCTTTGGGGAGAACTTCTGAAACTCCTTCCTCTAACGCCCCGAAAGGGCATAAAAATGCATTCTCAGGAGCTAAATTGCGGAAAAATTCCGGGGGACAACCCCCGGATCCCCCTTTCAGAGATAGTCAAAACGTTATGGTTGTAAGATCAGTTTCAAAAATTTAAGATAAGAAGCCGAAGCCCCCAAAAAACACTGCCATAACTTCGCCAAAGATAGTCTAAAATGCACCTACTGTACATGGTATCAAAAATCTATCATATACTGTGACGTCATAAATTTTTTAAATCAAACGAAATATGGTTTACAAAAGGCCGTATCCAGAGGGGGAGGCCCCCCACCACCCGAAATTTTTCGCAATGTAGCATGTATATTCCTCCCTGAAACTTTCCTCAACATAAGTGTTTCAAAGTTAGGGCCCCCCCCCCCCCCGAAAAAAATTTCTGGCTACGGCCTTGGTTGGCATTTAATGCAAAGGTATTTAAAGCTTTAACTTCCTGAGATAAATCCATAGCTAATTACAGGAAGTAATGAATAGGTGAATGGTTTCATAGGCCCGTCATTTCGAATTTACGGTAATGGAGTTCGGATTACTAGACGTATGATATACAAAGGTTCGGATTTACGAAATCTCCCTTTAACTGAAATCGGAAAATATACAAATTTTCATAATAAATATTTATCACAACGTCTCAGATCTCATGTTACCATAGAAATTCTTTACGATGTTTTATGTTTTCATTTAAGTTTTAAAAACCAGTATGCACCAATAAAAATTTGGTGATAAATCAATGAACATCTTACTTCAAATATTTATCTCTGTTGGTTGTTAATATCTCTACTTTGAAAAAAAAAAAACATTTAAAGCATACTTCTTTTTAAGGAATTGCATAACTCAACAAAGCTTGTTCTTGTATTTTTAACTAAATAATTGTAAGCAATGTTGTTGAATTTTTTCATTGAGAAAAACAAATAATTGAGTGTAGTTGTTTTTTACTGTTCTTCAAAATAAATAATATTGGTAATTCAAATTAAAAGCAATTTTTTGACGATAACACTAAAAGCGGAAGACGATAGAAAAAAAAATTTGCAGTAAAAGCAGAAATAACGCAGGAAAATATCAAGCCAAATGGACGCTAAAAATTAAGTAATTTTTAATTGAATGAAGAATTTGTTTAGTAATATGAAGCGTTCACAGAGAGATTTAATTATTTACAACAATTTGATAATCCTTGTTTATTAAAAACTGTGGGTACAGTTCGGACACTTGGGCGCTTCTGGATGAATGAATCCAGTAGTAGATGAGAAATGACAGTTCTGGGACAGCAGGGGGATCGGGGATCAGTGCAAGTGCAAGGGAGCGTGGTCGATCCCCCTGCCGAGTAGGGTTGAGTAGTAGGGTTCCTGCTGCTATCCTCGTAATCTTTTACGAGGGTTTCTGAGTGGAGTTGAGTTGTTTTTCTTACTTGTTACACCGAAATTTAGCTTTTAGGGGAGAGAGATAAATTATTTTTTGAACTCTGGTGTTATACACATGGCGACATCTAGTGAGATAAATATTAATAATCTCATTTAATTATTTTTGGACTTGGAATTATTTTCAGCAATTTTATTTAATTTCTCTTTCCTAGATCGGGAATCGAACCCGCATCGTCAAAAGATCTTCATGGCAGTCAAATTGTAAACGCGCAAATTGACTATGCCATTAAGACCTGATAGCTACAGCACTAAATTGAATGTTAATATAATTCTCTTTCCAGTTGTTTTGGAAAGAGTGATCATGCTGCCATCTAGCGAGAGAAAAATTATTATTATTATTATTATTTTTTTTTTTTTGGACTTTATCGTTTTCCGATGTTATTTTTAATTTCCAACTTTGGTTTTTCGCGAGTGGTAACATTAATTTATTGTTTTTTAGTTGGTAGCATGTTTTTACTTTTAATTTCAAGAGTTGAAATGCTGATGCTATCATCCAGTGAGAGAAATTATTTTTAGTAGAATATTTTACTCAATTACTTCCTGAAAGTGAAAATTAATTTAATTTTTAAGTTGATGATCCCACCACCATCACGACTTACATCACACACCCCAACAACTATTTTGTACATGTTTATTTAATTTAATCATTTCAAAACAATTGTAAATATTCAAGCAATTATACATAACGGTAAAAAAAAATTGACCCTAGAAGTGGAAAAAATATAAGTATCATGCAGTGAGACTTCACTTCTACAGTCAATTGTTTTTAGGATACTTAAACATAAATATACTCACAAATCGATACCACTTCTTCTACATTCCTGAAACGAAATCTCTAACAGAGCACAAAATTTTAAATGAATCAATTATTTAAAAATAGATCATTGGCCATACTAAATGTATTTTTTTTTCCAGAATATATCAAGATTTAACTGTCGTGTTAAAGCGATAATAATTATTTCCATCAGAATTAAATTTCACAATTTTTAATCAACTCCTAACATTAATTTAATTTTAAAATCATCTCAATAATAGGGTAATAAACAACTATCTTTTAATTTTAAGCATATTTCATTTTTCATTTGTAATTTTTTCCCCTAAAATATCAAACACAGAATTAATTGTGAACCAATCAAATAGCTTCTTGAGGAAGACTTAATGTAAACCAATCAAATCAATCCTCGGAATTTACAAAATTTAAGTCAAAGTTAATTTTGAAATGTTTAAGACTTAGAAATTTTTTTAAAAACTTTTTTCCTAAAGTATCAAAAACAGAATTAAATGAGAACCAAACAATTAGCTTCTTGAAAAGGTAAAGACTTAATAAAAATCAATCCAATCGATCCTCGTAATTTACTAAATTCAAATCAATTAAAGGGTTTATTGAAATATTTGGAACTTAGAAAATGAACAAAAATAGGTTTATACATGCTAATTTAACAATAATTTTACAAAAAAGCGATGATTTCTTCTATACTTAAACAGGTTTACACCCATTTTTACATTCTATTTTTCTCTGCCGAGGAAAATCTATAGTATAGATGGGGAGCCAGTGCAGGGTTAGGGCTCCCTTCATTGCTGGTTAGCTGCCACTTCTTTCTTCGCGAGAAGAATATTTCCAATTGTAACTTTAAGATTAAAGCAGTTTTAATTTTGAACTTTTTCTTTTACATGCTTTGTTGTGTTGCACTACATATATATTCAGTTTTTCACAGTTTTAGCATTTTTGTTCGCAGAACTTTAACATTTTTAATCAAGATTTCAGTTGATGAATCTATGGTTTTGATACTTTATACTTGTTATTTATTCAATTTTATGGTGTTTTAACATTTCGTGCTCAATAATTTTATGAGTTCGGTCTAAGTTTTAGTCGACAGAACTAATTTTTTTTACGTTTTGTATTTAATATTTTAATATTTTTGTGTTGCTTTAATATATTATACTTAGTATTTTTACATCATCATTGCAGATTTTAGTAGATAAGTTTTAACATTTTGAAAAGTGCATAACACTTTTACTTTGCAAATTTCCGTATTATTATTTTTTCGTTCTAAGTTTCTCTGAATGCATTTAAGTTTTGTCATTGAAGTCAATTTGTCATTTAAGTTTGAAGTTAGCACTCTTTCATGCATTATTGCTTTGTATTGTGTATTTTTTAATATTTCACAGTATTAGCATTTTGTTCTTCGAACTTTTACATTTTTCTGATTAAGATTGCTCTAAACAAATCTACGTTTTGATGGTGAATCTATGTTTTCAAGTTTTATTTGATAACTCCAAATTTTTTATGTTTTTTATTTTATACTTTTACATTTTATGTGTTGCTTTAGTATATTATACTTAGTATTTTTACGTCTTCATTCTACCATTTTTAAACCTTCCGTTTTAACATTTTGCGAATGTATAATACATGTATTTTTAAAATATTCGAAATTTTACGTTTTTTGTTCCAAGTTTTTCTGGATCAATTTAAGTTTTGGTGTTTTGTACTTAGTATTTTTACTTTTCTAATCCAATTTTTAGTAGATGAAATTACGTTTTTTGGAGTTTTGCAAGTGCATACCACTTTTATTTTGAAAATTTACGTAGTTTTACATTTTTGTTCTACGTTTTTCCGGCTGAAATTAGGTTTTGAAGCTTTATTGTTGTATAATTGGTCCTCTTTCATGCTTTATTGTTTTTTTTCTTTACTGTGTTTCTTTACTTTTTCAGTTTTAGCATTTTGTTCTTCGAAATTATACAACTTTGATTAAGATTTCTGTAGAGAAATTATATGTTTTGATGTTGAATCTATGTTTTGGAGTTTTAGTAGATAACTTTGAATTTTTTTATGTTTAGTAATTTGTACTTTTACAATTTGTGTTGCTTCAGTATATTATACTTAGTATTTTTATATCTTCATAGTACTTTAATATTTTCGTTATGTGTTTACTAAATAAATGTATATTTGACGTTCTGTGTTTAGTACTTTTACATTTTCTATACTAAGTTTTACTAGATGAATCTAAGTTTTGATGTTTTATACGTAGTACTTTTACATTTTAGTGTTGCTTTAATATATTATACTTAATATTTTTACATCTTCATTCCATGTTTTAGTTAAAGTTTTAACATTCGCACACAGTACTTTTTACCTTTCCCAAGTGCATTGAAATGTGCAAATCTATGTTTTGATACTTTATACTTGTTATTTAGACATTTTTATGATGTTTTAACATTTCGTACTTAGTAATTTCACTCGACTTCAGTCTAAGTTTTAGAAGATAACTCTAACTCTTTTTTTTTTTACGTTTTGTATTTTGTACTCTTAAATTTTTACATTTATAGAATGTTTGAATATTTTGTACTCATACTTTTTACGATTTTAGTTTGAATTTTTGTAGATCCATCTAAATTTTTTAAGTTTCGTACTTAAACTTTTACATTTTCGTACAAAGTTTCACTTGATGAATACGTTATATACTTAGAATTTTTACACTTTCATGTTGCTTTAATATTTCATACTTAGTACATTTGGTTCAATTATATTGTCATTCGAAGTTTTAGTAGATAAATCAGAGTTTTAACATTTTGTACGTAGTAATTTTTACATTTTTGCATTAAGTTTTAGCATTTTGCAAGTGTATAACACTTTTCTTTTGAAAAGTTCCTTACTTTTACATCTTTGTTTTGAGTTTTTCTGGGTGAATTTGAGTTTTGCAGCTTTATACTTAGCATTTTTACATGTTTTGTTGTTTTGTACTGCGTGTTTTTAATTTTTCAGAGTTTTAGGATTTTGTTGTTAGAATTTTTACATTATTGATTAATATTTCAGGAGCCAAATCTATGTTTTGTTGCTTTATACTTGTCATTTTGACATTTTTATGATGTTTTAACAGTTTGTACTTAGTAATTTTACGACTTCATTCCAAGTTTTTGCAGAGAAATCATTTTTTACGTTTTGAAGTTTTAATAACTTGCGAATGCTTAACACTTTTGTTTTGTAAACTTCAGTAATTTTACATTTCCGCTCTAAGTTTTTCTAGATGAATTTGAAATTATATGGTTTATCAAAAATTTTAGTTCTAAGTTTTGACAGTTTGTATGTAGTATTTTTTCTTTTTCTTTTTTTTTTTTATTAATTTTTATGATACATTGCTTTAATATCTTAATCTATGTTTGATGTTTTGTCTTTTGCACTTTAACATTTTCATTTTGCTTTTATCAAATTAATGTATATTTGAGGTTTTGTCCTTAGTACTTTTACATTTTTATACTAAGTTTTACTAGATGAATCTAAGTTTTGATGTTTTGTACATTGTATTTTTACATTTTAGTGTTGCTTTAAGATATTATAATTAATATTTTTACATCTTCGTTTCATGTTTTAGTTAAAGTTTTAACATTCGTACACAGTACTTTTTACATTTTGCAAGTGCATAACACTTTTATTTTTGAAACTTTTCGTAGTTTTACATTATTCGTTCTAAGTTTTACTAGGTGACTCTAAGTTTTGATGTTTTGCGCGCAGTACTTTGACTTTTCTTATGGAGTTTTTAGCAGGTTAATATAAGTTTTGCATTGGTAGTAGTAGTTGAAAGCTATGTTTCTTTATTTCAGTTAGTAATGCAAGTCTTTGAGTATAACGTTTCTAACTTTTTTTATATTCTGTACTTTATGTTGCTACGATTTTAACCAATTCTATATTTAACTTGAACTCTGTTTAAAGTTGTTTGCAATCTTAGTTTCAAAGTAAAGATTTCAATTTTGTATGTAAGTAATAGACTTTTTCAAAACACGAAATTTGTAACTTAAATAGCTTGAAAGTTTTCTTTGTACTTTAGTAATAAACCTTTTCAATGTGTGAAAGACGCGTTGCAAATAGTTTTGATAAATATTTTTCTCGGTTGTATATCATAAACCTTATGTAAATTATAAAAATTGTGTTAAAGATTGAGTTTTGTAAATAAATAACTTCTTGAATAAATGAAATGTTCGTTAAATGTTAAAGAGTAAGTTTTGAAAGTCTTTGAATAGATGAAATGTTCGTTTAATGTGTTATGTGCTTGATTATAATATTGAAGGTGTGAATAAAGTAAAGATTTCAAGTTTGTATGTTAGTAATAGACTTTTTCAAAACATGAAATTTGCAGCGAAAATAGCTTGAAAGTTATCTTCGAACTTTGCTAATAAACCTTTTCAATGTATGAAACTTGTATTGGTAATAGTTTTGTTAAATATTTTTATCGGTTGTATTACTCAGTGAAAATCTTAAAAATTGTGTTAAACACTGAGTTTTGAAAATAAATAACTCATTGAATAGATGAAACGTTCGTTAAATGTTTAAGAGTAAGTTTTGAAAGTCTTTGAATAGATGAAATGTCCGCTTAATGTGTTATATGCTTGATTATAATATTAAAGGTGTGAATAACGTAAAGATTCCAAGTTTGTATATTAGTAATAGACTTTTTCAAAACATGAAATTTGCAGCGTAAATAGCTTTAAAGTTTTCTTCGAACTTTGGTAATAAACCTTTACGATGTATGAAACTCGTGTTGGAAATAGATTTGTTAAATATTTTTCTCGGTTGTATATCATAAAATCTTTGTAAATCATAAGTTCTGTGTGAATCGTAAAAAAAAAACAAAAATATGTTAAAGATTGAGTTTTTGAAAATAAATAACTTCTTGAATAGATGAAACGTTCGTTAAATGTTAAAGAGTAAGTTTTGAAGGTCTTTGAATAGATGAAATGTTCGTTTAATGTATTCAATAGCTTGATTATAATACTAAAGGTAAAAAATTCTTCACTCGGAAGTAATGAATTGAAGGATTACATCTAGGAAAAAATGCTCGTTTATTGAAAACTGTCTGAGTTTGGTGAGTTAAATATATAGGTTTCCGTAAAAGTAATTAAATTTATACATATGTATGTGGTTGTGTGTATGAAATATATTTTTAAAGATTTGAGAAATCCCCATCGAAAGCTACTGGCTGTGTCCTTGTGAAAGATAAACCTGGTATGAATCACTGATCGATTGGGGTGGCCTATGAGCTATTGCTGCCTTATCTCCGTCAGCTGATAAGAGCCTGAAGAGTCATTTCTACGTTGCGGTTTGGACGAGGAAGATGCATGCTTTTCCTTCTCTGTAAGTATATGATGTTTTATATAATTTGTATTTCGACTTTAAAGTAGTTTTATTTCTAAGATTGCAGTCTGTTAAAATTAGTTTCATGTAACTTTGAATAAGTGAAATATAGCTATATTGCATGAAAAAATTCTTCGATTTTCAACGTGTGAATGATATTATTTTAAGTGCATTATCTCTGTGTTCATTCACTAAGTGTACTGTTAGATGTTGTGTAGTTAGGTTATGTTCGTGTATAGGATAACTGAAAATTCGCAACGATTGCTTTGCTTAGTAGGAACTCGGTGGAGGAAGTGCTAAAATTGTCCTTTATTTCTAAGAGGCTTTTTTAGCATTCATTCTTCCAAGTTCTGACAATGGATGTTATTAATTATTTTTAATGTTCGAAGTTTCAACAGATGTTACATCTTGTGTATGTGTTTTTTATGTCTTTGAGTATAATATTTCTAACTTTCTTTTTTATTTTCTGTAGTTTATGTAGCAATGATTTTAAGCATTACCGTATTTAAATTAAGTTGTATTCATGTGATCTTAGTTTCAAAGACTCTAAGTTTGTATGTAAGTAATAGACATTTTCAATGCATGAAATTTGCGGTGTGAACAGTTTTAAAGTTTCTTCGTGTTTAAGTAATAAACTTTTTCAGTGTGTGAAAATCGTGTTGTAAATAGTTATGTTAAATACTTTTCTCGGTTGTAGGTATATCATAAAATCTTTGTAAATTATGAGTTCTGTGTAAATCCTAACAATAAATAACTCTTTGCATAAATGAAAAATTCGTTAAATGTTAAAGATAAAGTTTTGAAACTCTTTTGAATAGGTGAAATGTTCATTAAATGTATTGTATTGTACGTCAATCGGGTTGTTGAGTTGCTTCGCAGTTACAAATTTAGCAATATTCTCTTGACTATTTTTAAAGTTTCTTTAATCATGATGTATATGACTACAATAATCTCGTAGATTGTATTCGTTTGAAACGTCAAAATGTGTAAGAAAAAATCTAAATTGAAAACAAAAAAAAAAAAATTAATAATATTGAAATACACGAAACCTTCGCTTATTATTCTATGTAAAATGAAGTTGCCGAACATACTCTAACTTCTCTTATTTCATGCAAACTCTTAAACTTGGAAAAAAATCTAGTGGTATAATATTGATTAGAGGATGATTACTTATAATACAAATATAGTCTTAGTTTAATATAAATTCATTGATTTGTATTCATAGAAAACCGTAAAATGGATGTAAACCCCTGTTTAAGTATAGAAGAAATCATCGCTTTTTGTAAAATTATTGTTAAATTGGCATGTATAAACCTATTGATGCTCATTTTCTAAGTTCCAAATATTTCAATAAACCCTTTAATTGATTTGAATTTAGTAAATTACGAGGATCGATTGGATTGATTTTTATTAAGTCTTTACCTTTTCAAGAAGCTAATTGTTTGGTTCTCATTTAATTCTGTTTTTGATACTTTAGGAAAAAAGTTTTTAAAAAAATTTCTAAGTCTTAAACATTTCAAAATTAACTTTGACTTAAATTTTGTAAATTCCGAGGATTGATTTGATTGGTTTACATTAAGTCTTCCTCAAGAAGCTATTTGATTGGTTCACAATTAATTCTGTGTTTGATATTTTAGGGGAAAAAATTACAAATGAAAAATGAAATATGCTTAAAATTAAAAGATAGTTGTTTATTACCCTATTATTGAGATGATTTTAAAATTAAATTAATGTTAGGAGTTGATTAAAAATTGTGAAATTTAATTCTGATGGAAATAATTATTATCGCTTTAACACGACAGTTAAATCTTGATATATTCTGGAAAAAAAAAAACATTTAGTATGGCCAATGATCTATTTTTAAATAATTGATTCATTTAAAATTTTGTGCTCTGTTAGAGATTTCGTTTCAGGAATGTAGAAGAAGTGGTATCGATTTGTGAGTATATTTATGTTTAAGTATCCTAAAACAATTGACTGTAGAAGTGAAGTCTCACTGCATGATACTTATATTTTTTCCACTTCTAGGGTCAATTTTTTTTTTACCGTTATGTATAATTGCTTGAATATTTACAATTGTTTTGAAATGATTAAATTAAGTAAACATGTACAAAATAGTTGTTGGGGTGTGTGATGTAAGTCGTGATGGTGGTGGGATCATCAACTTAAAAATTAAATTAATTTTCACTTTCAGGAAGTAATTGAGTAAAATATTCTATGTCTAAAAATAATTTCTCTCACTGGATGATAGCATCAGCATTTCAACTCTTGAAATTAAAAGTAAAAACATGCTACCAATTAAAAAACAATAAATTAATGTTACCACTCGCGAAAAACCAAAGTTGGAAATTAAAAATAACATCGGAAAACGATAAAGTCCAAAAAAAAAAAAAATAATAATAATAATAATAATTTTTCTCTCGCTAGATGGCAGCATGATCACTCTTTCCAAAACAACTGGAAAGAGAATTATATTAACATTCAATTTAGTGCTGTAGCTATCAGGTCTTCATGGCATAGTCAATTTGCGCGTTTACAATTTGACTGCCATGAAGATCTTTTGACGATGCGGGTTCGATTCCCGATCTAGGAAAGAGAAATTAAATAAAATTGCTGAAAATAATTCCAAGTCCAAAAATAATTAAATGAGATTATTAATATTTATCTCACTAGATGTCGCCATGTGTATAACACCATAGTTCAAAAAATAATTTCTCTCTCTCCCCTAAAAGCTAAACTTCGGTGTAACAAGTAAGAAAAACAACTCAACTCCACTCAGAAACCCTCGTAAAAGATTACGAGGATAGCAGCAGGAACCCTACTACTCAACCCTACTCGGCAGGGGTTCGACCACGCCCCCTTGCACTTGCAATCATCCCCGATCCCCCTGCTGTCCCAGAACTGTCATTTCTCATCTACTTCCATTCGAGTTTTAAAGTTCGTTTCGCAGGTGCGTTTATTAGCACACGAATTGGAATATTTGCTTCGCTGTCTGTTGAAAGCAGACAAATTTATAAACTGGCATATAGCATCAGTTTGGAAGAAATCAAGTAGTTAAACGGACTAAAACAAAAACTGAATACGGCACATTTTTTGTACAAGGAGTTACTCCATTGAACATAAATGGATTTTTCTGGACACTCAGTCAGAAATCTTTTTTTTGCCTGTAGAACTGTACCAATTTTCTTTATATTTATTACTTTTCTTCCCCATAAATCCCTTTTTCTTACCTAAGAATGTCTATGATCGAATAATTCTAAGCAAAGGACTTAAAATCGCTGTCGTATGAATATTTTGAACTGCAACCTGACACTTAAATGGTGGAAAATGAAAGCATACGAATATTTATTATGATAATAATATTCATATAATATATATTCAGTCTATCCCAGCAAGTTCTGCCATTAATTTTTGCGTTTCGCTTATTTCCGAAACAACGTAAGTTTTAAATAATTTCAACAAAAACAAGTCAGCTTTAACTCCGATCCTATGTGCTCCCTTATAAGAAAAGTTGATTTGAATCCTCGTCTTTAGTTATTATTCGAATCGACTTGTCCTTATTTGCCTACTTGCTCCCTAAAAAATAAAGAACGAAAAAAAATTTAAATACAAAAAAAATAAATAAATAAATAAACGCAAGAAAATAGTTTTGATTTTCGTTAAGAAACTCTTTAAAATAAAAGCACGGAGAAAAAAATAATTGAAAAAAAGAAATATATTTGTATTAGATGGAAGAAATGTGTCAGTCTATTTCTTCTTCTCTTAACTTTTGAGGGAATTAGGCAAATACAACAGAACTTTTTTATTGTTCTCAAGATCATTGCCAGACCACTATTTCTATGCTTGTTTCTTTCATTCTTCCTTTTGTTTCATTTTTTATTTATTTATTTTCCAGATTTGATCAGTTCAAAAGTTATTTTACAGCTCAAAAAAGAAAACAACGTCAAGTTCGGTTACTTTTTAAAGTAACTCCTGATCAAATAGACGGACCTGTTTCGGACCACCGTTAGCAGAGAACATATAAAGTATGTAGAATACAAGAAAAAGCGGATTTATTAGCTTAACTATGTTTAGGATATTTTTGAACATCATAACTAATTAACATTAGTTTCTGAGAGAGACTTTCAAAGGTTCTTATCCCAGCAAACCCCCTACGTGAAATAAATTTTTTCTTTCAAAAATACGAAAACAATGCAAGGATTAAGAATACACTTTTTATTTTGTTCCAAGAAAGAGAGAGAGAAAAAAAGCTCTCAGCAAACAACAGAAAACTTTTACATTGTTAAAATAAACTTTATGAATGAAAGTGCTCTCCGTCCAAACAATTCAAAAATTCGTCGCAATGGGGCTCATATTTGAAAGGAAAATTGCTTTCACGTGTTTCGCAGTCGCAAATAACTTTCTTCAGAGCATAAATGTAGCTATGTGCAAATTTCGTCACATCACCCAATTCTTTCAGTGAAAAGTGCTGCTTGAAAAGTGTTGAATGCTGCGCTGAAAAGTTCTGAAAGCACTTTTAAAAAATACTTCTGTTTTGCTTTGAAATGCATATTTCAGCCGGTAAAATATAATATCATCCAAGTTATACAAGTTATGTATCAATGTTGCTGAATTATTTATCAATATTGTAAGATATTGTAGTAAAGGAGCCGCACGGCATTTTTGACTTTTTAGGCGGTTGTAACACTAATAAGAGAGAGAGAGAGAGAGACTGAGAAACGATGCTCTAATTCGCTGAAGCGAAAATTGGGAAACTGAAGACTGTAAACAGATATGTAACACAATCTATATTTGGGAAAAGTAAGCACGTCTAGTTTAGGACAAACGTCTTGTTATACTGCAGTTAAATCAAAATTAGCAAAAGATGAGAATTTTAATCATTGTATTACATTTTGTGCATGTACCTTAATTGAGTGGCAAAGTGGGGGGGCGGTGGGGGTATCCCGCCCCCGGTGTCACCCTTCTAGGGGGAACACTCAGCCACGACAGGGGAAAATAAATCTTTAAAAGCTCTGTAGAATAAAACAAATACCTAAAATTGTATAATCTTTTCTATTATTTGTTTTCTATATTTAACTGAGTAAAGTGTTTCCTTTCCAAAATATTTTCGAAGTGTTTTTAACGCTAAACACACCATTGCCTTCAAGAAATACTTTAAGGGGGTATTCTAGTGTAGAATTTTGAAAAATCGAAAATAAATTTTCTTCATATTTCCAAAGTTTAGACGTTCAAGAATATGCCATTAAAAGGATTTTTTAAAATTCCTATTATTTCATGAGTTATAGTCGTTTTAGTGACGTGGCATCGGTTACGGTCCGACCGCCACAAGTCAACAAAATACGGTAGACGTTCCCGAGTCCCACGATTGAATATCCCTTATAGAATCTTTATTGTATAGTAGGGTGGAGTGCAAAAGGCGAAACATTTTTTTTTTAATTTTAATATTTCCTGACTCAACAAATGGTAGTTTGGCAAAAAAGACACTGGAGAAAAATCCCTGCGCAATCACTCATCGTCTTCAGGTTCCACACAGGGGGTCAAAGAAAGGAAAATTAACGTCAAAAAGGTAAAAAAAAAAAAAAAAAAACATTTTTTTTTAAATTTTAATATTTCCTGACTCAACAAATAGTGCTGTATGGCAAAAGAGACACTGCAAAAAAATCCCAATGCAGTCACTTATCGTCTTCAGGTTCCACACGGGGTCAAAGAAAGGAATATTAACGTCACAAAGTAAGAGAAAAACAAATTCTATTATTTAAATTTAATGTTTAGAATAACTATATTTTCAGACTTAAAAACAGTTCTAATTATTAAAAAGAAACAGGAAAACATTGTCGTTTCAAAAACATATCACTAACCTACAACCGGGTGTCTGTCGTGTATATTGAATACATAGCTATTAATATTCATATAGACTTAATTTTTAATACTATTAATATTTAGAAAACATACAGATACAGAAAGGGAAGTGAGAATAAATTTAACAAGGTTCCAATTTATAATGTACTTTTCGAGTCATATTGATTAAAAAAACATTTTACTTAAATCAGTCCTCAATTTTGGATTCCACATGAAGGCCAAAATAATTAACTTTAGTGTCAAACTTTGGAAGTTCCTTTCGTGACTTGATTCCACTGCGAATATATCCATCCCTGGCTTCTGCTCCACATGTTACCAATGATGCTTGCGTTACCAGTCGTACATGTCTCTCTACTGCTTGAGAATGGCAAGGGAGCTTCTCTATTTAAAATTCTGAACCGTTTCTGATCATACTTGCTATGTCTTCGTCAGAGGTTCATGGTAGCTGATGGTTCCAAAAGATTGTTCCAGTGAATCATCTCAAAATGTTCCTCTGCTTCAAAATTTAAATTTGGAAGACTAAATTGGCGTATTTTACCTTTCCAGTCAGATTTTTCTTGCTTCCAGTGTTCTTCTGAGGCCAAGTTCTCGAATATGTGATCTTTCATCCAATACCATTGCCAACAGAACGGCACCCTATTTCGCTCCACCCTATTGTATAGTATATCTTTTGAATCTATATTTAATTGAAGGACATACAAACTTGTTTTGTTACAATATTCTCCTTTTAGTTTTATTTTAAGTTAGTTTTGAGCCAACCTTCGCAGTTAGTATTTTTAATGAAGGTTTTATACCCATCGTAAAAAGCTTAGATGTTATGGGAATCACGATTGGCCCAGGAGCTAATGCTTTTGCAGCGAGACGGGACGAAGCGCGTATCGAGCGCTCGGAACACCGGACTTCAGAGGCGTCAAAGGGGGGTAGAACTGCTCGTCTTCACCAGAGAACATCGGAGAATGAGCATTTTGAAGTAGAGTAAGGTTTCTTTTATGGAGCAGGAATCGCCGATTAAAAATATGTAAGTATTATGTACCATTCTATAAGTAAAACTGCCGAAAACGTGTCTAAAACCTTTGAACGCATTTTTTCGAAACTACTTTTTTCGAGCTGGCGGTAATTATATCTCGAGTTCTAATGGACCGATTTACTTCAAATTTGGAGAGGATGTTCTTTATGCATCCCTTTATCGTGTGAACCTTGCCCAAAAATGCAACTTTTCACTTAGTATTTTTAAAAAATTCGTAAGTGTTAAAAAAAGATGCAAAAAAGAACATTTTTGTTCAAACAGCCGCCATTTTGTAAAATTTTTTTTTTAACTTGTCCGAGGTTCATACGATAGCGGCATCTATAATAATTAAGAATCGGTCTGTTTTTTATTTTTCAGATCACCAGGAGGGTTGCAATCATGCACGCCAGGCCAGCCTCTTTTTTTTGAAGCCCCCACTTTGACTGCTCATAACTTTTTCAATTTTAATTATTTTTTTTGGTTAATTTTTGTATGTAATAATAAAGAATCAATAAACAAATGATAAAAAAATGGATACTAAAAGTTTTTTTTCTCCCTTTGTACGGCGCTTCAAAAACCGGGCGAAATTCATGCCTCTACACTAGAATCAAGGCCGTAGGCAGGGGGGGGGCCCGACGGGCCCGAGCCCCCCCCGAAATACTTTCGAAGTTTTTAACTTGTCTGAAAAAAAAAATGTAACAAAAAAAAAAAAAAATTTTGTTCCTCAAACCAATCTGTTCGGGAGCGTGGGGGAGGGGGGGGGTAGGTTCTCTGTTTTACAAATGGGGAAACGACAAGACGGCGCTTCAAAAAACCAGGGTCTATAAACCAGAACTCAAAATAAGATGTTTTCCCTCAATTCTAAAGATGGTAGGTCCCCCGTGTCGTGTCATCAACAGATAACGGATTGATTCCTTGCCTAAGGGCTACATATGGTTCTAATCACCCGACCACACAACAAGAACAGCAAATGTACTGATCCCTTTTTGGCAAATGCAAGCCACCACATCTGCCATAAATATACGTACAACAGTTAGGTGCTTTGTCCATCCTTGCCCGAAGGTTACATTCGTGGAAATGGCGACTCTTTTAAAACTACCCACATTGTGGAAGTAGAAGATAAAGGAACTTTCAGAGCTAATGCCTAAATGGACCCCCTCGTCTACTACTACGATTGCGGGATGTGGATGTTTGTGCTGTTATTGCTGGGACAAATCTTTATTTTTTGTCTTTTCTTTTTTAAACTAGCAATTCGTAAAAATGAATCTACATCGAAACGCTTCCGACAAGAAGGGGGGGGGGGGGACGAGGAGAGGGCTCTTGCCCCTTTGCGGATGCCTTGACCTTGCCTTGCAGACATAGGCAGTTGGGAATTTAGTGGGCTCGTGTGCTCTTGCAAAAGTCTTCTTAGCTTGCCTGCGTACAAATTTTGATTATGAGTAAAAGAAAAGGTAAAGTATTTTGTCTTATTTTGGGAAGAAACCCTGTAGAAATGTAGCAGAAAAGGTATGATTATTTTTATGTATTTTTCAAAATAACATTTTAGCTGCCCTCTTTTTTTTTTTTTTTGCAATTTTAGTTTCAACTTTGTATTTTCTTCCTCACATGCTGAGAAACTGCATATTAATCTTTCTTTTTTCGTTTTCTAACTTCATAGGGGATGATGTCACACTACTTCGAGGGAGGGGGGGGGGGGGAGAGGGGTTCGAGCAATTTTGACAAGAAGTGTGACATTACACATTTTGATTTCTATAAAAACATGTAAAAAATCAGCTGATTAAACTTATTTTTGAAATTTTTTTATTTTCATAATTTGATTTTAAAGTTTCATTGATTTCATTTTATATTGAAAATACCGCTGCTTATTAAGGTTTGAACTTACTTCTAGTTAAAATTTTAAAAGAAAGTCCTAGGTATTTACTTTTAAGATAAATAAGTGCGGGTGTTTTTTTAGAATTTAATTAATTATTTTTTTTTTTTTTTTTGCTATTATGCACTAATTATCTTTTTTTTCTATTTTAACCTTAATCTCATTTTATACCAATTAAGCCCACGTGTAATCATTATTATTGTTATGCTCACAAATGTCATTAAAAGTAAAAAAATAAAATTAAAAATTTGATTCTTTAACGTAAGTACCTTATTTCTGAACTGCAACACTGCAAGTACATGTGCTCATGTAATATAGCGTGATATGTGACAAAGGGGGTAGGGCGTGTTGGAGAGTGATATCTTGTGACAAAGGGGGGAGGGGGATCAAATATATTGAAAGAAAGTGTGACACTGATTATGTATGGTCCCATAGAGCGTTTACAATAACATTGCGAAGGTGAAAAATACCGGGACAAAATTACTCGTATACTTTTACTTAGCCTAGTCATAAATTTACATTGAGCAAAAAAGATCTTGATTGGTTCTTCTTATTATATCGCTCATGGGCTGCAATAGTGGCACAACTCAAAAAAACTCGCGTTTCGGACTAAGAACAGATTGTAAATATAAAATACACATTTTTTTCAGCAGCAATACTAGCATAACTCATAATTCAATATTAGGCCTTAAGATTTAATAATAACTAAAGCATTTCTTTTATGTTTTTTCCTTAGCAATGAAAAGTTTAAACCCACTTATCTCAAAACATGATTTTTTGAGCTGTGCCGTAATTGCAGCCCATGAGCGATATGTATAGTTTTGGAAGTGCTTTATAATTGTCCACGACTACAAATCAAAGATATACAGCTTTTTTTGACTTCAAACTTAAAAAAAAAGGAGTTTGCAGCATTTAGGTTAAGGAAAAAGAAAACATCCAGTTTTTAATTATTTACATTTAGTTATGACAAAATATGGAAGGCTTGAAACTTGAGAATAAGTATGAATTGCTTAAATTGTCAAAACAAAAACGGAATAGGGAGTAATTAATTCTCAAAACAACGTATGTTTTCTGTTAACTCTCTCTCATCTTTTTTTTTTTTGAAGTAATACTTCTGTGGGCGAAATTGAAAATATAATCTCATCATGCAACATGCAACCAGTGTTTCTTTCAGGTATCTCTCCGGGGAGCGGGGGAGGGCACTGCCCCCTCAGCGATAACCAACTGCCCCCCCCCCCCCCGGGAAAAAAATTCAGATCACAGATTTTAAAAAAAATGAAAGAAAAGAGAGATTACACTTTTAGGACTTCAGTTTCAGAAACACTTTTAGGGAAAAGACATCGAACACTGTCACTAGCGACACCAAAAGTAGCCCAAAAGATAAGAATTTATTTTGAAGAATTTGCGGGGGAAGACAAACCAAACTCCCTTCTGCTTCCTCTAAAATTACTAAAGAATCTCGAAATTGCATTGTTAGGCAGTTTTCAAAAAGTTTCCTGGGGAGAGCCCTCGATCCAGTCTATGCCTCCAGTAACATTGACAAAGATAGACTGAAACTTCATTTTTAAGACTGCAGTTTAGAAAATTTTCTTTGGGGAGAACTTCTGAAACTCCTTCCTCTAACGTCCCGAAAGGGCATAAAAATGCATTCTCAGGAGCTAAATTGCGGAAAAATTCCGGGGGACAACCCCCAGATCCCCCTTTCAGAGATTGTCAAAACGTTATGGTTGTAAGATCAGTTTCAAAAATTTAAGATAAGAAGCCGAAGCCCCCAAAAAACACTGCCCTAACTTCGCCAAAGATAGTCTAAAATGCACCTACTGTACATGGTATCAAAAATCTATCATATACTGTGACGTCATAAATTTTTAAAATCAAACGAAATATGGTTTACAAAAGGCCGTATCCAGAGGGGGAGGCCCCCCCCCCCCCGAAATTTTTCGCAATGTAGCATGTATATTCCTCCCTGAAACTTTCCTCAACATAAGTGTTTCAAAGTTAGGGCCCCCCCCCGAAAAAAATTCCTGGCTACGGCCTTGACTAGAATACCCCCTTAAATATTGTGACGCCCACGATACGGATGATTTTTTTTTTTTTTTTTTTTTGTTTTTCAGAGCTGCGATTTTCTTAAAATAAATATATTGTACTTCACGCTTACATGATTTTTTAAAAAATCTTTTACATGGGATGTGCCATCAATGCCCGCCCCGGGTGTCAACCATGGATAGGGTAAATATATATTGATGTCACTGTACTACAACTTAAAACGCATTCTCAAAGTGTTCGAATATCTTTCGACAAAAAAAAAAAAAAATTAATCGTGTATAAATATTGAATCAGAAAACATAAAATACATTAAAACTTCTCCAATGCTCTTCTAACCTCACAACGCTAAATATTCAATCTAGCTTGAAAGCACATTTTAAAATCCCGGATATTTTTTGCTCATTTCAAAACTACAAATGAAAAATCGAAGATAAACCCTGCAAGGAAAGTTTAAATAATGAGAAGTAACACCAAGAAATTGCAGCTACAATCACTTTCAAAGTCAAGGATTTGTTATTCCTCTCAGAGCCTTTAATGCCCTTTTATCGGCACACGATCAATGGAGGACATCACAGTTTATCTAAGAGGGGATTAGGAGACTGAAATTTGTATAACGCTATGTAATTGGCTAGTTTTCATTCATCAGCGAGCACTAATCGACTGAATTAATAATAAGCTTAAGCCACAACGAATGGAGGTTACAACCAAGACTGGCAGATTACTGATACCTGGTGCTTTTAAGTAAATAGGTTTGACCAGCTTTTAGCACATGGTAGAGGAAGTACTTAATGTATATTTTATTTCGGCAGACCAGTTGTTGTGGTTAGAACTGATTTTTTTTATAGCTATATATATATTGTTTTTTGAAAAATAATAAAAAGCTCTGTGAAATTTTTAAATAAAATAACAATAATGATAACTAATAATATTTCAGCAAAATTGGTAATAAATATTATAAAAGGTAATAGAGGGAGGGGCAATAACTAGTGACAAATAATAGAATTTTTAGCTGGAACAAAATTTTTACTTTTTTTAATAAACAGGCTAAAAGAAAACCGTTCGTACACTCTTAACAAAATAATTAAAAAAAATTAATAATGAAGAAGAAAAAATTACCCCTCAGCGTATTCAAGATTTTCATTCTCAGCTACCTCTCACTATCATGCTCAAAGTTTTACTCCTCCGTAAATCTAACATCATGCGATTTTATTAAATTTATTAAACTGTCTTCTTTTACACCATTGAGGCGTTCCCCTTCGATCTGATGACCCAGGCCTAAAAATTGTCACGCAAAAAACATCCCAACTCTAACGCTCCAATGCAAAAACTACGAGTAAATAAAAATATTCGCAAATAATAGAGGTACTCAGCCTGTAAATGCCAAATTTGGCCACAATTTACGCTCTAGAATATTCAAAACAAGCGAATGTTAATGCAGTTTAGTTGTGTGGCATACTAATTCAATCCTTCTTACATGGCATGTTACCTAAAGAAAATTTTAGTCTCCCACAACTTCCACCTCATTATTTTCCCAATTTTTTGCATTAAATATTTCACGCAATAACCCAGACAGCACAGAACGTCCTTTGGATGTCCATTTTATGTCCAGAACGTCCAAATCTGGTCCGATGTCAAAACCGATAAAATTTGGACATCCTCAGATGGGTCAGACAGGACGTCCCTGTAACTACCACTTTGCTTTACCTGCGGACGTCCAAAAGTGATCCGCATCCTTTCAGGTCGTACCACGGACTTCATTTTCGGATGTCCTAGGGACTTCACTCAAAGGATATCCCGCGTTTGAACTAAATCATACGTTTTTAGGATAACTTTGTCAACTTGGAAGACATTTTTTACCTTTTCGTTCTTTGTTTAACGGCTTACTAAAGAAAAAACTAGGTTTATTATTTTAAAAACAAATCGTAAGCTTTGCTATTTCAAGCAAAAATAGTAAATATTACATGAAAAACAATATCAAATTATGTTTTCTGAAGATACTGCTGATATACAATTGATCAACTTTACTGCACATAATATATTTACGCATATTTTCTTATAAGCATGAGAAATATTTTCTCAAAAACCGTAAAGTTTCACACAAACCATTCGAATTTTATCGTAAATCTTAACCACATTTGGAGGTCCTTAGACGCGGCAGGCAGGACGTCCCTGTTTCTAACATTTTTTTTAGCATACTTATGTCCAAAAGTAATCCACATCATTTCAGGCAGAACCACGGACATTATTTTTCGGTGTCCTGGCCTAGGGACTTCACTCAAAAATCATACGTTTTTAGGATATTTCTGTCAACTTGAAAGAAAATTTTTATGTTGTTATTTTTTTCGTTTATTTCTTTAATTTACGGTTTACAGGCGCTAGGCCAACCTTGTTGGGCCTAGTGCCTGTTGTTGGCGTACTTTTTGTATTTGTATTTATTTGTATTTACCAGTAGAAAAATAGATTTAATAATAACATATTCTTCTCCGATATTGTAAAATTTCGCATAAGCCATCCTATTTTTATCGTAAGAATCAGGATGTCCACATTTTGACATCTTTGGACGCGTCAATCATGACGTCCCTGGAACTACCATTTTGCTTAACCTATGGATGTCTAAAAGTGATCCGAATCCTTTCAGGTCGTACCACGGACTTTCTTGTCAGCTGTCCTAGGAACTTCACTTAAAGCATATAACGTGTTTGAACTAAATCATACGTTTTTAGGATATCTTTCAAGTTGAAAGCAAATTTTTCTTTTCTAAGTTTCCCTTCTTATTTTCCTTTTTTATTTCACGGCTTACCAAAAGAAAAAGCAGGGTTAAGATTTTTATTAAAAAGTTTAAATCTTTATTATTTCAAACAAAAATAGACAAAACTGTTGGAAAAATAATGCTGATTTATATTTTCAAAAGTTATTATAAAATTGAGATTGCTGATGTAAAATTGAGTAATTTTTCTGCACATATTTTTGCGCAACCTTTCTATCCTCAGACAGCAGACAAACGAGTGGCGGTCACTATGGTAATGGATTATTCCATAGCAGTTTAGGTAAGACTATGAATTCTTTGTGCGAGTTGGCGCCAAGGAAATAGGCGAGAGTTGCTTCGCTTTGTACTTCGGTCGTTGCTAGATACTCATTTCTGCTTAATATTTTATGTACCTCGCTTTCTTTCTCGTTTTTTAAATTGCTTTCATTCGTTTGTGGATTTGTTACTAGTAGTCATAAATACTTTTGCACTTTAAGATTTCTTCTAATTGTAAAAATGACTTCTACTTTTAAGAGGGGAAAGACTGTATTCTCAAGCTCGAGAATAATCCCTGAAGAAAACTGCATTCAATTAATTTTCGATGGAAGAAATGTGTTAACACACGAAGAGTTCTTATTGGAAGGCCCGACATTGTGCTCTAGAGGAATAAATATTTGAGAACAATTGTGTACGCAGGTTCAACAGATGGATTTAATCGATGGAGTTGAGCTTATTTATAAAGCATCTTCAAGTACCGGTGACTACCATAGCGAAAGGAATGGCGAGCAGTTCGAAAAATGGATTTTTGTTATACTGTTAAAGCGGATCGCGTCCCTACAAAATATTCAACAAAATTAACAATGTTAGAATTTCTGAAAGAAAAGAACATTGCCCATGACACAAAACAAATGAAAATATTTATTTTGTAACTTGCTAAAGGATTTGTAAGAAGTACTCTACATTTGCATAGTGATTAGAAGAAAACCGACAATTATGAGGCAGCTTTACAATTTTAAAAGAAGGGACAGTATTCAATATTTAGGTAACATATTGTTTTTGTTATTCCGCCGTTATTTTTTTCAAGATTTTTACCTTGATTGTATTTACATTTTATTAGGTTATGAGACAAGAAAGTACTAATTCCATAAATCAAAGAATGGTAAAGATTAATTTTGTTTTTAGGTAACCAGTAGCTAATTTATTCTAATTCAATTTATATAATGTACTTTTTTTTTTTTTTATAAGGATCTGATTTTCTTTATTCCAGTTAAAATTTGTCTTCCGATGAATTGTTAAATTTTCTCTGCAATTTCAACTTGAATAGCAAATGTGTTTATATGTTAGCTCTCTTTTATTCCTAAATACAATTTTTTTTGTTGTATCAATTTTATCTTTAAGATGGCAACTTTTGAATCATATATCAAGCTTCTGTATTGTTATTTTGAGCTTCATCTAAATTTCCTGGTATCATTACTGCGTCACCAAAATAATTTCATGCCAATTGCATACTGGTTAGGAGAAAGCCACGGCAAGTTCTATTTTTATGTATGTGCAGTATTTAATAATTATTCAATATTTAGTTTTTACCCCTAATTATTTTAATACCTTATTTATCTCATTATTTATTTTAAAGTTGACTACCATCATAAATAACAAGATTAATAGTCATTACGAACAATAAAAAAATAGTAAAATTGTTATTTGGAATGTCAATTTAAATAGCAATTTCCTTCTATCTTATAATCTAATATGTTCTTTTTTATTTCTGTTTATTTACTTTTATTAAATTGGTTGCTTTTGAATTATATCTTTCTGCATTAAGTGTCTGTGTTATTATTTTGAACTTCATATAAATTTCTTACGAGTCACTACATGTTTATAGAGGGCTGTAATCACAATTTTTGCTATTTGCCTAACGATCAGGAAAATCCCAGGACAATTCCTATCAGGCAAGCTTAAAAACTATATGTGTACGTATATGTGTAGTACAGTCATTCAGAGTAGCTTTCAAAAACGTTATTTCTTTTAGCATATTTCGTTAAAGAAAATAGAAGGTCATGTGCTGCACCCAGCCAAATAGGTTATAAATCAGTTGTCTACTCTTAATTTTTAAGTTTAGTCAAATATACTATAAATTATGACTTCGTTCAATATACCCCCCATTGTTCAAAGTTTCCCTGAATGATTGTATTTAACAATTATTCTTATATCAGTTTGTCCGTACTGGCATTTATATTCGTTATTTATATTTTTAAAAGATGTTTGTCATTTGTTGTATTTAATTTGATGAGTTCCAGAATTTCTTTGAACTATATTTTATGAATTAAGAAAATTTATTTTCAGATGCCTATTAGCTATAAAAATTTAATTAATAATAAGCCACTTTATTTATCATTGTCATGAATATCATTTTCAGTAGTCTTGGAAGTATATTACTTGTACTTTAAATCATGTAATGGTATATAGAGATTTGGCAAACAATATGTTAAAATAAACTATTTCAAAACAAAAAGTAATTCTCATAAAATCTAAAAATACTTGGAGGGGGGGGGGGGGGTGAATTTTTGTTAGGAAACAAAGCTAGGTGAAGTGAAGTTTAAAAGAGTTATCTTTATTTATTTTCCTCTTTTCGTACTGTGTTTTTACTTCTAAACATGTGAATAATTATTTGTTTTCGTAATTTTTTGTCTGTTCAAAAAAGGAGAAAGCAGCTAAAATGTTGAAAAATTTTCCAATCTCTATAATTCCTATACTTATGTACTATTATGTTTCACTAAAAAAAGGTTTTCCCTTCTGAGCTGGTTTGTTTTACTTTCAACACTTCATAAACTAATTGAATATATCATTTCTGATTTTAGTTTTCGTACTATCATTTAATTAAAAAACTCATAATTATATAGAATATATATAATTATATTTATATATTAAGAATTGTTTTCTAGTAAAGTTTCCTGATGCATTTTCAAAATGATAGATATATGTCCTTCATTGAAATTTTAAACTGTGTATTGTGAAGTATCAAAATAAGAATGAATATGAATCCAACAGTACAAAATGTTCTTAAAATAAGTATGAATAATTATTTTCTCTAAGCAATAATTATCAGTTGTTATTAAATTCCAAGGTTACATGAAATTAGAAACAAAAGTTATCACAAGTTTTCTGAAAATATTTTTCTCGTGCATTAAATTATTTACTTGAGATATTGGTATAACTTGTATTTCAAATGAGCAGAAGTTAAAAATATAAAGACGGGTTGCTTAAGGGAAATTTCAAATAAAGATTTTAGAGGCAAATTTTTGATTAAAATATATTTAAATTGCTGATATATGGAGTAGTCCCTATTTAATTGTATGCAAAAATTGTTTCACTATATTCATTAAAGTACTCTTATTATCATCTTCATAATGAACATATGATAAATTACATGTAACGGTATATGATTATGTAGCTCAAAGCGTTAACATTAAAAATATTATTCACAACTGGTTTTATTCAGCTCTGTAGCTATTATGTGGATACTTCTTTTTCAAAGTAGTATTTGGTTAAAACTTTAGTACAGTGAAACCCCGATTTTACGTTTCTGAAGGGACTGGGCAAAAAAAAAACATAAAATACGGGAAATACATAGAATGCAAAAATCAAATTAAAAAAACTAAAGGTAATCAAATTAAAAAAAAACTAAAGGTAGTAAAGATGACTCTTTCAAAAGGTATAATATCTATATTTTACGAAAAGAACATTATTATACATACCATTTTAAGATAATTTTAACACATTTAGATGCGATTCCTGGCGTTTAGGCTGAAAATAATCCGTAATAGTGGATTGTTTTTTAGTCATTGAGTTCAAAGTGAATGCAGCATCTTCTAGGATTGAAATACGTTGCAAGTTTTTTCCCTGGTCTTTATAAGAAAGAAAATAGTCTTTCACTATTTGTAAGCTCTTCATTGCAATAGTGAAAGAAGGGAGTGCTTCCGGTTCTTTTTGTTGATCTTCATCGGCTGACGAAAAGTGCAGACGGAAAAATATTGCTTATTTTACAACATTTTTTTTTTTTTTTTCACTTTCTAGGGAAAACGTAAAATGCGGGAAATTTCAAAAAAAAAACCAAACTTCGAGTTAAATTAACATTATTAGTATACGGAAAAACTGGGAACTGATGAAAAAAACGTAAAATGCGGGAAAAACGTAGATTCGGGGGACGTAAAATCGGGGTTTCACTGTATTTCCTGCTGCAAGCTGCAAATTTACATTTACAAGATAACTGTTTTAGAACATTTAATCAGAAGAATTATATACATGAAAATAATATGTTAAATTACTGTTGAGTTGATGAATTAAAATTGCATCTTGTGGGTATAAACAACGAATAATACCTAAACGAAGTGATGGGAATTTTCTAAAGTAGTCTCAAGGACATTGGGAGGATAAAAAATTCATTGACATCCTTGGGATATCATTCTAACGAGGGCAGTGTCCTGTGGGCATTCAAATATGCTGTCCTTCCAATGTCCTGAAGAGCAATGACGCATAGATCCAAAAGAGGGCCGGAACAGTCGTCACAGATGTCTTAGGGACCTCACTGGAACGTTTTTAGGGCGCTTAGAATTACTGTAATTTTAACGTACTGGGGGCCGCACAGCGCTATTGTCCAAAATATAGCCTAAATATGAACGATCGGATGCCCTTGGGACCATTAGAGGACAGACAATTTCCGGACATAAGTTCTTCCCTGGGATGTCCTTTGTACGTCGCAGGATAAAAAAAGAATGTCCTACGGACGACCTGTTTTTTTTTTTGAAGAAGTCCTGAAATGACGTCATTTGGATATCCCAGGGACCTCACTGGAATGTCTTTAGGACGTTTTGATATGTTGTCCTTTTAACGTCCTGCGGACCGCACATCGTGCTTGTCCAAAATATATCCTAAACATGAACGATCGGACGTCCTTGGGACCACATGAGGACAGACAATCCGCGGACATTAGTTCTTTCCTGGGATGTCATTTGGATGTCGCAGGATCAAAAAAACGCGTCCCTAGGACGACCTGCTTTTTCGAAGAAGTCCTGAAATGACATCATTTGGATGTCCTAGGGACCTCACTGGTATGTCTTTAGGACGTTTTGATATGTTGTCCTCTTAACGTCCTGCGGACCGCACAGCGTGCTTGTCCGAAATATATCCTAAACATGAACGATCGGACGTCCTTGGGACCACTTGAGGACAGACAATCCGCGGACATTAGTTGCTCCCTGGGATGTCATTTGGATGTCGCAGGATCAAAAAACACGTCCCTAGGACGAAATGTTTTTTCGAGGAAGTCCTGAAATGACATCATTTGGACGTCCTAAGGACAAAGTTGTGCTGTCTGGGAATGCATAATTCTCACACAATGTAACAACAATATTCAAACTCAATAAGTGCTTTTTATTAAAATAATTATGTAAATGCAAAGAAAAATACACTTAATAATAATAAAAGTTAAAATCAGTAGCAACAATCATGTTAGTACTTCTAATAACTTAAATCAAAGCAGTGATAAATGATATTAATAACGCGAATAGAAATTCATGAACAAAGGGTCAATATTTATTTGTTCTAATATTGCACTACGATAAATAAATTATCAACTTTTTAAAAGGTAAGATAAAGAGATGTTTCAAAATTATGATGACTACTGATTAGAAGGCGCTGTCATAACCTTAACCGCTTGAAGCACGAGTTTTTTTCAGAAAATTGGTAAAAAAATGATCGAGTTCTTTTTTTGACAGAAAATGAATTTATAGGCATAGTATAAATTGTTTCTGGAAATTGTAGTTGTAGGGGGTGACTAGAGAGTGGGGAGTGGGGTAAAAGTTATTATTCAAAGTGCAAACGGATATCAGAAGGGCATTAGAAATAAAATAAAGCGAGATACAAGATCGCCCGTGGGAGATACGGTAACTTTGGCCCGTGTCAGACATGAGCAAATGCGTTGGTAAATCAGCTGTCTTTATTTACGCTGCGTATTCATTTAAATTAATATTCATAATATATAAATAATAATGAAGTAATTTCACTTACTTTTGTACTTCAACATGTAACTCTTAGTTACAACTTGATTGCTTAGTAACGTGAGATCGTGAGAAAATATCTGTCCACTTTAAGCGGAAACACTCAAAACCTCAATTGGATTCAACAGCGGGACAGCAACTCTATTTCACTCTTTACTCCAGCAGCGTATTTTTTTTTTTGTTCCCATGCATTGTTGAACAAGGGAATTTAGCCATCTGGTGACTGGTCACTTCCTTGAATATCATGGTTGAGCCACCAAGAGCATAAAGGATGAAACGGACCATCTAAACTATTCTAGTTAAATGTTTAAGATGATGAAAAAGTTCAACACTAGAGTTGAACAAACGACTGTTGAAATTTTCGCAAAATTTACAATATCCTCTATAATTTAAAGTCTTGAAAAAGAAATTTTATTTGCATTGCGTTAATCCGACATTTTTAATTTTAGAATAAACGAATCCCAAAACGCACGCTACATCAGATACCATGCAGTGATTGGTTGGCCCATCGTCCTATCATAAACTACTATATAAATTTTTAAAACAATTTTCAATCCAAACACCATCGATAGCTTTCATTGACAAACTTTCTTTTTGTAAAACTTTAAAATCTTCTTCGGCGACTGTAAAAGCGAAAGGTATTTGGATAGAAAGAGAAAATTTGTAACAAAACTCATATTTGTGACGGTAAAAAAAATCAGAAGACTGCACGACATCAACTCTTTCGTTTAATATTTTTTTCCCCAGATTCTCTTCCCAGTAGATTTACCACACGTGGCTTTACTTTAGGTTTTTTTCTTCTCAAAAAATCCCAACATGATATTCCATTTGGGCTAGGTAATTTCGAGAAAATTTAATTTAAAAATCCCATAAAGATTTGACGTACTTTCTTGTGTTTTTGCAATTAAAGAGTTTTTCACGACGTCTTTCAACTTTTAAGAAAGCTCTTCCGCTTTTACTTTAAATGAAAAAATACCTTAATTTTACCGTTTTCAACTGGAGAAAGAAGCCGACTTTTGATTTTACATATTTTAATTAAAACTTGTCAAAAAGTTAAAGTTTATACTTATTTATAAATATTTTTATTGATTTGATGCACATTGTTTTCGGGTTACAATTCGTTTAAAATATAATTGAAAAATATGTGTAAAAAAAACTTAGAATACGAATTTCAGCTAGTATAAGCATGAGACATTGAACATTTCACTTAGCAGGAAAAAAATATGAGGCAACTTATTATTTAAAAGCCAACAGCTTTGTAATTAACTCTTTAAAGTCTTATTTCTTTCTTTATTTTTTTTTTTTTTAATTTTATTTAAGTTGTCGATTAACTTGTGGGATTTGTAGAGCATAATTTACGTAATTGCACAAAATTGGCAATAATATGCGAATTTTTTATTTTGACATAGCTGAAACATAATGATTTTTGAAGTTTTCATAGCGGCAAAGCATAATGTTTCAACGATACTTGTTTTGAAACATAGATTCAAAATTTCTGAAATTGGTTTAAAGTCAGAAAATTTTCTGAAACTTTGTTATAGAACAACCTTAAAGTCATCAAATGATAGTAGAAACATGACTAATTTATCCATATAAAATAAAATATAAATGTCTTCATTTAAGGAGGAAGGGGGAATCTTCAATATAACATATTTATGCAACGCCGAACGAAATTCTTCACTTTATTCAGTTTAAAATTGAACTCTTTTCCTCAAAATTTATCTCTTTCGTCCTAAGTGACATTTGAAGGAATATTTGTGATAACCTTGTAGCCATCGAAAACTGCCCTAAAGGGTGGTTTGCCCAAGATATGCAAAAAACACATTTTCCCCTTTTTCGGAGACAGAACGGTTATTCTTGTAGGGACATTAAAAGGAGAAAAATGGCAGAGAAAGGAAACCATACTTCCAAAGTTAGGTGAAGTACGTAGCTGAATCTTCAATAGTTCATCAATCATTTTATAACCGATACATTTTGCACGGTTTAAAGAAAAGTATTAACAGTATCGCTTAGAAAAAGAGTAGGAGAGAAATAAATTCATTATGTTGTCGTACTTAGTTTTACATTACATGTACACTACTTATTTTATCTTTAAAGAAGAAACTAAAATGAAACAAGTAAAACAGGATGTAGCAACACAAATGATTCAGACTACATACACCAATACACCATCAGTGTCACATTCTAAGGTCGGGAAGGTGGCAAGGGTGGGCCTAGTACATAAGTTCGCGGGCTCCAAGCAGCCATGTCGGCGGATTTTTCAAAAAGCAGAAGTTCGTCTGCACCTATGTCGTATATGCGGCATGCTAAAGATCTCTTGAGTATCTACTTGGTTTGGATACTCTTGACTAAATTAAATTCCTAAAGTAGTTTCGCAACGTCAGAGCCCACACCTTCGAGTGAAGAAACTAAGCGTCAAAACTATTACGTGGTAATCGGTGGTAATCCACCGATTGTGGTGCTACGTGAAAGAGTGAATGACAGTCTCTGTCGAATGCACTTGGTCTGCAAAGATTAATGACTCCAATACGCAACCCCATTAGAAATAAATCAATTGTCCAAAATGCAAGAAAAGTGTTCATTGGTTGTGAGTAATTATACTGAAGTTTCTCAAAATGTGTTCTATGAAAAAACTCTACTGCTCCGCCGTTAAAGATATGGAAATTGTATACTCTTTAATGACAACACCACTTACGAAGAAAAGCCGTACTTCATCGTAAAAAAGTAGAAAAATGTTTTAAAGTGAGACTTAGGAATATATTAAATGGGAGGGAGATTATAGCATTTATTTATTTATTACAGAAAGAACTTGGATAACATTTGAGCATAAGTAATAACTTCTAAATGAAAAATAATATGCATGATGTCAAGATCGCTTCTTGAACAAAAATCAGAAGAAACAAACTTCAAGAATCAACTAATAAGAAAAAACCATTTCCATAGTTCTATGACAGAAGAGATTATCTATAACTTCTCTGGAGAACAGAAATAGTCTAATTAAAGCAAGCGATTAGGAGTCTAAAGGCGATTTCAGGGTTCTAAAGCTGAAGAAAAGTGATGCAAATTGATTGATGTTAGTCCAGACTGATCGTAATTCTTTGAGACAAAGTTTTGACAAAGAGATAACAATCATGTAAAATGCATTAGCAGGGGTGCCACTCTTAAAAAATTTTTAGACTGAACTTTTCACCCTACACATTAATAGCCAAATCACGTAAATTTTTTACAAATATGCGGACTTTTTAAAGATTCACACATATTTGAATGTACCAATATTTTCTTCAAAAAAGCCTAAAATTCTTGCTTTCTGATGTAAAAATATCATTCAATATATTTAATCAAACAGTTTCGCAGGGAGAGAAAAAGAAGTGCACAATATATTTAAATCTTTTGGCAGTACTGCTGCCAGACTTCAAAAACTGGAGCTATAAAATTCCGACAATTGAAGGGGGTCCGGGAGAATTTCAAAATTCTCCCCAGGAAAATTTTTGAAAACTATAAGCAAAATAGTGCATTTTGAGCCTTTTGGAGACACATTTGGGATTGCAGAAGTATTAGGGGGAAAAAAAGAAGCGTAATAGAAACATTTTTAAAATTTAAACGCTTTTACTCATAAAAATGCAGTACAAAATTGGCATTTTTCTTTTATCCAGGGGGCAGAACCCCACATTTTTTCTAACACCAGGGTTCACGCTAGGCCGCGCGATTCCCGCACTATTTTTTGAAATCCCACTCAAAAAATGTTTGTTTGCGCGCTGTTCCCGCAACTAAACGCGTTCAAAACATCGCAAAACGAAACTACTATTTTAAACTGATAATTCAATGCAAACTAAATGGAGTATTGTTAGTTTTCAACTAACATCTTATCCTCATAAATGAAAAGAACAAAGAATCTAGGAACCCTATTTAACACATATAATAACATGGGGGAAAGATTGACAACTTCTTCATTCCTTTGGCTTATTGAACAATTTAAGCCCTTTGAATGCAGACTTATTTTCATTCATTCTATTCACAGAGGACAAAATCAAAAAAAGGAGTGGAAAAGGGAATCTTCCTTGGTCACAAGGTTTCAAGAGAATGATGGTTTCTAGAATATACTGTTTTCATTGAAAAACATCAATAGGTGAAATGACATATGATCAGAAAAAATAGAGAAAATATTAAACTTATTTTTGGGATTTTTTTGTAAAATCACACAAAGAATTCTGCTTAGTTAACTAAAATACCAGAGGATCTTTTTCATGGTTAACGTTTTATAAAGCACCCATTTTTGCGATCGCGAATTTTGTGAAGGATCCATTTTGTGTGAACTTTGTTGATGTTTATTTCTTTGCTGAGCTTAGATAATCATCTTTTATTACATAGTTTGTTTTGGATCATGATCGGACAATTCAGTAATATTTTTAAAGACAAAAACAAAAAGAAAAGTTCCCACTTAAATTTTAAAAATCCCACTTAACATTTTTTTCAAGGAGGGAAATCCCACCTTGTATTTTTCCCCAGTGTGAACCCTGTGTCCATATCGAAGAGCTCTGTATCTGCCTTCTCGAACAACACTTACAAGCTCGCCCTTCCCTTCCCAAAAGGATGCTTTGAAAATTTGTAAAAGAAAAATTATTGGTACCATTTGAGCATAGCATACGGTATTTCATGATTACTAGGGGGAGGGACCTTGACTTTTTAAATTTTAAATTCTAAGATTTTGACATTGCGAAATTTTTTGCCCCCTACTTAAAATTTTAGAGTTTCCAACAGTTAATACAGATAAATAATTATATTCATTGGTTTTAATCGTTAGCAAAATAGCTGATCAATCATCAAATCGGAACGCCGAACTAGGATTTTAATTTTCTTCCAAAAGCCAAATTCTCTTAATTATTTTTCTTTTCTTTCTTCTTCGCCTTTTTTTTTTTATTTTGTGCATTACAGCTGATTTCTCCGCCCCCCAAAAGTGCCGCCCGGGAGGCGGGCCCCTGGCTTGCCCCGCCCCAGATCCGGCACTGCATATCATGGTTCTAAAGATATCATTGGTGGTAGCAGTAAAAATTTGCATTTCCTGAAATCAAAAAAAAAAAAAAAAAAATCCTGAACCTTGATTCTTTTTAATATGTACTAAGGTACTGTAATGTCAGACATATAAGACAAAATGTGATTGTACTTTTAAGGTTGTACTTTATGAAAAACACTGGGATCAAGCAGAAATGGATAAAACTACTTATTTTAACTAGGGGTCACAATGGAAAATGTAGAAAATATAGGACAAACAGAAAAATAGTTTTAAAAAATCGTGTACTATTTTAATAAAATGTGTGGATTATTAAACAAAATAATGCAATAACATCTAAATAATCATGAGAGTGTTAAAGAAACGTTATTAAAATTATTTACATGCATTTAATACTTCTATTTTTCCCACTTTAGTTTATTATTTCCTGCATCATTCACGGCTTTTGCTGCTTCATTATCTTGCATAATTTTTCGTTTTAATACTGCTTGCAGTCTTTTGTGTCCTTCATCTTCTAGCAAAAAGTGCAGAAACGACAAAATTCGGATTCGCGAATTTTGCGTAATTGATCGAGTGGAGCTTGTTTTAACAAAAATAAATTAAATGTAATATTGCAAGAAATTAAAGCGCAGAAACTTATTTTTATTAATTCAGAAAAAAAGCAACAATTAACAAGAGACATAACTGCAAAAACGAATCCTTTACAAAAATCGCAATCGCAAATTGAAACTATACCTTTCCGATTGTCATTGCATTTCATTTCCTTTCATTTTAAATAATTTGTATCTAAAAATCAGCAGCAAAAACGTTCCCGATATTTCTCTGAAAGTATGAAGGTCGACTTGCACGAGGGTTTCCGTTTCTTTGTCTGAAAGTTGGCGGTTCGGCTTACATGCGAATCTACTTATACGCAAGTATAAACGGTAAAATTTTGATAAAAAATAAGAACATTTTTTATTTCTTTACTTCTTAATTAAACCTACAAAATACGTGAAATGAAAAAAATCCGATTCCCGTAAAGGATGCAGAAAGATTGCGCAAAAAGGAACGCATGCGTTTCTTTGCTTGCACATGGAAATTAGGCCTACGTAATTTTTAAAGTATTGCTCCAATTAACCAAGAAATACTTATTGTTGCAATTGAAAGGGAAAAAAATAAAATGACTGTAAATAATTTAGGGAAAATGAGAAAAAATTTCCGGTATTTGTGGAACTCTACCATTCCTGAGATATAAATGAAAAATAAACCTTTTATGACAAGAATTTTTTTTTTCCAATGCAATTAGCAATTGATTCAATAACAATTCTACCAAGAATTAAAACAAAAATCCCATATTAAAAGCTAAAAATCAAGTCATTGACTTTTAGACGAATGCCAGATTCGCGAATTTTCCGCAATGTAGATTACATGAACTGTGTAGCATTCTTCCTCTAAATAGTGAATGCAATAAGGCACAAATTAAATAGGAAAGTTTTGTTTATTATTTTAATTCAAAATAAAAGCTCAGCAAAAATCGTAATCACGAAAATGAACACTTTACGAAAATTCTCAATCGCGAAAACGAAACCTTTTCATAACGGCAAATTTAAAAAAAATGCATATTTCCGAACTTGTTAAACATCAGGCTGATTATATCCTTAAAGAAATCTTTATGCATTGAATCCCCGAAGTGTTCACCTGTTTCCCTTACCTAAGCCGCGACAGCGCCGTTTTCCCACCTTCTCTTCATATAAAAAAAGCTGCAAGAAAAATGCGGGTCAAAGACGAGAAAAAATTATTTTGCTTATCGATTTTTTATATATTTTACTCGATTAATTATTTTTTCTCCCGCGATGAAAATCACGCGTCCCGGGGGACGCGTAATATATATATTTTTTCGTATCCCCGTCTCCGATTTTTGCATATTTGACGCGCTGTAGCGCGTCCGCGGCATCGCTGCTTACGTGCACTTTCCTTGTTTTTTTTTTTTTTCACAAGACACATGTTTTTTTTTTTTTTTTGATGTTTTCTTCCTTTTATGAGAATTAATAAATGTTTCTGTTCCAATTATCAATAGTAATCGGCATCGTCGAAAATATGGAGTAAATTAAAAACAATTTTTAAAAAATTGCCGATATCGGTAATTTTTAAAATTTTTAAAATACCGAATTTCCGGTATTACAATGCGGAAAAACACCGGAGTTCTGGTGTATAACCGGAATACAATCACCTCTGGTTCATTATTTTATAATTTTGATAACAACCCAAGTTGAGGGGTTTGTGCTCGCATTCAATTTTTCGATCGAGATTTTTTTTAAGGGGTTCGTTTTTTCAAAAGCGATTTTTGTTGATTGTTTGCTTTTGTTCCTTCTTTCTAATTTCAATAACAATTCAAGTTGACGGGGGCGAATATTCAGTATTTTTTCAAGCCATAATTTTTATTTTACAATTTTTTTAAAACCAATAATTTGCGTGACGGAAAGTTCCGTTTGGATCATCGTAAAAAGACGGCTTTCCGTCTCCAGGACGGAAGAGTGGCAGCCCTGTGGCAGGTTGTGTTTTGTTCTGATGAGATAAAACGATAAAGAAATGTCTTTTTAAGGAAGCATACTGAAGCATCGTCTGTCTACTAAAAAGTCACTCCCCCTTACAATATATATTCCTACCCAGTTTAGTGCCTTTGATAGAGGCAGTTGGGGTGCAATATTTGTTTTCGTTTGAAATTGATTTACAGTGAGTTCTTGTGAGCTAAAAATGGGTCAAACAAGTCGCAGAGCATTTAAGGTACGCACTGCAATGCATTGAATTTAATTAAATCAGGTCTGTTCAAAAAATGTAAATTATATTTATGTTAAGGCTTGTTTGCCTGAAGTTCGTATGGGTATGGGGAGAAAAAATTGAAATAAAATATGCTCGGTTCAGTTGCCAAAATGATCATCTCTATAAAGCCAGATTGTGATACATAATAACAATGGCTTTTTCTGAAGAAATAAATGAACACTCTCATAACAATCACCACCAATGCATACGAAAAGGTACTTATTGAGAATCTTACTTTACATTCACATTATTCAAAATAAGTAAAAGCAACGTTGAAGGGAGCAAATGAAAGGTTTAAAATGGCAGACCGGTTTCCCTTCGTCAGTACCGAGAGTAGAAATGAAACACTAGTGTGCACAAGCAGTTTAAACACATAAGCCATGAATCCCGAACCAATCAGGTCTCAGCATTTGCTAATTTTTTTGAAATTTTCTAATCAATATTATTAATTTATTATTCATTTATTTATTTATATTTTATTAATTCATATCTTCCATGCAATTCATTCTGAGGAATTTGATGTTATTAATTGAATTGAATTCCAGGACCACCAAGGTGAAAACTGGTTTGAAAACAATACTAAAAGTCTTAGGAAGCTCAAAAACTAAAAATATGAAGGCGTCGAAGTCAATTTACAACAAACTAGTTTGAGAATAATCCAATGGCGCATGAATCAAAACAGTTTTTTTTTTTTTTACTTTTTTTTAACCTATAAAAACATGTGCTTTTGGTTAGAAGCGTCGTTAAAGGATATATATATCGATTTAATACAGATCAAAATTCTCAAATATGAATAGTTAGCTATTATAAATAAACAAATAATGTGTTCAATACACAGAAAATATTCCTCCACTTGTGTCAACATAATAATAATTCTGCAATATAAACTAAAAATATAGCTCTATAGATTATTATTTGTTTTGTACACTAACTCATTGTCACAAAAAATCCATCAATGAAATGTTTGCGTACGGTAGTACTCTATTAATTATTTTTATTGATTACAAGTTGGTTTTGACTTACCTATTCATTTTGGTATAAATTAAGTAAACTAAACTTGCTGCTCTCCTTTATTTTATTATTAATTAATTTATTATTTATTTTTTAAAAAACAAAAAAAAAATGACGTCACTACAAACAAGGTTTTTGCTCAAAAGTACAGAACTTTCCATCAAAAATTGATTATATCTTCACAAAAAACACTTAAACAGGAATACTTATGAAAGACGCTTGTCAAGTAACGAATGACAAATAATAGACTAACAGAATTTTCTGTAATAAATATAGCAATACTTTAATCGTTATCTTCACGAAAAAAAAAAAAAAAAAAAAAACGTACGTGAGCCTCGTAACATTGAATTATTACTCCTGTCTAATCGAATCAAACTTAACTAGAATTTTAAAACAAATCCTTTCAAAGAGCAGTAATTTTTCTAGTCATTAAATTATTTTTAACCCATCTTTCATAATCTTGATTATCTTTCAAAAGGCTTTTCAGCTTTAGAAAACCACAAGAAAAGAAAATTCTTCAGCCGTCAGTCACGATCAAGAACCGGAAACAGGGTTTCTGATCACTTCTCTTCAGGATTTCTCCTTGCCTTCGGTTTTGCAGTATTTGTTTATGAAACGCTGTTCCCCCCACTTTGGATCTATTCTTGTTCACAGAATGATTGTGCAGTGCAGAACTAAAGGATTTGTAAGGATAAGGCTAAGCATGTTTTCATATTTAGAGTATCGTTATTTACTCGAACTGTTCGTTCAGAAGTTAAAGAACTTAATTTCCTTAACTTAACTAGGCTTTGATTCCAAAATGACTCCAAATAAACATCTTCACAGGCATTGCTTCGCAATTAAATGAGGAATAGTCCCCCTCTTAGTGTTAAGACGTGTGTTTTGATCTTTTTGCTTATGTAGGTATCTAACTATGATTACGGCAGGGTTGTTTTTTAATGTAAAACTGTGATCAAACCCAACAATAAAAACATGCTTCGTGTGGCTAAAAATATTAATTTAACATTTTTATGAATTATGAAATGAATATTTAAAACCGTTTTGATCTTAAACAATGTAATATTTCTATGAAATATTAACCTGGAGATTATTTTTTATCGATGTCCGAACTTTCAGCTAAATATACACATTATTTTTTCGCTATGCTTAAAAATAAATTTTTTGCAGTTCTAGGGGCTATATACTGTTTCTGGATGTATAAAATTCTACTTATTCAGTAAAAGTAAGAAATCTCAACCAGAACCATAGTACTCCGTAAGGAGCTACCTAAAACTTACGTATTATATATGTAACGAATAATATAGTTCTTATCTCTTTACAACACCCAGATGCTTGTTTTCAAGGCTTCATTAAAAATCAACACGGGAATCAGCACGTTGAAAGTAATGATGGGCCCTTTGTCAATACTTCATGTTCTAATGGTCAGAATGCACTCAAATTTTGCATTTAGGATGATTAAGGCATACTGAACTCAATTTTGTAGTAAAAAATAGAGCATTTTAAATCTGATTTTGAAAGTTAGTGATCATTTTAAGATATGTACTTCTTCTTATAGAAACTTTATTGCAAAAGAAGATATTAATAGACATTGATTGACACCTCACTCGCTTTTCTGGAGCGCATAATGGCTAAGTAACCTAGATTGTTTCGGAGTTTTTTTTTCTCCCTGGACTGTAAAATGCTTCAGTGCATGACGGCTAAGTAACAGTGTTTCGGGGTTCCCCCCCCCCCCTAGACTGTAGAATAACTCAAATCATGAATTTTTCTAGAGCGCATGACTGCTCAGTAACATAGAGTTCTTCGTGATCCCCCCCCCCCCCCCCGGACTGCAGAATGGTTCAAGTCATGAATTCTGTAATCAACATTTACTAATACTCAAGTAAGTAGTGTCTATACGTCTTTTGCGTAATATTTTCTAAGGGAAGATATTAATAACAAATTTACCACTAACAGTTAAAGTTGAATAACAGTCCAACAGGGTGGTGGTGCTACTAAGGGTCAAATCAAGGTGTTTTCACATTTTGGTTGTTCAAGTAATTTTCGACTGAATCACAAAAGCAATCAACACATTTTTCAGAATTTAACATAAAATTTGTTAGATTACATAAAATTTGTTAGATAAATGAAAAATACCATAGTTACCAACACATTTAAATCAAAAACTAAAAAAGGAAAGATTTTACTACTGATCGCAAGCAGGAATATTAGTTGATGTTTATCCTAGAACAAAATCGAATATCATTGTTTCATATTTTTCTATTTCCTGGAGACTTTAGTTAACCATAAAATAAAAATCAATTTTAACTCAATTTTTTATCATTAAATAGATTTTATATATAGCGTCCTTCTAAATTTTGTCAGTTTTACGCATAAAACACAAAATTTGTAAAAGACCTTTGAAAAATTATCAATTTTAGCAATGGTTTACCCATTACATAACCTAAATATTTTTTTTAAAAAAAGGAAAAGAAAGAAGAAAGATAAAAGGCATTGCAGCTACAATGCCCCCCCCCCCCCCAGTTGGGCAAATGATTATGTAAGACGAATTTAGCTGAATACATGTAATACATATCTTGAGAGCAGCATAGCTCAAAATGGTACAATTGCTGTAACTAAACAATTAGAAATGAAAATGCTTTGTTGGTTTATATGTAATATGAAAAGGATTATGTATATATGACGCAGCCGATATGAGTACCGGGGCGTAAAATAAAGAAAAAAATGGCTTCCCTTCCCTAATTTAGCTACCGATGGGATAGGCTTCATATGACACATTAATTCCCTCATGCGACAGCAGGTCATCGGACTGTATCAAAACATGGCGTGCCATGAAGTATTAGATTCTTTTATTACTATATGTGGGGATATTTAGGCAACAAGTCATACAAAAAGATTAATTTTTTGCGCTTCCATAGACCATTAAACGGCATTAAGAAACCGGATGGATATTATCGACCTCATTACACTGGAACTCGATTAATGGCTTCTGTTTGTAAGGATTCCGATTCTTTGAATCGACTAGTTTTATGAATCGTTCCTGGAATTCAAAGGATTCATTTGCGCTGGTTTCTCAGTTGCACGGTTGGCTATAAATTCTAGTCATTAATTATTACTACGCAAAATAACATTTGAGTTATAATTAGTCATAAATTTAAATCGAATGAGGCATGAAATTTATGCAAGATGCTAAAATACAGAGTAAAAAAAAACAACAATATATACACGATCTTCCTCTACTTTTATGTAGGAATGAATTAACCTTATCAATAACTTAGGCTATCTTCACACTGATGATCTATCTGATAATTATGATCTCATAAGTGTATTGCAAATTTCATTGAGTTTTAAAACTTTCAACACCAAAGCGTTTGCATATATTAAAAGTGCACCGCCATTCATTTACCTCACTGCAACACTGTACTGAGTAAAAATTATACATTACGAGTGTGCACAATCATGATTGGATTTTAATACCTACAACTGGTATACTAACTAATAATATATTGCAAATTCGTACAATCATTTAGTAGATTCAATACATTAATGTATTGGGATCTGCATTAACACGTTCACGCCCGTCCGTACCACCGGTGGCCCGCACTAGACTGTCTCATCTGGCGGTACGCATTCGATTGTGCTATTAGACAGTACGTAACACCAAATATTGTAGGATTATATTTTAGTTCAGTAAGGAAGTTCGAGAAACTGCGGCGTCTCAAAGGATTTCTTTTGAGACCAAATGCTGATGCGGTTTTCCTTGCACATAAGGCGGTCCCGAGTTGAAAAGCGCGGCCGATCGAGCTTATCAAAAACCAAAGAAATAATTTCCATATAGCTGAAAATTAAAATAATGAAAATTTAACGTATATTCATTAAAACATTTTTAATAACAATTATAATTAATAACGTATTATAAACATAACTTCTGTTCAATAACATAAACATAATAATTCAGTATTATAAATATAACGCCAATTCGATAAAATTAGCATAAAATTTCAATATTTTTTTATTTATAACTTCATTATTTACTGTTTTTTGTGTAGTTCACTAAATAAGTAACAATCGATGAGCTAATCTGCGCAACTAGATGAAGCGCAGCGTGAATTCGAGCGCTGCCTCACAGCGAAAAACTGAAAATTGGCCCCGGCATGAATGTGTTAAAATAGGTCCATCTTTATAGGCTACATACGTCTTATCACATTTCTTCTAATCTAGTAATTCATTTTTTTTAAAAGTAAATCAATATAGTTAATTTGAAACATTGCGTATTGACTTGTCAAAAATGTGAACCGGGTTTACTTCTTAGTGGAAAATGTATGAAATTAATATAAATTTCACACATTTAAGATAAATTTTAAACATTTAATTACTAAAATAATTGTAATAAAATTCCTGCATTTTTAAAAACAAAATCATCATTTTAAAATTTTATATTAGAAAAGCTAGCTTTACATAAACTTCTCACGGGCAAAATAACACATCGTGGAAAAATCCTCAAAGGAGGGCGTTGGCCACTATAGGCTATATGGTCAATTATGATGGTGATAAAATAAATGAACAGTTCATACTGTTTTGAATTTAGCACCTTAAGTGAATATTTTCGAAAATAAATTAAAAGCGGTAATATGAGCTGGAACACACTAGCGAATATCGAAACTTTTTGAAAACATTAGCGCCACAGAAAATGTTTAAAACGTTTTTGCAAGAACCTTTCACGATTCTTAAACTTTGCATATATAATAAACTTTATTATTTTTCAAGGGCATTGTTTTAATAAATGGGAAAATAAAATCTAATTAGACGATGTAGGGTTATGACTATTTTTACAAGGTAAGCTACAACTCCAAAATGTGCCACATATTAAGGTCACAGGAAACAAAGAAAATAAAGATTTATTTTCGTTCCACAAAGATTCAATCGTTACAGTAACACTTAAAGGATTATGGAAATTCTCTTGCCTAGTGCGCCTCTCAAATTGTAAGGATTATTGTTGCTATTACGGTAACTCGCGTTTCAGTCATAATGGGAATAACAACTCCGATATTTTAAACATCACGGTATGTAATTTCTCCATGGTACTCTGTATGTTTCTGTCAGTTCGACCTTCACAGAGTTCTCAAAACTCATAATTACCGAAATATGAATAACAGGCATAAGAGTTCTATATTTACAAAAAGTCTGAAAATACGCTTAAAACTCAAGCTACTTTTCAAAGGTAACAAAATACTTTTTAAAGTCAAAATAAATGATGCAGAACAATTCTGATGGTATGCATAAATGTTTGTTAAAATAACGTTATTACAAACACCTAATAACTCATCATCCTATAAATGTAGCGGTAGCATTTAATTTAAAGAGAGAAACAACGTGGACTTGTAAGTTTGTTGAAATTTCGAATGCTGTTGACAAAGCTTGTCCTGTTTTCAAAAAGGGGAAAAAGCTCAAAAGTAAAAAAAAAAGAAAGAAAGAAAAATACTCGAAATTTTCTCATAAGTTCAAGAAAATTCTGAAAATCAGGAAAAATTCTAAAGAATATGATCATTATCATCAATACATATATGTGTAACTTAACCCACAAAATGCAGTTTTAATTTAAAATATTTGAGCATAAAAAAACTGAAATTAACACCTTTCTAAGCTTTCACCGCGCAGACTGTCACCAAGTTACGAGGTCATCGGAGAACAACAAAGAAATCGCAACTTATTGGCAAAAGTCTGTTCACAGTTTTCGTTAAAAGTCTGATTACAGTTGTCACTAGTCCAATGAGTGCAGGAATGCGTTCCAGAAAACAAATCGTTGGATCAACATATTAGCAACACATTACCTGGACCCATTAAAAGTCGCACTACAGATTTTTAATAGTAGTTTCGTTCTTTTTACTTATTTGATAATGTTTTTATTTGTAATTTTCACACTTTCCAGTAAAAACTCAATCACGCTTGCAGACCAACATCAAATTGAAAAAGGAAAAACATGTTTTAGATAATCCTACATCGTAAAATGCTGGAAATAATTATAATATTGTATTAGATTCAGCAATCATAAAAGGATGCCTTTAAGATTACATTTTGAAAGGTCAATTTATTAATTTTGTTAAATCAGTGGATCTATTAACGGCGAGCAGCTATTGGTCAAGTGAACCACCAAGAATTTTGAGCACTGTGAAAATGCATTGAATACAATCAAGGTAGCTCGATAAAATTAAAAATGGATCCCAACTAAACTCAATACCAATTAAATGCACAGTAGTCCAACTAATTGGGTATATTTAGCTGATGATAATGTATGCATTAACAGTTCAAGATCCTTTGAAAACCGAAAGATAACTTGTTTTTAACAACTTATGGATAAAAATATTTTAAAACACAGTTACGTTATAAATGCAACTCTCATCAGACTTAATAAAAAGTTAAATAATGTACAACTTTTAACTTCAGTGAAGAGCTCCGAAACAAATTGAATTTTAATTACAAACTCTTCTTTTTTCCGATATAGAGAAAATATATACATATAGAGAGAAAATAACAAAAATAGTTATTTTCTCCCTCTCTCTCTCTCTCTCTCTTTAGCTCATAAATATGTTTAAATCCTACCTGATCACAATTTTATCAAGAGCAAAAGTAAGTAATCCGACTTTAAACAACGTCAAAAGAACCATCTCAAGTATAAATCATTTGGGCTTTAAATGATATAGAAAAGTCGTTCCTAACAATTTTTTTGCAAATATTTGCATTATTATCTATGAAATAATGGTTGGGTAGCTATGAAGTAAAGAATGTTCAAACAAAATTATAAAAGACTTGAAAAGCATAACAAATCTTTAAGCAATTCAATGACTAGTTAAATTTAAATCTTTCTTCTGCTAAAGACGTTTTCAGAAAATATAATTATGTTGGTTTTTGAGAGCTTTATCAATTTCGTCTTCACAGAATGCAAACAGTAATGAAACTTCTAGGTCAAACTCGACGCGTTTCAGCTAAACATGAAAACTTTTGAGTTTTGAAATGAAAATATTTCCGCACGCAGTTGAATAACTTTATTCACTGCCCTTTCAGCCCTTTTTCCCCACAAACCAAAACAGAAGTAAGAGCACGGAAATGCTATTACTCCATATTTTCTATAATATAGAAAATAATTAATTTCAATATCAACTTTTTGATTGAAACATTTTCTTACAGTGAGTGTGAAATTTAAATCTCAGCATTAAGCTTGAATTTTTTTTAATATAATAATATAAATTTTAAATTCAACGTAGTAAATAGCGAGATTTGTTTTACAAATATTTCGCGCGTTTTATTATACTCAAAGAAATATCTTAAGCTATCGCCACTTGATATGTAAACAAAGTGATAAAATAAAATACGAATATTTATGATCGGAAATAATTACCTGACGAAAAACATTAATGCATTTTATGGTTAATTAAACTTTTCTCTAATTAATAAATAAAATTTGCAAATTTGAAACAAATTATTAACCGGGTTGAACATATAGATTAGAGAGACTGATTTTTACAGATGAAATATAACAGCGATGACGTTAATTAGAATTTTGGTTTTTAATTCCGCCTTTTCTGCGTGTTAACATGTGCGTGACTGTCATACTAGATTGGTGTACAATATCAAATATACAACGTAGATGAAGAAGGGTTCGTGTAAGACGGTTTGTATGCTATTCACTCAAACCTTTGATTTCGTAACATATTTTATTCTACATCTATATATATAAAATGAACTTTTGAGGTTGTAGCTGCGCGCTCTGCAGCAAAATCTACACAACGTACGATTACAAAAATTGGCACAAAATTCTATTATAGCCTGATGCTTTGCACGACGAAGCCGTTTTTTAAAATTCGGTCTAATATTTTCTAAATTTAACAATTAAAATATTAATCCCCCAGTATTTTTTTTACTTCGTTCGAATTATTTTAGAATTGAAGTGAAGATAACTAGGATTTCCACGGTTGAATGTAATGTAAACGTAAACATGATTTGAGCCACGCATGAGGCGAGTGTGTTTCGCTGGCCATGCATATAACGAAAATCCCAGTATTTCAACTGCACTCGATGAGAAATTTACCCTTTTGTGAAAGGTTTTTTCAGATTTAATCGCTTATTTTAATGAAATTTATGTTTTAATGGTCCTAACATGATATTAAGCTGAAAACTATACTATTGTCTGAAGATAGTTTTATTGTTATAAGCAGGGTTATATTGTTTCTGCTGCAATCTATTAAAAGTTGCAATTACCAAAAGTTTACATCAGTAGCAAATACTGTTTACTGGGTGGCTGATTATGATTCGACATTTCCAAAAATTTTTCGAGCATCAATTCCGAAAGTTAAAAAAAAAAAAAAAAACTGTTTTCCGAAAAAATTTTATTGTATTAATTTCAACTTTCTTTTACAATTAGTATCTGCTTTTCTTTCTACCTTCAGACAAGCAAAATATTTTGTACTACTTTAAAAACTTTCAATACAATATTTTTTTCCAGAAAAGTGGCGAATTCGTAGGGGCGGGGGGTTGCAATCACCCATGATACACACATTCAAAATAAAATAAGTAAGTTGTTTTTAAATAAATAATTTTAAAAATAGTTGAAGCATTTATGCATTTTACTTACGTAAATTTAATGTTTGCTTAATATTTTGTGATTACATAAATGTCCATTATTATTTCTAAATATACTCAACACTTGAATAAATGTGCAGTGTTAACATAATTTTCAAGAATTCATCATTTATCGTTATTTTGTCATATTATAAGTGAAAAGTTTTCATATCTATAGTGAAACCCCGATTTAACGTCTCGCCAATCTAAGTTTTCCCGCATTTTACTTCTTTTCCATCAGGTCCCAGTTTTTCCGTATCCTAATTGATGTTAAAATATCCCAGATTCTAAGTTTGTTACTTATCGAATTCTCCATATTTTATGTTTTCCCTCTAAAGTGAAAAAAGAAAAATTTTCTAAAATTAGAAATTTTTCCTTTTGTGCTTTTTTTAAAGCTTTAAGCACGTTGTTAAAAGTTAATTATTACTCTCTCACAAAATAAATCACAATCGAGGATTGTTTTTGTTTTCAAGAAATTTCAAAAAGGGGCTATTCGAGTTTATCAAGGCGTGAGAAAGTTCGTTCGTTTCCAGTATGGAACTGGAGCAGTTCTTTCTTTTTGCCATTTTATAAACCAACAAAGCTCCAACAGTTCGAGTCTAAAGAAGATTTCGTTAGCAGTCACTATTACGTGCTATGTACTGTACTCTTATTGGACGGAACAGCTTACATATAGTGGACATTTTAACAAATAGTGGAAAATATTTTCTTTCCCATAAGGACTAGGGAAAAAACTTGCAAAGCATTTCAATACTGGAAGATTCAGAATTCACTTTCAACTCCATGACTAAAAAACAATCCACTATTACAGATTATTTTCAACCTAAATTCTAGAATTCGTAATTAAATGCGTTAAAATGGTATGTATTCGAAAACATAGATATTATACTTTTTGAAAGAGTTGAAATCTGCCATTTATCATTTGTAGCATAAAAGGATAACGTTCCCAACAATTTCAAGAATTCATCATTTGTAACAAAATTTAAATCGTTAGTCTATCAGTTTCATTGAAAATGCCTCGCCCACCTTAAGAAAGTGTTGTTTACAGAGTCGAAATCAGAGCCAGCGAGAAAACTTTCACACTGAATTAGCCAAGAGACACCACTAGATAAAAAAAATACGACTTGAGCGTATTAAAATATGTATGTTCGTGTCAGAACATCACCCCGATTACCATTTTTGTGGCATTGAATGCTGTAAAAAAAAAGCAATATTCCATGTTCTGCTCATAACTAAGCAAGTCTCCATTGCATTAACATTAGGAACTGTAGGTAGGATTCCGCGATAAGAATAAAATTTTCCTTGCATTTTTAGTGTACTAATTTAGTAACAGATTCTTTTTCAGCTTTGAACCATTAAATTTCTCTTTTCAGCATTCACATTCACTTTCGAATTTACTTTTGCCAATACATGTCTCTGAAGCGATGCATATCAGGAATTGACGTGATACTCCGAAAGCAAATTTATAGGCAGTATATTCCATTATCCGCTAAAAGAAATGTCTTTGTATATTGGCGTAGCTAAGGGGGGGGGGGCGGACCTCCCCGGGTGTCACCCATTCAGGGGGGACAACCAGCTCCGACGGAGAAAAAAATGAACCTTTAAAAGCTCCCTAGAATAAAACAAATACTTAAAATTGGAGAAAAAATTTCATTTTCTATTTTTGAGCCAAAGTGTTTCCTTTAAAAAATATTCACAATGTTTTTAACCGCTAATCATAACTAGTGCCCTCAACAAATACTTTAAATATTATGAGGCTCATGATGCAAATGGTGTTCTTCTTTTCCAAAACTGCAATTTTTTTAACCAAAAATTATTATATTAAATTATTATTCATTAAAACGCATACTTCACGGTTTACATGATTTTTTTTTTTTTTTTGGATGGGGAAGGCGTATTACTCTGGGGTGACACCCATGCTAGCTACGCCACTGCATTCCATACAATTATCACTACCAACATACTTCCCATATAGCTGCCACGGATTTTTTTTTATTTCATCAAATTGCTTACATATACATAGTCCAGCATCTCTTCGCCGCAGCTTTTGCTTTTCTTGAATAGACTATGGATGATCAGTAACTGTTGGATTTTTCAGATGATCTTTATTAAATGGCTTTGTCTGATCAATTTATCAATTCCCCATTTAGACTACTTTAATTTGTGGCAATTAAAATTTCATATTTACAATTATATAAATTCATTTCTCTGATTTGATTTCAAAATGTATGTTTATGTATAAAGCTACTAATACACTTATTTTTTAATTTTTGTATCACAATTTACTCTTTTTATTGGTTTAAATAAACATTTATGAAATAATAGTTATATTTTTTAATTCAGACTCAGAAAGAATATACTGCTATCTATCAGAGTTAGAGTAAAAAAAAAAAAAAAGCTATGTAAAAGTTTTGATGATGTAATAAAGATAAATATTCCATATGATACAAATATAGATCAATAAATATAGGTTATTAAAGGTAGATTGAAAAAAATTTACACCTAAGTCAAGGTAGATATACATTTGTAGAAAAATACAAGCTGAAATAAGTTTTTATCGGTTCAGAAGTGACTTAAGAGGTCGCCTTCGGTGGCTTGCTTGGGGCAAAAAAAAAAAAAAAAAAACAAGTAGGCGCCGCTATTTTAACATTGCACGGGCAACGCCGTTGCGGGTACCGCTAGTAGTCCATAAATTAGTGAGTTGGGAAATTAATTTTCGCATTAATTTAAATTTAAGATGTGTTTTAAAACTTGAACTTTTTAAATCGTATTTCTGTAAAGAAAGTTGCACATTTCGGAGAATTGTGAAATAATATATATGCAACATACATGTGTATATATCTGAAAGTCCTGAAGTAAACTAGTGCGTATAACCTGCAGGAAATTTTCAATTAGTTGAGGATCTGTGCAGAAAAATTGCAAAATATTTTTCTACAGGGAGTGAGTTTTAAAGAAATAGTTATACTTGGGCCTGTTACTTAAAAATAACATGTTTCTCCTTTTTACTAGCCTTTCTAATAACGTAATTTTCATCAGGCTAACAAGACATGTCCAAGTTGAAAAGATTTAGCTGACTTTCCTCTTCCAACCTCCTTCCCTGTTAGCACTAGGTCTTAGGGATGCCCTGCATCCGGGGGCGAGGGAGTGGGGGTAGTGGGGTCCACGGATTTTACATAACCCCCAAGTGTACATGGTGGGTCTTCAGCAGGTGTCAAACACGCGACCTTCCAGTGGGAAGTCCGATATCCTAACCACTAGGCCTTAGATTTAGCTGACTGAAAGGACCATCTGACACTCGAAAGAAATAACAGCGGGGGAAAAAATCATAACTTACATTAACAACTTTGTTCTATTAACAATACAACACCAAAAAAAAAATTGGCTGATAGAGCGAAGTAAGAAAAAGAACGAGACAAAAAGTTTAAAATTAATTTTCTCATATTCACTCATATCGCATAACACCTTCATCAACTCTACCTTAAACTATCAACTACACAACAACTGTTCAATCAGACAAAGATATTTATTTCTTTATTAGCTTCTTAAAGTTGTCAAAAAGATGCATCGGTTGTTTTTTAGTTTGGTATAGTTCGTAGAGTTACCTAAATAGATAAATAAAACGAAGAACAAATAAACTAAAGTAATTTGATTAAACATTAATGCGACTAAGTAAGAAAAGTAAAGCACAATTAAAAAATAAATTTGTAAACTCAATTAAAACCTTTATTGCCACTTTGCAAATGCGAACGTCGTGCAATATTTCCATTTCAAAGCCGGAAATAAGATATTCACACTGAAATGTATACCTCCATTTCAGATTATAAACTCGATAGTTTCATCACGCGAGGAAGCTACCAGCGGCTAAAATAATCATCTGAATAGTAGAATAGGGGAGAAAGTGACATAATATTAAAGCTACACACACAAACACACATCCCACCTTTTAATCAGAAAGAAAATTGGACCCATGTTATACGATACTGAAAGACTAATTTCAGCACATCCTGACGTATTAATTGAACGCATTATCGTTTCATCAAGTAGCACCAAAAATAATGCTTTAGAAATCATAGAATATGTAAAATCAGCTTTACTATTTTACATATACATAATACTTTAAAGAGTAATGTAATTTATTTTTTTATGTAGAAAAAATTCTACTGAGGTATTTAAACTGTTACAAGTATACACTTTCAAAACCTGATTTTTTCTATTGTTGCCCATACCAAGAAAAGAAATATTAAGATAAATTAGTAAAAAAAATATATCCATCAGCAAAAATTTAACACTTACTCAGCTCTCCGCAAAAAAGTTCATGCGTTTAATAGAAAATCTGATTTGCAAAGGAGACTATAAGATAATAGCCCATCCTGATTTTCCAGTAGCCTGAAGGGTTTTTGATGGGCTTTAATGGAATTTCACTTTTGAATTTCGATATTAAAAGTAATAAGCTTTTCCTATTTTCATGATCTTATTTTCGTTTTCAAACTCACAAAGTAGCTGTGAAATTGTTAATGACATCGCATAAGATGAATGTGTATATGCACTACTTTCGGTAACTTCTTAGTTACATTGCTATAAATAATGATACAAGATTTAACGTTTGGTGCTGAAATTTAGACTGTTACAGTAAATAGTCTGTTAGGTGACTTCTTTTTTGTCTAGAATTAATCGAATTTAGTATTATGTTCAAGATAACTACCTTTACCTTGTTCTTGCCATCATATGTCACGTATAACTACAATTTGAATAAATATTTAAAGCATTTTTTAAAGCAGAAAAGCAATTTTTCCAGACTGATTCTTAAGCTATTACGATGGAATGGCCCTGAGGACCATCAAGTTTCTCTGTTTTTTTTTACTCAATTAGTCATCAAAAATTTTGACTTAGCGATTCAGTTCCGAAATTTGATTCGACATACGAGGTGTGATTGGAAAGTTTTAAGAATGGGCTTGTAATTTCACAATGGCGGTACTTACATGCTACTGTGATGCATCTCCTTCAAAATAGTCTCCTTCTGACAGAACACGCCTACTCCAACGGTGTTTCCACTTTTGGAAACATTACTGGAAATTGTTTTTCTCGAGTGTGCTAAGGATGCTCGCCGGATTTGCCTGTATGTCTTCAATCGAGTCAAATAGCTTCCCTTTCAGCGAAAATTTCAGTTTAGGAAACAAGAAGAAGAATTTTTGGCCAAATTTAACATTCCTGTGCTTCTATAACAGCCCTATTTCCCTGATATAGCCCCTGCGGACTCCTACCTGTTTCCTAAACTGAAAATTTCACGGAAAGGGAAGCGATTTGACCCGACAGTGAAAATTTCAGTTTAGGAAACAGGTAGGAGTCCGCAAGGGCTATATCAGGGGAATTGGGAAGTTGTGGAAGCACAGGAATGTTACATTTGGTCAAAAGTTCTTCTACCTGTTTCTTAAACTGAAATTTGCACTGAATGGGAAGCGATTTGACTCGATTGAAGACGTGCAGGCAAATCCGGCGAGCGTCTTTCACACACTCGAGAAAATTTTTTTCCAGGAATGTTTCCAAAAGTTGAAACACCGTTGGAGTCGGTGTGTTTAGTCAGAAGTGGACTATTTTGAAGGAGATCCGTCACAGTAGCATGTAAGTACCGCCATTGTGAAATTACAGGCCCATTCTTAAAACTTTCCAATCACACCTGGTATATTCAGCTTTTTAATAGAGCACTTTATCAAAAACAAAAGAATAGAATACTTATACTTAATGTATTTACGATTTACCTTAAACCTGTACAGCAGATTCACTTTCACCTTACTTCGGAAAGCTACTCAGAACATTCCGTAACATCGGATAAATTTCTGAACAAATTTGACAGCCAGATTTGATTCAAGTTTCATTTATTTATTTATTTTGGAGAGAGTCGTTGTTTGTCGTTATGATGCATTTGTCCGTTGTGTCAAGAGTCAGTCATATCCAATGTATTTGCCCTACAGAGATTCATGATCCCTAAATCTTACTGTCAACCATAAATACACTGAAGAGCCAAAAAAACTGGTATAGGCATAAATATGCAAATAAAGGGGTATGGAGCTAATCAGAGTACAGCGCTGCGATCGGCAACGCGTATATAAGACAACGAGTGTCTAGCACAGTTCTCAGATCGGTTACTGCTGCTACAATGCCAGGTTATACAGATTTCAGTCAGTTTGAACGCGGTGTTATAGTCGGTGCACGAGAGATGGGACATAGCATCTCCGAGATAGCAATGAAATTTGGATTTTCACGTACAACCATTTCACGAGTATACCGTGAGTATCGGAAATACGGTAAAACATCAAATGTACGATATCGCTGCGATCGGGAAAAGATCATGCAAGAACGGGATCAACGACGATTGACGAGAATCATTAAACGTGACAGACGTTCAACCCTTCCACAAATTGCAGCAAGTGAAAAGTTTTCATATCTATAGTGAAACCCCGATTTAACGTCTCGCCAATCTAAGTTTTCCCGCATTTTACTTCTTTTCCATCAGGTCCCAGTTTTTCCGTATCCTAATTGATGTTAAAATATCCCAGATTCTAAGTTTGTTACTTATCGAATTCTCCATATTTTATGTTTTCCCTCTAAAGTGAAAAAAGAAAAATTTTCTAAAATTAGAAATTTTTCCTTTTGTGCTTTTTTTAAAGCTTTAAGCACGTTGTTAAAAGTTAATTATTACTCTCTCACAAAATAAATCACAATCGAGGATTGTTTTTGTTTTCAAGAAATTTCAAAAAGGGGCTATTCGAGTTTATCAAGGCGTGAGAAAGTTCGTTCGTTTCCAGTATGGAACTGGAGCAGTTCTTTCTTTTTGCCATTTTATAAACCAACAAAGCTCCAACAGTTCGAGTCTAAAGAAGATTTCGTTAGCAGTCACTATTACGTGCTATGTACTGTACTCTTATTGGACGGAACAGCTTACATATAGTGGACATTTTAACAAATAGTGGAAAATATTTTCTTTCCCATAAGGACTAGGGAAAAAACTTGCAAAGCATTTCAATACTGGAAGATTCAGAATTCACTTTCAACTCCATGACTAAAAAACAATCCACTATTACAGATTATTTTCAACCTAAATTCTAGAATTCGTAATTAAATGCGTTAAAATGGTATGTATTCGAAAACATAGATATTATACTTTTTGAAAGAGTTGAAATCTGCCATTTATCATTTGTAGCATAAAAGGATAACGTTCCCAACAATTTCAAGAATTCATCATTTGTAACAAAATTTAAATCGTTAGTCTATCAGTTTCATTGAAAATGCCTCGCCCACCTTAAGAAAGTGTTGTTTACAGAGTCGAAATCAGAGCCAGCGAGAAAACTTTCACACTGAATTAGCCAAGAGACACCACTAGATAAAAAAAATACGACTTGAGCGTATTAAAATATGTATGTTCGTGTCAGAACATCACCCCGATTACCATTTTTGTGGCATTGAATGCTGTAAAAAAAAAGCAATATTCCATGTTCTGCTCATAACTAAGCAAGTCTCCATTGCATTAACATTAGGAACTGTAGGTAGGATTCCGCGATAAGAATAAAATTTTCCTTGCATTTTTAGTGTACTAATTTAGTAACAGATTCTTTTTCAGCTTTGAACCATTAAATTTCTCTTTTCAGCATTCACATTCACTTTCGAATTTACTTTTGCCAATACATGTCTCTGAAGCGATGCATATCAGGAATTGACGTGATACTCCGAAAGCAAATTTATAGGCAGTATATTCCATTATCCGCTAAAAGAAATGTCTTTGTATATTGGCGTAGCTAAGGGGGGGGGGGGCGGACCTCCCCGGGTGTCACCCATTCAGGGGGGACAACCAGCTCCGACGGAGAAAAAAATGAACCTTTAAAAGCTCCCTAGAATAAAACAAATACTTAAAATGGGAGAAAAAATTTCATTTTCTATTTTTGAGCCAAAGTGTTTCCTTTAAAAAATATTCACAATGTTTTTAACCGCTAATCATAACTAGTGCCCTCAACAAATACTTTAAATATTATGAGGCTCATGATGCAAATGGTGTTCTTCTTTTCCAAAACTGCAATTTTTTTAACCAAAAATTATTATATTAAATTATTATTCATTAAAACGCATACTTCACGGTTTACATGATTTTTTTTTGGATGGGGAAGGCGTATTACTCTGGGGTGACACCCATGCTAGCTACGCCACTGCATTCCATACAATTATCACTACCAACATACTTCCCATATAGCTGCCACGGATTTTTTTTTATTTCATCAAATTGCTTACATATACATAGTCCAGCATCTCTTCGCCGCAGCTTTTGCTTTTCTTGAATAGACTATGGATGATCAGTAACTGTTGGATTTTTCAGATGATCTTTATTAAATGGCTTTGTCTGATCAATTTATCAATTCCCCATTTAGACTACTTTAATTTGTGGCAATTAAAATTTCATATTTACAATTATATAAATTCATTTCTCTGATTTGATTTCAAAATGTATGTTTATGTATAAAGCTACTAATACACTTATTTTTTAATTTTTGTATCACAATTTACTCTTTTTATTGGTTTAAATAAACATTTATGAAATAATAGTTATATTTTTTAATTCAGACTCAGAAAGAATATACTGCTATCTATCAGAGTTAGAGTAAAAAAAAAAAAAAGCTATGTAAAAGTTTTGATGATGTAATAAAGATAAATATTCCATATGATACAAATATAGATCAATAAATATAGGTTATTAAAGGTAGATTGAAAAAAATTTACACCTAAGTCAAGGTAGATATACATTTGTAGAAAAATACAAGCTGAAATAAGTTTTTATCGGTTCAGAAGTGACTTAAGAGGTCGCCTTCGGTGGCTTGCTTGGGGCAAAAAAAAAAAAAAAAACAAGTAGGCGCCGCTATTTTAACATTGCACGGGCAACGCCGTTGCGGGTACCGCTAGTAGTCCATAAATTAGTGAGTTGGGAAATTAATTTTCGCATTAATTTAAATTTAAGATGTGTTTTAAAACTTGAACTTTTTAAATCGTATTTCTGTAAAGAAAGTTGCACATTTCGGAGAATTGTGAAATAATATATATGCAACATACATGTGTATATATCTGAAAGTCCTGAAGTAAACTAGTGCGTATAACCTGCAGGAAATTTTCAATTAGTTGAGGATCTGTGCAGAAAAATTGCAAAATATTTTTCTACAGGGAGTGAGTTTTAAAGAAATAGTTATACTTGGGCCTGTTACTTAAAAATAACATGTTTCTCCTTTTTACTAGCCTTTCTAATAACGTAATTTTCATCAGGCTAACAAGACATGTCCAAGTTGAAAAGATTTAGCTGACTTTCCTCTTCCAACCTCCTTCCCTGTTAGCACTAGGTCTTAGGGATGCCCTGCATCCGGGGGCGAGGGAGTGGGGGTAGTGGGGTCCACGGATTTTACATAACCCCCAAGTGTACATGGTGGGTCTTCAGCAGGTGTCAAACACGCGACCTTCCAGTGGGAAGTCCGATATCCTAACCACTAGGCCTTAGATTTAGCTGACTGAAAGGACCATCTGACACTCGAAAGAAATAACAGCGGGGGAAAAAATCATAACTTACATTAACAACTTTGTTCTATTAACAATACAACACCAAAAAAAAAATTGGCTGATAGAGCGAAGTAAGAAAAAGAACGAGACAAAAAGTTTAAAATTAATTTTCTCATATTCACTCATATCGCATAACACCTTCATCAACTCTACCTTAAACTATCAACTACACAACAACTGTTCAATCAGACAAAGATATTTATTTCTTTATTAGCTTCTTAAAGTTGTCAAAAAGATGCATCGGTTGTTTTTTAGTTTGGTATAGTTCGTAGAGTTACCTAAATAGATAAATAAAACGAAGAACAAATAAACTAAAGTAATTTGATTAAACATTAATGCGACTAAGTAAGAAAAGTAAAGCACAATTAAAAAATAAATTTGTAAACTCAATTAAAACCTTTATTGCCACTTTGCAAATGCGAACGTCGTGCAATATTTCCATTTCAAAGCCGGAAATAAGATATTCACACTGAAATGTATACCTCCATTTCAGATTATAAACTCGATAGTTTCATCACGCGAGGAAGCTACCAGCGGCTAAAATAATCATCTGAATAGTAGAATAGGGGAGAAAGTGACATAATATTAAAGCTACACACACAAACACACATCCCACCTTTTAATCAGAAAGAAAATTGGACCCATGTTATACGATACTGAAAGACTAATTTCAGCACATCCTGACGTATTAATTGAACGCATTATCGTTTCATCAAGTAGCACCAAAAATAATGCTTTAGAAATCATAGAATATGTAAAATCAGCTTTACTATTTTACATATACATAATACTTTAAAGAGTAATGTAATTTATTTTTTTATGTAGAAAAAATTCTACTGAGGTATTTAAACTGTTACAAGTATACACTTTCAAAACCTGATTTTTTCTATTGTTGCCCATACCAAGAAAAGAAATATTAAGATAAATTAGTAAAAAAAATATATCCATCAGCAAAAATTTAACACTTACTCAGCTCTCCGCAAAAAAGTTCATGCGTTTAATAGAAAATCTGATTTGCAAAGGAGACTATAAGATAATAGCCCATCCTGATTTTCCAGTAGCCTGAAGGGTTTTTGATGGGCTTTAATGGAATTTCACTTTTGAATTTCGATATTAAAAGTAATAAGCTTTTCCTATTTTCATGATCTTATTTTCGTTTTCAAACTCACAAAGTAGCTGTGAAATTGTTAATGACATCGCATAAGATGAATGTGTATATGCACTACTTTCGGTAACTTCTTAGTTACATTGCTATAAATAATGATACAAGATTTAACGTTTGGTGCTGAAATTTAGACTGTTACAGTAAATAGTCTGTTAGGTGACTTCTTTTTTGTCTAGAATTAATCGAATTTAGTATTATGTTCAAGATAACTACCTTTACCTTGTTCTTGCCATCATATGTCACGTATAACTACAATTTGAATAAATATTTAAAGCATTTTTTAAAGCAGAAAAGCAATTTTTCCAGACTGATTCTTAAGCTATTACGATGGAATGGCCCTGAGGACCATCAAGTTTCTCTGTTTTTTTTTACTCAATTAGTCATCAAAAATTTTGACTTAGCGATTCAGTTCCGAAATTTGATTCGACATACGAGGTGTGATTGGAAAGTTTTAAGAATGGGCTTGTAATTTCACAATGGCGGTACTTACATGCTACTGTGATGCATCTCCTTCAAAATAGTCTCCTTCTGACAGAACACGCCTACTCCAACGGTGTTTCCACTTTTGGAAACATTACTGGAAATTGTTTTTCTCGAGTGTGCTAAGGATGCTCGCCGGATTTGCCTGTATGTCTTCAATCGAGTCAAATAGCTTCCCTTTCAGCGAAAATTTCAGTTTAGGAAACAAGAAGAAGAATTTTTGGCCAAATTTAACATTCCTGTGCTTCTATAACAGCCCTATTTCCCTGATATAGCCCCTGCGGACTCCTACCTGTTTCCTAAACTGAAAATTTCACGGAAAGGGAAGCGATTTGACCCGACAGTGAAAATTTCAGTTTAGGAAACAGGTAGGAGTCCGCAAGGGCTATATCAGGGGAATTGGGAAGTTGTGGAAGCACAGGAATGTTACATTTGGTCAAAAGTTCTTCTACCTGTTTCTTAAACTGAAATTTGCACTGAATGGGAAGCGATTTGACTCGATTGAAGACGTGCAGGCAAATCCGGCGAGCGTCTTTCACACACTCGAGAAAATTTTTTTCCAGGAATGTTTCCAAAAGTTGAAACACCGTTGGAGTCGGTGTGTTTAGTCAGAAGTGGACTATTTTGAAGGAGATCCGTCACAGTAGCATGTAAGTACCGCCATTGTGAAATTACAGGCCCATTCTTAAAACTTTCCAATCACACCTGGTATATTCAGCTTTTTAATAGAGCACTTTATCAAAAACAAAAGAATAGAATACTTATACTTAATGTATTTACGATTTACCTTAAACCTGTACAGCAGATTCACTTTCACCTTACTTCGGAAAGCTACTCAGAACATTCCGTAACATCGGATAAATTTCTGAACAAATTTGACAGCCAGATTTGATTCAAGTTTCATTTATTTATTTATTTTGGAGAGAGTCGTTGTTTGTCGTTATGATGCATTTGTCCGTTGTGTCAAGAGTCAGTCATATCCAATGTATTTGCCCTACAGAGATTCATGATCCCTAAATCTTACTGTCAACCATAAATACACTGAAGAGCCAAAAAAACTGGTATAGGCATAAATATGCAAATAAAGGGGTATGGAGCTAATCAGAGTACAGCGCTGCGATCGGCAACGCGTATATAAGACAACGAGTGTCTAGCACAGTTCTCAGATCGGTTACTGCTGCTACAATGCCAGGTTATACAGATTTAAGTCAGTTTGAACGCGGTGTTATAGTCGGTGCACGAGAGATGGGACATAGCATCTCCGAGATAGCAATGAAATTTGGATTTTCACGTACAACCATTTCACGAGTATACCGTGAGTATCGGAAATACGGTAAAACATCAAATGTACGATATCGCTGCGATCGGGAAAAGATCATGCAAGAACGGGATCAACGACGATTGACGAGAATCATTAAACGTGACAGACGTTCAACCCTTCCACAAATTGCAGCAAGTGAAAAGTTTTCATATCTATAGTGAAACCCCGATTTAACGTCTCGCCAATCTAAGTTTTCCCGCATTTTACTTCTTTTCCATCAGGTCCCAGTTTTTCCGTATCCTAATTGATGTTAAAATATCCCAGATTCTAAGTTTGTTACTTATCGAATTCTCCATATTTTATGTTTTCCCTCTAAAGTGAAAAAAGAAAAATTTTCTAAAATTAGAAATTTTTCCTTTTGTGCTTTTTTTAAAGCTTTAAGCACGTTGTTAAAAGTTAATTATTACTCTCTCACAAAATAAATCACAATCGAGGATTGTTTTTGTTTTCAAGAAATTTCAAAAAGGGGCTATTCGAGTTTATCAAGGCGTGAGAAAGTTCGTTCGTTTCCAGTATGGAACTGGAGCAGTTCTTTCTTTTTGCCATTTTATAAACCAACAAAGCTCCAACAGTTCGAGTCTAAAGAAGATTTCGTTAGCAGTCACTATTACGTGCTATGTACTGTACTCTTATTGGACGGAACAGCTTACATATAGTGGACATTTTAACAAATAGTGGAAAATATTTTCTTTCCCATAAGGACTAGGGAAAAAACTTGCAAAGCATTTCAATACTGGAAGATTCAGAATTCACTTTCAACTCCATGACTAAAAAACAATCCACTATTACAGATTATTTTCAACCTAAATTCTAGAATTCGTAATTAAATGCGTTAAAATGGTATGTATTCGAAAACATAGATATTATACTTTTTGAAAGAGTTGAAATCTGCCATTTATCATTTGTAGCATAAAAGGATAACGTTCCCAACAATTTCAAGAATTCATCATTTGTAACAAAATTTAAATCGTTAGTCTATCAGTTTCATTGAAAATGCCTCGCCCACCTTAAGAAAGTGTTGTTTACAGAGTCGAAATCAGAGCCAGCGAGAAAACTTTCACACTGAATTAGCCAAGAGACACCACTAGATAAAAAAAATACGACTTGAGCGTATTAAAATATGTATGTTCGTGTCAGAACATCACCCCGATTACCATTTTTGTGGCATTGAATGCTGTAAAAAAAAAGCAATATTCCATGTTCTGCTCATAACTAAGCAAGTCTCCATTGCATTAACATTAGGAACTGTAGGTAGGATTCCGCGATAAGAATAAAATTTTCCTTGCATTTTTAGTGTACTAATTTAGTAACAGATTCTTTTTCAGCTTTGAACCATTAAATTTCTCTTTTCAGCATTCACATTCACTTTCGAATTTACTTTTGCCAATACATGTCTCTGAAGCGATGCATATCAGGAATTGACGTGATACTCCGAAAGCAAATTTATAGGCAGTATATTCCATTATCCGCTAAAAGAAATGTCTTTGTATATTGGCGTAGCTAAGGGGGGGGGGCGGACCTCCCCGGGTGTCACCCATTCAGGGGGGACAACCAGCTCCGACGGAGAAAAAAATGAACCTTTAAAAGCTCCCTAGAATAAAACAAATACTTAAAATGGGAGAAAAAATTTCATTTTCTATTTTTGAGCCAAAGTGTTTCCTTTAAAAAATATTCACAATGTTTTTAACCGCTAATCATAACTAGTGCCCTCAACAAATACTTTAAATATTATGAGGCTCATGATGCAAATGGTGTTCTTCTTTTCCAAAACTGCAATTTTTTTAACCAAAAATTATTATATTAAATTATTATTCATTAAAACGCATACTTCACGGTTTACATGATTTTTTTTTTTTTTTTTGGGTGGGGAAGGCGTATTACTCTGGGGTGACACCCATGCTAGCTACGCCACTGCATTCCATACAATTATCACTACCAACATACTTCCCATATAGCTGCCACGGATTTTTTTTTATTTCATCAAATTGCTTACATATACATAGTCCAGCATCTCTTCGCCGCAGCTTTTGCTTTTCTTGAATAGACTATGGATGATCAGTAACTGTTGGATTTTTCAGATGATCTTTATTAAATGGCTTTGTCTGATCAATTTATCAATTCCCCATTTAGACTACTTTAATTTGTGGCAATTAAAATTTCATATTTACAATTATATAAATTCATTTCTCTGATTTGATTTCAAAATGTATGTTTATGTATAAAGCTACTAATACACTTATTTTTTAATTTTTGTATCACAATTTACTCTTTTTATTGGTTTAAATAAACATTTATGAAATAATAGTTATATTTTTTAATTCAGACTCAGAAAGAATATACTGCTATCTATCAGAGTTAGAGTAAAAAAAAAAAAAAAGCTATGTAAAAGTTTTGATGATGTAATAAAGATAAATATTCCATATGATACAAATATAGATCAATAAATATAGGTTATTAAAGGTAGATTGAAAAAAATTTACACCTAAGTCAAGGTAGATATACATTTGTAGAAAAATACAAGCTGAAATAAGTTTTTATCGGTTCAGAAGTGACTTAAGAGGTCGCCTTCGGTGGCTTGCTTGGGGCAAAAAAAAAAAAAAAAACAAGTAGGCGCCGCTATTTTAACATTGCACGGGCAACGCCGTTGCGGGTACCGCTAGTAGTCCATAAATTAGTGAGTTGGGAAATTAATTTTCGCATTAATTTAAATTTAAGATGTGTTTTAAAACTTGAACTTTTTAAATCGTATTTCTGTAAAGAAAGTTGCACATTTCGGAGAATTGTGAAATAATATATATGCAACATACATGTGTATATATCTGAAAGTCCTGAAGTAAACTAGTGCGTATAACCTGCAGGAAATTTTCAATTAGTTGAGGATCTGTGCAGAAAAATTGCAAAATATTTTTCTACAGGGAGTGAGTTTTAAAGAAATAGTTATACTTGGGCCTGTTACTTAAAAATAACATGTTTCTCCTTTTTACTAGCCTTTCTAATAACGTAATTTTCATCAGGCTAACAAGACATGTCCAAGTTGAAAAGATTTAGCTGACTTTCCTCTTCCAACCTCCTTCCCTGTTAGCACTAGGTCTTAGGGATGCCCTGCATCCGGGGGCGAGGGAGTGGGGGTAGTGGGGTCCACGGATTTTACATAACCCCCAAGTGTACATGGTGGGTCTTCAGCAGGTGTCAAACACGCGACCTTCCAGTGGGAAGTCCGATATCCTAACCACTAGGCCTTAGATTTAGCTGACTGAAAGGACCATCTGACACTCGAAAGAAATAACAGCGGGGGAAAAAATCATAACTTACATTAACAACTTTGTTCTATTAACAATACAACACCAAAAAAAAATTGGCTGATAGAGCGAAGTAAGAAAAAGAACGAGACAAAAAGTTTAAAATTAATTTTCTCATATTCACTCATATCGCATAACACCTTCATCAACTCTACCTTAAACTATCAACTACACAACAACTGTTCAATCAGACAAAGATATTTATTTCTTTATTAGCTTCTTAAAGTTGTCAAAAAGATGCATCGGTTGTTTTTTAGTTTGGTATAGTTCGTAGAGTTACCTAAATAGATAAATAAAACGAAGAACAAATAAACTAAAGTAATTTGATTAAACATTAATGCGACTAAGTAAGAAAAGTAAAGCACAATTAAAAAATAAATTTGTAAACTCAATTAAAACCTTTATTGCCACTTTGCAAATGCGAACGTCGTGCAATATTTCCATTTCAAAGCCGGAAATAAGATATTCACACTGAAATGTATACCTCCATTTCAGATTATAAACTCGATAGTTTCATCACGCGAGGAAGCTACCAGCGGCTAAAATAATCATCTGAATAGTAGAATAGGGGAGAAAGTGACATAATATTAAAGCTACACACACAAACACACATCCCACCTTTTAATCAGAAAGAAAATTGGACCCATGTTATACGATACTGAAAGACTAATTTCAGCACATCCTGACGTATTAATTGAACGCATTATCGTTTCATCAAGTAGCACCAAAAATAATGCTTTAGAAATCATAGAATATGTAAAATCAGCTTTACTATTTTACATATACATAATACTTTAAAGAGTAATGTAATTTATTTTTTTATGTAGAAAAAATTCTACTGAGGTATTTAAACTGTTACAAGTATACACTTTCAAAACCTGATTTTTTCTATTGTTGCCCATACCAAGAAAAGAAATATTAAGATAAATTAGTAAAAAAAATATATCCATCAGCAAAAATTTAACACTTACTCAGCTCTCCGCAAAAAAGTTCATGCGTTTAATAGAAAATCTGATTTGCAAAGGAGACTATAAGATAATAGCCCATCCTGATTTTCCAGTAGCCTGAAGGGTTTTTGATGGGATTTAATGGAATTTCACTTTTGAATTTCGATATTAAAAGTAATAAGCTTTTCCTATTTTCATGATCTTATTTTCGTTTTCAAACTCACAAAGTAGCTGTGAAATTGTTAATGACATCGCATAAGATGAATGTGTATATGCACTACTTTCGGTAACTTCTTAGTTACATTGCTATAAATAATGATACAAGATTTAACGTTTGGTGCTGAAATTTAGACTGTTACAGTAAATAGTCTGTTAGGTGACTTCTTTTTTGTCTAGAATTAATCGAATTTAGTATTATGTTCAAGATAACTACCTTTACCTTGTTCTTGCCATCATATGTCACGTATAACTACAATTTGAATAAATATTTAAAGCATTTTTTAAAGCAGAAAAGCAATTTTTCCAGACTGATTCTTAAGCTATTACGATGGAATGGCCCTGAGGACCATCAAGTTTCTCTGTTTTTTTTTACTCAATTAGTCATCAAAAATTTTGACTTAGCGATTCAGTTCCGAAATTTGATTCGACATACGAGGTGTGATTGGAAAGTTTTAAGAATGGGCTTGTAATTTCACAATGGCGGTACTTACATGCTACTGTGATGCATCTCCTTCAAAATAGTCTCCTTCTGACAGAACACGCCTACTCCAACGGTGTTTCCACTTTTGGAAACATTACTGGAAATTGTTTTTCTCGAGTGTGCTAAGGATGCTCGCCGGATTTGCCTGTATGTCTTCAATCGAGTCAAATAGCTTCCCTTTCAGCGAAAATTTCAGTTTAGGAAACAAGAAGAAGAATTTTTGGCCAAATTTAACATTCCTGTGCTTCTATAACAGCCCTATTTCCCTGATATAGCCCCTGCGGACTCCTACCTGTTTCCTAAACTGAAAATTTCACGGAAAGGGAAGCGATTTGACCCGACAGTGAAAATTTCAGTTTAGGAAACAGGTAGGAGTCCGCAAGGGCTATATCAGGGGAATTGGGAAGTTGTGGAAGCACAGGAATGTTACATTTGGTCAAAAGTTCTTCTACCTGTTTCTTAAACTGAAATTTGCACTGAATGGGAAGCGATTTGACTCGATTGAAGACGTGCAGGCAAATCCGGCGAGCGTCTTTCACACACTCGAGAAAATTTTTTTCCAGGAATGTTTCCAAAAGTTGAAACACCGTTGGAGTCGGTGTGTTTAGTCAGAAGTGGACTATTTTGAAGGAGATCCGTCACAGTAGCATGTAAGTACCGCCATTGTGAAATTACAGGCCCATTCTTAAAACTTTCCAATCACACCTGGTATATTCAGCTTTTTAATAGAGCACTTTATCAAAAACAAAAGAATAGAATACTTATACTTAATGTATTTACGATTTACCTTAAACCTGTACAGCAGATTCACTTTCACCTTACTTCGGAAAGCTACTCAGAACATTCCGTAACATCGGATAAATTTCTGAACAAATTTGACAGCCAGATTTGATTCAAGTTTCATTTATTTATTTATTTTGGAGAGAGTCGTTGTTTGTCGTTATGATGCATTTGTCCGTTGTGTCAAGAGTCAGTCATATCCAATGTATTTGCCCTACAGAGATTCATGATCCCTAAATCTTACTGTCAACCATAAATACACTGAAGAGCCAAAAAAACTGGTATAGGCATAAATATGCAAATAAAGGGGTATGGAGCTAATCAGAGTACAGCGCTGCGATCGGCAACGCGTATATAAGACAACGAGTGTCTAGCACAGTTCTCAGATCGGTTACTGCTGCTACAATGCCAGGTTATACAGATTTAAGTCAGTTTGAACGCGGTGTTATAGTCGGTGCACGAGAGATGGGACATAGCATCTCCGAGATAGCAATGAAATTTGGATTTTCACGTACAACCATTTCACGAGTATACCGTGAGTATCGGAAATACGGTAAAACATCAAATGTACGATATCGCTGCGATCGGGAAAAGATCATGCAAGAACGGGATCAACGACGATTGACGAGAATCATTAAACGTGACAGACGTTCAACCCTTCCACAAATTGCAGCAGATCTCAATGCTGGGCCACCAACAAGTGTCAGCGTGCTAACCATTCAACGAAACATCATCGATATGGGCTTTCGAAGCCGAAGGCCCACATGTGTACCCTTGTTGACTTCACGACACAAAGCTTTACGCCTCGCCTGGGCCCGTCAACACCGACACTGGACTGTTGACGATTGGAAAAACGTTGCCTGGTCTGACGAGTCTCGTTTCCAGTTGTATCGAGTTGATGGACGTGTACGGGTATGGAGACAACCTCATGAATCACCTGCACCCATTCATGTCCATTGTGCATTCCGACGGATTTGGGCAGTTTCAGCAGGACAATGCGACACCCCACACGTCCAGAATTGCTACAGAGTGGATCCAAGAGCACTCTTCTGAATTTAGACACTTCCGCTGTCCACCAAAATCCCCAGACATGAACATTATTGAACATATTTGGGATGCCTTGCAACAACGTGATGTTCAGAAGATATCCCCACCCCTTCTTACTCCCACTGGTTTATGGACAGCCCTGCAGGATTCATGGTGTCAATTATCTCCAGCATTACCTCACACATTGATCGAATCCATGCCACGTCGTGTTGCGGCTCTTCTGCGTGCTCGTGGGGGCCCTACACGATATTAGGCAGGTGTATCAGTTTTTTTGGCTCCTCAGTGTAGATCATTACACGAATAAAACTGAAAAACAATTATTCACGTTAAGAAAGCACAAATGAGCATAAAAATGCAGACATATGTTTCGGGATTGCTTGGAAGCCCTTTTTCAATGCAGTAGTGGAGCTTCTAGATGCAAAAACATCCAAATGAAGCCCATCTTTTTTGCATCTAGAAGCTCCACTACTGCATTGAAAAAGGGCTTCCAAGCAATCCCGAAACATATGTCTGCACTTTAAGGCTGCTCTTCAGTCAGAAAAAATTTCGTGGTTAGGCTTAAGATGGCCTTCGAAGGGCATGAGGCGAGTGTGTCAACCTCAAGTGATTGACATTTCAACGACCAATGAAATGTACGATAGCTCTTGGAAGAAGGGTCTACTGTCCCCCATATTTGACCTGCCACTTCAGGCCGAGACCCCCTGCAGTCAGTGAATTTAAAGAAATTAGCTAGCGGCATGCACAATAATATAAATTCAAATTGTGTATAATTTTATTGCGTTTTCAATTACTTTAAAAACTTTAATAATTACATACATGAAACAAATAATGTATTTTTTTATTTCTAATGGGCTGCTGTTGGCTTCTCGTAATTGAAGACCTAGTGTGGTTCACAGGGATTGGTACCATCTAATCATCTCTATCAAGCACCACAGTAGGTTTAGTACCATCGCTACAAGTGAATTTTGACGCTAAGTTCTTTCACTTGAAAGATGGAGTATCTGATAGGAGTCACTGTCATTGGGTCTGCTTACGTGAAGACAACTAGAATTTTGTTGAACTAATTTTATGAAACACGGATTATTGTTTTTTTTTTTTTTTTTTTTTTTTTTTTTTTTTTTGCTCTTACGCTGAGGCGCCGACAAGATGATGAACACTGATAAGGCCGGCCCTGCCCATAAGATTTGGATCCCAGATGCATCTCCAGGGAAACTTATGACAAATTAAACGCAAAGAAGCATATCTATTGAATACAAACGCGAAAGAGGTTGCCAGTTTTGTAATTAGCTTTCATTTTTATTTGCTAATGGGGGTACAATGGTATCTCTAAGCCCCGCACGCACACCTATGAGTATCTACGTATGTATTTTGTAAAATATATATTACTCAGCAAAATTAAATCACGAACTTGAAACTGGGGATGTGCATAACATACTTTCGCTGTTGCAAAAGTATGCGGCAATTACAAATTCACCAAAAAAAAAAAAAAAGAAGAAAAAGAAGGCAGGGAAGAAAGGAAAATAAGAACTTTAAAAAAAAGAAAGAAAATAAGCAAATGGTTGGCAATGACTGTTTTGAAACAGTGGCCTTTTTTCCGAGTGCATTTATTTATTACTTTTTTCCTTCATTATGTACGAAACATTAAATATTTATTGAAATATTAGGGTTTAAACGACTTTTAAATTTTTTCCGTAATACACTGAATAAACGAAAGCGATAAATATTGTATTTGCCATTAAAAGCTATTCAGAGCAGTGAATGGAGCTGGAGTGGACTTGAAACTATAACATAAGATTCGGAGGGGAAATGTAGCATAGCAACTCAAAAAAATAAATTAACATAAATAATAATAATAATAATGATAATAATATTAATAACTCTGCTCCAGTTCCCTGCGCAAAAGGTATTCAAAACTTTCAAAATGGCAGCCTGACTACTGGGGCGGCGATATTCCTCGGAACCAGAAGTCCCAATTTCTTATCCTGGCAACAAACGTTGCTTCGATAAGCGAGCTGAGGTGATTGCTGTGATAATTTCTATTTAATACTTATCGAGAAGTAAATTGAGAGTTTTGCTGGTTTTCTCTTATGATTGAATGCACAAAAACACCATTAGAAGACCTCGCAGGGCGACAGCTTTTTATCAAGACTTGTTGAATCGAGATAAAGTTTGTATGGTTGCAGGTTGAGGTGAGGGCTGCCAATTTTAAAACTGCAAATACGGAACAGGGGCTTGAGACGCGCATTTGCATCATTTCTTCTGTGCCGATTCTTCATGTGCGAGCTTGCCTGTATTTATTATCCAGTAAATAAAAACGGAGGAGCGCGGAAGATCGCACTTCAAACCAGCATAGAACAGAAATGAATATAGCCAATAAAGATTCAATATGCGATGCGACTCAAAATGACAACGGTTTTCCAGAAGGATATAATTTACGCAAAAGGAGATAAGTACATCTGGTTAAAATAATAAGGAGTAAATAAAGGAAGTCCATCTACAGCGCATTTAAAAAGTTTCCGGAGTATATACTTCAAAAAATGTTTCAATATACCTTTAGAAACTTGAAGACGGAAGTACATGATTAACAGTGAATAATCTGAAAATAATGTACATGCACAAAAAAATGACAAGAAGATTTAGTGGCAAATACAGTTATTCAAATGCAAAACCTGTAATGTATGGAATTATCTTCTGAAATGAATTCTACATAGTTCTTTTCCTTGTCATGTTTGTTTGTTTTGTGTTTTCTGGGATGTGCGAAATAAAAAGATTCGTTGAGATAAATTTCATTACAAAATAGAAATTTGCAGGAATGTAACATACAGTTAAAAAATGAGACAATAACTTTTAAATTCTGAAATTTTTCATGCATCACGAACGGATTTCTCTCATTTTCGTAAAAAAAAAATATTAACAACAACAAAAATAATAATAATGAAAAAATAAATGTCATATGGTGACTCAAAGTCTAAAATCAATGTTAAATTTAATGCATATTGAGATCCCGTCATATTTACCTTCAAAATTCAAGAAAAAATTTACTATTTGAAAGAAAAGGCATCCATATTGTAGTGATTAGTAATCTGACAGAGAAAATGAATAATTCGGGTTCACATGACCATCAGAAAACGTAATTATTATTATTATTTTGGAAAGTTTTTTTTTTCCGGTGAAAAGAGCAAAAAATGACAGATGAAATCAAAACAACTTTCAAATTAATTAATTCCCATGCTAACTAGGGAATTTTTAAGCTCAAACCCAGTCATTGGAAATGGTTCATAATTTTTTTTTTTTTCAGGGGAAAAATTTCAAATCGCGAATATAATATTGCAATAGCTGGATTTTTAATTGCTAACGCAAAGCAAAAAACAAAATTAAAAATGTTCATACATATTAGAACGGAGATTAAAAATGATTTTTTTTTGTATAAAATTGTTTTCCCGATAATACGGAAAAGTTGTGGGGCATAGGAACTATACGCATAAAATTTGAAATGCACTTATTTCTGCATTGCGTAAATTTGAAAATTTGGATCGTGAAGTGGTTTATTGATCAAAAGGTATCTACATTAATTTTAGAGTTATGTTTCTACTACCATTTCTCACTTTTTCCACGCTAGTGCGAAGGAAGATATTTTAATTTCAAATTTTGTACTCGCATTTTAATAATACTTTATTCCAACTTTCCTGCTCTATTTCAATGAAAATTTGAAAACATGTAAATTTCCCAATATTTCTGTAAATTTCCATAACTGTTGCGAATTTTGTATATTTCAACGTGGGAATGGAACCCTAAGATATTTATTGATTGATTCTAATTTTTTTTTACTTATATTTCTGGTGTCATTCCGCTATTCCACAACTTTTTCACAGTATCGAAGAAATAATTACTAAAAACAGAGCTTTTGCAAATTCGTATGTTTACTGCTACTATTAATTATACAAAAAGAACAAATAATAAAAATAAGTAATTAATTTTTAAAATGCTTGTATTACTAATATTATTATTATTATTGTAGCTATTATGTTAGTTTTTATTTCCATTTAGATGTTTTAAGAATTGTGTTTCATTGCTTGTTATGAACTGTTGTGAAGCTTGAAAAATGAATGTGCAAGCAAATTTTATTATTTTCCTACCCGTTTACTAAGGACTACCAAAGGGATTCGCCAGGAAAAAAAAAGTTGGGAACCCCTGACTTAAATCATATGAAGAAATTTTGCATAAGAGACATAGTTCTTTTTTCTTTAATGACGCGAGTTCGCATGCATAAATTTAATGTAGAGAAATAATTAGTCCTCATTTGAGCTGCGGAACTAAAGAATAAAACGTCAACATAATCAAAAATTGCGGACACGTGTTTCAGAGTTACAAGGAGCCCGTGTTGCAATGCAAAGAAGTAAGCTTATGGATGAGAAACAACCAAACCGTTTTTATTCTTTAGCTAATAAGATATTATTTCGTAGTGCCACACAGCAAACATTGCATAACCAGGAATGGGCAGCCTTTGGAAAGCTGCGGGCTAAACTGAAAAGGTTAAAAAAGTCGCGGGCCGTAGAGATAAGCAGGTGTCAAGTTACCGAGATTCCGTAACTATAATTGCTGATATTTCTCTGTATTGTTATTTACTTGTCATTCAAGTTATAAGAGTGAATTCCAGTGTACGAAATTATTCTCGTTTATTATTTATCTATTATTATTTTGAAAAGTTATACATTACAAATAAATAAATATATAAACATTAAATCAGAATACCTCATGAGAAAAAAATCCATAATTTTTGTTTGCTTTTCCCTCTGAAGAGAAAACATAAATTCCCCAACACTTTTAGGCTTACTAATTTGCAATTAACTTTTTTCTCGTGTTCGTAGAAAGGTACAAGGGGAATAAGGAAATTTTCTAGGAACACTTTCAAGAAAAGAATTCATTTATTGATGAAAAAATACCGCTGTAAAATTCCCAGAATTGTGCACCGTGGAAAAATACCGGAGGAAAAAGTTAATAAGAATACAAAATGGAGGTCGACTTACAGGGGTTTCTGCAAATTGTGTGTCAAGTTAGAGTTTTTCGCCCATTGAAATTAGCATTGGGCCAACCATTAGGGGAGGGATATGTCGACTTACCAAGGGTTAGTATAGACTTATCTGCGCGTCGGGGGAAAGGGCTGGAAGAGGAGGCCCCTTCTATAAAAACATCAGGTAATATCCCTTCTAGTGTTTTCTCCCTTTCTGTTGTCCTTTCTTTTTGCACTAGAAGAATCTTGGGCTTCTTTCCCTAAAAACCTGTCCAATGTTGTCTGGCTTTGACGATTGTTCAGAATTTTTCTAGAATGGCCAATAACATTGTCGTTGAACAAAGCATCCCAACATTGCTGTTGACCACAGCTTCGGGGTGCTGTTTTCCCATCACTCTCTGCGTTTTCTTGCAGGAGTAACACAGCTCTTTAATTTCTGCAAAGGAAATGCTTTTCTTACTACTTTCCTCCTCTGAAGAAGAAAGTTCTTCAACCACTTCCTCTAGACGCCCCCTTAGAAAGCTAAAATTGTCAGTAAAATCGCAAAAAGTATTAAAATTTAAAAAAAATCCAAAACGCGAAACAAATTACTTCTAGACGAGTTCAAAATGAGCATAATTTCTCGATTTTTTTTCTTAAAAAAAGCCAAACTGGCGACCCAGCTGAGCCCTGGCGCCGTACGAATTGAGGGACAAGTACGAATGGCGGATTTCCACTGTATATGTTCTACGTCATAACATCTTTCCGATAAAGTTTATTTTAAGTTAATCGGTTGGTTCAGTTCAGGATTTGTATACGATCCGTAGGCGTAAATTGGCCCGTAGGCGCTGTCGGTTTTTTTTTTTTTTTTTCTGAACTGTATGAAATTCGGCGTGGATAAAAAAATATTTCACGCCGAGAGCTCCTTCCAATACGCTTGTTCAAAGGAACTTGGATCTTCTGCCCAGAATTTGCATACTTTGCTTCGGGAAAAAATCCCGAAGGCGCTAATGTTCAGAATTTTTGAGCAGTTCAAAATTGAACGAAAAATTGCTCAAATCAAAAAGTAAAATATGAAAATGAGATGTCCTCGCCAAGATCTTTCGAATGCAGGGAAAAAAATCTTTCGAATCGGACAATTCCTTCAAAAGTTATTGGGGGGGGGGGGGGGGGGAGGGAGACATGCGCACCCAGAACCCCCCGCATTGTCTGGCGCATCGGATTTTTAGATGCCCCCGACGGCTTGCCCTCGGGGACAAATGAGGCCCTGCAGGGGGGGAGACAGACTGACAGATACAATTACCCCATCTCAAACCCCTACTTTAATTTTTTTTTTTAATTTTTCAATGTGTATTCATTTACTTCACTTGTTTATGACTTTTTCCTATTTTTCACGATATTCTTGTGATATGATACATTAGCCTTCTTTCGTTTTTTTTTTTTTTTTTTTACTATTACGGAAAAGTAGGATAAGAAGAAGTAAAAGGTATTGAAAGATGGAAAAATCTTATGAAAGGAAAGGCTAATTAATATTACGAATGGCATAAAAAAAATCATTTAAAAAAAGGAAATAAAAGAAAGAAAGGAGGTTGTTAGTATTCCCCCTCCCCCCCCCCAGCAGTCGACCTTTATATGTAATTTTGTTTTTCAAAATTCCAGTTCCACCGGAAGATGTTGGTTTATTTAATCAATATTTAATTTTTTTTTTTTTTTTCGGTTTCTAAAACACAAATTACTGAAACATTACATTCAGAAAGAGGCCAATATAAAATTTTGAAATTACATTCATTTTCTCAAAAATCTCTTTTTAATTTACGAAAACATTTAAAGTTTATCATTCCTTTAGTCCTTCAGTAAAAAACAAAAAAACTCTATCTCGCTCAATTTAGTTATATCTGTGGCATACACAGTTGTCTTTAAGAGGGCGGGGGGGGGGGGGGGGAAGTACAGGCAACGCTTTTCTCTTTAGAAAGGTTTTGAAGAAAAGAATTATGGATTGTGTAGAAGAAAATTAAATCAATAACCTACAAATGAATAATTACTTACATTAAATAATTTCTCATTTGATTTACTAATTAAAGAGCAGTTATGTTTTCAAGCTTACATTTTTTAAAAAATGTTTTTTTTCCCCAATTGTACAAACATTTAATTCGTGAAAAATATTTTTATAGTACCGTGCGAACAGGAATTTGCCCATATAAAGGATTACATATAAGTCATAGCTTCTCCAAATAAAACATTGGTGGAAAAGGCAGACTTGTCTCACTTTTCTTCCCTTTCGAAAAAAAACATGTGGTGTCTTCTGTGTCTGGCCGGTTTGAGGCCTGAAGAGGGGGACTACACTTTCCCCATTGTCCGAATCCGAAGCAGCAACGCTTCCCGGAGTGAGAGTCATTAAGCTAATCGACCTCGTAAATCATGCCCCCTTGCATGGGAAGCGGTGGAAGGCGTGGCTTATAGGAATTTCGAGCTTTTTTTGGAAATATTTTCAAACTTTGGACGGATTTTTTTTGTCTTTAAAAATGTTCGTATTATTTCAAACAAAAGTTCAAAAGAAAGCTGGAAATGTTTTGCTGGTCTTGTTGTTTTCAAAATTTCGGTAACATGCTTTGAAAATATTTTATAGAGCGAAACGTCTAACAGTACCACGTTTTTTCCAAAATTCATTTTTTAATGATTTTTTAAATCAATCAGGGGAATTATTGGCAATTCATACTTCATGTGTTTCTGAATTAATGTCTAACTGAATGGGCTGTTTTTTAAGTATATCATCCACTTTGAATTCATTCGGAAAGTCCCCATTCCTCAAATTATCAATACTAATTAAATTTCACTGGTTTGCCGCAACAGATTGAATAATAAAAAGAAAAAATGCCATGATATTAGCAGTACAGTCACTGCGGGGGGGGGGGGGGGGAATTACACCCAAATTAAATTTAAGAGTTTTTTAAAAATACATACACTTGCATTTTTCGATTTTACTGGTACCGTTTCAACGTCTCTTTGCTGATTAGAAATGTAGTTTCATGCGAGTTGCACCAAATAAATAAAATATAAAATTTCTTGAGATTTTTTTTTTTGCACTGCTGTAAATATAAACTACAACACTACAAATTTGTACAACACAGCTGAGTTTTTTTTTTTTTTGGAGGGGGGGGGGGGGAGGATAGCACAAATTTCCGCATTGCTCACGCCCATGCTAGGAACGCCAATGATATTAGTTTTACTTTTTAGAGTTTTCAATAAGAATTAAAAACAAGTAAATTAAAAATATCTAGTGTGCTGAATCTAAACGTTTGTAACTTAACCAAAATATGTGATGTCTGATGTCATGCTCCCTCTCTCTACCCCCCCCCCCTTTTTTGCCACAAACTGTCACCATTGCCTGAAATCCCCCCCTCGAAGTGAGAATTTCCCCGTTCCGAATTTATAAACATTGGATGTCAATTTCGAAATAAATTTTCGGAAACAAATAATTCTTAAGTGTTAATTATGTGCAGCGAAAAAATTTAATAAATTAAAAAATAAACAAGGTAATAATAATAAGTAGGAATAAAATTATAGATGTGAAATAAGAAAAACAGATATTTCTGCGTTCATCGAAATGCAGAAATATTTGTTCTCTGTTTATAAAACTGCGATTGGAATAAATACGTGAGAATGTGAAAAAGCTTTTATTAATTATTTTATTTATTGCATAATATAAACACTGAAATTTTATGTTCGCCTGTTTGATGTCAATTTTTGTAGTTTTATTTGCGCGTCCAATGTAAAATCAGTACAATATGTTTTGTTCTCTTAAAAATGTTTTTAAAAAAATCATTTTATTAATATAAATAGTTATTAGTTTTTCCCGTGATTTGATAAGTGAGCTTTTATTACACTACAGTACACATTTAATGTGCAATTATTTATTTTTAAGAATTACTTTTTCGCCCCCCCCCCCTTTTCCACCCTCTTTTTTTTTTTGAAATAGGTTGGTAAACAGTTAAATAAGGCAAAAAAAAAAAAAAAAAAACAGAAAATACTGTAACAAATGTATGCATTTGAAAAATTCATGGCATTTAAATAAACCATGGCCAGCAACCAACTTGCTCGCCTTTCATGTCTACCGCAAAAGTCGTCTTTTTGCAAAATACCTCTTCACATTGGAGTTTTTCTTAATAGCCCATCAATCAAAGCCCTAATGAGGTGGGGGACACTGGTCGTGTCTTGGTCGAGTCTGTAAGTGCGGAGGAGCCCTTATTTGAAATATTTTGCCGTAGGAAATACAAATTAATTTCACGAAGTAGCTTATTTCATTGTTAGATTATCAAAAATTGTGTAGATCGCTATAACGATTCTATAACGGTTGGAAGTGCTTGCCTTCTAAGAGAAACTAACCATAATACTGATTCAATTAAGTTTTATAAAAACAAAAGTTTTATACGAAAACTAAGACACATTTATAAAATCTAATATATTTTTTTTTATTCATAATATTTTTAATTATAAAATTTTCTTCTGATTAGCTTCAACGAAAACACTTTCCACACATTTTATTCTTAAGTTGTCAAATTCCAACATAGCAGAATCGTATTTGAAGCTGTTGTTTGAAAATAGCAATGCATTTGTCCTTACGTCTTTAAGGGAATTCAAAGCCAAAAAATTTCTTCATGTAGACATGATTATTAAAGCAATCATTTTCAGCTAACCAGATGCTCACAATAAATTGAGTTAGCACTACTTGAAGCTTAAAAATGTAGCCCTCAAAGATAATACGGCTAATCCTCAATGTATCACACTTTATTTTTTGTGTTTGTAGAATAAATAATATTATTCTATAGTTATTAAAACACAACAGAAAAGTATATAATATATTTATTACATACTTCTCCAACCAAATTAATAAGCCGAAAATTTTAATAGTTAATGTATTAAAAACATTAACTTTCTCGGATTTTTCCCTCTAAACTTCACCGCCTGCAATAACACTGCACAACAGAAATTTCTTGAACAGATAAGTAATCTCTAAGTTGATTATTAATATATTCATAAATAACATTTATCGATTGTGAGTTGTGAATATGCTGGCTGCACTTTAAATTAAAATCATTCCTTCAAATAGAACGAGAAGGAGAAGTACCGTTATTCACGCAAATTTAAGAGGCATAATATTTCATACTTAAAAATAATTAATCAGATTAAATATCATCGACATAAACGGAGGGGAAATCTGAATATCTTAGAGATCGCTTAGGACTCGGAATAAGGTCTGGATGCTTAAATGCGGTAAAGAGAATATTGAGTACACATAATTGATTTTTTTTTTAAATACCGAACCCTGACATTTACGAATTTTCATGAATCTTTTAATTGAATCAAATTAATGTTTCCACAATTGAACTCAACGCGAACATACCAGCGTCTTAATATTATATATAAACTATGTGTGTTTCAGGTAGCAGTTGCATTATGTCGTCTTAGAAGCAACGGAAAGAGGAAGTGTTTTTACCATTAAAACCTATTTTTACATAGAATTAGATTAACAGTGAGTTCAGTTAACAAATGAAACGCATGCGCACACATTTTCTTATAGCATCAGTTCCGACAAGTATGACAAATTTTGCATTATGTACCAACCGGGCTAAGTAGGGTCAGTTGGGGTAATTGTAAGAGCTTTTTCAATGATTTAACTTTTGATCCTTCCCTTCCTCTTGAATGCATTCAGAGATAAAATTGTGAGCATTATAGCCACTACTGTACTTCTTGTGAGTAAATGTGTACAAAAATTTTGACTTTATGACTATTTGTTAGCGAATAAGCTCGTGTTTACAATTACCATAGAAATCAGGGGTAATTGTAAACAGTGATTTATTTTCGAATAAGGTTGATGCAAATGGAAAATTGTTTCATACACAGTCTGCTTGAAGGCTTAAGAAGTTCCGGAGCAATGGTTCTCAATCTACGGCCAACAGCTCGCATGTGGTCCGTTGAGTTATGTTATGAGTCGGCTGAGATTATTTAACGAGAAATATCTTGCAAAAAATCAAGTAATGCGACAAATTTATGTAAATTTTGTCCCGCAGTGTATCAGTAGGTAAAGCTTGGATCCCACAGAACACTGAAAGAGTAGCACATCTGGCCGTGGTCAGTGCTTGGGAGGGTGACCACCTCCCGCGACCGATTACTATGAGGCCGAGTGCGCTAAAGGGAGCTGTGCACGTAAAATACGTGGTCGCTTCAAATGTCCACCACGTTAGAAATAATTTCCGCTGAGGGACCAACCTAGGTGACGATCTCTCAAGCGAACTCCCAGTACGAACTAAGCCCGAATGTCGACTGCTGGGCAAACTCCCAGTAAGATTTAATGTCAGTCATGTGTGTGAATATTTTGAGGATGGGCTAGTGCTAGGTTTTTTGACAAAAGACATAGACCCTTCCTTCCTCCAGTCATCCATTCAATTCAAAAACAAAGCAATAAGTTTTACTTAAAAATTTCAGTTTCTTGGAAGACGAAAAGTTTCCTTGAAGTACCTCAAAGGTTCCGTACCTTCCCACGCTTTAAAGAAAATTACGGATGCAAATGTGTTTACACATACTAAACTCTTGTCGGAAAAATTGCCAGGTCATAAATATCGTTGACAAATCGTTTTAGGGTAAGAAAAGATAATTACAAGTGAAACTAACATCTGTACTTGACAATAATGGGGATTTATGCAATAAACCGAGCAATATTTTTGACTGGTCACGGGATGTGCATCAAAGAAATACCGATTTAGCAGCCCACCAAGATGTTCCACCTTTCATCAGTTAACATCGTAAGTAACCTAACAAAGACAACAAGGACAAGGCTATCTCAGCAGTACAACAGATTTAAGTCGTTTTTGAGGTTTAACCCCTTTGGAGATCCGGTTTGGTCCTCGTAAATTTGCAAGTGAGTTAAACAAAAGGACGACACAGGAAAATAGTTTCGAAATTTCACGCTTGAGTTAAGCTCGTTGAATGCCTTACAAGGAAGATACCCATAATATTTTAGCATGTGAAATGTAATGCAGGATATATACGAGCGTATCATATTGTACTTCAGAAGTAAAAAAGTGAAAATGGCGGTTGTATCTTGAAGATGCAAAAAAATGCTGTCAACAAGGATTTTGGACACGAATAATAAATGGTTTGAACTCAACAGCTGCTGGGTGTGAATTAAAAACAAGATTTTCTCCGTTTCTCTTGCTTAACTCTTTCAAAATAAAAACATAAATTTCTTTGCTTTTTGTAAGCACTGTGAACAGTTAAGACATAATTAAATATAAGTAGACAATTTAAAGTCCTTTATTTGTATTTCCGTTCAATTACTTCTAATATAAATCCTGTCTTTCTCTCGCATGTACGGAAGTTATATAATTTCCTTATGTGCGAGGCATTTTTTGACAGGATTTATCTCATTAGTCAAATATTTAAGGATAGTCAAAAATGAATTTTAAAAGATTATAATTAAGTTGTTATCACTTCGAAACACTTGAAAATAACCACGGATTTGCTATGAATACGTAGAAAATAGCAGAAATTGTGTTTAGCAGAAAATGTGACGATTGCAAAAAAAAAAACAGTAGTTAGTTAATTTTGATAGGGAAGATTTAATACAGCGTTAAAAAGTAAATCCAACTTGTGTCATACTTTGGAAATTGCCTTACTCTAAACTAATAATATTGACCACGAAATGTTATGAATAAATTTTTCGTAAGTAGGTGTCACTACATTAAAATGAACACAACATTAAAAATCTGAACTGAAAACTAACTTTTATTTCGAAATTTTACTTTCATTCACAGATATATATGAATCTTCATGTCATTTTGTTTAGTCGCTGCTTCATAATTAAGTGTGAGAGGATTCTGTTTAGAAATATATAACTATCTCTCAATATTTTAGTTTATAAATCGCAAAAAAATATATGTAGCAACAAATTTTATCGAAAATGTTTCGTGTATTGAGAACCTAATTTTAGGTGTTTAGTTCAGTATAAAAAATTTCTTTAAAGTAAACAAACTGAAAAAAATTGCATTTTTATACTTAGTACCATTGCGGAATATCATATCATGAGAATAATCTTATTTTAGATCAGAGATTCACAAAATTGTTTTTGCACCGTTGATCACTTGCCATTTTTTTTTTCTCGAACCCTTCTCCTAGGGGTCATTCTAAAAGAAATCGATTAGTGTAGCATTTATATTTGAACCTACCAAAACAAGATGTTAAAGACACATCTAAGCTGCCCTAAAACAGTCGCAAGAAAGCAAAAATGCGTGTAAATGTCGCCTGACATTTGAAATTTAACTTTAAAACAAAATTTTAAAAATATTTCATTTGAAATTATTTTTGCTATCACTTTATAAGTCAGCATTTCGTATGGTGCCACTACCCCTGGCTGCAGTCTTGCTACTGATATCAAAATGTGAATTTTTACAAGTTACCAGCACAAAAAAAAAAAAAAAATAGATACCCACTTCAAATTTATGAGATATATTGCCCTTTACATAATAAGCATTAGTTAATTATTATATAAAAGAGAACCATGTAAGTACATTGACAAAATTTGTGCGTATATTGTGTATACGGTTATAACCTGCCTGAGTGAAAACCAGTTTCCCTGATCGTAGTTACATCTCACGCACTCCTAATTTTCCCTTTCTTTGACTTGGACCCTTTGCAGGTAGCAATATAGAAGTGTGAGACCATCATGTGTACTATTTTCGGAACCACTGCTTTTTATCAATAAGATTAGTGATTCAAACTTTACGGAAAATACACACCAATGGCGATTGATTTTGCAAACACAAATGTATGCTTTTGTTGAAATGGTGCACTAAAAAATTCTAGTTCAACCTTTCCCCAAAAAATGTAGAAATTTGGCTGCAACCAACATTTGATACTAAAGTTGACACATTATAATGGTTCCTAATTTCACATTTATGGTGAAACTACATCACTATAATGGTTTAACTTAGTTCCAAATGTTGGTTGCAACTAAGTTTCACCACTTTTTCCATCTTTTTGGTGAAAGGTTTAACTATAGTTTTTTACAGTGTAACTATTCACATAGTGTAGGTATTCATTATATACTTAATATTTTTACTCTAAATGTTGCTTGATTTAATTCATTTGCTCTAAAATATTTCAAAATAATTTAGAGTCGTAAATAAATCATTTCTAGAGTGCTACAATAAAATTGCACTCGCTTTCGAGTTTCCTGTGAATAATAAATTTTGCGTGAATACTTAGGGTAAAACAGTTTTTATCATTGAAATTGTTCTACGAACATTAAGAACGTATAATTTAATGAATTTATATCAATCGAAAAAGGTGTAAAATTTACTAAATTTTAAAATTTTCTGACAAGATGAAGGTAACTCACAAGGCTTCATAATTCCTTAAAAAATATATCAAAATAGTGCTTCAATTTCTAGTGTAATAACACAGACCTGCATTTTTAGGGTTATGTCATGTTTTTTAACTTTTGATTATTGATTCCTGTGTATTTTTTCACGCTAAAGTTGAATATGACATTAGTTTTTTTTCCCATATCACGTCAGGATTTTTTGCAAAACGCAATTTTCGAAATTTGTAATATGTTGCAAAACATCGAAAATATGAAACATAGACAGATTTTAAACGGTTTCTTTATTATAAAATGTATTTAATTTAATTTAATTTATGGCTCCTACTGTGCAATATCATAGCTAAGCACTTCAAGAATCCAATGGGGGAAGGGGGGGGGGCAAGAATTTAATGAAAACTGCACAAATACAGCTTAAGCTGTGCTTCTTCATAGCGGAAATAGGTACGCGTCAATTCCCATAGGACATTCCGTACACTTAAAATAATGTTATGAAAATTTAAATTGGTACTCGATAAAATTAAGTACAACGATCATGAGTGGACAATTTGTGGGGATCTTAAAGTTATTTCGATGATCTTAGGACAGCAAGGCGGACGGATACACAAAGTTACCTTGTTTTTTATATGAGTGGGATAGTAGAGACAGGCAAAATCATTGGAAGTGGAAGGATTGGCCAAAACGAGATTCATTAGAACCTGGAAAAAAAATGTACCCCAGAAAGCTCTCATAGATAGGAATAAAGTTCTCCTTCCACCTCTACATGTCAAATTGGGAATGATGATGCAATTTGTGAAAGTTTTATCAAAAGAAAGCAAATGTTTCAAATACATCTGCAACAAATTTCCAGCCTTATCAACAGCAAAACTAAAAGATTCTTTTCAAAGATGGTAATTTTGAGAAAGAAATGGAAGTTGTTGAAAAAGAAGCCTGGTCTACTTTTAAAGATGTAGCAATGAAATTTCTGGGCAACAAGAAAGATCCGAATTTCAAATCGATCGTTGAAAATATGCTGCAGAAGTACCAAAATTTAGGCTGTTCCATGAGTTTGAAGGTTCATTTTCTAAATTCACATTTGGATTACTTTCCTGAGAATTTGGGTGCTGTTAGTGAAGAGATGGGTGAGAGATTCTATCAGGATATCGAAAAAATGGAAAATCGTTATCAAGGAGTGTGGAATACTTCAATGATGGCAGACTATTACTGGGTGCTGCACCGCGATGAACCAACAAGGTCATATGCACGGAAAAGCATGACTGGTCAAAAGAGACAACGACACAAATGAAAGGTGACTTTTTTTACATACATCATCATTAAGACTGGTTAAAATTAAATTTAAAGTTAAGTACATAAAATTGAGTGTATCAATATAAAATTTCTTGTACCAAAATTAATTTGTTACATTTAGGCTAATTTTGTGGTAGTTTTCATTAAATTTTTGCCCCCCCCCCCTTTTCTCCAATGGACTCTTGATGTACTTGGCTATGATATTCTATAGTATAAGCCATAAATTTAATTAAATTAAATACATTTTATAATTAAAAAAAAAGTTTAAAATTTGTCAATATGGTTCATATTTTCAATGTATTGCAACATATTACAAATTTTGAAAATTGCGATTTGCGAAAAATTCTGACGTGATGGGAAAAAATAACGCCATATTCAGATTCAGCGTGAAAATATACATAAGAATCGACGATCAAAAGTTAAAAAACATGACCCATGCAGGCCTGTGTAATCGTAAAATATCCTCTATGCTATCAATATCACCTTGCATAATTTATTTCTAAGAAATAAAGCATGTGCTTTAAAGAAAAAGAAAAGGGGGGGGGGGGGTAGAGAGAAGAGTATCCATTAAAAAAAAAAAAAAAAAGAAAAGATATTTAAAAAAACCTTGTCTAGAGATAAAATATTGCAAAACGAAAGGACGAGGAACATACTGCGGGAGAAGCAAAAAAATATTAAGTGTAAAACCACAAATAATAAAAAGTGTAAAACCACATACAAATGATATGTGAATAAGTGTACTTAACTCTATCACAAGTGTGCGTACGTTATAAGCATAAACGATTCAAAATTATGCATAAATATTCTGTGATGATTGTTTGAAAACAAGAGAAAGATTGAGTAAACTTACATATACCATACTAAAAAACTTATCAATATTAAACAGCCGTGCATTTATTTTTAAGATTTATCTACTGGTCAAACTATTTTGCAAAGGTTATAAATTCGTGAATAATTCACTAAAAATGAAGCCCATTTTTCTATTGAACGCAAACTGTATGTTTATTTATATTTTAGAGTTTCTGAGAAAGTTTAAAGTATGCATTTTTTATGCATTTTTTCTCGCTTTAACTCTGATTTTATCCATTTATTTATTTTCACATTTTTGAAGCACCGAACTCTTACGCTTCCAAATTCCCACGAATTTCCTATTGACTAAAGTGATTGTTTCTTGAATACATTTATTGGTTTAAAATTTACACCCTTAATTTTCTTAGACATATAAGTAAAATACCAATAGAGCTTCTGATTTGTCTTTCCATACAGCACTCCTCACTACATTTGGGTATGTAATACTCTAAATCGATACATTCTTGTCATTCCTAATTCTAGTCGATAAAAACTCGTTTTGTTTGCAAAATGTGTAGTTCATATGTTGCATAAAAATTAATTTCCTTAATCATGTGTGAAAATAAATTTTAATGCTTTTATATTCCTTATAAATATCAGAAGAACATTTATAAGGAAAAAAAAAGGTACACTTTATGAAACATGTACCAGAAAATTAATTTTAAGTCATTCTAAACTTCTTCCAAGAAAAAAAAAAGTAAACTATTTTATTATAAAGCACTCTGTAATCTTCGTATAATTTCAGTTAGCTGATATATTTATCAGAAAATAATAAATTTCAAGCTGTGGATATATCTATCTTGCTCAGTCCAGGAAAAAGTGGACAATTGATTGTAAAAAAAAATTCCCTTAAAATTACTAAATTTTTGATGATTAATTCTTCAAGGCCTACATTTTAGTATTTTCAAAGAAAATAATCAAAATGTCATCAATAACATTTTTATTTTAACTAATGAAATGATAACATGTGCAAAAGAAACATTCATCTAAAATTCTTTCATGTTTCACGTCTTGTATAGAGCAAAAGATTTATTTTACACTGCTCAAACTTCATACACCTGAAATGGAAAGTATAATGAAAAGAACCTATCATATAGAGCACATTTACCGCTTTTGATTACCAAAAAACTTAAATTTAATTACAATAAGTTATTATGTCACGCCCGCAGCCAAAAAGTGAAATTCATATATTTCCCAAGAAAACGATAGAACTATTTGTAATGAAACTTCTAATCTAAAGGTAGTTTAGTAGGATGTATTTTACTGCCCATGAATTTTTTTTTTACATATACAGTAAAACCCCGTTATACCGAGCCTCAGTATACCGCGGAATCGGATGTACCGCGGTGACTATAATGTCCCCCGACGTTTAAACCACCCTTTAATATTGCCATTTAAAGGTGATTCCTTATTTACCATTGTAAATAAAGCCAGCCGGAGCACACAAATATTCTAGCCAAAGAGCATCCATCCCTTCACCAGACACACTAACAAATAAAGCATTATTGTGATAGGCGTGATGTAACCTTTTTCATGCTTTTTCTGTCTTTCAACCCAGGACATATAGCTTGATTTCAAAATCGGGTGCAATCGCCCTCACTTGTTTCTCTTGACATGGGCGGAGCTCAATCTGTCAAGGACGGTTCAGTTCAATTCTTAACTATTTCATTTTCAGAAGTCTAGTTATGCGTGTGTAACTTCTTTTATAGCTCGATCAACCTTTGCATTTGCATTACAGATTCTTTAACATTCCTGAAAAGTAAACATATTCTCCAGTGAGAAGTGCATTCCTCCCCTTCCAAATCTAATTTTTTCTTAAAACCTCTCCCCCTTCACAATCCCATGTTGATAACATAAAGAGATTTTTAAGCACCTTTTTTCTCGGAACACCGTTGGTTTATAACATATCGCTCTATAGACTGATTGCGCAGCTGAGATGTGTGCTTCTTGCACAGCAATTACAGTGAATAAAATGGCAGCAAAGAAGAAAAGAAAAATTTACTATGGGAGAAAGAAAAGTTACGTGTAACATAAAGTTAAAAATAATGCAACAAAAGCGAGTATAATTTTCGTGAATATGGTTTCGCGGTATAGTTTCAGTACACCGCGGTTATGTTATAACGCAGGTGCTAAACATGCCCCCGCCCCCCTCGACACCCGCATTTTAACGGGGTTTTACTGTATCTTTAAAATATAGTTATTTTACTCTGCGATGTGACATTTTTTAGTTGCGGGCGTCACGTTTATACAATATCACATCAGCAGTGCAATATGAGATGAGATCTAAGCGGCTTATTGAGCTCATTCACAGTTAACACTCTTTATAGCTCTTAATAATCTCCCTAATAAAGTACACCATTATTAATAGCTTCAGATTATATGAATCATAGAAAATATGTAGATACCAATGGATATTCTCCCTAATAGTACGAGATCCGGCTGCAGAATTCTGTGCTCATCGAGTGTTTGCTAAAATCTAAATTTTTAAGCATATTTATGATTTGGAGAATATATATCTACCAGGTTGCCTTTCAAAATGTGGTCGCTAATATTTTTAATTAAATTATTGTTAATTGATTTTTCGGAATAAAATTCCTTCACTTGTTTTTTAAATAAAATATCGTCCACTTCACGGCAATATAGATAAAGACTCTGAAAAATCACGGTTGCCGTTGAGCACTTAGCCGCACTTCTTCGCAGCCAGGTGTAAACAGGTATGATTTTGATGCATTTATACGTTCATAACGTACATTTGGTATTTATATATCAAATTAAAGCTAATTTTTTTCTGTTTATTGGTGATATACGGTTGCCTAATTAAATCTGGCCGCAAATAAGAGTTGCTGGTTGTTAAAAATGCCAGCTGTACGACGCTTTAAAGCCATTGCGCATGCGTCAAATGATAGTGTTCTCAACTGAACAGATTGCACCAGCTAATTCCGGACAAGTCGACATAGAAATCATTGATGGTTTCCATTATTTGTATCAAATTGGCTCTACTTTGCCACAAACATTTGGAAAAATAGCAGAATCGATATTGATAAAACTTTGTTCAAAAAATGCTCAGGAAGTACATATCATATTTGATAGATATTTAACGCCTTCTATTAAAGATTGCGAACGACAAAATCGAGAAGGAATTGATATTCCATACACAATTAATGGCCCTTTGCAAACAAAAACCAATGATTTTTTAAAAAGCTTGAAGAATTTTCGTTTCAAAGAAGCCCTGGTAAAATTCTTAGCTAACCATTGGGCCGATGATTCTTTTGCTACAGTATTAGGAAATAAAAAAATTTATATTACTGTTGGAGAAAAATGTTTTTCATATTGTTTTGCTGGATATCTTGTAGTGAAAACTGAAGAAACTGAATTAGCATGTAAACATGAAGAAGCTGATACAAGAATTGTTTTCCACATAAGTAAAGTACCCGAAAATTAAAAAATTTTGGTGAAAACAACAGACACTGACGTTTTAATCATTTTATTAGGTAATATGCATAAATTTCCTAATTTGCAAATTTGGTTGGCAAACAATCCATCAAAAAAAATTAATAATAAGGATGAAGTTTACATAAACTGTACGGACTTATCAATAAAATTAGGCGCAACTTTATGTCTTGCTCTTCCCGCTTTTCACGCATACACGGGTTGCGACTACACGGCTGCATTTTTCAACAAAGGGAAAGTTCGGCTGTTGAATGTATTTATTAAGCACCCAGAAATTCAACAAGTTTCTGCATCTTTGACTAATTCCAATGACATCTTTAATGAAACCGAAATTGATGCAATCCAAGAGTTTACGTGCCTTAAGTATGGACTCCCAGAGTGTCGAAGTGTAAATGCCGCAATATTTTTATTATTTAACAAAATGTACGCTTCAAAACAAAATAATGAAAAATTTATGAAAAGAATTAAAGGTTTCGACTCAGCGCACATTCCACCGTGCTGGAAATCTTTGAAACAAAAATTGTTGCGGACAATCTTTGTTAATTCGATGTGGTTAAATGCCACTGAGCCGGATTGTATCAAGTTCAGCGCGGAAAATAATGGCTGGCGGCTATCAGATGGGTTTCTAAAACCAACATGGTTCCTGGGAGACTCAACTCCAACGCAAGTTGAGAGTGCGCTATGTGATTCGATGAACAAATCTTCCGATAATGACGACGATTCTGATATTTGGAACGATGAAAGTGGTAGCAGCGATGATAGTGTGAGTGAAAGCTCTGATGGTTCAGATTTTTAAATAAGAGTTACGGAAATATAAGATACATATTTTAAATTTTTAATTTGCTTAAATGTTTAATTAATATGTAACAGGCGATTGAATACTTGAATAAAACATAATATTTTTTCAAACAGTACTTGCACAATAAAATTAGATTTAATTAGGCAACCGTATATCACAATAAACAGAAAAAAATAGCTTTAATTTGATATATAAATAACAAATGTACGTTATGAACGTATAAATGCATCAAAATCATACCTGTTTACATCTGGCTGCGAAGAGGTGCGGCTAAGTGCTCAACGGCAACCGTGATTTTTCAGAATCTTTATCTATATTGCCGTGAAGTGGACGATATTTTATTTAAAAAACAAGTGAATGAATTTTATTCCGAAAAATCAATTAACAATAATTTAATTAAAAATATTAGCGGCCACATTTTGATAGGCAACCTGGTAGATATATATTCTCCTAATCATAAATATGCTTAAAAATTTAGATTTTAGCAAACACTCGATGAGCACAGAATTCTGCAGCCGGATCTTAGACTATAAGCTTCTTAAAGATAAGTTCAAATGTAAAATACTGCATATATTTTCAAACGAGTGAGCAGCGCAATTTAAAATTAGGCATAAAATCTTTTCCCGAACCCACTTAGCGATGTACTAAGGCATTCAGGCAATGTGGTCCTTCTTCCTCGGAAAAGGAGTAGGCGTAATGGCAAAGAAACTTATTTTTACAGTAGTTCTTAGAAAATCAGCAGTAGTGGGAATAGCTTCTGAGTTAGCAAAATCTGGGAAAGTTCCTGGAAGGGAATTAAAAGACTGGTAAACGATGGACGGAAGTAAAAGCTATTTAACACATCCAGAGCATGTTCTACATCATACCTGTCAAAGTAGGAGCTACTAATGACAAGTTAGTAAAAATAGCAAGGGCAATACTGGTTGATCAGAAGCAAAGTGCAAAGTAAGATGAACTTTAAAAAATATTGAAAGAGAAATTCGGATACTTATATAGCAAAGTGAAAGTGTGTGCACTGTTAAAAATTTCCGTAATAAAATATAACCATTATTTTATTGTTATTTTACCATACTTAATTACAACAGTTGAATAACAATTAAAAAGATGGTACTCAAACTGCTGATTGTGAAAAAAGTCGTTTATTCTCTGTTTCTCCTAAAGAACGTTTAACTAACCGTAATTTACAAGCGCCACTAGGTCTCATAGTCAATAAGAATCAGGCGTCCATCTTGGTTGTTGAACCTTACCGTCGTACGTTGTTGTTAAAATATGAATAAAGATTTATCAGTTCAAATCTGCATGTGTATATAAACAAGAAGTTCCGTCTAGAACTATACGAGCCTACTTTCCCGTATACACCAAATTCAAATTTATAATCTAGCTATCTCTTTCTCTCTCTTTCTTATTTATCTTTAGTTTTAATTATTGAAAATATACCTTTTTCAACGGATAATACATATTCATTCACTCACTCATTCATTCTTTCATTTATTCAGCCATGCATTTATTCATTCATTCGTTACCTCATTCAAGTGTTTATTCATTCATTTACGCATTCATGTATTTATTCACTCATTTATTTATATTTTCATTTATTCAATAATTTATTCATTCATTCTTTTCCTCATTCATTTATTCATTGATTTATTCTTTCACTCTTTCATTTATTCATTCATTCATTATTTCACTCATTGAGTCACTGAGAAATATCCTTGAAAATCCCGATCAAAAAATTTCATAGCAAAATAGGCTCGTAAGTTCTGGATAAACTTTCTATTTCTACATGTTCTACGTTATAAGAGCTTTCCGATAAAGTTTGTTCCAAGCAAATCGGTCCGTTAGATCAGGATTTATATAGGGTTGAAATTTCCCCGTAAGCTCTGTGTTAATTTTTTGAACTGTTCAAAAATGAACAAAAACTGTTCAAATCAATATTTCACGCCGAGAACTCCTTTCAATAAGCTTGCAATAGGAACTTGGCTCTTGTGCCCAGAGTTTACAGAATTTGCTTCAATTTTGTCCATAGGCGCTAATGTTAAAATTCTTTGAACTGTTCAAAATTGAACAAAAAATTGTTCAAATCAAAAAGTAAAATGTAGAAATGAGATGTCCTCGCCGAGATCTTTCGAATGGAAAAAGAATTTTTCCAATCGGACAATTCGTTCAAAAGTACCGACTTCTAAAACTATGTTTAAAAGTCGCATCGATGTTTTTTTAAGAATTATTTTATTTTTCACTTTTTAGCGCAATTTATAAGTTGAAGTCGGTTCTATTTTTTTATAAAAATTATTTTATTATATAAATGTACATTGTTTATTATGTTGCCCAATCTTTACTATTGCTTGTCATTAGAATGCGATTGATTATATATTATGATGCATTTTATATTGTGCAAATATTAATTAAATTGTGCTTATCGATTTTTTTATTAAAAAAATTTAATAGTTATACGAAGGCATATATATGGATCAATAAGAAATAATGAAAATTAGTAAGGAAAGAAATTCAAATTATTTATTATTCATGCATAGAATCGAATTCTAACCATATTTCAAGAACATATTTATTTCTATGGATGAATTAATGAGAATAAGTTGGCAGTAATATTTGTCCTATTCTTCATGCTTAAAATATGACTTCAGTACAATGCATTATAAATTGTAATTATTCACATATTTCAACATTTTTATTGTATGTATGTATATTTTTTATTTATTTATTTATAATTTTATTTATTGAAACCAAAAAGTCTAGTTTTTCTTTCGGGGGGGGGGGGGGGATAGATCAGATTCTATGATAAGATTAAATTTGATTCTATTATAAGAATAGAAACTTGATTTTTATGCAAATTTTTTATAACTCGGCTATATGAAGAGCTTGGTTCCAAGTTCCCCAATTTAACGTCCTTATTGTTCTGCACGTTTTTGAAGCAATGATTTCTTGGAAAATATAAAAAATAGTACGAAAATATATCTGCTACTCCAAGTACACTTAAAAGCTTTTCAAAATTTTGAACATCCTTTCAGAGTCTTTGCAAAACTCTTGACTTTTAAAACTCAGGGAAAAGTTTTAATTTTCAAGATCACTATAAGTAAATAATAATAATAATAAGACATTCTTTTTTTTCCAAAACAGATGAGTCCATATAAGTATCTACTCAAATATGTATTACATGTATAGCTTTGCTGTTAATCGATCATGGAAGTTACACATTACATCTTCTCAAAAATTTTCAAAATGCTCCAAATAAGTCTTTAATTATTTTATCTATAGCATTGTTCTCAAACAAATATTAAAATTAAAAGTTTTAATCAAGAACTGGATTTTTATTTGTTTTTTTACAACGGTAAAAATGCTCAATTGAAATTAAGTGTATTATATTCTTTATGTATGAATTGCATAAATAATTATTCTCTTTTTTTTTCACTGCATTTTCATCTATTTATTTATTTTTTTAAAAACATTTTATAATGTACTTGTTTAAATGTTATGATCAACTACCTAATTCAGTTGCAATAGAACCTTCTATTGTAACAAAATTAAAATTTCATAAATTCGATTTCGATTTAAGATATGAAAGTATTTAAAGTAGTATTTCGTAATCGAAATTTGACGCATTGCCTGTGGTACAATTTGGCTAAGTACGCGAGTTTTCTCGACTTTTGCAACTGGTCTTATAGAAAAAATATTTTTTATATGGAAATGCTTAAAATTTCTTCTTTTAACACTTCTTTATATATTATATATATTCCATTTAATTCGATAATAATAATAATAATAAAATTTAAAATAAGTGATGACACGCAATCATAATTTTACTACATTTATAGATTGCAGAAATAATGTTTTATTTTTTTTGCACAGCACGTTTGCAAATTTGTAAAAAATAATTGTTTTTTAAGCGAAGTTTCATTTTAGACTAAAATAATTAAATCATTACTTTAACGAAAATTCTGTTCATTTGTGTAACAAAATTTTTCTTTTAAAATCCCTACAGTTAGGGGAAAACCACTTTAATAAAATAAAAGTTTTAAGTTGCTGCTCCGTTAAAATGTTCCTAGACTAACCAGATATCAAAAATAAATAATATCACTTAATTTCCTATTGTTTTACTGCACCATAAAGTAAGAGTGAAAAAATAATGTAATAAATGAGTCATATTATTAAATATTAAAAAAAATTCAAATGATTTTTTAAAAAGAACAATTTTTACCGCTTTTTAACGCAATTTACCAAGCGTTAACACGTAAAACATCGTTTTCCAATAGCAAATAGGTAGTGCCCTCTAGCGGCGTTTTCGTTGTCAGCCGGAGAAAATCGTTGCCGGTAGGGTAATGGGTTTCGCGTCATTTCGGAAGGCATCTAGTTAAAGAGGTTATGGGTTGATACACCATACATCCGAGGTTCGATTCCCTCTCGCTTCGTTTACGGTTTCTATGCCTCGAAGATTATACGCCTCGAAATGGTTCAAAAGCCGTAAAACTTGCATTTACAGTTTTGAAACCATTTATAATAGTTATGAAACCGTAAACTTTTGTATTTACGGCTTCTTAAGCAAGCTGATTTGAAATGGTTTAGGTCCCGTAAAGATAGAAAAATGTTCCAAACCGTACATTGAACGGTGAATTAGATGGACAGACTGCTGCCGGCTATTTAACCGTAATTTCATGTTGAAATTTCTAACAGCGTGTATTTTTTTTTTTTGTGTGTGTCACACCTGCAGCTTGTATAAATTATTATTTTTTTTTTTTTATTTAGATATATATATATTTCTCTAGAAAGTTGTCACTACATATTAAGATACATGAAGGGACGTCTTCGTAAATGATTTAAGTGTCAAATTTTCGAAGCGGTACATTTTTACACCGTGGGTCTATGTTTCGTCATTAACCGGCGTGAGAAGTTTTAAAATGTGGGGTTAATCATGGAATTTGATAAAGGAATAAAGAAGATATCGTGTAGCGACAAAAACAGGCTGGAGTAATAATATATAAAGATTTATCAGAAAATTGATTTTAACTGTTACCAATGTTACTCTAGCTTTTTTTATTAAATTATAATTATTCATTTAAATAAAACAATTTCTGGAATGTTCGTTGAATAAAATTGAGTAAGATACTGAGATTCCCTGAAACATGTACCAGAATATTTATTTTAATTCTGGCAAAGTTTTGTCTTAGAGGTTTTTTTTTTTTTTCTTTTTTTAGATTTTTTTTTTCAATAAAAACCATTTCTGGAATGTTCAATTCCAAAACGTTCAGTAAAATATCTGCGTTTTAGGAATTTTTTTTAGAAAGTTAAGCTTAGACTCAAGTCAATCTCTGGAGTTCAAATTAAAAATAAAAGAAAAAAATGTAAACAATTTGAATATAAACCATTACTGTAATCTATAATAAAAATATAATTTCACGTTAATTTAAAGCACAAAGGAGCATTAAAATGCAGACATATGTTTCGGGATTGCTTGGAATCCCTTTTTCAATGCGACAGGGAGCTTTTAGATGCAAAAACATCCAAATGGCTCCTTGTCGCATTGAAAAAGGGATTCCAAGGAATCCCGAAACATATGTATGCATTTTAATGCTCATTTGCTCTTTAAATTAGCGTGAAATTATATTTTTATTATAGTTTACTTGCACAAAGTTATTTTTTTTTTTTCATTACTGTAATATTAGATCAAAAAAATTCAGTAAAATATCCCAATTATAAGAAATATTTTTTTAGAAAATTGATTTTAGGCTTTCGCCAATCTTCGTCGTGAAACTAAAAAGGAAAAAAAGATAAACAATAATTTGAATAAAACCATTCCTGGAATGTCCGATGATAGTCAGGAAAGATATTGAGACTACGTTTAATTTCGTTGCTTCTGGAGTATTCAATCAAAAATCTTTCAGCAAAATATCTGAATTTTAGGAAACATTAGTTAGAAAATTGATCTTAGGCTTTGGCCAATCTTTGAAGTTAGATTAAAAAGGAAAAAACTGTAAACAATAATTTAAATAAAGCCATTCCTGGAATGCTCGATGATAGTCAGGAAAGATATTGGTGCTAGGTTAAATTTCGTTGCTTCTGGAATGTTCAATCAAAAATCTTTCAGCAAAATATCTGAATTTTAGGAAATATTTGTTAAGAAATTGATCTCAAGCTTTGACTAATCTTTGGAACATTCATAGAATGTTCGATGATAGCTAGGAAAGATATTGGGGCTTCGTTAAATTTCGTTGCTCATGACCTAGTTGCAAATCAAAATGCATAAAACGTATCGAGGGAACACGGCAGTTTTATTATCGAGATAATACTCTTATATCAAAACCGTTGGACGGAAACCAGTTTTGAAGCAAATGCGTGAAAAGGGAATAATTAAGAAAAAGCAATTATATGGACGTGCACTACAAACAATAAAATCGTTTTTTTCTGGAAACCAGGGCATTGAATTTAATACACAGGCTGCGCAGTTGTTATGCTGTAAACTTTTTTCTTTTTTACACAGGAGGAGGAAAACAAAATTTTTTGTCGAAAAAGTTTTGAACGTTTAATTCATTCTGCGGCAGGAGTTCTTTATTAATGGATAATAATAATGAGTACACAGAAATGGCGAAGCTGAATCGAATGAATAAATTAAACTTTCAAATTCCAATGAAGATTTATACATACATACATATATTTTAATTAAATTCTAAAATTAAAAAATATTTTTGTTCGAATGGCAATGAACTTGGTATTTTTTCATCTTTAATTAGATCAAACTATAGTTTATGTATCACACAAAGCCAAAAAATGGTTCAAATGAAAAATAATAGAATACACAATAATTATAGATAAGAACTTAGATACATGCAGGGACGGACTGGGACCCCTAAAAGGGCGGTGGACCAGCAAGCCAAAGGGCGGCAACCTTCACTTTAAAAAAAACTATAATAATGATAATAGTAGTAATAATGAAATTAAATCAGCGTGGACGCATGAGGTTTTAATGCCTCCTTTGGAAAACTTGGGCTCCTAATATCAGTCAATCAGTTATAGAAGAACAAACGCTACTTCAGGCTTGGGAACATAACTTCATGGCATAACTTAGCTTGTTTTGCATGAAATGCTTCTGCTGCAGTCTTATTTGAAATTTTGTTTTAACTGGAAAACATGGGCGACTATTTTAATTTGTGTAGTAAACTTGTAACTAAATGCACAAGCAGACTTTTGCTTTGAAATCTTTGATTCCTTGTGTGACAATAATATCACCTGTCATTCTCACTTAGATAACCATAGTTTGTTTTAAAAGGAGCAATTTAAATACTTTAATTGCTACGCATTACTTTTTCTTACCTTTTCAAAAAACAAAAATATTTAATTTGCCTTTCTTGTTTTTTATTTATTTTCTTGCTTAGACCAAAACTTTTAAAACTTACCAAGAGTAGTGGTTACATTATGATATGTTATAATAGTGGAACAAAAATTTTATAATGCAATAATAAAGTGCAAAACGGGACAAGTTAGAAATCAGCGATCATGTCAAGCAAAGCCCTAAAAATACTGAAAAGAAATTCAGGCAAGTGATTGCTCATGTCGGAAGTATAACTTATGCAATGACAAAGAAGGCTTAGCTGATTGAATGAATACATAATTTGTAATAAACAGATAAGTTAACTGCAAAAAAAAATTCAGGATTATATTAAAATGCAAGGTTGTTCTTACTTTTTATGTTTGTTCGATTCTTTTTTTTTCTTTCTTTCTTAAATAGATGGAAATAAAATTATTGTTAATTTATACAAGAACAAAGAAATCTACAACGAAAAGAAAAATTCATTACTGAACGTTTGTGTAATATTTTTTGTTTATTTTCCTTAAATGTTTCTACGCACGTTAAAATTATTTTTAGGCACCTGGAGATAGTCACCACATTAACAAACTTTACCCAATCATTGAGAAAAAGAAAGTGAAGCCATTTTGTTCAAAGAATCAGGCACCTTAATGAAGTACTTGATCTGAGTTCTTTCTTGTTATTTAGAATTTGAACAATAACTGATTTGAGAAATAATTTTTAGCTGGATTTTCGAAGGAAAATTATTTACATAAGAGTGCTTTCTATTATATTTTCTTTTTGAATCATTAACATTGCAGTAAACATGTGCATTCGCAAAAAAATATAGTTAAATTTTTTTTCCCGATAGTGCGAAAAAGTTATGGAGCGGTATGAGAAAAATGTGTACGAATTTTTTAATAAATCAATGAATATCGCTCGGTTCCACTTTCTGGTTGAAATATGCAAAATTCTCAAAAGTTGGAAATAAAGTGTGATAAATGTAAGTACAAAATTTTAACATTAATGAATGAATATCTTAAACTTTGAGGCCTGTATATGAACAATTAGCCAAAATAATGCAAAATTTTTCATTTTAGTATATTTCATATTTTTGAGTCTTTCTTCGCGCGGGAAAAGAAAGAAAAAACATACGTTCAAGATTTAAAATAAATCGATGAATAACTTTCGGTACCACATTGAGATTCAAATTTTCGATATTATGTATCTGTAGAAATAAGTACATTTCAAATTTTGTACGTATTGTTTCTATGTCAGTCCACAACTTTTACGCATTATCGGAAAACAATTTATTCAAAAGAAAAAAAAAATTCTTACACACCATCCCAATTACGTATGTAAATTTATTATTTCATTTATTTTGCTTTACATCAGCATTTAAATATTACGCCATTGCAATATTATTTTCGCGAACCCCTATCTACACCACGCAAACCAATTCGGGTTCGCGAACCACCGTTTGGGAAACGCTGATTTGGAATAATGGTTAAAGCAGTTTTATTGATGAATAAACAAATATTTAGCATATTAGTTGCGTAAGTGACACGTTAGAAATTATGCGTAAATAAATATAATACTTCTATTTCAGTTATTTCAAATATAGTGCAATAATCATATCGATTGATTGTTGTAAAACATTAAACTTGTGCAAAAATAATAATAATAACAAATTTCAGGCAAATTTTCAATTTTTTATAAAAATCATAATTTTTTAAAAATGATTTAAATTACTGATTTAAAACACTTTAATTAAATCACCGAACCCTGTTTTCTAATTGTGTGAAATTAATGTATGCAATAGCTTTACTTTTAAGATAGTTGCGGTAAAAATTTATGTGCTATTTTTTGTTATCAATATAAATAAATAAAAATAGAAACAATAGTTAAATTATATTAAAATTAGACACACAATCTTAAAATAAAAATAGCTAAAATCAGATTTGAACTGAGTCAAATAAGTCTGTGTTGGAGTGAAATCCCAATTCTGAAACAAAATGAAAACAAATTTGACTCAAAATAAAGTACCGGAGCAGAGTTCCATCTAATAGAAAAGTGCAGAAACGCCTTATCGACCCCACTGTATCCCTGCATATGAGAAAATTTTAAAACTAAATGAAATGCCCTATGAAATAAGTTTCGTCTAATGAGAATAAAAACAGTTCAATTTTGGAATAATAAAGATTTTTTTTTTATTACTGATTACCATTCGAAGCGTCGTGTCACTTGGTTATTGAAATTTAGGACATGAATCACTTTTTCAAAAATAAATGAATGTTTCTTCTGTAGTAGCTGCGTCCCTGCGTTTTATGTTAGCTGAACATCTCCCATATGCTTTTTCAAATTTGAATATAGCTCTTATGTTCGCGTCTGTCTGCGTGTGTACGTACTCCCTCCGCCCAGCCCCCCTCCCCCGGCTCCGCCCAACATCACAAAATAAAACATGTTATAAGGCATAGGGTCAACAAAACTTCATACACATTTTTCAATGTTACTCACAAGCAATGATTCCCACACTGTGCGCCGAGGAGCTGAGAAATCTTCACAGGGCGCCTCGAAATTTTGCAATAAACTTTAAAAATAATTATAAGTTTGCTCATTATGCAGCTTTAGCAATACTTCGCAGTGCCCTGTAATAAAAAAGAGGGTTATGCAATGCAGGTACACTATTTTCATACGTTACTTATGACTAGCAGGGGTGCCCACCCTTTCAGAGCGTTCGTGTGATCCCCTAAAAAATTACGGAGCACCTCAAAATCGACAACCCAACAAATTGGCCAAAAAGTAGACCAAGCCCCCTACGAAAAACTCTCAGTGGCGCAGTCTGCGCCATGACCTCCCCCTTCCTGGTGAACACCCCTGTGACTCATGAATGTAAGCTGTGTCTAGTCAAACTTTCATTTAGAGAAGGGAATCTTTATTCCTCCCGAGGGGCGCCTCGGCTCGCGAATCCTGGTAGACCTATAGACCAGCAGAACACTTATGTTCTCGACTGTTCCCTCACCGCTTCCCCCGAGCTTTACCAAAACGTTTCCCTGAAGCATATATACGTCCTAAAGCGTCCACAAATGTGGTTTTGCGTGGGAAAGTCGTTTTTACCTTTCTTTTAAAGCAACATTTTGTCGTCACGGATTAAAAGCAGATTTTTTCATTTTATTTCTCTAACTGTAAATTTTTAGGAGGGAAAATGTCGCAAATATTTTTTTTTTTTTTTTTTTTTTGAGGCGTATAGATGAAAGGGCGCACCGGGACACGTCCCGGTGTCCCGGTGGGCCAGTCCGCCCCTGGATACATGTAATTTCAGCCAAAGCAAAAATAATAGCTAGAATTGCTATAGAAGATAATGAGTGAAGAAATTAAGTTTAAGATATTTGATACAGATACTGTTTACATTAAAGTGTAAACTATAAAACTATATTTATGCAGTATGAACTAAGTTTTGGAAAAAAGCTAACAAATTCGTACCGAAATCAACGTAGACAAAGCAGGTAATTTTGATGCTTATGAAAAATTGTAATACTACTTGTAAATGGCAAAGTCGATGTCTGCCTCCTCTCGGACGTTTTTTCAAAATAAGTGTAAAACATAAGTGAAAAGAGAAAAAACATTTGACATTTTAAAGAAAAGTACTAATTTTATATGCCACTAAAATATGCATAAATTTGCATTATTACGTTGAATCGATTGTAATATCGGCTTGAAATTTATCATTTGAAAGGTAACCTTCGCATCACTACAATTACTAATTTTGGTTAAAGCTCATAGAAGTTTATTATATCATATTTTTATTATATCACGTTTTAACTGAGGCGCATTATTGTATGCTAAATATGCAGAACACTACTGAAAATTCACTAAACTGCGGTATATTTGTGCTCTGCAAATTCATATTTGTAATGAAATGTACCATTCAAATGTGGTAATTTTGAAAACTTTCCTCATGGTATTCAAATTTTAGAAATCATTACAAATACCTCTAGTATATCTTGTAACTCTGAAACACGTGTATGCACTTTGCATAGCATATTGTGTTAAACTGTGTTCGGTTTGTCAATGACGCTAAAGCCAGCGCAAATATAATCATTTCAATTTATAGGTCAGATAATTAGACATTTAGATAAAAAGACTTTTTATTAGATGCCCCTAATTACATTAACTCCTTCACCCTCGTTATCCTTCAAAAGTAGCTTACAAATACGCTAAAAAAAGCTATTCCCCTTTCTTTGAAACTTATTTATTTCTCGACTAGTAAAAATTAGCTCATTTTTGATCATTAGTTAAAGTATTATTAGTTTTTGTTACGCAACTGTAAAGTGGCCAGAAATTGAAGTGAAATAAAGAGCATAATAAAATAATTAGGCGAACAATTGCTGACGTTTTATTATGTTATGTTTGTTACTGTTTCAATCATTAAGGGGCGCGAAATTAAAGTGAGATAAATAAGAGCAGTGTTTCCCAACGTGGGGCCCACGCCCCACGGGGGGGCAATTTGATTGTTAAGGGGGGCAATTCAAAAATGGAATCGACACGAGTCGCCCCTTTCGCTCCGAGCTATTTAAATGCAGTGCTAGATTTCGGTGCCAAATTCAATGAAAAAATCAAATTCTTAAATAATTGCGTTAAATAATTATCAGGTATAATTTCGCTAGACGAAACCAAAATATCAACTGGGTATTTGGCGTCGTCAAGTAAACTTCACTGCGGCAGGCGGCAGTCTTGCGCTGCAGATGGTGCACCTAGACAATGCCACCTAAATAGGGGAGCATTGACCTAGAGTCAGCGAGAGTAGCGTCAAAGCGGTATCATTTTCCTATTGGTGGAAGGTTTGAACCCTCCGCCCGAGGTAGTGCCTTCTTTCGTCCCATAGCTTTAACGTGGAGACGATTAAATGCCATGAAAAAACACGGGAATCCGTAAAATTAAAGGCAAATACATTTTAAAAATCTTTTATTATTGTTCTAAAATGTTTAAAATATAGGAATGTAGCTTTATTTTGGGCCATATACTCCTATTTATTTAATTATTTCTTTGTTAAAATAAGTGCATGCTTTCTTAATGCTAATATTCCATGTTGACCCGCTATTTTTGGCCCTAATTGTCATTTTCCCTAATAAATAAATAGCCAGTATCCTAAAGTAATTAAAAAACATCGCTTCAAGATTAAGAAAGTGTTTAAATTTAGTAAAATTAAGTTATTTTAACGAATACTTTGTATCGTCGACTTGGCGTGATCTGCTTATGCTTGGCGACTAGTGGAATGTAAACATATTGGCCGCTTCCACGCATTCTTGTCAGTCAGTTACGAATGGATTTTCTTATATATAAGCGGCTTATTCTGCCGAATTTTAAAATAGGCATGGTAGTTAGCTGTGTAGGAGGCCAAGTTTTACTGCCCTTCAAAACCAACTATCAATTTGAAAAATGTTCTATAATGGCATCTTCATTTTCCTACTAAATTACTTGAAGTTAGGGAGTTACGAGGGGGGAGGGCGCATATGCGGAGCTGAATTCGGCCTCGGAGAAAGTTTTCCGTATTTGCTCTTAATTTATTGAATAACTTCATGGGGAAATGTATTTTTTCACATAAGAGATCATTCATAAATAATGTCACGCTTCGAGGGGGTGGGTAACAAGAAGTGTGACGTCAGGCTTATACAACATAGCGGGACAAAGGGGGAAGGGGGTCAAATATATCAAAAAAAAAAAAAAAAAACGCGTGCATTTATGAACGGTCTCTAAGTACATTTTTTCTTCTTAGAACATTTTTTAACATAACTTTTACATAACGAGTTTTATATAAAAATATCACTGATTAAATAATAATTCCTATTTTTTTTTACCAATTCATTATTTTACCTTTCATATATTTCTAGCATTACTGCTTTAAATTTTCCTTTAGTTTCCCTAAGAAAAGGAAAAAACAAGTAATCTTTTAATGATTTATTAATGCAATATTATCAACACACACACAAAAAAAAAAAAACTTTCAGAATTAAAAATCCAAGAAATTATATTGAAAATAATAAATTTATAAATATCATTATTTATTTTTGAATCAAGTAAAGAGTAACAATTTCCATGTTCTCATATTTAACATAACGTAATTTAAAGCTGCGAATGATTAAACTATCCTGGACTTGTTGAGACCAAAGATATTTTTAAAAAACGTTTGTGGCTTACGCAAAAAGTAGCTTTTAATTCAAACAGAAATTTTGCTTTCAAGTGGACAAAATTTCCCGTTTACGATTATCGTTTAGCGGAAATCCTTGAGCGAGTATGAAGCCAATCTTGCACTCGGCGGCAACCCTGTTTTTCATCCTCAGGCAGTTTTCCCCCGATCTGTCGTTACTCTAAAGACTACGTCTTATAAAGGAACTCTAGATGCACCTAATATGACGGGCAAGAAAAATGGCTGCTTAAAATTGATGAAAGATGCGAATCCAAAAATGATTCTTGTGCATTGTGTCGTTCATAGGGAAAACTTGGTAGCTAAAAACATCTCGCCTGTCCTAAATGGAAGTCTACATTCAATAATAAAGTGTGTTAATGCTATTAACACTAATGCCAAATGTGAGCGTCTCTTCAAGCTATTTTGTGAAGAACAAAATGAAGACTATGTGAGACTTAATTCATACTGAAGTAAGGTGGCTATCTAAAGGGAACTGTTTGATACTCTTAGTAATTTTTTAAGCGACAAACCTGAAATGAAGTATATGTTAACAATCGATGGGAAAGCATTTGTGAGCTATTTAGCAGATATCTTTGAAAGACTAAATATATTAAATAAGCAACTTCAAAGAACAAATAAGACTCTTGTTGATGAAAAAAAACGAAGATATTTGGTTTCATGACCCATATTGAGTTATGTCAGAAACATATTAACAACAAAAAATTTGAACAGTTTCATTGGCTCCAAAAATGTGAAGTAACTGATACCGCTTTACTTGTTATTGTCAATTATCTGAATATTTTATAGGCTGATTTACAAGAAAGATTTTCAGATTTAAAACGAATTGATTTTCCAACATGGGTGATGCACCCAATGTTAGTGGATTTGTCTGATATATCAAATATGCAGTATCAAGAAGAACTCGCAGAATTGCAAAATGATGAGTCAGTTAAAACTTTATTTAATATGAAACTTGATATAAATAAAATTTAATGTAAAAGGAGCGATGACATGGCTCTGTGAGGAAACCGAAATCAAATACCCAAATTCAACTAAATGTGCAAGAAAACTATTGCTACCGCTTCCATCTTCACATTTAGATGAATGTGGATTTAGTACTGTAAATGATTTACTGGTAAAAAAAAAAGAAATCGGCTGGATATAACACAACGTGGAGACTTGAGACTGAAGCTAACCAAATTGTACCCGATATAAAATCTCTGTGCAGCAAGCATCAAGCGCAAGGATCTCATTAAATTAAAATAAATTTATATAAAAAAATCATTTAAAAAGTTATTTGAAATTTGAATTTCAGTTTTCATTATATGTTTTGAAAATTTACTTACTGCGTTTCGTTAGCAATTTCCAAGTGATTTCTTCCTAAAACCTATCATTAAAATTTCTTAAGTACACAATTCAATTTTTTAATATATTAAAACTTATGCATGTTACATAGGGGGGCATAAGAATTTTTTTCAGGCTAAGGTGTGGCCTGGTACAATAAAGGTTGGGAACCACTGGACTAGAGCCTACACCGTAAAAAATTCTAGTACAACCTTTCACAAAAAAAAAAAGAAAAAAAAAATGGTGAAATTTAGCTGCAATCAACATTTGGTACTAAGTTGAACAATTATAATGATGCAGTGTCACCATGAAACTAGGAACCATTAAAAAGGTTCAATTTTACTGCCAATTTTCGGTTGCAGTTGAATTTGACCCTATTTTATTTTTTAGTGAAAAGTAGAACTAGAATTTTTTAGTGCAGTGTTACGTAGTAGATAACAGTACGAAGAGTAACAAACTATTTATAGTGAAATTGGAGATTACATATTGAAAAAAAGAGACGCATCTTTGTTGCTTCCGCTAAGTGCTCTGTTGCTTCCGCACTTATGCGACCGCTAAGGGGTAATATATAGTTTAAAAAGATCATCTTGGAGGACTATCGAGTTTAGCCTAACTTCCAGGTCTACGAAATTCTTCCAAAACATAATCGAATAATAATCGATTAGGACTTAGCCTTCAATTCGGTCACTTTAATAAAAAACCAATCAATCGCACCCCCGAGATTCTTCGATATACAAGGGAAAGGCTATTATAGACAAGCCATACTTCTCCTGCTAAAGCTGCGAGAAGAAAACGTGGAAATCACAAATCATCATTACATAGGCTTTCCCATTTTGCGCCTCATGCTCCGATGATTTTTTTCGTGATGACATGCATGATGCCCCCCGAAGTTCATTATCTGAATCAATTTCAATCTCAAAATCATTTCCTGAGTCAGCGTTTCTGAAACGTTTATTTTTTGATGAAATGGCGTCACTTGAAAGTCGATGATAAGCTTAACCCCCCAGACGGTAGTCATAACCCTTATTGACGTTATAGGCTTTAGAAGAAAACGGGGGTCCTAAAATAGTCTATCACACAGGTGTATAAGCGTGCATAAAGGCATAAATAAATGTTGAGATAAAACATGTAAAAATAAGTAGTGTGATAATAGATAATATAGAATATCAGTTTTAAACAAGAACCGTCTAGAACTATACGAGGCCTGCTTTCACGTATACACAAAATTCAAATTTATAATCTAGCTATCTCTTTCTCATTTAGCTTTAGTTCTTAATTACTTCAAATATACCTTTTTCAACGGATAATACATATTCATTCACTCACACATTTATTCAGTCATTCGTTTATTCATTCATTCATGTATTTATTCATTCATTTACTCATTCATGTATTTATACACTCATTTACTTATTCATGTATTTATACACTCATTTAGTCATTCATGTATTTATACACTCATTTACTTATTTTTTCATTTATTCACTCATTTATTCATTCTTTCACATTTGTTTATTCATTCACTCATTGAGAAATACCCTTAACAATCCGGATCAAAAAATTTCATAGGAAAATAGGCTCGTTCAGTTCTTGTTGAACTTCGTATCCGTACGTGTTCTACATAACATCTTTCCGATAAAGTTTGTGGCAAGCAAATCCGTCGGTTAGATCAGGATTTATATGGGATTGAAATTTCCCCGAAGGCGCTAATAATAATTTTTTTGAGCTGTTTAAAAATTGTTCAAATCAATATTTCACACCGAGAGCTTCTTCCAAAAAGCTTGCTCATAGGAACTTGGAGCTTGTGCCCAGAGTTTACAAAATTTGCTTCATTTTTGCCCATAGGCGCTACTGTTAAAATTTTTTGAACTGCTCAAAACTGCATGAAAAATTGTTCAAATTAAAAAGTAAAATATAGAAATGAGATGTCCTCGCCGAGATCTTTCATCAAATACAAAAAGAATTTTTCGAATTGGACAATTCGTTCAAAAGTTGTTGGGGATGGGGGGGGGGGGGGGGCAGACAGATCTACAGACACACATTTTCCCCATCTCAAAACCCTAGTTTGAATTTTTTTTATTTTTCAATCTTTATTTAATTACTTTTTTTTACTTTTATTTTTCAACGATATTTTTACGATACATTAAGCTTCTTTCATGCTTTATTTTTTTTTTTGTACTTTTACGGGAAAGTAGGCTAAAAAAAGAGAAAGAGAAGAACATGTAAGGATTGAGTACAAGGGGAAAAAAGAACGTGAATAAATCATAAATTGTCAAATCAATAATGCAAATGGCTATTTCGAAGCTACAATGGAGCCTCTTGATCAGTGCAGGAAAGAAGTGTTCAACACACAACTATAAAGTTGTGAGTGAACAGGCAACAACCAGAAAGACAGCCGGTATTTTGCTAAATAGGTCGAATTAGAGATTAACCAGTAGGAACAAAGACAAGGAATGAAGAAGACCAATCAGAGGCCAGGAACATGGAAAAGGAAGGATAGAGGGAACACGAACAGGAAAAAAAGGTATAGAAAAATGCTTACAAATATCAGGAAAAAAATGGAGTACTGGAAAAATCATCTACCAAAGATTAGGAATTTCCCAAAAATCAAGGTCATAGACCGAAGAAGCAATACTGATAATTCTAGCAGAAGACAATACTTCCTAGTTGTGTGCTGAGCACTTCTTTCTTGCTCTGATGAAGAGGCTCCATTGTAGCCTCGAAATAGCTATTTGCATTATTGACTTGATAATTTGTGCTTTATTTACGTTGTTTTTCCCCCTTGTACACATATTTTAGCACAAAGCATTTTTGATCATGTCTTATGTAAAGATCGGTTATAATCTCATAATTCTATTTTGTACCTTTTATTTACTTTTGTATATCGCTGCCCTTATTTCGATACTAAAACATCTTAAAACTGCTGTTTTGAGACAAACGCATTTAAACATTTATTGTCGCGCTGTGCTTCAGAAAATGTATCAAGGGAAACGAAGTTTGGGCACCATACTAGTCTCATACTGTTGTTTTAATCTATGTAATTACAATTTAGTTACAAAATGAGGCACTTATTTAGACATGTCTTTTGTTAAGATGTCTCAGTGCTGAACTAAAGCAACGACATACATTTTTTGTTTATGAAGTGTTTAAGTCAGTGTTTTCCAAAGTTGACTGTACTCCGACCCACCTAAAGAAAATTTCCAATCTTGGGACCCACCTCTGAGCTGTCTTAGAGAAATAAAAATATTGGTAATGCTTATAAATATTGGTAATGCTCAGATTCCCTAGTGGCGAGTTGTGGAACTACTTAATGCTGTCTTATTTGTTCTAATTGAAATTTAAAAAAATATCTTTTTTTAGTGTTACCAATATGAAAGAAAGACTGTTGAATTAAGAAACACAACTTAAATATTTTTTTATTACTTAAATACCTACACCTGCAAGGATTTTTTTACAAAGTTATTTCAATGGGAAGGATGTATTGTTTCTTATTTCTCTTCATTGAAGTTCTAGCATCAACTACAACTTAAGTTACTTTTATTCGCAGACTTCCTATTTTTTTAATTCATGTGTACAGTGGCGAGTGCCCACTCAATATTCGCCCGTGACTAACCAGTGGCTCGCGACGCATAGCTTGGGAAATACTGGTTTAAGTTATTTCAAATTATTTAGTTTATTCCTCGCTTTCTTCATTGCATCTCTTCATTGCCTTTTTGCTTTTCTTTTATCAATTGGAGATCTTGGGCTTCTAAGCCTGGATTAGCTGCACTGGTTTTTAAACTTTAAACCACAAAAAACTGCATTATTTTGAAAGTATTTGTACCATCACGCGTCTGGAAAGACTAAATTAAAAAAAGTGATGTTGGTTATCATGCCTGTATGCCTTTTTTCAGGAAATTTTGATCTCAAATGCACGCTGTAATGTCTAATGTCTATTTTATTTGGTTTAATCTGTTTTTACACATGAGCTGTGAAGTAGAGTATTGTTATTACAAAGAAAATTATTAATTCCTACTATAAAATTAATAAAACCTACTATAAAATTAAGGATATTAAAACAATGTAACAATTGAATTCAGGTATTTCAGGAGTTTTGTTTGCTTGATAAAGATTATTGATATTTTGTGAGAACTCCTTTTCACGATCGTGAACTGTAGAAATGCTCATTTTTTCTTTTTTGGGAACAAAATAGGTTTTAAATATCTCTGTTAATGTGTGTATAATCAAAGAAATATATTTTAGTTTATTACGTTAAAAATTTTCAACAGAATTATGTCACTCCACTCAACTAATGTTCCCAAATTTAACAACAAGGACAGCATTAATTGTTAATAAGCATAAGTTTCATCGTTTAATTTAGGTATTGTCCTGCAACAAAAAACTATGACGCAAATCACGAGCGGATAATTCTAGTTTTAATGATCACTTTGCCAAAGAACGGTTTAGCCAAGGTCTTTAACTGCGGCAACCAAGAAGATTACGTGTAATTTAGATAACTAAAAAAATGTTCGTTGTCCTTCAAAAAAAGTTATGATAAAACCAAATTTCGTTTAAAGCTTACTTATGTCTCATTATTGTGCTATACGCTCCGTAAGGTGAAAAAATAGCACTGTTAAGTCAAGATGTCCAACTTTGTAACTTTCCTTACTATTATTTAATTACTACTATCATTTTATTTTTTGTTTGTTTAACTTTTTTATCTATTTACTATTATTGTTATTTACTTTTTAATTTATTACTTATATTTATTTATTAATATTTGTACGCGCGCGCGCGTAATAAGGGAAAATGCTCTTTAGTCACTAAAAATCAAAGCGTTTTCTGAAACACAAATAAATAAATTGTGAAATATTCTTGCGATATTAATTTCGAATCATAATTTTTAACGGAAATTCTGAGAGTAAAATATAGTTCATGTTTATGCGAGCTATTAAAAATATCGTGTCTAGGATAAATAAACTTGTATACCAGTAGGGGAGAGTGTTGTACCTTGGGACACTTTTCACATTTTAATTTTTAACTTCAAAAATTAAAATTAGATTTAAAATCTGAAGACACTATTTAAATACACCAACATTCTCCTCTATAATATATTTTTTCAAATTCAAACAGTTTAAAAATAAAAAAATGCCAGCCATTTTAAGTAGTAACTGAAAACTGTCCCAAGGTACAACACCCTGTTGTACCTTGGGACATACTTCGTGATTCATGCAACAGTCATATACATAACCAATTTTATACGAAAAATCAAAAACTTTATTTTTTTAAAGCACTAAATTAAGAAGATACATTACTGTAATGTGTAATTTACACAAATAATAAATTTGAAAGTTCAAAACCTAATTTGACTGCATTTATAAAAAACTACATATAAAAGACTGCATTTGATTAGAATATCTCTCTTTATACTAAAATATATCCAAATTATTAAGAACCATGTGTATGTTGTACCTTGAGACATGTCCCAAGGTACAACACGGTTTACTGTCCCAAGGTACAATCATCACATGGTTTAAATAAAATCAAAATGGTGGTCAATCAAAATGCAGTATCATCACTTTCTCATAACCAAAACATTTAAAAATCTTCTGTTCAATATCCAATTAAAATTCAGTAGAATAGTTTTACAAATGCTATTTCAGTAAATGAAATTAGAATGAGAAAGATATTTACTTTTGAGTGCTAAAATTTTATTTCTCTCACCAAGTCATCAATTCAGTGCTTCTAATGCTGCCTTTTACTGTGATGCTATCTGCTGGTTAAGGTCACAATTAGAAATTAAAAAAATGTTAATGTTGCCAATAGGTTTTTAGAAATTGCCAATGTCCCAAGGTACAACACTCTCCCCTACACTGTAAAAACATCCCGTAAAATTTACGGTTTTAAACCGGCAGCTGGGTAGGTTGCGGAAAACCAAAAGTTACGGAGTAAATCCGTAGTCGCAACGGTTTTTTACTGTACAGGAATAACTTTACGGTAAAAACCTTTGCGACTGCGGATTTATTTCGTAATTTTTACGGTTTTCCACAACCAATCCAGCTGCCGGTTTAAGACCGTAAATTTTACGGGATTTTTTTAGTGTACGAAGCGAACATTGATCGCTTTTACAACCTGATTTTTTTTTCTTCTTTCATACTTTTATTTGGGACATTTTATCTATTTTTTATTTTAGACATTTATTTATTTATTTACATATTTTTATTAATTTATTTATTCATATATATTTTTCATTGTTTATTTGGGGTTTTTTAAACTTCTAAAAATTAAGTTGAAAATAATTGCAGTCGGGACTGATTTATTTAGTTGAATATTAAATAAACACAAACACACAGGAATTACATTCTAGATATAATGTAATAGACATATCTATGTAATTCTAGACATATCTAGGTTGTGCTCTTTCTGAAACTGTAACTTCAGCATATATATGAGTTTCTAATTACCCGCAGATATATTTATTATGTATTTCTCACTTGACGTCTGTATAAAACTACAGGGCGTTAACAGGTTTTCATGGTGGTGGTGGATATTTTTTTCTATTATCTTGTAGTTTCCAGATAATGTAGTGAGTATATCCATATTCATGCCAAAAAAAAAAAATAATAATTAACTGCATGTATGAAATGGACTTCTTCTGGAGTTAAGCACATGTCGAAAATAAACGTAACAGTTACAGTCATCAACAGACTAAAATACAAGTACGTAGAATTTTAAAACGGAAATCATCACAGTATAAACTTAGTATATTTATAACCTGAAACAGAATAAAAAAGGTGTGTTTTGTCATGTCTGTCTTATATTGAATAACCTAAACTTATTGTATTTAGAACCTGAAACAGAACAAAAAGGTTGTGATTTTGTCATGAATGTCTTATATGGAATTAACCTAAACTTATTGTATTTAGTACCTGAAACAGAACAAAAAAGGTGTGCTTTATCATGTATGTCTTATGTGGAATTAACCTAAACTTATTACGTATAGAAATATTATATAGACATGTACAAAGAGATTTATGTAAGCATATTCAACATTTTCTGATACAAGTTATTTAAATTTTATCTTTTTTTGTATCTCAGCGTCATGTTTGTTACACATTTTATTCTACACTACGAATAGCTAGTATACATCGTATTTTATCTTCCAACTCGTTGAAACGCACTCAAAATTTTAAAATTTTAATTTGTTGAAATTGCTTCCGGAATTTCAAGTTCCAGAAGAATTTCAAGCTTAAAATTGAAGCGACTCTCCTTCTCACTAAAATGCGTGACTGGATTTGAAGTCTCGTTGCAATGTGCTTGAAATTTCAAACTTCCTACTAAGGCTCGACCGATGGCATTTTTTGGCCGATGGGCTGATGCCGATTGTTGGCCGATTGTTCCGAGATCGGCCGATGGTCGATGATTTTCCTCTAACATCGGCTGATGGCCGATGGAAAAAATTCGCTTTAAACCACTAAACATGTAGAATGATTGACATAAATGTCATTTAAATCATTTATTTATTTTTATGTTTATAAAAACATAAATGCATTATTCAAGCACAAATAAAGACTGTTTGGGGGAAGTTTACAAAATAATTAAAACTAAAAGAATCACTCGCGATTCTAGTAAAGTAATGAAACTATTTGGCGGTAAAAAAAATATAAAAATAGCTATATTAGAGGATTTTTAATTCTTTTTTCTTATCTTTGCAAAAAAACTCAACAACTATTGAATCGGACGGGGTCTCCTTCCCTTTCCTTCAACATTTTCTTTTTATAACCCCTGTACTGAAAATGCCAAGTGCAGCTACCTTTATTTTCTTATTTTTTTTCAAGGGGAGGAATGCAGATGTTATAATGCAGGCTGACAAATAATGTTGGTTTGTATCTTTAACAAAATTGTCAACCCCACTCGAATTTTTTTCATATTTTTCCCCCGTTTTTAAAAGAAAAGCAGGAACGATTCAATGTTTAATTTAATTATAAAAGTTGTTTCAACTAAAAATAGCTCTTTTTATAAAATTAAAATAAAATATTAAAAAGTTTCGCTCGCAGTAACTCGCAGTAACCCTGTTCATAACCAAGAAATACTGAATATTGCTTTAAAAACTTAGAGTGAGATTTTTTTTTTTCATTACAAATGAATGATGGTGGTTGGGGAGTCTTAAGAACCAATTTTATTAGCTTTTTTTTCTTGTGAATGGAAAATTGCACTCAAATACTTGACATACTCTTTATATTTTATGAGCACAACGTAAGGTCACTGAAATAAACCAATATTTTGCAACGTGAAAAATATTTTGAACACCAGCAGTTTTCTGTTGTTGACAAATAATCTTCTGAATTACACGTGATTGATCATACAAATTAAGATGAATTTTGAAACAAAAATATACATTGTCGATTTTTAAAAATAAAGAAATTATAGCATTTTTATTAAGATATTCTTCCCTCCTGCCGCGCGAACTCGTCTTTTAAGAATTAAATTTTTGAAAATTACAAGTCGAACTTGGACACATAAAATTTCGATTAATAAGTATTTATACTAAAAAATTGATTCATATTTTTTATCAATATGTTCTATGTTGTAAATTAATAATAAAATAACGAAAAATATTCTAAACTGAAAGCAGATGCAGCGAGGTTGTTGTACAATAGCAGAAGAACGGTCAACTGTCTAACATGTGGCACCGAAGAAGCCAAAAAAAAAAAAAAATTACGCTAAAAGAACGAAGTTTACAAGTGGGAAAATCAAAATAACTATCGTATAAAAAAAGTATGATGTATTTTGAAAAAAAATATGCATTGCTCAGTCTTTGAAAATAGAGAAATTTTAGCATTTTTATTAAGATGTTATTCCATCTTGTCGCGCGAACTCGCATTTTGAGCATTCAATTTTTGAAAATTGCAAGTCGATTTCGGACACATAAAATTTCAATCAATAAACATTTGTACTGGAAAAGTGTTTCTCATTTTTGATCAATCTGTTCTATGTTGTAAACTAAAAATAAAATAAAGAGATTAACCGCACACTAAAAGCAGGTGCAACGAGATCGTGCAGAAAAACAGTAGCACGTGGCATCGAAGAAGAAAAAGAAAAAGAAAAAAAAAAAAAAAAAACGCTAAGAGGAAAAAAAAGTTTACGTGGGTAAAAAATAAAATTATTATCGTACTTTGATAAAGTTGACTTTGTATTGTTTACAATTGTAATAAGTATCATGACAAACTAAAAGCAGATGGTATAGGATTATTGCACAATGACATCTAATGCACTAAGTCATTATTAAACGAAAGACGGACACAAATGAGTCAACTAAGTACGAAGAACAAATAGCACTTATAAGACGCCTCTATTACTTTTACTTTAACATATTCTATTTCGGGAGCAGTCTGTTCAAAGATAAATAATTTTAATAATGAAGGTTTTCGGGCAGCGATTGCTTAAACTATTTTTCCGATTTTTTTTAATTAAATGCTTTGTAGAATGACACTATTTTTGTGCTTTTTAACTGATGTGTTACCTGTTATTGTATGGAAATAGAAATCTAGCTAGGGTGGAAAAAGAAGTTTAAAGACAATGTTTTCTGGAAAGTTGTCCCTGCGAAAAACATCGGCCTTGCATCAGCTTTTAAAGGCCCATGCGCCGATGTTTTTCTTAAGTTAACATCAGCCGCCGATGCCGATGGCCAATGGCAACTTTGTTGAACAATCGGCGCCGATGCATCGGTCGAGCCTTACTTCCTACTCGCTCGGAATACGTACGGTTCATACATTCGGAATATCAGATGAAAGCTTGTTAAAACGCATTCAGAATTTCATTATTTCAACTCATTTACAGCCGTATTCACCAACCTTTCGACTGGCAGTCAGACAGCGTTTTCACGGTCCGTTTTGGACTCAAGTCCAAAACGGTATTCCCCACGCCGAGGAGACAGCTATTTCCCAGCGCGGTCGGTCGAGAGACTTCGACCGTAGAAATTAGTAGAAATCGAAGAGTCCAAGCAGTCCAAACCTACAGTGCGTGCGCAGTGAACAAGCGGCCAACTGAAGTTTCTTGATTTCGAAGAGTAGTGCGAGGTGAAAAACTAATTATCTGGGCAAGACATGAGAAATTCATTTGGTGTCGAGACTTCATGACATAGTAGTACTCCTTTCGGGTGTTCCACCCTCAACGTAACAGAACCGAATGCTTGTTAAATAGGAGAAAAAATATTAAAATTTTAACTCAGTTTAAATGCTAATAAGTTTGTTCATGAGACATCGGCGAAGTAGCCTATCCAGTAACGTGCAGGCGTTCAATGTGGATTTTTAGGGTTCGAATTTCGTTCTTGGTTATCTTTTTTTTAATTTCATTTAAGTTATTATATTTACATAAAAATTAATTTATTCAGAAAAAAGGCTTATTCAGTATCACTGGCGTAGATAAGGGAGGTTGGGGGAATAAAAAAAACCCTGAAATGGTGGAGATTGGCTAATTTGACCAATTTTCCTGTAAAACAATGAAAGTTCACCTCTCTCCCGATGAACCCCCCCCCCCCTAAAATGGTGAAGATTGTCTAGAATTTGACCAATATTCCCTGGAAAACAATGAAATTAGCCTCACTTGTCCAGAAGAACCCCCCCCCCCCCAAAATCCGGGTCTAGATACGCCACTGTTCAGTATCAAATTGTATTTTAATTATGGTAATCATTTTACTTTTTAAAATGCAAAATAACTAATAGTTCTAAAATCGCAACAATTCCTATCAATCATAAAATGTAGCTGTTTTAAATTGTTTCATGTACGTAAATGGGCTTAAAAGATCATTTTATAGATTCAATCTTAGCCTTTTCTACCGAAGCAGTATTCATGTGAATGTTAGAGTTGATGTTTTTCTATTGAATGCAAAAACTGGTCCAATGAAATAATTGACTAATAAAAAAGTAGGCTTATTCAGGGCTTCTTGTTCGTAGTTAAAAATTTATAATGAGTAAAGTTAAATCATAACACAATTTAAACTTTTTTTTATTTTCTATAGTAACTGTTTATAACTAGTATTTCTGTAATAATTATTTATTCTGTTTTTTTATAAAGTAAAATTGTTACTTTAATTAAATATATCATTTAATATTTAATTTGCCTTTTATTCTGAATAAATTTATTTTTATGTAAATATAACAAGTTAAATGAGTAAAGATTAAAAATCAAGGGCGGAATTCGAACCCTGAACGTTCGCATTGAACGCCGGCACCTTACCAGACAGGCTGCTTCGTCGCTGTCTCCTGAACAAACTTATTAGTATGTGAACTGAGTTTGAAATTTTAATTGCTTCTTTCTCCTAATTAACTGGTCCTTCGGCATTTTTACATTTAGGATTGAACACCCTAAAGGAGCCGTCAGTCCGTCAGTCTCGTCCCCAAATGAAATTTCCATGTCGTGCCTTCCCCTTGTAAATGTTTTTTTTTTTTTTTTACAATTACGATTGCTTGAGAAATTTGAATATCATGTCTTATGAACGACTTTGAAACTTAGGATGAAAACGATTTTCATGCGCGATATCGTCTACAAAAATTCACATTGCTGCAGTTTGACTCTGAGGTCATATGGTAGAATTCAGCCAATTATAATTAAGGCTCGACGGATGCATCGGCGCCGATTGTTCAACGAAGTTGCCATCGGCAGCCGATGTTAGCTTTAGAAAAACATCGGCCCATCGGCCTTGAAAAACATCTAAAAGCCGATGCAATGCCGATGTTTTTCGCAGGGACAACTTTCCAGAAAACATTCTCTGTCTTTAACTCACTTTTTTCCTCCATAGCTAAATTTCTATTTCCAGACAATAACAGGTGGCACAGCAGTTAAAAAAAGCACAAAAATAATCTTATTCTACAAAGTATATTTGATAAAATATTCGAAAAAATAGTTTAAGCGATCGCTGCCCGAAAACCTTCATTATTGAAATTATTTCTCTTTGAACAGAATGCTCACGAAATAGAATATGTTAAGGGGGGAAAAACGACGCATTAAAAGCAATTTTCATGAATTTTTTCAACGTATAAAGAATAAATATATTTTATTGAGATTTTGAGGTTATTTTATAGATATACTGAAGAACATTTACTGAAATTTTCAAACTTTTTTCTTGAAAAATCCGAGAGATATCGGCTGCTGTAAGTCGCCACCCGGGTCGGCAGCTTGCGTACATCCTGGAGGTCACAATTTTTATCTGAAATATATATATATTTTAAATCTACTTTTTTTACAAGTGTCTCTTTTAGTTGAACTGAAATCATCATACCCCCCCCCCCCCCAAATTTATAATTTTTTTTTAGAATGGGAAAATTAAATACGATTTTTAACCGTTTTTTTTTTTCTTTCTTTACAATAAAAAAAGTAAAAATAAAGATATGTTTATGATTCTAGTTCAACTAAAGCGTGTATATATAAAGAAAATGTGTGCTAAATTTGATAAGGATTGATCAAAAACTTTGCAAGCTAGAGTGTACGCAAATTCGAAAAAACTAGTTTCGAGAAAAACGCGTTTGAAGGGAAGAGTGGTATTGAAGGTAAATTTAAGGCAGTATTGAATCAATTTTTTTTATACTTATAGGTACTAATACGTATAAAAATTTCTATCCAAGGTCTCAATTGTTAAAAAAATAAAAGGACATCGGCTAACGATCTCTAATACCCTTCAGGTCATTCTTGAGAGACTACCTGCTGAACTGATCCAAAAGAGGGGCTTGCTTAAATGCTTATAACTTTTAAACGACTTGGAATTTGGCTTTGAAATTTTCAGGGTATGTTATTGAATAGTTGTAGAATCGATTTATGAAGAAAAAAATATAATTTTTTGAGACTTTTACACATATTTCCTTCTTTAAAGTAAAAGTAATAGCGACTTTTTATGAGTGCTATTTGTTTTTCGCACTAGGTCAGTTGCCTCATTTTTGTCCGTTTTTCGCTTAATAATGACTTAGTGCATTAGATGTCATTGTGCAATAATCTTATACCATCTGATTTTAGTTTGTCATGTTTCTTATTATTCCGAAATTGTAAACAATACAAAGTCCACTCGATCAAAGTACGATAATAATTTTACTCGCTTAAACTTTTTTCTCTTAGCGGTTTTTTTTCTCCTTCTTTCATACCACGTGTTACAGTTTTTTTGCAATTGTGCAGCAATCTCGTTGCATCTGCTTTTAGTGTGCGGTTATTCTCATTATTTTATTTTTAGTTTACAGCATAGAAAAAAATGATCAGAAACAAAAAACAATTTTCCAGTATAAATGTTTATTGATCGAAATTTTATGTGTCAAAGTTCGACCTGCAATTTTCAAAAACGTAATTCTTAAAAAACAAGTTCGCGAGACAGGGTGGAATAATATCTTAATAAAAATGTTACAATTTCTTTATTTAAAAAACTGACAACGCATATATATATGTATATATATATATTTTTTTTTTTGAAAATACATCTTAATTTTTATAATTGATCACGTGTTTTTCAGAAGATTATTTGTCAACAGAAAACTGCTGGTGCTCAAAATATTTTTTACTTTACAAAATATTGGTTTATTTCGGGGACCTTACATTGTGCTCATAAAAATATAAAGAATGTGTCGGGTATTTTAGTGTAATTTTCAACTCACAAGAAAAAAAGCTAATAAGATTGGTTCTTAAGACCGCCCCATCATACATTGGTAATGACAAAAAAAATATCACGTCTGTTCTTGGAGCAATATTCAGTATTTCTTGGTTATGAACATTGGGGGATGCGTTACTGCGAGCGAAACTTTTTAATTTTATTTTTTTTTATAAAAAGAACTAGTTTTAGTTAAAATAATTTTTATAATAAAAAATAAACAGAATCGTTCCCGCTTTTCATTTAAAAACATGAGAAAAATTAAGAAAACAATCCGAGGGAGGGTTGACAATTTTGTTACATACAAACCCACATTATTTGTTAGTCTTTATTATAACATGTACATTCCTCCCCATGAAGACCAAAATAAGAAAATAAAGGCAGCTGCACTTGTTATTTGCAGTGCAGGTGCTACAAAGAGAAAATTTTGGAGGAAAGGGAAGGAAACAAGATCGATCCAGTAGTTGTTGAGTTTTCTTGAAAGGAAAAGAAAAAATAAATAAAAATCCTCTGATATAGCTATTTTTTTAACCACCAAATAGTTTAATTACTTTACTAGAATTGATTCTTTTAGTTTTAATTATTATGTAAACTTCCTCCAAATAGTAACAGTTTTATGGTGTTTGAATAATGCATTTATATTTTTATAAACATTAAAATAAATAAATGATTTAAAGGACATTTTTGATAAGCATAATGGTTAAAAGCGAATTTCTCCATCGGTCATCGGCCGATGGAAGAGTAAAATAATCGGCAATCGGCCATCGGCCGATCTCGGAACAATCGGCATCGGCCCATCAGCCAAAAAATGCCATCGGTCGAGCCCTAATCATAATGGAACTGTCAAGAGAGCGGTCTCAAGAGAGGCAGTCGAAAGATCAACGATGCTAATGTCTGGTGAATACGAAATTCGACAGCGGTCTTGACGTTGGTTCTTTCGAATATTGACTAGACCGGCTGTTTGACCGTGTTTGGTGAATAAGGTCGTTACAGTACTCTACGACACGATATTTTAGTTTGTTAAAATTCGTTTAGTCATTTGACCTTTTAGCTAGTAAAAATTCATTAGGAAGTTCGAACTTGGAACTAGTAAAATGAATTCAGAGACCTTCAGCTAATGTCGATTGCACTACACTTGAATATTTATACATGAAAAAGCTGTTATCAATAGTACTTTAATTTATTTTTTGGTATAAGAACGTAGCGCAATAAATAAGAAAAAACCTTAAAGACTGAATTGATAAAAGGATTTTATTCCTTTTTTTTTTTCTATTTGAATAAAACATTCACTTTTTTTATCTTTCTTTCTGGGGCTGCGTATGGTCACTAACCTTTGCAGACCTAGTACATTCCCGGGAACCCTGCATCCATTAGCACTCATTATCGGTGGATACCATTAACACTAGGGATGTAACGAATAGTGATTTGACCGAATAGCCGAATACCGAATGTTCGGCGATTTCTTAGAGGCCGAAGCCGAATATTCGGCGGTCAAATATTCAAATTTCTAGAAAATTGTTGTAATAGAAAGTATTTGTCAAATTTGAAATTATTCAAGTCAATAAACACCAATTACACTGTGCAACAAATTTGAACTTTTTTTTTTGTCCTTTAGAAGAAACTATGTGATTCTATATAAACAAAAGGTGCTTGATTCAAATATCCAAACCAAAATGGTCCATCACGTAGCGTTTTTGCTGGAGACCCACTTCTCATATTTATATAGTTTGGTTATAGAAGAATGTAACTCAGGCTTACTTATTGAAAACACAAACGTTAAAATGATTTTTTTGGCCAATTCTTCTTCTGGGCATCTATTGGTCTGCCCTGATAACAGTTTAGCAATATTCAATTCGTATACTTCAATTCTATCGAGTGCTGAAATGCTTTTCAAACTGAGATGTCCTGATGAAACCTTTCCCCATGCTCAATCATTAATTGCACCAAAGTTTTGAGAAATAAAGTCCATATGGGAGCCCAAAAAGTGTAGTTTTAATGAAATACAGCAACCTAATAATACAAAAGCGTTTTATCGTGTCACCAGCAAGATTTTTAAAGTTTTTAGCATTCTCCATTTCAAAGGAAAGGTGAGTGCACTGATTTAAAGGCCAGCCAGGCTGATTTTTCTGCTTCTGGCTGTTTCTTTTCCTACTCTTCATCATGAAAGGACTTCCTTAAGTTGTGGGCCAATAAAAATCCTTTCTTTTACTTTTGACTCGCTTAAATTTTTGAATTTGTTCTTAAAATGCAAGAAAGCCACCTTCTCTGTCCAGAGCTTTTACAAATCTTTCGATAAACCAAGTTTAATGTGCACTTGTGGAGAAAAGGCACATTGTAGATCATCACAGGCTCATTTGATATGCTTTTGCCACTTGTTGTTTTGTAATTTTGAAATTTCCCTTGTGTTTGCAGATAATGCTACAGGAATGAATAGGGAAAAAAATACTTAGATGGAGGAGCACTGATAAACAAGCGCAACTCTGCTGAATTGTGCTCATGTACTAATGGATGAAATAGTACATTCACGTCACTGCAGCATAACATTTTTTCTTGCTCCGTAAAATAATCTATAAAATGCCTTTGTCGTCTTGTAAAAGACTAGAAAACTTCGAGAAGTAGATATAGCTTTTGTTGCCAAAAATGCCGCTAAATTAACCTAACTTCATTAAAAAGGTCTCTAGAATGGCAACGATTTCACTATCAATGAGAAAGATATAATTTCTAAAGTCGATAAATTACAAAAATATGCAAATTTATCCAGAAAATATGTAAAAAGCTAAAATGTGGAATTTTGGGAAAACGGTACGTGATAGGCAAAATATAATTGCAGATTCGTAATTTTCAGCCAAAAATACACCAGAAACAGACATTTTCATCCAAAGGACATTTTTCGTGTTGCACAGTGTTGTGCACAATCTATGATGTTTAATTCAATTCTGTTTGTTAAGAATTTAAAATTATTTAAAATTAATCTATTTTCTCTATTGTTTTGAATGTAATAAAACTAAGAATTTCACCCACAAGCGGAATAGCAATGACAGGTTTTATGGTAGAAAGCATTAGCATTACTGTACTAATTATTTTATTTAAATGAAAGAACTACTACTACTTTTACCTTGCTCAAAACTGTTTTATGAAAGTATTTTTAAAGTTATAAAAGTTAATATTTTTATTTTATGGGGTTTTTTTACATACTTATTTTTAAAAGATCTATTAAAATTTAATGTAACGTATGCCATCTAAATATTCCTGATATATTCTAGGCTTTTGACATTTCTCTGATACCACTATTCACAATAAATCAGTCTACCGTAACAAAGTCTGACTTCCACTTTGTTAATAATAACAAAATTAATTTATCATATTCTCCATCATAATTAAATATTGCCAGCTTTTGGGAGCAAATGCTAAATACAATATTACAACTTTCAAATATATTTTTGCTCAGTCAAGCCTAAAACAAGATTTTAAAAAAGTAGTTTCTTCTAAATAATTTTTATTTATTAAAACTATATACTAATGTATTCTTTTGCAATAATTATAATACAATTTTAAATGTTTAAAATCTATAAATTTATTTTTTTACAGTTCTACTACAGCAGAACTATTCGGCCGAATAGCGCATCAATATTCGGCCAGGCCGAATATTGACCGTACCCAGTATTCGGCCCGGCCAAATATTCGGCTAAAGGGCCGAATAGGGGCCAAATATTCGTTACATCCCTAATTAACACTTGAAAAATTTTGACACTCAGTTTCCCCCTAGATGGCGGCACCTAAGCACTAAATGAAGCGAAACTGGCATAGAAATTTAATTTAGCCGAGAGTATCCAAGCCAAACAGATACTCAAGGGATCTTTAACATGTCGCATAATCATACGACATGGGCGCTGACGATTTTCTGCATCTCGAAAATCCACCGACTTGGGCCAATGTGGATCCTGCGAATTTGGGTGTACGGAGGCCAGTACCAATTGCCTCTACCCGACTTTTTTTTCCATACCACCATTTTTACGTTGCAGATTGGCCTTACTATGCCCAGAAAGTGCATGTATTTTTCTTTTTTTTCTCATTTTCTTTCAAATTTGAAACTTGCTATTGTAAACCGACCAGTAAATGAACATACCCGAATAAATGAACAGATTTTAATTTTTTCTCAAAAATAAGGTTTTAAAAGATTTTTTCGCAGATGGCTTGACAACACTAGTTCCCTTCCATACAATTCCACGCTATCTAAAACCTGAATAATTATTAGAATCAAAATCTTATACCACTCTTATACCAATCTTACTCCACTTTTTATTGGCAGACCCAAAAACACTTATATTGTTTAAACGATGCGAAATTCGCCTACATGTATCACTTACGTTCTAGCATCAAGTATAGCAACAGTTTGAATGACGAAACAAAAACAAAATTTAGAAATTATTAATACCTAACCTTGTACATTCACGACCTATGCTGCAACTGTATGTTGATTACCTTACCTTGTACACTGACGACCTATGCTACAAACTGTGCAGAAAGGTTGGATGGACATCAGTATTCTACTTAGGAAAACTCATTTGAATGCTGAAATAAAATTAAAAAAAAAAAACTTAATATTGAAAAGCAATGTGGGTGCATCAATTATAACTGATATTGAAAAACAAAATGTGGGTCCATCAATTAAAATTGATATTGAAAAACATAATATTGGTGCATCAATAAAAATTGATGTTTTTAGATATTTTGGCGATTTTAAGTACTCGATGAAGATATTTCAAATTTGCTGACGTTTGAAATGAAAATGATTGAGGGTTCATTTTGCCATTTTGTGATTTAAAGCAAGCGCATCAATTAATCGAATATACAACGATTAAAACACTTTTCTTTATATCGAAAATACATAAAATTAGCTTTACGCTACAGGGTATGCTTTAAGAATCGTTACACTAGACTGTGCGTTAAATAGGGTGTCCTTATCTAGAGAGTTTATGCTAAGCGAAACCATGGAACATATCGTAGCTACAAGTCTACCATGAAAAAAAAAAAGAGCTCTGAGTGGTACAGAGTGCCAAGAATAATCCATTCGTGTTCAAGGGAGGAACTGCTGGTGTAAGGAATGTGCCGTTTCTGTTAACTTTTTTTCCTGTTCACGTTCGTTTAGCATACTTGATTTCTTCCGAACTAATGCTATATGCCAATTTAGCATAAATTTAGTTGTTTTCAACAAACAGAGAAGCAAACATTCTGATTCGCATGCTAATAAACGCACCTGCAAAACGAACTTCCATAAAACTCGAATGGATTCGTCCTTTTCTGCCATGCGCAGAAGCGTCCCAGTGTCAGAACCACATGGTCGAACTGTATTTATTTTACATGATCTTGTGTGGGGAAGGGGGGGGGGGATGACCTTAATTTACTAATACAGTGCTAGCTCCAATATAGTGACTGTCTGCATAACAAATCATCCAAAATAACGACAGCTGTAAGAGAGTCTTATGATACAAAAGGTTACGCAATTCATGTTTGAAATTGCAAGAATAACTTACACTATACTAATTTTTCAGAAAAAAAATCGTGCTTTAAGGGGTTAAAAAGGTTATGTATAAGCGATGTAATAAAGTATTTTCACTATCAGAAACACCTTTAATTGAGTGTGAAGCATGTACTTTACTGCATTATATAGCAAATGGCTTATAAGCAGCGAATTTTCTGCTGAATACATTTTGTGTTCTTATAATAATATTAATAGAACCGTCAGCATTGACCGGTGTTTGGAATGGTTGTATTTTAAAGTTGGGGAGGGGGGGTAACTAGGGAGCGGGGGGTAAGGTAAAAGTTACATAGAGAAAAAATGTTATACAAACAAAGTGTGAACGAATCTCAGCGGTCATTAGAAATAAAATAACACACGGGCACGGGCAAATTTTCCGGTAACTTTTGCCCGAGTCAGACACGTGCAAATGCGTTAAGGGGTTAATGCGTCTTTCTCAGTTGTACTTCAAGTTGCACTGTTAAGCAAACTGTAAAAGGTATTTCAATTCAGCATTGAGGGGACACGGGAAATTTGAAATAAGAATTTTTTTTTTTTTTTTTTGACTGTGGTTGGACTTATTTTAATATTTTGTATGTATATTTTGGCTAAATTTTAAGTATTAAGGCAATAAAAAGTTTTTTGACTAAGACATTTTCATAATTATGGCAAAATTATGAAAAATAGAAAAACACAAAAGTCGACTCTTGCGTCAGAATTGTTGAGTAATTTGCTTACAATTTTTTATACAGTTTCGTATGGGTATTAGAAATTTTTCTGGCATTACTTTTATGAAGCAATTATTAAAAAAGATTTTTGTACTTGTTAAACTGTAGCGAGAAGCAAAAACGTTTGAAAAAATATGCTCGAAGTTTTTTTTTCTTACTTAATAGATTAAACTGCAACTGTTTGACATAAAGTGTTTACATTATTTTAAAATATTTATATGCAAATTTTTGCGTAATTTGGATGAAATGTCAGATGCAAGACTCCTTTTTTGTGTTTTCATATTTTTATATATTTTAAAAATATCTTTTAGTCAAAAATATTTTTCATTGGATTTTAATATTTAACATTTAGCCACACTATACATAACTAAAATGACTCCAACTGCTGTGAAAAATTAAAACAAGAAAAACTTTATTTCAAAATTCCCGTGTTGCCTTAAATTTTAAAGGTGTGAGAAATATTTACCTCGAAACAGCCATATTAATATCAAAACTTCAGGAAAGATTAATATGCCTGTAAAAACAAATAAACGAAATCGCAAGTTTTTGACACTTTTTCAGCAAAAGTAATATACATTTATCAGAGTACTTGTTTGAGACGATGAAGAATGAGTTTCACGCAAAAGCAACAAAGCGTTAAACCATGAAGACCTCTTTCAAAAAACACCAGCGGTGTGTTATCTAATAGCTAGTAAATCGACCTTAAAATAACATTTCCCTTTCATCTATTTACTTTTTCCCTCGGTGTTTGGATTTATGCCCGCCTTTAGTAAAGCAATTGATTCATTTCATTCAAGCATCTGCGAAAAAACTCAACTCATACCAAACATTAAATGCTACAAACAAGAGTTGATAGCTTCTTGGTGGTCGTTCGTAGTAATTGAATTTAAAGGAATCATTGCTACACAAGAAGAAAGAATGTTAACGTGAAATCTCTAAATAACATACTTTTGAAACGAAACATGTTGGACTGGCTTTGATGCCAAAAAGCCGCCTTTTTAGATGTGCCCCATCCCACTGGATTAAAAAAAAAAAAAAAATCACTCATTCGACTATTTCCAAGCTTGTCAAAAGGATAAGTAAAGGGTGATTTGTTTCTAGATAAATGTATGTTGGAACTTGACTGAAAAGCAACACTGAAAACAACACTACAGGGTGCTCATTCCAAACTTCGACGCATCGATTCGAAGAAACTGCCGCTACAGAACCGGCCTAGACGTCATCTGTTCGAAAGCGTAGATTCTAAATCCTACTTCGTTCAGAAGCGTAGGGGGAAAAGGGATTTCGTATCAAACTGGTGTAGCAGCCAATCAAAGCGTTTCTTTGGAGTTCTCAGCGCGGTATTGTTTTTAGTTTTTTGTTACGCGTTCTTGAGGGAGTTACACCTCATAATTTTAGGAAATAGGGGTCGCCAATTTCAGTTTATTGATGCAAAACAGACACATCAAAACTTTTGCATTCTTAACAACGATAAAAAATAAGTAAATGTTTAAAAAAATAGTAAAAAATAAAAAGTTTATTAAAAATAATAATTTTTATGTAAAAATGAAAAGTAAAACAAAAATTCCTAATATTTTTGGGGAAAATATATCAATTTTCCAGTAGAGGAGGGGAGAGAAACTAGGGAGGAAAGGCGAGGTTTTTTTTTTTGCGAAAACTCGCATCAACTTCGGAGGGGGCTGGGGGGCATCCGGTTTCCTCCGTTAATATGCCCACGTCTAAGTCACACCTAATTCACGTCAAAAATAGATTTATTACTCCCCCCTTCTTATATACTAATCTCATATACTTGCTGAAATACCACTTTAATTTTGTTTCATGAAAGGTTAAAAAAAATTCCATTTGCATCTGTCATTCTTACAAGTATAATGGAAGTTATTTTTTTAATTGTTTAAAACTAAGCAATATTATTTCGTGCAAACCCTAATTAAGGACTAACGCAAATAAGGTTAAGACAATTTTTCGCTTCCGCATGATATACATTGACAGATTGACAGAGCGCACATTTGCGTGATATGCATTGACAGGGCGCACATTTGCGTGATATACATTGACAGGGCGCAAATTGGCTTAATATGCATTGACAGGACAGGATGTCTACAGAACGCGCAAAAATCCCGAACAACTCACAAATTCGGAAATCGGTCACGAAAACTAAGAATAGATCACGAAAATTTTCCATCCAACGGGACCGATCCCCACAGATGGCATCGGATATCCGGTATTCGACAGATTTTTAAATATTCGGAATCCAATCCGGCCACTGCGCGAAATACTAGGATATCCAGCTTGTATAATTTTATTTTTAAAATTAATGAACCTGTTTTGAATTTTTCTTGTAAATTACAAACACAGTACATGTTTTTATGTCTATAGAATACATGTCTATGGAATTTACTAGTTTCAAACATCGGGGATATCTGATATCCGGCAAAACCAATATCTGATGTGTCACCGAACGGTCACGAAAAAGTGCCAAAAAGGTCACGAAATTTCCCTTTGAAAATCTGTAGACACCCTACAGGGCTGCCTCCCATGGGGAGGTCATCGCAGAGACTGCACCATTGAGATTGGGGGGGGGGGGGGGGGTTTGTTTCAAGGGCTTTGAGGTCCTTGATCGACTTTTCGGCCGACTTAGGGGGTCGTAGTTTCAGGGGAAGTGCTACCTCTCAGAGCGGGGGGGGGGGCGGGGGGGGGGGGATAATTGGGCACCTCTCACATTGACATAATTTCGTAAATTTATTTTTAGGGTTAAAACATTAGTATTTGGTCATATATTTATACGAGTATCTTAAAATTGATTAAAAGTATGATTAGAGTTTCATTATAATTAGAAAAAAATATTCATATAAGGAATTGACGATGTTAGTTGCTTTTTTGATTCAAAACCTAAGATTTAACAACAGTGCATAATTTATGGATGTGCATAAAAAATTATGCGTTAAAAAAGGATATCTTTTATAAAAACAACCTACTTTTTGTTTAATTATAGAATTTTCTTCCGCATGAATATGTAAAATATATCTTCAAGTTATTCATTAAGATAATTTTTCAACTTGTTTTTTAAGTTAAAAATCAGACACATGGAAATTTAGAAATCTCGAATTTTAAAGATGTTTCTAAATTAAGAATCACCAAAAATTTGCATCAATTAAAACCATAAGTTGTAATAACATATTTATAAAAATAATTATTCTCTTAAATGGCTTTTGATACACAGTGATGTGTAACTTTAATTTATGAAAAAACAAAAATAAAACTTAATGTTAAAAGCATGTATTTACTTGATATTTATATTTTTGGGAAAATGAAAATTAATTAATTTATTGAACAAAAATAATTCTCAATATATATCAAAAACACCATCAAAGAAAGGCAAATACAACATCGCTATTCCTGTAAAATAGGCCTTTTCAGATTCCGGCGACTAAAGGAACAAACACCCCAAAGTCCGAACAACTTCGATGGCACAAGAGCTGTCGAAGTGCGCTTCGATGAAGAAAGCCGCAAAACAACGATACGAAGGACATGGAATTAAAGCTTCCGTTTTTTTCCCTGCGGTCCTGCCCTAATTCCAAGTGAGCGCACGATTCGATCGTAGTTCCCAAACTCTCACTAGATGGTGCAAACGCAAAATTCACAGGACCGCAGAGAAACCAACGAAAGCTGTAATTCCATGTGCTTCGTATCGTTGTTTTGCGGCTTTTTCATCGAAGTCGTTCGGACTTTGGGGTATTGTCTCGTTGAGTCGCCGAAATATGAAAAGGAATATTTTACAGAAATAGGGACGTTGTATTTGCTCTTCTTTGATGGTGTTTTTGGTACAGATTGAGAATTATTTTTGATCAATAAATGAATTTTGGTTTGTCCAAAAATATAAATTAAATAAATACTTTTAAACATTAAGTTTTCTTTTTGTTTTTTCATAAATTGAAGTTACATATCAATGTGTATCAATCAAAAGCTATTTAAGAAACTAATGCTTTTATGAATATGTTATTACTAATTATGGTTTCAATTTATGCATATTTTTGGTGTTTTTTAATTTAGAAATATCTTTAAAGCCCCAGATTATTAAATTTCTATGTGTCTGCTTTTTTAAACTGAAACAGAAGTTGAAAAGTTATATTAATGAATAACGTGAAGATACATTTACATATTCATACGGAAGAAAATGCCATAATTAAACAAAAAGTAGGTTGTTTTTTAGAAAAGATATCCTTTTTTAACGCATATTTTTTTATGTACATCCATAAATTAGGCACTGTTGTTTAATCTTAGGTTATGAGTCAAAAAAGCAACTAACATCGTTAATTTCTTTCATGAATACTTTTTTCTAATTAGAATTAAAGTCTAATCATACTTTAATAAATTTTAAAATAACCGTATAAATGTGTGGCCAAATGCTAATGTTTTAACCTTAAAAATATTTTTAAGAAATTATGTTAGTGTGAGGGGAGCCCAACTTTCCCCCACTCTGAAAGGTAGCAAATTCCCTAAAAGTATGACCCCCTAAGTCAGCCGAAAAGTAGCTCACGGCCCCAAAGCTCTTGAAACGAACCGCCCCCTTTCCAAATGTCAATGGTGCACTATGCGCGATGAACTAATTTCTGGGGGCACCCCTGCAGGGTGTCTACATATTTTCAAAGTAAAGTTTCGTGACCTTTTTCGCATTTTTCGTTACCAATCGGTGATACATCGGATATTGATTTTGCCGGAGATCGGATATTCCCGATTGTTTGAAACTAGTAAATTCTATACACATGTATTCTATAGACATAACAATGTACTGAGTTTATAATTTACAAAAAAAATTTCATAACAGGTTCATTAATTTTAATAATAAAATTATACAACCTGGATAACCGGATATTTCGTGCAGTGGCCGAATTGGATTCCGAATATTTAAAAATATGTCGAATACCGGATATCCGATGCCTTCTGTGGGGATCGGTCCCGTTAGATGGAAAATTTTCGTGATCTATTCTTAGTTTTCATGACCGATTTCCGAATTTGTAACTTGTTCGGGACTTTTGCGCGTTCTGTAGACATCCTGCCCTGTAAATGTATATTAAGCAAATTTGCGCCCTCTCAATGTATATCACGCAAATGTGCGCTCTGTCAATGCATATCACGCAAATGTGCGCTGTGTCAATGCATATCACGTAAATGTGCACCCTGTCAATGCATATCACGCAAATGTGCGCCTATCAATGTATATCACGCAAATGTGCGCTCTGTCAATCTGTCAATGCATATCATGCGGAAGCGAAAAATTGTCTTCCCCCTATTTGCGTTAGTCCTTAATTAGGGTTTGTATGAAAGAATATTGCTTAGTTTTAAATAATAAAAAAAATAACTTCCATTATACTTGTGGGAATGACAGATGCAAATGGAATTTCTTTTAACCTTTCATGAAACAAAATTGAAGTGGTATTTTAATAAGTATATGAGATTAGTATATAAGAAGGGGGGGAGCAATAAATCAATTTTTGACGTATATTAGGTGTGACTTAGACGTGGGCATATTAACGGAGGAAACTGGATGCCCCCCCCCCCCCCCCCCGAAGTTGATGCGAGTTTTCGCAATAAAAAAACCTCGCCCTTCCTCCCTAGGTTCCCTCCCCTCCTCCTCTTACTGGAAAATTACATTAGGAATTTTTGTTTTACTTTTCACTTTTACATAAAAACTATTAATTCTAATCAACATTTCGTTTTTTACTATTTTTTTTAATTTACTTATTCTTTCTCTTTGTGAACAATGCAAAAGTTTTTATGTGTCTGTTTTGCATCAATAAACTGAAATTGGCGACCCCTATTTCCTAAAATGATGAGGTGTAAATCCCTCAAGAACGCGTAACAATAAACTAAAAAACAATACCACGCTGAGAACTTCGAAGAAACGCTTTGATTGGCTGCTACACCAGTTTGATACGAAATCCCTTTCCCCCCTACGCTTCTGAACGAAGGAGGATTTGGAATCTACGCTTTCGAAGAGATGACGTCTAGGCCGGTTCTGTAGCGGCAGTCTGTTCGAATCGAAGCGTCGAAGTTTGGAATGAGCGCCCTGGTAATTTTGCGTTTGCGCCATCTAGTGAGGGTTTGGGAACTACGATCGAATCGATGTGCGCTCACTTGGAATCAGGGCCCAGCAGGTCTGGGAAAATCCCCCCAACTCACACCTCCTCGTTTGTTCTATTATTGCGCTCATACTTTCTAATGATATTGCATTTTTTTTGCATTGATTTTCTGCACATTCAATGAAAAACATGCTAATACATACATATACAAGAACATTGTAAAAATATTATGTTATGTTTTGTTCAACCCGAGCATTGCATTTTGTTAATCCGATCTGCAAATGCAGTCACTCGAAAAATTTTCCGAAGGAGCAAAATAATTTGTTGTTCAATATATATTATAGTATTTTAATTTTTAAACAGCCGTACTAAAAAATTGTAAAAATAATTCTATATAATACAAATTTAATAATAACAAAATTACAATAATTAAACACATTTAGGAGATACACTTATAAATACGCATAACTATTATGCAGTCCGATTTAAAAAATTAGGAAAATATAAAAAGGAATGGGTTAAATGTTGCTAAAGCATCAATTTGCATATTTTGTTCAGAAAAAAATATATTAAAAATATCTAATTATCTTCAGAGCATTTATAAATATAAGATAAATATTTATTTTATCTGCTATATTAATAATTAACTATTAAAAAAATATTAGAATAATTCAAAGAATTAGAATATCTGGACAACATGGTTCAAAAAATTACAATAATCAACTTTTTCCTATTGGTTTAGAGAACAGCTGCGGGATTAACATCTGCGGGACTATAAAATGTATTCAGTGGAAAATGAAAAGTAGTTTGGCATATGATTTTAGTTTAGTATTTGCTTAATATGGGACGAAAGAGTGACTTATCAGAGGCTATGAAATTTCGTATTTTGTACTTGCACAAAGAAGGAAAAACATAACATTTTATAGCAAAGGAAGTGAAATGTTCTCAAGCAAGTGTGAGTAGAGTGTCGAAAGAATATTCTAATAATAAGTGTTTTCAAAATAAACACTTTAAAAGTGGTCGAAAGCCAGTAACTTCAACAAGAGATGAAAGGCAATTGAAAACGATTGTGAAGAAACATCGCTTTCAAACTGTGAGATATGTGCAAAGAAAATGGAAAAAAAGGGCATAAATGTCTCTAAATCTACAACATTACGACGACTTCACAAATTAGGTTTTACATCACGTGTGCCTAAGATAAAGCCATTCTTATCATCTTAGCAAATGGCTGCTAGAGTTAAATGGTGTAAACAAAGGCTGTTTTGGGATCAAGATGATTAGAAAAAGATACTCTTCAGAGATGAAAATATGTTTTGTGTGTCCCATGGTAATCAAGGTATACGTGTATGGAGACTTAAACAATAAGCTTATAATAAAGAGTGTTTAAAACGTTCGGTTAAATTTGCGACCTCTGTCATGGTATGGGGCTGCATGACTGCTTAAGGCCCAGGTAGGTTGTGTATTGTTTCCACAACAGTCAATTCAGAAGTCTATCAAGAAATTCTTGAACATTTCATGATTCCTTCATCTGAGGATTTATGTGACGACGATTTCTTGTTTCAGCAAGATTCAGCTTCTTCCCACACTTCCAAATCAACAATTAAACGGCTCAAAGAGAAGGAAATAAATCAGTGGTGTAGTCGAGGAGGGACGCAGGGGGACGGCGTCCCCCTACCTTTTTAATTGAATACAAGCGTCCCCCCCCCCATTTTTTTACATTTTAACATAACCTTCCCCCCCTTTTGATTTCAATTCATTATCTTCGTATGTGTAAGCATCCCCCCAACTTTTTTTTCAGGACTACACCACTGAAATAAATGTACTCCCTTGGCCTGCGAACTCACCCGATCTAAATCCTATCGAGAATTTGTGGGGAATTGTGAAAAAACAACTTCAAGAAATTGCACCTAGAGACAAAAAATATCTTATTTCTAGTATAAGAGCATATGGGCGAATTTGGATAAAAAAATTTGGGAACCTTTAGTTAATAATATGCCAAACCGTTTAAGAGCTGTCATTAAAGGTAAGGGTGATGCAACAAAGTACTGATTAGCAACTAAGAACACTTAGAGTTTAAATTATGTAAACTATATTTACATTATAGTAATTTTTATTTGATATCATTGATTATTTAGTTGATAAATTAGATTTTCAATTCCCTTGACCATATTTTCTTTCATTATTTTAATTTGTTGAATCGGACTGTATATACATAATTGTAAATAACTGGTAAGGTCGCTTAAAAACTCAAGGCGGCATGTTCCCCATCCCTGGCTTATTATCTTTTAGCATAACTTCTCAGATAGATAAAACGTAGTATAAGGTTAGGCCTGTTTCTGAGGTAAAACGTAAGAGTGATGTCAAGTCTCTTTTTATGGTAACTCGTGGATCGTAGAATAAGAAATACAGACTTACAACCTGTGTTCATTTTTAAAGTTCTTTTCCCATGAAACAACTTTCGAGAATACTTCATCATATTTCTTTTCTTTTAATCTTGATCTCTAAGCTTGTCTTTATGTGTATATATATATATATATATATATATATATATATATATATAGAGAGAGAGAGAGAGAGAGACTTTAAAATTCTAAAGCCCTTTTTAAGGTAAAATACGGATAGTTAGTTTGTAATAATTAAAAGTTGCCGCACAGATAAAGGCGAAATTCATATTCAGAAAAATATATAACTAATATTTGGCAGTTGATTAACTGTCTTTCATACAATGCAAGTTTAATCGGCCATAGAGTTATTGGGTTCAAAGTATGATGCCGAGGCTCAGTTCAGTACTTTCCAACATGTATTCATCTGATATGCTTCTACCAAAAGGATAAGAACAAAATAATTCTTCAAACATTAGTATATTTTTATTCATATTAAATTCAAGTTCTGCACAAATTCTCCGTTAAGGAAGTTCCTACTAGCGTACTGATGATATAAAAAGTTATTAAAATTATTAAACCTAAATAATATGATTCAATGCTGCGTTATATGCACTATGTTGTGCTAATTATGCTATTAAATTGCAATCAAGCCAAAATTAGTTTAACAAGTCATTTTGACACTAACTATAAATCTAGAAGGAATATAAAATACAAATTTGTGTGGTTGATTATGTAAGGCAAAAATCCTTCTGGTGCGGAGTTTCTCATAACTTACTATTATATTAATCAAGGTTTTAAGTAGATGATGCATTTGTTTGCATTGAAATTAAAATAAGTTCGTACTAAATCTAAATTTTTAGTTTTAAACATTCTGTAAAATGTATAACAGCAGAAATAATTTCAAGCTGTAAAATACTTTAGCTTTAAAAAAAGTTTTAAAAAAATATCCCGTAATATCGACCTTGGGGCAGTCAAACATAAATGTTCTTTATTGAAAAATGATTTAAGTGAAAAATTATGTTTTGTGACGATTGGAAAAGTCCATTTTAGCGATAAGTTTCTGTGATGTGTTCGTTTCTATGAGGTCCTTTTTTTTCTTTTTTAATCGATTTTATGAATGATCTAACATTTCTTTTCCAATTGTAGGTTTTAATCTGTTTTATTTTGCCACGCAGCTAAATATATATTAATTCAAAATGCTTAGTTTAATGCTTTTCATTTTTTTTTTCACTCATAGGTTGTTTTCTTTAAACAGGCTCGCTCATTGGCATGTCAATATTCATAGATCACAAAAATATAAGAAAAACTTTGGCTATGAACTTGTCTCATGACTGAAGAGGATTCTCATGTTCTCAGTTGTGTACCAAACGTTTGCTCTAGTTTAATATGAATTTATATATAAGATAACGTTTTCATATATGAGGCACTTAAAAGCAAAGGGGAGTAGTGACAAAATTGAAATTTTGGAGATAATCAGTGCGAATGGTAGGGACTACACTGTTCTATATTGTGGCAAGAAATGTTAGTGATATCTCTAACAGGTGCTCCCAACAACCTGATTTTGAAAAAAATTCCCATTAAAGATCCCATAAGATTCAAACGTTGAACGTGTTTTTCTCGGAATCGGTTTTTGGTCACTTACATCTCTTTGCTTCTCACAGCCTTATATTAGTTAACATGTATCAAAGTATCTTATTTAAAATATAGTTACGTGCATTTTCACAGTAGCTTAAAATATGTAAAATTTTTGCTTTCATTCGGATCGTGTTAAAATTTTCATCCTATCACAACGGATATTTTATTTTCTCTTCTACGTAACACATTTAAACGTTCACTTTAATTTCAAATAGTTGCATTTAAATTACTTTATTCAAAATACACTGAAAATTTTCCTTCACCTGTAAAGTATTAAATTTTTGCGGCACATTATTATTTTTCTTGTTTGTTAAATGGGTTTTAGAAATCTCCGATTGTAGGCAATTATTCAAAAGATATTGGGAAGGTAGATTACAGTTTTTACAATAAACGCCAAAGAAAATGCCCACATTTTCTCTTACTGACTACGACAAGTCCCTTACCCAAGAAACTATCTTAATGGTTCAAAAAATAAATAAATAAAAAGAAATAAAAATAGATAAATGTTTTTCAATTTACTCGAATTAGCATAACTACTAACCATCTATGCTACAAATTTAAAAAAAAGAAAGAAAATGCCCACATTTTATCTCAATGACTACGACAAGCTTATCCCTAACCCAAGAATATATCTTAATGGTTTAAAAATAATAATAATAAATAAATAAAAATAAAGATAAGTAAATAAATGTTATTGAATGGACTCGAATTAGCATAACTACTATCCATCTATGCTACAAAAGAAAAGAAAGGAAAAAGAAAACTTACACAAATTTTCGAACTTAAAAAGATTAAACGAGTCATTCGCGGGGGGAAAAAATGCTATTTTAAAGATCAAAAGTGTATACAATTCAGTAAAATCACTTTAAAATATCCCCAATGTGTACAGTAATTTGGGTTAAATCCCAACAAACCACTCAATGTTCAAAATAATTCAATTTAATACATTTACTTAAATAATATTTAAGAGTTACAACGGTTCAGGAAACAGTGGTACATTGATGAACAAATAGTAAACATAAATTTTAATGTAACATAATGTTGAACAGTATCAAATTGCTTTAACTAAAATAATACTTTGTTTCATTCAATCAGTTTGGAAATTCAACCATTTAGTCACGTGAAATAATGAAAGTTGAAGATGTATCACTTAAATATGTTGAAAGATGTCATGTTTACTTTTCAGAACATAGAAGAAAAAAATACTACCATGTGTACATCTAATTATAAGCTAAAACAAATCTTTAAAAAAATGGTCTACGCAGAGTAACCGATATAGATTTACGCAGAAGATATTAGATACACAGAAAAAAAATTGATAGAAAAGTATAACGGTTGAGTCGACCCTACCCAGCCCGGGAATCGATCCCCAGGCCTGTACCATATTAGCACGGAAGTCTACCACTTAGCCACTGGGCCTCATTTCAATTATAACAAAATTAAATTATCTTCTTTAAAGGAATTTCTTGATAATGGTTTCTTACTCATTCACAATATTTTTGCGACTCGAAACATCAGCCATCTGTTGCTAAAACGGCCATCTGTTGCAAAAATAAATGCCGAGTAGCGAATTCGCTTTACACTCCTACTACATGTGAGCCAAACCACAGAAACAGGTCCTGAGGAATTAAAAAATAAATGTGCTTTACACATGAAAATGTATATATATATATATACAGATGGAGGACAAAATAATACGAACACTTGTGAAATAATAGAATATTTTTATTAATAGCGGGTCGGACCACCCTTTGACTGAAGTACAGATTTAATGCGACGTGGGATAGATGCATAAAGGTCATGGACAATATTTAAAGGAATATTCAGCCATTCCTCTTGCAGAGCAGTCTCGAATTCCGAAAGTCCGGATGGAAATGGAAATCGGAAACGAAGTTTGGACTCTAAATAAGCCCATAAATGTTCAATAATATTCAAGTCAGGAGACTGAGGGGGCCAGGCGAGGTGTTCAAGTTCATCGTCATGCTCTTCGAACCATTCTTGGACGCACCTAGCAGTGTGGATAGGGGCGTTTCGTCTTGAAAAAGCGGCCGCTCTCCAGGGAATACAGTTTGGACAAAAGGATGGACATGACCCCCTAGAATGCTTAGATAGTGACTGGATTTGATCCTTCCATGCAGAATACCAAGGGGACCAAGACCGCGCCAAGATATAGAACCCCATACCATAATGGAGCCACCCCCATGCTTCACAGTCGGCAAGAGGCAATCAGGATGAAACGCTTCGCAAGGCGTTCTCCAGACATAAACACGTCCGGTCGTCTGAAATAGGGTGAATGACGATTCAAGCCTTTGTGATGTCTGCACCATTGGCGTCGCTTGAAAGCATTAGTTGCTGTCACCAAGGGTTTACAAATTGCCACTCTGCCATAAATGTTCGCAGCATGAAGCTCCCTTTTGAGTTTTTGTTGAAACGGGATCCTGGAGATGGCTGTTCATTTCGGATGTTATTTCGGACAGCGATTGCTTGCGCTTTCGGTCTACTATGCGCTTCAAGAGCCGTCTATCCCTATCAGCAAGCTTTGACTTTCGGCCACTGTTGTGCTTTGAAGACGTCGTCTTACCCTCTTTCGTGTATGCTGTCATAACAGCTGATACCGTACTCCTTGCAAACCCCGAAAGGTTTGCTGTTTCCGTAACTGATGCTCCACTTAAGGCTGTGTGCCTACTGTAATTTGCTCAAATGCAACTTCAATTTTAGCCAATAGATGGAGCAGAATTTCACACCTTTCAGGGGGGGGGGGTTGGAACAAGATCGGTTTTTCCGAACCCCTTTTTCACACTAGGGGCTAATAGCTGTCCCGTCAATATCAATGGTCACCGCGGATCTCCCGTAGGCAGTCATCCATGCAGCTGCTTGCTTTTGTGAATCCAACTTCCAAGAAAAGAACCTCTGGATACTTTCTACCCAATTCTTGATCCACGCTCTTCCAAAAAAAATGTCTCAACTTTTCAGAAATTATCTCCAATCAAATATATATATATATATATATATAAAACCAAATCAAATATTTGGTTTTTAAGTTTCAAAATAAGATTAATATGTTTTTTTTTTTCATCTGCATAAAATAAAATAATTCATGAAAATATGTTTGCGCAATTATTTAAGGGCACTTTTTTTCGATATATTTTTGACTCCCCTCCTCCTTTTGTCACAAAATGTCAAACTTCATTATAACCCCTACCCCCTTTATCATATGTCACGCTATAATACATAAGCATATATACTTGCAGTTCACGAAGAAAGCACTGCGCTTTAGATCACGTTTCTGATTTTATTTTTGACGTTTGAAGTTTTAATGACGTTTGTGAGCATAACAATAATTATGATGATTACATGTGTACTTAATTTGTATAAAGTGAGCTTAGGTTTACAACAAAAAGATAATATGTTTTACTGTTCTACCCTAATTAATTGTTTGAATTCTGAAAACATAATCGACGCAATTTTACCCTAAAAGTGTAAAATGACTAATAAAATTTCCTTTTAAGCTTTTAACAAAAAGTAAATTTAAATCTTAATCAGCATCAGTGTTTGTGATACAACATGATCAATAAAACTTTATAATCAAATTATGGAAATAACAAAACTTTAAAAATAAATTTAATTTATTGAGGTGCGAGAATTACCCGTATTCGTGTATTTATCAATTTTTTTTATCATACTTAAGTACTTGAAAATTACATTCTTTTGAAAAATATATGGTTTAAGCTGTAGATAGAAAATTTTTTGACAAAACATTTTGAGATCCAAAAAGAAAGAAAAAATATGAATTTTTTACCGAACAATCAAAATAACTTTGAACTCACTAACTGCAATTTAAAACTAATTTTTCTTCATTATTCATGAAATTTACACAATAACAAGATTAAGAAAAAGTTTTCATTTTCTTCTGTATCAGAATTAAAAGTTCCACTAGGTCCTCCGGCAAATTGTGAATTGGATTTCGATCATCAATATCTGATTCACTGCTGGCTTCAAGATCTTCATAACTTCTGAGATCGTCAGTTATTTCAGCTTTTTGAAATCCAGCTTTAATCGCAGAAATTGAAACCGCGTCCCAAGAGTCCTTAATCCACCTAGCAATTTCGGCATATAACGCGTTTCATTTTCCCGGATTTGGTGTAGCTGTGCAGTCCATTAGACATCCAATTTTTCCAACGATGTCGGACATGAGATTTGAAGCTTTTGCTTACTGAAATGTCAAAAGGCTGGAGAATTTTTGTCAGTCCCCCTGGTATCACCGACAGACTTGCTTTTTTCATTGGATTTTTGGCTTTTAACTTCACCTTTCCTTGCAAATGAGCTTTCATGGAATCAGGATTAATATTCCTGAAGGGGCGAAAAATGCACCTGGTCGCGCTTTCCAAACTTCGTCAAACCATTCTATCATTACATTCTCTGTCATCCAGCCATTTTCATTATGCTGTCAGCCCCGCTTAATCGGGTAACGGATAAAGGAATGCCACGCTTATAGGAATAAAACCTTCCGAAACCAAATATTTCCCCATAGACGCAATGTTAAAGATTCCCGTTTAATCGAATAATTTCCCCGGATAATCCAATGATACTGGTCTACTTTTAAAATATTTTTGGTTAAAAAATTGATTAAATTTCAGAAATAAATAAGTAAATAGGAACAATTTTTGAATTTTCATGTTGATCTTTCAGCAACACCTCCCCATGCCCATCAAATTTGAGTCACTCGTTCTCTTTCATGATTCCCCCCCCCCCCCCTTCCACCAGGAAGGAAACCGAGGTCATTTTCTAAAGGGTTTTTGGAATCCTCTATTTAACAATACAAAAAATAGGGATTTTATTTAGATATACTGATTTATTGTTACGTTTCGAGGCAACATTATCAGTTCTGTAAGCTAAAGAAAATTTCCCCGTATAATCGAATAAAATATGCTGGAACCGACCGTATTCCTTTAAGCGGGGCCGACAGTATTTAATAACTACATCTCGCGGAAAATCTTCTTTAGATAATGTTTTCCGTTTGAAAATTATCATGGGTTTAATTTTGACATGGGTTTTATTTATTTAGTACTTTTTTAAAAGAAAGTTCCGTGTATAGCCCGCATCGTTGTATTGCCCGCAGGTAGGAAAAAAAATTAGTTTTTTCATAGATAGCCCGCGGGCTATACACAGATAATTACGGTAATACGAAATTACGAACAAATAAACACAGAAACACCACGCATAAAACATATCAAATTCACAAGGAATTTTATTCACGAATACACACGACATTTTAATTCATATTAATTTACAAAAAAAAATAATAATAATAACCTTAAGTTACATTAGAAGTAACTTATGTTTCGTTTTTTAAACGCGAGAACAGTTACTTTCGAATTTTAGATGTTCGTGAGTAGAAAAAGTTTTAAATACTAGGTAAAGAAAAATATACTATAAAATGGCACTACTGTAAATTCTGTATTGAAAGTTTTAATGTATTTTTTTAAAGCAAAATCATTGATCTGAAGCGGAACGGGGGGGGGGGGGGCAGTGAGGCAACCAGATTTTGCTCGAACCTGGAACGGGGCCGAGGAAAGAAATTTGTTGTGCTCCACTAATCCAGTTTTATGTTTTTTTTTTTTTTTTTTTTTTTTTTTTTATCACATAAAAAAATTAACTTAAAAGCAGGTATAAATAATATAATTTATTAGAATTATTCGGAGCACGGAGAAGAACCGGAGCAAAAATTTAGAAGTCGGAGAGGAGCAACTCAAAATAACTGGCTGTTTAAGATTCTTGCTCAAAATCTGTATTAATTGAGTAATTTAAACTCCATATTAATACCAGAATAGAAAAAAATTGATGTGGACTTTCTTTCATAACGTGTATATCTTAATCCGTTTTTGTTTTTTCCTTTTTTAACCCATTCGCAAACTGCTCACACAATTTCAATAAACTGTGTCGTCCATATCACATAATTTTTGTAAATTTTTCAAAGTTTTGTACATTTTTATCAAAAATACTGCCAACAGTTTTTTAATGGCCGGTAATAGTTCAAAAATTTTAAAATTTGTGCGGATAATTTATGGCCCTTAATTGTAACTAATTTTTTTTTTACCTAAATGCAATACATTTTGTTTTCAGATCATTGTTTTAAAAAGTTACACAATCAGTCTAACGCAGCGTTTCTCAACCTTTCAGTATTCGCGGCCCAATTTTCTATCATAATTTTCATCGCGCCCCCACTTACCATAAAATGTATACAACAATACTGTATATTGAGTACTGATTCTGTTTTTGAATTATTTTAACTTACCGCCAAAACAAGAGTAAAAACGAGTAATTTAGTAATAAAATTAGTTTAGTAATAAATCACTATTTGAATTTTGGGCATTAGTAGATTAAGATCTTTCTGCACTAAACACAAGGGCATTTCGCGTTCTATTACCATTTTGTGAAACGGGATTTTCTGCTGCGGCTTTTTTGAAGTCAAACTATAGATCTCGGCTAAATGTAGAAACTGAGGGGGGGGGGCTATTAGTGTTGGTCGAAAAAAAGTAATGTTTTCTTTTCGAAACGCTATACCGCGGAATTTTTGCCTCTGGGGTAGGTAAGTAACATGCAAATTAAAAAACCGATTTTTATTGAACCCCTAGCTAGCGCATTGTACTTAAAGTTTCGATTTTTTTCGAAAATCAAGTGATTTTACAAGTTTTTTTCTCTCAGAAGTCAGCCATTAATATTTTAAACTGCTATAGCGAAAATCATTTATTAAAAGGGTTGAAAAGCACCTAAAAAAATTCAAACAGTCAAAATCTTCCAATTTGCGGTAGCGCAAAGGACTCAAAAATCGGTAAATTATTGCATTTAAGGTACATACTAACACCTTATGGGAAAGGCATGCCGAGTTATGTGTTAATAGCCCATATCTTTTTTTTTTTATTTTTTACTTTACACTTCAATTCATTGTAATAGAATAGCGTTCCCCAACCGGTGGTTCGCGAGGTGTCGGAAGGGGGTTCGCGAAATAATATTGCAATGGGGAATTTTTAATTGCTAACGTACAAGAAAAAGCTAAATAATAAATTTACATACGTATTAGGACGGAGTGTAAAAATGATTTTTTTAAATAAATTGTTCTTCCGATAATGCATAAAAGTTGTGGACTGGCATAGGAAGCATTCGTACAAAATTTGAAATGCCCTTATTTCTACTATTGTCTGATTTCGAAAACTTGAATCACAAAGTGGTATCGGAAGAAATTCCTTGACATATATTCACGAGTATATTCACGCATATAAGCATTTGTTTAAAAAATGCATTTTTAAATAAAAATGCTTATTAAAATAACCCCCGCAGCATATTTTTTACTCATAACACAGAGTTGTGCACCAAATTCCACCATATTAATCGAAAAGTTGATGACAAACAAGAGAAACATCTTACTGAAATTTGAAGCAGAGGAACATGTGCTAAAGGAAAAAGTGGTGCTAAGTGAAATGATAAAATATTTACTTTGTTTACAGAGCTAACTATTTAAAGACATTTTTAATGTGTTACATAATATGTAGTCAGTGACGCACCCAGGATTTTGCTCAGGGGTAGGGGAGGGAGAAAATGGGCAAAATTAGGGAGAACCTGGATATAGATCTTCTCAGATGCCGGGTATCCCGGTGTCAATTGCGTGACTTATCCGTGCCGGATATCTGGCTCCGGTCTTTGAAACCTGAAAATCCGGAGAACCGGATTTTTTCGTGCATCGGTCTTCGGATATTAAAAACAAAATCGGTCGGATACAAAATGCCTTCTGGGAAGACGGGTCGTCCTCCCCCCACCCCGTCCGTTAGTGAGCCTCTGCATGTAGTTGATTCCAGTCGAGAAATAACCGAATCTAAAGATAAAGCTATACGGTAATACAAGCCATTGATGCTCATGTTGTAATGTTTTGTTTTAAGTCAAGTCAAAAACACCTTTTGCAACTATATAATTGTACATTTTTTGTTATTATTTTAAATATTAATTAAGGCCTACTGACTAATGCAGTGATAATTTCTTTTATGTTAGGCTTTTTTTATTGCTAATCAGGCTTGGAGTAATCGCGATTACGTAATCGTAATCGGCTGTAATCGATTACATTTTGACAAAATCGTAATCGTAATCGTAATCTGATGATGGCATATTCTCGTAATCATAATCGAAGTTGTGTAATCCCGTAATCCTTTTTCTCCCGTAAATTTTAATCGTAATCTTAAGGAAAAAATCCGTAATCTGCTAGTCCTGCAATCGTGTAATCTTGACCTGCTGAAAGCTGAAATTTTTAGCGCTACCCTTGGATAGAAGAGATCAGTTTACAAGAAAAAAGATTCAAACTGTGTACTGAAGTCCTATCCTAAGCGGTCTGTAACCTACGGGCGATCATAATATAAAAGGTTCTGTGTGGCGGTCGCAGAGCCTTGATGGCAGGACCATATAATAATCTGCTAGAGACGCTTGTTGTCCTACTTGTTGCGGTCTCTCAGAATCCTTAATTGCGGCTCCACTCTCTACGGGGAATGGCTGGAGAGCCCGAGAAGAAAGGGAGTCTGGTCTGGATATGTCACTCGCATCGCCTTGGGGCTCTCAGTTGGGGGGGGGGGGGGGTCTCCGGTCTCCTTGCGTCGTCCAGTTTCGGTACAAGAGCGGTAATCTGTCCGCACGTTACAGATTTCGGGGTAGATAAGAAAGGGGAAGGTGTCTATAAAAGGACCAAATGCATCGGTCATTTTGCTTCTTTAATTACCTCTTCAAAACATATTCAAACGGTTGGGCAATAGGCGAGAGTCTGGACGGGACCGCCGCGAGTAAAAAAGAGAGTTCTCCCTTTTTTCTCTCCGCGGGGGTCCCGGCATTAAGAATGGGCGACCCATTTTCCCTTTCAATAATCGAAATACAGTGGAGCACCGTTTATACGTTTCTCGTTTATACGTTTTTGTCATTTATACGTTTTTTTGAACGGCCCCGGCGAAACCTCATACAAATTAATGTTAAATAATTTCGTTTATACGTTTTCCTGAAATTGCACATTTCATTTATACGTTTTTTTTTCTCCCCAAGTCAAAGAAAAAACGCACATTTTAACGTGATTATACGCTAGCGATTGTCCAGTTTAGAAATCCCATTTGACCTTGACCCACACCTGCTGTGACCACTTACGGTGGTCACGCACCTGCCTAAATGAACAAAAGACATACCCCGGAAGAATGCGAATATCCTAAATTCACAGATAAAAGCATTCTGATTGTGGTGCTACCTAGAAATAGCAGGTGACAAGCGCTTTTCCTCTCCTACCAGTGTTGCCACGGCAGGCGCCCTTAAATTTCAGTAAGTAGCCTGGGGACTTTATGGCAACCCAGCAACACTGCTCCTACCAACTTTATAAAATTCTGGGATCTATCGTTCACTAGCATTCACGATGGCTTCGAGCTCGAGTAGTAGAAAACCTCTGTCTCTGAAAGAAAAAATGTGCATTTAAAACAAGCGAATGAAAACCAACATTTAAAAAGAGTTGACCTAGCCAAAAAATTAGGTTTACCAGTTTCAACTTTAAGCACCATAATTTATAAGCGTAAGATCATCGAGGAAACTTATAATCAAAGTGGTGCTAGTGGTTCAAAAAAACTTCGAGTTCAAAGCGGAAAATTTTCGGATGTAGAGAAAGTGCTTTTACAGTGGTTTAATCAGTGTCGTAGTGCAAAATTTCCCATCAGTGGTCCTTTGCTTATGGAGAATGCAAAAGAAATTTCGAAAAAGTTAAATGTAGAACGCGATGGCATCATTTTCCTCGGGATGGCTTCATAAATTTAAGTTAAAACACGGCATAACAGGCAAAACTGTAAGTGGAGAGTCAGGAGATGTTGATTGTGAAACAGTGGATGATTGGATTCAAAACCAATTGCCAGAACTGCTAAAAGAATATGAACCAAAGAACGTTTTTAATGTTTATGTACATACTGCATGAATATGAAACGTAGTGATTGTAATTCAATGTATTATTAAAAGTACTCATTATTTACTTTTCATAATATTTTAAGTTACTGTTTTGTTTTCTATTACGAAAATGTTCGTTTTATTTTGTGATTTTCGTTTATACGTTTTTTCATTTATACGTTTTTTTCGCTCGGTCCCTTGAAAAACGTATAAACGGTGCTTTACTGTAGACTGCCCCCCTGAAAATCTAGTGTTGGTACTATCACCTACACACATAAAGAGACATGAAATGACTTTTGTGTTTTCGCCTTTCTTTAATGGCAGAAGTGAAGAATTTTTCTAATGAATAGCACATTTACACTTCAGCAATTTAAGAGCAGGCGTTACATGATGCTCTATGCTTAAGATGCATGAAATCTTAATCCTGGTATGTGTGATTATTATTATTTTTAAAAATATGTTCTTTGAATATTTAAAAAAGTACATACATTTAAATCTTAAATTTATTTATATTTTAATGCTAATATTCTTTTTAATTAATAGTTATGTAAAAGAAAATGATATATGTTCAGACATTTTCCCAATTGTTTTTTACATGCATGAATTAATATTTAGGAATTATTTTTAAAAATTAATTATCTTTTTCTTCTTAGAATTACCTCAACAGAAATTTGTATTTCAGTTGAATCTTGTACGTTAAATTTGTGTTGTAAAATTACTTGCACTTTATTTTTTTATTAAAACAGTTAGTACATGGAAAAAAATATATGCTCGTGCATGTTAAAAAAAAACCCACAAAAATCATATTAAAATATTATAGTCATTCGTATTATAATTATTCTTCATATTACTTTTTAACGATTACTAATTTTGCTAAGAGTTATTTGAATGTTCATGTTCAAATTTTTTGAAATTATTCTAAAATGCAGCATTTATTTTCAAAAGATTATTTATCTCTTACACTATCTGAACATTTTGTTATCACGTGCAATTCATGCACATCTTATAAGTGATTTCATAAAGAATCATAGAAAATTATTATTTTCAGTAAACTAATTGGTGTTATGTGGAATATTTGCACAATTTAAACTAGAAAATAAATACAATGGAGAAATATACATTTTCAGAAATTGCGGCCAACTAAATTTTGATTGTATGCACACAAAATAACAATGAACCAGGTAAATCACTTATGCATTGTATATACATTTAGTGCATCGTCTTTGCTTATATACAAAATACGATCAATGTAGTTATTCCTCACATGAGTTTTAAATATTCGAAAAATACTGAATGTGCCTTTCCTGATTATACATATATATATATATATATATATAATGCAAATTTTTCATTTCTGCAACGACGTCATAATTGCAGAACTGTGATGTTGAAATTGTTTCATTATAATTGCATTCATCATCATTTCAGTTATCTCTTATAAAATCAAAAATTTAATTAAAAATCATAACTTTTTGATTTATGACACTTTTGTGAAAATGAGAGTTGTATGCATAAAATCGGATAATTTTATGCTAATCTAATCGTAATCAAAATCGTAATCGGATGTCATAATCGTAATCGATTACATTTTTCAACGACTGTAATCGCTGCCGTAATCGTAATTACGGCAAAGGATTACAATCGTAATCGTAATCATAATCTCTCAATTTCTCCCTTTGTAATCGTAATCGTAATCGATTACGTTTCTTTGTAATCGACTCCAAGCCTGTTGCTAATGTTTAGTACAATTTGTCATGTGCTTACAGGACAAAGAGAAATACGTATTTATTCCACTCTGACCCTACACCAGTCATCTACTAACTAAATTTGTCGTTCATTTATTAATTTTTTATTTATTAAGTAGATGTTTCATTCGTTCATTTAATTAATATTTTTTTTATTAATTAATAATTCATTTTCACGTTTTATCAATCATTCATTCATTTAATTATTCATACTTACTAAAAACTATTTTTAACCATCTGTAGTCGTAAATATGAATCATTACAATTTAGACTATCATAAAGCGACATAAGAATCCAAAGGGTTATTTATCACAGGGGTGCCCCACCCCCCAGAATGGGTCACGGCGCAGTCTATTCCATTGAGATTTGGTGAGGTTCGTTTCAGTCGCTTCTGATCGATTGTTTGGCTGATTTGGGCGGGGTGGGGGGGGGGGGGGGAGCAACGTTTTGGGCGGTTCAGTAGTTTGTACGGACGTCCCTGATTATCACATAGAAAACTACTTCATTTGGAAAATATTTCAATTTTTCAAAATTCAATGGGGCAAAGTGATAATTTTCCACTTTGATTTCAACGAAAAAATTTACTGCATAAAATGAAAAATAATATTTCAAGTTTTATCATAAAATCACATTTCTCTGTTCATGTAGTTATTATAAACTTTTAATTTGTTCATTTTGAAAAATGTATTTTTTCCTAACTGTTTCACTTTACCGACCCCATATTCCCCTATAAATATTAAATATGTATGTGATAAATCATAAGCATTTAAAGTAATTCTTTTTTTACTACACGAGAAAATCTGCTCGATGGTAAAAACACCTACATGTTATTTTACTCAACGGAAAGTGTTCCTCAAGAGGGGGGGGGGGGAGGGAATTCCCAACCTTTAGTATAGGTTCAAATAGGAACCCTACAAAAATGAGAAACACACCCGAACCGAGAATTATCTGAGAGCTCAGCTTCAGGCGCTGTTGACGCGGGAATGCAAAATGGACAAAGCCGCAGGACAAAAGAAGGAGACAGTTCGTGTTCGTTGGGGGCATCTCGGAGATTGACATGTAATTTAGCACTCATTAGCAGAAGTAAAGGAAAATATCTATTTTTCTACTGCACTGCCATCTGAATTTCAGGGTTGGAACTACGCATGCATAACTTTCAGCAAGTTTCTAAAAAAAACATATTTTAAAATATAAAAAGCGCTTGAAATGAAAATAAAAAATTATCACGGAGACGCTCACAGTTTTCTGAATTTTATATTATTTTTTTTTTATTATACGATCTCAGCATTTTGCTGTAGGAGGCAAAGTTCGTTAGTTTTCGTCATGCATGGTTGAAATTCTTAAAACTGTCGAAAAGCTCGATTTTCATTTAAATCTATATAAATACAAGAAAACGCAAAATTTTTCTAAAATATTCTAGCAATCAATACATAATTGAAAATCACGTCATATGCAACAAAAATTGGAATGATACTTGCAGTTGATTTTGATTTATTATGTAGATTTATTATGTAAATTCATCTTCCTTGGCGCCAAACCGCTATCCTTGGAACTCTGACAGGTCTAACATTTTAACTTATCACACACAGTTCGTTACACGCATGCAACACAGGTGACTGATGTCGAGAGACCTTCCCCTTCACGCTCACTAGGTGGCAAACTTCTGTTGAAGATGGCTTGGCTGTATTGGAGGTGTGAAATACGTCATACTTTTTCACGGGTGTTCGTATTATTTTGTACCCCATCTGTATATATATATATATATGTAAGGATATTAAATTATGTAAATTTTTATTTAAATTTCAAGTAAGGAATGTAAATCTTTTTCAAAATCCAAGTCTAATGTCCCATTAAATTACTTTCTTAATTAAAGGAAGATTACATTTCAAACTCAAAAGTCATTCATCTCTCTTAAACTGAAAAATGCTGACACCAGAATTCCTTACTTCGTTTGTGGTTAGAAACCACTACTCTAATCAAGTGGACAAAATAACTTGACTCCTAGTTATCTGTCCATCAAAATGAAATAGACAAATAAATTATTAATTCCCGCCCTAGCCCTCTGGCGAGTAATAGGGGAACAATTGAGTATAAAAAGCGCAGCACGGAAAAAAGTGTGGCTCCTGGTTTTTTCTGACATATCTCTGGAAAATGCCTTACGGCCGTTGAAAGTAGTGAATGCCGCAAGGCCATGACATGACTTAATACAGAAATAAAGAGTGATTGCAAAATGATATCGGCCTCATCTTTGGGCGTTGAACATAAGTCAACTGGGGCTAAGGACACGACTGCATAGTACTGGAGGGGTCGGCTCGGGCATTGAGAGCCGGCGTGGAGAAAAGGACGATGGACCCCATCTTTCATTACAGAGAGTCGACAGGATAAAATCACCTGCGTACAGAAACGGCAATAATCATATGACTTGCGAAACTATCTGCGGCAAAGCCTTCTTTCCTGACGACGAGCTCGGAATATCCGGCAACATGACAAACCGGACAGTATTTGCAGTTTCTCGCGGAATTCACGAACGCAGCATAAAGCTCGCCTCACCTAGAAACAGTGTTTCCCCCTATATCTACAGAACTGTGAAACGGAACTACGCGAACTTTCGTTCCTCCAATCTCCTAAATGAAAAGTGAATAAGTGAATCATCTATATATAAAAAAAAAAAACCATAATGCGCGCCTTACCGACAGAAAATGCTTTTCCCTCTCCCAAGTACAGCCTTCGCCTTGAAGGAACACTTGAGAAACTGGGTCAAAGGGAAAACTGATTCAGCTTTAATAACGAAGCAGCAGTGAACTTTTGCTTCTCTCGAAGCAAAGTCTAGGAACTGCAACTAGCAACACGTCAAGAAAGCATTCTAGCATTGCTAGGTAATTAAATTTTAATATTATTATTAAAAATAATGACTTTGAAACAGTAACAACAAAATTTTTATGCACAGTATCAAATGATTAATTTAATGATATCGAATGATATTAATAGGATTGAATGTATTTTTACAGTGTATTATATTTTTAAGTGTTTTATGATGTAAAGATAGTAATCACATTATTTTCAAAAATGAAGTTAGTTGATATCCCACAGATAAAAGCAGCGATTGCAATATCAAGCACCGCATGTGTAAAATTAGCTCATAAATTCATCTTTTATGCCGATAACAAGAGTAAAAACAGAGAAAATTTACGCCAATTTGAGGGAATTCCCTTCAAAAGCGGACAGACAGAATTTGAACAGAAAGTAACAGAATTAAAAGATAAATCTGAGAAAAATAAACTGATTCAAATAGCAGTCTTTTTTCAAATTGGAGCTAAAGAGTCAGAGGAAGAGATAGTGAAAGATTTGTTAAGCGCATTATGTGACTTACAAAATTTTAGTTTCACTTTTGAAGCTAACAGTGATGAGGGCGTAGAATCTTTACCAAAATCAGTCGAAACGAATAAAGAGGCTAAGGAAAATACTGAAAAAAGAGAAAACTCATCCGAAAAAAGTAGTAGTATGCAAGGGTCACAAATGACATCAGAAAAAGAAATGTTGGATAGCAGGGAAGCGAAGGAAATGGGGTATAGTGACAGGAATGACAGAAATCAAGGATTTGTCGAGTTTCAGGTCGAAGCCGGAATGAAGTGGGAGTGCCTGGCTTGCTTATTTTGAGGGATGTAGGGATAGAAAAAAGGATAACGTCTGGAAGATCAGAAATATACAAAAGGGTTCCTTAAAGGCAAGGCCTTGACTTTGTATATTAACTATTGTTAATATACAAAGCCTCAATGTACTACACTGGGAAGAGTTAGTACAGCTATTCAATGAAGAGTTTACATTGCCAGCAGAAATATCCCTAAGTGATTTTTCAGAAATTAAATTCAAAGTGGGTGGAGATGTCGCAGAATATTACCAAAAGAAAATGCAGGTAGGAAGAACGTTAGGACTAGAAGCAAAATTTCTGTTAGAGGGATTAACCGATGGGTTAATCCCTCTAACAGGACCTAGGCAATTGAAAGAATTAGTAATCGCGAATTCACCCAAAACCACAACGGAATAGAGAACTAGTACTCAAATTGAATAAGTTACAATTGTCAGAAAATTCTCAGAGTAGAAACTTTAAACCTAATATGTCCAATTATGAAAATCCTAACTATTTTCGTCAGTGGCGTCCTCAGAGGCCCACTCAAGAGTATCAGGCTAATTCTCGACCTGGAAAGTACAGATTTCCAAATACAAACCAACCAATAAGACCCTTTACATCAAATAATGAGAGATATATTCCAAGAGGACCGCGACTTGTAAATACATCTCCAAATATTAACCTACATTTTCAAGAATCTCTTCCACCTAACCCTTGTAAATTATGTACTAAATATAAGATTATGAATGCATATCATTGGCATAGAGACTGTCCTTTTAAATACCAAATGCCAAATTTAAGTCAATCAGTGAACTCATTAAATCCGAATACTCAAAATCAAACCCCTTGTGAAGTGACTCAGGTAACAGGAAATTCAGCGGCAGGTACAAATGACACATATTGACAATTATTAGTGTCCGGACACATCTCACGAAATAATAATGGTACCAAAAACAAAAAATATGCTCAATATGATGTTCAAAATGTACGCACCGCTGAAATTCAATATTTGCCAGATTCAGGTAGTAGTTTATCAATTATTCCAGGTCATTTCATTCAAAAATATCACCTACAAACCACAAGAGATAAACATAGACTTGTTGCTAAACAGACAAAAGGCACTTTGGCTCTTAGAGAAAAATGCCTTCTGAAGTTGCAAATAGGTGATATTACGAAAGTAATAGATGTATTTGTTGTTGATAATAATTTACCTTATCTCTTTTTAGGATTACAACATTGTCATGATTTTCAACTAAATATAGATTGAGTAAATTATAGAATTTTACAAAATAATGTCAGTCTACCTTTGTTATCAAATGTTTTTAAAAATAGAGTATTTCAAACTTTACATTTGACTTCCTGTGACGAAAAATGTGTACAAATTGCTGATGAGATTAACTATAATTGTGAAAATGTTCAATCTGTAAGGAGTGATGGTAATTCTGAATTTGTACATATTGTTGATAATTATACCCAATTACATGAAACCAATAATAATTTAAACCAAAAAACAGAGAATTTAAATGCACCGATAGTTAATGACAAGAAGCTCCCTACTCTTTTAACTAAATATGATAAAATATTTTCAAAATCAAAATATGATGCAGGCAAAGTTCGTATGGAGCCACGAAGAATTCACATAACTTCAGACCTCCCTGTTTTCCTTAGAGCGTATAGAACCTCCCCTAAAGAAGAATTAGAAATAAAGGAACAGATATAAAATTTGTTGCAAGCTGGATTAATTAAGGAAAGTTGTTCTTCTTACTCTGCCCCGTAACTTTGGTATTAAAACGAGAGGAAGGAAAAAAGACCCGACTTTGTGTCGATTTTCGTAAACTTAATGCAATAACCAAAACAGATGCTGAAACCCTCCCCGCATTGATACCCTTTTGGATAAATTGACTCATGCAAACATTTTTTCTACTTTAGGCTTGGCTAGTGGATATTGGCATATCGCTATCCACCCAAAAGGCACAGAGAAACTAGCTTTTGCCACCACATTCGGTTTGTTTGAGTGGTTGGTGTTACCGTTCGGGATGCGTAACGCACCTGCAATTTTCAACAGAACCATCAGAAGACTGTTAAATAAATACAAAATTGACTTTGCTTGCAATTATTTTGATGATATTACTGTTTACTCACAATCTGAAGAAGAACACCTGCTCCATTTACGAAAAATATTTGATATTTGTGTGCGAGAAAATCTAAAATTAAAACTGTCTAAATGTGCATTTGCCAAAACTAAAATCAATTTTCTTGGTTATGAGGTCTCTCATGATTGTATCACTGCTGATAACAGTAACATTGAAGCAATACGAACATTAAAAGCTCCAACTAATGTAAAAGAGCTACAGAGAGTTCTGGGGTCTATTAATGTCTACGGTAGGTTTATTCCTCAGTATGCTAAAACTAGAGCACCTTTAAATAATTTATTAAAGAAAAATGTCCCGTATGTTTGGGACCAAAATTGTGAAAATACGTTTCAAATACTCAAAAATGCTTTAATTCAAAAACCAATTCTTAAATTGTATGACCCAGGGGCTTCCTGCCACTTATTTGTGGATGCGTCCGGTCATGGTTTGGGCTGTGTTTTGAAACAGGATGACGAAGAAGGTGTCTTACACCCGGTAGCGTATCATTCCATAAATTTAAGAGATTATGAAAAAAATTATGCTATTACTGAATTGGAATGTTTGGCAATTGTGGATGCCATTGACAAATTCTATCATTATGTTCACGGTACAAAATTCGTCATTCATTCTGACCATGCGGCATTAACTTGGTAAAAATATGTTAAAAACTTAAGAGGTCTTTTCCGCTGGTCATTAAAATTAAGCATGCTTGACTATGAAATCAAATATCAAAAGGGCTCCTAATATTGAAGCATATATGCTATCCAGATTACCTGTTTCGGAAAATATCTCACATCATGTACATCTCCTAGATCTTAATGAAATCAAAGAAATTCAAAAGAAAGAAAATGTAATAATTAGTGATAAAAAATGTATGGAAATTAATGATCTTGTAGTAACCAAAAGAAAAGGTTTGTATAAGCTTCTAGTCCCTATGTCTTTAAGACTACCTTTACTAGAAAAGACTCACACCAAATTCGGATATCCAGGCATTTACAAAATGATAAATTTAATTTCCCCTCAATTATATTGGCGGCACAGCAGTAAGGATATTGAAATGTACGTAAAACATTGTCATACTTGTCAAATTTATAAAAAATGTAAACAAAAACGGTTTGGATCATTACAACAGATGCCACCAACGGATAAACCATTTGAATATTTGTCTTTAGACACTGTTGGTGGATTTAATTATTATAACTCAACAAAAAAATATTTGCATTTGGTCACTGACCATGCAACAAGGTATGTGTAGGGATTTCCATCTAAAAGTGTTACTACAGAAACTTATACAAACTGTTTGAAACAAATATTCCAAATTCAAGTCTCAGAAAAATTATTAACGGACAGAAATGCAGCATTTACTGCTTCCAAATTTAAAAAATTTCTTCGTAATTATAATGTAAAACATCTCATGACAAGTAGTCATCATCCGGAGACAAACGGAAAAGTGGAGCGTCTAAATCAAACTATTGTAACGCGACTAAAATGTAAAGTGAACTCATCTTCAACTAATGTTCAGTGGACTAAATTGCTAGATGAAGTTCAAAATCAATATAATTTAACCCCCCCCATTCAGTTACTAAATTTTCACCCAGTTATTTATTGTTAGGTAATTTACCTTATGATCCTATAATTCCAGGTAATAACTATTATCCACCTGGTTGATGAAGCAAGTAAATTAGCTCAAGAAAGGACAATACAATATCATAACAAAAATAAAGTTAGATATGACGCTCGATTTCTCCCTGTCAAATTTAAAGTTGGCGATGACGTAATGTATGAAGAATTTCATTATCCTAATACTCGTAAATTAACTCCGCCATATGCAGGTCCTTATCAAATTTTAAAACAATTGTCTGAGGTAACTTTTGAAATAGATAGACCCAATCCTCATTTCAAGAGAACTTCTGAAATTGTACACTCTTCTAAATTACGATTCTATAATTCTCCTCAAAATTTCAAATTGCAACATGAATAACCCCAACTTTCTCTTTTAGCTTTCTGTTTTTTATGTTTGTTGCTTTATTCCCGACAGCGCGTGTTGATGGAGTATTCGGGAGATTCCACCACGGTTTTTACTTTCCGCCGTTTTTGATTACAGAGAATAGAGGTTCGCCCCCCCTCTGCACTTTTTATAAGGATTGTGGTTGTTAATAAAGAACAATTACTTACCTTTTGCACATATGGGTTAGAAGCTGTGTAAATAGATCTCATGTATAGTATTTGTAATTCATCAATATTTTTGCTTATGTTATGAATATTTCTATTATTAAGTACATGTTTTTGCAGAAATTCGATATTGTTTATTTGAGAATTATCATCATACCCTAAAACTATGTAGTGTATTTAATATTTTTGTCAGTGTATAGTATTGAAAAGGTTGACTGTATATATTGTATTATACTGTAAATCGTTAGTAAATTGAAAATAGCAATGTATATCAGGTAATATTATTGCTAACTTTGTATATTATTATGAGCCTTGCGGTGTTCATACTTTAACCTAATTATGCATAACAGACTGTTTCGAACATTTGGAGAAAAAAAAATGTTACTTTGTTGCTCACAACTCACCTTCACATGTCTCTACCTTCGGGTGGAGTACCAAGTCGCGAATGGTACTCTACTTGGAGGGGGGGGGGGGATGTGAAAGGATATTCAATTATGTAAATTTTTAATTAAATTTGAAGTAAGGAATGTAAATCTTTTTCAAAATCCAAGTCTAATGTCCCATTAAATTACTTTCTTAACCGAAGGAAGTTTACATTTCAAACTCAAAAGTCATCCCTCTTAAGCTGAGAAATGCTGACACCAGAATTCCTTACTTCGTTTGTGGTTAGAAACCACTACTCTAATCACGTGGACAAAATAACTTGACTCCCAGTTATCTGTCCATCAAAATGAAATAGCCAATTAAATTATTAATTCCCGCCCTAGCCCTCCGGCGAGTAATAGGGGAACAATTGAGTATAAAAAGCGCAGCACGGAAAAAAGTGTGGCTCCTGGTTTTTTCTGACATATCTCAGGAAAATGCCTTACGGCCGTTGCAAGGCCATGACATGACTTAATACAGAAATAAAGAGTGATTGCAAAATAATATCGGCCTCATCTTTGGGCATTGAACATAAGTCAATTGGGGCTAAGGACACGACTGCATAGTACTGGAGGGGTCGGCTCGGGCATTGAGAGCCGGCGTGGAGAAAAGGACGATGGACCCCCATCTTTCATTACATATATATAGTTTAGAATCTATACATGCTGATTGCTGAAGTAATTCGAAAATGTGAACAAAATCAATTATTTTAGTTTTAAACGGAAGTAATTTAAGATTAAGGATACAATATGAGGAGAAATGCGTTGTGTGTGTGGAGGGGGGAGGGACTGAAAAGTACCATTTGAACCAGAAAAAAAAAATCACGCATTTACTTTTTCGAATAACGTTGCAGTCCCACATCTTTATTACACGATGAAACATTTTAAATATTAAATTTGAAAATTCCCAAAATTGATGCTTTGGGACAACTTGAAAATTTTAATTGTTCCCTCCAGAACATTTTTAAAGCTTAATTTAATTTTTTTCATGGTGAGTACAATTTAAAAAACATACAACCATACATTCATCAAATCTTGACTACAATATATGAAGTCAAGTGAATAAATTTCAATTTTATGGAACATTTATTAATTTAAGGGGTATCTAGTGCAGAGGCATGAATTTTGCCCGGTTTTTGAAGCGCCGTACAAAGGAAACAAAAAATATTTTACTATCCATTTTTTTTGGTCACTTGTCTATTGATGTTTTATTATTACATACAAAAATTAACCCAAAAAAAAAATAAAATTGACAAAGTTATGAGCAGTCAAAGTGGGGGCTCCAAAAAAAAAAAAAAGAGGGTGTCCTGGAGTGCATTATTCCAACCCTCCTGGTGATCTAAAAAATAAAAAATAGACCGATTCTTACTTATTATAGATGCCGCTATCGTATGAACCTCGGACAAGTTAAAAAAAAAAAAAAATTCAAAATGGCGGCTGTTTGAACAAAAAATTTTCTTTTTTGCATCTTTTTTTAACAATTACGAATTTTTAAAAGATACTAAATGAAAAGTTACATTTTTGGGCAAGGTTCACACGATAAAGGGATGTATAAAGAACATCCTCTCCAAATTTGAAGTAAATCGGTCCATTAGAACTCGAGATATCCTTACCGCCAGCTCGAAAAAAGTAGTTTCGAGAAAAACGCGATCAAAGTTTTGAGACAAGTTTTCGGCAGTTTTACTTATAGAATGGTACAGAAAGTTATATATTTTTAATCGGCGATTCCTGCTCCATATAAGCAACCTTTCTCTACTTCAAAATGCTCATTCTCCGATGTTCTCTGGGGAAGACGAGCAGTTCTAACCCCTTTGACGCCTCTGAAGTCCGGAGTTCCGAGCGCTCGATACGCGCTTCGTCCCGTCTCGCTGCAAAAGCATTAGCTTCTGAGCCAATCGTGATTCCCATAACATCTAAGATTTTAAATATGGGTATAAAACCTTCATTAAAAATACTAACTGCGAAGGTTGGTACGAAGGTTGGCTCAAAACTAACTAAAATAAAACTAAACGGAGAATATTCCAACAAAACAAGTTTCTATGTCCTTCAATTAAATATAGATTTAAAAGAGATACTATAACAATAAAGATTCTATAAGGGATATTCAATCGTGGGACTCGGGAACGTCTACCGTCTTTTGTTGCCTTGTGTCGGTCGGACCGTAACCGATGCCACGTCACTAAAACGACTATAGCTCGTGAAATAATAGGAATTTAAAAAAAATCCTTTTAATGGCATATTTTTGAATGTCTAAACTTTGGAAATATGAAGAAAATTTATTTTCGATTTTTCAAAATTCTACACTAGAATACCCCCTTAAAGCTATAATAAGGCAAAAAAAAAAAAAATCGCTGCGGAGGGGACAACTCTTTCTGTTTTCAATATACATTGTTCACAAGGAAACAAAAAAACTTCTTTCACAAGCATTAAATGATAATGTAGTGACTAAGTGACACTAATGAAATGCAGGTTTTGCCCTTTCTTTTACGTTTGTGAACCCGTCTTAGGGTGCTTTCACACCAAAGGCGACAAAGAAAAAAAACACTTGTCTATCTACGCAAGCGCAAGGCAAATTTTTGCCTTCAAAAACAGGCTCTGCGGTTGCGCAGATGAGAAGAGAGAATTTTCTGTCTTTAGACTGTATCACGATGTTTTGACAAAATATTTCGCAATTTATCACTTTCAGTCTATTATATTTGTTTAATCTTTAGTTTCATTCAAAAGTGTCTAAAGTTCCGGAATTTGTTTTAATTTCTGGAAGGTATTAAATATTTTTGACCAATTTTCTATGTAATGTGCCGAAAAAAAAGTCATGCGAATATCAAAGAATACAGGAAGACTGTTTGTTACATTCAAATCTACATGTAGCACATAAGTAAAGAATGAACTTAACTAAGTTATTATTTACATTTAAATTACTATTAGCACATTTATTATTAAAAATTACTATTAACACATTATACATTTAAATAACTATTTAAATGTATGTGAAACAGTAACAAACTGCTACTGATAGAATTGTTGTAATGTTCTACACGAGTTGTTGTCAAAAAAGAAGATATGTATTAAAAACACCGTCAACCCAAATAAACAAATCCAAAATCAGATGAATAGAGCAACAGTTGAGTTGTTGAAATTAATACAACAAATCCTAGGGTATTTAACAGTCTTCAAATTGCTCAAATCAGCTTCAGTGACAAAGTAAACCCTGAAGTTTTATTTTTGCCAATACAGTGGATTCCGATTAATCGGACCACATCAGGCTGCGACCATTTTGGTCCTATTAACCGGCTGGTCCGATTACGCGAATATCGAAGACCGGACGTACTTTATGTTAAAAATGAATTTTTAAAAAGCACACAATAGCTATTAAAACTTCCCATTAAAGTATACATTACTTATTTTACAATCAAAGAATTTCATTAAAATTATAATTCAATTTTATTCCACGTGCTGACCGCTCAGCCAAGTAAATTTGAAAATTCACTTGAACTTTGACCTTTGCTTTAAAAGTACCACCATCTAGTGGGAATATTGTTAAACATCTCCCCTATAAATATCGTTGAATTTTATTGAAAGTTAATTAATGTTTAATAATTTAATTTTTGTGTTTCTTGACCCGCTTTAAGGCCCTTCTACGCGGGCAACTCATGGCTCCTGTTTTATATTTCCTTTCATTTCTTTGGTTCGATTAAACGGATTTTTGGTCCCAATAAGCGAATATTAAGCTTATGTAATATTATTTTTTTATTTAGAATTTGGTCCGAATAAGCGGCTGGTCAGAATGCCCGGTGGTTCAATTAAGCGGATTCCACTGTATGTGAAAAAGCAAAATGTGTTCTATTTCTGAAAACAATTGGGCGACCTTTTTTCAAATCAAATCTTTGTAAATTGATCCATCATTTCAACAAATATAATTTAAGTACACACATAATTTGGGAAAATATTCACCATAAAGAATCTTAACTTCAGATTCGCAATGTATATTGAACAGTTTGTAAGGACTAAGATCTTGAGTTAGTGATTACCAACAAGAATTGATGAAAATTAATTACATTTGTACTTAATCACAATGTAAAATATGCTAACTGTTTAATTTGATAACTAAAAAATATGTCCAATTGCTAAAAAAATATTCGTAATAAACAAATTCTTATTTTTAACTGAAAAATCCAAAGTGTCCCCTCAGAAACGCGAAGCTATTTTTTTTCCTTTCCGTTTCGTTTCTTTTTTTAATTCGGGCGAAATTTTTTGGTACAACAGAGTACAATGATGACAGTTTATTGCAAAAGAAAAAAAAATAATTCCAATACCTTACCATACAGAGGAAAAGTACAAGTATGTTTACAAAGTGAAAATTTCGAAATTGGTATATTTTGCTGTCCCCTCCGCAACGCATTTTCAATATTGTTTTGCGCTCTTTCATTTAATCCTTGATTCAATTTTTATGTGGGAATGTTTTAGCATTGCTTATGCACTCGTTAAAAAAAACTGAACGTGGAAAAAAAAACATTAATAATTTGAGGTAATGAAGTGAAATAGACAGTGAAATGTCCACACCAAAACGGAATATGCCATTGTGGTTTATGTACAATAAACTTGGGTTATATGGAACCTCATTATATCGATCGTGCTTTTCCTGTCTTCAGAAAAATAAAAAATAAAAACTTTGCTTTAATCTTAGAGCACCGAAACAGAAATATTATGTTTGATCGGAAATTCTTTTTCTTCGTAATGAACAAAACGGAACGCTTTATTTTCATCTAAATTCGCTGCAGTTTAATCTGCAACTTTGGAGTCATATTTAATCAGAAATTAATAAAAAATATCCTAAACATTTTTTAAAGAAATTTGTAGCCTAACTTTCCTTCCGTTGTTTTTGGTAAAAAAAGTCGTTCTAAATTCTTTAATTTTGAGTACATTTATTTTATTTAGAGGCCTTAATGAATGTTTTCCTCTTAGTTTAGTCTTATAAAAAGTATTTTAATATACCACTATTAGATAAATTGGGCCTGTAACTCATACGACAATTAATACTTGAATTCCGCTCACCAAAACAAGAGACAGAAATACTCATCTTTCTAATATATATTTCTTTGGGTTTCGCTCATCAGATTCTGCAGTAACGTTCAAACTGCAAACCCAAGTATAATAGTTTCATATATTACACCATAACCAAACATTTATTGCCGAATTTAGCTGAGGGATAACGGAAAAATTATAAACATTCTTGTAATAATGACCTGTAATAGAGATCGTATGAAAAAGATCTCTATAACAGACCATTATAATCACTTTTAATACTCAACTTCTCGATTGAAAAAAAAAAAATGCTTAGGTATTTTTAAAAAAATATATTATTAAAACTTCTTCAAAGAAGTTATATGTCTAATTTAAAATAATTGCAACCCTAAAAATACTGGTACAACTCTATCCACTCGGAAATATTTTCGTCTCGAAAGAAAATATTTTCCATTAGCGTTTTTTTTTTCCTCCAACCTTGAATTTTCAAATACGCCTATAGTGGGTCACAATTCATTCAACTTTTAAAATGATTCGCTTTTTTAATATTTAGTCCACAATAGCGATGATTGCATATTTGAACGAAATTCAAGGACACGTTCTTTGGGACCACAACAATCACAGCAGATTATATCGAAATTGAAACTTCCAAGGAGTGGCATGCGTACTGAAACAGAAATAAATACAGCTGCGTTTAGATCCAAGGAAATGATTTAATGACAGGCATACCAACCTATAAGAAACGCAAGCAAGAAACCAAAATTTTATTCACCACCTCTACGTGTGCGCTTGTTAAATCCTTACCAGTTCTCTAATTTAAAAGGACATTTTTTTTTCCAGTTTCTCCCTTCCTGCCTCTAAACATTAATCTACTTGAATCTGAGCCGTATTTAATAGAAATAACCAAAAAAGAACTCGAAGCCGTCTGGCGGAAACTTCATAATTACGATACCATGAGTTACGCCCAAGACCTAACCAGTGGAAAAAAAAATTTCAACAATTTTCGAGGAACGCAGCTTGCGTTTTTCAGGCTTTCAATTTCGCAGAAACCCAAGCGCTGAAGTAAATTAATGGTAGGGAGGAAAATCGGTTAAAATTATTATGATTCCAGTTTTTACTTTTTCGATCCCCACCAGTGGCATGTTTCTGGTAGGATGCAAACTAACTTAATGGTTCATCTTTCAAATAAGAATTCTCAAACGGCTGACGTTCTGAAAGTCAACCATGGATAATAATAATTTAACTTTGTGCAAGTAAACAGTAATAGAAATATAATTTCACATTAAATTAAAGCACAAATGAGCATTAAAACGCAGACATATGTTACGGGATTGCTTGGAATCCCTTTTTCAATGCGACAGGGAGCTTCTAGATGCAAAACATCCAAATGAAATGGATGCCTGCCAACTTTGAGGCTTTGTTTTCGCTGCCAATTGAGTTGACGTGTTTGTTTTGAATATAAAAATACACTTCTGTAATGTAACCACATTTACACTTGTTTTTTAGCTAATTATTTTTCACATTTGAAAGATATTACATCATTGAAAAATATTTAGTTTCATTTGAATAAATCCAAGAGAGCGGGGAATAATTATCTTTTATTTAACTGAAACTAAAATTAATAATTATATTACACTAGGAAATTTACTCAAAAAACGTAGTTTCGCAAAAGTGAAAAAGTCTCTTGGCGAAAATTGAACCTCTTCTTGTTCTTATTCAAAAGTTAAGTAAATAAATAGCTTTTTTTTTTTTTTTCAACGTTTAGTTTGCAAACAAATTAAGTCTTAAAAGTTCGAACATTTTTTTATCTTTATTTGGGAGAAACAAGAAATAAAGAAGAAGAAAGAAAAAACAAACATACAAAGAAGAATAAAAGAAAAGATAAACAAGAAAAGGAAAAACAGTTCCCCTTTGACAAAAAATATAATTATTTTTCCGACCTGAGAAATTACGCCAATAAACCAAGTTTTTGAGTGTGGAAAATATTTATTCGCTTCCTTAAATTTTTGTAAGCAATAAATGTTTACTGCCTAATAAAATGGCGCGTCTTCTTGAAATTGGCTTATATTTTTTTATTTTTATCGATTCAGATATGAACGAGTTGAAAAAGTTAAAATAAAATCACACTTTGAACAGCCATAATATTTTTCTCTTCTTTGCTTTTTATTTCCTATTATTGACAAAAGGCTAAACTCGTATAAAATTTTCAGATAAACACCAATACCAGGTTTTATATTTTTATTCTCTTAACAAGCTTTTGAAACTTCTCGTGAATTAATCGAGCTTATTCTGTAAAATGAACGGAAGCTTGCAATTTATTTCTCGAAGCTCGAATATTAAAATATTAAATTTTAAGCGGCTTTAAGTTACGGTAAAGCTTTAAATGAGTGTCCTTTGCTGAAGTTTTTTTTTATTTCTACTCTACTAAACTTTTTTCTTTATTTCTACCTACTTATTTACATATCCTATTTAAGTTTTAAAACTAATAAAGCATCGATGATGAGATAGAGTTGCGACTCCCAGAGTAATAACAGTTATTATTGCTGCATAAAATATTTTTTTTAAATCCTAAATATGCTATTTTTTTAAATTCTTGTCATGCTTTAAAAGTCCTCGAAAAGCCCCTGCAACGAGTGCCCGGGGCAACTTTTCTCCTCCGATAATTAGGATCGAAGTCACAGGGTTCTTTACCGATTAAGAAATAGCATGAACTGAAACATGACTTTTTATTACCTTTCTAATAAACGAAGATAATTAATCCATTCAAATCCAATAACCGCCAGTTACGTCCTTTACTTAACATTTAATCTCTTAATACAAAATTAGTAATGATTACAAAATAGTAATGACTACGTATAATACGACTTTAATATTACATATAACACGACTTACATATTACACATAGCATGACTTTTTATTCTTTTTCTATTGAACGAGTAAATAAAAGTAAATTAGTAGTAATTATAAAATAGTTATAATTACATATAATACGACTATTAATATTACATATAGCCATGACTTTTTATTCCCAACTAATAAACAAAGATAATTAATCCATTTAATCCAATTCCATCCAATATCCGCAAATTACGTCCTTTATTTAACATTTTATCTATTAATACGAAATTAGTAATAATAACAACATAGTAATTATTACATATAACATGTCTTTTTATTCCCTTTCTAATAAAGGAGTAAATAATAGTAAACTAGTAATAACTACAAAATAGTAATAATTACATATAATACAACTTTAGTATTACATATCACATGACTTTTTATTCCCTTTCTTATAAACGAAGATAATTAATCCATTTAAGCGATAATCCAATATCCTCAGAATACGTCCTTTCTTTAACATCTTATCTGCTCTTACAAAGTCTGTAATAATTACAAAAATGTTTTTTAGTTTTATTACTTATGTATACTATCCACTTTTTAAATTTTTTTAGCACTTTCTAATGCATTATAACCCTTAACTTTTCCGTTCTTTCCTAACACTTTCAAAATACTAAACTAGTCAAAACTGTGTGAAAAATTACATATATTTTGACATATTGTGCTATACTAACGTCGGTTATTCATTTTATTCATATTCAAACTGTGTCTGACCTTTCATCTCCTATCGGCAGTAAATCTAGGTGTTCTTTTTTTATCCATTTATTAACCATAATACAAAACGAGAATATTCTTTAACGTTCTTCGTTCGGCTTTTAATATGCAAATTTCTCAAGTACGTGCGACCGCAAACATCTAAAAAAAAGTGCTGCTGTGTTTTTGAACATTTCAAGCATAATTATAAAGTTAAGGTTAAATTCAAACAAGCTCTTCGAAACAAGAGGAAAAAAGAAAGATATATTTTTTTAAATTTTAGTTCAATACAAAAAAAATTTTGATTTCTCCTTAGCCTTCAGTATTGATTCTTTGACATAAATTGAAAAAGAATGAACACAAATGTTTGATTTTTTTCTTCCCTTCTTTTTAAAACTCGAAGCAAAAACATTGTACATAAAAGAATGAACTTTTTCTGTGCATCGTTCAGTTTTAATTGCATAAAAAAACAACTTGTAATACATGAATTTCAAAAAATTACACATAAAACACGTTTTAAGTTATACTCATATATTTTGCTTAATAAATCATCAATTACATTACGTGTATTATTATAAACATTAATTACATTACGCATATTATTATTAAATTATTTATAAACATTATGTATACTATTATTATTTTTGATAATATAACTCAGGCCTGTTTTTGCGAATTGACAAAACATACTCGTGGGTTTTTTTTTTGGCCTACATTCCTGCAAACAATTACAGTATAAAACATACGAGTATATGATAATTTAGGGTTTTCCCAAAAATATGTAACTGCTAAGCAGCAGGCAATTTTTGGCAAAGTACGTGTTTAATGCTATCGAGTTTTCAAAAAGTAGGCTTTTATTTTAAACGTGTAAGAAATTACGAATGGTTCAACTAGATTACCAGGAATTTTCTTAAAAAGTCATGACAATTACTGCAATATTTAAAATAAATCAAAATTTCCAAGTGAAAAAAATATTAAGATAAGTAATTTTCAGCGATTGTGATTACGATTCAGCAGTGTGTTTATAGTGTTTAAGTCATTAAAAAATCGGAGAATAAAAAGAAATTTGGAATTTTTACAGAAGAAAACTTTCTTTTTTCTTCCAGAAACTGGCAAAAACTGAATCAAGTAATGAATCGTGCGTAGCCCCCTTAAGGCTGCTCTTCAGTCAGAGTTTCAAATCTTCGAAACCAATGTTAACCTACGGGAAAAGTTGGACTAAGTTTTAGAAAGTTCCTTTGAAGTTTTCGAGTCCGGAATTTTTTTGAGTATTTTTCAAGCCTATATCTCGGTCTTTTAGTTTTTACTTTTTTAAAATATCACTTACCGTATTTTTAAAAAATCGTTAAAAAATGAATTTTGGAAAAAACGTGGTACTGTTAGACGTTTCGCTCTATAAAATATTTTCAAAGCATGTTACCGAAATTTTAAAATTTTTTTTTTTTTTTTTTTTTTTTTTTTTTTTTTTTTTTTTTTTTTTTTTTTTTTTTTTTTTTTTTTTTTTTTTTTTTTTTTTTTTTTTTTTTTTTTTTTTTTTTTTTTTTTTTTTTTTTTTTTTTTTTTTTTTTTTTTTTTTTTTTTTTTTTTTTTTTTTTTTTTTTTTTTTTTTTTTTTTTTTTTTTTTTTTTTTTTTTTTTTTTTTTTTTTTTTTTTTTTTTTTTTTTTTTTTTTTTTTTTTTTTTTTTTTTTTTTTTTTTTTTTTTTTTTTTTTTTTTTTTTTTTTTTTTTTTTTTTTTTTTTTTTTTTTTTTTTTTTTTTTTTTTTTTTTTTTTTTTTTTTTTTTTTTTTTTTTTTTTTTTTTTTTTTTTTTTTTTTTTTTTTTTTTTTTTTTTTACTGAAGAGCAGCCTTAACTAGATGCCTAGCGATTTGCGGGGAAAGTTGGCCTCGGATTTTAGTTACCTTTTCTCCCACCAGGAACGCTACTTATCTGCTATTACAAACCGCGCACTTTGCATTAGTTTAAAGGGTAGAAAATTGGTTTTCCATTGCTATTTCTTCTTTTTTTCCCTAATAATTTGACTCTTTGGGTTAAAAACGGTCCTTTTCAGGACCAATGTAACTTAAAGAAAGATGGTTTACCAGGGTTCGTACGCTTTTGGCAAAACCAAAAATAAGGACTTTCTAAGGACTTTTTAAGGACCTACAAAAAAATTTAAGGACCTCACAAATTTTTCGAAATATACAAACTTATGTTTATTTCAAAAGGAAGCATTACTGAAAGAGGAAATTGATTTAAAATCGTATTTTTATTAGGAACAAACCCACAAACACTTTTATGGAGCTCTCTTTGACTTGTTGCTCTTCTAATGTCCAATACAGTCAGGCAGTTAAGTAATTATTGGAGATAGTAATAAGAAGCACACAACACAAGTATTAATCATATATAAGCAAATTATAATGATAAGAAAAATTATCAAAAATGGTTAGTGCTATAAAATACAAGTTAAATGAAAAACAATTTAAATAAAAAAAATTGTTAAAGAAAACGCTGCACTTTGTCTTGAGAATTTGTTTTTAATTTAGATTTTTTTTTTTTTTTTTTTTTTTCAGTTTACTTAACTTATGTTGCCAGCATCTCAATTTAGGCTTACTTAAATTTTTATCTCTGCCATAAATAATTTTTTAAAATTATTTAGAAGAGATCGCAAAAATTCAGAAGAAACTTTTTCTACTTGAGAAAAATATTTCATTTTGGAAACAGCATACATTATTCGCTTAAAACTTTGTACATTACCCTCAAATAGTAACTACCAAAATTTAACTAAAATAAAGTTTCAAAAAATTGAACACTTTTTTTAAATAAAAAATTAAACAAGCAGCCTACAGGCTGCAAATACGAAAACAACTGTCAACTTTTTAAATAATTGATATATTTACAGGATGCAAAAAGATAGAAGTCTCAAAAGCTGCGTGCAATTTTCGGCGAAGCACATGTTAGATGTTAGCAAGTTTCCGAAAAATAGGTTTTCCATTTTCGCGTTATAAGTTATGAAAATTTATGTAAATTAATACATGTCTTTTTAAAAAGTTTCTTGAAAAATTTTCTTGTTTTGTAGTACAATCCTTTTAGATAAAAATACTTGTACATCAGCTTGAAAAACCGGATCTTTTTGCAAAAAATCGAATTTTCGAAGTTCACAAAAAAAAAAAAAAAAAAAACAGAAAAACTAGGGGCAAACGAGGGCGTTTGGCAACTACGGTGTATGATTTAAGAAAAGGTCGATTCCTTCAATTTACTGCAAATTAAGGAATTTCACAAGATACAAATTTTGATTAACGCAGTAAATATCCATCATCTCCCACACAGCAAAACCCCACAGCAAACGATCGCGAAGCCAAATTGGTCGATAAAAATTTACTAAATATTAAAACATTGCTTTTAAAACAAATTTTCGGTATGGGAATTTATTTGATCTAAAAACAAATAATGGGAGAACAAACTGTTTATCGAAAGGTCAGCTGAAAAGCGATCGGAAGAGTTGGTGACTCGGCGCTTATTATAGTGTAAGACGTAAGAAAAATGATAATAAAAATAAATCATTCTTTTGCCTTTAACAGTATAAATAAGCAATAATCATACATGCGATTGGTCAAACGCAAAAAAAGCTGATTTTTTTTTTTCTTTTTTGCCTACATATTAGTTAAATGTATCTGTTTTATTGAGCTAGATGTCAACAATATGCTTCTTTGAAGTATACCCAACCCCCTTAAATTAAAAAAAAAAGTTTCAAAAGCAATATTTATTTACTGATTACTTGTTAAGAGCTGCTCCTACTTGCTTTATTGATAATTGTTTAGAATGTCGATGATTTAGTAACAATTTTCATGCAAAAAAAATTATTTACTTTGTAACTAAACTTAATAAATAGTATCGAATCAAAAATTTGAGATCCCGAAATTTGGCCCTTTATCGAAAATTCCCGATTTCTGTTTATTATTAATTTTTTCCCATTGAGTCCTTAAAAGTCCGTTTTTTCAAATTTTATTCCTTTTTCTTTTCTCTTTTAAAGTAAAATGAGGGAACTTGTGTGATTTGTTTCCTGTGATCTGTGCCCTGTTACGGGGCACCACACTGTTAAAAATTTCCGTAAGAAAATAGCAAAATAACCATTTATTAGATTGTTATTTTACCATATTTAATTATAACAGTTGAATAACCATTAAAAAGATGGTACTCAAACCGCTGATTGCGAAAAAAATCGTTTATTCTCTGTTTATCCTAAAGAACGTTTAACTAACCGTCATTTTCAAGCGCTCAACAAGAATCGGGCGTCCATCTTGGTTACGAAACCTTACCGGTCGTACGTTGTCGTTAAAATAGGAATACGAATTTATCAGTTAAAATCTGCGTGTGCGTATAAAAAAAGAAGAAAAAAAAGTGGCTTAAGCAGTGGTTACTAAATAGAAACACGTAAAACAAATACACACGTAAATCAAAAATTGGAGACATCGGATTTCCGAACTGTTTGCGAATGAGCGAACCCATAATTTGAGCTGCTGAAGCTTGTTTGTATTTTAATTTTTGCAGCAAATAAAATGATTTTCGTTAATATACAGTAAATTTAGACTAAAAATGACTTTTGGATCCAATCAAAAACTGAAATCTCAATTTTAAGGCAGTTTGCCTGTTGGAAAAGAGGATTTATTGATAAATAAACAGCCGCTTCACTTGGTGTTGATGGCCGAATGGCTAGAGAGCAATGTTGGTATACCATACACGTAGGGTTCGATTCCCGCAAGCTTCGTTTGCAGTTTCTACGCCTCGAAATGGTTCAAAAACGGTAAAAAAAAATTTTTGAAACCATTTTTAAATGGTTATAAAACCGTAAACTTTTGTATTTATGGCTTTTTAACCAAGATGATTGGAAATGGTTGAAATGGTTAGGTCCCGTAAAGATAAAAAATGTTCCAAACCGTAAATTTAACGGTGAATTAGATGGACAGACTGCTGCCGGTCATTTAACCGTAATTTCATGATGAAATTTCTAACAGTGCATTGCATTTTGTACAAATACTTGGTGTTTTGATTCGACTTCTCTACTAATATTTAATTTTTTTTTATATGTAGCTCTTTTTTCACACAATTGCAGGAAATAGCAAATTGGGAGCTGCCATGTGGATGGGTACAAGTTCTTTTACTGAATTGGGTGTTGTAGTTTGAAGCATTTTATCAAAATCGATGAACATTTTTCTTTTTTTTTTTTGTAAAAATATATAACACATCAATTTACTTATGCCTTTTCAAAAAAAAAATAAATAAATAAATAAAAAAAACAAGAGTTAATTATTTATCAACCAGTTGAGAGAGCACTGCAATTTGTAGTAAAAATGCGATGATGTTTATGTAAATCCGCCATTTTTGGTCCTGTCAATCCGCCGTTTTGGGTCTGTCCGAAAGCCGCGATAGTACCGGACCCAAGCAAACCAAATTTGAGGTTCGATTAAGTAGTTGAAATGAAAGAAGTTTGATTCTTGTGAAGAATACAAAAGATAGCAAAGCAAATAGAGCGCATGGGTACCTTCTTATTTTAACAAGAAAAAAATAAGCACCTGGAATAAAAAAATAAGGACTATTTAAGGACTTTTTAAGGCCTTAAAAATGAAAATGAACATTAAGGACTTTCTAAGGACCTTTAAGGACCGTACGAACCCTGTTTACTGTGTTGTTCCATTTTGCACATCAAATTCAGTAAAAGAAAAAAATAGTTTCAATCGGACATTAGTTTGCGTGAAAAATGGATCTCCGCTATATCAAGACAAGTGAATTATTCTTCTTATTATTATTATGTGTGTGTCTTTCATAACGTCTATTTGGCAAAAAAAAATTAAAAAATCAATTAATTAATAACAATATAGTGCAAAACTATTTTTATATAAATATACATTATTTATTATGTTGTCCAATCTTTACTGTAGCTTGTCCTTGGAATACGGTTGATTATATATTATGATGCATTTTAGGTTATGCAAATATTAATTAAATTGAACTTATTGATTTTTTATTAAAAAATGTAACTAGTTACACGAAGACATGTATGAATCAATAAGAAATAATGAAGATTAGAAAGGAAGGAAATACAAATTATTATTCATGCATAGAATCTAATTCTAATCATATTTCAAGAACATATTTAATTCTATGAATGAATTAATGAGAATAATTTGGAAGTAATATTTGTCCTATTCTTCATGCCTAAAATATCACTTCAGTACAATGCATAATAAATTGTAATTATCCACATATTTAACCATTTTTATTTTATTTATGTATGATTTTTATTTATTTATTTATAATTTTATTTATTGAAACCAAAAGGACTGGTTTTTTTCTTTCGGGGGGGGGGGGGGGATAGATCAGATTCTATGATAAGATTAAATTTAATTCTATTATAAGAATAAAAACTTGACTTTTATGCAAAATTTTTATAACTTACCTAAATGAAGAATTTGGTTCCAAGTTTCCCAATTTAACGTCCTCATCGTTCTGCTCGTTTTTTGAAGCAATGATTTCTTGGAAAATATTAGATTGCGAGAAAATATATTTCATACGCTAAGTACACTTAAAAGCATTTCAAAACTTTGAACATCTTTTCAGAGCCTTTGCAAAACTCTTGACTTTTAAAATTCAGGGAAAAAATTTTAATTTTCAAGATCACTATAAGTAAATAATAATAATAATAAGACATTATCGGTCACGAAACAGTGCGGAAAAGGTCACGAAACTTCAGTTTGAAAATCTGTAGACACCCTGCAGGGGTGTCCCCCAGGAAGGAGTTCATTGCGCATACTGCATCATTGAGATTTGGAAAGAGGGCGGTTCGTTTCAAAGGGCTTTGGGGCCCTTGATCTACTTTTCGGTCGACTTAGGGGGTCATAGTTTTAGGGGATGCGGTACCTCTCAGAATAGGGGAAATAGTTGAGCTCGCCTCCCATTAATATAATTTCTTAAAAATATTTTTGAGGTTAAAACATTAGCATTTGCCCATACATTTATACGGCTATTTTAAAATATATTAAAAATATGATTAGACTTTAATTATAATTAGAAAAAAAATATTCATGAAAGGAATTAACGATGTTAGTTGCTTTTTTGACTCATAACCTAAGACTTAACAACAGTGCATAATTTATATATGGATGTACATATAAAAAATTATGCGTTAAAAAAGGATATATTTTCTAAAAACAACCTACATTTTGTTTAATTATGGAATTTTCTACCGTATGAATATGTAAATATATCTTCACGTTATTCATTAATGTAACTTTTCAACTTCTTTTTTAAATTAAAAAATCAGGCACATGGAAATTTAGTGGTTTCGGGCTTTAAAGATATTTCTAAATTAAAAAACACGAAAAATATGCATAAATTGAAGCCGTAATTAGTAATACATATTCATAAAAGTAATTAGTCTCTTAAATAGCTTTTGATAGATACACATCGATATGTAACTTCAATTTATGAAAAAACAAAAATAAACTTGAGGTCTCAAAGTATTTATTTAATTTATATTTATATTTTTGGGCAAATCTGAATTAATTAATTGATCAAAAATAATTTTCAATATGTGTCAAAAACACCATTAAAGAAGGGCAAATACAATGTCCCTGTTCCTGTAAAATGCATTTTCATATTTCGGCGACTCAACGAACCAATATCCCAAAGTCCGAACGACTTCGACAACACAAGAGCTGTCGAAGCGCGCTTCGATGGAAAAGCCGCAAAACAACGATACGAAGGATACAGTAGAGCGCTGATTATCCGAATTCCAATTAACCGAACTTCCAATTATCCGAACAGCGTATTTCTCTATTTATTTTTCCATATCCGAACTTCCAATTATCCGAACAGCATATTTCTCCCCCACCTAAGGAAAAAAAGTTCCTAACCGAACTTCTAATTATCAAAACAACCTATTTTTTTCAATCCCCGTTCCCCCTCTTCAGATTTATTATGTGTAATCGAATCCCAGATAAGTGTTTCGTTGGGAGCAGTAACAAGAGAATAAAAGGCTTGGTGAAAGGGAGTATAATCAAAATCAAAGCACAAAATTCCTGTTCATATCACCCAGGTCCATCACATAGCGAAGCCTTATTTGAATGTTTGGAAACGGCTATGAAATGGGTCAAACGGCAGAACGACGCAGAACCTATTCAACTAAGATGTATAAAAAGAATTCGAGATATGGCAGCATTGAAAAGAATGTCTTCTTTGAAGCAAGCAACAGTCAAAAGCTTTTTTGCCTAAAATGTAATTAAATTGTAATATCTAGAGTTTAAAAAAAAAAAAACTTTTTTAACACGCCAGCACAAATAGGTGCTGCCAGACCTAAGCCTGGATAATAAGTGTGAAGGTTTTTCTATTGTCACAATATCCCTGACATTGTCTGTCCAATTATCCGAACTTTTGCTTATCCGAACTAAGGTCTATCGCGACGTGTTCGGATAATCGGCGCTCTACTGTATTGGAATTTAAGCTTTCGTTTGTTTCTCTGCAGTCCTGTGAATTTTGCGTTTGCGCCATCTAGTGAGGGTTTGGGAACTGCGATCGAATCGATGTGCGCTCACTTGGAATAAGGGCCCAGTTTATTAACCGTTTTATATTTTATGCACACTTTGTCACTTTCAAATTATTTTATACCTAATGCAACAGAAAATGTTATTTTATGCAAAGTTCGTCGCTTATACAGTTTATTAACCGTTTCATATTTTATACACACTTTGTCACGTTCAAATTATTTTACACTTAATACAACAGAAACAAGCCAATAAACACTTATTTTGTCTGGTAGTTTGATTTCAAAAATATATAAGTAAATAAATAATAAAAGGGAAAGAAACCTTTATAATTCAGTACTTTCGTATGAGCTGAACGACAAAATATTGAATATACTAGAAACGGTTCAATATTATTTTTTGGAAATTTATTCCGTTCGTTTTTAAGCGAAATTTTAAAATTCTATTATAGTAAAAATCGCGAAACCCTTTCTGCTTGGGCCAGGCTAGTGCCGTCCCGATAATTTATGAGTTAGTTTTTTTCCCCCCTGAAACACGATTCACGTTTTCAGAAAAAGTAATACTAAATGGGCGTGATCCCATGCTCGATTTCGCTGTTGAAACCTAATGCGATGTAATTGAAGTATAAATAAATCTATAGTAATTTTGTATAAAACGAAAAAATGTGCACAGACGTTAACCTTTTTATAAAAATAGAAAGAGCTTCTATATTGCTAGACTAAATATAATTTAAAGGCTTAAAAGTTTCTTTCAAGTTTTTTATACACTAATTGGGCTATGCATATGTAATATAAGTTTGCCCTTCAATAGTAAAAACAAGGAAAATTCCAAAAAGTTATCACAATGCAAAAAGGCAACTAGGAATTTCAACATTTGAAATAGTATCATCCTTAATTAAATTCATCTTTATTTATATTGCATAAAACATAAAAATGCAAAAATTGCATAACGTATGATTTTGCTTACATCCTTTTTGTATAAGTTGTGTAAATCATATTTGAATCGTTTATTTCGAAAAGGTAACAACTCTTAAAAACAAATTCTTTTCAAAAATGGCTTATGAAAAGCTGGAAAGCTTTACGAGTTTGACCTTTTACTATTTTATTTTAGTAGGTAATAGCAATGCAATATTGGTAAATTAAAACGCTTTTTGATTAATTATGCCATAAAAATTAATAAATTAATACTGAGAGTTCTTTTTCAAAATGGAGATGTTACCTTTTCGAAATAAACGATTCATTTATGCACATGAGTTGGCACTTTGATACAATAAAATAGAACTGAATTGACTTGATGTTTTATATGATTTCGAAAGTTGCAACAACTTTAAAATTTGTTTTTAATTCAAATTGTTGTCAAAGAGTAACTGATTGCTTCAAATTAGCGTGGAAATCGGTAGTTAGGTCAACTTTTTACAAAACAGTTATTTTTAACGGATTATCGTTCGAACTGGAAACAATGAATAAATGCGGTGGGAAAGAAAAAAGCTTGTATATCGTTTTCTTTCATGAACTAATCGATATTTTTTTTCTTTTTTCAAAAATTAAATAACTGTACTTCTTAATTACCCCTTATTCGATTTTTCGACCAGTTCAATATTTTCTATATTTTACATTTTTATTGAACTGTTTGACGATGATCCTACACTTGTTTACAGCACAGAAAACCATTGGATATAGATAAATGCATTTTACATTTTGGACGGGAAATATTTTATGCCGAATGCAAAATTTCAATACTTCCATTAACTAAAAATGCTTATCATAGCGATTTTATATTTACTTTTCATATAGATAGGGATAAACTATTGTACTTTATGTAAAAATAATTTCCTTACACTCGTAGTAAACTTTAACAGTTGAGAAGCTTCCCAGTTTTAAAGTCGTTCGTTGATTAGCTATTTATTTCAGCACTGTACATTTAAATATTAACAAAAGCAATTCTAAAATAATCAATCGATCTACATTGCTCTATTTTCGACGAAAAACAAAAATCACCCATTACCTATACATTCAAAATTAGTAAGGAGAAAATATAAATTACGAAAAACGTAAACACTAGAAAATGTAACTGAAAAAAAAATATAATTAAAATTAAAAGTTAAAAAAAAAAAATTGATTTAGATAAATCAACAGCAACCGATCGAACCCGACCTCATCAGGAGACTGGAAGGGCGAAAAGTTGCTAAAATTAGCTTTTCGTGATTAGCCATAATGACAAAACCAACAAGCTAATCTATGCGTTTACAACTTGTTCTGGTATATCATTCAATCAATTAACCATTAGTACCTACTTTTCTTGGTCAGGGATTTAAAAGAAAATGGTACTTAAAAAACAAGCGTTACAGAAATTACGGGTATTTTCTAGGACCTACGTAAAAATAGACGTAAAAATAAATAAACTGATATGCATGTAGATAGATGAGAAGGAAATAGATACATACACATATGAATGAATGGATAGATAAATACAGAGCCAAGTACGTTAGATAAATCAATAGACGCAAATACTTATCACACACATATAAATATATGTAGACAGGTACGGTGAATAGAAGAGTTTTTTTTTTTTTTTTTTTTTGAGCAGAGAACTTTTTTTAAATTGAAATTAAAACATTGACGCGTAGCATTCGAACAAAACTATTGAAATTATTAAAAATACTCGCAACTGTGCAAAATATATCTATAAGAAGAAATATTTTGGTATAATAATGTACAAATACAGAAATACATTAAGGAGAAAAAAACATTACCTTTAAAATATGAGAAATAACATAATTTGGGAACTGACTGCAAATACACAAATGCTTTCTTTCATTAATTATTCCAATAAATTAAAGAAGTATGTTCTTTAATTTAAAGCTTTACTTTCATGAGTCTTCATATGTTTACACCCACATGCCCTGTACAGAGTCTTCTAAATATTTAAAGATAGAATCTTATTTTTAAAAAATAAGATAACTTCATTCCTTTCTTAGTATTTTGTTAGTTACTCCTTCTCGTTTCTTATTTATCAATTTCTTCATTCGGGTTTGTGTATGTAAACTCATGTTTGTTAAAATTGCAACACCATGAAGGACTTACGAGAGTGAGCTGAAATTTTCAGGAAATGCAAAGTAGCGCATGATATGCAAATGATTAGAATTTCAAATCCGTAGCACATGCGTATGCTGAGCAGCGCCCTCTGAACGGCGGATGGATCCGAATAAATAGACGACTGTAACGAGGCGTGTATGGTTATCGGTGATTATCTGCTAGTGGTAAACGTTAGGTCGTTAGGTCAATCTTTACTTATGCCTCTTCGACGAAAGAGAGCGAGATTTGAGCAACTTAAAGAGTTTGAACGGGGGAGAATCATCGGCCTTCGTGAAGCTGGATTGTCGTATCGTGCAGTAGCCGCTGGTATGCAGCGTAACAGCAGCTCGCGATGATAGACACCTGGTTCGCATGGCGCGGACGGACCGTACAGCTTCCTCTAGACAATTGGCAGCACAGTGGTCAATAGCTACAGGTGTTTCATTGTGTGCTTCATCAATTCGTAGACGTCTGCTGCAGCGTGGACTGCGCGCAAGGACTAATTTTTACAGAATCCCCCTCACGCTAAACCATCGCCGCCTGCGGCTACAATGAGCCAATCAGCATAGAGACTGGCGTGCTGATTGGCAGCATGTCGTGTTTTCTGACGAATCCCGCTTTATTTCGTACCATGATGGCCGCATTTGTGTCAGACGCTATGCCGGTGAACGTCACCTTCCGGAGTGCCTTATCGAACGCCACAGTGGGCGAACACCCGGTGTTATGGTCTGGGGCGCTATAGCCTATCACGGACGATCTCAATTGGTACGAATTGTGGGCAATCTGAACAGAAACCGGTACATCAGTGAAGTTCTACAGCCCCAAGCTGTCCCCTTCCTTCAAAGCTTGCCAGGCGCTGTATTTCAACAGGACAATGCCCGCCCTCATATTGCTAGGAATGTTCAATCCTTCTTTGCAACGCATGTTTAACCCTTTAACTACGGGAATATATTCACAAAACTGTTTGTCTGAACGCCAAAAAAAAAAAAAATTATTCAAAAATTGCATAAATGGCGACACATCTATTTCTTGCGTTTATGTCATGAGTTTCTTATATGAAAAGGGCAAAATTGGAGAGTTCTAATCAACATTAGTCGTAGACTCCCCATTTTCAACCTATTCTGATTTTTTGAGAAAAAAACGCTTTCGCCATAGAAAATTTTGTTATTGGCTTTGTTTTGTCATATTTGGTTTGGTTATATTTTGTTTTATTAGATTTTGTTTTGTTATATTTTGTTTGGTAATGTCAATTGGAAATGTTTTGTTCAAATCAAAATTCCTATGGAGATGTAGCGTTTTTTGCTTGCAAATCGGCGGCACACTGTATCAAAAGCGAGTGGTCACTATCCCCTTCTGCACCTCTAAATTTGTAATTTTCAATTTATTAAGTTATTACTTACAATGTAAAGAACGAATTCATTTCCATTTGTTCAGCTTTTTATTTTAAAACCTACATTTTTAGCAAAAATTCATCAAATCGCGTATTGACGTTACCAGTACCACAGGAAAGTTTCGCCAAATCGTCTATTGACGTTGCCCGTAGTTAAAGGGTTAAGAAACACGCATGCAAAATATGTATTCAAAAAAAATTATCATGCCATTTTAAATTAATTAAATTATTAAACTACATGACTGTACAATAATTATTCCGCTTCATTAAAATGAAATGAAATGTTAATTTAGTAAAAGAGAGCTGCAATTTTCCAATCGATTTAGAATCTCAAAAATGTTCCATGTAACAGTTAAATCATATATATATATGTGTGTATCAAATTACTTCGATTTAACAATACTCTATTTAACGATTTCTTCAAATTAGCGATAGATATTAAAAGTGCCGATTTCGTTTTGATAAATGCTATATTTCCTCGATTTAACGATACTCTATTTAACGATTTCCTCAAATTAGCGATAGATTTTAAAACTCCCGGTCTGGATTTGATAAAATATTTCCTAGATTTAACGATATCCTTGATTTAACGATAGCATTTAACAGTTCATAGACCATCGTTAAATCGGGGTTATTTTCATTTTCTTATCTCTCAATCGATGTTTTTCTGATTACTCAGAGTGGATTGTAGCCCTAAGTTTTACAACACGTATTATTTGTCTTAATTGGTAAAATTATCCCTTTGTTTTGGCAAAACCCTTTTTGAACACAATATGGGAACAAGAACTTGCTCTACGACATGGTCTAAAGCAGGCGACGGCACCTTATTTTCACTGAGGGTCAAAACCAATCAAAATGAATGTTAAGACCACCTATCGGGTCATTGGTATTTTCATCCATCAAAACTTATCAATTTCTCCACCAATTTCTTTTCATACCTTGTATTCTATTTTCAGAACAGCGGGTCATTTGAAAGTTAGAAATGCGTCCCTCGGTGACCCGCGAGCAATAAATTGCTGAGGCCTATTCTAAATTTTAACTCTAATAAGATATGACGAAAATGTCTCTTAAATTTCAAAGGTCATTTCTACTCTCACACTGAAATCGCCTTATCGCGTATGCTTAAAAGAGTAAACGGTTTTTCTGATTTTTTGAAAGGGTCAGTAGAATAAAGCCTTGTGACGGAACGATATTTGAAAATTCGATTTGAAGTCTTCACTGCTCAGCAGAGTGATTGTTTGGATGTACTTGTATATGCTAAAGGATTATTTTTAAGCCTGTTAAATATGTTTCATTAAACTAAATAATACAAAGTGATTGTAAAAACTAAAGTAAAATTCTGAAGAAATATTCAGGAACAGACCACAGCACTTGTAACAGTATTAACAGACGAAAGACTACTTACTGATTAGCAAGCAACAATTATGTTTAAATAATTTTCGCCACTATCTCATTTGTGAATGACAGTTCACATTTTTAACTAGACTACGAGGTATTTCCTGGTGTTTGAAATTCTCACAAATCTCATTTTAAAATTGCTTAACAGTAGGGTTATTCTATACGATTGATGTATAACTAAGACATTTGAATAAAGCCGTATTAATTAAATGTTATCAATTGAATTCAATAATTGCGATGTTAATAGCGGCGAATAGAATAGTGAAGCTCAAAAAAGTCTAAAAAATTTGGTTTACGCATAAGACATAAAATAAGTTGCCCAACGACTTACAAAGATATTAAATATTTTATTTTACTTTAAATATTAATTTCAGGAAAATGTACGTGATATACTTTGACTTAAATACCTAAGTAAAATAAAATTTAATAGTTTCAGAAAAGTAATAAAAATAATAGTAATAATTTCCGATCTACATTGAACGCTTTAGATCCGCGATATAACGAATCATCAGAGACTTTGCTACGCTATACGGAATAATGGTTATACAGGGTGGGCCAGAAGTAATGACCCGGTTTGGAAGGGTTATACAAAAGAACTAACACAGTTTGAAACTTAAAAGTTATTTTATTTTGATCTGTATATAATCCCATTTTTTTACATTAAGTTTTGAATACCACTTCAGCAAGAGGGCGGCCTTCAGCGGCAATGCACTGATGCAGTCTATTCTACCACGCAAACAGCTCGAGCTCTTCGTGTGCATTTCAATATTACGCGTAATGTTACGGTCCCTAGCAGAAGCTTTTTTCTGTAGGATTATTTAAAGAAGAAAATTTGGAAACATCTCCCCCAGACTTTAGAAGGACCGAAATATCGAGGAAATATCCGCCGCGTCCCTTAAAATGTGCAGAAAGTTTCCCAAAACTTCAGAAATAGACCGCATCAGTGTATTGCTGCTGAAGGCCACCATCTCTTAAAAACTCACCAAAACTTAATGTAAAAAAATAGTATTATATACAGATCAAAATGAAAAAGTTTTAAGTCTCTAACTGTATTTGTTTTTTATATATATATAACCCCTCAAAAACGGGTCATTACTTCTGACCCACCCTGTATCAACCAGCCAAATAGCTTTTTAAATACATTGTAACTCCCATCACGTTATAGCAGTTGTATATCGCGTTTACTGAAATTTAACATTACCGCAGAAAGCTCAGCGCTAGTTCAAAGCCAAGTAACAATCAATATAGGCTATATTTCACAGCATCCGAGTTCTAATAACTGTGGTTTCATTGTTCGCGGTCTAATTATACAGCTCTTATTAATTCTAGCAATTCACCTAATTGCATTAATTGCATAGTGGGAAGATATACATTTACCCCCGGCGTAGTAATTACTCCTGGCATCCACAATTCTCTACTGTAACCATTCTAAATTATCAATATCAGATAAGCAGGTAGGCATTAAGTATTGAAAGAGAATATCATTGCCAACTTGATATTCCGCCATTGATATAAATCACATCATAGCTGTAGAATTGCATGTACGAAAATTCAGTAAATTTTCGGCTTAAAACGCCGGATGCATGGCGCCATTGTGCGATCCCTAAATATTGTGAGCCATATTTCGGGTCAAGTATTTTCCTATAGCGGATCCTTGATTTTCGAATTATATGTTTTTAAGAAGCACTAGTATTAGAAAATAGAATTTTTCTCTTCTAATAAAAAGAATTATACTTTGCGCATATATTTTTCTGCCGAAAAAAAAAGGGGCAATTTGTTTTTCACGAAATAAAACTGTACTGTAACTGTAATAAACTCAACTTGCTTAACTTTTCAACAAAAAAATGAAAAAATGTTGAAATTTAGCTGGTGAAATGAGGTAAAACTACGCCATTATAATGTTTCAACTTAGTACCAACTGTTGGTTGAAGATAAACTTCACCATTTTTTCGGTAATAGGTTGAACTAGAATTTTTTACAGCGTGAAAAATACATATTCTACAATCCATTAGACATAAAGAGCCAGATGAATCAATTATGTTTTCAATATTTTTACTTTTGGAGACATCTTTCAATGGGGGAAAAAAAAGGTTTTACCACATTCAAAATAAATTAACAATTTAATTAGAGCAGTTTTCGCAAGAGAAACATTTGTTTTTTTATCATCTGTCTTTGCCCCCACACCCTCACTCTCAAAAGCATTGAAATAATATTTTATGACATTTACGAAGCGTTCTGTGATGCTGTTTTATTTACACGTGCGCCTTGCAATTTAAATTACAAAATTCCCCAAGAGAAATTTGTTTGGTAGTATATTCTTTCTCAATAACTTCATTTTCATCGAAAGAGTCGGATTTGGTTTTCATTTAATAAAATAAGTAACAAAAGATTGTATACATTTCATTACACTATAAAAATTAGTTACCTTTCAACAAATGCAAAACACAGCTAAACATTTTAAATATTCAAAGTCTTTTTGTATAATTAAAAGAAAAACATTTTGTATATAATTAAAAGGGGTTTCACTGGGGAACGTCTTTGTTTCCATCTTCAATCGTTGTACAACCCTCAATAACTGAAAGTTTAGACAACAGAAAAGTAATATTTCACGAACCTAAAGATTATTGGGAGTTTCTTCATTTAAAAAAAAATAATTCATAAAATTACATGTTAGCATTAAATCTTTCATTTCCACTAATGGCCTTCACGTGTATGTACATCTTTATATAAACAATTCATAAATCCATAGGTTCATAAGTTTTATATGTACAGAAATGTCTTGAAGCAGATTCGGTACAGAATTGTATTTTTTTTTTTTTTTTTTAAAGTGCGCAGAGAGTACAATTGAGGGAGCGTTTTGAAAACTGAACTTTTATCAGCGTCTACCTTTTTTAAGTGAAATACAAGTACCAAGAACTTGGATTTTATTCCAAACTTAAAAATGATTTTATTTTTCTTTAAGAAAGTCGTATTTATTGGAGGAGCTAATGTACAATTAAGTTAATTGTAAACTATGAAATTGAATTAATTAACTATGAAAATTAACTAATTAAAAAGATCAGTTATTTATTTTTCTTATCTATCGTTGTTCTCATAGAAATATCAGGTTAAAAATCTTACGAAGCATAAAGTATTTAATCTAAAAATAAAACCGTAAAGCACGAAATTAATCCCAGAAATACAATATTTCGAGCTTTCTTACAGTGCCTGTAATTTTTAGCAAAATATTTCACAGGAATTTACAGTAATTGTTCAATTAGGTTTGGTGGCTCATGAGCCACAATGGGATGTACTGCGGCAAAATATTGTTTAAGTTGTCTCAAAAATATTTTACAGTAATATTTAAGTGATTTCTTACAGCATATGTAATGAAAAGCCTTCTTGTAATGAATTTTAGATTATATATATTTATGAATTTTAAATCAGAACCAAGTATAATTCCTGAATACCATCCGATTCATTCTCACTGAGTTATTAAAGAAATTGCCGCATTTACTAACTGCTGTAGTTTTTAAAAAAGTCAAACTAAAACAGGACACAACCTGATGTAGTTCCCCGTGAACTTTCAAAGCATTGACAATCTACACTTTCTTTTTGTATCTTTTGTACTATTGATTGAAGAAAAGAAATCGCGAGATTTTTTGTTTTTCCCCTTTAAGAGAGAGAGTTTAAAATATTTAACCAAAACTGAAAACAATAGCACGGTGGATAAAGCTGCAGACTTAGATCGATTTTAATTGGATGATGTGTCATAGATGAACGGAGAAATTTAGTGATGACACGATATCCGATTTTACTTCCATCCTCGAGAAAAGGAATTTCTCTGGTCACGAAACTATATTTAAAGACAACGCAAAACTTTTCAGTACAGTAAATTCTTTTTTATATAAAGATGAAATTTGCGTGGGGAAGAATATTTCTAAAAGCTTTAAATTAGTGTATAACGCCCTTTATCATTTCTACATAATCTGAAATATCACTCGGAAAGCAAATTTAGGTTTCGTCCAATTCGAGCTTAAGCACTGTTATATTGTTATTTATAAAATAAATTAATAAAACACAAGTGAAGGTTACTTATGTGTGGCATAATCTAGCTTTACCATCTTTGGTGGGAAAGTACACACTTCATTTTAAGCCTTAAGAGCTAAAGTATAACCAAACTTAGATATGGGTTTATCTTAGGTATTGGTAAAGAATAATACTTGTGAAGTTTAGAAACGAGATGCTTTATATTTACTAAGAAATGGCTTTTATTCCTAAATAAACAAAACATTATTGCATTAATATTTAAAAAAATATTTTGATGAAACACAAAGTGAAGCATACTTCAGTGGCATTATCAAGCTTTACCCTGTTCGGTGTAATATTATACAATTCATTTTAAGCTTTAATAGCTAAAGGACATCCAAAGTTACGTATGAGTGATGAACAGTAGTTTAGAAACGAGGTGACTTTTATTTACTAAGAAATACCTTTTATTGCTCAAAAAACATTATTGCCCTAATTTTTATAAAATAGTTTGATAAAACACAAAATGGAACATACTGCAGTGGCATTATCAAGCTTTCACTTGTTTGGTGTTAACAGTATAAAATTCATTTTAAGCTTTAAAAGGTAAAGTACATCCAAAATCAAGTATGAGTGATAAACAGTAGTTTAGAAACGAGGTACTACAAAATGGCTTCTATAGCTCAAAAAAAAACATTGCTTTAATATTCATAAAATGGGTTGATAAAACAAAGTGGAGGATACTTCAGTGGCATTATCAAGCTTTAACTTGTTTGGTATAACAGTACAATTCATTTTTCAGACCTAAAATATATGCACTGTTATGTATGAGTGAAGAATAGTAGTTTAGAAATGTTTTTATTTCTCAAAGAAATAAAGCATTATAGCATTGATGGTTATAAAATAATTTGACTAAGCACATAGTGTAGCAATACTGTGACGCACTACCAAGCTCATACTCCTTTGACTTACAAGCATAACATTCCTCTTATCAATTGTAAAAGTTTAATATATTTTATGAAAAACTCCGTTTTGAAACAAAACTTAATTCAATAATGATTGCGACTTGAAACAAAATTACAATCATTATTGAAGCTGTTTTCTAAAACTCGAGACTGAACCTATTTTTAAATTTTTTATACACTACATTATCCCTGAAAATCAATTCAAAGAATAAAAATACAAATTATATTAAAAATTTTCAGCGAAAATTCTTAATCTGATTTTGCAGTAATGATACTCGACTAGATAAACAGAAATCAGTTAATGAAATGAAGAATACAACATTTAGTTTAGTTATTTCTAAGGAAATATTTACGTTTCTCATTTAGTTTCAGTGCTCCTCCAACTCGAAATGGTTGAAGACAGCAGAATAAAGAAAATTTTTCTAATAGTTAGGTATGAGCGAAGCAATGCAATTTAGAAATAAGATAACTCTTTTATTCATTTATTATTATTTTCTTTTAAATTGGAAGTGTCTCTTATTGCTTAAAGGAACTAAATTATCACATTTTTGCCCAAGGAAGAAAATCATGACTTGTTTAAGGTGATATTAATTTCTACTCCTAGCCACACCGTTTATGGGCAATAAAAAGAGGGCTTTTAACTTTACATTCTACAATTTCTTTCTTTATTCTTAGCCGAATTTTAGATTCCGTAACCTCATATTTAAAACCCGTTTATGGATTAAAACGGTACAAGGAGGTTTCAGGTTTTATTCTGAAGTCGATGGGTAAGATTTTACCTCAAAAAATTTAGGTTCTCCAATTTTTGCATTGCGGGCAAAAAACCTTCACAGACAATATATCAAGTCTGTTTCGTTCAATTGGTTCCCTTTCACTCGGTTCCTATTTTTATTAAAAATATGAAACTTACAAATAATGAATTAGTATCTAGATTATTTACATTCACAAAATATTTTTTATGAAAAAGTTATTAATATAAAATCTATCGATGTAAATCCGACAACTAACTTATTTTGCAACATTTGATTTTGTTACTCATGTAGCTAACTCTTAAATTAATTGTTCCATCCTGCAACCTATCTTTTCTTTGTACATCAATCCTTTGGACATACAATCTTCTTAAATAAGTTTTTATTTTTCAAAACATTTTTATGATTTAGAAAATGGATAGGGTCCGGATTTTGCTGGTAAGCAGTGACGTCACTTATGCGTATTAAATTCACTGACGCAAATTTGAAGATCCTGGTGAGCTGCTGATTCAAATTTGCAACGTGGCTTTCACATTTGATACACTGGTGCATGCTTTCTGCTTTGCCTTCAATCTTCAATGCTTTTTTCCCGGAATAGGCACAGACAAATTACCGATAGAAGTTTCGAAACTGATTCAAGAGCCCGGTCATTATTGTGTTTACACGAATCTTTAGGGATAACTTAAAATGTAGCGTGCTTTGAAGGAAGAAAATGTTGCAACTCTCAAAGAATTTGTTGCCTCTAACTAGCAGAAACAAAATATACAATAGATCTGATAATCTCGAGTAAGGCTATCCATTATAGATTCATTATCGACATTGGCGTAGATCCAGAGCGATCAGTTAATTTGTTGCCCCTTCAATGCACTCATTCAAAAGAGAAATACAAAAGTTTTTACTATCCATTAGGAAAATAGATGTTGCTATCACGGTAATTTTATCCTCATAGTAAAAACAAGCTTTATATTTCTAACGACAGTTATTTCTCCTTTTTACATGGTTTTATTTAACTTGATTTGTCAAAGAAGTTTGTTACGTGGTTTTCGACCACTATTACTGCATAAATTATCTTCAAACTTCTCACACAAGCTTATCTTCGATGACAATACAATATTCCATCCATTTTATAATTTACAATAACGTTAATTAGGAAAAAAATTAATCATTTTGGCTCTGATTAAATTATCAGAATTATTATTTGTCGAATGGCAACGATAGCTTTGTTTGAAATGTTTGGGTAATGCCAACGATGTTTTGAATTTTAAAATACTTAAATCATGGCAAACTCTTTTAGTTTTTTTTTTTATAAATAAAACTGCATAACATAAAACATTTTTCATGGTTTTATAACTCTCGTAACATATATATATTTATATATTTTAAAAAACTGTTTGGAAATATTTTCTTCACAAGTGATCAAAAAGGGACTTCCCGTCTCTCATTCTTCGCTACCTTACTGAATACAAGATAAAATTAACACTGATTATAAGAATCGACGTTTACAAATTTATACATTACTAACGTTTACGAAGATACAATATTTCATTACAAATAAAAGAGTTAAATTTCTTTGAATTTACTCTTTTTTTTTTTTTTTTTTTTTGCATATAATCCAGAGATAATTTTCTGAGTTTCATACATACAAGAAAGCTAAAGATAAACACAATTAGCTGACTGAAAATAAAGTCTTTCTTTCAAGAATATGCTTTTTTTTCTTCTTGTAAGCATTATCCATAAAATATTCACTCGTCTTATTTCTTTAAAGTAACAAATAACCATTCCAGTGATACGTTTTTCTTTTAAGGGTAAAAAATCCCATAAAATATATGCTCCATTATCATTTGTGTTATTAGAAACAAATATTTCGCTATCGCTAAGATTCCAATTAGTTTGCTTTATGTAACAGTTGTTCTGATGTATGATTCATTAAATATGCACCTTCCTATTTCTTTAAGCCTGAAATTCTTTCGCTGTATTTGCTTTAAGAAGAAAATAACTGCACATGGAGCTGCGCGTTCATCTAGTTAAACTTAATCTTCATACATACAAATCATGCATTTTGCGAACAAAGTAAAGATTTTTTTTTACAATGATTAGAAACTGAAACTTAATATCAAACAAAGAATAAAATATCTCAAGAAAATATATTTTTTTAACTAAAAATTCATACAAAATACTATGAATTAAGAATCAAAACTTACATGTTCATGTTTTTACTATGAGTTCTAAGTAAACAGAATGAAAAGTACAAAAAAATAAATAAACAAAACATTAATTTTTACAAGGATCATAAATAATTGATGGAAAAGTCATTTGTATATTTTAAGGAACCAGTTTTAAAATAAAATCAAGGTAATCTCTGAATAATGTAAAAGAAATAAATCCAGCAAAAACAAAAAAATTCCCTTACAAGTTTTATTGTATGACGACAACCTTTAGTTTCTGTAAAGAACGTTAATTGTACTGGTAGTTTTTGTGATTGCCAAAATGACAAATTCCGAAAAATGAAGCAAAATTCCGTTTCAAAGGAAAACTCAGTTCAACTAGTGTGCGAAACTTTGAAAAATAAAGAAAAGTATTCTCGAAAGGCAAGCGGAATTTTGTGTAAAGCAAATCAACTAATTTGAAAATTTTAAGCAAAGTTTGGAACGCAAAGTAACTTTTTTTAGTCTCGCACACTAATTACAGAATTTAACTCTGACTTTAGTCTTCCATGTATTTTTTTTTCTTTTCGATCAGGAAAAATTATTTTCAGATCTCCATCACAATAGCCGACATCACCATAATTTTAATTAAAGTTTTAGAAATTAATTTTAATTTAAATCGAGATGTGCATCTGAGTTCATATTCATGAATAACCGTGGGAAGGCTTCAAATAATTATTACAGCTTTAATAATTTTCTTCTTTTACATTTGGAAAGACATTTTCTTATTATGTTATTTTTACAAAGATTTTACTAAAGTTATTTTGTCTTTTTTATTTTCAAATAAAGTTATTGTTCGTTTAAAATTTATGTTCTTTGCATTCATGCATCATAATTATGCTTTATCTTACAGCATTATTAAATAATTAGCATTTTATTAATTTTTGTAGTTCATTTAACTATTCTATTATATTTTCATATTTATCTACATGTAATGTCCATTTATCTCCACTTAAAGTTGCAGACTTTGCATTAATGCACTACTTACTTAGTTAATATTTTATCAACTTTTCCGCTTTATTTAAATATTCCGTTCTGGTCATTTTTTGTTTTATTCTCATATTTATTAACTTTAATGTCTATGTGTCTCTACACACTGAAAAAAAATTCTAGTTCAACCTCCCAACAAAACAGAATGAAAAAAAAATGGTGCAATTTAGCCGCAACCAACATTTAGTTCTAGAGTCGAAACACTATAAAGGTTCCTAGTTTCGCCTTCATGGGTGAAACTACACCATTATAATGGTTCAACTTAGTACCAAACGTAGGTTGCAGCTAAATTACTTTGGTGAAAGGTTGAACTAGAACTTTTTACAGTGCAGGGACATAGTTAATGCAATAGCTAAAAAAGAGAGGATGTTTGTAGGAAATAAAGTGGCGAACAAAATTTGTTCACAAAACACGTTCTCGCCAGGTGGCCCGCACTAAACTGTCTCACCGGGCGGCACGTACCGACGGTGGCCCGCACTAGACTGTCTCATCGGGCGGCGTGTACCACAGGTGGCCCGCACTAAAGATTGTCTCACCGGGCGCCGCCAGATGAAAGGGCAACATGAATTCGAACACCGCCTCACAGCTAAAAACATGAAAATCGGTCACGGCGTGAACGTGTTAAAGAAAAATACAATATTCTAGTATTTTTAGCGTTTTTAAAGCATTTCAGAGCTTGATGAACTAATTAATCTTCAAATTCAAAATAGTTTGTGTTCTTATCCAGTATTTAATTTTTTATTCAAATAATTGCGAGATTCAGGCATTTGTCACTACACTGTAAAAAATTCTGGTTCAACCTTTCACTAAAAGTTGGTGAAATGCAGCTGCAACCAACAGTTGGTACTAATTCGAATCAATATGATGGTTTAGTAGTTTCACCATGAATGAGGTTCAGCACTGAACCATGATTACGGATTGTTTTCTAACCAGTATTACGGTATTTTTTTATAACTACAGTCCGATTCAAAAAATTAGAATAATGTAAAAATGAATGGGTTGAATGTTGCTAAAGCGTCAATTTGCATAATGTGTTCAGAAAAAATTATATTAAAAATATCTAATTTATCTTCAGAGCATTTATAAATATAACATAAATGTTTATTTTATCAGCTATATTAATAATTAAATATTTAAAAAATATTAGAATAATTCAAAGAATTAGAATATCTGGACAACATGATTCGAAAAATTAGAATATTCTCCTTTTTCCTATTCGTTTAGAGAACAGCTGCGGGATTACCATCTGCAGGACTATAAAATGTGTTCGGTGGAAAATGAAAAGTAATTTGGCATTTGATTTTAGTTTAGTATTTGCTTAATATGGGACGAAAGAGCGACTTATCTGAGGCTGTGAAATTTCGTATTACGTACTTGCACAAAAAAGGAAAAACACAACTTTTCATAGCAAAAGGAAGTGAAGTGTTCTCAAGCAAGTGTGAGTAGAGTTTTGAGAGAATATTCTAATAAAAAATGTTTTCAAAATAAACACTTTCAAAGTGGTCGAAAGCCAGTAACTTCAACAAGAGATGAAAGGCAATTGAAAAAGATTGTAAAGAAGCATCGCTTTCGAAGTGTGAGATGTGTGCAAAGAAACTGGAAAGAAATGGGTATAAATCTACAACATTACGATAATTTACTCTAAATTACAACATTACGATAACTTCACAAATTAAGTTTTACATCACGTGTGCCTAAGATAAAGCCATTCTTATCATCTAAGCAAATGGCTGCTAGATTTAAATGGTATAAACAAAGGCTATTTTGGGATCAAAATGATTGGAAAAGGTACTCTTCAGTGATGAAAGTGTTTTATGTGTCTCATGGGAATCAAGGTACACGTGTTTGGAGACTTAAACAATAAGCTTATAATAAAGAGTGTTTAAAACGTTCGGTTAAATTTGCGACCTCTGTCATGGTATGGGGCTGCATGATTCCTCAAGGCCCAGGTAGGTTGCGTATTGTTTCCACAACAGTCAATTCAGAAGTCTATCAAGAAATTCTTGAACATTTCATGATTCTTTCATCTGAGGATTTATGTGATGACGTTTTCTTGTTTCAGCAAGATTCAGCTTCTTCCCGCACTTCCATTTCAACAACTAAATGGCTCAAAGAGAAGGAAATAAATGTACTTCCTTGGCTTGCGAACTCATCCGATCTAAATCCCATCGAAAATTCGGGAAATGGGGAATTATGAAAAAACGACTTCAAGAAGTTGCGCCTAGAGACAAAAAAGGTCTTATTTTTAGTATAAAGAGCATATGATCGAATTTGGATAAAAAAAATTTGTGAGCCTTTAGTTAATAATATGCCAAACCGTTTAAGACTGTCGTTAAAGCTAAGGGGGATGCAACAAAGTACTGATTAGCAAGTAAGAACGCTTAGAATTTAAATTATGTAAAATATATTTACATTATTCTAATTTTTTGAACCATGTTATGAAGTATTCTAATATTTTGACTTTTTTGTCGTTTGCTGATTGTTGTAACTGTTAGGCAACCAGTTACACTTTCATGATTAAGCATGAGTTTGATAAGAGCTTAAGATTTATTTTATTAAAATACAGATGTACAGTAAAGCCGCAACGTGACCCATGTTAGTCTTTTCGATTCCACACCGCGAGTGCCGTTTGGTTACAGGCACGAAAACAGTTACAGTGCTTGTTACAGTAAACAGTTACAGTGATATATAACAGTCTCTCTTTCCTTAAAAAAAAATTCAATATGTGCAGAAAAGAAAAAACAAGAACTAAGATAACAAAAAATCTGGTATAAATAAGAATGCAGTCCTAAGTTAAAGGTTTAATCTTTTTGGAGGGCAAACAGTTCTGTTTGATCTGCGTAGACCTCCGGCCTGTGTTTGCAGATCGCTGCGTTGACTTCGAACCAGCACAGGGGGAGCTGGAGAATCCATGGGAGAACCCGAAGACTGCACAGGGGGAACCGGAGTGTCCATGGGAGAATCCGGAAACAACAAAGGGGAAGGCGTAGAGTCCATAGCACCCGGAGCATTCACTGGGGAACCCGGAGCAGAGATCTCTGCGCCGCTGGAAAGGGGTGACCCTGGCTGCTGAACGCCACTTCGGATCTGGTCGCTGTGCCGAGTCCAGATGCCTTTTTTTTTTTGTCAGGACTTTAAACGTGGTACTCCCCAGAGGGCCTACAATCTTCCCGGGAATCCACCTTGTGCCAAGTCTATAATTACGCACCCAGACATTGTTGCCTTCTTTCCACAGAGAAGTGTGTGGATTTTTCGGAGCCACTGCCTTGAAGAGCAAATCCAAACGTGTTCGTAAGGATCGACCAAACATGTTGTTTGCTGGGGATACACCTGTTGCAGCCAAAGGTGTCGTTCTGTAGGAAAACAGAAACCTTGCAAGCCTTTCTTCAAAAGTGCCACTCGATACTTTCTCTAATGCTTTCTTAACCGTTCTAACAGTTCGCTCTGCCAAACCATTCGACTTTGGGTGGTATGGCGCAATCTTGACATGTATAATGCCATTCCTCGCTAGGAATTATGAAAATTCTGTGCTTGAGAATGAAGTCCCGTTGTCGCTGACGATTGTTTTAGGTAGTCCAAAACGGGCAAATATGTTTCTAAAAGCCTTTATTGATGCGTTAGAAGATAAACTAGGCACAGGGAACACTTCCAGCCACTTTGTCATTGCATCAATGACAATTAATAGCATATGGCCCTCTACTGGACCTGCTTAGTCTATATGGATGCCAGACCATGGATGTTCTGGCACAGGCCAGGAAACATGACTTGAAGGCGGGGCTGGAGCATTCTGCTGACATATGGTACAGCTCTTTACTTTGAGCTCAAGATCCTGGTCAGTCCGAGGCCACCACACATATGATCGAGCCAGCGAGCGTGTAGTTTGTTTACATCCGCCGAAGTGTGAATGCGTAAGTCGACGACGTCTTTCGCGGCTGCTTCCATGGCAATCGCCAACTCTGTGGCTCGTAGTAGCGTCAAGTTGTTTTCGGAAAAAAGTTTTCTCTGGATCGCTTCGTCTTGGATTCCGCACACAATGCGATCGCGCAGCATCACATCTAACGAAGCACCGTAGTTGCAGTACTGAGCTAAACGCCTTAGCTTGGCCTACCTCCATGGTACACGGCGACTGATTCGCCTGCATGCCGAACACGACTGTTAAATTTGAATCGCTGCACGATTTCGGACGGTACCGGAGCGAAGTGTGTGGGTAACGTTGCTGAGAGCCGAACCACTGTCCTTTCCGTCGGTGCAGAAGGCGATATGAGATTTCGGAGGAGACCATACGTTGCAGGTCGAACAACCGTTAAGAAAATGGCGCGTTGTCGATCCACATCTTCAATAGCATTTGCAACGAAGAACTGCTGGAGACGCTCGGCATACTGCGTCCACATTTCCACAGATGCGTCGAATTCCGCTATATTGCCAAATGATGCCATACTTGAACGGCTAGCCTCTGAAGATGGCGTGGGAGCTCCGCGTTAGTTAGGCCTACTACGTGCCGCTAACTTCTGATCATAAGCTCGCCAGGGCCCGATTAAGACGGTCGGGGGCCCTAGGCACAACATTATATTGGGGCCCTCTATGGTACGGAAAGTAAAAATACTGGGTATAATGTATAAAGTTAAATAAATTCGGAGATATTCTATTAGGGTTCAGACCCAATTGACAAGGGGGGGAGCACCTACTGACACGACATACTACTATTCTGCATTCCCTATTGTTTTTATTCAATATTATTTTTGTGTTATTCATTAAATAAGCAAACTTTTTGAATACACATATTGCATTTTTTAATTTTACTGTTTATAATATGAAATAAATAAAAAACGTCGGGATGCCTCAGCAAGTAAAGGATACTATTTAGCATGATAATCAATGTATTCATTGATCTGATTTTGCATAGTTTACCTTGTTTATGCAAATAGTCTTAGCTCACCATTTAAATAAGTTAAAATCTTTTTATTTTGTAAAAAAAATATCTTATAACAGATATTTTCAGAAATCTTTCTTACAATTTGGGGGCCCCTAAAACTTAGGGGCCCAAGGCCGCTGCCTAGTTGGCCTGTGCGGTAATCAGGCGCTGAAGCTCGCTGGATTCATCGCATACTCATCGCCACTGTTGTAACTGTTAGGCAACCAGTTACACTTTCATGATTAAGCATGAGTTTGATAAGAGCTTAAGATTTACTTTGTTAAAATACAGATGTACAGTAGAGCCGCAACGTGACTCATGTTGGTCGCTGCGATTCCACACCGCGAGTGCCGTTCGGTTACAGGCACGAAAACAGTTATAGTGCTTGTTACAGTGAACAGTTACAGTGATATATAACACTGATTTAAATATATTTTCTATTTCATTGCAATGTGTTTACATTTTTATAATCTACAAAATTTGCAGATTTATATTAATTATAATGATTTATATTTGAAATCATTGATTATTTGTTTGATAAATTAGATTTTCAATTCCCTTGACCATATTTTCTTTCATTATTCTAATTTTTTGAATCGGACTGTAGTATTACGGTTCAACTTTGAATCATGATATCAATTTTTTTTTCTAATCGATATTATGGTTCAACTTTGAACCATAACCATAAATTTTAGAAGTGAAGTTTGAACTGCAACATTTTATGTTGCAATGGTGCCTTTAAAATAAATACTTTTAATTTTTTATGTTCAAGCGTAAAACAGGAAATAAGCTTATTACCAATTTTAATTTGCAAAGCGAATTTTCTATTTCTTAATAAGTTTTTTAACTTAAGTTTTTGCTAATTATTAGATATAATTATAAGAACAGATTCATGCGTTTCAATAATTGATTCAGTGTTCCATATTTATAAATGTATTTATTTATATATTTATATATATGAACATCCTAATGTACTGTATCAGAAACTAATAGTATTTTTAAGTAACTATGTTACTTAGTTATATTCTTCAAAATTGCAATATAAGTCACTGTTAAAATTTTTAAGCCCCCCCCCCCCCCACACACAAGGAAGGCTTTTGCAATATATGTACACTTTTTATGTTCGTCAACAGATAGTTTTAACAAAAATGGCATTTGAATTTTCGCTTATAAGTGTAATTAATTGATGGCGAACATTTTAAATTTCTGAATTATGTAACTTTTTTTTCAAAAATATATTTCAACACTCTTTAGCATCAAAAATATTAAATTTATTTATATGCAAACAAATATGACTGAAAACATATGCCTAGAAATGAAATTGAAAAACCATAAAATGCACAAATAACAATAATTTTTAAAAAATATTGGGGCGTTCCGGCACAGATGTTACTCCAAGGCTAAAACAGTAGTTCGTGGCACTTCAGGCTAAGACCGCCCAGATGAGTCTAAAACGTCACCCTGGTAAAGATATAAGAGAACTGACAGTACAGCGTATCTTATTTGTATGCCGTCTATTCAATGCTCCGTTGACATCAACCGTGTAGTGCAATGCACCGTCTTTGTTGATAAAACATCTATTTTGCATTTGGAGATTTGAAATCTCCGGGCAAGCATCAATTCCGCCGCAGAGCATTACGAACCCCCCGAAGATTTTATCAGTAGTTCCCGCTGCATATCGTTTCCGCCGAATTTCTTCCCCCCACTTTTCAAAAGCATTACTTTTCCGCCGTTTCAGGGATTAAGAATTTGGCGAAGTTAGGCGACATTTTTCATATTATCTTTATTCACCTATCTATCTCTATTAATAAAGCAGCAAGTATGTGTGTCTGTCTGTCTGTGGCCCGCGTAGGGCCCAGACCGTCTGGCGGATTTTCATGAAATTTGGTTCGAAATAAGTTTAGAACAGGGGGATGTGCACCTCGGAGAGTTTTTTCTGAACTTCGAATTTCTTTTTTTTATTACAATTTATAGCCGAAAATATCAAAAAATAGTAGTTTTCTATGGGAAGGAATAATCGCATCCTTTCGAGCTTGATACCGTTGAAAAGCGCTTAAAAAAACTGTCCCAGAAAGAGTTTTGCTCTTCGTGCTAAAATTCGAAGCCTCTAAATTAACTGGAAAAAAATTATAAGAGTTTTTCTCTATAGTTCGAAGTTATTTTTTTACGGTAATTAACTTTAATTTTATTTGAATTGTTACCATGCCGACTGGCTTATGATCCTTTTTTCTAACGAATTGAAATTTATTTCTTGCGGTTTTTAGCATTTTGAGGAGCAGCCGATATTTAATTTATTAATTATTATTTTTTTGGATTTTGATTATTCTTTTTCTTTAAAACGAGTTAAAATTTATCTCCTGCGGCTCTCAGGTGTTCGATAGCTATTTTTTATTTACTATTTTGACATGCATTTTACGGGATCATTCTCCATACCGCACATGGGTTTTTAAGTAAATGTTATCCTTTTTTGCGATTTTTGTTATTCCAACTAATTATTATTATTTATATTTTTATTTATTTTATTATTTTTTCTCGAGTGAAATAGCACACATGTTTTTGCCTATTTGAGTTCGGCTGAAATATTTTTCCGCTTTCACAGCTTTGCTTGCTGCTGTTAGTTTCTGCAAGCTACAAAATTTCGTTGTTCTGTTTTACTGTCAATGAGTAATAGCTAAAAACTAATTATGATAAAAATGTATTAATTAAAACTATTGTAATAGATTATAATCGTCCTTTCTGTGTGGGTAAAATAACATAATTTACACATGAAAAAGTTACCACTATAGACACAATGGCGAATCGACTGGTCTTTCTATTTTTTAACGCGGGCATGACCGTGCGGGTACCGCTAGTATATATATAAATTTAGATGAACTTTCAAGTTGGGAATGCCCTTGTGGTTAAACGCTCTACAGCAAAATCTACGCAACTTACGATTACGAACATTGGCACACAATTCTATCATATATTGATGCTTTATACTTCGAAGCTATTTTTCTTTAATTCGTCCTAATATTCTTTAAATTCAATTAAATTCAACAATTAAAATATTAATTCTCCAGCATTTTCTTTACTCCACACTAGTAATTCCTGGAGTTGAAGAGAAGATTTTGTTAGAATTCCCACGGATGAATGTAAACAGCATGATTTTGAAACGATTCGAAGTCGTCGATTTAATTTTTTCATCCTAGGCGTTAGCCTTTTTACGAATAATCCTGCTAGAATTTGATGCTCCATTTTCTATAATACTTGCATCTTTTTTCCTTTACTTTACTTATTAGTTATTACTGTACTTAATTATTTAACTTTCAGATTTCAAAACTTGCTTTCGCTCAATGCTTTTGCTCTTTTATGAATGCTTCTAGATTTTGGTCATTTATTGAAATGTTGGATATTTTCTTTCAGCATTATTTTTTGAATTTGCCTCTTTTTATACGAATAATAAATTAAGCTTCAGATTCATTCTGTGTTGTTTTCATTGTACGCTTTCTTTTTTATAGAAGGATTTCTAGGTATCAAAGTCTTATTCCTTGGAATATAAAAATATAAAATATTCCTTTTAACCTTTCGGGTTTTTTTTTTTTTTTTTTGTTAATTTGCTTATTTCTGCACATAATATTTATTTAACTTTTAGATTTATATTGGGAAGTGCATAAAATCATCTTACAACTTATTTGGAAAAGAGATCCTGAATTTTCAAAACAATGAAAAGCTGTATCTTTGTAGTATAACAACATTGTGTGTGTGCACAGATAATGCAGCGTTAAAATTTGCAGTTTAATTATGATTTTTAGAAATTATTTACCAATTTTGCATTGATCCATAAAAAGTGCATTATCACCACAATTTCATGTTAACCAGGGGTCAACAATTTATTTTTCTTTTTACAAGTACTGCCGGTCACATGTAAACAGGACCGGAGCAATTATAAGCGGTGCCATGAAGCAAAATATTCTGTGCCCTTATTATATGTATTTTGTAGAGAATAGCGACGGTGGCGCCAACAGTTGCCAACAAAGTGATAAGCCGCCAAATGTGATGTATCATAAATTCCCCTATTTACCTGCGTCCGTGGCGATATCGATAGGTGTGGGGAAAGGGGGGTTAAACTTCGCGGCGGAAACGATAATGGAGGGGAAGGGGGGATTAAAATTTTGGCGGAATCGATTAGCGCCGGAAATCTCCGATTGCAATTTTTTCAGCAATTTCGAAAACTCTATTATTGAAATAGATGTTTGTTAGAATGATTGGGACGAAATTTTAGAAGTAATTATGGGCGAAAATTCTGCAAAATGGCAGTCGTGGTCGAATGATGAATGTTTAATTATTTTAAAAATACAGCAGTAGCCAGGGTCGGATCCAGGAATAATTTCTTGAGGGAACACCCAGGAAGTAAAAAGTAGTTCTCCCCTCGTCAATATTTTTATAATAAAGTTCTTTTAAGAATTTTATTGTTTTTACGATGCCTTAAAACTAATTAATGCAGTTAAAAGCGTAGAAAATGCGTAAAAAATATTTAATGGAATAATTACAAATTTCTTTTATTCTTTTTGGATGGGACACATGCTTCTTTTGCCCCTCCTAAAATCCGCCAGTGGTAGTAGTTAATTTTAAAAATATATGTTAAGAGCAGAAAAGAGAAAGGTAACAACTCGGAAAAGTGGCTTGGTAGTAACGAGAGAAAAAAATGTTTTAGAGCAAAAATCCTGAGAAAACATATAATTTTCAGTACGTAAACAAGCCATTGTTACAACTGTAAGTGTAGAGCAAGCGGAGCAAAGTGTAAAATACATGGGGGAAAGTATTAAATCAGGTAAGAAGGAAGCATACATTGAAGCAAAATAAAGTAAACATGCACAGGTTGAAAAATTTTAAAAAAAGTTAATTTAACGTTAAAGGCAACAAAACTGCTACTTCGAAAATCACGCAAAATTGACCCAATTTCTCAAAAAATTCCTATAGTAGACTTATTTTTAATACAAAACTGGTTTTACCTGCTCTTGGTGGAATAGCTAATTCGAATGATTAGGAAGTAAGAATCATTACAAATCAAAGCCACAGCCAGGATTGTTTTTCGAGGAGGGGGGAAGGCGGAGGTCAAGTTGAAGAAAGGTTTTTTTTTTATCAGAATATTTTTGATTTTCAAATTTTCAAATTATCATTCAGAGTATGTAAAAATTTCAGGGCGGGAGGGATTCTTTCCTCCCACCCCCGAAATTCCTGGCTATGGCCTTGGAATCAAAACACAACTAACTACATTTATACAAATGAGTGTTTTCTTATCAGACTATTTTTTACCCTCTAATTTTCAAATTTTCATTTATAGCATACAAAATATTCGAAATTTTCACCCCTTCGGCTACGCGGGATCGGAAATAAATAGAAGAACTGATAGTAAGAAGAATTTTAAACAAATGAGGTTTTCTTATCAGAATATTTTAATTTTTTAATTTTCAAATTGTCATGTGAAATTTCAAAAATTTCGGGAGTGGATGTGGGTTCGAACCTTCGCCCCCCCCCCCTCACCCCTCCACCCGCTACGCCTTCGATAAAAAATACGGGTAAAAATTGTGTAAAATGGGTCGAACAAGTTAATACATTTTAAAAAGACAGCAACAGGCAATTGAAAAAAATTAACAGATGGAGCTAGAAAGGTAACGCCGTTGAAAAGTAACTAAGTACAATAATAAACAATATTGTAATAAAAAACAAGTAATAAAAAACAAAAAAAATAAATGATTTAGAGTAAAAATCCCGAGAATAGATGCAATTTTTAAAATATAAACAAGTCAACGTTACAACTTTAAATGTAGATCAGGGGAGCCAAAAGTAAAATGTATGGGGGTGAATGATAAATCAGGTAAAAAAATAATTTAATATTGATGCAACATTAAATAAACGTACACAGGTTTAAAATTTTGAATAAAGTTAATTAGTCAATTTAACGTTAAAGATGACAGGATCGGTATATGATAACATTTTTGAAATAGGCTTTACAACCTATTTTGTGCGTATTAAGACTTAAAAACACAGAAAACAAGAAATATAAAACAAAAAATTATTATATACATCAAAGTTTATTTACCTTCTACTGTTGTGAAAACTAAATGATTCAAGTCAGAGCTTGACAAGATGGCGGCTCTGTTTCCGGCCGGGTGCCGGGTTCGTCTTTTGGCTCAAGGTTGAACCGAAATTATGGTTAAAAGCGTAACTTTGGATTTCGCATTTCTGCTTTAACCAAGATTTTGGTTCAATCATCAGCAGCCCTTCAGCTTTCACCAGATTTATGGTGCAACGATGAACTGCTTTTTTTTTTTTTTTTTTACAGTGTAATACAAAACTAAACTTTAGGAATGCTTATGCAATCCAAACGTTACTCCCGAATAATATGAATGACAGGGACTCCCGTTACTCGATACTTTCATTCTACTACACCCCGAACAGGTGTGAACTTTTCGTAGCTCAATCTTCATTCACAATTTAATCAATAGACTACTTTTAGGGGCCATTGAAAATGCTTGCTCCCATTACGTGGAAAACAAAAGCAATTTCATCTGGAGAAAATAGTCAACCAAGATCACAAAACACACAACAAAAAAGCTTAGCAATCAAGTGAAACAAGTTGGATTCGCTAGGATGTAATAGTTTTGGGGGTTAATTTCCCAGATATATGACCTCAATCTGATAATTGCGGAGCACGACTTACGAGAAAATCAGACATAACTTCTCATGTTCTGGCTATTGATACCAGAATGAAACTGCACTGGTACATGTTCTTAAATTGTGAACTTAACGTTACCTAGTGGAACAATTATGCTTTTTTTCCCAGTTTCTTCACTCTCTTCCACAATAGTTAAATATATTTCCTATTTGACTACGTTAACAACAATAGACCCGTTTACAACAACAAAGATGAACGAAGCAGAACTTTCTCTATATTATCGTACACTAACAAATTCTATTTCCAACCTTTCACAAAAAAAAAAAAAAAAAAAAAAAAAAAAAAAAAAAAAAAAAAAACGGGGAAATTTAGCAGCAACCAACATTTGGTACTAATAATAATAATTTAACTTTGTGCAAATAAACTGTAATAAAAATAATTTCACGTTATTTTAAAGCACAAATGAGCAATTTAAGTGCAGACATATGTTTCGGGATTGCTTGGAATCCCTTTTTTAATGCGACAGGGAGCTTCTAGATGCAAATTTGATACTAAGTTAAACCATTATAATGGTGTAGTTTCATCATGAATGTGAAACTAGGAATCCTTATAATGGCTCAATTTTTATACCAAATGTTGGTTGCAGCTAAATTTCCCCATTATTTTTTTTTTTTTTTTTGTGAAAGGTTAAACCAGAAGTGCAATTTTAGACAATCACTTTTTAAAGATTTTTTTATTAAAAAAATCTGTTATTCAGTTATTCAATGGCAAGAAAATACAATGAGGTAAAAAATATAAAAAAGGAATGTTCGAACTTTAAGTGATCAGTTGATGGAGCTTTATCATTATGAGTTTATATTTTTCTTTTAGCAGGAGGCAAGAAAATACTTAGTAAAAAGGGACTTACTCACCTTTAGGTGACTGATAAAGCTTTATAAATTGTTTTACGTTTCTCGCTATTAGGTGGCAAAAAATGCAAGGAGATGAAAATGACTGGTAAAATTTCAACGCTGAACTCGGTCCAAAGTTTTATTGTTATGAGTTTCTGTTATGGAACAGTTAAGTGGAAAGAAATTAAAGTGAGATGGAAATGAAAATACGCATTATTTTCGTAGTGTCGACTTCCTACATCAAATGAAATGTAAGATAATTATCTAAATTTGAGAGAATGATTTCAGCCAATCCTTCGTGAAAATGCATTTTTATGTTCTTAATATTACCACGACCTAGTTTCTTCCAAAAGCAATGCAAAGTTAACAATCTCGATACACTTGAGGTGCTACCTCTTGCTTAATATAACACACCGGAACAATGAGCAATTTCAAATAAAAATTAACAAAAATACTAAAGAAAACTCAACGTTTTGCGTGGAGTGGATATTAGAAACGGCAAGCTATTTATTAAGCATAGGATGACTATGTTGATTATTTTTCTGACGTTTATAGCTTGAAGAATAAGCAACGTAATAAGTCACAAAATAGAATATTAATTTTCTTTCGTCTTTAATTTTTTGTGAAGCCTTCGTCATTTTGAAGAGTCTGCCTTTTTTTTTTTCAGTTCTGCTTTTTATAAATTTCGTATTGGCTTCGCTTAAGTATTTATCCATCGGTTTCTGTAATCGAAAAGAAATGGATATTTAAAAATTGGTGGCTCAGCATATTAGTTTCTCTTGGTGTCTTAAACATACCATCAACGACAAGAGATAAATTTTTTCCCATCAACAATACTGTATATTTTAACTTTCTTAATACACGCGGGTAAAACTCGCTTAAGACGCTTTCCCGCTTAAGATTCTCTTCTGTCGGTCCTTAGACTTTCCTATATTACTCAATACAGAATCCACCTGTTAATATGCTTTCTTCTTACGCAGTGTTTTCGAATAAGACGCTCCAGAGAAAATTTAGTCCAGCGATGTTTGAGAGACTGGAGAAAAGCAAGGAGGAGAGGAGAATAGCAACTCAACTAAAATTAATGTTTTTGATCCCAAACGATGTGGAAGTAACGTTTGCTTTAAAATTCCTGTCGTGTGATAACCGCTTTAGAAATAAAATAACGCACGGGCATGAGAAAATTTTCCGGTAACTTTTTCCCGTGTCAGACACGGGAAAAAGTTACCAGAAAATTTTCTACGGGAAAAAGTTACCGGAAAATTTTCTCATGCCCGTGCGTTATTTTATTTCTAAAGCGGTTATCACACGACAGGAATTTTAAAGCAAACGTTACTTCCACTTCGTTCTATCGGCAACCTCTAGAGCCAATTTTCGATCCGGAGTTTCCTACAGGTTTGCCACCGGTTTCTCAGACGGTTGCTCATAACGAGCTACCATTTTCTAATCTGTATCCTCGTGTTAGGCATTTGTTTACATTTTTTATACTATTTGAAATTTCGATCAAAAAAGTAGGTTTCTGCATTCAAGGGCAATCCCATGCAAGGTCACGGGAGGTCACTGTGACCTCATTTTTTTGCAAAAAATTGTCATTATTTTGCAAATTCTGAGTGACCATGTTAAATTAGACCATTTGGTATAACAATAATTTTTGTCTTCCCCCCCCCCCTCCTACATGTTTGTACTTATTATACAGGTACATTATTGACTAACAGCTATACAGTTGTCAATAGCAAATGCAAGGCATCAAATTTTATTTTATGTATATAATAATCACTTATTATCAATAGTATCATGGTTTATTAAGTTTGAGCTTCGCGATTCAGTAAAATACGAAGTTTCAGTCGGGTAATTAAGAATTACCCCCTCCCCTTCCTAAAAAATATAAGTTTGAAACTGTCCTGCCTGCTTAAAGATGTCAAAAAATTTTGAATGCAAATTGTTATTATGTTATAAGGCGAAATGAATGAAATCTTAAGAAGTTTTGTTAAAAGGTTATACATACCATACGCGAATTTTAGTAACAAATTAGATGTCATGAGTTTATTCATAACAAGATCTTTCATTTTAATGGAAATGTATTAAGGCATTGGCGGTTTCTAGCATAAGTGTCACCCGGGGGCGGTAATTTTTGGTGTCCCCCTCCAAAAAGAAAGAAGAAGAAAGAAACGTTGTTATGTTGTATGAACTTGTAGTTTTGTAGTTTATAATATTTTCAGAGTGGCAAAAGAAAAAACTCTTTAGAAATTTTATTTTATTTGTTTGGGGTAACTTTCACTAAACTATTTTCAGCTATGATACGTTGAAACAGCACCCGTAAAATTGTATAATTAAAGTACATGTATTTTTCTAAAACTCTATCTTATTTTGGGTGTTACGCGGGGGGGGGGGGGGAGCGGCCCCTCCGCCGCCCTTCCGTAGTGACCTTACTGATTAAGGAATATAATTTAGTAAAATATTAATATTTTGTATTCTGTGTCTCATCTAATATCATTCTAATTAAAAGTTTTTTCACTATGGGTCTAGCAGTTCATTTAAAATTGTATAAAACTGTTGTGTTCATAATCAGGAGCGCTTCAGAGGGAGATTTTTAGGAGGTGTGCACTATTTACTGGACCTCAAACTTTGAATTCTGACAAAACAGAAAATGGCACTGCAGTTTAAATTTAATTAAAATAAAATGACAGAGATTAGTTAAAAAATTATCAAAAATGTAAAACAGTGTATGATGCCTAGAGTATTATTACTGATAACGCTATAGAATGGTTGTCTATGATATATAAATTAAGAAAAAAACAAGAAAGGAAACAAAAACGGTTGTTATGCTGTCTCTAAATTTATCACTTGAAACGCACTGGCATTTTGGTAGCGATTTCATCAAAAGACACTCTTTGAAATGTCTTGCACTAGTAAATTAGTGACTTTACATCCTACAAATGCCTTTTCGGCATGATTTCGAAAATTTAAACCAAAAAAGAACTAATTTAGAAATTGCATTTTCCTTTTAACATTTATCCTTCTATCGCCACTCTTCAAATCCTTCACCGCCATGTTTACTGGAAAGTTGATTTGACGTCACGAAATTCCAGCTCCATGATTGGGTCCTTTCTTGATTTGCCTTAAATTAAACGTTCTAGAAGCAATTTTTTTCTTACGCAGGTAACGAATTGCTTCTAATTCGAGCAACCGTGAATTGATATAGCACACGAGCATTTTGAGGAAACTATGGGGGAAATTGGTAGAAAAACCAGTTTCCGATAGAGTTGACGATTCCTATTACGGTTGTGTTTGCCTTGTAATTCCTGTCGTGTGATAACCGCTTAATGCTCGTCTGAGATCCGTTCACTTTGTTTGTATAATAGATTTTTTCTATGTAACTTTTACCCCACCTCCCGCTCCCTTGTTAGTCCCCACAACCTCAAATTCCAAAAAGAACTTACACTATACTAGTTTTTCAGAAAAAAACTCGTGCTTTAAGGGGTTAATTACATCAGCTCTGCTTGGGATGAAATTAAACAGGACGTGATAAGAAACTGCTTTCGGAAAGCTGCATTTAGTTGGTGGAATAATTCAGAACAAGTCGACTGCTCAGGTCCAGAAGATGAGGACTTGCAATTATTGGAAAATTTTCCCAAGTATGCAACAATTGACGATAAGCTCATGGCCAGCAGCACTCAGACTTTGGATGAAATGATCGATGATTCAAAGATTGTGGAGAATGAGGAAGATGAGAAGGACCAACAGGAAAATGACGAAGAACCGGCGCCGACACTCATGCAGGCTTGCAATACATGGGGGGACTTCTTCAGCATGTCCTATTTTGAACATTCTGATGAAGAAATGTCGAGTTCATGTCCTATTTTGAACATGCTGAAGAAATGTTGAGTTCATGTCATAGTTTGAATACGCTGAAGAAATGAGGAGCTACGACAAAAAAATTGACAATTTTCTTGCTGCAGCTCACCTCCCGAGTCTCAAGTAAACTAAAATAGATATTTTCTTTCCCAGCATATCAGAAAAGTAAGAAAACTTTAATAAGTAGTATAGTATGCATTTACAATATTTATACAATAAATTCTTTATGTAGTTTATGACGGATGAGCAATGCATACTTTTTTAACTTTGAGAACTTGAGTTTATATTTTTGTGGGTTTTCCCCCCTGTTCTTTCTTTCTTTTTTTTTTCAATTCACCCATAAGACGCTTTCCCCTTTTAAGACGCTCTGTCGAGCTGGTCCTTCAACAGTCCTTCAACAGCGTCTTAAACGAGATTTACTGTTGATTTTTCAATATAAAAATCACCTTCCTAGTGTTCATAAACACGCAAATCTTCTAAGAATAATGAAAAAACTGAAAAAAATTTAAAAAGGAAGGAATGACGTTAGTTCTTTTGCTGCGATAATTTAGTTTTTAATACGGATGCAAAGAAGTTAGACTACTGAATGACCGTGAACACTAGTAAGAGTTAACAAGGAGATTGGAGCTTAAATTTTGGAAAGGATAAAATACGGGTGCTTTATAGAATTTTATTTTTCATCTTTACTTTCGAAAATTGACCAATCAAGAAATTTAGTTTTTAAAAACCAGATGAAAGAATTAGTTCTTAAACTAATGAAGAAAACTAGTTCTGAAAGAGAGGACTGAGAAAATTAGTTCCTACGGTGAGGGGGAAATTTTGCTCGCAAAAAGAGGTTGGAGAGAATTAGTTATTACTGTGGTAATGAGGAAAATTAGTTGGAAAAGAGGACGCAAAGACTTAATTCCTAAGTAAGAAATATTGTTCTGAAAAAGATTATAAAGAGTAGTTCGTATCGCAAGGAAATACGTTTAGTTGGATGAAATGAATTAACTGGTAAAGCAGTGAAAGTATCTAATTCTAAAAAGAAGAATAGAGAATTTTATTCCCTAAATCATGATGGTGAATGCCTCAACATTAAAAAAAATAATAAAATAAAGAAGGGTTTTAGATGTTTCACAAAAAAAAAAAAAAATCTAAAACCGTATTGACTCAGTTATATTAACTTTAAAATACGTAATAAGAGCTAATTAAGAAATGATGTTTAAAATTTTTACTTCCAATTTATCAAGAGGCAATTTGATTTAACAGCAAAAGAAAAGCCTAACTGAATATTACACGAGGGAGTCAATGAATCCACATCTATTTAAGTACATGCGTTAGAATCTTTCACCATTTCGGCTTCCTTTAAACAAGCTGTATAAGAGGGATTGGTTTTAAAGGAACCTAAACACCTTTAACGTTTTCGTATGTCACGACATGGAATGAAAAGTATGGTCAGTCTTTGTAATTTTTAGAATGTAGGGGTATCCTTCTTTGCTCCTTGTGGATTACAAGGAAGGATATAAATATAGTAATATCTTTCAAAATACTTTTGTTTAAATAATCTCTGCAAATTCTTCAGACGTTCCTCTTCATCAGCCTGAATAAGAGCGAACCTTAATGCTTCGTATTTTTTCCTGCATAAATACTATGATTTCGAGTGATCTTGAAATTTCAGTCAATGAGAAATTTTATTCTCCCTTTAACGAGTAAAAAAAGAACTACAGTGATAACACCCATAAATCATTCATATCGAAAGATTTAGTTAACTACTATTAAGCATGATGTTTATCAAAGTTATCAAAGCCTAAAATGTAGTTTACATTCATCCGTCGCAAGCGAAAATTCCATAACCAATCAAGTAACGCGATCGTCAGAGAAGAGCAATGAACGCGAAGCTTGATTGGATAAGAGGGACTTTGCTGGTTGACGGTTGGTAGTTACCATTTTGCGGATGAATGTAAACTATGTTTAAATCTTCATTCAGCTACAGTAAGCTGAGTCAAATCAAAGCAGAATAACATGCATTAAATCACGGAGGCTACACTTTGTGCAAGGTGCTATTTAAATTCTAAGAAGTTTAAGGACAATTTAGCTGTAGTAATTGATTAAATCACAAAATAAAGTGATTAAATAAGTACAAGTTTGAATTTGTGGCTTTTTTGAGAAACGCACAAAAGGCCATTTTTGAAAGATCATATAAAATATCTGGGGTAAAAATACACAATATAACTTATAGCAGCTCATTAAGCACTTCAAGGGCAACAAATGAGCAGATTTTCAGATTTTTATAAAATGGCTTTTTTGAGTAATCACACTTCAAAAATCGTAATTTTTGAACATTTTCAACATTCAAACTTTAAATTCTGAGGGGATATGCATCTCAGGATTACAATAAAATTTGATACAAAACTTTCATAACAACACTTTGGCCACCTCTGTTTTGTCAAAAATAAATTTCTTTCATAAGAAAAAAAAAATCATAAAATCGGAAAAAATGCGATTTTTTTCACTTCAAAAACACTTCTTTTCTTTATCAATGAAGCCAACTAGATTTTTCAAATTAGTGTCTAAATAAAATACCATCCCTTCATTATTTATAGAAAAAAAATTATTTGAATTGGTTAAAAACTTTTGAAACAGAGGCCATTTTAAAAGTGAGGGTTTTGTTGATTTTCTGGAAACGGCCAATTTTGTTTCAAATTTTAAAAGGCTGTAACTAGAAAAATATTTTTTTTTTTTTTTTGCTTAATCCTTTTGGGATATTTCATATGTCCCTTAGTTGTAACTACTGTAATTTGTTTTTAAAAATAAGTGAGGGATCACCCTCTGCCTCATCTGAAATGGAATGGATCAGCTAAGGAAGTGATTTCCTTTCAGTGATGTACACAGTCTGAGTAAACTTGCAACCTCAGAATTTCACTCAGAAAAAAATTGCGTACCTTCCATAGAATTTATGATGACACAATGAATGCATCACTACCTACGAAGTAAAATGATTACTCTATGCCTTCTATCGAAATGCTTATTGAATTATGTTTGCGTTGTGAAAACCCAACTAAAATAAATATTGAGCCGACATATCCTCAGTATAACTGACAAAGAATATGATTTCGTCTTTTACAGATTTATTGTTGCGGTAGAATCGTTCTGCGATATCTCGTTCAAACATGGGCAGATGTCAAGATGCAGATATATAAGATTTTAAGTATTTTCCATAGGAAAATTTTCATCTATACATTTCAAGCCATGTAGCTGCTAAACTAACTTCATCACTTTCCTCTATTTCTTACTTTATGGAATCAGAACTTTGGCAAGAGACTAAACCCACTAGACTCACCTATCTAACACTTGTCAATATTTACCGAATTGTTTCGTGTGCTATACTGTAGGGGTTTTTTCCTGTACTTTACGGTATTTTCCACTGTACTATGTGATTTTTATTATTAATTTTTTGTACTGCACTGTCACACTATTTTTGCACTTTTTAAATTGTAGTATCAACATGTCACACATTGCGCGCAGTGTCTCTGGTGGTTAGGCAGAATGTTTCTCACCTGTAGTGAGGCATAATCGAGAGACATAAAAGTACTATAAAAGTGCAATTGAATTTGAAACTACTCTAGAGGTTCATTTGATACTGAAATATCTCTAGAAGTTCATTTGATACTGAAATAACTCTAGAGGATCCTTCGATTCTGAAATCACTCAAGAGATACACTCGATTGTTGATCATCGGATCCTCAAAATCCCTCGATATCCGATCATTCGATTGTGCATAATTATTGATTATTCCCATCACTACTCGCAGCAATATATGCCCTTGACTTGACCCATGCTAAATCAAAGTCCACATAGACAGCAGGTGAAATATTAACAGTTTCAACATAATAAGTACAATCATAGCTAGAGTCAAAAATTGCCTTGCTCTGCAGGCTGAAGTATCGTCCTGTAGTATAATTATATTCTGACATCTGGATAAACTCTATACGAGTCAAGATAGTCTTCTAATTGTCTGGTTTGGCAAACTAGCCTTGACAAAAAACGGATTGCAGCCCGCATGTTTAAAATTTCGAGTCACGTGCTTTACTCTGACTTACGAGTCAAGTTGCTGTTTAAAATAAAAGGAATGTAAGTATAAAGTAAAACATAAATTATGCATTAAGAACACGACATCCCATAAAAAATCAGCAACGAGATTTATATTGACACCCTTCCAAAGTAACCTTGATGATGTCATGACTGAACAAATATGAAAAGAAAGGTTATGAGTCAGATTACTACGAGTTCTTTAATGCCTAAAATATACGCATATTAATACTAAAATTTCAAAACATGTGTCCAAAAATGACAGCAAAAAAAAAAAAAAGGCATAATCTGCAAAAGCCCACCTAAATCAATCATTGCAAAATCATTTGCTGTTCTTGCTCCCTTCACAAGATGGATCTTAAATCTCTTTCTAAAATTCCCTAAAAAAGATATTAGCTTCTATATTTCGTAACTCAATGTTTCATCCGATCCCTTTATAGGTTTAATAAAAGTAATTCATGTGGCATTTAAAGTACATTTATGTGTTTATTCGAAGACGAAGTCTTCCACATTGACCTAATACGCCTAATGGTAAAAGAAGATCTAGTCTGAACTTTTCAAGAATTGGTATTAGACAAAATAAAGGAAAAACTTATTGCAGTGAATTGTATCAAAAGAAAATCACGTACCGGCGATAAAAGTTTCGAAAGAATGGCTTTTGCCAATGATGGATCGAAATAATTTTAAAGAACAATTCCAATTCCAATGGGCGATCCAATTTCTTTCATCAAACTAACAATTATTGATGTGTTTGTAATGTCAGATATTCATAAAACAATTTAAATTCTCTTGATATTTTCAAAATTCGTTTTAAGTAAGTCATTAAAAATAATGCAGCAAAAAAATTTAAGTTATACATCTCGACATTTTGCTTAAATATTTCAGAGGAGTTAAGCATTAATGCACGTTTTTTTGTTAACTAATGAAAACCTGTGACCTTGAAAAATCAACCTTGAAAAATAAATCTCAATTTTCTAAAAAAAAAATTGTTTCAAAAAGTCATAATGCCGATATGTAAAACACAATTTCCACCTCAAAAGAGCCTCCGAGCATTAAAATAACAGATTGCATTGTAACAATATGAAAAAATGTTTGTCATTACTTAAAATAACTGATATCGCCAAACAAGGGGCAATTTATCAAGCAATTATTCATGCATTGAAATAATGATAACTGCATAAACCTACAAGAAATTTCTCCAACAATTAGTCTAATTTAATTAATCAGGGTTGATAAACGACATAAACAATGAACGATATAGAGAAAAATAGCAAAAGAAAAAAAAATGTTAAAATTAATGAAACACATGAAGGAATTAAATTTGAACGAGGTGTGTCCCTCCAGTGTTTCATAGGTTGGGTCAATTTAAATTGTTTAGCTCTACATTGATTAATTCGGAATAATCAATTAAACGTTACCGAGCCCGGGCTACAACTGGACGGGATGCCATGAAAAAGAGATAGTGTTACTTGTGCGATATTCATCTGGGCCCTCATTCCAAGTGAGCGCACATCGATTCGATCGTAGTTCCCAAACCCTCACACAGGACCGCAGGGAAACCAACGAAAGCTTTAATTCCACGTGGTTCGTATCGTTGTTTTGCGGCTTTCTTCATCGAAGTGCACTTCGACAGCTCTTGTGCCATCGAAGTCGTTCGGACTTTGGGGTATTGGCTCGTTGAGTCGCCGAAATATGAAAAGGAATATTTTACACGAATAGGGACGTTGTATTTGCCCTTCTTTGATGGTGTTTTTGATACATATTGAGAATCATTTTTGATCAATAAGATAATTTTGGGTTGCCCAAAAATAGAAATATAAATTAAATAAATACTTTTAAACATTGGGTTCTTTTTGTTTTTTCATAAATTAAAGTTACATATCAATGTGTATCAATCAAAAGCTATTTAAGAAACTAATTATTTTATGAATATGTAATTACTAATTATGGTTTCAATTTATGCATATTTTTGGTGTTTTTAATATAGAAATATCTTTAAAGCCCCAGATTACTAAATTTCTATGTGTCAGATTTTTTAATCTAAAAAAAAAGTTGAAAAATTATATTAATGAATAACGTGAAGATATATTTACATATTCATACGGAAGAAAATTCCATAATTAAACGAAAAGTAAGTTGTTTTTTAAAAGATATTCTTTTTTAACGCATAAGTTTTTATGTACATCCATAAATTATGCACTGTTGTTTAATCTTAGGTTATGAGTCAAAAAAGCAACTAACATCGTTAATTACTTCCATGAATATTTTTTTCTAATTATAATTAAAGTCTAATCATACTTTAAATAAATTTTAAAATATCCGTATAAATGTATGGCCAAATGCTAATGTTTTAAACCTTAAAAATATTTTTTAAGAAATTATGTTAATGTGAGGGGAGTCCAACTATCCCCCCATTCTGAGAGGTAGCACATCCCCTAAAACTATGACCCCCTAAGTCGGTCGAAAAGTCGATCAAGGGCCCCAAAGCATTTGAAACGAACCGCCCCCTTTCCAAATGTCAATGGTGCAGACTGCGTGATGAACACCTTCCTGGGGGCACCCCTGCAGGGTGTCTACATATTTTCAAAGTGAAGTTTCGTGACATTTTCCGCACTTTTTTGTGACAAATCGGTGACACCTTGGATATTGATTTTGCCGGAGATCGGATATTCCCGATGTTTGAAACTAGTAAATTCCATACACATGTATTCTATAGACATAAAAACTGCACCGAGTTTGTAATTTACAAAAAAAAACTCATGACAGGTTCATTAATTTTAATAATAAAATTATACAACCGGGTAACCGGATATTTCGTGCAGTGGCCGGATTGGATTCCGAATATTTAAAAATCTGTCGAATACCGGATATCCGATGCCTTCTATGGGGATCGGTATCGTTGGATGGAAAATTTTCGTGATCTATTCTTAGATTTCGTGACCGATTTCCGAATTTGTGACTTGTTCGGGACTTACGGCAGGATGTCTACAGAACGCGCATGTCAATGTATATTAAGCAAATTTGCGCCCTGTCAATGCATATCACGCAAATGTGCGTCCTGTCAATCTGTCAATGCATATCATGCGGAAGAGAAATATTGTCTTCCCCCTATTTGCGTTAGTCCTTAATTAGGGTTTGCACGGAAGAATATTGCTTAGTTTAAATAATAAAAAAAAAACTTCCATTATACTTGTGGGAATGACATATGCAAATGGAATTTTTTTAACCTTTCATGAAACAAAATTCAAGTGGTATTTCAGTAAGTATATGAGATTAGTATATAAGAAGGGGGGGGGGAGTAATAAATCAATTTTTGACGTGAATTAGGTGTGACTTAGACGTGGGCATATTAACGGAGGAAACCGGATGCCCCCCCCCCCCCCGAATTTGACGCGAGTTTTCGCAAAAAAACCCCTCGCCTTTCCTCCCTAGTTTCTCTCCCCTCCTCCTGTTACTGGAAAATTTATATATTTCCCCCCAAAAATTTTAGGAATTTTTGTTTTACTTTTCACTTTTACATAAAAATTATTATTTCTAATAAACTTTTTATTTTTTACTATTTTTTTTAATTTACTTATTCTTTATCTTTGTTAAGAATGCAAAAGTTTTTAATTGTGTGTTTTGCATCAACAAACTGAAATTGGCGACCCTTATTTCCTAAAATTATGAGGTGTAAATCCCTCAAGAACGCGTAACAAAGAACTAAAAACAATACCGCACTGAGCACTCCAAACGCTTTGATTGGCTGCTACACTAGTTTGATACGAAATCTCTTTTCCCCCTACGCTTCTGAACGAAGGAGGATTTGGAATCTACGCTTTCGAAGAGATGACGTCTAGGCCGGTTCTGTAGCGGCAGAGTCTTCGAATCGATGCGTCGAAGTTTGGAATGAGCGTCCAGGTATCGAAAGCGATCTATTCAGAAGTAAGGATTCAGCGCAACTTTTTGAAAAACTATTTTGACTCTTTCATTGCGAGATTGTAAAAAAAATATTTTTAATTTGTATGAGAATCAAACAGTCCGACCAGGCCAGCCATTTCGATTTTTTCTGTACGATTTTGATACCTTAAAGGTAGGCTTGCCATACGTCCCGGTTTGACTGAGACAGTCCCGGTATTTTGCTCTTGTCCCGGTGTCCCGCCCAGTTTTATCAATGTCCTGGAAACGGCTGTAAGATGTAAAAAGTAATGAATTTATGTTTTTAAGAATCTTTTATAAAGACATTAAGAATCTTTAAGATGACAGAGCATTAATGAGGGAGTCCACTGCAAGAGCATTGATTGTATGTAAAATAAACGTTGGCGTTTTCTTTGCTCTGACTTTTATGAAAAAGTCAAGCTTAACAAAAACATCTTGAAAAAAGTACATTCAAGTCAGAAATATGAGTGGGTTGAAAACAAAGAATAACATTGTTAACTTACTAATTGTTTTTTTTAGTTTGACAAAAATGTTTTTTTTTAAAAATGGTTTTTGAAGTTAGACAAAAAGTTGTAATTTAAAAAAATAAGACTTAGTCATTAATTGTTCAATTAAACAATTTTATGAAGTATTTTAAACTTTATTTTAGTAACACTTCTTTCTAGATGGTAGACCAGAAAAAATTCTCATTAAAAAGGAAAAAAAATCTTTTTAAGTAAATTAAGTAGCAAAACTTCCTTTTTTATTTTGAAAGGTGGGAGACTAACAATTTAGGGTTCCAGAATCCCCACTCCCGTTACTTGCGAGGCTTAAAAAAAGACTTGAAACTCACCATTTTGCTTTGAATTTTTTTTTAATTTCCCCACACCGCTATGGGGGGTAGTCCATACTTACGGTATGCCCATCCTATATTAATGTGTCACGGTTTCACTTAACAAATATGTGGCAAGCCTACTTAAAGGGGTACCATATACAAGAGGTAGTGTTTACTTGTGCGAATTTCAAGAGGGATCGAAAGCGATCCATTCAGAAGTAAGGATTCATCACATCTTGTCGGAAAATTTGTTTGACTACTTTCATTGCGAGATTGAAAAAAAAAAGTTTAATTTAATAATTTAATTGGGAATCCAACAGTCCCTTCCTACCATGCACGCCATTTCGAATTTTCTTGTGCGGACCAGCAGTGGAATAAAAAGTAGTTTTTTCAATTGAATCATCAATGTTTAACTCACGATTCAGATTGTAAAGGTCAGGGATCTAGATCAAGCCCTTTTTTGAGTTTTCCTGTTCCAGCTCAACTCCGACTTCTAAGTACTTGCTCCGGCTCCGCTCCGTGAAGCTAATTATTTAAAAAGAAATACCATTTATCGCTTTTATTTAGTTAATTTATTAAAAGGCAATAGTATATGATAGAAAAGTTTTAAATTATTTATAAAAGTATTCATTTATGAATAAATATACAAGGTTTTATACCCAGTGTTTGCGGGGAAAAAATGCACCAAAAACGCAAATTTGAAGAGAGAGAAAAAGAAAGAAAGAAGACTCATTCATTTATTTTTAGGTTTTGAATACAATTTAAACAAGAAGTTCCATCTAGAACTATAGGAGCCTACTTCCGGTATACATCAATATCGAATTGCTAATCTAGCTCTCTCTCTTTCTCGTTTAGTTTTAGTTCTTAATTACTTCAAATACACGAAGTCGCATTTCATACATTTGCAGTATTAGTGACCTCTGCTCAGAATATCTCTGGTCGCTTTCATCAAAATGAATTCAAATGGAATGTTTTTTCTGGTCCTTACCACTAAACAGCATGTGTATTTGGGAGGGGGTGGTATCATGGCCACAACGCATACGCAAAACGTTAGTTAACAATGGTTTTTCTAATTATCGTCAATTTTATTTTTCAAAATTATATATTTATAAAATTTGCCGAAGTTCTTCGTTCGCAACAGTCTTTTTTTTTTTCCAACGATTTAATTTATTTTTATTTTATACAGTGTTTGACGAGTCCTCGAGCAAAGCGAGGAAGAGAGGGTGCGCTGCTCCTGAGTTTAACGGGACCCTTACAGGCAGGAGTCCCACTTCCGCCCCTTTGAAAGGTCTTTTAATTTTTGAACCAGCTCTCAGATGAAAGACCCTCACCTGGAGTTGGCACCCCCAGAGGGATCGTTTCACTTGGAGGACGTTGGAGCTACGACAGATTTAACGTGCACCAGCTCCCTTTAGCGTACACGGTCCCAGAGCAACCAGCCGCGAGAGGCTGTCACCCTCCCAAACACTAGCCTTGGTCAATGTCGCTTCACTTTCGGTGCTCTGCGAGAACCGAGCTTCTACCGACTGGTGCACTGCAGAACATTTTATACTATAAAAGAAACTTTTGGATGCAAAGATCAATTTTCCCTTTTCACACGGTTTTATTTAACTTGATTTGTCACGGAAGTTGGTTACGCGGTTTTCGAGCACTATTACTGCATAAATTATCTTCAAACTTTGCACACAAGAATATCTTCGATGACAATACAATATTCCATTCATTTTATAATTTATTATAACGTTAATTAGGAAAAAAAATAATAATTTTGGTTCTGAGGAAATTATCAGAATTATTATTTGTTAAATGGCAGCGATAACTTTGTTTGGATAACGCAACGATGTTATTTAACTTGATTGGTCAAGGAAGTTTGTTACGCGGTTTTCGACCACTATTACTGCATTTTATTTTTTTTTTTTTTTTTTTTTTAATAAAACCGTGTAACTTAAAACATTTTTTGGAGATTTAATATTTATTCTCCAGATGTAATTGGGTTAGTTCGTGCACAGGGTAATACAAAGTTTGTTACGCATTACGCATAAGTAAGACAAATGGCATATCAATTAAGAAAAACTGGTTAAACCTGGTGTGCCGGATAAGTAGTCATAACTTACGTTTGTTTTTTTTTTTTAACAAGCAACATATTGCCGACTGATGCAGGTTTTTGCAATATTGACAGCATTTCCGTACCGTTGCTCCCCTCAAGTTTCTATTTCTGTCTGAACTGAAACAAAAATTCCCGAGCATTTCAAGTGAAAAATTGTAATTTTAGATTCAATTTATCCATAGCATAATCAATGATCTTTACACAGAAGCGAAACAAATCAATTGGGAAAGTATCAAAACCTTCCAAAGCAAAACACAAAACAATTTGAAATTAATCGCTAAACGAAAAATGAATTGTTCAGTGATCAGCTAAATTTGAACTACTCCGAAATAGGAAAGCAGGGATTAAATTGCTTTTGACGTTTCCCCAATCTCCTGATTTAATCTCGGAATTCCTTAACTTTTCCCTAAGACTTCTCATCATTCAACTCTGCGATATATCCGCAGAACCGTATTTTAAATGGATATTTAACATTCTCTTATTTCGGCTGTCATTCGGTAGCCTGATTTGCATGGCGTGCTTTATTTCAGCAAGATAAAACTGTCACAGTAATTAAAAAGTAGAATTCATTCAGTTGTAAAGTTTTTTTAATAGTTTTGGGAATAAGAGGAAAATACAGTCAACCCCGTTAACGCGAACTCCCTTAATGCGAAATGAATGCAATTCCCCGTCAGATAATCTAAGAACTAGTGCTAAATTAATCGTTTAAGAAGAAATTGATTTCAAAAAAATCCCGCTTAAGACGAAAAACAAAATTCTTCAGTTGAAAAAAAACACAGGTAAATAAAACTTACTCTTTCATTCTGATAATTGATTTTAATACTACTTTAATAAATTTCCTAATCGAAGCATAAATATAAATTAGTATGTATACGTGCATTTTTGTATAAATATACTTTTGGTTCCTATATTTTCTGTATCATAAGAAACAAACACTTTTACTAAATTCAAAATCCTGCAACCATCGTTTAACGCGAAAAGTTTTGACGTCCCCCTCGACTTCGCGTTAACGAGGTTTGACTGTATAGGGAAAATAATTTACAAAGGAAAGCAGAAATTATTTAACACGCAAAGAAATGCAGGAACAGCACTGGTGTATATATTGTACATTAAAAGAATGATGTGTTTACTCTTTAATAATTGAGAATGATAACGGAAACAAATAATAAAATTGATGAATATGGTATATATATTATGTGTATTTATAATTAATCTTAGAATCAAGCAATTAGATTTCTTAAAAATCATTTTGAGATCGAACGCCAATGACTTCAAAACTAAACTTAACTATATGAGTTTTACAAAAATTTCAAGACTAAAGTTAACTGTATAAGACTTACAAAAAAAATTTAAAAATATATTTTTAATTTAGAATGGAACTTTGTTCAAACATGCTACACTTTAAAAAATTTAACTGCATGTTTCGCCAAAAAAGAAAACAAATTACTACCAAATGCACTAAAAAATAGTGCAAGGTGTTGACTGCAAAAGTTGGTGTTTATTTTTTCTATATTTTGATGCAACATACGCAAGCTCCCACCAAAATGTGGTAAAATGAAGTACCATCCTTTTTAGCCAGCAAATCTGCACCGTTCTTTGGTGCAACATACCACTAATTTTTTTACAGAATAGCTTTATTTTCTGTTATTTGATCCTCAAGACAAACGGAACAGAAAACAGTAAAAAAAATTTAACGGTCTAATGAATTCACAAACAATGAACGTTTTTCATGCTTCATATGTTTTTATTCTAAGAAAAAAAATGATTGATGATTCGTGTTAGTGCTCAGTTGGAGAATTACATAAAATATCGCAAATAATAGTTATTTAGTAGTTATTTTTATGGCAAGAGAATTCTATAGAAAAAAAAGAGATTTAGCGTCTATTCATTTCTTTTTAAGGGGGGTCATCATGAATGGAATTTGACGAGGTTCCTGTTGAACCTTGTGTAAGGAGCGTTGAAAGTCGATGCAGGCAAATTGTTTTCTAACATAACTAAGATGTTTTTCTGTAAATTTAAAATAATAATTGCAATACTCAAACAAAGAAACACAGACAGATATACAAAACTCAAATATGCGACTTCAGTGCCATAAACTAATAAAAACAAGAACATAAATCCCCAGCACTAGCAGTTAATTCAGCTAAGGCATATGGACCGGCGCACAGTGGAGTATTTGGGTGAAAATAATGGCTAAAAATAATTTCACGTGCTTTTAAGTTGAAACAACTGTTTTTGAGCGTTCATTTGCATTATTATAGAACAGGAGCGCCCCTCCCCCATTAGAACGATAATGCACCACCTAAAAAGCCACACCCCCGCCCCCTGCCCCCCCCCCCCCCCCAAAAAAAAAACGGCGACCCCTTGAAAAAAAATTTCAAACTCCTGAAAATAATCCACTTTAAATTTCAATACCGTAGTCTGCGCAGATACGCCCCCGTACCCTGGTCCCCCGAATAGTAAATGTACTTAATTATATTTTATGTGCACAAAGATTCACATATTTATTTAAAAATATTTATACTATGATTTTTTTTTTGTCGTCTCACTGAAATGTCTCCTAAGGCGATCGTCTTCACCCCCTTTCTTTTGACCGGATGAAGATATCAGATTTCACGAGGATGGGATCGGGCTCAGAAATTAATTTTTCACGGGTTATCTCGGAGGGGACGAGTGATGTCCAAAGTGACGGGAGTCGATACTTAGTATGTATATTGGTTAATTACATGCATAAAATACTTTACACATCGTGATATGTTCCGCCAGACCGGATTATTGGTTTTGGTTTTCACCGTGAGTCGATAAACCAAACCGTCTGCGCATATGGATAGCGTACCCGCGGTCGAAAGAAATTAAAAATAAGGATCGCTAAAACGAAGCAACTTGAAGGAGGGGGGGGGGGGGGTACAATTTGCTGTGGTAAAAAATAAAGTATTCTGTTATTACTAATATTCATTTTAGTTTATGGCTTGGATGTGCCATTCTGCACCACAAAACGAAACCTCCTGAAGCAGTAACTTTTTATTCTTAAATAAAATACTAAAAAATGTATTTAAAAAAAGTCAATGGTGCACACCTTCTCGCCTCTTCGGAGTGATTGTGTCCCCCCACCCCTCCCGCCTAAAATCTACGAAGCTGTCCACAAAAAAAACCATGACCCTACCTGAAAATCGGCCAAAACCCCCTTAAAATTTTAATACCGCTGATTGCGCAACGCCCCCACCCCTCCACCCGTGGTGGGCACTTCGGAAAAAGTTACCTTCATAGACGTTATTCACTTAAAGAGCAGAATAGTTTATGTCAGAAGTGAAAATTTTATCTGAATGAAAAAGTAATAAATGAGAAAATTTAAGGGGGTATTCTAGTGTAGAATTTTGAAAAGTCGAAAATAAATTTTCTTCATATTTCCAAAGTTTAGACATTCAAGAATATGCCATTAAAAGGATTTTTTTAAATTCCTATTATTTCTTGAGTTATAGTCGTTTTAGTGACGTGGCATCGGTTACGGTCCCACCGCCACAAGTCAACAAAAGACGGTGGACGTTCCCGACTGACACGATTGAATATCCCTTATACCCCTAGGCTTGAATACCCCTAGGCTTGCTATACGTCCCGGTTTGACCGGGACAGTCCCGGTATTTTGCTCTTTTCCCGGTGTCCCGCCCAGTTTCATCAATGTCCCGGAAACGGCTGTAAGATGTAAAAAGTAATGAATTTAAGTTTTTAAGAATCTTTTATGAAGACATTAAGAATCTTTAAGCTGACAGAGCACTAATAAGGGAGTCCACTGAAAGAGCATTGATTGTATGTAAAATAAACTTTGGCGTTTTCTTTGCGCTGACTTTTATGAAAAAGTCCAGCTTAACAAAGACATCTTGAAAAAAGTACAATCAAGCCAGAAATATGAGTGGATTGAAAACAAATAACATTGTTGCTTATTAATTGCTTTTTTAGTTTGACAAAAATGTTTTTTTTTTTTTTTTTTTTTTTTTTTTTTTTTTTTTTTTTGAAATGGCTTTTGTAGTTAGACAGAAAGTTGTAATTTAAAAAAGAAAGATTTAGTTATCAATTGTTCAATTAAACAATTTTTTTAAGTATTTTATACTTTATTTTATTAGCACTCCTTTCTAGATGGTATAACAGAAAAAATTCTCATTAAAAAGGAAAAAAAAATCTTTCTAAGTACATTAAGTAGCAAAAATTCCTTTTTTACTTTTAAAAGTTGTGTAGACTAAAAATTTAGGGTTCCAGATTCCACACTCCCGTTTTTTTGCGACGCCTTTAGGCTTAAAACTCATCATTAAAAAAAAAAAAAAAAAATTTTTCATTTCCCTAGCCCCCCCCCCCCTCGCTACTGGGGGTTATTCCATACCCCACAGACCCCCCGGTATGCCCATCCCATATAAATGTGTCCCGGTTTCACTAACCAAAAATATGGCAAGCCTACTTATAGAATCTTTATTGTATAGTATCTCTTTTAAATCTATATTTAATTGAAGGACATAGAAACTTGTTTTGTTGGAGTCTTCTCCGTTTAGTTTTATTTTAAGTTAGTTTTGAGCCAACCTTCGCAGCTAGTATTTTTAATGAAGGTTTTATACCCATATTAAAAATCTTAGATGTTATGGGAATCACGATTGGCCCAGAAGCTAATGCTTTTGGAGCGAGACGGGACGAAGCGCGTATCGAGGGCTCGGAACTCCGGACTTCAGAGGCGTCAAAAAAGGGGGGTAGGTAGAACTGCTCGTCTTCACCAGAGAACGTCGAAGAAGGAGCATTTTGAAGTAGAGGAAGGTTTCTTATATGGAACAGGAATCGACGATTAAAAATATGTAAGTATTCTGTACCATTCTATAAGTAAAACTGCCGAAAACGTGTCTCGAAACTACATTTTTCGAGCTGGCGGTAAGGATATCTCGAGTTGTAAAGGACCGATTTACTTCAAATTTTGAGAGGATGTTCTTTATACATCCCTTTATCGTTTGAACCTTGCCCAAAAATGTAACTTTTCATTTAGTATCTTTTAAAAATTCGTAATTGTTTAAAAAAGATGCAAAAAAAAAATGTTGTTCAAACAGCCGTCTTTTGTATTTTTTTTTTTTTTTTATCTTGTCCGAGGGTCATACGATAGCGGCATCTATAATAATTAAGAATCGGTCTGTTTTTTATTTTTTAGATCACCAGGAGGGTCGCAATCATGCACGCCAGGACACACTCTTTTTTTTTTGAAGCCCCCACTTTGACTGCTGATAACTTTGTCAATTTTAATTTTTTTTTTTTTTTTTTGGTTAATTTGTGTATGTAATAATACAACATCAATAAACAAATGATAAAAAATGGATACTAAAAGTTTTTTTTCCTCTTGTACGGCGCTTCAAAAACCGGGCGAAATTCATTCCTCTACACTAGAATACCCCCTTAAAGTACAAAATGCGTGAAAATCTTTGCAAATATCTCCACAAAAAAAAAAAAAAAAAAGTTGTATAGCCATGTTCTTAGGATACAAGTGAACCTTTTATCACTGCACAAGAATGAAAATTTTGGAATTATTCCAAAGACTTTCACCTAAAGCGGACATCCGTATGTACTGATGATTGAGTTTCTTGTAACCCCGAAATACGTGTCTATTTCAACTTCTACGTTTAATTACGTTGATTATTCTTATTTAAAAATTCGACATCTATGGAAAGCGTCAACTGGAACTCGCAAAGCAGAAGAAAAAGGAAGACAACAGTTTCTAAGCGAACTTGGATCCTTTTGACATATTTCGTATGTTGTAGTTTTCATGAATTTATTTCGTAAAAGCTATTGAGGGTTATTTATTCGAATAAAGATAGCTTAAATAAACTTTGTTACCTAACTTAACTGCATTTTATACTGCCATCATTAATTACGCATGTAATCTTCTTTCACTCAACAACTCGGTTTTTTATTTATTTATTTATTTATTTATTTTTTTTGTATTTGAGATAACAAAAAAAGAAAAGAAAACACACGAATTTCAGGGTTTTTTTAAAACTTTTATTTTATTACTTATTTATTTTTTACGTATTTATTTTACTTTTTTTAACCCTTAATCACTTACAAAATCTGAATTTTTAAAAAATTCTTTTGCATTGAGAAATTAGCAATAAATAGAATACACGTATTTCACGAAATTATTTAATTATTTACAAAGAAAATTACAAAAACATTGATTTTTTTAGTTTGTATTTTAATTTAATTTACAATTTATTAGGTATATAAAATGTATATAACAGTAATTTCGCTATAAAATTGAAAAAAAAGTCATGAAATTTTCGGATTATATCCTTTTTTTTTTTTAATTATATAAAAAGGTGCAAGTATGAGCAAGATTTTTTTTTCGAAATGAGCCCTTAAGACTATCACAAACATTATTCAACTTTTTAAATGGCGCGACAAAGCGTAGCACACACTTAAAAAGCTTCCACGATCTTAAAAATAGTCCTGAAAATGCTTTAAAAAATTCTCGGACCAAGTTACTTTTTTTTTTAATTATAAAAATAAATCAATTTACTTAATTTATAACTTAAAATTAAGCACTTACTTTCTTTTAACACGTAAAACCAAATTAATTTAGATAAGGTGATTTGGAACCCCCTAAAAAAATTGGCTACGCACTTTTTGCCACGAATTCGACCAAGCGTTAAAACTTTTATTTTATTACTTATTTATTTTTTTACGTATGTATTTTACTTTTTTTAACCCTTAATCACTTACAAAATCGAAATTTTTTAAAACTTCTTTTGCATTGAGAAATTAGCAATAAATAGAATACACGTATTTCACGAAATTTTTAAATTATTTACAAGGAAAATTACAAAAACATTGATTTTTTAACCCTCTATCATTTACAAAATCGAACCTTTTTCTTATTTTTTTTTTCTTTTTGGATTCGAGAAATTAGCAAGAAATAGAATACACGTACTTCAGGATTTTTAAAAATTATTTGTGAAGAAAATTAAAAACAATAACAGTCTACACTACACGTAGACAGTCTACACTGAGTACAGTCTACACTATGATACAAAGAATTAAGTAGAAACTGGACATGAATGTAGAAAACTTTTAATACCGTCAACTAGGGTGACTTTTATCGCATCTGGGGTGAATTTGCCCAATTTTTAAATGCTAGTATCATTTCTGAAGCTTGACCACATAAGGTCGCTAGTAGTATTGAATAAAAGGCCCTTACGTTTGCTATGAGCATAGTTTTGTCAGAAATGGTACAAACTAACATTTAAAAAGTGGGGAAATTCACCCCAGATGGGACAAAGTAGCGTGCCTCTAGTAATAAGAGTGACGACAACGGATTTTACCAGTTTTAACTTTTTACCAACGCGCCTGCGCAGAGTCGCTTTTACAGCGCTTTTACAGCTGGCGATGCGCAGGCGCTGTGATAAATATTTGGCGGCGGGGAGTTTGCGCAGTAGCCGTTGTCATCACTCTTACTACTTGAGGCACGCTAGGACAAAGTCACCCCTTTTGACGGTACTTCATTTTGTATCGCAATAGCCTTGATGAGTTTCAATCAAATATCTAACTTTTTAGCAATTTTTTATTTTTTGGACAACAAAAGAATGCAAAGTAATAAAACATAAATCTTTTTGTAATTTTTCATGTTATATGAAGGTTTTAAACGTTAAAATGCATAAGAAACGGTCTAGATTCGTACATCTAAAATTCTATTCCTCTCTGCATTGATATTAAATTATTTCATTGCCTCATATGAACCGACAGTCCAAGTAATGACATGAAAATTGTAAATAAATGTACGAAAAAATACAGCTTCAAAATCACAGAATTTAATCACAAATAATGACGTTAAATAGTTAATAAATTAAAATAGCAATTAAGTTCAATAAACGCGCACTATGAAATACTAACATTTTGTCTTGCTTCACGCATAAATTGGAAATTTCTAATATATATTCATAAAACATAAATAAATAATTCAAAATATTTTTAGGTAATTGTAAATTGATCATTTATTATTGACATTACACTGCCTGATTTTTTTCCCTCCTACGTTTCAGTAAAAAAAAAAAAAAAAAAAAAAAAAACGCGAGGCAGCATAAAAAAAAAACAATGTATCAACAAAAAAGATTCAAAAATAAAAATTTTTAAAGTAGGTCTTTGAGATGGGATAAAATGTACCTATGTCTGCCCACCTCCCCCTCCCCCTTTTTTGTCGCTATTAAAATTTCCCGATGTTGAATTGTCAAGTAAGTTACACTGTAAGAACACGACTTAAAAAACAAATAGAAAAAAACTTAAAATCGGAATCACCTAAGGCCAAAGTATATTTATCTCTTAGGTCAGGGATTCTCAAACTAGCAGGTGCCACAGCAAGAGATTAGGGGTGCTTACACTCCTTATTTTTACGTTATTAACCTTTACTTCAATGACTTTTCCTCCAGAATCGTATGCAAATTTACAATTTTATATAACATATAGGAAGATATTATTTGACTAGGGTGCCGTGAGAAAATTCTAATTCTTCCAAGGGTGCCACGACTTGGAAAGATTTAGATGTCTTATTAGGAAATATTCCGGCTTATCAGAAATCGCAAAACCAATTGCTGATAAATTCAGTGCTTCCACGTTTAGCTTTAGTGTCGTGGCCATGATTTTCAAAACGTGGGGGTCAAAAATCAACGATTTCAATCTTCAACAATATTTTTGTTAATGTCATGCAATGGTTTTTTTGAATTCTGCTTCTAATTTTTAATTTTCTTCTAGACACGTTCACTTACCTGTAATGTGTCACTTTGATAAATTTAACGCTAATGATAAGTTTTAACGTATACAATAAATGCTAATCAAACTTAATACTAATCATGCTTGAGCTTGAATTATTGAAAGCCTGTATATTTGCCTATCTTTTTTAAAATAAAAACCCTAAAATCAATATTTTACCTCCCTGCCCCCCCCCCCCCTTTAAACAAACAAAACACATTTTTTGCGGTTTAGAAATAGGAATTACATAAAAAACTAAAGAACCAGCAAAAAGGTATCAATGATTTAAAAATAAGTGCCCCTCCCCCTTATGCCGTATGAAAAAACCAAAGACGCTAAAATCGTTCAGAGATAATTATTAGAAAAGCTAACCAAGTATTCAAGTTTAAATATGCCCAAGTATGGGAGTAATTAAGGGGGGAAGCTGAACGGAGTTGGGCCCCTCCTGAAATACATTTCAAATTATCGATCTTCAATAAAGATTTTAATGTTTCGAAACTTTTAATTGGGAAGATTATCTTCATGTTTCGAGGTACATCCCTACCCCTTCCCAATTCAGAGAAAGAAGGAAATATATAATGAAGAAAATTAAAACGTGTCAACACGATATAATAATATTTTAGTTTACATATATTTATTAAAAATGTCCCCCCCCCCCAAAAAAAAAAAAGTGAATTTTGGAAATGCTATATCCAGTACCCGCTTTTGAAATCACCATTTGAAAATAAAATATTTTACCTACAGTAAATTGTTAGTACTAAATATGAAAACATTTTGAATCTATTGCAATTAAAAGAAGAATAGTAAAGAGCATATACTAAAAGGACATTTAATTGGTAATTTAATTCATAATCAAAAACATTCCAGAGTTTCCACCTAACGAGAGTAAAACAAAATTTTCTAACATGCCACAAATTTAAATAAAACTAAAAAACAAAACATCAAGTTCGTTCCAGAAAGAAAACATCAAACTGGTGAAATTTATAACGTAAAATATTAAATGCCGAAAAATCTAATAAAGAGCAACAAAGTAATAAATATGCTGGAGTAACTTTCATTAATAACTTAATTCGCTGTTTAAAAATTAATACCAGAACTTCCTTTGACACAAGTATGAAACTAAAGTTTCAAATATCATTGACAATTGAAGGATCCACTGGAAAAACGACCTAAGTCACATACTACTTGATGAACTTTGCTTTATGTTTTATTCAATTATGTATTATAAATGAATATAAATTATGTATTACAAATTTTAATTTGGGTGTTACGGAAAAGTAGGCTCGTACAGTTAAAATTAACATTTATGTTATAAAATAAATGAATAAAACATAAAGCAAATTTCAAAAATTAGTATGTGACTCAGGTTGTTTTTCCAGTGGACCCTTCAATTGAAATCACCTTGCGATGCAAGTAACAACTTTCTAAAAGTTTTACACCCCAGCTGTGTTGCAAACCTGTTTGTTTAGCTTCTTTGAAACTTCGAAAAGTAACTAGATTATTGAATCTTAAAGTAACTAAACATTACTTTCGAATAAATTTCAAGATTGCGATCCCTGTTAATCGGACGACACAATCACCAGCGTCATGATAAACTTCAATGGGACCAGTAGAAAAGAAAAAAAGCATCATAACTTACCGAACTTCAGAAGAAATCAACAACACGGCTGCTTTCAAACTCACTCGCACGCTAACTAGCTAACCCAGACCGGTTGCCAAAGCCACTTTATGTTCGCGCCAAAAACTCGCCAAGGAATCTTCTTTCGGAAAAGTTGAAACCGGAAAAAGTGACAGGTCTTTTTTCGTGCGTACCGTCAGCCAAGAAAAATAGGGGATCACCCCTCCCATCTGTATGAAGTTGAGGGGTCAGAGGTCACTCCCCCTATTCATTTACCGCATTTACCCCACAGTAGTCCGGACTGGTTATAATTTACTTCCTACGTACCTTTCAAAGAACTCGGCTTATCTCCGGGGGGTAACTTAGACGGTACCTTCCTCCTAGTTTTTCAACAGTCGCATGAAAAATGTGTTTTGTGGAATTCGATAACTTGTTTAGTAGGGTTACGATTTACGATGCGATGAAGCGATAAAAGTACTTTCTCTGGTAAATGCATACAATCAACAGGAATTTAACTCAGCCCGCATATTGTGAAAAAAATAACTGTGAAAATGTTCGTTGATTTATATATCTTCAGGTACCCTATATAATCTATCATGAAATAAAATCGTATAAAAATGTTTTAAGTTACACGGTTTTATTTTAAAAAAACTAAAAAATCCGCCATGATTTGAGTATTTTAAAATTCAAAACATCGTTACATTATCCAAACATTCCAAACAAATCTATCGTTGCCATTCGACAAATAATTATTCTGATAATTTCCTCAGAACCTAAATTATTATTATTTTTCCTAATTAACGTTATAATAAACTATAAAATGGATGGAGTATTACATTGTCATCGAAGATAAGTTTGTGTGCAAAGTTTGAAGATAACTTATGTTGTAATAGTGGTCGAAAACAGCGTAACAAACTTCCGTGACAAACCAAGTTAACTAAAACCGTGTAAAAAAAAAAATGCGTTCAGTTACCATCATTTTTGGTGTTATTGAACACCATTTTTAGTGTTCAGTTGGTGTAAAGTTGCAAATTATTCATTTTTTTATATATTTTGAATTCCTTTTAGTGCCTGTCTAAAAAAATAGACATCAGAGTGTTTTTAGCATATGGTGTTCGTTAACTCATTTATGTATCAAAAGTTAATTACGATTACTCATTTATTCCATTTTCATAGAAATGAGCAATCGTAATGAAATTTCGATATGTAACAGCGTTTGCAAATTTCATGTGCTAAGAAACATTACACGGTCTATATTTTTTTCGACAGATACATAAAAAAATTTAAAATATCTCAAAAATGAATAAGTTTCACCTTTACGCCAAGTGAACACCAAAAATCATGTTCAGTAACACCAATTTTAGTGGCAACTAAACGCAAAATGTTTACAGTGTATAAGGAGGTAAAAAGGACATTTTGGTTTTTACATTTTATAGCGAATTTGGATGTTTCCTCCTTAAAATTATATTTGATGTTATCTCTACTAATATTAAACTGAAAAAAAATAATGCTCATAAATATGTAAATATAAAGGAGAAATTGTTTTGAATAAGTTGCAAATTCAGCTAAAATAATTGCAAATGTTGAGTGAGATATTGTAAAATAAAAGTGTTGCACATTACTGAATGATTTCAAATAACAGCACTTAAAATCTTTAATACAGCAGTACGGATAAATTTTGACTAAGGAATTAATAGCACAATATAACGACACGAAATGAGAAAAAATATGAACCGTGTATTTTGAAAGTGGGGCTTTTAGATTCTTGAAAAAAATGAAGATAATGGTAGTTACAGATTAAAAGTATTATGATCTTGCTAACTACGAATAGTTTATAGTCAAAAACAATTCAGAAGTCTATCTTGGATCATTTTTGCAAAACGATCGCGATTTTGTAGTGGTGAAAAGGGTAATTTTTACTACCAATTAATTGTATATCCCCCACGATTACTATCAAGTATTACGACATTATCGAAAACAAGATAAATTTTTAGTACACCGAAATGAAACGTGATTTTTCTCCCCCAGCCTTTAGAGGAAGTGGTTTTAAAAAGAAAGAAAAATATCGATGGAGAAACCGTGAATTGGTTAAGTATATACTGCACCGCCCTACAAAATGTTATACAAAACTTCGATAGAGCCTGATGCTGAATTTAAAATTATCAATTTATCACCAACGCAAGGAAGACCAAGTAATTTTGGAAATATAAAGTTATATTTATATATAACAAAGGGACTATTACATCTGACAAATATAAGGACATGATTAACGGAATATATATTACCATATATATATGTCCCGTTCATCGTGAATATTTAAAATGTTAAATTCTTAGATGAATTCAATACAATTATACGCATAAAGTAAATGATTAACGAAAATGCATAATTTCATTGAAATTCTAAAGAAAAATGGATTGGATTTTGTTATATTTTATGTTGTTGGTTTCTAATGCACTTGGATATCTAAGCTCCCCTTCGATGAGCAACTAGGAATTAAGGCAGTAAGGAGCGCCTTCCGTTTATAGATGACCACCACAACGGTGGAAGTACGACTTGGCTCATTATGTATTTGGATGACACCAAATGGCGCCACCACAAATACGCCACCTTCCTTTTTTGAACTAAGAATGAAGGGAAGGGAAATTCTTCACCCTCCAGTACCCTTGGAACTGCCCCGGGACTTCAGGGTCCACAGATTTTACATGCACGCATCCCCAACTGTACATGGTGGGTCTTCAGCGGGTCGGGTATCTAACCCGAGATCCTCCGATTTGACATCCTAACCACTAGACAAACCACGGCCCTATATTTTCTACTATAATATTTAAAACTTGTTTTCTTTGTTTTATTTTACTTTTTATCAAATGAATAAATATTTATGTACATTTCAATAGTATTTTTTTCGTATTATTGAAAAGAGCCTGATACAGCTGAAATATCATCCTCTTTGATTAATGATTACAATATTCCGGTATTTCCCAAAGTGTAACCTCTGACCTAGACATATAAATTGAACTTTACTGTCACACAACAATTTATGCATGGTATGCATAATTGGTACATACTATCTACTTGTATATTACTGTGTTAGTTAAAAAACAAATTTGTTAAATAGGTACTTAATTTAAATCTTGTTATAACCAAAAATCGCTAATTTCGAACAGGAGCGCCGCCAAAATATATTTTTATTCTAATATGGGGAAAGGTGGAACTGTAGACTTATAAGAACAGAGGGTGTCATTTTAGGGGATTCTATGGTACGCGGGATAGGTAATGTGGTCGGGAGAACGAGGCGCAAGGTGGCTAGGTGCTGTTTACCGGGGGCTACGGTGAAGGATGTTAATAAGGTTGTAGGAAAAAAGGGAATGTTTAAACAGGGAGATTCAGTTACTCTATGGGTGGGCACTAACGACGTTGGTAACAGCACAAACAAGGAGTTCGTTTAGGATTGGGAGAGCCTGTTCGATAAAGCAACCAACTTTTCGACAGATGTCCAGATAGTTGTTTTGCTTCCCACGAAAAACTTTGCTTTGCAAGACAGGCCCGAGGAAGTCACTTTCATTATTAATTTTGTTTTTAATTTAGTATGTTTTGATTGAGAACGTTTTGATTTAGTAATTTGTTTGGAATAAGATGGACGAGTTAAAAAGTGTTATCGCAGGTGAGGAGTTGGATATTATTTGAATTACGGAAACATGGGTTACTGATGACGATAAAGGATTTAGTGAGCATTGCTGGATATAATTTGTTTAGGCAAGACAGGCCGGGTAAGAAAGGTGGAGGGGTTTTATTCTATATTAAGGACACTTTTATTTGCAATGAATTGGTCATTAACGATAAGCCTAAGTATATTGAAATGGTTTGGGTGGAGTTGCTGAGCAATAAGGGTAAAAAGTTACATTTGGGGACTATTTACAGCAACGTTTCTCAACCTTTCTGTATTCGCGGCCCAGTTTTCAATTATAATTTTCATTACGCCCCCCCCCCCCCCCTCTCCCTTACAATAAAATGTAAACAACAACATTGTATATTGAGTACTTTGGATTCTGTTTCTGAAATATTTTTAACTAAATGCCAAAACAAGAGTGTAAAAGCGAATAATTTAGTAATATATCACTAATTGAATTTTAGGCAGAAGTAGAGGACGATTTTTCAAACAAGGGCATTTTGCATTCTATTACCATTTTCACTATCCTACTTTTGTGAAACTGGATTTTCTGCTGTTGCTTCCTATTTCTAATACTAAGCCTTACTACGAAAAACTTTGCTTTGCAAGACAGGCACGAGGAAGTCACTTTCATTATTAATTTTGTTTTTATTTTAGTATGTTTTGATTGAGAAAGTTTTGATTTAGTAATTTGTTTTACTTTTATAAGTTTCTAAATATGTCGAGATGTATTTTGTGTTCTATGTGTATGTGCGCTTTCATTTCAGTCAGTTAATCAATTTGTTAAATTAATATTTTCTTTGGATATTCTCGCGCCCCCTTAGAAGGGTTGAGAATCGCTGATTTACAGGACCTAATATTAACCAAATTCGGGACGTGGAGATGTATAGTGTTATTAGGGGCATGTCCAGTAAGGGCTCTGTCATCATGATGGGGATTTTAATTTCCCGGGCTTATACTGGAATAGTGTTTACACTAGCAATGGTAGAGAAGAAGATTTTCTGAAAGTGATTACTGACTGATCAAGTTGTTACCCATGGGTCTAGGCATGGTGCTATTTTAGATCTAGTTTTTTTGTGATGTCGGAAGTTCTGTTCAGGGGTTGAGTATAGGGGAATATATTGGAGACAGTGATCACAATATTATTGGGTTTTGGAATAGCTTTGATGTTCACAAAGGTGAAAATTTCAGATTTGTACCTAACTTCAGGAATGTTGATTATGTTGCACTTAGGCAGGGTTTGAGAGAGGTTTTTTCTTCTGGGTTGGAGAATAGTGAAGCTGATCTTCAGTGGGAAGAGTTTAAGGGGAAATTGGAGAAAACAATGAGGGATTATGTTCCTTTTAGAAAAAAGGTAGATCTTACGAAAATTTGGCCCATTTGGTTCTCCAGGGAGGGGAAAGAAGCTCTCAATTACAAACAAGCCGCTTTTCGGTGACTTAAAGAGACTGGTTGCCATGCTGAGAGGATTTTGCATTGCGAGGTTAGGCGTACTTTTAAGTATTTGGTACTTAAGAGTAAGAAAAGGGAATTGGGGATAACATTGAAAGAAATCCTAAGAAATTTTTTGCTTATGCTAATTCAGGGAGAGCTCATAATACTCAGGTAGGCCCACTAGTGGATGAGAACGGAAACCTAATTCAAAATGATGGGGATATTGCTGATATTCTAAATATTTTTTTTTCCAGTGTATTTAACAGAAACTGTATTTCAACAGTTGACTTAAGTGAGACGCAAGCTAATACACAGCTTGAGGATTTTGTATTTTCTAGGGATGATGTGTTGTTTCAATTGAAAAAGATTAAAGCAAATTAGGCTCTAGGGGACCTGATAATATTTATCCTAAAATTTTAACAGAATACGCAGAGGAATGAGTGGATGTTGTTTTAACTATTTTGATATCTTCATACAACTCAGGGACTGTGCCAGTAGATTGGAAGCTGGCAAAAATAACGCGGCTCTTCAAGAAAGGGTCTAAAGCTGAGGCAGGAAATTATTGGCCTGTGAGCCTTACGTCAGTAAAATTTTTGAAATTCTGATCAAAATCAAGCTTGTGAATTTCGTGGAGGCAAATGGAGTGTTGACTGGTTTTCAATATGGTTTTAGGAAGGGTAGATCCTTTACAACTAATTTGTTGCATTTCTATGACAAGGTTACCACAACATTTGATAGTAAAAAGTGCGTAGATGTTGTTTACATTGATTTTCAGAAAGCGTTCGATAAAGTACCACATGAAGCTCTTCTTAGCAAACTTGCTTAGATTGGTATTGGTGGGAAAACTTTAATTTGGGTTAAAAATTTGGCTGACTAGGAGGAAACAAAGAGTAGTAGTGAAGGGAAATTAGTATTCTCAGTGGATTGATGATTTGAGTGGTGTTCCACAAGGTTCAGTTTTAGGGCCAATATTATTTATTATTTTTATTAATGATATTAGTCAGAGTATTTCTGGGAACATCAATATTTTTGCGGATGATGTCAAAGTCATGGGAATTGTTGACACGGAAGAACAAGTCAATCAGCTTCAAGAGGATTTGAATAAAATTACTAAGTGGGCAATTAAGTGGGGTATGTCCTTTAATATTAGGAAATGTCAAGTGCTTCATTTTGGTCATGGGAATAAACATGCAAGCTATTATTTACAAGGTTCAGTCATTAGTGAAGCAGAAACAGTTGTTAATCTAGGAGTATTGATTAGTCCAGGCTCCAAGTTTTGTCAGCAGTGTAGCATAGTAAGTAGTAAAGCTAACAGGATGCTTGAGTCTATCAATAAGACTATTTCAAACACGTCTTAGGAAGTTGTCTTGCCATTATACAGAAGTTTGGTAAGACCTCATTTGGAGTATGCTGTTCAGTTTTGGTCTCCTTTCCTAAAGAAGGATATTACCTTATTGCAAATGTTCAAAGGATGGCTACTAGGTTGGTAAGTGGTCTTTCAGACTTAGATTATGAGGACAGGCTTAAAAGGCTCAATATGTGTAGTCTTGAGCAAAGGAGAGTTAGAGGGGACAAGATTCAGTTGGTTTAAATTCATTAAAATGGGAAATCTTGATGGGCTACAGCTATTTGCTGAAAGTAGAACCAGAGATCATTGTTTTAAGCTTTTCAAACCTCTGGCAATTCTTGAAATTAGGAAACATTACTACTTCAATAGGGTTGTAGGCAGTTGGAATATTTTACCGGAGGCAACTGTTAATTGCAGTGGGGTAAAAACTTTTAAGAAAGCTCTTGATGTTCCTTGTTGACTGCTAAATTGACTAGGACCAGCCTAGCTGGGCCTTGAGCCTGTTGCAGGTCGTCACTTTTGTATTTGTATTTTACTTCAAAGGCGCCAAAGGTTAAAAAAGTTTATGAACCGCTGCAATACTCCAATAATCTTAAAAGTGAGGCAAGTCCGTGCAAGTACGTGAGCAATTCCCGTCGTAGAGCAACCTGAAATTAAGACAGACAAGGAGCTAGTTCCGTTTTCAATGAGCACCACAAGGGTGGTTATACGCGAAGTTGTAATAAACCATCGCATTAACTTTACATTTTTAGATTGCACTGTTAACACTATTGGATTATAAATTTGCAGTATCTAACATTACAAAGTACAAAAATATAGCTATTAAAATCCAACGAAATTTTTTAATTTATTGACATGCAAACTTTTAAATAGCTCAAAATAACAAAAAGTGAACTTGCTCCACTTTCATATTAAACGGCTCATATAAAGACAAATAAAAAATATAATTTAAAGTTTGTTGGTAATAAAAATACAATCAAACCTCGCTATAACGAACCCTCAACGGACCGACTTCGGAGATCGCTGTAACTGAGAGTTCGCTACATATGATTTTGCAAAAAAAGTATTAACTGACTAAGATACTTCTATGTAATAAACATATTTCTATAAATAATCAGAGTGGAGGAGTAAAATATTAACTCTAAATATGGGTTTTAATATTATACACACAAATATAAAAATTTTCCTTAGTATTAATCCATTGTATGAAAACAGATGTTATAATTGGCTGTAAACTTTTCGATTCTATATACACCATGTAGCGTTTGACTAGACTAGAACACAAATGGCAAGGAATTTTGCTGAAATAAATCGTACAAGGTGCGGCAACATAATTTCCTTTTTTAAAATGCTGGCCTATCAGGCCACAAAAGTTGATGTGGGACGGGCCTGACTTCATTCCAGAGGGATGGTTGCAAAGTTTTGTTCATAATTTTGGTCAGTCACCATCATGTCTGGAAACTGAAGAGAGTGTGTTTTTCGTTTAAACCTTCTTTTCGAGCGGATTGTCAGTGATTTGGGTGACCAATCCGCTCCCCCGATTAAAACCCCTTATGATTTTTCTTGTAGGGTTTTTTGAAATCCCACCCTTATGCCAACCGTCCAAGGACCATAAAACACCTGAAATCCAACATCCGAGCTGCAATTGCTAACATCCCCGCTGCTATGCTGGTAAGGATTGTGACAATCGCCAGAAATCAGCTCTCAGTGTATGGGGAATGGGGGACGTTGCCTACACTATTTGATTTTCACAACTGCGTAAAACAAAACTTTAGGTTTATATCTACATTAGTTAAAAAAAATAAAAATTAATGATCCATGAAACAGTTTTCATTGCGCTTTGAAAAAAGAAAGTTATGTTGCCTGTATAATAGACTTAAAATTTTGGATCGCTATAGCCGACTTGCTAACGTTTGGTGATCGTTATAAGCGTTTGAAAATACATTAAATGACATAGGGTTTCAGTTGTAACCATTTGAGAGGTTCGTCACAGCCGAGGAATCGTTATATCCCGGGTTCGCTTTAGGAAGGTTCGACAGTAGTGTTAATAAAATATAATACTGATGATGATGATGACGCAGAGGATAAGTGATATCTGATAAGTAATAAAATAACATTAAAAATAATAATTCAATTTTTCTTTACATTTCATGAAGTTAATTATTTTATTTGACAATTTGAAATAATTGTGCATTTAAATATATTCCAAAATATAAATTACAGGGCAACAGCTTTTAAATGAAATAGTTTCGAGTAAATTGAATTTAAAAAAAAAAGAAAAAATATGAACAATTTACATACGCAGTTGTGTAAGAATCTGTTGTTTGTTCTGATGCCACTTGGGTATCCAAGCTTCCCGTCGCAGAGCGATCAGGAATTAAGGCAGATAAGCAGCGCCTTCCGTTTTTAATGAGCATCACAAGGGTGGAAGAACGACTTGACCCAAGCACATAGTATATATTCGGATGACACCACAGGGCGCCACCAAATATGCCACCTTCCTTTTTTGACCCAAGAGCGAAGGCAAGGGAAATTCTCCACCCTCCGGTACCCTCGGAATTACCTCGGGACCTCAGGGTCCACGGATTTTACATGCACGCATCCTCAAGTGTACAAGAGGGGGTCTTCAGCGGGTCGGGTATCGAACACTTAATCTTCCGACTGGAAGCCCGACGACATCCTAACCACTCGACTACCACGGCCCTTATAAGAATCTAGAATGCATTTTATGCATAAAGAAAAGTACGTTTGTTTGTCACGTGGACAGGGGAGAGAAAAAATATTTCTTTTATGGAAAATGTTTTATTATTATTATTATTATTATTATTATTATTATTATTATTATTATTATTATTATTATTATTATTATTATTATTATTATTGTTATTATTATTATTATTAATAATTTCATTATTATTATTACATATATTTATTTATTTATTTTATTAAAGATGGTTAACAAATTTGTACTTCTTTTTTTCTGCGCTAAATAAATGCAACAACATTCTGAATTTGCTGAAAGGGACATGCGCGTCGTTATATCAAGAGTCGTTATATCGAATATGAAATAACATTATCTCATACGGAAGTCCGTCGGCTCTCTTCCAAAGGTCGTTCTAACGTACAACCGTTGTAACACGAGTTGACTATATTATTATTTTTTTATGTGCTATTTCTATTGTTGCTCTTTCTGCTAAATGTAATAATATTAATAGAAGATAATCATGATACAAATAAAGACGAAGATAATAAAAGTACTTATTCATTTTTTAATTATTACTGTGGTTGTTGTTTCCTTATTAATAATATTAATATTAATAAATAATTATGGTGACGACGAGGCGGAAAATAATAAGAAAAATGACTAATTGTTATTATTATTAAAAGATTTCAGATGGAATATCGCAGAAAACACTTTATTCATACCAATAAAATAGAACAAATAAAACACTAAAATTAAGAGAAAAGTCGCTTAAAATTTAAAGCTTTTCTTTGGGGAATTTCTGAATGCAGAACTACTTCCACATATTTATTTCGATGTCAGTTCACAGAGTTTAGAAACCGAAAATAAACGTTAATACCATCGCTTTCAAGTCGAATTCCCGATAAGCAAAATTTCACATGTGTTGTTTTTTATGCTTGTTAAGTTAAAGTTAATCCTCTCAATGTAGCGATTAAAGCATTAAATTTGGAGATAAAATGTTTGTCAATTGTTGTCTTCGTGCTATTTACATTTACTGGCGATGTTTTCGAAAGAGTTGAGTTGTCTTATTAGATGAAAGAATGCATGGACACTAGAACGAAGCATACTATTATTTTTTTTTGGAAATTAGTTTGCAAAATTTTCGTGCAAATTGAAATTACTAAATAGACGTGCCATTATTGATTACACCAAGATTATACGCCCCCCAGCAAAAATTAACTTTCAAAAAGTGTATTAAATTCAGTTTCTGAATTAATAATTATTACATTTTATGTATTTCTTAATTTATTTATTGAATATATCTGTTTGCTTGTATGTTTGCATCTCTGTGTGTGTGTGTGTTTGTATATGTGCTGTCCGTCTGTATGTGTTTGTGTATACGTGATTGTGTAAGTGTGGGTAAGCAAAAATTAATTTTCAAAAAGTGCATTAAATTCAGGTTTTTAATCAATAACTATTACATTTTATGTATTTGTGGATTGAATATATCTGTTTGTTTGTATGACTGTGTCTATGTGCTTGTGTGTGTGTATCTGTCCGTACGTATGTGTCTGTGTATATGTGAAAGTGTTTGTAAGTGTGGGCAAATAGTGTGGCTTTTTTGCGTCGTGTTTTAAAAAAGCTTCAGTTTTAATATTTTGCCCATTATTCTGCATTTTACACTCTCAGAAATAGAGCTTTCATATTTGACGATTCTTCAATCGTCAAGAAAATTTCGCCATTTACAACGATTCTTTCCTCGCGCAATCACTTGACTTAAAAATGTTACTACACAAATTTCGCCAATTTGACGAAAGGTTTACTCGGAGCATTTTTCACGAAGCCATTTCGTCAAATACGACGAAAGTTCCGTGAGACTTGAGCATGTGTTTTTGAGAATGTATATAAGTTTAATTCAGAGTCAAAACTAACATCGGATCTTTAATTATAAATAAATTTTACACATGTTATAAAGTGTATGAATTCTTCAAATATATTTGATTTTGTATAAAGGTTTTGTATTATTGATTCATTTAATGTAAATATATCTGACTTGCCGGCATTTAAAAAAAATGTCGGGCCACTTGAAAACCCTTAAAAGGGCCATTTTTTCTAGTAATGGCATATTGCAGTATTTTTTGGATTAAGATTGGTTTCAAAAATGTATATAGCTCATTAAATAAAAATAAAATACCCCCTCACCTCCTTTGGGGTGAGTATGTCTCTCCCATTTAAAAATCGATGCATTTGCTGGGAAGTATAGTTCCCACAGCCTTAGAAAAGATTAAAAGACTTTATGCAATACACATGCTGTTACTGTACCATAGCTGATAGCAGCAACAGCAAGTACGTACAAACAGAAGTAATACTTTCCAAGAATGAAAACTGTTTTTTCTACTAATTGTAGAAAAAAAGAGGGGAAGTTTCCTATGAAACTAACATTTGATTTTACCAGGGATATGGAGTGGAGAGTGGAGCTGGATCACGGAGCAGTGAAGCAACGAGATTTTGCTCCAAACTGGAGCAAAGAAATTTGTTGTGCTCCACTACTCCTAGTTTTTTAACTTCTTAATTTTTCTTCATGTAAAAAAATAACTAAAAAAAAAGAAAGAAAATAATCTGTTAAAATTATTCGGAGCACGTAGAGAAGCCGAAGCGGAGCGGCAGCAAGTATTTAGAAGTCGGAGCAACTCAAAAAAAAAAAAAAAAAGGCTGCTCCAAAGCCTTGCACTTTACCACCATATATCGGTGAAATTTTTGCGTGTAATTCATATTTACGTTGCTCAATTTATAATTGGAATTATATTCAGTTTTAAATTATTTCTGAAAGTTTTCCCGAAAGTTATGCGTTTATTCTGCTATGAGCACACAGTTTACTCAAACCAGAAATAACCGGTTTTTGCTATATTCTCTTATTTCCACAAGCAGTTGAACGAGTCACTTTAATCATTGATACTGGATGGTTTTGTGAAGAATTTACTTTTTCCTGAATGCATGATTTATCTGAAGAAAATGTCAATAATTGAAATTGATTGAGGATACGATATTGAAGATGGAAACCAGTTAATTTTTTACCTTCCCTCTCGTTTGAAAATAGATTAGATGTGCAGTAGTAAAACGTAAGAGTGTGTAGGTAGGATATGAAACGATAATGTATTGGACGATGTTTAGGGGGGCGGGTGGAATCATTGAAGTTTACAACTTTTATTGGGTTGCTGTGTGAACTTTTTCTGAATATGCATTGATGAAAATGTTTCCTGAATTTATGTATTATCTCGCATACTAAATTGATTGATGTTTCATTTAGTTACTTTGGTATTACTTGATGATTCATTTAGTTACTTTGGCATTACTTGATGTTTCATTTAGTTACTTTGGTATTACTTGATGGTTCATTTAGTTACTTTGGTATTTTTGCCTGCACGCAAAAGATGACTTATGGGGAATCGCAACAGGCCTCCGGCAATCGTCGTCTCCTATGTTATCTCTACGGAGAGGGTTTTAAACATCTCCTGAATTTATTTTTTGGAGTATCCTCATGCGGTTTTTTGCATATGAAGCACCAAGGATAGCTTTTTATCTTTGTGTTTCGAATTTTGAATTAAGGAGTAAAACTTTTTCAGAAATGAGAAAAATACTTGCGTTCCTAACTTTAAAACGCTCTCAAATACGTCTTAATCAAAATATTAAAAAAAATAAAACTAATAGACGACATTTACACTGTTTAGCGTCTGAATCCACAAACAGAAGTTCATTCCGTCTAATATTTCAGCTGGAATCTTTAAAACAAAAACAGTAGATTTATCGCAAAAAATTGAGAATTTATTCACTGCTTTGCAGCGCCCACTAGAAAACAGGGACTTTTTGACGAAAAAAGGGAAGAGTTTCAGAATGAGGCATCAATCAACTGTCATCCTTTAGGCAAAAAGTGATTAACCCATTAGCCGCTGGTGTTGCGTTGACGCAACGGCTACTATGAAAAATCATAAAAATTCATTAATAAAGTTATTTTTGTATCGATTGCAGTTTTAGATTTAGTACTATAAATAGAAATGCCAATACAAAAAACAATGATTCAAAAAAAAATTTTTACTTCTAAAAACAAGCGCTATTTTTGCTAATTTTTTTTGTCCAAATTTGAGATCTCGGATTTTTCTAGAAAGATTGTTAAAAAACACAAAATAGGGCTTGGAAGTAAAATACTTTGGTTCAAGGTCACAGCTTATCAGTATATTCCGCCAATCAACCGTCTGTATGGGGGTGGAGGGGGAAGCAAATACAGGTGTTGCGCTCGCGCAACGTCAGCGGAAAAGGGGTAAAATGTTTCTACTCGTTTCCGGGTAAACACATTTCGTTTCTATTCTGTGCAGTTTGATGTGTGAATTTGATTCTCTTCTCCTTTTTGTAAAAAATGCCTAGAACAAAGTATCTTACATTAGAAGAAGCATTATCACGGATTTTTGATGAAAACTCCTGTGACAATGCGAATGAAGAGGATAATTTTGGAAATACTGTAACTGTAAAAAATGTTTCTCGCTACTCCGAAATCCGGAAGAGAAAGGTGTTAGTTCCCGAGCCACGTATCATTGAGCAATATAACCTGAAAATGGAGGGGGGGGGGGGAGTATTGTTTATTTGTGTGACAACGTGATTTCAAATTACAGAATTAGAGTTCGAGGTAAAAAATGGTGGTGGTATATTTACAAATTGCATTGACAAATGCTTGGAAACTTTCAAGATTATTTGAAGAAGGAAATAACAAGGTACTGCTGGGATTTTAAAAGGAAAGTTGCACTTCGTCTTTTGCAGACCCCCCCCCCCCCCTTTGATAGTGATGTAAATCAGGAAAAAACAGCGATATGACGGCCAAGTAAATTTAGCTTTTCAAAGCCTGTAACTGGGAAACATATCACTGTAAAGTCAACCGACAAGAAAAGAATACACTACAAGCATTGCCACAGCCAAACAATTTATTGCTGCAGTATTTGTAATGTTGCTTTACAACAGGACTGCAGTGAAGCATATCATGTAGGGAATATAGTTACTGATTATTTTCTCAAATGTATAATTTCTCAATTGCGCATATACCCTTATGTTTAATAAATTTTAGTATCCTATAAGGTGTAATGCATGTTTTAAAACTATAATATTGCTCATAAAATTTTCCAATTTTTAAAGCACATTGAAATCGCAGCATAGTTTCTGACGAGAATTCTTCGCATCCGTACTCCTTTTCCGCTGACGTTGCGTCAACGCAACACCCCATATTTCTAAAGATAGTTACAATTTTCTTCTTTTTGCAGCATATTACTATTGTATGTGACCTAAATAACAACTTTTGTTAATTGTATCAAAAACAAATAATGATTTCGACTTTTGGCGGTTAATGGGTTAACGGTTGATTTACTTGGATTTACTAGAGTTTACTGTTGGAGCGGGAGTTTCCCTGGGGTTTTCGGGCAAGGGACAAGACGGTTTTATTTTGCTTCCTTCTTTGCCTTTTGAGCGAAAGGATCTAGAATTGAAATAAATGTTGAGGAAGCGTTTTCCGTAACATATTTTAACCCATAGTCTTTTAATGTCTTAGTTATTAGAATTTGTTCTATGTAATGACAGAAGCAAGATATAAAAGTAGAAGCTTTGATAATACACAAAGTTTAAAAAAACCTGTTATGACACTTTTTATTTATGGAATTGTTTAACGTTCTAAATGGAATATTCATTTGTTTTTCGCTTGACCATTTTTAAGTAAGTTTTATTTATTCATATTTATTTTTATTTATTTGAAGCAAAGTAAGGCCGGGAACACACTTGGCGGTGTTTTCCGATCGGATTTTTTATCGTCGCCGTCGTATCAGTAGTGGCGTAGCTAAAAAAAGGTCTATAATATTCATTATAACTTGATAATAAATACGAATCGATATACCTAACCCTACCTGAAATATATATATATAACTTCTAAGACCACGTTAAAAGCAAAACGCAAGGTAATTACATAATAATAACGGCCACAAATACAATAATTTCAAATGATGCATTTTTACCAAACAATTCAAAAATACAATGAAAAATAAAACATTTGTATCTAAAGTTATTGGGGCTACAATTTTGTCTGCTATTTTTCAGTAAATTTAGCTATTTTGAGATTTTTTTAGCATGCAAGTCTTTGGTCTTAGTAAAGGCGGTAACTCCGAAATGTCTTGGTGGTATACCGGTCGATCGCGATTAATTTATTGCCCACCCCTGCTAAAAAGCTAAAAGCCCTCTAAAAAGCTAAGGAGCAAACGATGTTACCCCTAAAAATCCACAAACCCCTGAAAACTCTCCTCCCGTAAAAATTCCAGTGCCAGAGTCTGCCCCTTGCTCCCCCCCCCCCCCCTTCGAGCGATGGCGGCACCACCCTAAAAAGCTACGGAGCTACTCAAAACGATGCCCCCTAAAAATCCGCCAACCTCCTGAAATTCCTCCCCCAGTAAAAATTTCAATGGCATAGTCACCTCGAGATCCCCCTCCCAACGATATTCATATAATGCATCATAACATACAGTAAAATAGGTTCCGTTACTTTTTTTTCTATGGTTTTGAAAGAGAAAACCTTCGTCCAGCAGCAATATATTGGGATGGGACGAAAAAACTCTATTTTTTTCCCAAGTCTAAATCATGACCCACTCCATACTATACATTAAGTTTCTTAGTATTTTGAACCATTATCAGTCCACTGAGTTCACTATACGTCAAGATCTTCTCTAGCACACACGCTCTCAAACGGCTTGTGGCCCCCTTGTATGTACCAAATCTTGTCGTGACCTCGAGTTTATGCATATATGTATGCATGTATAAATTAACTTATTTATTTGTGTTTAAGCTAGTTTGTGTGGTCCCGGATCCCGAGTTCCCACTGGTGTATGCACATAAAAAAGAATAAAAAATATTCGAACGATAAAACGGTCTTACGGTCTATAAAACTAATAATGATTGGGGGGGGGGGGGAGGAATTAAAAATTGCAAAACACTTGAATTCTAAGAATCTGAGAGAATAATAATAATAAAATTAATAATAATAAAAATACACAGAGGGAAGTTGATGAGAGAAAAGGAGTAGACAAGTTCTTCTAAAACGAAACGTAAAAAGCTTTCTGAATATAAATTTCGGAAGGAAAAAAAAGTAGGTACTGTAGCGTACTTTTATAAAAGTACGCAACAGTTCATTCAAGTATACTTGAATGAAAACAAATACGCGCACAAAATTCTGGTATTACACTCAATGTAATACTCAAACTTTATAAACTTTTATTTTTTATTATGATTTAGTTACTATTGATTTAATAACTACCTAAGTATTCAACTGATATCTTGTATAATCGAGTACAGCAAACATACTCTTATTTCCAGGGAAAAATACAAACTGTCATATGTAGACTTGTAATAGATTTGGTCAAAATAATATGCAATATTTTGCCATTGTGTGAAATATTTTATCAGTAGGGAATGATTGTACCATGGTCTCCTTTCCGAGACTCGTGGGTCTCCGGTTTTACTATTTTCTCCTGCGGCCCCTCAGATTTCTGTGGCCCCCAAGGTGGCCATATGGCTCATGTTGTAAAACCCTGCTCTAGCATTTTCCAAGCACTACGATCTACTGTAGTAATGAAAAAAAAAAATGAAAATCATGGAGAGGCTTGTGTTAGAATCAAAAGGCTTTTAACAGAATAATAGTTAGACGCCCTGCCCAATTCGCATTATATGCCATCCCCCCCCCCCCCCCGGCGATTTATGAAATGACGAGTCGAATCACTAACCTACGCTTTTGATTCTCGCAGACCTTCCGCACAATTCCTAACTTAGTCAGATCACATTAATTTGAGATACGTAATGCTACCAAGAAAACAGTTCAATACTGAATGAAGAGGTTCCAATTGCTGGCATTTATCTCTTTTTTTAATAACTGTTTCGCATATTTTAAACATTTGTAATAAAATGATATTTGTGTCGTTCTATCATAAAACTAATTCAATGGCACACAATTCATCTCATTACATAACTTTAATAAAAATTTATAAATTATTTTATCATTATGACAATCACAGCTAAGTGTGTAAAAATGTATGGGCGGCGGAAATTCTTTTCAAAATGATTTTAAAAAAAAAAACGAGAGATTCAGAATATTGAAATAAAAAGTCTCACCAACAGTTTTTTAAGGTTAGGTTTTTTCGAAAGGTTAAAATTTTTGCTGGGCACCTGAAGTTTGTATTTCAAACATAGAAAAATATAGGGCTGAAATTAAAAAAAAACATAGTAGAAAGCCAGAGCAATCAAATGTTTTCGAAAATGAAAAATGAGGAAGGGACTGTTGTTACATACAGCATTTTTATTACAGGGATGGTTGTCAAGGTGGCTTGGGGAAGAGCTAGAACTCCCCCCACCGCCCTCCACACACACACTGGATGCGATCCTTTTTTTTTTTTTCACGGTCAGAGTCGGTGTGTTTGTGTAAACAATATCTCAGCCGCTATTTAATGTCACCAAAGATATCCTACCATAGGCGTAACCAGGGGGGGGGGGGTTCAACCCCCCCCCCCCCATTGGGTATGTACTTATTTAGGCACATTTAGGCACACAGAAAAAGTTCTGGCTACGGCCTTGCAAAGCACAATTTTTTTTTCCCTAAGAAAATTAATAGGATTTTTTTTTTTCCTTTTTCTCTGAAGGGTTGCGATCATGGCCAAAGTATGCAGCTCATAATAAAGAAGACTTTTCATCTGGTTATAAGGTTATAATTAGAGACGCTATAAGGAGAGACGCGACATATGCAGGGATAAAGGAAAGCCGCTTTTTAACCACCTCGGGGCTTGTTGGGGAACTTCTCGTAGACTTAACACAGGAGAAACGAGATGGGTTTACAAAAACGCGTATTTCATGGAAGCAAAGTTCTTCAGCAAAATTTTATTGCCATATGCCAAAGGAGGAAAACATAGGCTTCAATTTCATACCATTTTTATGTGTCAAAAACGCATATTAGTTGTATTAATTAAAGTTTTACTGTTCGGAATCTCCCATCTTCTTTCCAAACTTCTGATGGGCGAAAAAGAGAAGTTCCTTGGCGGTTTTTTGGCGGAAGTAGTTGGCGCTCCAGCTAAACGCGTAGATATGATGCGGGCTAGAGAGTGAATGTCCAAACAATCTGATGAACGATTTTTGAGGTCCTTTTCTTTTTTAAACTAGCATGAGAACCTGTGCTGAATTACCAGACGTCGTTATTATTAAACAGTTGTTCATACAACGCTATTCGCAGTTTTAACAATTCATAATAATACAAAAATACGATAGACGTAATATGCATATCGATCACAATCGTTCTCACTCAAATTAGTGAAGGATTATGTTCGTGTAAATGTGTGATTATTAAATGAGTTAATTATTAATTAAGCTTTACTTAGTCGTTCCAAATCTACTTGTATTTATAAAATATGTCAATACAAAAGAAATTTCTCATTGGAATTTTCGCTCATAACATAAAATTATGTTAAATAAATGTGTACCCGTCTTAGGCAATTTTTTAGCGAGTGCATCTTATGTAATTCATATATATTTGCTGGATATGAACAGATATCAATTATTCAACAAAGTACATCTGGTTTTGATGTACAATAACTGTAGGAATAGTAGAAAACTTTTCTATAGGTGGATTAAAGTCATGTTTAATACTGAAAATTAATTTAGAGAAAATGACTTCACTCCATTAGTTTAGTCAGTGTATTACTGAATCACAAACAACTGAAAGTCAATTACTTTCTACTACTATTACATAAAAACATTAAACTTAATAGTGAAGCGAATAATATAACATACCTTATGTTGCACCATAAGGGATCATTCATAAATGATGTCACAAGGGGAGGGGAGGGGTAATAAGAAGTGTGACATCATGCATTGTGCAACATAGCGTGACGTGTGACAAAGGGGGGAAGGAGGTCCGCTGAAGTGTGACATATTGTGATAGAGGGGGGAGGGGGGTCAAATATATGGAGAAAAAGCGTGACATCATTTATGAACGGCCCCTAACCCAAAAACTCCGATTCGAAACTTATGTATGTATTATATTTGTTTCAGGGCTCGAAAAATCTTTCAATTTGTGCATGCCCTGTGGGGCATATTTGTCTAAAAAATACATGCCCGAACAAAATTTTTACATGCCGAAAAGTTGTTTTATTGGATATTAATGAACACATTTGAATTTGTGGTATAGCATTAATCAGACCAAATAAATAAATAAATAAATAAATAAATTAACAGATTTATATCTGAATCAAGAATTATTTTAACGTTAATCTAAATCATTAAAAAATTGCATTACATATAAATATTATATAATAAGCCGTTACAAGTCAAAATTTACAAAATTTTATTTGTATTACCAATTTCATTGTCGACATGAATGTCCGAAAACATGTCAATGTTGATCTCCAGTAAGGAGACGTTGATTTTTCAATAAACTACGAAACAATAAAGTATTGGAAAGAAATATTTCATTAAAAAATTGCATGCCCTGCCGGGTATGTAAGAGTAGAAGATTCAGGCCCTATCAGAATTTTTACATGCCCGGGCATGTCGGGCAATACAATTTTCGAGCCCTGATTTGTTTAACTATTGATTTTTTTTTCTGTCGAGTATCGACAAAAGTTATCTTTAGTTTTTGAGTCATTCAAGTTATGAAAGCAGACGAAGAGTTAGTTATGTGTGTGTACGTCTCTTTCTCTCTCTCTCTCTCTCTATATATATATATATATATATATATAGATATAGATATATATGTATATATATAATTATAAAAATTCAAAACAATAGAAAAAGATAGCCCTTTTTTGAAAAGGGGGTGGTGAAGTGCAACAGTGGCGTAACTTGACTTATATCAAGTATGCTATGCACAAGCATAGCATACTTGAAATTTGACCGAGCCCAAGAGCGTAGCAGTTTAAAAATCATGGGAGTGGCTCAAACATTTTTCTTTCCAATTGCTCACAATTATTTCCAAGAAAAACCAATTAACAATTAAAAAGTAATTAGTATTTACTCATTATCATTAATATTAATCACAAAAAATCACTAATAAATGAATATTTTTATAGATCATTAAAATAAATTAATAGTTTTCACAAAATAACCGAAAGTCTATGTAGTATGATTTCTAATGGGAGGGGCTCAAGTCCCCTGAGAATCCCCCCCCCCTTTCCTACGCGCCTGACCGAGCCCCCTCAATAACTCCTTCAGAAAACGGGAAGTTTCAGAACTCTCCCCTTCCTACGCCACTTATATATATATAAGAAAAATATTTATATATTTAAAAATAATTATAAGTATATAAAATCAACAAACTTAATTGGGGACTATAAATATAGCTGTCTATCTGAATATATATTACATCTATATATTTAGTGCAAAGAAGAAACGTTATTTCACTTTTCACGAGCCATATACATTTTATAGGGTAGAAATAAATTTTATAGCACGTATAGTTTGCGATCATGTAAGCACAAAAATAATCAAGTAAAAAAAAAGATCTGAAACGGCGATTTAACTTTAAACGCAGAATCCTGGCTCCTGTCTAGTAACCTTTTTTTACTAGAGGGGATAATTTTTCGTTCAGCCACGAGTCGGGCAGAGTTGGTCAACAGAGTTAAGTTCAGTCTTGTAGCCTTAGTGTAGGTTTCATTCAAGAGAACCAGCCCACTTTACAAAATTACGCAATTTTTGTCAGAAAAAAAAAATTATAATATAAAAATTTAATGGATCAGCATGATTCTCTCTAAAAAAGATGTTACTTCTGAAACAAGAAACAAAATACCTTCCATTTTTTTATTTTTTAAATACAACTTGATTTTTTTTCTTTGTAAATATAATTTTTATGGAAAATAACGCTGATTTTCTATTTATTTTTTTAGAGCAGCCATTGATTGCTTGTTGCTTTCAATCTATTGAGGAAAATTACTTTTAGCAAATGGGTGGGAAAGTTGTATTTCAGGTATATCAGTTTTCTTCTTTTTTTTTTTTTTTTTTTTTTCAGATCCATTCACATCTTCCAGTGTCCCAAGTTCCACTAAACATGTGAAAATTCACATATTTAAGGAATTGTAAACTAATTTAAAATATTCATAAATTTAGAAATTATTAAAGATGATTTTTCTTTCCCTGTAAAATCAATTGACCCAGTTTCATTTATGATTTTTAATTCGAAATTTGCATTATAAATCGATATTTAGCACACATTAAGAATAACTCAGTGAAACATTCTTAATAATTTTTGCATTTACTGCCAGTTTTATTTTATTTGAGTTATGACCCTCTTGCATTGGAGGCGCGATCTATTAAAATATTTTCTCTAGTTTGAAGGTGAAGATACGCTCACAGATTTGAAATATTTATAATGATCAAAAAAGCTGATTTTTCTGCTTAAGATGGGATTCTTTTCCGATCTTCTGATTTAATCAGAACAGGAGTTATAACCAGTTTTCGATGTACCTCAAAATTAATTCTTCACGGTACTTAGCTTTAATTTCTTTTTCGTGGACGATAGATAAAGCACTAGTTTATTTTCTTGTGTTATTCTTATCGTTGCTATTTTGTCTATATCTATTTGCTGAAAATTTTTTATTCACAATGCATTTTGACGATTTTCAATTCTCTGGTCTTACTTTTAATAGTTCTTTCTTCTCGAGCAGTTTAAAATTTACTTCCTGCAACTGCCAAGCAATCGATAGTTTTATTTTGATTTTCGTTGTCTACATTCTAATGGAGCTTTTTCGAGACTTGTGCTGATGGGGATTTTTAGAAGGACTGTTAACGGTTATTTCAGAATTGTTACCCTCTTTTTGGTCGCCGTGCGGTAGAATAGCGCCGACGTAGTTATGCGTGTCGTAAGAGGCGACTAAAATAGCAACATCCGATCCGGGTGACGTAAGGCTTGTTTTGTAGCATGACTATCGCGCCGGGTCGGTAAAGCAGGTCGGCAAAGCTCTGCCAGCCCAGCCCATTATGGCTGGTGCTGGTTGTCAGTTTGTCGGAGAGTTTGTGGGAAGTTCGAGGAGGACAGCGCTGCAGTCCTGCCTTCTACTGCGGGGTAGTCCGGGAAGGCCTTCGATGCTATATACGGTATGGCTGCAGTTAGCATTGAGTACCCTCTTTCTGGTGAAGATTTTTAGGGATTGTTGTCCTTATTTTGTTGGGAATTCTCACAGGGGATGTTGATGTTATTAACCCCTTAATGGTCGAGTAATTTTCAAGAAAACGGTCATAAAAGTGCCTTTTTTTATCCCTGAAAATAATATAAAAATATGTGTATGAACAATATATATATTCATTTTTAATTTTTGATTTCTTTTTATTTTGAAATTTTAAACAATCCAGCCCGTCATTTTCCCGGGAGCGAGAAATAGAAAGCGAAACCTCAGCCCGTCACTTTCACGGGAACGAGAGGGAAGGGGTTAAGAAAGTGTTGTCTTAATTCAATGGGAATATGTGTCACGTGGTATCGCAATATTCGAGAGCGCGCATCGTCGACTGAGCAACTAGTAGGTTCTTTATTCTCTGATCATTTAAAATTATTCAACTTGCCATGAGATTTTACTTTGCGACGGTTATATTTTCCATTAGTTTTTTTTTTTTTTTTTTTTTTTTTTTATTTTGGTAGCCTAGCGGTTAGGATGTCGGTCTTCTAACCGGAAGATTGGGTGTTCGATACCCGACTTGCCGAAGACCCACCATGTGCAGTTGGGGATACGTGCATGTAACATCCGTGGACCCTGAAGTCCCGAGGCAATTCCGAGGGTACCGGAGGGTTAGAGCTTCCCTTCCCTTCACTCTTAGGTCAAAAAAGGAAGGTGGCGTATTTGTGGTGGCGCCATCTAGTGTTATCCAGATACATATTGAGCCGTCATACTTCCACTGTTATGGTGCTCTTCTATAAACGGAAGGCGCTCCTTACTGCCTTAATTCCTGGTCGCTCTGCGAAGTTTAACTTGGCTACCCAAGTGACATTACAAACAACAACAACTTTCCATTTGAGGTGAATGGTTCCTTCTTTATTCAACATGTTTCTCGCAAACTTTTATTTATTTCGCAATTATTTTAAGGCCTTGTTGAATCTACCCCATCAACTGGCGGAAAGATAAAGACAACTCCTACTCTGCTATGAAGTAGAATGCAAATGATGCTCTTTAAAATTCAAACTTCCATTGCATTACTTATGCCTTCTACTATTGTTTTCGTTTTCCGGTTTGAATTTGTGAGGATTAATTGCAATTCTAGAAAAAGCTAATAGTTTTTTTCTTTTTTTCTTTCTGCAAACCATTTTCATTAAGTCTATGACTATTTTATTTTTTTCTAAATAACAATTTTTTTGAAAAATAAAATTCGAAAGTAGTATAACTATTTCCTAAATTTTTTCCATGTTAAGGACAACTAAAGTTTGCCTAGAACATATTAGACCTTTCTAAAAAGTAATTTTATAAACAGTAACAATACGCTTCTGCAATAACAACACAAAATAACTGCACAAGACACTTTGTTTTAGAATGAATCCAAAATTGTTCTCTTATTAAAAAGAGAAAAAAAAGGGAAGAAAATAAAAAAAGATTTTTAAACCTATTTAAACACCCTATTAAATGTCAAGGGATTAATTTCAGTTCGAGTTTCATTTGAAATGCTTTAAAAAGGAATCTTTGAGTCATGATACAGGCTTGGAGTAATCGCGATTACGTAATCGTAATCGGCTGTAATCGATTACATTTTGACAAAATCGTAATCATAATCGTAATCTGACAGTGGCATCTTCTTATAATCATAATCGAAATTGTGTAATCCCGTAATCCCTTTTCTCCCGTAATTTTAATCGTAATCTTAAGGAAAAAATCCGTAATCTGCTGGTCCTACAATCGTGTAATCTTGACCTGCTGAAAGCTGAAATTTTTAGTTCTACCATTGAATAGAAGAGATAAGATTACAAGAAAAAGGATTCAAGCTGTGTACTGAGGCGACCTATCCTATCCTAAGTGGTTTGTAACCTACGGGCGATCATAATATAAAAGGTTCTGTGTGGCGGTCGCAGATCCTTGATGGCAGGACCATATAGCAGGGACCATCTTACACCTCGAATGAAGAAGCGTTGGGGGAAAAGTCAGTGACGTCACAGGGAACACACGCTCGTTGAATGTTGTTGTCTGGTTGATCGTTTTCGTCTCATACAATATTTATATGGCGCGTACTTTTTTCTCTTAGCATTAAAATATTTTTTGTAGTTTTAAATTTATAAAAAATGAAACTAACATCATTGCATTTTAGAATTACATTTAAATACATAATACTGACGATGTTTTATTAAGTCGCATTATAAATTATTAAATAACATTTAATCGTTTGGATTTAAAATAACAAAAAGAAACAAACATAAGTTATGGGAGGAAAATGATGTGTAACCCAAATTAGAAATCTAACAACATTGGATTTATAGAAGTTTTCATGTCTGAATACTACTAAAAAGAGCTATATAGCTTTTAAAAAATGAGAGGAATCTTACCAAGTGATGTTTTCTATGGATTTTTCTTCTGCGATAAGATCCATTTTTTCGTCTTTTTGCTGGATTTTCTTTTGTCCCCAAGAAGTTTTGCGTTTAAGTACCTAATTCTTACAAATGTTCTCACTCGAGAATAAAGTTTAATTGCTTCTATGCAAGTATTAGGAAATTTGTCTACCAATATTTCATAAAGTTCTTTCGTCACATTCTTGGATTTGCGGATGCTTTCTTTGCCGTGGATTGAGAGAAAGATTTTTTCGAATTGCTCCATTTTTTCCAGCCATTCCTCTGATGGAACTGTCAAACCCCCTTCAGACAAAGCATTTATCCATTGAGCATCTGCTTTATTACTAACACTAATTGTTAAGTGTCCAAGAGACGGATCACTCTTTTTGACACGAAACGCAATATAACCTGCAATATATTTAAGGCCTTCGTGTTCAGGGAAGGTCATTAAAATGTTCGGGGAATTACTTTCCAATTCCCAAGCCATCGGAAGTTCTTCTTCACATAAAATAGAGCATACCTCATCTTCATCAAGTACCTTCAAGGGCAAATCACTTATCTCATTGTCATCAAATGCATTTTTGATTACATCTGCTGTCAAGTAACAGTGAAGTTGTTCAGAGCTTCTTTCTGACATGGTGTTGGTTTTTGAAGATAAGGATGGCAATTTATTTGCTAACAGTAATTTTTTCAACCTACTAATTACCTCTACTGGAGATGGATGATCATAAAAATTGCCTACACCTCTTATTTGGCTAAACAAATTTTCTAGCGCATCCTGAGTCAAGCGAGCTGTTAAAATATACTTAAAGTTCTTTTCTTTTAAGTTTTCCCACAAGCCATATAAAGATGCTATTGATATTAGAATTCCTTTCTGAAAGGGAAGCATAGTTTTTTTGCCAAAAACTCTCATTTCTTGGATTTCAATTCGCATCCCTTCTAACACTTTTTTTTGTTCTTCGAAATGTTTTTCTATTCCAAAGCCCGATTGCATTGGCTTATTACTCTTAGGGTTTGGGTGGGTGCTGTTAAAAATGTCAAAAAACATGTCCACAAGCTTGAAAAACTTTGCAGCTTTTCTGTTTTGGGTTAACTGCTCTATTGCAGTAGCTGTAGTAGCAGAGAATACTGATTTGGCAGGTAACACTTTCTGTCTGTCATTTCCTTTCACCATTAAATGTTCTGGTCTTAGTTTGGGGCACATTTTAATTTCCCCTCTGTCTTTTGAAAGCACTTCTTCTAAGATATCTTTTTTGAGAAGAGTACCATCTGCTAAAACAAGGCCGCTGTCCAAAAAATGATTTCTCAACAATTTTAAAAAGTGAGGAGGATCAGCAAACACCCAAATTTTTTTGTTATTTTTGCATGGATGTTCAAATGAGGTATTTTGAACAGAAATGTTTAATTGGCGCCATAGGGTAGAACCACCAGCTAGATCTGATACAATTGCAGAAATGATAAGGCCACAGCTCTCAACTTTCTGAATTATCTCAAAAAGAAGGTCTTTTGTCATGGTCTTTTGGAAGTCGAAGAAAATCGGTTGCTTCCAGGAGCCTAAAATGCCTCTCGCTAGCACAAACTGCACTTTTGAGAAAGAGCCCAGAACTCGATCATCACTTAGATCATAACAATATCTGCTGTCTATGTGCATTTCATCAAAGCTAAGTATGCACATCCTCTCAGCTTCAAACATAGCTTCAGAAGTTTTTTTTTATTAATAACAAAAAATTTTCTAAAATTCCGGGTTTGCAGGAAAACTTTGAACACCATCTTTTAAGAGTGCTTGCACTTGGTAATGGCAAACCGATTTTCGTGCGCCAGTGCTCATAACTTTTTTGTGAAATGGCCCTCAAAACCAAATTTCTCGAAATGTCTTCGGGGGTCCATTTTATACGCTTCTTTTTTTCTACCATCGCAGACAACTGAGTTTTCGTTAAAAATTTTTCCAAAGAACTTTGAGTTTTAGCAGCTTTATGAAACTTTTTCCTTAAATCTTTTGCTTCAGATATTAAACGTTTCTTCTCAATTTGCAACTGGAAATTCCTTCTCGTTGCTCTCCTTTTATGTTTCATTATTTCTCTCTTTTCTTCTGACAATTTTATAACCATTTTCTCTAAGAAATCTATTTTGATGGTCAACGTTTCGTTCTCTTTTTTTAATGTGTTACAATCAGAGCAATTAATTTCACCAGATGAACAAATGCTCTCTTCGTCGCAAACTTCCTTCTCTTCGTTTTCTTGCAAAGAGATTTCTTCAATACGAGACAAAGCATTTTTTAAAATATTTCTTTTCTCATTTCTACCATTTCGGTCATTAGCAGATGGAATATTGCTCTCAGAACTATTAGGTAAATTTAGGCTGGGAATAGCATCAGGTTTCAAATTTCTTCTTTCTTCCAGACCAAGTAGCTGGTTTTTTAAATCCACTTTGTAATCATTTTGGGCAAAGTGCTCACTACAAATTCTGGCATTAACAATGTTAACTGTGTCTTGTCTTTTGCATTTATGCAGCCATTCTCTTGACAACTCGGGATCTTTTGGAAATGGGTGTCTATTTTTTTTTTGAATAATTCTTGCACGTGGCTATAGCGCACGAAGGCATATTTCCAATTTCTTCAACTATATGATTTTTATAGCTTATATAATTTATAATAACGTATACTAAATCTAGTAAAAGTAAGAGACAAAGGACAGAGCACGACAATTTAGACAAGCGGAGAAATGTCCCAGGCTCCCGCTCCCTTTCCCTAGCTCGGAGTGTGTTCCCTGTGACGTCAAAACTAGGTTTCCCCCATTCGATCGCCAGTCCGGCGGCAAAGCAAGTAAGATAAAGCAATGGGCTAGCCCTTACTACTTCTAAGGCCCTGACCATATAGTCTGCCAGAAACGCTTCTTGTCCGGCTTGTTGCGGTTTCTCAGAATTCTTAATTGCGGCTCCACTCTCCCCGGGGAATGGCTGCTGGAGAACCCGAGAAAAAAGGGTCTAGATACAGGACTTCTGGATATGTCACTCGCATCGCCTTGGGGCTCTCAAGGGGGTCTCCTCGCGTCGTCCAGTTTCGGTTAAAAGAGCGGTAATCTGTCCGCAAGTCAAAAAGATTTCGGGGTAGATAAGAAAGGGGAAGCACAAATTACCCCTTCAAAACATATGCAAACGGTTGAGCAATAGGCGAGAGTCTGGAGCCGGCATGAAATGGACGCCCCATTTTCCCTTTCAATATTCGAAGCAGACTGCCCCCCGAAAATCTAGTGGAAAGAGAATGTCACGAAATGCCTTTTGGCGTTTTTCTCCTTTCTTTAACGGCGGAAGTGAAGAATATCACATTTACACTTCAGCAATTTAGGAGTAGGTGTTACATGATGCTCTATGCTTATGTATGAAATCTTAATCCTGGAAACGTGTGATTATTATTGTTTTTTTAAATATGTTCTTCGAATATTTAAAAAAATACATACATTTAAATCTTAAATTTATTTATATTTTAATGCTAATATTCTTTTTAATTAATAGGCATGTACAAGAAAAAGAGATTATGTTCAGACATTCTCATAATTGTTTTTTACATGCATGAATTCATATTTAGGAATTACTTTAAACAGTTAATTATCTTTTCCTTCTTAGAATTACCTCAACTGAATTTTGTATTTCAGTTTAATCTTGTACGTTAAATTTGTATTGTAAAATTACTTGCCCTTTATTTTTTTATTAAAACAGTTACATGGAAAAAAAAAATCCCACAAGAAATCATATTAAAATATTATAGTCATTCATATTATAATTATTCTTCATATTACATTTTAACGATTACTAATTTTTTAAGAGTTATTTGAATGTTCATGTTCAAATTTTTTGAAATTATTCTAAAATGCAGCATTTATTTTCAAAGGATTATTTATCTCTTACACTATCTGAATATTTTGTTATCTCGTGCAATCCATACACCTCTTATAAGTGATTTCATACAAAATTATTATTTACAGTAAATTAATTGGTGTTATGTGAAATATTTGCACAATTTAAACTAGAAAATAAATACAATGGAGAAATATACTACATTTTTAGAAATTGCGGCCAGCTAAGATTTTGATTGTATGCACACAAAATAACAATGAACCAGGTAAATCACTTATGCATTATATACATTTAGTGCATCGTCTTTTTTTATATACAAAATACGATCAATGTAGTTATCCCTCATATGAATTTTAAAAGTTCGGAATGTGCCCTTCCTGATTTTATATATATATATATATATTACAAATTTCTCATTTCTGCAACGACGTCATAATTCAAGAACTGTGATGTTGAAATTATTTCATTATAATTGCATTCATCATCATTTCAGTTATCTCTTATTAAATCAAAAATTTAATTAAAAATCATTACTTTTTGATTTGTGACATTATTGCAAAAATGAGTTGTATGCATAATATCGGATAATTTTATGCTAATCTAATCGTAATCAAAATCGTAATTGGATGTCATAATCGTAATCGATTACATTTTTCAACGACTGTAATCGCTTCCGTAATCGTAATTACTTTTTAGCAAAGGATTACAATCGTAATCGTAATCATAATCTCTCAATTTCTCCCGTTGTAATCGTAATCGTAATCGATTACGTTTCTTTGTAATCGACTCCAAGCGAACAATAAATGTTGCTACTAATTGCCTAAGGAGGATTTTTTTTTTATTTAGTATTTTGAAGGGGAGAAAAAACAGCTTTACTTATTCGTCTTATGTTATATTAAGAGGAGAACACGGAATTTAATTTTTGTTTTCTTACAATAAAACGAATGTGTCTGAATAAAATATGTGTTTTAAATTCTAAATAAGCTTTTAAGGGAAGCTTAGGGGGAGGGGGATAAGCCTTTCTTTATTTTTTCCCTTTTATTCTTGAGACATTTGTTTTTGTCATTTATAGCTAGCTACCTCTTTGTTTTGTGGATTAACCCGTATCACAATTTTCAAACGTTAATGTCATTAGAAGCTGTTTTCATCACAAGAGACGAATTTAACTGCCAACATCAGCACTTTTAAATGTGGAGAGATTTTTAAATCTCATTATAAAGCAGAGCAACAAGATTTAAAAATTCTCTCCAAATGTTTTACTAGTTTTTAATTTCTGCTGCTATGTAAAATATGAGCAACATATTTGCAAACAAGTTGTGTGATCCCTAGTTCCCTAGTCGGTACTCAATACAGTTTTTTTTTTTTTGGGGGGGGGGGGGGTTAGGCTCTTAAGCAACAGGTAACATCCTGCCTTATAATGTTTTTCTATCATTAATTTATGACTTACAGTTAGTTATCATCATGTGATTCTAAAAATTAAAAAAGAAGATTGACACTGTTTTATAGGATAGGTAAATACAGCATTTCCTTGAAATAAAAAATCCTGTCTCTAGCGATGTTAACAGGTGTATAAATTTCTAGGATGATGTCTTAATTATTTTGCTGCTATTCTCTGGCTGTTCGATTTAACTAAAAGTATCGTGCAAAATCTATTCCATATAGATTTAGACTTGTTTCTAATAGTAAAGTGAAAATTTGGAGAATAATTAACTTGAAATAAAATAAAAAATGTCAATGAAAACTTATATTCAAAGTATTTTATCCAAACACAACACTTCATAATAATGCCAAACATTCTCAGGGTGACATAAACCTAAAAATTTACTCAACATCAAAATTGATCCCATATTTCACATCTCAAAATTTTAAACTACCCAAATGACTGAAGCAGTATTTTAACAGCAGATAATATGCATATTTTTTATCATAATTTAATGAGAAAATGTCAACTTTTAAGCATTAAATTAATAAATGTATGCAAATTATCTTCATTGAAAATGTAATTTTATTTTTTGCGATAGCATTAAAAGTAGCAATGCATGCATTACTTTTTTCGAAGAAGTCAGAAACTCTTAAAAATGCAAATCACTTGGAGGGAGTAATAAAGAACAATATTCTTTAAAAACAAGCCTTAATTTTCTTTCCATATTAGTATAGATAATCTCATATTCTTAAAGTATTTTCGGTGCGAAACTTTGAATCTTTAATACTGGATTAATAAACTGGTAAAAGTTTTTTTTTTTTTTTTTCTGTAGATGAATAATTTGAAGCCTTATTATTATTTTTTCATTTTTAAACGGAAGTTGTATTTAAAAAGGAAAAAAAGACCTGTTTGTTGGATAATTTTTTGGAAGCAAGACCTGTTTTTAAATGTATGTGAATAAATTTATTCACATACATTTAAAAATAATACTCTTTTTGCGAGGAAAAAAAATATGTGAAAGAAGTTTAGAAATATTGAGTCACTAAAGCGGGGTAAAAGTTACTAGTACTGAAACTTAACTAGTTTCTAGTTTTTGCACGGTGAAAATAGTTTGATGCTCAAGGTTTTTTTTTCGAATGTTTTTGTGCCAGTTAAAATAAGCATTCCGTAAGGGGTCATTATTAAACGATGTCACGCTTCGAGGGGGCTCGAGAAATTGTAACAGTTTGTGACAAGGGGAGGGGAGGGCTAACAAGCAGCGCGACATTACACATTTTGGTTACTACAAAAACATTTAAAATCAGCAAACTAAATATATTTTAAAGTTTTTTTAATTTCTATAGTTTGATTGATCATTTTGTATCGTAAACACCGATGCTAATTGAGGTTTAAATTTGCTTCTTGTTAAAAGTTTAAAAGGCAATTTTCTTAGGCATTTGCACTTTTAAGATAAAATTGCGTGGGTCATTTTTTCAGAGTTCGAACAATTAATATATTTTACTGTTCTTTACTAATTATCTTTTGTGTTGTAAACCTTAACCTCATTTTATACAAATTCAGTACACATATAATCATTATTATGCTCACAAATGTTATTGAAAGTTCAAAAATAACATTAGAAACGTGATTTGTAACGCAGTGTTTTCTTTCTAAACTGCAATTATATATGATTATGTAATATAGCGTGACATGGGACAAAGGTGGGTAGCGGAATGAAATGTGACATTTTGTGACAAATGTGTCAAATGTATTAAAAAAAGTGTGACTCATTAATGAACGGTCCCTTTTGAAAGTTTCATATCATAGATGCTATGCATATTTAACTTACTAATTATTTTGAATAATTAGTTGCCCCATCATACACTCAATATTATTATGTATTATTGTTCATTTATTGCAAAGCAGAAGCCCCGACTTCACCGAGGCATATGCCACCCTTGCGAATTTTTAATGAAAACAATGCCCCCTAGATGAAACTTTTAAAAGCTAATATGGGCGCGAGAAAGATGCTGTAACATAGTTTTCGTTTACATTACTCATTATATCCTACTAAGTCACTACAACAAAGTAACGTTTACTACAAATATTTTGACTTCTATTGTTTTTCTTTATGTTTCGGCAAATTTAATATCTCCTCGTTAGAAATATCAAACTGCTAAAATCTGTTTTCACCTAATAAAGCTACCGGTTTTGATTATATGTCAAGTTCTGTCGCGTTAGCAGTGCGAAAAGAGTGCAAAGTTAATCGTTGTTACTCCTGCCATCATTTTTGACATAACTCTAACATATGCTGCTATAATTATAGTCATTTGACTTCCATCATGAAAACTCCGCTTCGTAGCCACTATTATTTAATCCTTTGCACTCGAGAACTCAGGACGAAAAGTCATCACCTTCCGAAGAAGAAACCTAACAACTGTTGTGTGACGTCATTAATCGTAGGTCATTCTTGAGTTTCACCAAGTTAAATGAAATAAAACTATGACAGGTGGTACATGGCCTCGAAGTAACGTTGCACGAAATTGCTCATTCGTTTGCTTGCTTCCATTGCTTTTAATTTTCTGAATGAGAGACATTGATTCGCAGTTAATGATGTAGTAATGGTTTTAACGCTGAAAAAAATGTTTTTTTTTTTCATAAAAATAAGTTACATATATATATTTCTTCTGTCGGCAACCATAATGAAGAGGTTTATTTTAGTACATCAAACAAAACCTCCATACAAAAAATTTTAATTTCTATAATCTCGATATCACAGAAACCGGAATTAAAATAGTTGCATTCTCAACCAGAAATCTTTCCAAATGTTTTTCAAGAAAATTTTACTTGTGGACTTTCATTTAACTTTGTAATTATTTTAAGTGTTTCGGCAGCTAAAAATATAATAAACTTAATAATTCCATTTACACACATAAAAGACAAAAAAAACTTCATTTTTGCTGTGTGTCTCAAAACTAACTTATCAAATTTGGAGTTGGACCGGTTCTATTCTCGCTCAGAGATATATAATTTTCATATTATGCAAAAGTTTAAATGTACTACACCTAAAACCTCGTAAACATGTTATATCAACATACAAATATTCAAGCGAAAAATTTTCACTTTGCCATTCCTGAAAACTATCGAAACTAAAATTACGTGCGATCTTATCCAGCAATGGATTTTCAAAATAATCTTCATATAAATTTTTTTCTATAGCTTCTACCTTATCCTTAGCATTCCAATGTATATGTCTAAAGAATGGGCTAGTTAATATCATGTATCAGAACAATTTCTCCTGGATAAAAATGAGTTTTATCTTCCTTTTAATATAAACTCGTAAAAAATATCTCTACCTCAAAGTAAATTGACAACATGCTTATAATCTGTATTAAATCAGCACTGTATCAATACATAGTTCTGCAGGAAAATGATAAGAGCATGAGTTGTTTTATTGGGGTTCACTGCGTTGAAAATCTACTAAAAGCATGTTTAAATATGGACCAATTATTTTAGATATTTCATGTTGGCGAACAAGATCTCCAAATAACTGCTGGAACAACTATTGAATGAAAAGAAGTTTCATGTTACGTTTAATAAACCAGTTGAAATAGTCAAAATTATCTACCTCGAAATAAATTGGCCGAAGCCTTATAATCTATAACAATATTTTAGGGAGTGATATGTACAATATCATACCTTAATTTAGCCGAAACGTCACATAACCGTGAGTCGTTTATTAAGATTTTCTGTGCTAAGAATCTACAATAAATGTCTAAATGTGGACCGCCGTATTCTAGATATTTCTTGTTAGTGAACAAGAACTCAAAGGAGCGCTAATTGCAAGAACAACTACTGAATAAAAAGTTTGATAAACCAGTTGAAAATGGCAAAATTATCTAACTCGAAATGAATTGGCGGGAGCCTCATAATCTGTAACAATATTTTAGGGAGTCAAATGTACAATATCATAACTTAATTTAGCAAATAAGTGATATTAGCGTGAGTCGTTTATAAGGATTTGCTGTGATAAGAATCTACAATAAATATCTAAATATGGACCATATTATTCTAGTTATTTCTTGTTAGCGACCAAGAACTTCTAGGAGTGTCAATTGCTAGAACAACTACCGAATGAAAAGTTTCATTTTAAGCTTGATAAACCAGTTGAAAATGTCAAAAGTATCTACCTCGAAATGAATTGAACGGGGCCTCATAATCTGTAACAATATTTTAGGGAGTGAAATCAAAAATATCACATCTTAGTCTGCGGAAAAATGAAACCATTACTTTTGAGCCTAATATGAGTAGATAAATATCTCAAATATTAATTAGAAAACAAACTGCTGGGTGGAAACTATCCTTTTTCCGTGGGTAATATGAACACATTAAAACGCTATATGCCGCTTTCAAACACGAAGCTCTTTCATCAACAGAAAACGAATAATAAAGCATCCTTATCTTTTTACGAAGTTACCATTTAAAAGTATACGCCAGGATACATAAATGATTTCATTCTTGGTGGTGGAACATAAAGTATAATCCTCAATGATTAAAATGCATCTCAGGGAATTTCTGATAAAGTTCTGTTTTATGGCTTAGCACAAATAAATGTCACTGATGAATGCACTGTTTGGCATCCAAGGTCAAATGTCGCATCTGAACATGGCGGGGAAGAACTATCTTTATGATTGCTGGAGCGCTCAACAATTATATCACCGAATAATAAATTGCGGGTTATACTTGCGTACCTCGCTGTGTCGTGACTCGCTCAATGAAGTGGCAATAAACTTTATCGATAGCCGTTCAAATAAAGCTTTTCAGTGAGGCATAATGTCAACGGTTTTGCTTAGTGTGGCTTGAATGGTATATTTCCACTAATTCACTCTTTTTCACTTAAAATTTTTGGATAAAAAAGAATATGATTTTCAGAAACATTTATGATCTAACTCGGTTTAGTCTATTTTTAACAGGACTTTTATGGCATAAAAGCTGAGATTAGTTCATTAATTCATTTATTTTTACTTTTTAAAAATTATTTTTGTGTTGTGTTTTATTGTTAATTTTTCTGCGGCATTTTAAATTAACAGATGAATTTATGATTTGATATCTAAGATCAAATGGCTCATCTAAACATGGTGGAAAAGAGCAACATTTGTGATTGTCTTGAGCCTTTAGATCACCGCGAATAAGAAATAGCAAGTAATGTTGTTATATATCTTGCTGTGACTAATTCAGTGAAGTGAATACAGATTTTATCCGTGACCATTCAAATAATACTTTTCAGTGAAACTTAGTGAGAGAGATTTTATTTAGCGTTGCTTGAGTAGCATATTTCTGTTAATTCATTTCTTTTATACATTAAACTTTTAGAAAAATTGTATAATGCATGGGAAATAAGTACACTAAAAAATCTAGTTCAACCTTTCACCAAAAAGAAAAAGGGGGGTGAAATTTAGCTGCAACCAACATTCCGTACTAAGTTTAACCTTTATAATGGTGTAGTTTCACCCTGAATGGTAAACAAGGAACCATTATAATGGTGCAAGTTTAGAACCCAAACTTTGGTTGTTGATAAATTTTGCCATTTTTTTTCTTTTCTTTTTGGTGATAGGTAGAACTAGAATTTTTTACAGTGTACATTAATGAACTCGCTTTTTCACTTTTTTAAATTACTTTTAAACAGGGTTATCGTAGCTAGCCAGGTTTAATAAATAACATTCTGATTAATTTGTTATTTGATATTTAAGATTATATGGTGCATTTAAGCAGGACGGGGAGGAGCAACTAATGTTGTTGTGATTATCATGCAAAAAAATGAACATTTAATTGGGGGGGGGGGGGGCTTGCTAAGAGAAGCAAAATAAAGAGCCCGCATGGTTTATCGGTTGCTGTTCAAAATGTGTATAAGAAATAATGTAAAGTGCATGCGTTTTAGGCATATTTGTGACTTTTCTGCTTTTACTTCGTTTTTGTTGTTGTAATCTTACACCACTCGGAACACCGCGACTTTGTAGTGAGACTAACCCGATTTAAAGCAGCAAAGGAGTGTCTTCCGTTTGACGAGCACCACAAAGGCGGAAGCGCAACTTAGCTCAAACAACACACGATAGATGGAACAACCATCTATCATGAAACGATGTTTTATATCTGGATTCTAAACCAAAGCCTTAGTAAGCACTTAGTGCAATAATACACGTAAAGGAAATGATTTTTTTATGGGAACATGGATCAAGAACTTTATGACCTCTACGAATTTAGCGTGCACCATGCACTTGGCAGGGTGCGCCATGCACTTGGCACTGTGCGCCATGCACTTGGCACTGTACGCCATGCACTTGGCAGGGTACGCCATACACTTGGCAGGGTGCAACTTACACTTGGCAGGGTGCAACATACACTTGGCAGGGTGCAATATACACTTGGAAGGCTGCAACATACACTTGGCAGGGTGCAACATACACTTAGTAGGCTGCACCATACACTTAGCATGCTGCAGCATACACTTAGCAGGCTGCTACATACACTTAGCAAACTATGTCTTTATAAACTTCTTATTATTATTAAAATTTCAGTTCTCTGTCGAGGTTAACTAGTAGAGAAATAACATGCAGGTAGAAAATTGAAAGAGCAAAATCAGTTATTAAATTTTAAAAAGAACCAAAAAATATTTTGATGATAAGTTTTGTAAATGTTTTCTGAAATTTTCTTTTCAGTACGAAAAGTCATAAGTTTTTCTTTCTTTGAACAAATAATGTGTGTGTGTGAGCTAATAAAGTATTTTATAACGAAAATTATCCTTATATATATATATATATATATATATATATATATAAATATATAATGAAAATCTATTTTATAGAATGAATTTTTCTCAAGAAATACGTGTAACGAGGATTAACGAATGTATTTCCATTAAAAACCAATTTGTAAATTTTGTTTTGATGTATTTTACAACACAAAGAAAAATTTGCAGCATAATTTTAAGAGTAATAATAGAAATATATCATATATCTTTGATTCACTTAAGATGTGTTTTGGAAAGAATATTTAAAGAAAGAAAAAATCACAACGGCTATTTTAAAATGAAACGACGAAAAAAAGTAACTTACAAAAGTCATTCTTCTCTTATTTTCACTTATTTTTTTAAAGCAGTTTTAATGTGAATGCACTTTATAGAAGGGTATTTCCCTAAGAAACATATGCAATTTAGCTCAATAAAGAATGTATTTCTTTTAAAAATAAATGAATCTGTAAATTTTGCTTTGTTGTGTTTTACAGATTTGAAGAATTTTCGCAGTATAGTTGAGCAAATAATAATTGAAAAACGTGTTTTAGAAAGTATAAAAAAAAACCACGGTGCACCTTTAACCCCTTAACGGTCCGATAATTTTCAAGAAAACGGTCATAAAAGTGCCTAATTTTTTTTATCCGAGAAAATGATATAAAAATATGTACATGAACAATATATATATTCATTTTTCATTTGTTTTTATTTTGAAATTTTAAACACTCCAGCCCTTCATTTTCACGTGAGTGAGAGGGAAGGGGTTTAAGTAAGTCTACGATGGTAAAAAGTTAACAAATATGTCACTTTTTTTCTACACTTGTTAGTAGTGTAAAAGTGGCAGTTCTACGCCAAGAGGCGGATTGCGGATCAGTCACGCCCCCCTGCTCCGCCTCCCCTCCGCCTCCACCGCCTCCCCTCCGCCTCCACCGCCTCCCCTCCCCTCCCCCTCTCCCCTCCCCTCCTCCGCCTCCTCCGCCTGCCGAGTGGGGTTGAGTAGTAGGGTTTCCTCGTAGAAGATTACGGGGGTTTTTGAGTTGAGTTGAGTTGTTTTTCTTACTTGTTACTCTGCGTCTAAAGTTTCATTTTTACGAATGGCAACACCGATTTAGTTTTGGTTTTGATTAAATTTATATTTTAGGGAATGGCAATGGTTCTAGCGTATGTTGTGGTTTCCATGACAACGTATTTTTACGAAGAGCCTCCTAGTGACAAAAATAGGAATAATTATTTTTGGACTTAGTCGTTTTCCGATGTTATTTTTAATTTTCAACTTGGGTTTTTCACGAGTGGTAACATTATTTTTTTTTTTTTAAATTTTAAGAGTTGAATCGCTAATGCTACCATCTAGTGAGAGAAATTATTTTTAGACATAGAATATTTTATTTAATTATATTTTCTCTCAGATATTCGGATTCATATACCCCAGACCTTAATGTTGTAAAACTCATTCAATCAAATCATGATTACTATGTTTTTTTTTTCCTTGCGTTTGTATCAGACTTTAACCGTTGTGTTCTAGTGAGAATTAATTGTTTCCATCAGAATAAAATTTCTCAATTTTTAATCAACTCATAGCACTATTTTAATCTTAATAATGTATAAGTAGTAACTAGCTCTTAATTTTGAACATATTTCATTTTTACACTTGTAATTTTCCCCCCAAAATATTAAACCTAGGATTAATTGTGATCCAATCAAATAGCTTCTTGAGAAAATTTATATTTAATGTGAACCAAACAAATAAATCCTCGAAATTTACAAAATTTAAGTCAAAGTTAATTATAGAAATGTTTAAGACTTAGAAAAATTTTTAAAATCTTTTTTCCTAAAGTATGAAAGACAGAATTAAATGTGAACTTATCAAACAGTTTCTTGAAAAAGTGTGGACTTAATATGCACAAATCAAATCAATCCACACAATTTACTAAATTTTAGTCAATTAAAAGTTTTGTTGAAATATTTGGAACTTAGAAAATGACCATCAATAGGTTTATACACACTAATTTAACAATACTTTTACAAAAAGTGGCGATTTCATCTATACTTAAACAGGTTTACATCCATTTTACTGTTTTCTATCAATACAAATCAACGAATTTATATCAACTAAGACTATATTTACATTAGATAATCATCCTTTAATCAATATTATACCACTAGATTTTTTCTCAAAGTTTAAGAGTTTGCATGAAATAGTGGAAGTTAGAGTATGTTCAGCAACTTTATTTCACATAGAATGATAAGCGAATTTTTCGTGCATTTCAATATTTATTTATTTTGTTTTTAATTATTTTTTTTTTTACACATTTTAACGTTTCAAACGAATACAATCTCAGAAATTATTGTGGGCATATACATCATGATTAAAGAAACTTTAAAAATAGTCAAGAGCATATTGCTAAATTTGTAACTGCGAAGCAATTCAACAACCTGATTGACGTATAATACATTCTACGAACATTTCAACTATTCAAAACTTTGTCTTTAACATTTAACGAATTTTACATTTATTCAAAGAGTTATTTATTTTCAAAACTCAGTCTTTAACACAGTTTTTATAATTTACACAGAATAATACAACCGAGAAAAAACATTTAAGAAACTATTTGCAGCGCGACTTTTATATATTGGAAATGTTTATTACTAAAGTACGAAGAAACTTTACGTTTTAAATTTCATGTTTTGAAAAAGTCTATTACTACTTACCTACATACAAACATGGAATCTCTACTTTAAGACTAAGCTCGTATGGATATAGACCCTAACTTAAATACAGAAATGTCTAAATCGTACCAAACGTAAGGTACAGAATATGAAAAAGTTAGAAATGTTAAGATCGAAGACTTACATTACTAACTGAAATAAAGAAACTCAACTTTCAACTAGCTCTGCAAAACTAAGATTCTTCTAATAAAAATTGAAAAGTACTATCTATACAAGACGGTGAAACTTGGATTCGCCTAGTAAAACTTGTCATAAAAAGTATAAAAATACTTAAATTTACTAAAGCAAAAGTTTTCTATAGCAAAATGTTTAAAATTAACACGAAAAATGTAGAAGTACTTAGCACAAACCGCTAAAACTGAGAAACTTCATAAATGTAGAAGATATAAGAAAAAACGTAGAGAAAATGAAGACAAAAGAAAAATTCACCAATACATATCAAAAATAAAGCTAACTGAGATATACAAACGTATGTGAAAGTAAGATCGGAGAAGGTCTAATCGCGATAAAACTTGCTGCAGAAGTGATTAAACTCTGAAGGATATTTCATTTCGAAAAAAAAAAAATTAGAAGAAACTTTGAAAATATTTTGAAAATAAAAGCAGAGAGCTCGAGAGAAAAAAATAGCCTCCGTCTTCATTCAAGTCTCAGAAAGAAGCGACTCAAATCATAATTAAAGTCTGAATTCGTCGCAAACTGTCACGTTTAATCCATGCTCATTCAAACTAACGGGAGAAAACATCTTGGAACTAATAAATTAAATTAACGCAAGAACGGAGTTATGAAACGAAGTCCCAATAAAACGGAGAAAAAATGCACTGCATTCAATGAAGTAGCAAGTTGAAATAACTCGATCGTGGGGAAACGTCTTATCGCTGCCCCGAACCGTAGAAGGGGTGCTGTGACCTCGATATGAAGTCAGAGCTTCTCCAAGGTTAACATTATCTATGATTCAGGGTAATATCAGTTACTCACTGAGATTAAAGAGTGAAACATTTAACGAACGTTTCATCTATTCAAGAAGTTATTTATTTTCAAAAACTCAATCTTTAACATTTTTTTTTTTTTTACAATTCACACAGAACTTATGATTTACAAAGATTTTATGATATACAACCGAGAAAAATATTTAACAAATCTATTTCCAACACGAGTTTCTTACATTGTAAAGGTTTATTACCAAAGTTCAAAGAAAACTTAAATGCTATTTACGCTGCAAATTTCATGCTTTGAAAAAGTCTATTACTAATATACAAACTTGGAATCTTTACGTTATTCACACCTTTAATATTATAATCAAGCATATAACACATTAAGCGGACATTTCATCTATTCAAAGACTTTCAAAACTTACTCTTAAACATTTAACGAACGTTTCATCTATTCAATGAGTTATTTATTTTCAAAACTCAGTGTTTAACACAATTTTTAAGATTTTCACAGAGTAATACAACCGATAAAAATATTTAACAAAACTATTTCCAATACAAGTTTCACACATTGAAAAGGTTTATTAGCAAAGTTCAAAGAAAACTTTCAAGCTATTTTCACTGCAAATTTCATGTTTTGAAAAAGTCTATTACTAACATACAAACTTGAAATCTTTACTTTATTCACACCTTTAATATTATAATCAAGCACATAACACATTAAACGAACATTTCATCTATTCAAAGACTTTCAAAACTTACTCTTTAACATTTAACGAACATCTCATTTATTCAAGAAGTTATTTATTTTCAAAACTCAATCTTTAACACAATTTTTATAATTTACATAGGGTTTATGATATACAACCGAGAAAAATATTTATCAAAAATATTTGCAACGCGTCTTTCCCACATTGAAAAGGTTTATTACTAAAGTACAAAGAAAACTTTCAAGCTATTTACAATACAAATTCCGTGTTTTGAAAAAGTCTATTACTTACATACAAAATTGAAATCTTTACTTTGAAACTAAGATTGCAAACAACTTTATACAGAGTTCAAGTTAAATATAGAATTGGTTAAAATCGTAGCAACATAAAGTACAGAATATAAAAAAAAAGTTAGAAATGTTATACTCAAAGACTTGCATTACTAACTGAAATAAAGAAAGATATAGCTTCCAACTACTACTACCAATGCAAAACTTATATTAACCTGCTAAAAACTCCATAAGAAAAGTCAAAGTACTGCGCGCAAAACATCAAAACTTAGAGTTATCTAGTAAAACTTAGAACGAATAATGTAAAACTACGAAAATTTTCAAAAATAAAAGTGTTATGCACTTGCAAAATGTAAAAAGTACTGTGTACTAATGTTAAAACTTTAACTAAAACATGAAACGATGATGTAAAAATATTAAGTATAATATCTTAAAGCAACACTAAAATGTAAAAGTACAACGTACAAAACATCAAAACTTAGATTCATCTAGTAAAACTTAGTATAAAAATGTAAAAGTACTAAGGATAGAACCTCAAATATACACTAATTTGATAAAAGCAAAATGAAAATGTTAAAGTGCAAAAGACAAAACATCAAACATAGATTAAGATATTAAAACAATGTATCATAAAAATTTTGAAAAAAGAAAAAGAAAAAATACTACATACAAACGGTCAAAACTTAGAACTAAAATTTTTGATAAACCATATAATTTCTAATTCGTCTAGAAAAACTTAGAGCGGAAATGTAAAATTACTGAAGTTTACAAAACAAAAGTGTTAAGCATTCGCAAGTTATTAAAACTTCAAAACGTAAAAAATGATTTTTCTACAAAAACTTAGAATGAAGTCGTAAAATTACTAAGTATAAACTGTTAAAACATCATAAAAATGTCAAAATGACAAGTATAAAGCAACAAAACATAGATTTGACTCCTGAAATATTAATCAAAAATGTAAAAATTCTAACAACAAAATCCTAAAACTCTGAAAAATTAAAAACGCGCAGTACAAAACAACAAAACATGTAAAAATGCTAAGTATAAAGCTGCAAAACTCAAATTCACCCAGAAAAACTCAAAACAAAGATGTAAAAGTAAGGAACTTTTCAAAAGAAAAGTGTTATACACTTGCAAAATGTTAAAACTTAATGCAAAAATGTAAAAATTCTAAGTATATAACGTATTCATCAAGTGAAACTTTGTACGAAAATGTAAAAGTTTAAGTACGAAACTTAAAAAATTTGGATGGATCTACAAAAATTCAAACTAAAATCGTAAAAAGTATGAGTACAAAATGTTCAAACATTCTATAAATGCAAAAAATTTAAGAGTACAAAATACAAAACGTAAAAAAAAAAAAAAAAAGTTAGAGTTATCTTCTAAAACTTAGACTGAAGTCGAGTGAAATTACTAAGTACGAAATGTTAAAACATCATAAAAATGTCTAAATAACAAGTATAAAGTATCAAAACATAGATTTGTACATTGAAATGCACTTGCGAAATGTAAAAAGTACTGTGTACGAATGTTAAAACTTTAACTAAAACATGGAATGAAGATGTAAAAATATTAAGTATAATATATTAAAGCAACACTAAAATGCAAAAGTACTACATACAAAACATCAAAACTTAGATTCATCTAGTAAAACTTAGTATAGAAAATGTAAAAGTACTAAGCACAGAACGTCAAATATACATTTATTTAGTAAAAACATAACGAAAATGTTAAAGTACTATGGAGATATAAAAATACTAAGTATAATATACTGAAGCAACACAAATTGTAAAAGTACAAATTACTAAACATAAAAAATTTGGAGTTATCAAATAAAACTTGAAAACATAGATTCACCATCAAAACGCAGATGTGTTTAGAGCATTCTTAATCAGAAAAATGTAAAAGTTCGAAGAACAAAATGCTAATACTGTGAAATATTAAAAAATACACAATACAAAGCAATAATGCATGACAGAGTGCTAACTTCAAACTTAAATGAAAAATTGACTTAAATGACAAAACTTAAATGCATTCAGAGAAACTTAGAACGAAAAAATAATAGTACGGAAATTTGCAAAGTAAAAGTGTTATGCACTTTTCAAAATGTTAAAACTTAACTTTATCTACTAAAATCTGCAATGATGATGTAAAAATACTAAGTATAATATATTAAAGCAACACAAAAATATCAAAATATTAAATACAAAACGTAAAAAAAAAAAAAAATTTAGATCTGTCGACTAAAACTTAGACTGAACACATAAAATTATTGAGCACGAAATGTTAAAGCATCATAAAAATGAACAAATAACAAGTATAAAGTATCAAAACCATAGATTCATCAACTGAAATCTTGATAAAAAATGTTAAAGTTCTGCGAACAAAAATGCTAAAACTGCGAAAAACTAAATATATGTAGTACAACACAACAAAGCATGTGAAAGAAAAAAGTTCAAAATTAAAACTGCTTTTCTTAAAGTTGTTTTAATTTTGAACTTTTTTCTTTCATATGCTTTGTTGTGATGCACTACATATATTTAGTTTTTCGCAGTTTTAGCATTTTTGTTCGCAGAACTTTAACATTTTTTATCAAGATTTCAGTTGATGAATCGATGGTTTTGATACTTTATACTTGTTATTTGTTCATTTTTATGATGCTTTAACATTTCGTGCTCAATAATTTAATGTGTTCAGTCTAAGTTTTAGTCGACAGATCTAAATTTTTTTTTTTTTTTTTTACGTTTTGTATTTAATATTTTGATATTTTTGTGTTGCTTTAATATATTATACTTAGTATTTTTACATCATCATTGCAGATTTTAGTAGATAAAGTTAAGTTTTAACATTTTGAAAAGTGCATAACACTTTTACTTTGCAAATTTCCGTACTATTATTTTTTCGTTCTAAGTTTCTCTGAATGCATTTAAGTTTTGTCATTTAAGTCAATTTGTCATTTAAGTTTGAAGTTAGCACTCTGTCATGCATTATTGCTTTGTATTGTGTATTTTTTAATATTTCACAGTATTAGCATTTTGTTCTTCGAACTTTTACATTTTTCTGATTAAGAATGCTCTAAACACATTTGCGTTTTGATGGTGAATCTATGTTTTCAAGTTTTATTTGATAACTCCAAATTTTTTATGTTTAGTAATTTGTACTTTTACAATTTGTGTTGCTTCAGTATATTATACTTAGTATTTTTATATCTCCATAGTACTTTAACATTTTCGTTATGTTTTTACTAAATAAATGTATATTTGACGTTCTGTGCTTAGTACTTTTACATTTTCTATACTAAGTTTTACTAGATGAATCTAAGTTTTGATGTTTTGTATGTAGTACTTTTGCATTTTAGTGTTGCTTTAATATATTATACTTAATATTTTTACATCTTCATTCCATGTTTTAGTTAAAGTTTTAACATTCGTACACAGCACTTTTTACATTTCGCAAGTGCATTTCAATGTACAAATCTATGTTTTGATACTTTATACTTGTTATTTAGACATTTTTATGATGTTTTAACATTTCGTACTTAGTAATTTCACTCGACTTCAGTCTAAGTTTTAGAAGATAACTCTAACTTTTTTTTTTTTTTTTTTACGTTTTGTATTTTGTACTCTTAAATTTTTTGCATTTATAGAATGTTTGAACATTTTGTACTCATACTTTTTACGATTTTAGTTTGAATTTTTGTAGATCCATCCAAATTTTTTAAGTTTCGTACTTAAACTTTTACATTTTCGTACAAAGTTTGACTTGATGAATACGTTATTTACTTAGAATTTTTACATTTTTGCATTAAGTTTTAACATTTTGCAAGTGTATAACACTTTTCTTTTGAAAAATTCCTTACTTTTACATCTTTGTTTTGAGTTTTTCTGGGTGAATTTGAGTTTTGCAGCTTTATACTTAGCATTTTTACATGTTTTGTTGTTTTGTACTGCGTGTTTTTAATTTTTCAGAGTTTTAGGATTTTGTTGTTAGAATTTTTACATTTTTGATTAATATTTCAGGAGTCAAATCTATGTTTTGTTGCTTTATACTTGTCATTTTGACATTTTTATGATGTTTTAACAGTTTATACTTAGTAATTTTACGACTTCATTCTAAGTTTTTGTAGAAAAGGCATTTTTTACGTTTTGAAGTTTTAATAACTTGCGAATGCTTAACACTTTTGTTTTGTAAACTTCAGTAATTTTACATTTCCGCTCTAAGTTTTTCTAGACGAATTAGAAATTATATGCTTTATCAAAAATTTTAGTTCTAAGTTTTGACCGTTTGTATGTAGTATTTTTTCTTTTTCTTTTTTCAAAATTTTTATGATACATTGTTTTAATATCTTAATCTATGTTTGATGTTTTGTCTTTTGCACTTTAACATTTTCATTTTGCTTTTATCAAATTAGTGTATATTTGAGGTTCTATCCTTAGTACTTTTACATTTTTATACTAAGTTTTACTAGATGAATCTAAGTTTTGATGTTTTTTACGTTGTACTTTTACATTTTAGTGTTGCTTTAAGATATTATACTTAATATTTTTACATCATCGTTTCATGTTTTAGTTAAAGTTTTAACATTAGTACACAGTACTTTTTACATTTTGCAAGTGCATATAACTTTTATTTTTGAAAATTTTCGTAGTTTTACATTATTCGTTCTAAGTTTTACTAGATAACTCTAAGTTTTGATGTTTTGCGCGCAGTACTTTGACTTTTCTTATGGAGTTTTTAGCAGGTTAATATAAGTTTTGCATTGGTAGTAGTAGTTGGAAGCTATCTTTCTTTATTTCAGTTAGTAATGCAAGTCTTTGAGTATAACATTTCTAACTTTTTTTTTATATTCTGTACTTTATGTTGCTACGATTTTAACCAATTCTATATTTAACTTGAACTCTGTATAAAGTTGTTTGCAATCTTAGTTTCAAAGTAAAGATTTCAATTTTGTATGTAAGTAATAGACTTTTTCAAAACACGGAATTTGTATTGTAAATAGCTTGAAAGTTTTCTTTGTACTTTAGTAATAAACCTTTTCAATGTGGGAAAGACGCGTTGCAAATATTTTTGATAAATATTTTTCTCGGTTGTATATCATAAACCCTATGTAAATTATAAAAATTGTGTTAAAGATTGAGTTTTGAAAATAAATAACTTCTTGAATAAATGAGATGTTCGTTAAATGTTAAAGAGTAAGTTTTGAAAGTCTTTGAATAGATGAAATGTTCGTTTAATGTGTTATGTGCTTGATTATAATATTAAAGGTGTGAATAAAGTAAAGATTTCAAGTTTGTATGTTAGTAATAGACTTTTTCAAAACATGAAATTTGCAGTGAAAATAGCTTGAAAGTTTTCTTTGAACTTTGCTAATAAACCTTTTCAATGTATGAAACTTGTATTGGAAATAGTTTTGTTAAATATTTTTATCGGTTGTATTACTCTGTGAAAATCTTAAAAATTGTGTTAAACACTGAGTTTTGAAAATAAATAACTCATTGAATAGATGAAACGTTCGTTAAATGTTTAAGAGTAAGTTTTGAAAGTCTTTGAATAGATGAAATGTCCGCTTAATGAGTTATATGCTTGATTATAATATTAAAGGTGTGAATAACGTAAAGATTCCAAGTTTGTATATTAGTAATAGACTTTTTCAAAGCATGAAATTTGCAGCGTAAATAGCATTTAAGTTTTCTTTGAACTTTGGTAATAAACCTTTACAATGTATGAAACTCGTGTTGGAAATAGATTTGTTAAATATTTTTCTCGGTTGTATATCATAAAATCTTTGTAAATCATAAGTTCTGTGTGAATTGTAAAAAAAAAAAAAAATGTTAAAGATTGAGTTTTTGAAAATAAATAACTTCTTGAATAGATGAAACGTTCGTTAAATGTTTCACTCTTTAATCTCAGTGAGTAACTGATATTACCCTGAATCATAGATAATGTTAACCTTGGAGAAGCTCTGACTTCATATCGAGGTCACAGCACCCCTTCTACGGTTCGGGGCAGCGATAAGACGTTTCCCCACGATCGAGTTATTTCAACTTGCTACTTCATTGAATGCAGTGCATTTTTTCTCCGTTTTATTGGGACTTCGTTTCATAACTCCGTTCTTGCGTTAATTTAATTTATTAGTTCCAAGATGTTTTCTCCCGTTAGTTTGAATGAGCATGGATTAAACGTGACAGTTTGCGACGAATTCAGACTTTAATTATGATTTGAGTCGCTTCTTTCTGAGACTTGAATGAAGACGGAGGCTATTTTTTTCTCTCGAGCTCTCTGCTTTTATTTTCAAAATATTTTCAAAGTTTCTTCTAATTTTTTTTTTTTCGAAATGAAATATCCTTCAGAGTTTAATCACTTCTGCAGCAAGTTTTATCGCGATTAGACCTTCTCCGATCTTACTTTCACATACGTTTGTATATCTCAGTTAGCTTTATTTTTGATATGTATTGGTGAATTTTTCTTTTGTCTTCATTTTCTCTACGTTTTTTCTTATATCTTCTACATTTATGAAGTTTCTCAGTTTTAGCGGTTTGTGCTAAGTACTTCTACATTTTTCGTGTTAATTTTAAACATTTTGCTATAGAAAACTTTTGCTTTAGTAAATTTAAGTATTTTTATACTTTTTATGACAAGTTTTACTAGGCGAATCCAAGTTTCACCGTCTTGTATAGATAGTACTTTTCAATTTTTATTAGAAGAATCTTAGTTTTGCAGAGCTAGTTGAAAGTTGAGTTTCTTTATTTCAGTTAGTAATGTAAGTCTTCGATCTTAACATTTCTAACTTTTTCATATTCTGTACCTTACGTTTGGTACGATTTAGACATTTCTGTATTTAAGTTAGGGTCTATATCCATACGAGCTTAGTCTTAAAGTAGAGATTCCATGTTTGTATGTAGGTAAGTAGTAATAGACTTTTTCAAAACATGAAATTTAAAACGTAAAGTTTCTTCGTACTTTAGTAATAAACATTTCCAATATATAAAAGTCGCGCTGCAAATAGTTTCTTAAATGTTTTTTCTCGGTTGTATTATTCTGTGTAAATTATAAAAACTGTGTTAAAGACTGAGTTTTGAAAATAAATAACTCTTTGAATAAATGTAAAATTCGTTAAATGTTAAAGACAAAGTTTTGAATAGTTGAAACGTTCGTAGAATGTATTATACGTCAATCAGGTTGTTGAATTGCTTCGCAGTTACAAATTTAGCAATATGCTCTTGACTATTTTTAAAGTTTCTTTAATCATGATGTATATGCCCACAATAATTTCTGAGATTGTATTCGTTTGAAACGTTAAAATGTGTAAAAAAAAAAATAATTAAAAACAAAATAAATAAATATTGAAATGCACGAAAAATTCGCTTATCATTCTATGTGAAATAAAGTTGCTGAACATACTCTAACTTCCACTATTTCATGCAAACTCTTAAACTTTGAGAAAAAATCTAGTGGTATAATATTGATTAAAGGATGATTATCTAATGTAAATATAGTCTTAGTTGATATAAATTCGTTGATTTGTATTGATAGAAAACAGTAAAATGGATGTAAACCTGTTTAAGTATAGATGAAATCGCCACTTTTTGTAAAAGTATTGTTAAATTAGTGTGTATAAACCTATTGATGGTCATTTTCTAAGTTCCAAATATTTCAACAAAACTTTTAATTGACTAAAATTTAGTAAATTGTGTGGATTGATTTGATTTGTGCATATTAAGTCCACACTTTTTCAAGAAACTGTTTGATAAGTTCACATTTAATTCTGTCTTTCATACTTTAGGAAAAAAGATTTAAAAAATTTTTCTAAGTCTTAAACATTTCTATAATTAACTTTGACTTAAATTTTGTAAATTTCGAGGATTTATTTGTTTGGTTCACATTAAATATAAATTTTCTCAAGAAGCTATTTGATTGGATCACAATTAATCCTAGGTTTAATATTTTGGGGGGAAAATTACAAGTGTAAAAATGAAATATGTTCAAAATTAAGAGCTAGTTACTACTTATACATTATTAAGATTAAAATAGAGTGCTATGAGTTGATTAAAAATTGAGAAATTTTATTCTGATGGAAACAATTAATTCTCACTAGAACACAACGGTTAAAGTCTGATACAAACGCAAGGAAAAAAAAAACATAGTAATCATGATTTGATTGAATGAGTTTTACAACATTAAGGTCTGGGGTATATGAATCCGAATATCTGAGAGAAAATATAATTAAATAAAATATTCTATGTCTAAAAATAATTTCTCTCACTAGATGGTAGCATTAGCGATTCAACTCTTAAAATTTAAAAAAAAAAAAATAATGTTACCACTCGTGAAAAACCCAAGTTGAAAATTAAAAATAACATCGGAAAACGACTAAGTCCAAAAATAATTATTCCTATTTTTGTCACTAGGAGGCTCTTCGTAAAAATACGTTGTCATGGAAACCACAACATACGCTAGAACCATTGCCATTCCCTAAAATATAAATTTAATCAAAACCAAAACTAAATCGGTGTTGCCATTCGTAAAAATGAAACTTTAGACGCAGAGTAACAAGTAAGAAAAACAACGCAACTCAACTCAAAAACCCCCGTAATCTTCTACGAGGAAACCCTACTACTCAACCCCACTCGGCAGGCGGAGGAGGCGGAGGAGGGGAGGGGAGAGGGGGAGGGGAGGGGAGAGGGGGAGGGGAGGGGAGGCGGTGGAGGCGGAGCAGGGGGGCGTGGCTGATCCGCAATCCGGCTCTTGGCGTAGAACTGCCACTTTTACACTACTCTTGTTCACTAATTTTTATTTATTTATTTATTTTTTTAGCAAAAAGCTTTTTTACAGAATATTTTTTATGAACAAATATACAACTCCATTTGATACGAATTAGTTTCCGTCGAAACGAAATAAATTTGTTAATTTTGCTTTGATGTATTTTCCAACTCGGAGCATTTTTTACGGTACGTTTTTAGAAGAAAATTTCAATTATGTAATTGATGTATTAGGGTCAGTTGGGGTAATTGCAAACATGGGGTAATTGTAAACAAGCTTCATAACTACACTTGTGGCGGTTTTGAAAACTTGTGAGTGATAAACTGGCAGCATAGGGAAGACATTGAAACAGTTTCGTAAGTTTCGAAACAACTGTGTCTCTATTGTTTGAAATGGCACAGTGAAAAAGTTGTTTTACAAAATTTAGTGGTCTGACATTTTCCTCTCCAGCTCATCTACAAAAGCAATGTAAGCTGTTTCAACCATTTTTATTTGTCATATGGAATGCTGCTAAAAACATTCAGCTATGAATTTAATCCTCCCTGTCATTTTTCATGTGCAAGTTAGGTGTTTACAATTATCCCATATATTTTGTACTTTGGGGTAGTTGTAAACACTTAAATTTATCCTATTTCCTATATTTTGGGGGGACAATAAGTATTATATTTTGATGTAAATTACACTTTTGTGTCTATTTTACATAACTGTTGATGTTGCTGCTAATGCCGCTTGGAAATTCAATCCCGCCTTGCAGGGCGACCATGAATTAAGGAAGCTCCTACTGATTATTAATGAGCTCCGCTAGAATGAAGTACACTTGGCTCAGAGAGGCTAAATGATTTTGAACCAGCTCCCAGATGAGAGATCGTCACCTAAGTGGAAATAATTTCTAACTTGGTGGACATTTGAAGCGACGATGCATTTTACGTGCACAGCTCCCTTTAGCGCACTCGGTCTCAGAGTAATCAGTCGCGGGAGGTGGTCACCCTCCCAAGCGCTGACCACTGCCAGTTGTGCTTCACTTTCGGTGCTCTGTCGGATTCAAGCTTAACTGACTGATCCACTGCGGGACAAATTTTACACAAATTTGTCGCATTATTTGGTTTTTTTCAAGATATTTCTCGTTAAATGATAGCCGACTCATACCATAATTCAGCGTACCACATGCGGCCTGTTGGCCGCAGATTGAGAGCCATTGCTCCTGAACTTCTTAAGAATTCAAGCAGACTGTGTATGAAAGAATTTTCCATTTGCATCAACCTTATTCGAAAATAAATTACTGTTTACAATTACACCATATATCTGGGGTAATTGTAAACACACTGGGGTAATTATAAACACGAGCTCATTCGCCAGCAAATAGTAATAAAGTCAAAATTTTTGTACACAATTACTCACAAGAAGTATAGTAGTGGCTACAATGCTCACAATTTTATCTCTGAATTCATTCAAGAGGTAGGGAAGGATCAAAAGTTAAAACATTGAAAAAGCGTTTACAACTACCCCTACGGTTACATGCCACTTGCGGACAGGTCAGATGCGGACAGCAGAATCGAACAATGAACAGTGGGATTAAGGGAGATAAGCAGTCACTTCTATTTCACATGGTTACAACATTTTAATGGGTGACTAGAAGGGAGAGGTAATTGCTTCATTTGCGGTTGAAAATGGAGTTTACACGTTTTATTGGTCAGCATTTGTCTATTCACGCACTTGTTATTTTATGGTAATAAGTACTACATGTGTACCATCTCTCCATTTGATGCTTGATTGTGCAGCAGTAAACATATTGCTTTTCATTTTTGCTGATTTAAAGCATTATTGCTATGGAGTGTTTGTCTCAGTTGATTTAATATCAACTGTGAAAAATAAACATTCTTTACTTACAAACGGATGCCAGATTAGAATGCATCGGAAGACCGAAAAATACATTTCATGGGCTTGCTCAAAAGATAAAAAGGACAAATGTAAGCTAAATATGAAGACGAATTTTGAATATAGTGCTCTAACGCGTTATATTTTATACGCTCATTCTTCTGCATCAAATGAAGCAAGAATCCAAGACAAGAAAACGATGGCAATACGCAAAATAAAAAAAGAGTTTGGGAAGAAATATAGTCACCTGTCCCTCGAATTTTTCACGAAAAAATTTCGGAAATTAATAATAAAATGACTTGGTAGCTGAAACGTCGAAAGCGTAAAATCAGTTTTATGTAGAGAAAGGAGAACAGCGTAAGAGGGAATATGCAGCGGGAAAATGAAGACAAAACCTAAGTGACGCGATAAATTTCTCTTTTTGGTCACCCATATCTGTCTGTCCGCACAAGTGGAATGCAACCCTCGACTCTTGCGAATATTGTCCCATTGTTGATAACCCACCCTCTCAGTTTTCCGCATCTGACCGTCCGCAACTGGCATGACACCACCCCAACTGACCCTATAATGTGTTTTAGAAAGGATCTGAAAAAACTATTTACTTCACAATTTTAGCATGAGATAAAAAGTTGACACACGTCATCCACTTTTTTTATTTGTGTAGGTACTTACTTATTTATCTTTTCTAGCGAAAAGTTCATTTCGAGAATGAATGTTTTTTAAATAAGTTTTTCTTAAATTTCCGCTCATTAACGATCGTGTCTCCGTTAAAAATGAATAAATTTGTAAATTTAAAACTATGCAACATACAGTAATTTTTTGATTAATTAAGTTATATTGTTATTGGTGCATTTAAAATGTGTCTTAGGAAAGGTGCACTAAGTAAATCGATCAATAAATGAGTGGACATCATATTTTTTCTCAACTTGTTAGTAATATTACTCTACTTGTTAGTAATTTTTATGATGCACAGAGCTATAAAAGTAAGGCAGCTTGTAACATTTTTATATCATGCTCAGCGACTAATGAAATACTGTAGTTGAACTTATTTATGCAGCAGCCGTTAATTTTGAAAATATGTTTCCCTCTCACTCTTATTAACTCAGCGCTCTGAAGAATCACAATTCAATCAAATTGTGCGACCTATTTCAAAGAAAAGTGTCGCTCTGTTATTAGTTATTTTCATCCTGAAAGTTACTTGACTTCATAAACGGTATAATTTTTAGGTTACTTTTGACATCACGAATACCATTTTGTAAAGTTTAAAAATCCCATTCATAAGCTAAACTGCTTGAGTGTTTTCAAAATTAATTATGAATGATAATTTTCTTATGTAGGACAAACTAAATAAGCTATAAAAATTTCTTTGAGCTATCATGAAAATTATGTTAAGAGAAATTAATGTCTGAGCATTTTTGGAAGTTTAACCATTTATTTGATTTTAACTGGGGTAAAGAGATGGCGAAACGTTTGTTAATTTCAATCTTGGTTTCCGGAAAACCACCATTATGGCTTTCATTAGGATTTTGTTTTCGTTTATTCCAAGTTTATAAATTCCTTTTTGCTGTTTATAATTTACTTCTTACATTTTTCCAGTTTACTAAGTTTGAATTCGACATTTGGTACATCTTTCCAGATTTGAAACATAAAAGGAGATTTTATCTTATTTATAGATCTCTTTGTAGAAAAAAAATTAAGTTAAGGCATTTATGTGAAATAAAAATCGCTTCTTCAGTGGAAAAAATAAAGCACTAGTTGGGAATAATTTCAAATTTTTGAATTTCTGCGAATTGGTAGATTGATGTGAAAGTATGTGTCCTGACATATGCAACTTCCCACTCTTTCCGGCCGTTCTTTCAGCCAAACTTTACCTAATTTTATTCACCAATTCTTGCCTTTGCTTAGTTCGAGAATTAAGTTCTGCGTGTATATTTCGATGTAAAATAAGAATTATATCACCCTCAATTTTTATCTGAGGATTTATTCTACCTTGCAATTATGTCTTTCAATGAATTTCGATTTCGTTTATTCTAAGTTTAGAGATTCCTTTTTATTGTTTATAAATTTGCTCTTCATTTTTCGAGTTTACTAAGTTTAAAACCGACCTTTGGTACTTCTTTCCAGATTTGAAATATAAAAGAAGTTTTTTTTATTTTTTTAATCTCATTTATAATTCTCTTCGTTAAAAAATGAATTTAATGCATTTAGTTACCATAAAAATTGCTTCTCTAGTGGGAAAAATAAGGCGCTAGGTAGAAACATTTTCGAATTACTGCGAATTGGTAGATTAATGTACAATACACATATGTTCTGACATATCGCTTACAGAAATGAACAGTGTCATATCTGAAAAAAAATCGTTTTTTTTTTCTTTTTTTTGGCTTTTTATATCAAAATTTTCAGATTTTGCGCTCTTTATATTGGGAATACTGCCGTAAGTAAATGGTCAAAAATTAAGGGTAGACGCCAACTGTATTTTTTGTGCAATACTATCATAACTACTTTTTATAGTTATTTCTAACTTTTTTGACATTATTAACATACATCATGTGAAAGAAAACTAGAACAATAACTATTTTCTGAACAAAATCGATTAAAATAATCATTGAAACCCAAATGAGGTAATTAACTAAAACCAATCGTAAAAAGTCAAAACTCCTCTCTTGAAAAATGTCCATTTTGCTGATATATGACACTGTTCATTAGGGTGGAACGAAAAAAATCAACTTTTGATTTTCAGTTCGTAATAGCACGGAAAAGTTGCCTTTTGGTATAGATAAGATAAATTTAAAATATGAAAAATATTGGAGTACGCCTTGAGGTGCCGCAAAGACGTTCAAGTTCCTTAAAATTGAAATTTTTTCTACATTTTGAAATTTTTGTACGAAAAAAAATATTATTTTATTTTTGATTTGTAATAGGGTGGAATAGTTGCCTTATGGTATAGATAAGAAAAATTTTAAATATGAAAAATGTTGGAGTACATTTTGAGGCGCCGCAAAGACGCTAAAAGTAGCAAAAGTTTTATGAAAACAGTTTTTATAGCTTTTCCAAAGATTTTTACAAGTTTCGATTAATTTTTAAAGCTTTATAATGTGAATATAATGATAAAAACACCTTTAGTATTGCATTGTCATGTTTGTAAAAAAAAAGAAAAATTAATTTTTAACTTTTGGTAAAATATTTTTTATGAATTTTTCGTACACTGAACGTTACAAAAAATTGTTTTAAATACGTATTTAAGCATTATAATTGGGAACAATTTATTATTTACAGATAATAATAATAATAAAATATTTTGTATTGGTTACTTCTGTTACTCTGTATTACAGATGCAAAATGTTTGCTTCTATTTCATTGCTCCATTAAACTCTTTTTGTTTAACTTGCATATTCACACGTGAGTCAGTTTTTGCTTTTATGTATCTGCTCTTGCGGTTGAACTGTATTTCTTTTGAGCAGATTCGGACACCAGCTTCACAGCTCTTCCCACTGCTTGTGTGTGACTCCTTTGGTTGCTTAGCTTTACCATCTTAATGACAAAAAGGATGTCGCAATATTAGCTAATTGCAAAGGAACAAACATGTTAATCATTGTAAATGTATTTATATTTTCTTTTCCACGAAAGAAGAAACACTATTATTATATGCAGTGTTTGTAACGGTTCCATCACTGAAGTTCAAAAACTATTTGTTGATTTCTCTATCGTCAAGAAATACCAGTATAATATCTGCTATGTCTTTTCCGGTGCAAGATTTTGGTGTTACGTGGCCTAAAAACTTGGAGTTTCGTTCCTCTATTAGTGAAATGTACTCTTCTGAAATAATTTTTTTGTACAACTTACTTCCTTTCTTTTCTTGAACGATGTTACGTCTTTTTTACCTTTAAGAAAAAAAACAATCCTCTACTTTAGGTTTTCTGATTATAGCTATGGTCATTAATGATATATCTTTGATATGTTGATTTTGCTCTTCTAATTTCCATCCTGTGTATTACATTCGTTTTGTCTTCTTCTGTAGTTACACCCATGTCCTGTAAAGCAGCACTAGCTATATAGCTGTATCTGAAAGTGTATTTCTCTAGTTACAATTTTGAAGGGTCTGGTACATTGTCTCCAGTAACCGTTTTTAATACACTAGCATTTTTTGATGCACAAGTATTACTCTTTATTCTTTTCTTGTTTGTTTGTTTCTTCCTTGAAGCGCTAGTTTTTGTTATATCAATATTACATTATAACCCTTTTGCCCTCAGAGCTTTGATCCTTTAGAAACTCTTATTTCATAACTAGTATTTTTTTTTCTCTTTTATACAAATACAAGTATTAAAGTTTACACACTAACATACAACAGTATCAAATAAACGCTCAACATCGTCTCTAAATTTTGTGACGTTGCAATCAAACTTATCGGACCAACTTTTACTATTAGACCGTAATAAATACTTCAAAGCATTCTAAGATTTATCCTTTGTATTTATTTATTTATTTATTTATTTATTTTTGCTAAAAACAATGGGAAAAAAGCTCTTGATCCTATTTGTTCAATTTTGGGAACTAAAGTCACATATTTCACATACCGTAGGATTTTTCTCTGAAAGAACTATGAAGTATGTCCAACCGGAGCGCTTCATAACAGATGCGTTTTGCAAGCAGTTTCACTTTGAGCAAATCACTAAATTTTCCCCAAAAAATAGGACATTCCAACATTTGTCTTGACTAATTTAGACCAAGCCTTATTTACTCAATAAAATAAACAAACTAACAAAAAATTGCGTTAATCTGTTATTGAATAGGCGGAGTGCAAATGCCAACTCAACTGAATTTGGCAAAGGTACAGAGCTTGCCACAACATGCAAGCAAATCTCCCCCCTCCCCTAGCCCACCCCCAACTCGAAGTCCGGCGATTACTAAGGCTCTTGAATACCATGCCAATGCAATACTAAAGGTGTTTTTATCATTTTATTCATATTATAAAGCTTTTATAAAACTTAATCGAAACTTGTAAAAATCTTTGAATAAGCTATAAAAACTGTGTTTTTATAAAACTTTAGCTTCTTTTAGCGTCTTCGCAGCGCCTCAAAATGTACTCCAACATTTTTCATATTTTTAATTTTGCTTATCTATACCATAAGGCAACTATTCCACGCTATTACAAATCAAAAATAAAAAAATAATTTTTTCATAAAAAAACTTCAAAATGTAGTAAACATTTCAATTTTAAGAAACTTTAACGTCTTTGCGGCACCTCAAGGGATACTCCAATATTTTTCATATTTTAAATTTACCTTATCTATACCAAAAGGCAACTTTTCCGTGCTATTACGAACTAACATCAAAAATTTATTTTTTTCGCTTCACCCTACTGTTCATTTCTATAAGCGATATGTAACCTCCCACTCTTTCCGGCCGTGCTTACAGTCAACCTTTACTTAATTTTATTCACCAAATCTTGCCTTTGCTTAGTTCGAGAATTTAGTCCTGCGTGTATTTTTCAATGTAAAATAAGAATTAAACCGCCCTCGATTTTATTTTAGGTTGTATTCAAATTTGCAATTAAATCGAAAATTTTTGAGTTATCCAGTTGTGGCATTGAGGGGACGATATGATTAGCCGATGCTATTATTTTTCTTAGAATTTAAGAACAGTAAAACCTGTAAAGTTGACCACCTTTGTAAGCTGACCACCTGTCTAAGTTGACCACTTTTGTCAGGAAAGGAATTAGACCTATATTATATAAAGTAAGAAAACCTTTGCAACTTGACCACCTAAGTTGACCACCTGTCTATATTGACCACTTACGCACCCCAAATTTAGGTGGGAGTATTATATGAAAAACCCTTTGTAAGTTGACCACCTAATTATCACTATATTTATTTGTTTATCTATTTTTGTAAAGATAAAAAAACTAAAATAACTTCTCGTGGATATAATTTATGATATAATGTTAGACCAGTATTCGTCTGGATGGATGAGACATCCATCCAAAGTTTGCTTAAACATTTTTGTAAGTTAACCATATGTGAAAACTACTATGAGCACTCTGTTTTTCTTTAAATAAGTTGCTTCCTTTTTGTTCTACTTGATGTAGCCACTTTGAAAAATTATGTATTTTTTGGAAATCTTTACTATCATTTAAGTAACTTACATAAATAATAAGATATTTATCTTTATTTTAACTAAATACTTTACTTTCTTGTATTGGATATATTGTAAGTCATTCAGGTTAAATTTCTTTAATGGTGTTTTAGGTAATTGTGAAAAATAGCTATAATTACTATTTTAAAGTAACGTTTATACGTAAAGCTATATTTTAATTAGTTACAAATGAATAAACGCATAGTGTGTAAGAAATGACAAAAACAAAAAATCTCCACTCTCTATAAGTTGACCACCTATCTAAATTGACCACTAAAGTGCTGCCCCGCAAGTGGTCAACTTACACAGGTTTCACTGTACATGCTGCCAACTTTATAATTTAAATGCTTCTTAGTTTACAAGATTGAACAAAACACCGACATTATCTCATTCATGAATAACTAGTACAATATAACAAGAGCTTATTTGAATAGTGGTCGACTTCACGTTTGTTCATTCTGAGATAACGCCTTAGTCTGACGAATGCATAGAATTATATTGTTGATGTGATTGAGAAGCTACCTCTGAAGACAGCAGTAAGAAGCTGGTGTTGTATCATTCTTAAGATAAGATAGAAATGAGTTAACTAAACATTAAAATGAGGCTTACACTTTTTTTCGGCATACATCATAAAAAAATGGGTTAGCAGTGATTTTTTTAAAGAGAAATAAAACTTTGAAGAAATAAGACCTGTGTTTTCATACTTTTACATTTATGTGTGCAATCAAAAGACCACAATCTCATTTCACTTGAAAAGCTTTTACTTACAAAAATAAATGTACAATGACCAAAATTTAACTGTACAATTTTGAAGTTAGTAATGTTCTTTTCTAATACGCAGGTCTCACGCAAAACGGAAGTGCGTTCATGTCTCTAAAAACATTAATCGAAACAAACAAAGAGTTAACAATAGCGCTAAGAAAATTACACACCGTTTTAAAGAAACTGGATAAATAAATCTAGAAGTAGTTTTAAATGATAAAAACTAATGCTTCAAGCAAAGCAAACGATAAGGTACACAAACAATGAAGAAACTTCAAATGCAATTTGTCCTCAAGTGTTGCTTGGAATGACATAAATAGGGAGAGGTTGACGGGTGAATTATATGAACATTAATTAACCGTCCGTTTTATTATTTTTTTAAAATTATATTTAACATTATTAGTGTGATAAATATAAGCTACATTTTCCACCCGAACTTCTCCTTCATACATAAAAATTTGTTATAGAGGATATATGTTTATCTTGTCTCAGACAGTAATTTTCGCAGCGATTATTTGGCGGAGTTATTCTCGTCAACGAAATGATAAATTCCATGTAAGGGTACTCTTTTCGTGTACCCTAGACGTTATGTAGTTGCTGTCGTCTGACAAAAGCAGACACAGGCATTTGACGAAGATAATACTGTCATTAAGGGACGACCCAAATGTTACCTATTAGATAACCCAAATGACAGCAAAAATTCAATTATTGACAAATAAAGCGGCTCAAACCTGGACCTTATTTTTGACATGACATGGTGTATTATAACTCCACTTCGTACTATAGCAGGCATGGATATAGGGTATAGATACTGTGGGGCTGTGAAAACAGCAGCCCCAAACACGTGCAAAGTTTTGTATCCGGTTTGAGCAGAGGGGTTAGATAAGAGGGTATTAGATTGCGTTCCTTTCCGGTCATCGCGGCTGTCCGCTTGACTTTCCCACGCCCAGGTCCGCTGCCCATTTTCTGACCCTCTGCATTCCAACACCGGATATAAAAAGCACGGCCCCGAACCCAAAAAGAGGAGACTCACTTGGGAACCAGCTTATGTCAGATCTGAAGAGGCAGACCTCCGCAGCGATTTTCATGAAGGGTATGTAAAATCCTCTGGGCTCCCTTATCCCATTTCTCCTTTTCCGCCAACTCTTACTTATGTTTACTTAAATCTCTAGAAATCATAAGCTTGAAATTTTAAATTGTTTAATTTATTTTTTTCCGTGGAGAGCGAAAGAACTTCTGATACTTTAAGAATTAATAAATGTTTCTTCTATAATATTGTGTTTGGGTTATTTTAAAAACTCCCATTATTTAATGCACACACAGCGCAAATGTACAAATACTGAAGGGCTACGGCCCAACAATACGAATATCAGGTATTGAAATCAAAAAGTGGAGCGACCTAGTGATAAAATTTAAGAAGTTGTAGTATACTTGTGTTAGGATTTAAAAAATGAGAGGACCCCATTCTTCGGCATTCCCCTTTGACTACACCACTGAAAAACAGTCATATCTGGAGTATTTCAAGCAGTTTAAAATTATAACGCTTGGTGTGATGTCGCTTAATTAGCCCCTGTGACAATTAGTAAGAATGTCTTCTATATCAAATGGAGTTTGTTGGTTCGAACCTCAAGGTATTTTTCCCAGAGTCTCGAAGCATATAACAGGGATTTTTTTCTCTAATAATATTTTAAATAATTGTTAAATAAAATAATTAATTACTATTTTAAAATAATGTTAATACATAAAGATAAACTTAAAAGCATCTCAATTAGTTGAAAAGGAACAAATGTATGGTGTACGAAATGTCAAAAGAAGAAAAGAAAAAGGAAAAAAAGAAAATAAGAAAAATAAATCCACCTCTAATTAAATTGACCACTAAAGTGCTCCCCCGCAAGTGGTCAACTTACAGGTTTCACTGTAGCAAGGATTTGTCTAGAAGAGGTTTCTGATAGGGAACTACAGCAACAACTTTTTTGAATTGCACCACTCCAACAATACACCGTTCCGTGCACATTTTACTCCAGACCTCTGGTTGTTGTGGAGTATTGATCCCCAGTTGCCGTCCACCAGCCTCTGGAACTTTCTGTGGAGGTGAACTGCCTTTCTCTATAGATTTTGTTAACTTTTAATTGAAAATTCGAAAGGCAGTTTCTGTTGGCTCCTTAGTAGTTATGTACATTTATAATTAAGTTAAGGGTAACGAGGGTAGTCTAGAGCTGCCAAAAACAGTGACCTATTTAAAATAAGGTGTCCTGAGGCCGTAGTTTTAGCAACTTCATCGTTAAACCGATAATATGCTCGGACTGAGAAAACATGAAGTATTTAATTAAAGTTTAATTATGAACTTTTTGTTTCGGTTGCAGTCATATACAGGGTGGTTCAAAAAGAATCATGGGGTTTCAAACGTTAAACATAATACAAAAATGAATTCTTTACATACTTAAATCGTTCTAAAGACGTTTGATGTGCCCTTCTCCTGAATCCTAATGCCTGAACAATGTCACACCTGTATTTAAACCATTGCCAATAACGTTTTAGCGTGTCCGCAGCGACAGAAGCAATTGCCTCAGTGTGCAACATCAGTAGTAGAAAAATGGGGCTAGCACGCCTTGCAACACGAGTTAAAATTAAATTGCAGGTTAATTTGCTGGTACAAAAAAGTATCTCCTAATGGCATCTTGCGGAAAGAAATATCTTTCAAAACCAAGAATAAAGAAGTATTACTATCTACTGACCTCCCAGAACTGTATCACGGAATTGTAGATAAATTATTAGCTGAGGCAGATGATTTTGAAAACAGATTCTGGGTGGACCCTGGAAAGTGTGAATGCATTAGAAGTGCGATTAAATAAATACAGTCCATTGCGTGGTTCCACTTATATCAAGCTACCACCTTCTATTAAAAGTAAGACTGCTATAATCAACGTTAAAAATACTGATGAAGTTGTTTCATGTGGGCTGTTTTATCAGCTCTATATCCAGTACAGGATTATCATGCCCACGCTTACAGAACACACCATTATGAGCCCAACATTAGCACTTTGAATTTCACAGGAATTGACTTCCCTGTCAAACTCAAAGACATCTCCAAGTTCCAAAAGCTAAATGGATTATCTATCAATGTATATGGCATAACAGATAAACAGGAAGTATTTCCACTTCTCATCACGGAAGAAGAAAAGGAGAAGCATGATCTAATTTATTTGACAAATTCTTCAACCACTCATTATGCGTGGATAAAAATTTTGACGCGATTAGTAACAAGTCAATATACCCATCACAAGACAAAGCATTTGATATGTTGACGATTCTTGCAGTTTTTTACCACCGAACCTATATTGCAGCAATATAAACTGAGCTGTAGTCAGCATGAAGCGGTCCGAATTGAAATGCCTAAGGACAAATGGTTAAAATTCAAGAAAATTAAGCATACACAAAGTGTGCCATTCGTAATATACGCAGATTTTGAATGTATCATACGACCTGTTAACACCTGTCCGCCAAATCCAGACAAATCTTATGCAGAGGTGTATCAAAAGCATGAAGCTGTGAGTTTTTGTTATTACATCTCATATATTGGTCGGTATTATAAACCTCCTTTCATTTACCGCGGTGAGGATGCGGCGAAGATATTTACATCATATAGACACAAATAAAATAATACAAATTATTTTATTGATAAAAATTATCCCTGCTGTCGTGGGATGTAGAAGGCATGCATGCTGCAAGTTTTGTGTCTGATAGTATGTCAGTATCAGAGTCACTGTCACTTTCCAGTTCCTTTGAAATACCAAAACTATCATCACTATCTGAGAACGAATCATTCACTAATTGGGTGTATTCCTCTTCTTTTTTAAATATAGTTTCCTCTTGGCCGTTTTAATAATAAAGCATTTCCAAATGATACAAGAAAATTTCCGCTGAGCGCTAGCCAAATCCGAATAGAAATAAAGACAAGGAAGCAAACCATTGAATATCTATATATCGACAAAAAAAGAAATAAAAGTATTTGAAATGATCCTAGCCATTTGCATGTGTTTATATCAACTGATCCAGTTAAAGCGCCAGCTTGTTTATTTTCATCACTCATTGCCACCGCTGCTCTGTCATAAATCCTTCCCTCCTTCCCGAACCAAGAAAAAAAGAATAAAAAAATACTATGGAAATGAAGGTGAACATTCTCCAGTCTCGACATATTACACCATAACAGTCATTTATTCATCAATCTAGTATCAAAGAAAAATACTAATATTTCATTCCATCTGAAATCCCGTATACGGTATACGGTACGTCCGTCCTCAAGACTCTATTAGAACAGCGAGACGTATTCGTCACACCCGGCTGTGAGGTAGCTCTCGCTGGCGGTTCGTATACGTCACACTTGTTCCAAAAAGGCGAGATTACCTGATTTTGTTCCTGTCGTTTTTCATAACTTGTCGGGATATGATAGTCATTTATTCATCAATTACTTAGGAGGGGATGATTTAAGCATGACCGTACTTCCTGAAAATACAGAAAAATACATATCCTTTTCGAAGCAAATAAGCCAAAGGCTAAGTGTGAGGTTCATAGATTCATTTAAATTTATTGCGAGTAGCTTAGACCAACTCACTAAGAATTTATCACCTGAAAAATTCACACATTTGAGAAAACATTTCCAGACTTCACAGATTTCACTTTTGCTTCGCAAAGGTGTATTTCCTTATGACTATATTAATCATCATGACAAGTTCATGGAAACCAAATTACCACCACAAAGCGCATTTTATAACCGACTGAATGAGATGGAGATATCAGACGCAGATTACAGACACGCTCAGGATGTTTGGAAAGCATCCCAATTGAAAACCTTAGGAGAATATGCAGATTTATATGTGAAAACAGATGTCTTGCAATTGGCCGATATTTTCGAAATTTTAGAGATGTCTGTATGAAGACCTACGGCCTGGACCCCCTATGGTATTATACCGCCCCAGGTCTTTCATGGGACGCTATGCTGAAGAAGACGAAGATTCCACTAGAGCATCTAACCGAATACGAGATGTTAATGTTCGTTGAAAATGGCATCCGCGGTGGGATTTCGCAATGTTCTCACCGGTATGGGAAGGCAAATAATCCCTACAGGCCTAACTACGACAAAACTCAGCCATCAAGTTATTTGCTTTATTTAGATGCGAATAATTTGTATGGATGGGCCATGTCGCAGTACTTGCCTTTAGGCGGATTCAAGTGGGTGGATCCCGCAACAGACGCCTTGCATACTCCGAGTGATAGTCCAGTTGGGTATATCCTGGAAGTTGATTTAGAATATAATTTTTATTTGCATGATGTCCATTCAGACCTACCAGTGGCTCCAATTACTTCCAAGTCTCCGGGTTGCAAAGAGAAGAGACTGCTGACAACGTTATCCCATAAAAACAGGTACGTGCTGCACTGCAGGAATTTACAGTTTTACCTGAAACATGGACTGAAACTTACAGCTGTCCATAGAATTCTTCATTTTGCGCAATCTCCATGGTTGAAAACCTACATTGATTTAAACACTAAATTTCGTGCCACTGCTACAAATGAGTTTGAAAAAAACTTTTTTAAATTAACGAATAATTCAATATTTGGTAAAACCATGGAGAATATCCGGAAGCGAGTTGATGTAAAGTTGTGCGGAGATGAAAAAAGGGCTGAGAAATGGATTTCACGATCAAACTTTCAGGATCGAACCATTTTCTGCGAAACTTTAGTAGCGTTTCATATGCGACGAACGGTACTGACCTTTAACAAGCCTATCGCGGTAGGGATGACAATTTTAGACATCTCTAAGATTTTGATGTACGATTTCTACTATTCCAAGATGCTTCCAAAATATGGAATCAATTTGAAACTGCTATACACCGACACTGATAGCTTCATCTATCACATAAAATGCAATGATGTCTACACAGATATGAAGAAAGAGATTGACCTGTACGACACGTCTGATTATCCTGAGGACAACAGATATGGGTTCCCATTGACCAATAAAAAAGTCATTGGGAAAATGAAAGATGAAACTAAACGGCAAATTATGAAAGAGTTCGTAGGTTTGCGGGCGAAAATGTATGCATTTAAAATCGATGGTAAAGAAACAAAAAAGCTTAAAGGGGTAAAAAAATCTGCCATTGAAACAAAAATCTCATTTGAGGATTATTTAAAGTGCTTATTTGATCGAAAGGAGATGATGACTAGCATGAATTTAATACGATCAAAGCAACATGACGTATTTAGCATTACTTTCAAAATAAGCTAGCTCTTTCACCTTTCGACCAAAAACGATACGTCTTGGAAGATGGAGTCGGTACTATTCCTTTTGGGCACTATTCATTGAATAATGAATAATATGTAAAGATATAGAATGTAAATATATCTTGTAAATAGATCATTAATCAATTTTTGTAAAATTTTATTAGTTCATTTACGGTGAAAACAAAAGATAGTATTGTTAGTGAGGATATGTAAATACAAATGTAAATAATAAAGTATGTTGTTTTAAGAAGAATATTAGTCTTTTTCATTTAGTATAAATGGTTGGAACACGTTTGAAATTCATCAGTTGTTATGGATATACTCAAGCTGAAAACTCCTTTTACTCTTATCGCAGCTGGTCCTTCCGGAAGTGTAAAGATTAGCTTTGTCAAGAATTTGATTGAGACCAAAATGATGCAGCCTTTTCCTAGAAAAATTGTATATTGTTATGGAGTATTTCAAAAATTATACGGTGAGATGGCAAACATTCAATTTCATGAAGACATTCCTTCAAATCTTAATCAATATTCAGATGCACTAATAGTGATAGATGATTTGATGAGTGAGCTGGGCAGTGATTCGAAACTAACGAAACGTTTTACAAAGTTTTCACACCATTGAGTATAATTTTTATAGTCCAAAATATTTTTCATAAAGGAAAAGAAATGAGGAAAATTTCATTAAATGCACACTATCTAGTACTTTTTAAAAATCGAAGGGATCAATCACAAATCATGCATTTAGGAAAACAGCTTTATCCTCGAAAAGTTCTTTCAAGAGTGTTACGAAGACACTCTTTCAAAACCATTTGGTTACCTATTCATTGATTTAAAGTGCGATACAAAGGAATCTTTGCGCTTGCGCACTGGAATGTTCCCTGGCGATATATATTTCGTATATCAGCCTCGCTAACTTCAGTCGCACAAGTATCATCAACATGTCAGCAGTGATTAATTTTGAAGGATTTCAACTCCCTTCTGGACTTTTCATCGTAAAAGAACTGTCCTTTCATGCCGTGAAAGACAGTCATCTTTCCTGCACATGGTATTTTCAACCTCCGCTACCTTTTGAAGATTTAACTCCTAGACTGAAAAACCAGTTTTCTTGGGTTACAAGAAATATCCATTTTATGGACTGGAGCGAGGGCCAATTACCATACTCTAAGTATAAAAGTATTTTGTTCCTTTTGTTTGAAGTGTTTCCCACTATTTACGTGAAAGGACTACAAAAACAAAAATTTTTGGAGTTTCTGACTGGGCGTAAATGTTTTAATTTAGAGGACTTAAGCTGTCCAAAAGTTCAAGATTCGATTCCTGTTCATAGTATGTGCTCAATTCACCCTCTTAACTTTACACACTGTGCATCAGTAAAAGCGAGAGCATATGCCGAGTTTTTAAATTGCTGTATTATTAGAAGCGAAGATGTTGAAGATCCTCAGTAGGAGAAGAAGGCCGTTTCACCAACAGCAGGCGCAATGCGCAATGCCCTCAGGCGTGGGCGTGGCCGATCCACCTCCCAATGCCCCCAGGCGTCCCCTCAGGCGTTAGTCGAGTGGAGTTGAGTTGTATGCCCTCAGGCATTTTTCGAGTGGAGTTGAGTTGTTTTCGCCCTCAGGCATTTTTCGAATGCCCTCGGGCATTTTTCGAGTGGAGTTGAGTTGTTTTTGCCCCCAGGTATTTTTCGAGTAGAGTTGAGTTGTATGCCCTCAGGCATATTTCGAGTTGAGTTGAGTTGTATGCCCTCAGGCATTTTTACAAGTAGAGTTGAGTTGTTTTTCAAAAGTTTATAGTTTTGGAATGGCAACACTGTTTAATTTAGGTTTTATTCCGCCTCCTAGAGACAAATAGTGGAACTACTATAGCACTGTTTCAATACTATGAAAACCGTTAAAAAGTTTATAGTTTTGGAATGGCAACACTTTTTAGTTTCAGTTTAAGACTTAATGTAAAACCGATTGTGACACCATCTACGAGAAGAATTACTATTGAACTTAGAATAATTTTCAATGTTTTAGAATTCGAGCATTAAATATTAACAAAAAATTAATTATAATGTATAATGAATTAGATTTAATATCGTTAATTATATCCTGATACAGCTTTATTTATGTTTTCGACTTAGAAAGATTTTCTTTTTCGATCTTTTTAATGTTTTCACTTAGCATTCACGCAGGAACTATTTCATATTAACAAAAAAATTAATTATAAAATGATAGCGCTAAAAATTTAATGCTTAAAAAGGGATTACTTTAAATGCAAAGGGAATTATTAAAGTATCACATTTAAATGATATTAAAAAATAATAATAATATTTTTAATACAAATTAGTGATGATAAAAGGTATATTCAACTTACCCTAGCAGGAGATTCAGTAGATTGATAATTGATTCTTGAAAAATCCATTGTTGAGCGTATAAGGAACTGAGAAACGCTTTTAAAAAAGAGCAGAGCAACAATTCATCTTTACTAAGCAAGTGTAGAAAGCGAATGGACTTTTCACTTTCCAGTCCTTGTAGCATTTTCTTTCAAGAAATATAGAAGCTAAAAGTTAATCAATTAGAATGCGTGTATACATCACAGTTGAAGAGAATGTATACATTCAGGGTACATTTGCCGAAAGTTATAATTCCTGCATCTTTGAAAGACATGAACAAACTTGTAACGCGATAAAAGATTGAAATCATAGTGCAGGTGTTTTTTTATGGCTTTAGGTCCTTTGTGACGATCGGACAGAAAAGAAAAGGTCCTCTCTCCACCCCTATAGGCATACTTTCTCTTTCTACATTGAATGAAGTGATTGACGAAGATCGCTTTCCTTTTCACATACAAAGCATCTCCATTGTGCTTAATTTTTAACTGTAGATAATGGATACATTACTTGATGGTGGTGAATATCGGCTTAATGAAAACAAAAATACGTTAATGAGAGAGGATTTTTACTCGCAAAAAAACATGTTTGATAGTGTTTTCTTCTATTAGCCCCAACCTTTTTTTCATTGGTGCAGAAGCTACTAGTAGGATTCATTCTGTAAAACAATAGAGAATGTAAGATTTTACTAAATAAAAATGTTTGAACTTGCAAAACAAAATTATTTTCTACTTGCAAAATTTTAGAACTTCGCATGAAATTTTTTTAAAAAAAAGTATTTATTCAGACGGTTGAAACTTGGAACTAAAATTTCAACACTGAATCATCAAAAATCCGAAACAATTTAAGCTGTGGAATAAAGATTCGAGACTTAAAAAGTAAATGTAAACTCACTAAAAGAGATTTGAAAATCTGAAAAGAGAAATAGACTTCACTAGAAACACTGAAATAGAATCGTAAAACTTGAAAAATTTAAATCATAAAACTTAAATCTATTGCAAAGAGCTTTATGTGAAACGTAAAAGTGCTGAGAGCAAATGCTAAAACTGAGGAAACTTAGAAATACGTGGAACAAATCATTTAAAACTATAAAATTTAAAAACTTAAACTCATTCAGAAAAGAACGGAAATGCTAAATTACAAAACAAAAGTGTTACGCTTTTGCAAAATATTAAAACTTAACGCAAAAAAATATAAGAAAGTACAAAACACCAAAAGTTAAGAGTAGTATAAAAAACTGTTACTTAGATTCATCTAAAACATCACTAGGAAAAAGTAAAAGTAATATATACAAATTGAAAAAACTTATATTCACCTAATTAACATATCAAAATAGCAAGTACAAGACGTTAAAACAGAACAAAAATGTAAAAGTATGAAACGTAAAATTACAAAACCTAAATTCATCTACTAAAAGTTCCGTAAAAAATGTAAAAGCACTAAGAGTGAAAACTACAAAACAGCATGAAAGCTAGAAATAAAAAATATACAACATCAGAACTTAAATTCATCCAGAAAAACTTAGAAGAAAAAATGTAAAAGTTCGGAAATTTTCAAAACAAAAGTATGACGCACTTGCAAAATGTTAAAACTTAGTGCAAAAACGTAAAAAGTACTATGTACAAAATGTTAAAATTTAGATTTATCTACTAAAACAGTGAATGAAGATGCAAAACTACTAAGAGTAATATATTAAAACAACACGAAAGCGTAAAAGTACTAAGTACAAAACGTAAAAAAAATTTATTTATCTGCTATAACTTAGACTGAAGTCGTAAAATTACTAAGTACAAAGTGTTAAAACATCGTAAAAATGTAAAAATATCAAGTATAAAGCAGCAAAACATAGATTTCTCCATAGAAATCTTGATCAAAAAATGTAAAAGTTCAAACAACAAAATCCTAAAACTCTGAAAAATTGAAAACACGCAGTACAAAAACAGCAAAACCTGTAAAATTGCTAAGTATAAGGATGCAAAACTTAAATTTTTCCAGAAAAACTTAGAACGAAGTTGTAAAAGTACGAAACTTTTCAAAGTAAAAGTGTTATGCACTTACAAAATGTTAAAACTTAATGTAAAAATGTAAAAAACACTTCGTCAAAAATGTTAAAACTCTGATTTATCTACTAAAACTTAGAATGAAAATGTAATTGAATCAAATGTACTAAGTGTGAAATAGTAAAGTAACATGAAAATGTAAAAGTACTAAGTATATAGCGTAGTCATCAAGTGAAACTTTGTACAAAAATGTCAAACTTAAGTACGAAACTTAAAAGACTTAGATCTGTCTGCAGAAATCTTGATCAAAAACCGTAAAAATGCAAACAACAAAATCTTAAAACTCTGAAAAATTAAAAACATGCAGTACAAAACAACAAAACATGTACAAATGCTAAGTATAAAACTGCAATACAAATGCTAAGCATAAAACTTAAATTCATCCAGAAAAACTTAGAACGAAAAATGTAAAAGTATGAAACTTTTCAAAACAAAAGTGTGATGCACTTGAAAAACATTAAAACTTAATGCGCAAATGTAAAAAGTACTACGCACAAAATGTTAAAATTTAGACTTATCTACTAAAACAGTGGATGAAGATGTAAAATTACTAAGTAAAATATATTAAAGCAGCATGAAAATGTTAAAGTACTAAGTACAAAAGCGTAAATAAATTGATTTATCTACTAAAACATAGACTGAAGTTGTAAAATTACTAACTGTTAAAACATCATAAAATTTGAAAATAGCAAGTATAAACCAACAAAACATAGATCTGTCCACTGAAATCTTGATCAAAAATGCAAAAGTTCTAACAACATAATCTTAAAACTCTGAAAAATTAAAAACACTCAGTACAAAACGACAAAACATGTAAAAATGGTAAGTATAAAGCTACAAAACTTAAACTCAATCAGAAAAACTTAGAACGATGATGTAAAAGCGCGAAACTTTTCAAAATAAAAGTGTTATACACTTGCAGAATGTTAAAACTTATTGCAAAAATCTTAAGAATTACTACGTACAAAATGTTAAAACTCTGATTTATCAACTAAAGCAACGCGAAAATGTAAAAGTACTAAGTATATAACGTATTCATCAAGTGAAATTTTGTACGAAAATGTAATCGTTTATGTACGAAACTTAAAAAACTTAGATTAATCTTAAAAAAAATCCCAACTAAAGTCGTAAAAAATATAAAATGTTAAACATCATGAAAATGTAAACTTTCCAAAAATGCAAACATCAAAACTTAGATGTATCTAATAAAATTTAGAACGAGTAAAAGTGTCAAACTTAATAAAAGTACTAAGTAAAAAACAAAAACAGAAAAACTTAGAACGAAAAGGTAACAGAAAATTTTCAAAATAAACGTGTTATGCATTTGCAAAATGTTAAAACTTAAATTTATCTACTAAAAATCTGAACAAAGATGTAGAAATACTAAGTATAATACATTGTAGCAACACAAAAATTTAAGAGTACTAAATACAAAACGTAAGAAAAGTTAGAGTTATCTAACTAAAACTTAGACTGAAGTCGTAAAATTACCAAGTACGAAATGTTCAAGCATCATAAAAATGACTAAATAACAAGTATAATGTATCAAAAACATAGATTTCTCCATTGAAATCTTAAACAAAAATGTAAAAGTTCTATGGACAAAAATGCTAAAGAAGTGAAAAAATGAAGAATACGCAGTGCCACACAACAAAGCATGTACTAACTATAAAACTTCTAATCTTGAATTCATCCAAGGAAAAAAAAAAAACTTAGAAACGAAAAAAAAAAAAATGTAAATCTAAACGAAAATTTTCAGAAATAAAACTGTTATCCACTTGCAAAGTGTTAAAACTTAATGCAAAATATAAAAAGTACTGTGTATGAATGTTAAAACTTAGATTTATCAACGAAAACACGGAATGAAGACGTAAAAATATTAAGTATAATATATTAAAGCAACACTAAAATGTAAAAGCACTATGTACAAAGCATCAAAACTTAGATTCATCTAGTAAAACTTAGTACAAAAATGTAAAAGTACTAAGCATAGAACCTCAAATATACATTTATTTAGTAAAAAACAGAACGAAACTGTTAAAGTACTAAAGCCAACGCATCAAACAAGGATTAATCTATTAAAACAGTATAAAAGAAAGAAAAGCACTACATACAAACTGCAAAAACTCTTAGAATTAAAATTTAAAGATGTAACAAATCATAAAATTTTAAACTTAACTTCATCCAGAAAAACTTAGAACGGAAATGTAAAATTACTGAAGTTTACAAAACAAAAATGATAGGCATTTGCAAATTGTTAAAAGCAAAAACGTAAAAAGTACTAGATACAAAAAGTACGAAACATCAAAACTTGGAGTAGTATAATAACAAAACTGCAACTTCGATTCATCAAGTAGGACTTAACTCTAAAATTGTGAAAGAAATGTGAAAACTGATATTCACCTTTTAAAATGTAAAAATATTAAGTACACGATATTAAAACAGAACAAAACTGTAAAGGTACGAAATGTAAAACTCCAAAAAGTTAAATTCCTCTACTAAAAAAATGGTTTGAAAAATAAAAGTACAATGTACATCAACTAAAAACAGCATGAAAATTTAAAAATAGCAAGTACAACACGTTAAAACAGCACGACAATCTAAAAGTACTAAGTACAAAGCATCAAAACTTACGTTGATCCAGAAAAGCTTGGAACAAAAGATGTAAAAGTACGGACATTTTCAAAATAAAGGTGATATGCATTTGCAAAATGTTAAAACTTAATGCAAAAACGTAAAAAGTACCATATACAAAATGTTAACACTTAGATTTATCTACTAAAACCTAGAATGAAGATATAAAAATACTAAGTATAATATACTAAAGAAACACAAAATTATAAAAGTGCAAAATACTAGAACTATCTATTAAAACTTCAAAACATAGATTCAGCATCAAAACATATAATCTGTTTACAAAAATCTTAATCAGAAATGTAAGAGTTCGAAGAACAAAGTGCTAAAACTTAAAAAAGTAAAGAAACGCAGTACAAAACAATAAAGAATAAAAGAGTACCAACTATAAAGCTTCAAAACCTAATTTCATCCAGAAAAATTTAGAACAAAAATGTAAAGCTACGGAAATTTTCAAAATAAAAGTTTTATGCACTTGCAAAACTTAAATTCATCTACTAAAAATTCTGTTAAAAAAGTAAAAGTACTACTAAGAACAAAAAACTAAAAGCAGCATGAAAATCTAAAAGTACTAAGTACAAAACATCAAAACTTAAATTAATCCAGAAAAACTTAGAATAAAAACGTAACAGTACAGTTATTTTAAAAATAAGAGTATTATGCATTAGCAAAGCGCTGAAACGTAAGGCAAAAATGTGTAGAATGAAGATGTAAAAATACTAAGTATAATATATTAAAGCCACACAAAAATGTAAAAAATGAAGATTTATCTACTAAAACTTAGACTGATCCCACAAAACTACTGAGTACAAAATGTTAAAACACCATGTAAATTTATAAATAACATGTATAAAGTTTCAAAACATAAATTTATCTACTGAAATCTTGAACAAAAATGTTAAAGTTCTGAGAACAAAATTATTAAAACTGGGAAAAATGAAAAATACGTTGTACAACACAATAAAGCAGGTAAAAAAAAAAAGCTTAAATCAAAACTGCTTTAATCTTAAAGTCACAATTGGATTCATTCTTCTCGCGAGCAGAGAAGTGGCTGTTAACCGACAATGAAGAAAGCCCTAACCAAGCACTGACTACCCCAACTATAAATTTTCCTCGACAGAAAAGTGTTCACAGTCGGGAAAATACATAGTTGGGGAACCAGTGTTCGGTTAGGGTTCCCTTCATTGTCGGTTAACAGTCACTTCTCTGTTCTCAAGAAGAATAAGTCCAATTGTGACTTTAAGATTAAAGCAGTTTTGATTTAAGCTTTTTTTTTTTTTTACCTGCTTTATTGTGTTGTACAACGTATTTTTCATTTTTCCCAGTTTTAATAATTTTGTTCTCGGAACTTTAACATTTTTGTTCAAGATTTCAGTAGATAAATTTATGTTTTGAAACTTTATACATGTTATTTATAAATTTACATGGTGTTTTAACATTTTGTACTCAGTAGTTTTGTGGGATCAGTCTAAGTTTTAGTAGATAAATCTTCATTTTTTACATTTTTGTGTGGCTTTAATATATTATACTTAGTATTTTTACATCTTCATTCTACACATTTTTGCCTTACGTTTCAGCGCTTTGCTAATGCATAATACTCTTATTTTTAAAATAACTGTACTGTTACGTTTTTATTCTAAGTTTTTCTGGATTAATTTAAGTTTTGATGTTTTGTACTTAGTACTTTTAGATTTTCATGCTGCTTTTAGTTTTTTGTTCTTAGTAGTACTTTTACTTTTTTAACAGAATTTTTAGTAGATGAATTTAAGTTTTGCAAGTGCATAAAACTTTTATTTTGAAAATTTCCGTAGCTTTACATTTTTGTTCTAAATTTTTCTGGATGAAATTAGGTTTTGAAGCTTTATAGTTGGTACTCTTTTATTCTTTATTGTTTTGTACTGCGTTTCTTTACTTTTTTAAGTTTTAGCACTTTGTTCTTCGAACTCTTACATTTCTGATTAAGATTTTTGTAAACAGATTATATGTTTTGATGCTGAATCTATGTTTTGAAGTTTTAATAGATAGTTCTAGTATTTTGCACTTTTATAATTTTGTGTTTCTTTAGTATATTATACTTAGTATTTTTATATCTTCATTCTAGGTTTTAGTAGATAAATCTAAGTGTTAACATTTTGTATATGGTACTTTTTACGTTTTTGCATTAAGTTTTAACATTTTGCAAATGCATATCACCTTTATTTTGAAAATGTCCGTACTTTTACATCTTTTGTTCCAAGCTTTTCTGGATCAACGTAAGTTTTGATGCTTTGTACTTAGTACTTTTAGATTGTCGTGCTGTTTTAACGTGTTGTACTTGCTATTTTTAAATTTTCATGCTGTTTTTAGTTGATGTACATTGTACTTTTATTTTTCAAACCATTTTTTTAGTAGAGGAATTTAACTTTTTGGAGTTTTACATTTCGTACCTTTACAGTTTTGTTCTGTTTTAATATCGTGTACTTAATATTTTTACATTTTAAAAGGTGAATATCAGTTTTCACATTTCTTTCACAATTTTAGAGTTAAGTCCTACTTGATGAATCGAAGTTGCAGTTTTGTTATTATACTACTCCAAGTTTTGATGTTTCGTACTTTTTGTATCTAGTACTTTTTACGTTTTTGCTTTTAACAATTTGCAAATGCCTATCATTTTTGTTTTGTAAACTTCAGTAATTTTACATTTCCGTTCTAAGTTTTTCTGGATGAAGTTAAGTTTAAAATTTTATGATTTGTTACATCTTTAAATTTTAATTCTAAGAGTTTTTGCAGTTTGTATGTAGTGCTTTTCTTTCTTTTATACTGTTTTAATAGATTAATCCTTGTTTGATGCGTTGGCTTTAGTACTTTAACAGTTTCGTTCTGTTTTTTACTAAATAAATGTATATTTGAGGTTCTATGCTTAGTACTTTTACATTTTTGTACTAAGTTTTACTAGATGAATCTAAGTTTTGATGCTTTGTACATAGTGCTTTTACATTTTAGTGTTGCTTTAATATATTATACTTAATATTTTTACGTCTTCATTCCGTGTTTTCGTTGATAAATCTAAGTTTTAACATTCATACACAGTACTTTTTATATTTTGCATTAAGTTTTAACACTTTGCAAGTGGATAACAGTTTTATTTCTGAAAATTTTCGTTTAGATTTACATTTTTTTTTTTTCGTTTCTAAGTTTTTTTTTTTTCCTTGGATGAATTCAAGATTAGAAGTTTTATAGTTAGTACATGCTTTGTTGTGTGGCACTGCGTATTCTTCATTTTTTCACTTCTTTAGCATTTTTGTCCATAGAACTTTTACATTTTTGTTTAAGATTTCAATGGAGAAATCTATGTTTTTGATACATTATACTTGTTATTTAGTCATTTTTATGATGCTTGAACATTTCGTACTTGGTAATTTTACGACTTCAGTCTAAGTTTTAGTTAGATAACTCTAACTTTTCTTACGTTTTGTATTTAGTACTCTTAAATTTTTGTGTTGCTACAATGTATTATACTTAGTATTTCTACATCTTTGTTCAGATTTTTAGTAGATAAATTTAAGTTTTAACATTTTGCAAATGCATAACACGTTTATTTTGAAAATTTTCTGTTACCTTTTCGTTCTAAGTTTTTCTGTTTTTGTTTTTTACTTAGTACTTTTATTAAGTTTGACACTTTTACTCGTTCTAAATTTTATTAGATACATCTAAGTTTTGATGTTTGCATTTTTGGAAAGTTTACATTTTCATGATGTTTAACATTTTATATTTTTTACGACTTTAGTTGGGATTTTTTTTAAGATTAATCTAAGTTTTTTAAGTTTCGTACATAAACGATTACATTTTCGTACAAAATTTCACTTGATGAATACGTTATATACTTAGTACTTTTACATTTTCGCGTTGCTTTAGTTGATAAATCAGAGTTTTAACATTTTGTACGTAGTAATTCTTAAGATTTTTGCAATAAGTTTTAACATTCTGCAAGTGTATAACACTTTTATTTTGAAAAGTTTCGCGCTTTTACATCATCGTTCTAAGTTTTTCTGATTGAGTTTAAGTTTTGTAGCTTTATACTTACCATTTTTACATGTTTTGTCGTTTTGTACTGAGTGTTTTTAATTTTTCAGAGTTTTAAGATTATGTTGTTAGAACTTTTGCATTTTTGATCAAGATTTCAGTGGACAGATCTATGTTTTGTTGGTTTATACTTGCTATTTTCAAATTTTATGATGTTTTAACAGTTAGTAATTTTACAACTTCAGTCTATGTTTTAGTAGATAAATCAATTTATTTACGCTTTTGTACTTAGTACTTTAACATTTTCATGCTGCTTTAATATATTTTACTTAGTAATTTTACATCTTCATCCACTGTTTTAGTAGATAAGTCTAAATTTTAACATTTTGTGCGTAGTACTTTTTACATTTGCGCATTAAGTTTTAATGTTTTTCAAGTGCATCACACTTTTGTTTTGAAAAGTTTCATACTTTTACATTTTTCGTTCTAAGTTTTTCTGGATGAATTTAAGTTTTATGCTTAGCATTTGTATTGCAGCTTTATACTTAGCATTTGTACATGTTTTGTTGTTTTGTACTGCATGTTTTTAATTTTTCAGAGTTTTAAGATTTTGTTGTTTGCATTTTTACGGTTTTTGATCAAGATTTCTGCAGACAGATCTAAGTCTTTTAAGTTTCGTACTTAAGTTTGACATTTTTGTACAAAGTTTCACTTGATGACTACGCTATATACTTAGTACTTTTACATTTTCATGTTACTTTACTATTTCACACTTAGTACATTTGATTCAATTACATTTTCATTCTAAGTTTTAGTAGATAAATCAGAGTTTTAACATTTTTGACGAAGTGTTTTTTACATTTTTACATTAAGTTTTAACATTTTGTAAGTGCATAACACTTTTACTTTGAAAAGTTTCGTACTTTTACAACTTCGTTCTAAGTTTTTCTGGAAAAATTTAAGTTTTGCATCCTTATACTTAGCAATTTTACAGGTTTTGCTGTTTTTGTACTGCGTGTTTTCAATTTTTCAGAGTTTTAGGATTTTGTTGTTTGAACTTTTACATTTTTTGATCAAGATTTCTATGGAGAAATCTATGTTTTGCTGCTTTATACTTGATATTTTTACATTTTTACGATGTTTTAACACTTTGTACTTAGTAATTTTACGACTTCAGTCTAAGTTATAGCAGATAAATAAATTTTTTTTACGTTTTGTACTTAGTACTTTTACGCTTTCGTGTTGTTTTAATATATTACTCTTAGTAGTTTTACATCTTCATTCACTGTTTTAGTAGATAAATCTAAATTTTAACATTTTGTACATAGTACTTTTTACGTTTTTGCACTAAGTTTTAACATTTTGCAAGTGCGTCATACTTTTGTTTTGAAAATTTCCGAACTTTTACATTTTTTCTTCTAAGTTTTTCTGGATGAATTTAAGTTCTGATGTTGTATATTTTTTATTTCTAGCTTTCATGCTGTTTTGTAGTTTTCACTCTTAGTGCTTTTACATTTTTTACGGAACTTTTAGTAGATGAATTTAGGTTTTGTAATTTTACGTTTCATACTTTTACATTTTTTTTCTGTTTTAACGTCTTGTACTTGCTATTTTGATATGTTAATTAGGTGAATATAAGTTTTTTCAATTTGTATATATTACTTTTACTTTTTCCTAGTGATGTTTTAGATGAATCTAAGTAACAGTTTTTTATACTACTCTTAACTTTTGGTGTTTTGTACTTTCTTATATTTTTTTGCGTTAAGTTTTAATATTTTGCAAAAGCGTAACACTTTTGTTTTGTAATTTAGCATTTCCGTTCTTTTCTGAATGAGTTTAAGTTTTTAAATTTTATAGTTTTAAATGATTTGTTCCACGTATTTCTAAGTTTCCTCAGTTTTAGCATTTGCTCTCAGCACTTTTACGTTTCACATAAAGCTCTTTGCAATAGATTTAAGTTTTATGATTTAAATTTTTCAAGTTTTACGATTCTATTTCAGTGTTTCTAGTGAAGTCTATTTCTCTTTTCAGATTTTCAAATCTCTTTTAGTGAGTTTACATTTACTTTTTAAGTCTCGAATCTTTATTCCACAGCTTAAATTGTTTCGGATTTTTGATGATTCAGTGTTGAAATTTTAGTTCCAAGTTTCAACCGTTTGAATAAATACTTTTTTTTAAAAAAATTTCATGCGAAGTTCTAAAATTTTGCAAGTAGAAAATAATTTTGTTTTGCAAGTTCAAACATTTTTATTTAGTAAAATCTTACATTCTCTATTGTTTTACAGAATGAACTACTAGTAGCTTCTGCACCAATGAAAAAAAGGTTGGGGCTAATAGAAGAAAACACTATCAAACATGTTTTTTTGCGAGTAAAAATCCTCTCTCATTAACGTATTTTTGTTTTCATTAAGCCGATATTCACCACCATCAAGTAATGTATCCATTATCTACAGTTAAAAATTAAGCACAATGGAGATGCTTTGTATGTGAAAAGGAAAGCGATCTTCGTCAATCACTTCATTCAAGGTAGAAAGAGAAAGTATGCCTATAGGGGTGGAGAGAGGACCTTTTCTTTTCTGTCCGATCGTCACAAAGGACCTAAAGCCATAAAAAAACACCTGCACTATGATTTCAATCTTTTATCGCGTTACAAGTTTGTTCATGTCTTTCAAAGATGCAGGAATTATAACTTTCGGCAAATGTACCCTGAATGTATACATTCTCTTCAACTGTGATGTATACACGCATTCTAATTGATTAACTTTTAGCTTCTATATTTCTTGAAAGAAAATGCTACAAGGACTGGAAAGTGAAAAGTCCATTCGCTTTCTACACTTGCTTAGTAAAGATGAATTGTTGCTCTGCTCTTTTTTAAAAGCGTTTCTCAGTTCCTTATACGCTCAACAATGGATTTTTCAAGAATCAATTATCAATCTACTGAATCTCCTGCTAGGGTAAGTTGAATATACCTTTTATCATCACTAATTTGTATTAAAAATATTATTATTATTTTTTAATATCATTTAAATGTGATACTTTAATAATTCCCTTTGCATTTAAAGTAATCCCTTTTTAAGCATTAAATTTTTAGCGCTATCATTTTATAATTAATTTTTTTGTTAATATGAAATAGTTCCTGCGTGAATGCTAAGTGAAAACATTAAAAAGATCGAAAAAGAAAATCTTTCTAAGTCGAAAACATAAATAAAGCTGTATCAGGATATAATTAACGATATTAAATCTAATTCATTATACATTATAATTAATTTTTTGTTAATATTTAATGCTCGAATTCTAAAACATTGAAAATTATTCTAAGTTCAATAGTAATTCTTCTCGTAGATGGTGTCACAATCGGTTTTACATTAAGTCTTAAACTGAAACTAAAAAGTGTTGCCATTCCAAAACTATAAACTTTTTAACGGTTTTCATAGTATTGAAACAGTGCTATAGTAGTTCCACTATTTGTCTCTAGGAGGCGGAATAAAACCTAAATTAAACAGTGTTGCCATTCCAAAACTATAAACTTTTGAAAAACAACTCAACTCTACTTGTAAAAATGCCTGAGGGCATACAACTCAACTCAACTCGAAATATGCCTGAGGGCATACAACTCAACTCTACTCGAAAAATACCTGGGGGCAAAAACAACTCAACTCCACTCGAAAAATGCCCGAGGGCATTCGAAAAATGCCTGAGGGCGAAAACAACTCAACTCCACTCGAAAAATGCCTGAGGGCATACAACTCAACTCCACTCGACTAACGCCTGAGGGGACGCCTGGGGGCATTGGGAGGTGGATCGGCCACGCCCCCTTCCACCGTCCACCGCCTCTTGTTGGTGAACTGTCCTTTTTCATCTACTATCCTCATTCCTTGAGAAGATGTCTGTGTGCTCGGATCAAACATTAGAGCTCTTAAAAGTTATTGTGAAAAGTAAAAATCCCAAACAAATTATCCAAAAAGCTTCTAACAGCATTATTAAAGCTTTGTGTGAGTGCATATTAAACGTTCTTCACGGAAACGTACCTCTAACAAAAACACAAAAAGTTAAGCTTAGTGCCCATAAAAGGTATTTAAGAAAACTGTCAGATAAAAAACTACCTTTTGTATAAAAACGAAGAATCCTTGTTCAGAAGGGAGACGGATCTCTTTCTTTGTTATTACCTGTAGCTATGTTATTACCTGTAGCTATTTCAGTCATCAGCTCTTTAATTCATGGAACACAGTAAAAAATTCATTCTGATTCCAGAAGAAAGGGCGGAACTAGTGGAACATTTGTCCGAGCTTGATCAGCGAATGAAAAGTGTGCTTCAAAGTAAAGACCTATCCGAGAGCGAGAAAGCTACTCGTTATTTACAGATTTTGCAGAAATACACCACAGTTGAAAAACTACCCCAAGAAAAAATTTCTAATAACTCCTTTAGGGACACCCGAAAAGAAGAGAAACAGGAGGATGCTCCAGTAGAAGAAAGTACTTTTTTTAATGATACTATGAAAGAGAGCTCTATAGAAGACAAAATTTTGCATGCTGCTCCCGTGCGATATAAGGAAAAACAGCCAAGAAAATTATAGAATTTCTGAAAATTCAAACTTCACTGCATTGGACTGAGAATGGAGGAATAATTTACACAGATCGAGTTATTCCTCGATCAAATATTGTGACCCTGGGCAATGATTTTCTACGCAACAGAAAAAAAGGGCCAATTGGATAAGCTGTATTTTTTAATATTTTACAAAATTTAAATTTTCCTGCTAATTTGGATGTAAAACGAACATTGTTTCGAGAAAATAAAATTGTAAAACCTTCTTTGTATGCACAAAGAAGAAAACCCTGGATAAAACTTTAATAAAATTATTTACTTCATTTTAAATATTTGTTATTATTTTTGTTTTTCTTTTCCTGCTATTTTACTTTTCTTTTTTAAAAATAATCTTTCACTTAAACAGTAATTTTGTTCCAATGAAAATAAATTAAAAAAAAATCTATGTGTATGTTTTTCTTAAGAAATCACTCTTTAAAAAAAAAAAAAAGTAATTTTTTTTAAAGATGTAAAAATATAACTTATTTAAGAAATTGAATTTAAAAAAGAACTTTAACTACGTATGTAAAAAGAGTTCATTAATAAGGAATCTAAAAGAACAAACTAAAAATTTTTGTTTTTGAATAGAAAAATAAATATTGTAGAAAGTTTTAAAAGAATGAATTATTGAGGGAAAAAAACTTTTAGAAAGATATTCGAAGGTGTCTAAAAATGTCGAATTTAAAAGAAGAAAAAAAAAAAGTGATATATTTATTATTTCTGAATAATACGTTAAGGAAAATTTAGCAAAAAAACTTCAAAAGATGACCTTGAAAATTTTGAAAATTATAGATTTGTAAACAAGGAGAGTTTGAGTAATTTATTATTATTATTATTATTATTACTATTTGAAAAAAAGTTGAATTTTGAAGAAATATATTTAAAAGTATTCAACAGTATATAGCAATAAGAACTATATTGAATCCACTATAAAGTTATAACAAAATAAGTAATGCACAAAAGAAATAAAAAAAGAAATACACAAGTAGTTCAAATTAATATATTTTGTTAATCATATTCTAAAAACTAATCTTACACCAATTTTTTTTTTTTTTACAAATTGATAAATTTGAAAATTAGGTTTCTTTTTTCGATACAAATTTTCGATGATAGAGTACATAGATTCACCATTACAACGTTTTAAAAGGAAATAAATACAATATTGACCACATACATTAGATGTAGGAGACTGGAAAACAACAGAGTTTTTTTTTTTTTTTTTTTTTTTTTTTTTTTTTTTTTTTTTTTTTTTTTTTTTTTTTTTTTTTTTTTTTTTTTTTTTTTTTTTTTTTTTTTTTTTTTTTTTTTTTTTTTTTTTTTTTTTTTTTTTTTTTTTTTTTTTTTTTTTTTTTTTTTTTTTTTTTTTTTTTTTTTTTTTTTTTTTTTTTTTTTTTTTTTTTTTTTTTTTTTTTTTTTTTTTTTTTTTTTTTTTTTTTTTTTTTTTTTTTTTTTTTTTTTTTTTTTTTTTTTTTTTTTTTTTTTTTTTTTTTTTTTTTTTTTTTTTTTTTTTTTTTTTTTTTTTTTTTTTTTTTTTTTTTTTTTTTTTTTTTTTTTTTTTTTTTTTTTTTTTTTTTTTTTTTTTTTTTTTTTTTTTTTTTTTTTTTTCTGAATGTATACATTCTCTTCAACTGTGATGTATACACGCATTCTAATTGATTAACTTTTAGCTTCTATATTTCTTGAAAGAAAATGCTACAAGGACTGGAAAGTGAAAAGTCCATTCGCTTTCTACACTTGCTTAGTAAAGATGAATTGTTGCTCTGCTCTTTTTTAAAAGCGTTTCTCAGTTCCTTATACGCTCAACAATGGATTTTTCAAGAATCAATTATCAATCTACTGAATCTCCTGCTAGGGTAAGTTGAATATACCTTTTATCATCACTAATTTGTATTAAAAATATTATTATTATTTTTTAATATCATTTAAATGTGATACTTTAATAATTCCCTTTGCATTTAAAGTAATCCCTTTTTAAGCATTAAATTTTTAGCGCTATCATTTTATAATTAATTTTTTTGTTAATATGAAATAGTTCCTGCGTGAATGCTAAGTGAAAACATTAAAAAGATCGAAAAAGAAAATCTTTCTAAGTCGAAAACATAAATAAAGCTGTATCAGGATATAATTAACGATATTAAATCTAATTCATTATACATTATAATTAATTTTTTGTTAATATTTAATGCTCGAATTCTAAAACATTGAAAATTATTCTAAGTTCAATAGTAATTCTTCTCGTAGATGGTGTCACAATCGGTTTTACATTAAGTCTTAAACTGAAACTAAAAAGTGTTGCCATTCCAAAACTATAAACTTTTTAACGGTTTTCATAGTATTGAAACAGTGCTATAGTAGTTCCACTATTTGTCTCTAGGAGGCGGAATAAAACCTAAATTAAACAGTGTTGCCATTCCAAAACTATAAACTTTTGAAAAACAACTCAACTCTACTTGTAAAAATGCCTGAGGGCATACAACTCAACTCAACTCGAAATATGCCTGAGGGCATACAACTCAACTCTACTCGAAAAATACCTGGGGGCAAAAACAACTCAACTCCACTCGAAAAATGCCCGAGGGCATTCGAAAAATGCCTGAGGGCGAAAACAACTCAACTCCACTCGAAAAATGCCTGAGGGCATACAACTCAACTCCACTCGACTAACGCCTGAGGGGACGCCTGGGGGCATTGGGAGGTGGATCGGCCACGCCCCCTTCCACCGTCCACCGCCTCTTGTTGGTGAACTGTCCTTTTTCATCTACTATCCTCATTCCTTGAGAAGATGTCTGTGTGCTCGGATCAAACATTAGAGCTCTTAAAAGTTATTGTGAAAAGTAAAAATCCCAAACAAATTATCCAAAAAGCTTCTAACAGCATTATTAAAGCTTTGTGTGAGTGCATATTAAACGTTCTTCACGGAAACGTACCTCTAACAAAAACACAAAAAGTTAAGCTTAGTGCCCATAAAAGGTATTTAAGAAAACTGTCAGATAAAAAACTACCTTTTGTATAAAAACGAAGAATCCTTGTTCAGAAGGGAGACGGATCTCTTTCTTTGTTATTACCTGTAGCTATGTTATTACCTGTAGCTATTTCAGTCATCAGCTCTTTAATTCATGGAACACAGTAAAAAATTCATTCTGATTCCAGAAGAAAGGGCGGAACTAGTGGAACATTTGTCCGAGCTTGATCAGCGAATGAAAAGTGTGCTTCAAAGTAAAGACCTATCCGAGAGCGAGAAAGCTACTCGTTATTTACAGATTTTGCAGAAATACACCACAGTTGAAAAACTACCCCAAGAAAAAATTTCTAATAACTCCTTTAGGGACACCCGAAAAGAAGAGAAACAGGAGGATGCTCCAGTAGAAGAAAGTACTTTTTTTAATGATACTATGAAAGAGAGCTCTATAGAAGACAAAATTTTGCATGCTGCTCCCGTGCGATATAAGGAAAAACAGCCAAGAAAATTATAGAATTTCTGAAAATTCAAACTTCACTGCATTGGACTGAGAATGGAGGAATAATTTACACAGATCGAGTTATTCCTCGATCAAATATTGTGACCCTGGGCAATGATTTTCTACGCAACAGAAAAAAAGGGCCAATTGGATAAGCTGTATTTTTTAATATTTTACAAAATTTAAATTTTCCTGCTAATTTGGATGTAAAACGAACATTGTTTCGAGAAAATAAAATTGTAAAACCTTCTTTGTATGCACAAAGAAGAAAACCCTGGATAAAACTTTAATAAAATTATTTACTTCATTTTAAATATTTGTTATTATTTTTGTTTTTCTTTTCCTGCTATTTTACTTTTCTTTTTTAAAAATAATCTTTCACTTAAACAGTAATTTTGTTCCAATGAAAATAAATTAAAAAAAAATCTATGTGTATGTTTTTCTTAAGAAATCACTCTTTAAAAAAAAAAAAAAGTAATTTTTTTTAAAGATGTAAAAATATAACTTATTTAAGAAATTGAATTTAAAAAAGAACTTTAACTACGTATGTAAAAAGAGTTCATTAATAAGGAATCTAAAAGAACAAACTAAAAATTTTTGTTTTTGAATAGAAAAATAAATATTGTAGAAAGTTTTAAAAGAATGAATTATTGAGGGAAAAAAACTTTTAGAAAGATATTCGAAGGTGTCTAAAAATGTCGAATTTAAAAGAAGAAAAAAAAAAAGTGATATATTTATTATTTCTGAATAATACGTTAAGGAAAATTTAGCAAAAAAACTTCAAAAGATGACCTTGAAAATTTTGAAAATTATAGATTTGTAAACAAGGAGAGTTTGAGTAATTTATTATTATTATTATTATTATTACTATTTGAAAAAAAGTTGAATTTTGAAGAAATATATTTAAAAGTATTCAACAGTATATAGCAATAAGAACTATATTGAATCCACTATAAAGTTATAACAAAATAAGTAATGCACAAAAGAAATAAAAAAAGAAATACACAAGTAGTTCAAATTAATATATTTTGTTAATCATATTCTAAAAACTAATCTTACACCAATTTTTTTTTTTTTTACAAATTGATAAATTTGAAAATTAGGTTTCTTTTTTCGATACAAATTTTCGATGATAGAGTACATAGATTCACCATTACAACGTTTTAAAAGGAAATAAATACAATATTGACCACATACATTAGATGTAGGAGACTGGAAAACAACAGAGTTGCATTCTATTTTTGAATAATAAGAAGTGTCTATTAGGGTGGAGCGCTCCTCTATGTTATTTATTTTTTTTTTTTTTAAATCAAAATGGGGCGGTGTGGGAAAGTTGTTCCATCAAATCAACATCCTGAATACAAAATATCTTTAAAAAATATTAATATTTAATACTGCCCCAACAACGTTAAACATTTTAAAAAATCATAGAAATTGCCATTTTTCAGAATTTTTTTTTTTTTTCAAACTTTTTTTTCAATAATCATTTTTGGCCGGTGTGGAAAAGTTATTATATGAAGTAAACATCCTGAATATAAAATATCTTTTAAAAATTTTAATATTTAATACTGCCCAAAAACCATGAGAAAGAGTGAAAAGCAACTTAGAAATATGGTTTTTTTCCCCCAATTTTTTGAAGTTGCCCTCCTGTTAGCCACGCCTCCTTGCTCAAGTATTGGACAGCCTCTCCTCCTTCTGTGGGGGTGTGATGGAAGTCACGTGTTTGAGAGGGGGTAAAGCCATTCAAGCTAGGGTACCGCGTGATCGCTTTTGCTTCCGATGACGCATTTCCTGTCCAGCGGATTTGGTTTCATTCCAAGTCATTTTGCTTTGAATTGTGTTTAAATGATGTCGTCTTTAAGGCTGCTCTTCAGTAAGAGTTTCAAATCTTCGAAACCAATGTTAACCTACGGGAAAAGTTGGACTAAGTTTTAGAAAGTTCCTTTGAAGTTTTCGAGTCCGGAATTTTTTTGAGTATTTTTCAAGCCTATATCTCGGTCTTTTAGTTTTTACTTTTTTAAAATATCACTTACCGTATTTTTAAAAAATCGTTAAAAAATGAATTTTGGAAAAAAACGTGGTACTGTTAGACGTTTCGCGCTATAAAATATTTTCAAAGCATGTTACCGAAATTTTAAAAACAACAAGACCAGCAAAACATTTCCAGCTTTCTTTTGAACTTTTGTTTGAAATAATGCAAACATTTTTAAAGACAAAAAAATCCGTCCAAAGTTTGAAAATATTTCCAAAAAAAGCTCGAAATTCCTATAAGCCACGCCTCCCACCGCTTCCCATGCAAGGGGGCATGATTTACGAGGTCGATTAGCCTAATGACTCTCACTCCGGGAAGCATTGCTGCTTCGGATTCGGACAATGGGGAAAGTGGTGTAGTCCCCTCTTCAGACCCTCAAACCGGCCAGACACAGAAGACAGACCACATGTTTTTTCGAAAGAGAAGAAAATTGAGAGCTTTTTGGAAGAAATTTGGAGAAGCTATGACTTATATGTAATCCTTTATATGGGCAAATTCCTGTTCCCACGGTACTATAAAAATCTTTTTCACGAATTAAATGTTTGTACAATTGGGGAAAAAAAATATTTTTTTAAAAATGTAAGCTTGAAAAAATTACTGCTCTTTAATTAGTAAATCAAATGAGAAATTATTTAATGTAAGTAATTATTCATTTGTAGGTTATTGATTTAATTTTATTCTACACAATCCATTCTTCTTTTCTTCAAAAACTTTCTGAAGAGAAAAGCGTTGCCTTTACTCGCCCCCCCCCCCCCCGCCCTCTTAAAGACAACTGTGTATGACACAGATATAACTAAATTGAGCGAGATAGAGTTTTTTTGTTTTTTACTGAAGGAATAAAGGAATGATAAACTTTAAATGTTTTCGTAAATTAAAAAGATATTTTTGAGAAAATGAATGTAATTTCAAAATTTTATATTGGCCTCTTTCTGAATGCAATGTTTCAATAATTTGTGTTTTAGAAACCGAAAAAAAAAAATTAAATTTTGATTAAATAAACCAACATCTTCCGGTGGAGCTGGAATTTTGAAAAACAAAATTACATATAAAGGTCGACAGCTGGGGGGGGGGGGGGGATACTAACAACCTCCTTTCTTTCTTTTATTTATTATTTTTTAATGATTTTTTTTTATGCCATTCGTAACATTTCTTAGCCTTTCCTTTCATAAGATTTTTCCATCTTTCGATATCTTTTACTTCTTCTTATCCTACTTTTCCGTAAAAGTAAAAAAAAAAGAAAAAGCAACGAAAGAAGGCTAATGTATCAGATCACAAGAATATCGTTAAAAATAGGAAAAAGTCATAAACAAGTGAAGTAAATAAATACACATTGAAAAATTAAAAAAAAATTGAAAGTAGGGGTTTGAGATGGCGTAATTGTGTCTGTCTCTCCCCCCCCCCTGTCGGGCCCTATTTGTCCCCGAGGGCAAGCCCTCGGGGTCATCTAAAAATCCGATGCGCCAGACAATGGCAGGTGCGGGGGAGTTCTGGGTGCGCATGTCTCTCCCCCCCCCCCCAATAACTTTTGAAGGAATTGTCCGATTCGAGAGATTTTTTTCACTGCATTCGAAAGATCTTGGCGAGGACATCTCATTTTCATATTTTACTTTTTGATTTGAACAATTTTTCGTTCAATTTTGAACAGTTCAAAAATTCTGAACATTAGCGACTTTTTCCCGAAGCAAAGTATGCAAATTCTGGGCAGAAGATCCAAGTTCCTTTTGACAAGCGTATTGGAAGGAGCTCTCGGCGTGAATAATTTTTTTATCCACTCCGAATTTCATAGTTCAGAAAAAAAAAAAAAAAAAACCGACAGCGCCTACGGGAAAATTTCAGTCGTATACAAATCCTGAGCTAACCAACTGATTAACTTAAAATAAACTTTATCGGAAAGATCTTATGACGTAGAACATATACAGTGGAAATCCGCCATTCGTACTTGTCCCTCAATTCGTACGGCGCCAGGGGTCAGCTGGGTCGCCAGTTAGCTTTTTTTAAGAAAAAAATCGAGAAATTATGCTCGTTTTGAACTCGTCTAGAAGTAATTTGTTTCGCGTTTTGGATTTTTTAAAAATTTTAATACTTTTTGAGATTTTACTGACAACTTTAGCTTTCTAAGGGGGCATCTAGAGGAAGTGGTTGAAGAACTTTCTTCTTCAGAGGAGGAAAGTAGTAAGAAAAGCATTTACTTTGCAGAAATTAAAGAGTTGTGTTATTCCTGCAAGAAAACGCAGAGAGTGATGGGAAAACAGCATCCCAACACTGCTGTGGTCAACAGCAATGTTGGGATGCTTTGTTCAATGACAATGTTATTGGCCATTTTAGAAAAATTCTGAACAATCGTCAAAGCCAGACAACATTGGACAGGTATTTAGGGAAAGAAGCCCAAGATTCTTCTAGTGCAAAAAGAAAGGACAACAGAAAGGGAGAAAACACTTGAAGGGATATTACCTGATGTTTTTATAGAAGGGGCCTCCTCTTCCTCTTACAGCCCTTTCATTTCCTCATCTCAACATTCCACATATGCCATCAGCTCACCTCAGTACAAGCAAAGTGCAGTTAAATTTTAATTTATCTATAATTTCATGTACTTTACTGTACATTTGTTTTTCATAGGTTTAAATAAGCAGCCATCTGTGTGTCTGGACCGGATTAATCCAATTTACACTGTATTTTATGTGAAAAAATAATTCGCTATTCGTACAAGTTGCCATTCGAGCTGCCTCCTGTAATGAATTGTGTGCGAATAGCGAGGTTCCACTGTACAGTACACTTCCTCGAGGAATGGCGAAAAGCATGGGACATTGTTTAGAAAACAAACCACATGTTTCTTTTCCTGAATCGCAAAAATTATTTTCTTCACAGTTCACATGACTAAACTAAATACAGTGGAACCTCGGTAGCTCGACGCGCAGATAAGTCGACTAACCCTTGGTAAGTCGACATATCCCTCCCTAATGGTTGGCCCAATGCTAATTTCAATGGGCGAAAAACTCTCTAACTTGACACACAATTTTCAGAAACCCCTGTAAGTCGACCTCCATTTTGTATTCTTATTAACTTTTTCCTCCGGTATTTTTCCACGGTGCACAATTCTGGGAATTTTACAGCGGTGTTTTTTCATCAATAAATGAATTCTTTTCTTGAAAGTGTTCCTAGAAAATTTCCTTATTCCCCTTGTACCTTTCTACAAACACGAGAAAAAAGTTAATTGCAAATTAGCAAGCCTAATAGTGTTGGGGAATTTGTTTTCTCTTCAGAGAGAAAAGCAAACAAAAATTATGGATTTTTTTCTCATGAGGTAATTTGATTTAATGTTTATATATTTATTTATTTGTAATGTATTAACTTTTCAAAATAATAATAGATAAATAATAAACGAGAATAATTTCGTACACTGGAATTCACTCTTATAACTTGAATGACAAGTAAATAACAATACAGACCAATATCAGCGATTGAAGTTACGGAATCTCGGTAACTTGACACCTGCTTATCTCTACGGCCCGCGACTTTTTTAACCTTTTGAATTTAGCCCGCAGCTTTCCAAAGGCTGCCCATTCCTGGTTATGCAATGTTTGCTGTGTGGCACTACGAAATAATATCTTATTAGCTAAAGAATAAAAACGGTTTGGTTGTTTCTCATCCATAAGCTTACTTCTTTGCATTGCAGCACGGGCTCCTTGTAACTCTGAAACACGTGTCCGCAATTTTTGATTATGTTGACGTTTTATTCTTTAGTTTCGCAGCTCAAATGAGGACTAATTATTTCTCTACATTAAATTTATGCATGCGAACTCGCGTCATTAAAGAAAAAGAACTATGTCTCTTATGCAAAATTTCTGCATACGATTTAAGTCAGGGGTTCCCAACTTTTTCTTTCCTAGCGAAGCCCTTCTAAAACTCGGAAAGAAATTGGCGGATCCCTTTGGTAGTCCTTAGTAAACGGGTAGGAAAACAATAAAATTTGCTTGCACATTCATTTTTCAAGCTTCACAACAGTTCATAACAAGCAATGAAACACAATTCTTAAAATATCTAAATGGAAATAAAAACTAACATAACAGCTACAATAATAATAATAATATTAGTAATACAAGCATTTAAAAAATTAATTACTTATTTTTATTATTTGTTCTTTTTGTATAATTAATAGTAGCAGTAAACATACGAATTTGCAAAAGCTCTGTTTTTAGTAATTATTTCCTCGATACTGTGAAAAAGTTGTGGAATAGCGGAATGACACCAGAAATATAAGTAAAAAAAAATTAGAATCAATCAATAAATATCTTAGGGTTCCATTCCCACGTTGAAATATACAAAATTCGCAACAGTTATGGAAATTTACAGAAATATTGGGAAATTTACATGTTTTCAAATTTTCATTGAGATAGAGCAATAAAATTGGAATAAAGTATTATTAAAATGTGAGTACAAAATTTGAAATAAAAATATCTTCCTTCGCACTAGCGTGGAAAAAGTGAGAAATGGTAGTAGAAACATAACTCTAAAATTAATGTAGATACCTTTTGATCAATAAACCACTTCACGATCCAAATTTTCAAATTTACGCAATGCAGAAATAAGTGCATTTCAAATTTTATGCGTATAGTTCCTATGCCACACAAAAAACAATTTTATACAAAAAAAAAAAAAAAAAATCATTTTTAATCTCCGTTCTAATATGTATGAACATTTTTAATTTTGTTTTTTGTTTTGCGTTAGCAATTAAAAATCCAGCTATTGCAATATTATATTCGCGATTTGAAATTTTTCCCCTGAAAAAAAAAATATCAACCATTTCCAATAACTGGATTTGAGCTTAAAAATTCCCTAGTTAGCATGGGAATTAATTAATTTGAAAATTGTTTTGATTTCATCTGTCATTTTTTGCTCTTTTCACCGAGAAAAAAACTCTTCAAAATAATAATAATAATTACATTTTCTGATAGGCATGTGAACCCGAATTGTTCATTTTCTCTGTCAGATTACTAATCACTACAATATGGATGCCTTTTCTTTCAAATGGTAAATTTTTTCTTGAATTTTGAAGGTTAATATGACGGGATCTCAATATGCATTAAATTGAACATTGATTTTAGACTTTGAGTCACCATATGACATTTATTTTTTCATTATTATTATTTTTGTTGTTGCTAATATTTTTTTTTACGAAAATGAGAGAAATCCGTTCGTGATGCATGAAAAATTTCAGAATTTAAAAGTTATTGTCTCATTTTTTAACTGTATGTTACATTCCTGCAAATTTGTATTTTGTAATGGAATTTATCTCAACGAATCTTTTTATTTCGCACATCCCAGAAAACACAAAACAAACAAACATGACAAGGAAAAGAACTATGTAGAATTCATTTCAGAAGATAATTCCATACATTACAGGTTTTGCATTTGAATAACTGAATTTGTCACTAAATCTTCTTGTCCTTTTTTTGTGCATGTACATTATTTTCAGATTATTCACTGTTAATCATGTATATCCGTCTTCAAGTTTTAAAAGGTATATTGAAACATTTTTTGAAGTATATACTCCGGAAACTGTTTTTAAATGCTCTGTAGATGGACTTCCTTTATTTACTCCTTATTATTTTAACCAGATGTACTTATCTCCTTTTGCGTAAATTATATCCTTCGGGAAAACCGTTGTCATTTTGAGTCGCATCGCATATTGAATCTTTATTGGCTATATTCATTTTTGTTCTATGCTGCTTCAGTTTGAAGTGCGATCTTCCACGCTCCTCCGTTTTTATTTACTGGATAATAAATACAGGCAAGCTCGCACATGAAGAATCGGCACAGAAGAAATGATGCAAATGTGCGTCTCAAGCCCCCCCCCCCCCCCCTTGTCGATGTGCCCCGTCTGTTCCGTATTTGCAGTTGTAAAATTGGCAGCCCTCACCTCAACCTGCAACCATACAAACTTTATCTCGATTCAACAAGTCTTGGTAAAAAGCTGTCGCCCTGCGAGGTCTTCTAATGGTGTTTTTGTGCATTCAATCATAAGAGAAAACCAGGAAAACTCTCAACTTACTTCTCGATAAGTATTAAATAGAAATTATCACAGCAACCACCTCAGCTCGCTTATCGAAGCAACGTTTGTTGCCAGGATAAGAAATTGGGACTTCTGGTTCCGATTAATATCGCCGCCCCAGTAGTCAGGCTGCCATTTTGAAAGCTTGAATACCTTTTGCGCAGGGAACTGGAGCAGAGTTATTAATATTTATATCATTATTATTATTATTATTTATGTTAATTTATTTTTTTGAGTTGCTATGCTACAGCTCCCCTCCGAATCTTATGTTATACTTTCAAGTCCACTCCAGCTCCATTCACTGCTCTGAATAGCTTTTAATGGCAAATACAATATTTATCGCTTTCGTTTATTCAGTGTATTACGGAAAAAATTTAAAAGTCGTTTAAACCCTAATATTTCAATAAATATTTCGTACATAATGAAGGAAAAAAGTAATAAATAAATGCACTCGGAAAAAAGGCCATTGTTTCATAACAGCCATTGCCAACCATTTGCTTATTTTCTTTCTTTTTTCTAAAGTTCTTTTTTTCCTTTCTTCCCTGCCTTCTTTTTCTTCTTTTTTTTTTTTTGGTGAATTTGTAATTGCCGCATACTTTTGCAACAGCGAAAGTATGTTATGCACATCCCCAGTTTCAAGTTCGTGATTTAATTTTGCTGAGTAATATATATTTTACAACATACATACGTAGATACTCATAGGTGTGCGTGCGGGGCTTAGAGATACCATTGTACCCCCATTAGCAAATAAACATGAAAGCTAATTACAAAACTGGCAACCTCTTTCGCGTTTGTATTCAATAGATATGCTTCTTTGCGTTTAATTTGTCATAAGTTTCCCTGGAGATGCATCTGGGACCCAAATCTTATGGGCAGGGCCGGCCTTATCAGTGTGCAAAGTACAAAGGCGCCATCATCTTGGGGGCGCCTCAGCGTAAGGGCAAAAAAAAAAAAAAAAAAAAAAACAATAATCCGTGTTTCATAAAATTAGTTCAACAAAATTCTAGTTGTCTTCACGTTAGCAGACCCAATGACAGTGACTCCTATCAGATACTCCATCTTTCAAGTGAAAGAACTTAGCGTCAAAATTCACTTGTAGCGATGGTACTATACCTACTGTGGTGCTTGATAGAGATGATTAGATGGTACCAATCCCTGTGAACCACACTAGGTCTTCAATTACGAGAAGCCAACAGCAGCCCATTAGAAATAAAAAAAAAACATTATTTGTTTCATGTATGTAATTATTAAAGTTTTTAAAGTAATTGAAAACGCAATAAAATTATACACAATTTGAATTTATATTATTTTAGTTTGTATGATGAAAGAGGGCTAGGGGCGACTATTTTTATAAAGTCCAAGGGCGCCGAATACCGTCGAGCCGGCCCTGCTTATGGGTGTATTTTGGTACCCTCTTTAGCACAGTAGAGTCCCCCCCCCCCCTTGCTAAAGCTCTGCTCACGCTTATATAAACACATATTACTTGACTCCATATTGAAGTGCCAATGAAGCGGAACTACACAGAAAGTAAAGAACCATTGAAAACGTTCTTTTGTCAGAGAAAAAGAAAACCAGGATGTTTTATTCGAAAAATGATTCTGGAATTTTATTTTAAATGACAGAAATATAAAGGAAAGAAATAAAATGAATGTGATGGTCTCATCATATTGATCAAGTATTCAATATGCAATAATTAGCAAAACATAATTGAAGAAGTGTATATAAATAAAATAAAATGCAAAATAACTAAATAAATTATATAAAATAAAGAAATAAACGCAAACATTCACATTTAGTTTCAGAAAAAAAAAAAAAAAAATAGAGTAGTGTAGCTTAACAAATCTTCATTTGCTATTCCTGTTTCGGGCAAAACTCGTTGCTTAGGTTACCTCTTTTCTTATTTATTCATTTAATTTTAATCATACTAACGCAAAAATTTCTGCTCTTAAATTAAGCTTTATACAAGAGACGAATTAGCGCTCTTTATGTAACAATAACTGAGAACAGCATTCAGCAAGTTTTCGCTAAATAATTTTTTTTTAATTTATTTTATTTTATTTTATTTTATTTTTTTTTTTTTGAATATCAAGCAATTTATCGCAAATTTTGATTGATCAATTTGTACTAAATTAGGTCTAGAAGCAAGTTCTCAGAAAGACAAACCTTCATTTTAAAAGTATCGTTTACATTTTAATTTTTACAGCACTAAATATGCAATTTACAAACAATTCGGGAGAACGAAAAAAGGGTAACAATATTTTTTCTTTTCGTTTCAACTCTCAGCCACAGAGAATTATTTTGGAACCGGAAAAAGAGCAACGTTGTGTAAGTAGTAGAGAACACGTGCATGCCGCTAGCGAAATACTAGCGTCTCTAGCTAATACACTGACTGCAGGGGGTCTCGGCCTGAAGTGGCAGGTCAATTATGGGGGACAGTAGACCCTTCTTCCAAGAGCTATCGTACATTTCATTGGTCGTTGAAATGTCAATCACTTGAGGTTGACACACTCCCCTTATGCATTTCGAAGGCCATCTTAAGCCTAACCACGAAATTTTTTCTGACTGAAGAGCAGCCTTAAGAAGCAACTTTGAGTGCCCTGTTTTCGGGCATGAGTGTGATTTGCCAATAAATTGTTTACCAACTTATAAGGACATAATGTTATGTTACGTGTGGAAGAGCCGTAGCAAACCAAAACAATACAGGAACCTAGTTAGTGACACCTGTGAAGAAGTTGCTGAGAAAGTGATGAAACAATGGGAATTAGCTTCAATTCCGATTATAGACCATCGTGAGATAGTGAAAAAGATTCGAGCATATCATGATAAGTATAGAAACTTATTAAAACCGTATGCATCAAGAAAAAATGTTAAAAGTTATTCTGATAAGATAAAACTATTCAGAGAGAATGGCAAGTCCCTTTTTGACATAGCAACATGCAAGTGTGAATCTTTTGACTCTTGTAACTGTGAAACACTGCGAAAAAAACCAATTGCAAAAAGAAATTTTTTGCTTGATCAACGCACCGACCGAAAGATGACCACTGGCAACATTGATGTAAAATCATCAAAGACAAACCTTGAGAGAATAAATCGAAAGAGGAAATGGGAATTATTTCAGGAAAAAAATACAATGTCTATTCCTTCCATTAGCACATGCCCACCAGTAAGAAAGGAAAATAAACATTGTTCAATTGAAACATATCAAGAAGCTGAACCGAGTACATCACAGACGAATAGTGGTTTAAAGGAGTATTCCGTGGTTGCTAAAACGTTAAATAGATACAACATTTCTGACAGAGCTGGAGCAGCGATTGTCTCAGCTACACTCCAAGATATTGGCTTGGTTTCTGAAAGTGACTTATCGAAAGTTGTGGACAGGAGTAAAATTAGACGAGCCAGACAAAAAGCAAGAGGTCTGTTAACTAATACAACCTTGGTTGATATCGAATGTGATCAAATAGGTTTATATTTTGATGGCCGTAAAGATAAAACTCTTTTCATGGAGGACTCAAGGAGAAAAGTTATATTAGAGGAGCATATAAGCTTGATAAAGGAACCAGGGTCTGAGTATATGGGTCATCTTTCCTTAAGCTCTGGAAAGTCATTAATTGTAAGTAAAGAAATACAGAACTTTTTAACAAGAAATAGTATTGATAACCGTAATATTGTTGTTATTGGCAGTGACGGAACGGTGGTTAATACTGGAGTAAAAGGAGGTGTCATTCGAATTCTGGAAACGAAATTTGAAAAGCCATTACAGTGGTTTATTTGTCAACTGCATGCGAACGAGCTTATTCTGCGCCACATTTTCGAACACCTTGACGGTACTACGAGTGGACCTCAAAGTTTTACAGGACCTGTTGGTAAATCCCTGAAAGACTGTGAACAGCTTCCGGTTATGTTTTTCAAAAAGATCTGTTGCACTCTCCCAAAAATTACCAATAAAAATGACTTAAGCACAGACCAACTCTATTTGTTGGAAATATGTGAAGCAATTAATTCTGGATCTTGTTCTGAAGGTCTATCTAAAAGAAACCCCGGCAAGATGGTACATTCTCGTTGGCTTACAGTTGGGAATAGAATTCTACGACTTTACATTTCCTCGACTGCACCTTCTGAAAATTTAGTGATTCTGGCATCTTTCATAATTAAAGTTTATGCACCTATGTGGTTTTCAATTAAAACTCAGCCATTATGTATCTTCGGAGCTAAGCATTTGCATAAAACCATATTGTTGTCGCGGTATTTACCAAACTCATTAAAAGCGGTCATCGACCCAGTAATTCAACGAAACGGATTTTTTGGACATCCAGAAAATATTCTGATTGCTATGTTAGCTGATGACAGGCCGGACATACAAGTTTTGGCATTGCGCAGAATTTTAAGAGCACGGCAGGTAAAGAAGTCTTCAAAGAATATTATTCGTACTTTTGAAATTCCTGAGTTTAACTTTGAAGCTACTGACTACATTGATATAATAAATTGGGCTAATGTGACAGTCACTGAGCCACCGTTAACCAAACAGTTAGATGATCAAGTTATTTCAGGGTGCATCATGAATCCAGAAACTACAAATAATATCATAGTATCCAATATCAAGCAATTCCCTTGTCACAATCAAGCCACTGAAAGGTGTGTGAAACTAGTAACCGAAGCGTCTGCTTCGGTTTGTGGACCTTCCAGACGGGATGGATTTATTAAAACTTCTTTGGAGTCACGCAAACAAATGCCAGTTTTTAACACCAAAAAACAATACAGACCAGTATAAGAAGATATTTTAACCATTGTCGTCACACAGGCCAAAAATGATTATTGAAAAATAAAATTGAAAACAAAAATTCGGAAAAATGGCAATTTTTATGATTTTGTAAAATGTTTAACGTTGTTGGAGCAGTATTAAATATTGATATTTTTAAAAGATATTTTATATTCATGATGTTTATTTCATAGAATAAGTTTTCCACACCGACCAAAACGGATCATTGAAAAAAAAGTTTGAAAATAAAAATTCTGAAAAATGGTAATTTTTATGATTTTGTAAAATGTTTAACATTGTTGGGGCAGTATTAAATATTAATATTTTTAAAAGATATTTTATATTCAGGATGTTGATTTGATAGAGCAACTTTCCCACACTGCCCGAAATTGATTATTGAAAAAAAAAAAATTTCGCTCCACCCTAGTGTCTATTCCATAAAAATCAGGTGACATTCCATAAGAGTCATAAAATTCCAAGTTCAAAAAAGGAGAAGTCACATTATTGTGATTCAAAATGTAAAAGAGCTGTAATTCCATCCATTCTTCAATTCCCGAAATCATACAAAACTCTGCGAACACAATCACACATAGTTTGCTGAAGCGGTTTACTAAATTTCATTTCCAATCGTAAATTGCTGTGCTTTATGAGGTTCCAATGCTCTCCATCACATAAATCTTCTGATAAATTAAATCCAATTATTACGTTATTGTTAGCATACTCCTTTCTTGATAAATACAATCCTTGATCCTTCCCATTTTTATCAGCACACAAGAACAGACTTTGATAAGCTCGAATAAAATCATTCTTTTCAAAATTGAGTTCTAATGTATTATGTGGCACAGGTTGACCATCAAAATAAACACCAATAAAGTTTAGATTAAAATGACTGAATTCGAAAGGTGACTTCTTGAAAAATCCATGGAATGCTTCATTTTCTACGCATCCTATATATACTTTTCTAGGCATAGGACCTACGAAGATATTATCTTGAACTAACGACATATTTCCTTTAGGCACAGAATAGATTTTGCATAGTACTCTGTTGATCGGATATTTTGCACTTCCTTTCTCCAGAGCCTTTGCGTGCCCTAAAATCACTCCAGGACTGACTCGAACTTTCCCTATAAAGAGTGATACATGATCCAAGACGACTTTAAAACCTTCTCCTCCAATTAAACAGATTTCAAGCTTGCTACGAATCAATTTGATTTTTAGATCAACTAAATTTAACAAAAGTCTATCCTGATGAAATAAATCACTGTGAATACAGCCTATCATATCAACAGTTGCACTTTCATTGAAAAATTCTGATCTTTTCTTCAAACCACCTTCAGAATCTTTATAGAAGTGTTCAGATGTCAGTTGTGATGTTTTGCTATTAGAGCCATAATTAAGCAAAGTCTCCAAATAAGCACGATATGGATAAGTATTGCTTGAATTAGAGACAATGCGATCGTTTAATGCGATATCCACTTGAGAAAATAAAGAGTGTAAAAATAAATTTGCAGGGCCAATTACATCGTCTTTACTAATGGTAGTGCCATCATTTTTTTAAATTTTTGCTTTAACATATAACTGAGTTTGACTAAGATCAATATAATCTTCTCCACTCCCCGAAATATGAAATTCTACTGGTCCACCATCAAAAATATTAGAAAGAGGATGATATTACATCCACTGTAAACTTTGAATAGCTGTTTGAGTCCCTGGCAAATGAAAAAGCTCAAATTCCGATTTGACACATTCCGGCGAGTCCTTAATCAAAAACGCCATTACGGATCGAAAATATCACGTCCTTTCACCTTATGGAATTTGGATGAAATGAATCCTTTTTTAACATTACGCTTTCTTTTATAGCGCCCTTTTCCGACCATAGACTGAACTTTATCGATAGCTTTCTGAGCTAAGTTTTTCCCACTTTCTTTAGCACGTGTTCTAATTGCTTCATCGAATTTTTCCCCAGATAAGACATCAGATGCGACTCTTGATCCTGCTCGTAAAGCTTCCTTGCCAATCGTTCTAGAACCTTTCACGAAAAATGGTAGAGCTGTTCTAAATATTTTACGAAAAAAACCTCCGATTCCGTAACCTTTTTGAAAAGATACGCCTTTATAATGAGGTAGTCCAGAACCTGTCTGACCAGCATAATGGTCCTCAAACGTTTTTGTGCAACACACGTACGGTACTTTCATCTTGACATCTAATCATGAAATGAATGAAAATATAGAATGTAAATACTATTTATAGTATTTGCTTCATTCGGAAATGTAATACTGTAATAACTTTTCCCTTTTCAAAAGGTACATAATCATCCGAATTCAATCTCAGCTCAATATTGATCTTTTGAAATGAATGTCGAATTAAAGGTAAGTATTGAGGTCTCTCGAAATGTTGACTCACACTTCATTGTCCTGTCCTTTTACTCTTACAATTCTTAAAAGCGGAGCATAAAAGTCACCAATGATTTGCTCTGCAACTATATCAGTGTCCACATAGAAAAACGAAAAGTCTGACATTGTATCAGTTGGAAATTCACTTTTCATGTTTCCTTGAATAACTGTATCAGGTTGGAAACCCAAAAGTGGAGTTACTTTCGCAAGATGAAGAGATGCGCCTTGAATAGCATTTATTTTTGTCCTTTTGGTGTTTTTATTATATGCTAACGTAAATCTATTAGGATTTTTTGGTAGAAGTAGTTGCATAGCAGTCATTATATCATACATAGTTTCATAACATCCAACCTCGATACTTCTTTTAATCAGTTTCCCTTCTCCCACATCGTAATAAGATGTGTTGTTTGACTCATTCACATTATACCATGAATGTGGATAAATTATTTCCGATAATCCAACTTCCCATTCTCCAGATAAACTGATAGGGGCAGGTAGTTGAGTTGTAAAATGAGAAATTTTATTTTCTGGGAAAAATCTTAAAGAGCTATCAGAAGGTAACGGCACGTAGAAAGACATAATGTATACTAAATGAACCAACTGGAAAATATTTGTATTTATAGCATCTTTACATCCGAAACCCAAGCATTAAACTTTTCCGGGTATCGTAGGAACTTTACAAAATATTCAGTTACGCCTTGTTTTTTCCATTTTCGGATGACTTTTTCCATTTGGTATATGCCTGTATCAATAACTTTCTGTAATTCTGCTTCATAGAATGTTCCCTTAATCTCTTCCCCTACCAAATCTTTCAGTTTATATACAACAGGAATTCTTGGAATGATTTGAGAGATTGTAAAAATTTCGCGACTCCAGTTTTGCTCATAGCCTTTCTCAAAATGTAGATTTTGCTTGCTAATGCGTACAGTGTCTCCTATTTTGAGCTTTGGAGGTTTTGCTTTTAATGTGCTTAAATTTCCATACAAATTCTCTAAGACTTCATTTTTATTTGCTTGATTTACTGAAGCTGGCTCCATCTTAATACTTCGATGCCATGTATGGTTGTAACTGTATACTAAATCATTTATTACGTCGATATACGTCTTCGTATTAAATTCTGTAAAATATTTCCACATTTTAGTTTTTAATGTCCTATTAAATCTTTCAACTACACTAGCTTTTGTTTGGTTATTAGAGGTGAAAAACCGAACTTCCATATTTTTCAAATAACGTTGAACTACCGAGTTTTTAAATTCTGTCCTTGCATCCGTTTGAAGTAACCTAGGCCTTCGTTGACTGAAAATCGTCTCCAAAGCTTCCTTAATGCTCTTTCCTGATTTATCTTTCAATGGTATTACCCATGAGTATTTCAAAAATACACAAATGCATGTGAGAAGATACTTATAACCCTTATTAAATTTTGAACGAGACTTTAGTTCTACTAAATCTGCTTGGAATTGTTCATCGATGTCTCCTACAAGTACTCTGTTACGTAAAAATTTATGTTTTACTGGCTTATGAAGGCTATAGGAATCTTTTAATGAAAGCCATTGTTTAACATCTTTTGTATTTCTCTTTACAATCCGCTGGATAGCATTTATTCCTCCGAAACTCGCAGGATGTTTCATATCTTTATATATACCATCCATGTTTCCTCTACGAGAAGCACCTGGTAACTGAATAGCAATCACCAACAACATGCATTATATATATGTGTGTGCTTATGTATGATTAAGTGAGTTCTACTTTTATAAAATTTTTGTGGTCCTGAAAAGGACCTTTTTTGTGTGTTGATCGCGAGTCCCTTAAGACCACGACCTCACACTCCCAAACCCGGAGGGGTGAACCGTGTTAGGTTCCTCTGCATTCTGACGATGAATCCTGGTTTCTGTGTGTTTTGGCCATTTATACTTCGACCTATTTCGTGGATCTTTAATCTCCACTCCTTTGACCGAAAAAGGACAAACCACATCAACGGGTTTCATCTTCCCTGAATTAGAGGAGAATACTTTTCGAACACCTCAAGCTTTTTATACTCTCCAAATTTATGTGACGTCATAGAACAAAGCAGAACATGTTAGGATTTCACTCCGTTTATACTTTACATCACGCGACTGTCTCACAAGCCTGGAGTAGTCAGATAATTTCATGTTCGGGCAAGGAATCACGTTAAAGAGTCGAAAAATAAACAAAATCAAGGCACCCCCCTCCACATCTAGTAGTAGAAAAATGGGCTACCACGTGTGGAGTCCCTCCCAACTCATGCCGACTCCACACCCTCAGAGTTGGGCGCTCCACGGCGTGGTAGCCCCATTTTTCTACTACTAACATCAACAGAAGGCCATCAATTCAATTGCGCAATTCATCTAGAGGTAGCCAATTGAAACTTGAAAACTCGCTCTTTCATTCTAGCTCCACCAGAGAGCTGTAGGTGTAATATTCCCACATCCGTAGCCGTATGAAATCCCACCATTCCTTTTGAATCGCCCTGTATCGTTCCTGAAGCAAAATGATTTATAAGTCAAAACCTCCTGAACATTTCTCGCTATTCAGAACTATGATATGCAGTTCAACCATCAACCAAGCAAGCCGGCTGGCAGAGTGCCAAGAAGTATCCATTCATGTTCAAGGGAGGAACTGCTGGTATAAAGAATGTGCCTCTCTCTTCTTGTTCTGGTTCCTTTACGCTTATAGAAATGAACGGTGTCATATCTGCAAAAAATCTTTTTTTTTTTGTTTGTATATCAAAATGTTCAGGTTTTTGAGCTGCTGTGAGAAAATGTTTAAAAATTAATGCTAAAGGCCAACTTTATTTTTTTTGGTGCAATACTGTAATAACTACTTTTTATAGTTATTTCTAATTTTTTCGCCATCATTAACATCCATCATGTGAGAGAAAACTAGAACAATAACTATTTTCTGAACAAAATAGATTATAATAATCATTGAAACAAATAAGGCAATTAAATAAAACAAATTGTAAAAACGTTCAAACGCCTCTTTTGAAAAATGTCTATTTTGAAGATGACACTGTTCATTTCTATAAGCGACTTGATTTCTTCCGAACTGAAGTTATATGCCAGTTTATAAATTTAGTTACTTTCAACAAATAGAGAACCAAACATTCTGATTCGCGTGCTAAATAAACGCACCTGCAAAACGAACTTCCCTAAAACTTTAATGAATTCGTTCTTTCCTGCCATGCGCAGAAGCTTCCAACCATCAAAATTCCGTAGTAGAACTGCATTTTGTGTTATGTCGCTATTCTTCTACGTGTGCGATGCGCTCGTAATTGGTATTGAAAATTATAACTTAAATGTGTTGACTTTTACAGAATTTATTCTGACTTATTTTTTGAACGTGCAAAAGAGGAACACCAAAGCCTTTTCTCAAATATTCTTTTATTTATCTATTTATTGTTCCAATTATTTGTTATCACGACACATAATATCAAAGTGGAAACAAGAGCTAAAATTTATTTTGATGAACTAGCTCAGACGGCTTCGACGTTACAGATTTTCATTTTTGCGACATTGAAATTAGAGATATTTGTGCAAAAGCGCAGTTGTCAAAATGGTTTTAAATTTAATTTCGATTTAAGTAAACTTTAATTATTATGACTAGTACTCTTTTAGATGTTAAGCAAAATAACTATTATTTTAATCTGAAACAAAGAACTTGTATTCCAAGCTAAATTTATTCCGATGAAAATCATGAAATATTTATTTTAATCATATTTAATTCATCAATCTGATACAAATAGTCATGTGCTTAATATTTTACAAAGGAAACAAAATATCTAATGTCTTCTGGAAATGCTTGACTTGATATACGATAACCTAATCCTTAATGAACAATGGAATTCACTCACCTACCAAAAATAAGTAAGAAAAGATCAAACACAGTAAATGAAGGGGAATTAAAATCTAACAGGTGTAATAAAGTACAGTAGAAAATTAATGATCAATTTTAACGAGCGGCAAGGGAAGCGTCATATTTATTTTTTCCTTAATTATCCTTTGCATAGAAGGAAGAAAATATTTTCAAAAGTAATCCAATGATTTGCCTTAATACTTTAAACATAAAATAAATTTTGAGCAGCACTTCAATTAAATGATCGAAAATATCGTAACTGTGGCGTGACATTAATCCAGCCAAGCCAGCAAGAAGAAGAAACCATCTTTATGCTAATGAGTGAAGAAGTGAAGAGTTTTTCCTTACCTGTTTACCTTTAAATGGAAGCTGAGAGGCTGCTGTCAGTAGTTCCTAGTTCTTGTGTTCCTATGATGTTATGATGTTTTAACCTTTTGTTACTACTAGATTTTAACCTTTTTTACCAATGTTTAACCTTTGCTTCAACTAATAAATGTTCGTTTCAAAAATGGAGTCAGAGCATAATTGATTTACAGAGGTAACTTCTAAAGTTAACAGTGGTGACCCGGACGAGATTTGAACACGCAACCTTCTGATCTGGAGTCAGAGCACAATTGATTTACAGAGGTAACTTCTAAAGTTAACAGTAACCTAATTATTCTTTTATATGAATGATTGAAAATTCTTTCAGGCAAAGTATGAATTAAATGAATAATTAACGTAAAAGGCACAAATCGAAAGAAAATTACAGTAGATACAGAGTGTTTTCAAAGTTCGCGCATATGAACATATGTGATTTTAAGAAGTAAAAGAAAGACGTTGGTATACATATGCATAGGCAGTCAATAAACTTGAGATTTTCTTTGACTACAGACTACACGATGTAACATTATAAGTAACAAAAATAAATCAAACATAAAATGTGAGACACGTGAGTTATATTATGAGCGTATGTGAGTTAATTTTATATTTGAGTTTTTTTTTTTTTTTTTTGGCTGTCGTTATTGTTGCTTATAATGTTAAGCACTTAACGCATTTCCCCCTTGTCTGACACGGGCGGGTGAAAGTTACCGGCAGATTTGCACATGCCCGTGTCTCACATGGGCGATCCTGTATCTCGCGTTATTTTATTTCTAATGCCCGTCTGAGATCCGTTTGCACTTTGTTTGCGTAATATTTTTTATACAACTTTTACCCCACCCCCTACAACTGAAATTGCCAAAAACAGTTATACTATAACTATATATTCATTTTCTGCCAAAAAAAACTCGATCATTTTTTACCAGTTTTCCGAAAAAAAAACTCATGCTTCAAACGGTTAAGTCCTGTAAAAAAATCTCAGGACTTTTCATACCTAGGTTTGAATGACTGCACTATGTAATAAAAATAATTCTGTAAAAATCCTTTTTTTTTAATGCCAACTAACATCATAGTAACCAGGCCCGTCATTTTGATATTTTCGGGGGAGGGGTATGTATATTCTAATTATACATTATATTAAAAAGAACAAAATACGTACACATTCATAAAAGTTCATTATATTCTCAAAGCCCGGGGGGGGGGGGCGGAGTTTCCCCTGACATGAAATAAAATCTTCAAATCATCTAACCCCTTTTAGCATATGTTTTTTTCTCGAAAAGCTGGTAAAAAATGATCGTGTTTTTTTTCACAGAATATGAATATATACGTATAGTATAAGTTGTTTTTGTCAATTTTAGTTGTAGGGTGGGACGAGAGAGCGGGGGTGGGGTAAAAGTTATTTTTAAAAAAGATTATACAACCAAAGTGCAAATGGATCTCAAACGGGCATTAGAAATAAAAAAGCGAGATACAAGATCGCCCGTGTGAGACACGGGCATGTGCAAATTTGCCGGTAACTTTCGCCCGTGTCAGACACGGGCAAATGCTTTAAGTGGTTAAATGAAAATTCAGGGACAAAGAGCCCAGATAATAAGCAGATCCTAAATCAGAGATGGCGAACCTATGTCCCGCGTCATAGGTCCCGCCAATAGGCGACACGCAACAGGCATTTCGGTGGTATGCCCACAGATAACTATTAAATAACTATTATTCACTTTTCTGAAAACAACAGTTCCAAAGAAATAAAGAAGGAAAAGAAAGAAATGAAAAAAAAAAAAAAAAAAATTCGTAAGACTGCAGTTTTGCGAAAATTGTATGTCTAACAGATAATTTTAAAAAAATCAAAGATAACAAGTGGCACACTGGACATATGAAAATAGTAAACCGTTAGTTAACGGGCACACTAAATCGAAAAAGGTTCTGGATCTTCCTGAAATAGTGTAATAATAATTAAATTGAAAAATTAACTATTGGAATGTTAGGTATTTGTTACGTAATATTGACGGACTAATTGTTTGATGTGCTTTGTCCTGCAATACACTTTAATTTGAACATTGATGATGTTAATAATTTTTAATGTGCTTTATGTTTTCCCTCAAGTCTTAAAATTCAAAAACTGATCACTTGTCCCATAATTAGGCTCCATACCTATCCTTAATTTCATTTTTACAATAAATTAAAAAGGGAATAGACTGATGAAAAACAACGTAGTTTGTTCCAAAGCTGCGGGGGACAATTTCTTACACGTGTTTCGAAGTTTCAAAAAACCCTTTCTTCATTAACTCCTTGAAGCACGAGGTTTTTTTCGGAAAAACTGATAAAAAATGATCGAGTTTTTTTTTGGACAGAAAATGAATATATAAGTATAGTATAAATAGTTTTTGGCAATTTCAGTTGTAGGATGGCTAGAAAGCGAAGGTTGGATAGCAGTTATATCAAAAAATTATTATACAAACAAAGTGCAAACGAATCTCAGATGGGCATTAGATACGGGCATGTGCAAATTTGCCGGAAACTTTCGCCCGTGTCAGACACGGGCAAATGGTTTAAATGGTTAAGTCGGATGGAGCTATGTGATTAAATCAGCTATACCGAAATCCTTGACAGAAATTCTTAGTATATACAACTTCTCTCTTAGAAAAATTCTTGCAGCTTGTAGTACGTGTGGTGAATAATTCTGTTAAGCTTTTGGTACTTTAGATCCGCAAGCATGTGACTTCTATGCGCGACGTGATTAAACAACCAGTACTCGCTCGAAATCGCTCGACAACATCTAGTCCTTTTTCTACCCAGCTTTTTTCGTTTTATAACAGCCATTTTGATCCACATTCATCTTCATTTAATGTCAAGTAAAGCGTTGCTTCTTCAGATGATTTTTCTGTCTTATGTGCACTGAGCACAAGTTTGTTGTCTGGACAAAAAAAAAAACCAAAGTAAACATGAGTAGATAAATGATATTTGCATGAACGGTTTTATGTAAAATAGGAGCATTGCGAAACAATAAATATGAAGAAAGGTTTTAAATTTGGTTTACGAACAAAATCGCTACATTAATTAATTGAGGCAGTTTTTTTTAACACATTAGAACTTTTATTTTAGTTTGTCTAGTTCAACAAACATCACAAAATATGTGGTAGCATTGAAAATCACGGCCCTTCAAACAGTCTTAAGAAAATGGATATAAAAATTTAAAGATTATGAATCTGCATGTAGGATATTCACGGAATTAGTATTGCACATTTATTAACTGCAATTCGCTAAGCTATAAGATAAATCTTGACGGGGCGACAGAAAAAGCACTATAAAACAAAAACCGGTTTTAACTTCGTAAGTGAACGTAAACAATAATAATAAAATTACACGTTAATTTAAAGCACAAATGAGCAAAAAAATGCAGACATATGTTTCGGGATTGCTTGGAATCCCTTTTTCAATGCGACAGGGAGCTTCTAGATGCAAAACATCCAAATGAAGCAGACAGAACAAGAAAAACAAAGCTTATATAGCCTAAGAATTATCTGTAAACCAATGAGAATAAAGGCAGCGTGAAGTGGAAGTAGAAGTAGCAGGAAGACACCAATAAGAGAGCAACAAACGAATCCAGTTGAAAGTACAGGAAGTAAAAAGGAATAACAATAAAAATAAAGCAAAAAAGACGACAGCATGCATAAAAATTGCAAAAATAATAAAATAAAATACAAAGAATAAAATTGAAATAAAAATAAGTACAGAAACCATAGGCGTAACTAGGGTTGGTGAAAGGGGGGGGGTCACACTAAAAATGTACAGACCAAACAAAAATAAAAAGTGTAAAAGAGTTGAAAATTTATTAGTCATAAATACTTGTCTCTAAAAACATACTCCGTGTTTATTTCAGGCATCTCCCGGGGGGGGGGGAGGGGGAGCTACCCCCTCGGAGCAAGTCAATTCCTCCCCCTCCCCCTGACAAAAAACCTTCAGATCACAAGTTTTAAAAAAAGAAAGAAAAGGAAAATTACGCGTTTAAGGCACTTTACTTTCAGAAACACTTTCAGGAAAGGACATTGAACACTATCACGAGCGACACCAAAAGTAACTTAAAAGACATAAGACTTTATTTTGGAAAAAAAGGGGGGGGGGGGGGAGAGTAACCAAACTCCTTTCTGTTTCCTCTAACATCACCAAAGTATCCCGAAATTGCATTGCTAGGAAGATTTCAAAAAGTTTCCTGGGGAGAGCCCTCGAAGCCTTGCCTCCAGAGTTAGCCTAAGCATTATAGATGTAAGACCAGTTACAAACATTTAAGTTGCAGAAGCCCCAAATACCCACTCCTCTAACTTCACCAAAGATCCAAACATACATCTACTATATATACATCAAAAAGCTATCATATTATATGTAAAAAAATTCCTATTAACATCATTTCTAGTCATATATATCTATATATATGTATATATAAAGGGTATGATTTTGAAGCATGCACTGCCCTTCCTAATTCTTAACTCGCTCCCCCTGCTCCGGAGCCAAGGCAGTATCCAGAATTGTTTTCGGAGGGGCCCAGACTTCGACACACTTATGTTAAGCAAAGTTTCAGGGAGGAATATATGATACATTGCAAAAGATTTCTGGGGGGGGGGGGGCGGCCCGTGGGTCCCCCTTCCCTTCTGGATACGGCCTTGATTCACAAAAACATTAAACATTCATTACTAGATCTATTAGTTTATTTTTTAATTCAAATGCAATAGAATATTCAATATTCAGCGCAAAGCAATCTTCTATGTCCAGGCATTCATAATATTAAAACTGGGAAATAGTGGAATTTTAGGGGAAAAAAAATCCAAATTCCCCAACAAATATGATCATCCCCACAGTAAATTTTTAAAAATTTTGTTAAATTTGTAGCAAAACATACCTCAGAAGTGGAAGCGTCTGAATTGAATTTTCTTTTCTTTTTGGATGACGAACGTGTCCATCGCTGCAGTGCAAACATTATTATGTATCGAAAATAACTAAAAATTTAGCTTAAATATAAATAATACTTGATTGTAAATTAAAGTGCAGCATTAAACCGTAGCAGTGAGATTGGAAACGTTGAACGAATGATTTCCAGAGTCGTAAGGCAATCAGTGATGGACCATAATAAGAAAAAAAAACATTTAAAATATAAGAGATGAGAGAACATCTGTAAATGAGAATGCAATGCAAATACAGTTCATCAGTTTTCCAATCGGCTCATCTACAAAAAAGATTTTACCAAAATGGGTGTTTGGACAGGAAGTCATAAATAAATACAAATTGCTCTTTAAGTTTCTTGATGAGCATCACTTCCTGGCTTGAGGGTTTAATCCATTAGGACAATTGTTGGCTAGGGGTCCTTTATTTTCAGACCTCAGCGCCGAGTTATCAGAAAACAAAACTCCATCATAGTAGAGAATATTTTCCACGAAACTTATTACTTGTGCGATTGTATACCAAAATTGCTGCCTTTGGGTAAAAAGGACATCAAGAAGGAAAGAAAACCATCTGGAGTGATTGAAAGGATCTCTGTTTGTGTGTGTGTTGTACGGGGATTGAAGCCACCTTTTGCTGTAACCCCCCCCCCCCAAGGTGATAAGGGGGTTGATTATAACCAGATGAAAAGTCCTCTTTATTATGAGCTGCATACTTTGGTCATGATCACAACCCTTCACAGAAAGAGGAAATAAAATCATATGCATATGTGTTTAATTTTCTTAGGGAAAAAAAATATGTGCTTTGCAAGGCCGTAGCCAGAAATTTTGTGAGCCTAAATGTGCCTCAATAAGTCAAACCCAAAGGGGGGGTTTGAACCCCCAAACCCCCCCCCCCTGGTTACGCCTATGACAGAAACTACCAAAACAAAATGCAAAACAAAGTACACATGTAAAGGAGGGGGAGGGGAGGGAGGGGGGAAGGGGAAAAATAGACACAAAAAAGGAAAACAGCAAGAAAACCTAGAAAGAACAACAAATTAAAGAAATTTATGCCAGACCTGTGAGAAATAAGGAGTTGAGGAAGAATCATTAACCAAATTAGAACTATTCCTGTTAATATGATAAGCTTCCCAAAAGTCAAGCTCTAAAGGGGAAGAACATTTTTGAATAATTTTACCAGAATTGAAGTCAAAAGAGTGGTTGGAATTCCAACAATGTTGACCAATGCTAGACTTATTTAACTCTTGCTTTCGTACATAACCTTTATGCTCATTTAAGCGAATTTTCAGAGCACGTTTTGTCTGCCCAATGTAAGAAAGCCCGCAACGGCAACTAATTTGGTAAATACCCCAAGTGTTAAGTTGATCGACAGGATCCTTAAGAGAAGAGAAGGAAAGTTTGTTACTAGGAGCAAAAACGACTTGAAATTGAAACCTTTTTAGGATTTTAGCAATACGGAAACTGACAGAATGAAAGAATGGTAACACAACCAAATTCTTTCGAGAAACCACATTATTGGGACCAGAAGTTTTCTTAGAAAGTTTGTTATGAATAGAATCAATTAAAGAGTGAGAAAATACTCTATCAACAGCTACAGCTTTCAGATAGTTGAGTTCAATCTTGAGAAGCTCAGGAGAAGAGCAAATATTAATAGCACGATGGACCAGAGCATTAAAAGCCGAATATTTTTGGTTGGGAGGATGAGACGACAGTCTGTGAGGAGGTAAAGAAACAGCGAAAGGTTTACGATAGACAGAAGTAGTGAAACCAGACTCACTCTTAGAAATAAAGACATCAAGAAACGCGAGGCTACTATTAAGTTCTTTCTCACAAGAAAACTGGATATTAGGATCAATGGAGTTCATAATAGAAAGAGCATCATCAATACCTAACAAGTTACTGTCCGTTAGGACAAAACAATCATCCACATAACGAACATAAAATTGAAATTGCAATTTCTGGAACAGTTTTTCCTCAAAATAATGCATATAGAAATCACTTAAAATAGGACTAAGAGGACTTCCCATAGCCAGGCCATCTACCATAGCATAGAATTTACCATTAAATACAAAAGTGCTCTGTTGCAAGCACACACGAGTAAGGAAAACTAATTCCTCAATTTCCACAGAAGTAAAATGGAATTCAGAAAGCCTTTTCCTGAGGCAAGTCAAAGCGCCATCAACAGGAACATTAGTAAACAAAGAATTAACCAAAAGAGGCTATGGTATCAAAAGAGGCCATAACTGAATTATTCGGAACGAAGTTATGAAGTTTCTTAACAAAATCGGTGGAATTTTTAACAGTGAAAACATTCTGACTCCTGAGTGGAGAAAACACAGAAACTAAATACTTGGAAAGTTTATATGAAGCAGTGCCAATATTGGAAACAATTGGTCTGAAAGGAATACCTGCCTTGTGTACCTTTGGTAAAGCATAAAAACGTGCACAATTAGCAACAGAAGGAATCACAGACCGTTTAGCAATCAAAGGAATAGAATGAACTGACTTAACAGCAGAAGAAATAGCTTTTAACTCTTTGTCACTAGGATCTTTATAAATTTCAGAGTAAGGACCAGAAGCAATTAAGTCATCAGTTTTTTCAACATAAGATGATTTATTAAGAACAACAATCTGACCACCCTTGTCTGCTTTGGTAATGACCAAATCAGAATTGGAAACTAAATTATTGACACATCGTTTCACAGAATGGGTAAAACCAGTATTAGGAACTTTTGAATTGAAATCAACATTGGAAGCAATAAGATGCCGAACCGACTCTTTTTGAGTGGAAGTTAAGGCACTAAATTTGAAAGCTTTTTCAACCGGAGCAATAAGTTCAGAAAAAGAAGGCTTTTTAGCCAAAGCAAAATTGTTATTACATTTCAGAGCATTGATTTCATTACAATTCAAAGGAAATTTCGAAAGATTTACAACCGTGTTCCTATTAACAAGAGGCAAATCAGCCGGAACAGGAACATTTGAATCGTTACACAACTTAGTAAATTTCTTATTTAAAGTAATTTTGTGACTGTCGGATGAACGAAGAGCTCTTGCCCATGACATTCTATCAATAGACTCAAAATCGAAATTAGAATTAGATACAGAAAGATGTAAATCATAAAGTTCACGTTCTATGAACGAAAGTTTTTTCCTAGTTTCTTGGATAGAAGCTCTAAGTAACGCTAATTTAGAACGAAAAATTACCTTATCAACCCTAACAGAACGCGGTAAATTACACTTCAAGGTGATAAACTTAGGAATAACTTTCTTGCGCCTGCAAGACTGGAGAAATTTTAAATGGTTCAAAAACCGAACCTTTTTAATCCGTAGATTACAAAATCTGTTAACCTGAGACATAACCAGAATCAAAACAACCAAAACATAAGGGGAAAAACAATAGCTAAACCGTTCAATAAATAAAAATAAACAGAAAGAACAAAATTCAAAAACAAGTGCGAAACATACACAACGTAACAATATGCGGAATGAATGTCAGAAAACAAAAAAGCGAAAACAAAAAAGCAAAAACAAACACAGTCAAGAAAGGCAATGAAGAAAAGAACAAAAAACAAACACTCACCAAGCAGCGAACAGATGGAAGAACAAAAACAAAAGAAAGAAGAACAAAATTCAAGGCACGTTAAGCCTAACGGATAAAAATAATTTAACTTTGTGCAAGAAAACAATAATAATAAAATTACACGTTAATTTAAAGCACAAATGAGCAAAAAAATGCAGACATATGTTTCGGGATTGCTTGGAATCCCTTTTTCAATGCGACAGGGAGCTTCTAGATGCAAAACATCCAAATGAAGCAGACAGAACAAGAAAAACAAAGCTTATATAGCCTAAGAATTATGTGTAAACCAATGAGAATAAAGGCAGCTTGAAGTGGAAGTAGAAGTAGCAGGAAGACACCAATAAGAGAGCAACAAACGAATCCAGTTGAAAGTACAGGAAGTAAAAAGGAATAACAATAAAAATAAAGCAAAAAAGACGACAGCATGCATAAAAATTGCAAAAATAATAAAATAAAATACAAAGAATAAAATTGAAATAAAAATAAGTACAGAAACTACCAAAACAAAATGCAAAACAAAGTACACATGTAAAGGAGGGGGAGGGGAGGGAGGGGGGAAGGGGAGGGAGGGGGGAATGCAAGCACTTTTGTATTTAATGGTAGATGGCCTGGCTATGGGAAGTCCTCTTAGTCCTATTTTAAGTGATTTCTATATGCATTATTTTGAGGAAAAACTGTTCCAGAAATTGCAATTTCAATTTTATGTTCGTTATGTGGATGATTGTTTTGTCCTAACGGACAGTAACTTGTTAGGTATTGATGATGCTCTTTCTATTATGAACTCCATTGATCCTAATATCCAGTTTTCTTGTGAGAAAGAACTTAATAGTAGCCTCGCGTTTCTTGATGTCTTTATTTCTAAGAGTGAGTCTGGTTTCACTACTTCTGTCTATCGTAAACCTTTCGCTGTTTCTTTACCTCCTCACAGACTGTCGTCTCATCCTCCCAACCAAAAATATTCGGCTTTTAATGCTCTGGTCCATCGTGCTATTAATATTTGCTCTTCTCCTGAGCTACTCAAGATTGAACTCAACTATCTGAAAGCTGTAGCTGTTGATAGAGGATTTTCTCGCTCTTTAATTGATTCTATTCATAACAAACTTTCTAAGAAAACTTCTGGTCCCAATAATGTGGCTTCTCGAAAGAATTTGGTTGTGTTACCATTCTTTCATTCTGTCAGTTTCCGTATTGCTAAAATCCTAAAAAGGTTTCAATTTCAAGTCGTTTTTGCTCCTAGTAACAAACTTTCCTTCTCTTCTCTTAAGGATCCTGTCGATCAACTTAACACTTGGGGTATTTACCAAATTAGTTGCCGTTGCGGCCTTTCTTACATTGGGCAGACAAAACGTGCTCTGAAAATTCGCTTAAATGAGCATAAAGGTTATGTACGAAAGCAAGAGTTAAATAAGGCTAGCATTGCTCAACATTGTTGGAATTCCAACCACTCTTTTGACTTCAATTCTGGTAAAATTATTCAAAAATGTTCTTCCCCTTTAGAGCTTGACTTTTGGGAAGCTTATCATATTAACAGGAATAGTTCTAATTTGGTTAATGATTCTTCCTCAACTCCTTATTTCTCACAGGTCTGGCATAAATTTCTTTAATTTGTTGTTCTTTCTAGGTTTTCTTGTTGTTTTCCTTTTTTGTGTCTATTTTTCCCCTTCCCCCCTCCCTCCCCTCCCCCTCCTTTACATGTGTACTTTGTTTTGCATTTTGTTTTGGTAGTTTCTGTACTTATTTTTATTTCAATTTTATTCTTTGTATTTTATTTTATTATTTTTGCAATTTTTATGCATGCTGTCGTCTTTTTTGCTTTATTTTTATTGTTATTCCTTTTTACTTCCTGTACTTTCAACTGGATTCGTTTGTTGCTCTCTTATTGGTGTCTTCCTGCTACTTCTACTTCCACTTCAAGCTGCCTTTATTCTCATTGGTTTACACATAATTCTTAGGCTATATAAGCTTTGTTTTTCTTGTTCTGTCTGCTTCATTTGGATGTTTTGCATCTAGAAGCTCCCTGTCGCATTGAAAAAGGGATTCCAAGCAATCCCGAAACATATGTCTGCATTTTTTGCTCATTTGTGCTTTAAATTAACGTGTAATTTTATTATTATTGTTTTCTTGCACAAAGTTAAATTATTTTTATCCGTTAGGCTTAACGTGCCTTGAATTTTGTTCTTCTTTCTTTTGTTTTTGTTCTTCCATCTGTTCGCTGCTTGGTGAGTGTTTGTTTTTTGTTCTTTTCTTCATTGCCTTTCTTGACTGTGTTTGTTTTTGCTTTTTTGTTTTCGCTTTTTTGTTTTCTGACATTCATTCCGCATATTGTTACGTTGTGTATGTTTCGCACTTGTTTTTGAATTTTGTTCTTTCTGTTTATTTTTATTTATTGAACGGTTTAGCTATTGTTTTTCCCCTTATGTTTTGGTTGTTTTGATTCTGGTTATGTCTCAGGTTAACAGATTTTGTAATCTACGGATTAAAAAGGTTCGGTTTTTGAACCATTTAAAATTTCTCCAGTCTTGCAGGCGCAAGAAAGTTATTCCTAAGTTTATCACCTTGAAGTGTAATTTACCGCGTTCTGTTAGGGTTGATAAGGTAATTTTTCGTTCTAAATTAGCGTTACTTAGAGCTTCTATCCAAGAAACTAGGAAAAAACTTTCGTTCATAGAACGTGAACTTTATGATTTACATCTTTCTGTATCTAATTCTAATTTCGATTTTGAGTCTATTGATAGAATGTCATGGGCAAGAGCTCTTCGTTCATCCGACAGTCACAAAATTACTTTAAATAAGAAATTTACTAAGTTGTGTAACGATTCAAATGTTCCTGTTCCGGCTGATTTGCCTCTTGTTAATAGGAACACGGTTGTAAATCTTTCGAAATTTCCTTTGAATTGTAATGAAATCAATGCTCTGAAATGTAATAACAATTTTGCTTTGGCTAAAAAGCCTTCTTTTTCTGAACTTATTGCTCCGGTTGAAAAAGCTTTCAAATTTAGTGCCTTAACTTCCACTCAAAAAGAGTCGGTTCGGCATCTTATTGCTTCCAATGTTGATTTCAATTCAAAAGTTCCTAATACTGGTTTTACCCATTCTGTGAAACGATGTGTCAATAATTTAGTTTCCAATTCTGATTTGGTCATTACCAAAGCAGACAAGGGTGGTCAGATTGTTGTTCTTAATAAATCATCTTATGTTGAAAAAACTGATGACTTAATTGCTTCTGGTCCTTACTCTGAAATTTATAAAGATCCTAGTGACAAAGAGTTAAAAGCTATTTCTTCTGCTGTTAAGTCTGTTCATTCTATTCCTTTGATTGCTAAACGGTCTGTGATTCCTTCTGTTGCTAATTGTGCACGTTTTTATGCTTTACCAAAGGTACACAAGGCAGGTATTCCTTTCAGACCAATTGTTTCCAATATTGGCACTGCTTCATATAACATTTCCAAGTATTTAGTTTCTGTGTTTTCTCCACTCAGGAGTCAGAATGTTTTCACTGTTAAAAATTCCACCGATTTTGTTAAGAAACTTCATAACTTCGTTCCGAATAATTCAGTTATGGCCTCTTTTGATGTTAATTCTTTGTTTACTAATGTTCCTGTTGATGGCGCTTTGACTTGCCTCAGGAAAAGGCTTTCTGAATTCCATTTTACTTCTGTGGAAATTGAGGAATTAGTTTTCCTTACTCGTGTGTGCTTGCAACAGAGCACTTTTGTATTTAATGGTAAATTCTATGCTATGGTAGATGGCCTGGCTATGGGAAGTCCTCTTAGTCCTATTTTAAGTGATTTCTATATGCATTATTTTGAGGAAAAACTGTTCCAGAAATTGCAATTTCAATTTTATGTTCGTTATGTGGATGATTGTTTTGTCCTAACGGACAGTAACTTGTTAGGTATTGATGATGCTCTTTCTATTATGAACTCCATTGATCCTAATATCCAGTTTTCTTGTGAGAAAGAACTTAATAGTAGCCTCGCGTTTCTTGATGTCTTTATTTCTAAGAGCGAGTCTGGTTTCACTACTTCTGTCTATCGTAAACCTTTCGCTGTTTCTTTACCTCCTCACAGACTGTCGTCTCATCCTCCCAACCAAAAATATTCGGCTTTTAATGCTCTGGTCCATCGTGCTATTAATATTTGCTCTTCTCCTGAGCTTCTCAAGATTGAACTCAACTATCTGAAAGCTGTAGCTGTTGATAGAGGATTTTCTCGCTCTTTAATTGATTCTATTCATAACAAACTTTCTAAGAAAACTTCTGGTCCCAATAATGTGGTTTCTCGAAAGAATTTGGTTGTGTTACCATTCTTTCATTCTGTCAGTTTCCGTATTGCTAAAATCCTAAAAAGGTTTCAATTTCAAGTCGTTTTTGCTCCTAGTAACAAACTTTCCTTCCCTTCTCTTAAGGATCCTGTCGATCAACTTAACACTTGGGGTATTTACCAAATTAGTTGCCGTTGCGGCCTTTCTTACATTGGGTAGACAAAACGTGCTCTGAAAATTCGCTTAAATGAGCATAAAGGTTATGTACGAAAGCAAGAGTTAAATAAGGCTAGCATTGCTCAACATTGTTGGAATTCCAACCACTCTTTTGACTTCAATTCTGGTAAAATTATTCAAAAATGTTCTTCCCCTTTAGAGCTTGACTTTTGGGAAGCTTATCATATTAACAGGAATAGTTCTAATTTGGTTAATGATTCTTCCTCAACTCCTTATTTCTCACAGGTCTGGCATAAATTTCTTTAATTTGTTGTTCTTTCTAGGTTTTCTTGTTGTTTTCCTTTTTTGTGTCTATTTTTCCCCTTCCCCCCTCCCTCCCCTCCCCCTCCTTTACATGTGTACTTTGTTTTGCATTTTGTTTTGGTAGTTTCTGTACTTATTTTTATTTCAATTTTATTCTTTGTATTTTATTTTATTATTTTTGAAATTTTTATGCATGCTGTCGTCTTTTTTGCTTTATTTTTATTGTTATTCCTTTTTACCTCCTGTACTTTCAACTGGATTCGTTTGTTGCTCTCTTATTGGTGTCTTCCTGCTACTTCTACTTCCACTTCAAGCTGCCTTTATTCTCATTGGTTTACACATAATTCTTAGGCTATATAAGCTTTGTTTTTCTTGTTCTGTCTGCTTCATTTGGATGTTTTGCATCTAGAAGCTCCCTGTCGCATTGAAAAAGGGATTCCAAGCAATCCCGAAACATATGTCTGCATTTTTTTGCTCATTTGTGCTTTAAATTAACGTGTAATTTTATTATTATTGTTTTCTTGCACAAAGTTAAATTATTTTTATCCGTTAGGCTTAACGTGCCTTGAATTTTGTTCTTCTTTCTTTTGTTTTTGTTCTTCCATCTGTTCGCTGCTTGGTGAGTGTTTGTTTTTTGTTCTTTTCTTCATTGCCTTTCTTGACTGTGTTTGTTTTTGCTTTTTTGTTTTCGCTTTTTTGTTTTCTGACATTCATTCCGCATATTGTTACGTTGTGTATGTTTCGCACTTGTTTTTGAATTTTGTTCTTTCTGTTTATTTTTATTTATTGAACGGTTTAGCTATTGTTTTTCCCCTTATGTTTTGGTTGTTTTGATTCTGGTTATGTCTCAGGTTAACAGATTTTGTAATCTACGGATTAAAAAGGTTCGGTTTTTGAACCATTTAAAATTTCTCCAGTCTTGCAGGCGCAAGAAAGTTATTCCTAAGTTTATCACCTTGAAGTGTAATTTACCGCGTTCTGTTAGGGTTGATAAGGTAATTTTTCGTTCTAAATTAGCGTTACTTAGAGCTTCTATCCAAGAAACTAGGAAAAAACTTTCGTTCATAGAACGTGAACTTTATGATTTACATCTTTCTGTATCTAATTCTAATTTCGATTTTGAGTCTATTGATAGAATGTCATGGGCAAGAGCTCTTCGTTCATCCGACAGTCACAAAATTACTTTAAATAAGAAATTTACTAAGTTGTGTAACGATTCAAATGTTCCTGTTCCGGCTGATTTGCCTCTTGTTAATAGGAACACGGTTGTAAATCTTTCGAAATTTCCTTTGAATTGTAATGAAATCAATGCTCTGAAATGTAATAACAATTTTGCTTTGGCTAAAAAGCCTTCTTTTTCTGAACTTATTGCTCCGGTTGAAAAAGCTTTCAAATTTAGTGCCTTAACTTCCACTCAAAAAGAGTCGGTTCGGCATCTTATTGCTTCCAATGTTGATTTCAATTCAAAAGTTCCTAATACTGGTTTTACCCATTCTGTGAAACGATGTGTCAATAATTTAGTTTCCAATTCTGATTTGGTCATTACCAAAGCAGACAAGGGTGGTCAGATTGTTGTTCTTAATAAATCATCTTATGTTGAAAAAACTGATGACTTAATTGCTTCTGGTCCTTACTCTGAAATTTATAAAGATCCTAGTGACAAAGAGTTAAAAGCTATTTCTTCTGCTGTTAAGTCAGTTCATTCTATTCCTTTGATTGCTAAACGGTCTGTGATTCCTTCTGTTGCTAATTGTGCACGTTTTTATGCTTTACCAAAGGTACACAAGGCAGGTATTCCTTTCAGACCAATTGTTTCCAATATTGGCACTGCTTCATATAAACTTTCCAAGTATTTAGTTTCTGTGTTTTCTCCACTCAGGAGTCAGAATGTTTTCACTGTTAAAAATTCCACCGATTTTGTTAAGAAACTTCATAACTTCGTTCCGAATAATTCAGTTATGGCCTCTTTTGATACCATAGCCTCTTTTGGTTAATTCTTTGTTTACTAATGTTCCTGTTGATGGCGCTTTGACTTGCCTCAGGAAAAGGCTTTCTGAATTCCATTTTACTTCTGTGGAAATTGAGGAATTAGTTTTCCTTACTCGTGTGTGCTTGCAACAGAGCACTTTTGTATTTAATGGTAAATTCTATGCTATGGTAGATGGCCTGGCTATGGGAAGTCCTCTTAGTCCTATTTTAAGTGATTTCTATATGCATTATTTTGAGGAAAAACTGTTCCAGAAATTGCAATTTCAATTTTATGTTCGTTATGTGGATGATTGTTTTGTCCTAACGGACAGTAACTTGTTAGGTATTGATGATGCTCTTTCTATTATGAACTCCATTGATCCTAATATCCAGTTTTCTTGTGAGAAAGAACTTAATAGTAGCCTCGCGTTTCTTGATGTCTTTATTTCTAAGAGTGAGTCTGGTTTCACTACTTCTGTCTATCGTAAACCTTTCGCTGTTTCTTTACCTCCTCACAGACTGTCGTCTCATCCTCCCAACCAAAAATATTCGGCTTTTAATGCTCTGGTCCATCGTGCTATTAATATTTGCTCTTCTCCTGAGCTACTCAAGATTGAACTCAACTATCTGAAAGCTGTAGCTGTTGATAGAGGATTTTCTCGCTCTTTAATTGATTCTATTCATAACAAACTTTCTAAGAAAACTTCTGGTCCCAATAATGTGGTTTCTCGAAAGAATTTGGTTGTGTTACCATTCTTTCATTCTGTCAGTTTCCGTATTGCTAAAATCCTAAAAAGGTTTCAATTTCAAGTCGTTTTTGCTCCTAGTAACAAACTTTCCTTCCCTTCTCTTAAGGATCCTGTCGATCAACTTAACACTTGGGGTATTTACCAAATTAGTTGCCGTTGCGGCCTTTCTTACATTGGGTAGACAAAACGTGCTCTGAAAATTCGCTTAAATGAGCATAAAGGTTATGTACGAAAGCAAGAGTTAAATAAGGCTAGCATTGCTCAACATTGTTGGAATTCCAACCACTCTTTTGACTTCAATTCTGGTAAAATTATTCAAAAATGTTCTTCCCCTTTAGAGCTTGACTTTTGGGAAGCTTATCATATTAACAGGAATAGTTCTAATTTGGTTAATGATTCTTCCTCAACTCCTTATTTCTCACAGGTCTGGCATAAATTTCTTTAATTTGTTGTTCTTTCTAGGTTTTCTTGTTGTTTTCCTTTTTTGTGTCTATTTTTCCCCTTCCCCCCTCCCTCCCCTCCCCCTCCTTTACATGTGTACTTTGTTTTGCATTTTGTTTTGGTAGTTTCTGTACTTATTTTTATTTCAATTTTATTCTTTGTATTTTATTTTATTATTTTTGAAATTTTTATGCATGCTGTCGTCTTTTTTGCTTTATTTTTATTGTTATTCCTTTTTACCTCCTGTACTTTCAACTGGATTCGTTTGTTGCTCTCTTATTGGTGTCTTCCTGCTACTTCTACTTCCACTTCAAGCTGCCTTTATTCTCATTGGTTTACACATAATTCTTAGGCTATATAGGCTTTGTTTTTCTTGTTCTGTCTGCTTCATTTGGATGTTTTGCATCTAGAAGCTCCCTGTCGCATTGAAAAAGGGATTCCAAGCAATCCCGAAACATATGTCTGCATTTTTTTGCTCATTTGTGCTTTAAATTAACGTGTAATTTTATTATTATTGTTTTCTTGCACAAAGTTAAATTATTTTTATCCGTTAGGCTTAACGTGCCTTGAATTTTGTTCTTCTTTCTTTTGTTTTTGTTCTTCCATCTGTTCGCTGCTTGGTGAGTGTTTGTTTTTTGTTCTTTTCTTCATTGCCTTTCTTGACTGTGTTTGTTTTTGCTTTTTTGTTTTCGCTTTTTTGTTTTCTGACATTCATTCCGCATATTGTTACGTTGTGTATGTTTCGCACTTGTTTTTGAATTTTGTTCTTTCTGTTTATTTTTATTTATTGAACGGTTTAGCTATTGTTTTTCCCCTTATGTTTTGGTTGTTTTGATTCTGGTTATGTCTCAGGTTAACAGATTTTGTAATCTACGGATTAAAAAGGTTCGGTTTTTGAACCATTTAAAATTTCTCCAGTCTTGCAGGCGCAAGAAAGTTATTCCTAAGTTTATCACCTTGAAGTGTAATTTACCGCGTTCTGTTAGGGTTGATAAGGTAATTTTTCGTTCTAAATTAGCGTTACTTAGAGCTTCTATCCAAGAAACTAGGAAAAAACTTTCGTTCATAGAACGTGAACTTTATGATTTACATCTTTCTGTATCTAATTCTAATTTCGATTTTGAGTCTATTGATAGAATGTCATGGGCAAGAGCTCTTCGTTCATCCGACAGTCACAAAATTACTTTAAATAAGAAATTTACTAAGTTGTGTAACGATTCAAATGTTCCTGTTCCGGCTGATTTGCCTCTTGTTAATAGGAACACGGTTGTAAATCTTTCGAAATTTCCTTTGAATTGTAATGAAATCAATGCTCTGAAATGTAATAACAATTTTGCTTTGGCTAAAAAGCCTTCTTTTTCTGAACTTATTGCTCCGGTTGAAAAAGCTTTCAAATTTAGTGCCTTAACTTCCACTCAAAAAGAGTCGGTTCGGCATCTTATTGCTTCCAATGTTGATTTCAATTCAAAAGTTCCTAATACTGGTTTTACCCATTCTGTGAAACGATGTGTCAATAATTTAGTTTCCAATTCTGATTTGGTCATTACCAAAGCAGACAAGGGTGGTCAGATTGTTGTTCTTAATAAATCATCTTATGTTGAAAAAAACTGATGACTTAATTGCTTCTGGTCCTTACTCTGAAATTTATAAAGATCCTAGTGACAAAGAGTTAAAAGCTATTTCTTCTGCTGTTAAGTCAGTTCATTCTATTCCTTTGATTGCTAAACGGTCTGTGATTCCTTCTGTTGCTAATTGTGCACGTTTTTATGCTTTACCAAAGGTACACAAGGCAGGTATTCCTTTCAGACCAATTGTTTCCAATATTGGCACTGCTTCATATAAACTTTCCAAGTATTTAGTTTCTGTGTTTTCTCCACTCAGGAGTCAGAATGTTTTCACTGTTAAAAATTCCACCGATTTTGTTAAGAAACTTCATAACTTCGTTCCGAATAATTCAGTTATGGCCTCTTTTGATACCATAGCCTCTTTTGGTTAATTCTTTGTTTACTAATGTTCCTGTTGATGGCGCTTTGACTTGCCTCAGGAAAAGGCTTTCTGAATTCCATTTTACTTCTGTGGAAATTGAGGAATTAGTTTTCCTTACTCGTGTGTGCTTGCAACAGAGCACTTTTGTATTTAATGGTAAATTCTATGCTATGGTAGATGGCCTGGCTATGGGAAGTCCTCTTAGTCCTATTTTAAGTGATTTCTATATGCATTATTTTGAGGAAAAACTGTTCCAGAAATTGCAATTTCAATTTTATGTTCGTTATGTGGATGATTGTTTTGTCCTAACGGACAGTAACTTGTTAGGTATTGATGATGCTCTTTCTATTATGAACTCCATTGATCCTAATATCCAGTTTTCTTGTGAGAAAGAACTTAATAGTAGCCTCGCGTTTCTTGATGTCTTTATTTCTAAGAGTGAGTCTGGTTTCACTACTTCTGTCTATCGTAAACCTTTCGCTGTTTCTTTACCTCCTCACAGACTGTCGTCTCATCCTCCCAACCAAAAATATTCGGCTTTTAATGCTCTGGTCCATCGTGCTATTAATATTTGCTCTTCTCCTGAGCTTCTCAAGATTGAACTCAACTATCTGAAAGCTGTAGCTGTTGATAGAGTATTTTCTCACTCTTTAATTGATTCTATTCATAACAAACTTTCTAAGAAAACTTCTGGTCCCAATAATGTGGTTTCTCGAAAGAATTTGGTTGTGTTACCATTCTTTCATTCTGTCAGTTTCCGTATTGCTAAAATCCTAAAAAGGTTTCAATTTCAAGTCGTTTTTGCTCCTAGTAACAAACTTTCCTTCTCTTCTCTTAAGGATCCTGTCGATCAACTTAACACTTGGGGTATTTACCAAATTAGTTGCCGTTGCGGGCTTTCTTACATTGGGCAGACAAAACGTGCTCTGAAAATTCGCTTAAATGAGCATAAAGGTTATGTACGAAAGCAAGAGTTAAATAAGTCTAGCATTGCTCAACATTGTTGGAATTCCAACCACTCTTTTGACTTCAATTCTGGTAAAATTATTCAAAAATGTTCTTCCCCTTTAGAGCTTGACTTTTGGGAAGCTTATCATATTAACAGGAATAGTTCTAATTTGGTTAATGATTCTTCCTCAACTCCTTATTTCTCACAGGTCTGGCATAAATTTCTTTAATTTGTTGTTCTTTCTAGGTTTTCTTGCTGTTTTCCTTTTTTGTGTCTATTTTTCCCCTTCTCCCCTCCCGCCCCTCCCCCTCCTTTACATGTGTACTTTGTTTTGCATTTTGTTTTGGTAGTTTCTGTCATAGGCGTAACCAGGGGGGGGTTTTGGGGGTTCAAACCCCCCCTTTGGGTTTGACTTATTGAGGCACATTTAGGCTCACAAAATTTCTGGCTACGGCCTTGCAAAGCACATATTTTTTTCCCTAAGAAAATTAAACACATATGCATATGATTTTATTTCCTCTTTCTGTGAAGGGTTGTGATCATGACCAAAGTATGCAGCTCATAATAAAGAGGACTTTTCATCTGGTTATAATCAACCCCCTTATCACCTTGGGGGGGGGGGGTTACAGCAAAAGGTGGCTTCAATCCCCGTACAACACACACACAAACAGAGATCCTTTCAATCACTCCAGATGGTTTTCTTTCCTTCTTGATGTCCTTTTTACCCAAAGGCAGCAATTTTGGTATACAATCGCACAAGTAATAAGTTTCGTGGAAAATATTCTCTACTATGATGGAGTTTTGTTTTCTGATAACTCGGCGCTGAGGTCTGAAAATAAAGGACCCCTAGCCAACAATTGTCCTAATGGATTAAACCCTCAAGCCAGGAAGTGATGCTCATCAAGAAACTTAAAGAGCAATTTGTATTTATTTATGACTTCCTGTCCAAACACCCATTTTGGTAAAATCTTTTTTGTAGATGAGCCGATTGGAAAACTGATGAACTGTATTTGCATTGCATTCTCATTTACAGATGTTCTCTCATCTCTTATATTTTAAATGTTTTTTTTTCTTATTATGGTCCATCACTGATTGCCTTACGACTCTGGAAATCATTCGTTCAACGTTTCCAATCTCACTGCTACGGTTTAATGCTGCACTTTAATTTACAATCAAGTATTATTTATATTTAAGCTAAATTTTTAGTTATTTTCGATACATAATAATGTTTGCACTGCAGCGATGGACACGTTCGTCATCCAAAAAGAAAAGAAAATTCAATTCAGACGCTTCCACTTCTGAGGTATGTTTTGCTACAAATTTAACAAAATTTTTAAAAATTTACTGTGGGGATGATCATATTTGTTGGGGAATTTGGATTTTTTTTCCCCTAAAATTCCACTATTTCCCAGTTTTAATATTATGAATGCCTGGACATAGAAGATTGCTTTGCGCTGAATATTGAATATTCTATTGCATTTGAATTAAAAAATAAACTAATAGATCTAGTAATGAATGTTTAATGTTTTTGTGAATTAAGGCCGTATCCAGAAGGGAAGGGGGACCCACGGGCCGCCCCCCCCCCCCAGAAATCTTTTGCAATGTATCATATATTCCTCCCTGAAACTTTGCTTAACATAAGTGTGTCGAAGTCTGGGCCCCCCCGAAAACAATTCTGGATACTGCCTTGGCTCCGGAGCAGGGGGAGCGAGTTAAGAATTAGGAAGGGCAGTGCATGCTTCAAAATCATACCCTTTATATATACATATATATAGATATATATGACTAGAAATGATGTTAATATCAATTTTTTTACATATAATATGATAGCTTTTTGATGTATATATAGTAGATGTATGTTTGGATCTTTGGTGAAGTTAGAGGAGTGGGTATTTGGGGCTTCTGCAACTTAAATGTTTGTAACTGGTCTTACATCTATAATGCTTAGGCTAACTCTGGAGGCAAGGCTTCGAGGGCTCTCCCCAGGAAACTTTTTGAAATCTTCCTAGCAATGCAATTTCGGGATACTTTGCTGATGTTAGAGGAAACAGAAAGGAGTTTGGTTACTCTCCCCCCCCCCCCCCCCTTTTTTTCCAAAATAAAGTCTTATGTCTTTTAAGTTACTTTTGGTGTCGCTCGTGATAGTGTTCAATGTCCTTTCCTGAAAGTGTTTCTGAAAGTAAAGTGCCTTAAACGCGTAATTTTTCTTTTCTTTCTTTTTTTAAAACTTGTGATCTGAAGGTTTTTTGTCAGGGGGAGGGGGAGGAATTGACTTGCTCCGAGGGGGTAGCTCCCCCTGCCCCCCCGGGAGATGCCTGAAATAAACACGGAGTATGTTTTTAGAGACAAGTATTTATGACTAATAAATTTTCAACTCTTTTACACTTTTTATTGGTGTTTGGTCTGTACATTTTTAGTGTGACCCCCCCCTTTCACCAACCCTAGTTACGCCTATGGTTTCTGTACTTATTTTTATTTCAATTTTATTCTTTGTATTTTATTTTATTATTTTTGCAATTTTTATGCATGCTGTCGTCTTTTTTGCTTTATTTTTATTGTTATTCCTTTTTACTTCCTGTAATTTCAACTGGATTCGTTTGTTGCTCTCTTATTGGTGTCTTCCTGCTACTTCTACTTCCACTTCACGCTGCCTTTATTCTCATTGGTTTACAGATAATTCTTAGGCTATATAAGCTTTGTTTTTCTTGTTCTGTCTGCTTCATTTGGATGTTTTGCATCTAGAAGCTCCCTGTCGCATTGAAAAAGGGATTCCAAGCAATCCCGAAACATATGTCTGCATTTTTTTGCTCATTTGTGCTTTAAACTAACGTGTAATTTTATTATTATTGTTTTCTTGCACAAAGTTAAATTATTTTTATTTTGAACGTAAACAGTTATAATATTTTTGTATGTTAGCAAAAAGGGGGCAGTTAATTTGGGAGAAACGGGTGATGATCTGCTATAGGAATTACCCATGCAATGGATAATGTAGATACCGGAACAGATCGTTCATTTTCTGCAATAACATAACTCGAAAATTATTATTGTTTTTTTAAGAAAAAATCAACGAAAAATTACGCGCAAAAATTGACGATACGTGTTTTGAGGTTAAAAAGAACTCTTTTTCAATGCAAAAGAGTAAACTTCTTGATGAAAAACACCCAACTGAAGCTTTTTGCTTCAGTTGGCTTTCAGCTTCAACTTTTGGCTTCAGTTGGATGTTTTTCATCTAGAAGCTCACTCTTTTGCATTGAAGAAATGGGTTCCTTGGTAACCTCGTGTCTGCAATCTTTGCAAATTTTTGTGCTTAATTTTAGGTTGGTTTTTATTTTTACTATGTAGCACAAGGTTTATATCTTATTTCATTTATGATTTTTTAGTTAAATTTATAGGACTATTGCAATATCATTTCAGTCGTCCTTATGGTATTAAATCAAAAATAATAACTTTCTGAACTATGACGTTGTTGTGGTAAATAAGTGATATACTCTTCTGCTATTTAAACAGTGTCTTCTTAGTGAATGGAATTAGTGATGTTCAAGGTGTACGCAATCAGCAAACGAGGTCGTATTATAACCTATATATATATTTCACTTAACTTGGACCAGTTACGATGTAAATTTTGCGGTACGATACGATACTGATATCATGCAAAAAAAAAATATTGTAAAACGATATTTGAAAATTTGTTTAATGATTAGCCTAGAAAAGAAACATGACATTTGTATTTACTATCGTAACTTACGGACTTTAATAAACTTATTTCTGTTTCTTAAAAAATATTTCTATTCCTAACTCAATTTTTAATTTCCGATTCTTCGGAGTGGCAACATCTTAGTTTGTTTACATCGAGCGATCATTCTCATATAAACAAATCGGGGCCTCGGTGGCCGAGCGGTCTTAGTACCAGTTTCCGCCCGCTGCTTGCGCGCAGTAACGAGGTCGTGGGTTCGATTCCCACCTTGCCCTGGGTGTATTTCTGTTATTTCCCCTCTTTGTGATGTAATAAAATCTTTCATGTATTGTCTTGTGCTATCTGTCATATTGGACGACAGTTCATAAGCGAGTCCCGAGACTAAGCACACGAACTGGAAAATAAATGTACTTCAATTCAATAAACAAATCGCAGGGTCACGTTTGAAAGAAATTACGTTACGTTAGAATAAAATTTACCGAAAACAGCTTTAGTTACGGACAGTTGTATGTTGCCCTCTCTCGAGCAAAGTTTTTTAATGAACTCAATGCAAAAGCAGACAATGCAGAACTTGAAAACTGTTTTCACAGAAATTTTCAGCGAAGTTTGATTGTTGAACTTATAGCCGGCAGATCTTCTGCGGGGATCAGCTACTCCTTTTAATTTTCATTGGTTCACCTAGTTTAAAAAATTATAAACTGATATTTTTGAACGTATTATATTTTACAAAGAATTATACTGTTCAAATACATGCTTACTGATTGACAAACTCCTATGAATCGGTTATAAGGTCATTTTCGCGAAGTTCCGAAGGATATCGAGCTCCGACTGTATTTAGTTTCAATATATCTAACGATTATTTTCCGGTTATTGTGCAAAGTTAAAAGTTAATTATATTAACATTTTCCCGTCCTATCAGGTATTCCAGAGATCTATAGGAAAAGGACGAGTTGGAAAGCTAGGACAAAGCAAGATGGAGTCTGATAGATTTCAAATAAACTGCATCATTACGATTCGGGCTTAGCGGGAAAAAATACTCAAATGTAAGTTACAATTTTATTTAAATTTAAGGTGTAAGAATAAATAAATTATAAAACCGTGTAAAAATGTTTTGAGTTACACGGATTTTTTTTTTTCTAACATAAAAAAATTTCGCCATGATTTGAGTATTTTAAAATTCAAATCATCTTTGCACTTTATCCAAACATTCCGAACAAAGCTATCGTTGCCATTCAAAAAATAATAATTCTGATAATTTCCTCAGAGCCAAAATTATTATTTTTTTCCTAATTAACTTTATTACAAATTATAAATTGAATGGAATATTGTACTGTCATCGTCTTTGAAGATAAGCTTGTATGCAAAGTTTGAAGATAATTAATGCAGTAATAGTGGTCGAAAACCGCGTAACAAACTTCCGTGACGAATCAAGTTAAATAAAACCGCGTAAAAAAATCATTTTTTTTTTATTTTCCTTATTGCAACAAAATATTTATTGCTATTGAGGAAGAAAATATTTCATATCCCGCATGTTTTTGCAATACAAAGATTAGTTACGTAATTAATCAGTTGTTAACATTAAAAAAAAGCAGTGTGAAGCTAGATCCGTTTTTACAGTTCTAAAATTCTCGTCCATTTTCTCTATTATTGAATGAGGAAATTGTGACGTTGTAAAGAACCAATTTTAAGCTATTCTATTATTGAACAAAGAAATTACGACGATGTAAAAACCAATTTTTAGCCAAATGAAATTGACTCCTAAGCTCAAGCGCATTTTTTAAATGTTTCTCTAAGCAAGAGTATTGCAATGTTTTACTTTGGAACATACTACTCACATTCTTGAATCGCTCTGAAGTCTCGCACGGTAAATAGTTCCTTTATTTTCATACAAGTACTATTGTTATGAAGAAGTAATCGTTGAAAAGAAGCCCTATATTGCTCTATAATTTTTTTAAAATTTATTGCAGTTAACATTTGTGCTTTCTCTAACCATAATTTCTAAATAAGCATCGGTACTTAAAACTTAGAACGAACGGCACTTGCTTATTTTTAAGTCAAAATTAGTTTTAAAAAATGAGCAGGTATATATTCTCATCATTTTTAACAGTGTATGCGTGTTTCAGAATGTAAAATGACTTTAGTAGAAATCATCCACTCTTTAAATTGTTTATATGGTATTACGTGGATGTGTTCGCCACTTGTTGATTACACTGTGCAACAAATTTGAACTTTTTTTTTTGTCCTTTAGATGAAACTATGTGATTCTATATAAACAAAAGGTGCTTAATTCAAGTATCCAAACCAAAATTGTCCATCCCGTACCGTTTTTGCTGGAGACCCACTTCTTACATTTATACAATTTGGTTATAGAAGAATGTAACTGCGGCTTGCTTATTTAAAACACAAACACAAAAAAGATTTTTTTGGCCATTTCATCTTGTGGGCATCTGTTGGTGTGCCATGATAACAGATTAGCAATATTCAATTCGTATACTTCCATTCTATTGACCCCTGAAACACTTTTAAAACAGAGATGTCCTAATAAGACCTTTCCCCATGGACATCATTAATGACGCCAAGGTTTTGAGAAAAAAGTCCATATTTGAGTCCAAAAAGTATAATTTTAATGAAATATAGCAACCTAATAATACAAAAGCATTTTATCATGTCACAAACAAGATTTTCGTAATTTTCAGCTTTCTCATTTCCAAGGAAACGTGAGTACACTGATTTAAAGGTAAGCCTGGCATATTTTTCGGCTTCTCACTGTTTGTTTTCATACTCTTCATCATGAAAGGACTTCTTTAAGTTGTGGGCCAATAAAAATCCTTTCTTTTAGTTTTGCCTCACTTAATTTTTATAATCTTTTCCTGAAATGCAAGAAAGCCACTTCTTCTCTTTCCAGCGCTTTTAGAAATATTTCGATAAACCAAGTTTAATATACAATTGTAGAAAAAAGGCCCATTGTAGATTTACAAGTGGCTAATTTGATATGCTTTTGCCACTTAAAATTTTGAAATATCCTTTGTGTTTGCAGAATATGCTACAGGAATGAATAGGGAAACAATACTTAGATGGAAGAGCACTGATAAACAAGCGCCACTCTGCTGAATTGTGCCAATGTCCTAATGATTGAAATACTACATTCACATCACAGCAGCATACTATTTTTTCTTTCTCCGCAGAATAGTCTATAAAATGTTTTTGTCGTTTTGTAAAAGGCGCAAAACTTCGAGAAGTGGATAAAGCTTTTGTTCGCAAAAATGTCTCCAAAGTAACCGAAGTTCATTAAAAAGGTCTCTAGAAGGGCAAAGATTTCACTGTCAATGAGAAAGATATAATTTATAATAAATTAAATCGATAAGTTACGAAAATATGCACATTTATCCAGAAAATACGTAAAAAGCTAAAATGCAGAATTTTGGGAAAATGGTACGTGATAGGCAAAGAATAATTGTAGATTCGTAATCTCAGCCAAAAATACATAAGAAACAGACATTTTCATCCAAAGGACATTTTTCGTGTTGCACAGTGTTATCGGTGTTATAAGGGATCTAAAGCAGCTTTTCTTTATTTAACTTAATTATTTCTTCCCATCAAAAGTTCATTAACAGCTCGTATTTCTCAAAATCTCAATTTTGTCATTTTTATCTACGCTACCATAAAGCAATGATTTATTTTAATTAGTTATTTTTCAGAAATCTTTCTCATTATACGCTCTGTGGAAACAGAATATGAGTTTTGACTGAATGCAAATTAATATTATACCGAACATAACTTTTGTTATCACATTCTTTTTTAAGAATAAAGTTTCGTCCATCACTTCTTTTGTAATTTGATTTCTCTTTGTGTCACTTTAAGATCATGATCGCTTTAAAAATTGTTTTTCATTGCCACTAAGTTCTTGATATTTAAATATTTTTCGCCATCTTTTTTGAAAAATAAATTATTTCATATTCTCATTGACTGCTAGCAGTATCGTTGTCTTCATGAAAAAACATTACCTTATATACTCGTGTATGAGCCAAAGACTTTTTTGAAACATTTGTGAACAATCTCTTACTATCCATCTCGTTTGAAATAAAACCACTAGATCGTCAATATCATTTTAAATGTTAACATTACTGAAATAGAATTTTTTAGAAGTTGCCGTGTATACTTGTTGTCGAATCCTCGTGGGAAGCGAGGAAGAGAGAATGCGCTGCTTCTGAGTTTAACGTGACCCTTATAGGCAGGAGTCGGATTTCCGCCCTTTGAAAAGTATCTTAACAGCTTGCCAGATTACCCCGATTTATCTCGGATCGTATATATTGCAGTGAATCATTATCCCGAGAACACTCGGACAAATCTGAATTTGTCAATACCATTTGTTTCATCACGGTTTTACTCGGCCTGGAGGAAATAAAAGAAATAATTCAGCTTTGTTTGGTAGTTCGCCAAGTTTTGTTGGTTTGCCGTGTTGTCCCTTGTTTCAAAAATTATTATACAAAGACTAATATTTAACTTTTTCCAAACAACCCGAAATAACTCGGGATAGTAAACTAATATTAAAATTATATGCTTTTACAACTTTAAAAAACCGAACATTCAACTTAAAGCCTACATATTTTGTTTTGCTTCCTTGTATTTAATAACAAAATTAAAATATGTGATGATTTTTGCATTTTTTTTTCAAAAAATTTGTAAAGGAAGAGGTTAATTTTTTGAAAACGCTCCCAGATGAGTGACCGTAACCTTGGGTGTCCCCCCCCCCCCCTCCTCCAGAAGTATCGTTTTACTTGAAGGACATTGGAAACACGACGGCTTTAACGTGCACCAGTTCCCTTTAGCTTACACGGTCCCAAAGCAATCAGCCGCGAAAGGATGTCACCCTCCCAAACACTGACCTCGGTCAATGTTTCTTCACTTTCGGTGTTTTTCGGGAACCGAGTGTGTGTCTTTGAGTACGAAATTATGAAAGCGAAAAATTACTATCATTAATGCCTACACAGCAAAAACAATTCCTTTCGATTCTCATATTTAAACTAGTATTCATTATTTTTATTTCAAATTTCGGTATAACGTTTATCTTGTATTTCGTTAAGCTTTGTGTGTGATCCCTCAAACGTTAGAAAATTCTGTTTGTAATAATTTAGAAATTTGTAATTATTTGTGTCTATAATTTCTCAGCTTTCAAATTCACTGAAAACAAGTACAAAAATGTGATTTGTATTTAAAAACATAGGAATTCAGTGCATTCTGTCGTGCCTTGCGGGTAGTGATTATACGTATAATATTCAGGAGTTTAAAACGAATAAAATTAGAAATCTGTTAAATAAATGCTAAATAGACATTGTTTTAAATTAGGTTTTAAAACCAATTCAGGGCGTGTATCACAAAAGAAATGCTGTGTGCAGTAAGATAATACCATGGAAACTCATGTATTGAAGGCTACATTAGGAGTGTAGATTTCAAACTCATATTCCGAAATTACGACGAATCGGTGTTTTGGACCATTAAAATGAAAAATTAAATTAAAAAATCCCTGTGTGACTTTTGCAAACACTTATCACAAAGGCTGAGGTGAAATTCAGTGTATTCTGTATCATAAAATTTTTTTTTTCCATCGCAATATATATACATATATATATATATATATATATATAATTTACTTATAGAGCGCATGATGGCAGAGTAATTTTGAGTATTTCGTTTATTTTTTCCCCACTGGGGTAGAGTATATATGCTGTATAGATATATAGATTGATATAGATAGCGAAGCCACATAACTTTAATGCTGACTTCACACCTAAGGACACTGAGACGACACGCGCCGTCGCTGCGTCGCCGAGAAATTGTGTCCGAGACCCTTCACACCTGGCAGAGGCGGAAAGACCGTATTCTAGCTCGCGCATGCTCAGTAGCGTTTTTATTTTGTAAACAAACTGAATTTCGCGCGCAGTTCGTTCTACTTAACAATGATAAAATCCTTGGTATGAATCAAATATTCATTTTAATTACAATTATTAACAATTATTTGCTTTACTGCGTGCACTAACTGCATTATATATGAATATATCAATTTTTTATTTTCTTCAAAAGACCTCAAATGATGTGTTAACAGTCGTGCAAAACGACCCATCAATATCCTCTTGAAAAGATTTTTGCAGCATCATATCTGTGGATGCAAGTGCATCCATCAAAGCTTCATTCTGCCTCTTTCATTTGCTTTTTAGATATCAAAAAGGCATTCTTTTTCCTTATTCTTTGAGGTACTTGGAGTACCGGAAAAGAAAAAAGTTTGCATCTGGAATGTAGCTTAGAAAATGTAAAAAATACTTGAGAATTCAAGTTTTACTTTATAACATTCATTATTTGAAATTACTCGCATGACCGTAGGACCATCCTAATATTATCCAAATTAGGTAATAAAATATTGCTCATAATACTTTCATTTGACTTCGAGAAATTGGCCCCTCATTTTGTACGACACTTGCGTTTTCTTGAAATGTGTTGTCATACGCATTTCAAGAATTGTCATTGTCTCTTCTGTAGAACAATAAGACAATTCATTAAATTTTCTACCTCACTGTTAACCAGGGTTGGCAGGTTTTTACATGCGACGGTTTTAACCATGCTTAAAACTAGGGATGTAACGAATAGTGATTTGGTCGAATACCGAAAATTCGGCCATTTCTTCTAGACCGAATACCGAATATTCGGGGTTCGAATATTAAAACTTCTGTAGAATCGTTGTAATAGAAAGTATTTGTCAAATTAAAAATTATTCACAAACACCAATTACACACACTGTATGATGGGTGATTTAATTGTTTGTTAAGAATTTAAAACTATATCTAAAATTAATCTATTTTTTCTATTGTTTTGAATGTAATAAAACTAAGAATTTCACCCACAAGTGGAATAGAAATGACAGGTTTTAATGTAAGCATTAGCATCATTTTACTAATTATTTAGTTCAAATGAAAGAACTAATATTGCTTAGTGAACGTTTACCTTGCTCAAAACTGTTTTATGAAGGTATTTTAAAAGTCAATATTTTTATTTTACTTGATTTTTTTACATGCCTAGTTTTTGAAGATCTATTAAAATTTAATACACTTAACTGGAATATATTTTTATTTTCAAAAACCCCAATAACTTATGCTATCTAAATATTCATGATATATTCTAGGTTTTTCACATTTCTCTCTTACCCAATATTCACAATAAATCAGTCCATCCAAACAAAGTCTGACTTCCACTTTGTTAATAATAACAAAATAAATTTCTCATATCCTCCATCATAATTAACCATTGCCAGCTTTTGGTAGCAAATGCTAAATATCAAATACAATATTACAACTTTAAAGTCTGTTTTTGCTCAGTCAAGCCTATAACAAAGTTTTAAAGAAGTTGTTTTTTTCAAAAATATTTCTTATTGATTAAAACTATATACTAATGTATTCTTTTGCAATAATTATAATACAATTTTAAATTTTTTAAATGTACTAATTTATTTATTTTTTTACATTTCTTCTGCATCAGAATTATTCAGCCGAATATTCGGCTAGGTGATGAAATGACTATTCGGCCAGGCCGAATACTGAATAGTCGACGAATATTCGTTACATTTCTAGTTAGAACCGGCTTGTAAAAAACTTCCCTGTCAAAAACGTCAAAAAGTGTCAAAAACTTAATTTGTAAAAAAAAAAATCAAATGATTTAGCAGAATTGGATAGACTTTAATCAATAGATTTTAATAAAACAGCATAAATGCGTTAAAACAGCTGAGTATAAACTACAAAAATATATTCTTGCTGTAGCACATCCAGAATCTATGCCTGAGAGTGATTTTATTCATAAGAATTGTTTTTAAAAATCAATTAATTATTTTTTAAGTGTACAAACACGGGTTTCTGTTTTCTGATGCTGTGGTTTTAAGCCCTAAAACATATCATTTGCTGTGCCCTGCCAGTGCATTCTTGAAATACATTCTATTTATAGAATACTTTGGTGAGCGCAGTGGCGTAGCTAGAGCTAGACCCGGATTTCGGGGGGGGGGGGGATCTCTTCGGGAACAGTGAGCTAATTTCATTGTTTTACAAGAAAAATTGGTCAAATTCCAGACAATCTTTTCCATTTCAGGTGGGTTTTATCCCCAAAACTACCCCCTTATCTACGCAAGTGTGTGAACGTAAACTGATGATGACAATTGACAATGAATGACAATTTTTTAAATAGAAATTGTCAAACACTTATTTAATGAATCACTTTATTGTGAATGCATACTTTTAATTACTTTCAGCTTTTGGAAAATTGCTCAAATTTAGTCATGTTACCGTATGTTACGTGGTTCTTTTACGTGGTGTTACGAAATATTAATAATGTAAATAATAAGTAAATGTATGCTGTAATTATTAAAAGTACAATTTTCAAAATTTGTACTTTTTCAAAATTATTCGTTTGTCCTTAATTTCAGGAGATACTCCCTAAGTAAGATAAACTTATACCAGTAAGAAATAATTATTAGTCAATACAAAAATTCAATTTGTATAAAAAGATTAAATTATATTATATTTTAATCTTTTTATACAAGTCCGAACAAAGAAACTCCTTAATTTTTTTCATTTTCTCTTAATACAGGAAACTAAAAATCATAAAGTGAAGCAATTACCTGATGGAAAATTGAAATTGTTGAAAGTTATTTTACAAAATAACCATAACTATGGTAGAAAAACAAAACATTTTCTTAATTTTTATCTGATGAGTGCTTTAGAACAAAATATTTTCATAAAGTTTATCTTTCATTTAAGAAATCCATTAAACTGAATTGAAAACAATTAAAATTTGGTGCTTATGGTTTGCTAACTGAATTTTAGAATAGGTTACTGCATTTCAATTTTTACATGGGGGCGAAAAGATTTGAATGGTTATTTATATTAACTTTAGGTGCAGACGAAGAGCATTCATGGAACTGTTCCATTGATTTCACGTTATGAAACTTTTGTGAGACATTTTTTTAAAAGTTAATTACAGTGAAAGAAGGGTTTTTTTTTTTGTGGGAGGGGATATATGGTGAAGAAAGATTTTTTTAATCAGAACATTCAAAATTTTCAGATTGACGTTTATTGCCCTGTATAGCTTAAATCCCCCCCCCCCCCTTCCCGTTGGCTACGACTATGGAATCAAGCAAAAGAACTAACTAAATTTTATACAAATGGGAGAGTATTTTCTTATCAAAAAATTCTTAATTTTCAAATTTTTATTTATAGCATGTAAAACTTCAGATAACTTCGGGCGGGGGGGGGGGGGGGGGCTCTTAGCCCCCTAACGGCCTTGAGTTATACAATTTGTTTTTTAGAAATAATAGATATTTTATTCATTTTTACTACTTGCATGGACTATTGTCCTAGTGAAATCATAACAAAATCGAGAGATTGAATGTTCAGACAATTAGTATCAAAATAAAACAAATTAATAGATTCGGAAAACAAATATAGAATTTTTGTAAATAAAAAAACTTAACATCCACGTGTAACTTTTCGGCAAGTGTCATCCACGAATTATCCTTTTCTTCTGCATCTCGGACATCTGTTCGACAGGCATCATACAGTCATGTACATTCTCTGACGAAATTTATAATTTCTTCTTCCATTTTTAAAGTAAATATAAATTAAGAAACAGCGAAAAAACAACAACCAAAAACGAAAAAAGAGTTGCAAGCCAAATTTTTGCGCGGAAACGTACCGCAAACGAATCGTCGATTCTGATTGGCTACGATGCTTGGCGATGGACACAAAAGTTGGATTGTGTCGACACAAGGAGGAGCGACGGCAACAAAATGTATCTCATGTACTGCGCATGCGCAGAAGCGTGGAGACGGAAATTTCGTCTCCGTGTCCATAGGTGTGAAGGCAGCATAAAATTTAAACGTAAGAAAAACGGAAGAATGAGTTTAAAAAAATTTTAATGAAAGAAAGAAATGGATTTTGAACGTCAATAGTCGAACTTCAACTATCCTGAATCCTGAAAACATTAAGAGTTGCCTAAAATTACCAATTTTTCTTGATTAACCCGGAGTTTTAAAGAAAGTCCCGATAGTCCAGCTATTACCAGTAATTATACCTATACGGCATTGATTTTTAAAAAATAAAGTAGAAACAGTGAAGAATAAAACAAATAATTGGTAACTCAAAGGCATGGAAACATTTACAAAAACATAGTACTAATACTGCTAATAATAATAATAATAAAACGTATTGCATTTGATTCGATTCTGTGACATTTGTTCTACAAAAACACAAGTAAGACACGGTTCTTTTTTCCGTTCTTTTGCATTAGATTTCCTTTTATTTATTTTTTTTATTATGCGCTTCGTTTTGCTAAACGTGACTTAAGACCAATAGAGTAAATACGAAACTATATTACATAACCCGATTTCGCATTACAAATTTGTTTAGTCACCTGGCATGCAATAGTTAACCACCTTGATGTCAACACGGAAAAAGAAACTATAACCAAAGTTTACTTTTAGAATTTTACATATTTGAGAAATATGCAATTTTAGAAACTTCCTCGAAAACACTATTACAGTACATTCTTATGAAAATAGCTATGTCGGAAAACAACATTTAGTGAAAGGCTAGCTTTTCCCCTGCTGTATTTGCTCGTGTGTGGTTTCCTTCACTGAAGATATAATCATCAACTTACTCCTCCCATCCGATAAATTTCTATAATCGGTGGGGAATGGGTATGTTAGCTCTAAAACGGCCTTCACATTTTCTACGAAGGGATTATTAAGCAGGGAATTTTTTTTGCTTTACAATGGATCTGGAATGTTCATTTTAAACTGAATGGATTTCTTAGATTCTACTTTTTATTTGTTTAAGCATCTCAAAGAGTTCTATCTTTTTATTTCTTGCACGTAAATTATAGCTGCGTGCATGATTTTAAGCGCTGAAATTTTGAATGAAAGAAAACGCTCCCGTTTAAAAAAGAATGCTTGTTTGCTTTTAATATTTCAGCTTCAAAAAACGGATTCAAATATGAAATAACTCGAAATAACGTGAAGCTGATTTATATTTGAAAATGACTATTATGTTTAAATAATATGTATGATTTATACAATAGTTAAGATTGTCTGAACTTCTCAGGAAGACATGTTTCTTGGAAAATAGAGTTTATTAAATTGATATTAATCTTCCTTACAACGAAAAGTAAGGACTGTTGGTAGCTGAAGAGCGTTTTTCTTAAAAATTTCTTTGTTATGTGCGGTCATTAATTTTTCTAACAAGAGAATAACTTTGTCTTATCCTTGGATTAAAAATTAAAATGAATAGATTTTCCCATCTTTTCTTTTTTTTTTTCTAATGGGCCGCTGTTGGCTTCTGACAATTGCAGACCTAGTGCGTTCCCCAGATATTGGTACTATCGCTTTCAGCGGCACCACAATGAGTGTGGTACCATCGCCGCATGAGAATTTTGGCGTCCGGTTTCTCCACCTGAAAGGGCGAGCACCCGGACTCTGTTGATGCGAAATTTGCACTAGGAATTTAATACAGCCGAGAGCATCCAAGCCAAATGTTCATGCAATATATCGAACGCAATATTTATATTCATAAAAATCGTCTTCATTTTATTTCATTCATTATTTGGCCTGAGCGTCAAATCTGAATTCATTCGGGGGTTTTGAAAATGTTCTTGGATTGTTCATAATAGCGGAATATTAGTAAAAAAAGAAAGTAAGTAGATCAGATGGGGTAAATGTAAACACGCTTCATAACTACACTTGTGGTGTACACTTAACTTCTGGTGAGCGATGAATTGGAAACATAGGGAAGACATTGAAAGAGTTTCGTTTGCTTCGAAGAAACAACTGTGAAGGTACCATTGTTTGAAAAGGACACTGTGACAAAAGTTGTTTAACAAAATTTAGTGAATTTAGATTTTCCTTTCCAGTTCATCAACAAATGCGAAGTAAGCGGTTTCAACCATTTTTATTTGTCATATGGAATATTGTTAAAAACATTCAGTTATGAATTTCATTCTCTCTGTTATTTTTTATGCGCAAGTTAGGTGTTTACAATTACTCCGTATATTTTGTATTCTGGGGTAATTGTAAACGTTTAAGTTTATCGCATTTCCAATCTTTTGGGAAGACAATAAATATTATATTTTTATGTAAATTATACTTTGTGTCTATTTTACATAAATGTTGTTGTTGTTGCTAATGCCACCTGGAAATCCGAGTTCCCCTCGCAGAGCCACCAGGAGTTAAAGCTACAACGGAGAGCCTTCCGTTCATTAATGAGCTCCGCTACGATGAAACGACCGTTTATTAATGAGCTCCGCTAGGGATACGACTTGGCTCAGAGGGTCCTCCGACATTTGAACCAGCTCTCAGATGAGAGAGATCGTCATCTACGTTGCCACCCTCCCCCCCCCCCCCCAGAGGTTTTTCTTTTAACTTGGAGGACATTTGGAGCCAAGCGGATTGCACCAGCTCCCCATTAGCGTACACGGTCCCAGAGCAATCCATCGCGTGAGTTGGTCATTCTTCCAAACACTGACCACGGCCAGCGCTGTTTCACTTTTTGAGAACCATTGCTTAAAACTTCTTAAGCTTTCAAGCAGATTGTGTATGCCACGGTTTTCTTTTTGCATCAATCTCATGAGAAAATAAACCCCTGTTTACATCTATTCCAGAGACTCTGGGGTAAATGTACATACGAGTACATTCGCTAACAAATAGTCATAAAGTCAAAATTTTTGTACACTTTCATTCATAAGGAGTATAATGTTGGCCACGATGCTCACAATTTTATCTCTCATTTTATTCAAGAGGTAGGGAAGGATCAAAAGTTAAAGCATCGAAAAAGCGTTTACAATTGCCCCAGTGACCCTAAATAAAACTAAATTAAATAAAAGGTTTTAAAAAATCAATAAAAATAATGAAAACAGAAAATGTTAAAACCATTTATAATTAATGCTTCCAAAATATAATTATCTCTTGATCTATCTGCAGAGAAGCAAGTTTAAATATCAATGTATCTCAGTATTGTCACTGCAGATCGAAAAATGGCGCGTTAAAAAATAGATATAATCTTAAAAACACTTTTTTTACGAATATCCCTACGCAACTTAAGAAAATGCTTGTTCTCTTGAAATTCCTTTTAAGGGGCTGTTAATTATTGCCAACCACACTGAATAATCAATGCATATCCAAAGTTACATCTTATTTAATTTACATTTAACTTAATTTATATATAGATGCTTAAAAAATGCACTTAATTTAAATGCACTTAATTTACATGTACAGAAAATCAATTATTCTGAGTAAATTTTTGGAAGCATTTTGTATCGATCCATTTATATAACTAAAAGTTCTGATATTACGATAAGAAAAAACATTTGAAAAGAAGAAAATCGCGTTCTAAATAATAGTAAGAATTAAAAAAACATTTCTTTTACGAGTTTTCTGAAACGAATATAAAAATGTTTACTTCTTCATGCTTCTTGTAAGCGCAATCATCGTGCACATTATTTGAAGTGATTTGTTTCAGAAGCATTATCTATCGGTCTATTTACATAACAACGAGCCTTAAATATCAATCCGTCTGTACAAACTACAGACATTTCATCTCCATATAATCGCCATAAATTGTAACAAAAAACTTTAATAAATAATAAGCTTCGAGATATCTACGTATATAACGATCTCTTCTTACTTTTAGCCAGAAACTTTCGTAAAAAATTTGAAATTCAAATTGACTTCTTCTTGAATTGAGCTCTCGAAAAGACATCCACTTCCTACTTTTTGGTTTTTAAGATCATTTTCCACGATCAAAATTTGAAAAAGCACTAATGTTGGCCGTAGCCATTTCTCTTTAAGAATAATTCCAGATTTCCCTTGGGCGCTCACTTGTTGAAAATAGCGGGAGAGAAAAAGGGAAATGTCAAGCATCTGGGAAAAAAAAGAAAAAAAAAAAGCTCCATGTACTTAAGATTCTTTTAACTGATTTTTTCTTATTTTATTCGGAGGAATTCTCTCCTTTCTAAACAACCATTGTCATTCACTTCCTCAGTAATAATGAGAATTCGTATGAAAAGTAAACGTCAAATTTTGCTAGGAAAGCCAAATAAAATCGTAAGGTCATAGTTGCAGTGTTTCTTTCAGACTTTTGCTCCGGGAGGGCAGGTGAAGAATTAGGAGGGGCGGTGTATGATCCGAAGTCATTTTCTTTTTTATAGAATAGAAATGATGATAATATGGATTTTTTTTATTATATATAATATATGATAGATCCCTGATAATATACAGTAAAAGCAATTTTAGACTATGCTTAATGAATTTAGGGGAGTGGGTTTTTAGAGCTTCTGCATCTGAAATTTTTCTAATTAACATCTTAAAAATATAATGCTTATACTGGCTTTGGAGCGGGGAGTCCGGGGGCCCTCCCCCGGAATTTTTTTGAAATTTGAAGTCCAGAGAATGCAATTTTAGGCTCTTAGGAGACGTTAGGGTAAGGGGGTTCAGGGGTTCTCTCCAGAGAAGACTTTCAAAAGTATTCTTAAAAATAGTTTTACTCGATTTTTGTCAACGTTACTGATGGGAGACAGGGGTGCGAGGGCTCTCCTCAAGAAAACTTTTGAGATCTAAGTCCTAACAATGAAATTTCAGATACATTGTTTAGACCAGTGGTCGGCAACCCGTCGATCGCAAGCCCATTTTCGGTCGATCGCAACAGCATTATGGACAGTTTATAGTTTTAAAAAAATAAATAAAATAACTTTTGAATTGGATGGCGAGTTTATTGTTATTTTTTCCTTCAGAAAATGTTTATTAGTTTGTCAGACCATTCACCAAACCTAAAAAAAAATCTAATAATATGGATTGTCAGTCGTCACTTTAACTATGCTCTTGGTGAGAGTTAATTCAAGAATGTATACATTTCACATGTGTGTTTTAGTTAAAAAACAAAACAAAAACTAACAGTTCTTTTTATCAAATTCAAAAGAAATAATATATTTGTATTTTTTTGATGCGAGTTAACGGTGTTAGCAAACCATTATTTTAGAAATTTTAAAGTAGGTGTTTTATAAGCATCAGAACTTGTTTTGACAAGAATTAATCGACAATTTGAAGACAGGCGCAATCCCAACATGCCCTATTGATAATGCATACCCCCCCCCCCCCCCCCCCCCGTCCTCCGAGTCGATCTTGGTGTTCGCCGAACTTGGAAAGTAGATCTTCAGTCAGTTTAGGTTGCCGACCGCTGTGTTAGAGGGTCAAAAAATAGTTCGGGGATTTCCTCCCGCAAATTTTTCGAAACTGAAGTCTTACGTCTTACATTTTAGGCTACTTTTGGTGACGCTACTAACAGTGTTTGGTGTTTTTCCCCAGAAAGTGTTTCTGAAACTGAAGTCTTGAGCGCAATTTCATGGTATCTTAAATGATGTAGGAGAAGGAAGAGAGAAGCAGAGGATCTAACTCGAAAATTTTCCAAAACTGATGAATTTCTAAAAATAGAATTTTAGGCCATCTTTGGTCACGTTAAGAAAAAAGGAGCGAGTCCCTGCTTTGAAAAATTTTTAAATCTGAAGTCTTAAAAAGTGCAGTTTTAGGTTATTTTTTTTGGTGGCAAAGGGGAAATGTCTAAAGTTCTTCCAGGAAAGTTTTAAATTGAAGCCTTAAGTCACAATTTTTAGCATCTTTCTTCACATTAAAGAGATGAAATGTTTCAAAAAATGTGGAGCTCATATGTACATATTTATGTTTTTACTTGCTTGCAAAACGATGATCATTGGTCAATGACCAGTCATGAGTCAAGTAGAAGATTACGAGAATCTAGTTTTAAATGTTTTTAAATAAAAATGTACAATTTTTAAAAAAGATATTTGTAATTATTTCTGAAAAATTTCCAAAAGTACTCTTAATGTTGACCTGAAATAAACGATTCAATTTCAAAGTAACAGTGTGAAATATTTCATTGAAAACCGTTCTCTCATTGCAGCTGGATATGGAAATATTCGGATAACAGAAGTATGGATCAAAAGGTTCCTATACCATATGTATAAATAATGAAACAGTACTAACCAGGTTTTCTCTCATACAAATTTGAATATGTTAGAGAAGTCTTGATGTTTAAGTACATGCGCCCAACATTTTTCGTTTTATAAGAATTAGAAACTGTGTTACCGTAATGTGACCAACTTATTCATAAATTCTGCCAGGCTCATAAGAAAATTAGTTTCTACCTTTTTAGTGCGCAAGAAAAACGTTGTTTTTTAGAATTTTTTTTTTTTACTTATGTAGTATTATTTTCTACTTTTTAGTTTTTGATGGGTGAAATTTCGCAATCGCAGAAATTTATTCAGAACCTCAATCTACAATGCTATTATCCTTACTACAAAAGTTAGCGTTCGCGAGAGCCGCTATACTGAATTTTAGTGGCAAATTTTCGGAAATAATCGCCATATGTAATTTTAGTTTATTGGAAGTACCGGCTTTGTTTATCGTTTTTCCGTTGAAAACTAAACTGATGTCTCTCTATTTGGAAAATAAATTTGATATTGAAATTAATCTAACACTAATCACGCGGAGTTGAGGAAACGGCTAATTATTATTTTTGGATCAAGGTATGCCTTAAGGTATTGGTCTAAAAAGTAGTACATAATTGACTTAGAAACTTCGAACAAATTTCATCTTGTGCGGAAAAATCAGCGCTTTTGATCGATATGTTATATTAATAAGTGCAAGGTTTCTTTCACCTCCTTATTGGAGAATTTATGTGGAAATTTGCGTAAAATTGGAATAAAAATGGAAATACCTGTCGAATTTTTTATGCGTGGTAGAATACTGCATTGTCATCTGGTTCTGAGCTACATGTAAAGTTTCAGAGCAATAGCTTATCGGGAAGTGGTCGAAAATTCGATTGCAAAATTCCGCGGACAGACAACAAAGCGAGTTAAGAAAAACGTTGTAAAAAGGAACCAATACTAAGTAATAAAAGGCAGCTTCTTTTAGAAAGGGGTTATATTCATGAAATTCAATCGAATAAATGGAGATTGTATTGTTTATCCTGTACTCTGAACAAGGTCCACTGAGAGCCAAGGCGGGCCCAACATTAGTTTTATCCCCCCCCCCCCCGCCCTCCTTCCACCCTTCCACCTCCCATTGTACTTGCATCTTAGCCATAGAGAACTTTTACCCACTGCACTACTCTGATGCTGAACCATGCCCCATGAATCAGCCATACCTGACACCCCTCTCAACTACTCTCAACAGCCCTGCTCAGAACCAGGTCTTCTCTGAAGGAGCGGAGCTTTAGCGTTTCACATTTTGTTGGCCAGTGAGAGACCAGTTTTATGACTACCCAAAACAGAGGCCACTATATTTCATCTATATTTAAAAATTTTAATTTTTCATTTTCCCTCCTCCCCATTTCTTTTCTTCTTTTATTATTTTTTATTTTTTTATTTTTTTGAAATTGTGATCTGAATTTTTTCTCCCGGGGGGGCAATTGACTTCCTCCGAGGGGCAATGCCCCCCCGGAGAGATGCCTGAAAGAAACACTGCATAGTTGTTGAATTCAGCTTCTGTTTTGAAAAGCTTACCAAAAAATATTTTTTGGAAGGTCAGATCAATTTCTCCCTATAACAAATAATTCCTGAACGCAGAAATATGTGCACGAGATTGTGATCGCAACTTTGATCTTTCTTGACTTAGGCTAGACATTCGGTAATTTTCTCACATTTTTTTACACGGTTATTTATTTAACTTGATTTGTCACGGAAATTTGTTACGCGGTTTTCTAGCACTATTACTGCATTAATTATCTTCAAACTTTGCACACAAGCTTATCTTCGATGGCAATACAATATTCCATCCATTTTATAATTTATTATAACGTTAATTAGGAAAAAAATAATAATTTTGGCTCTGAGGAATTATTAGAATTATTATTTGTCAAATAGCGACGATAGCTTTGCTTGGAGTGTTTGGATAGTACAACGATGTTTTGAATTTTAAAATACTCAAATCATTACGAAAAAGAAACTGCAACGCAGCGCATTTTTTAAAAAATGAAACCGTGTAACTTAAAACATTTTTTACCCATTATTTCTAAATGCTGTTAGATACTACTAAATAAAATGTAAAGTAAATGTATTGAATCTAATTAACATTACGCTACTTCTAGTGGAACTACTAATAGCTAGTGAGGAAATTGATTGATCACTTTTGCGCTCATTTGATCTGTCTGCATTTTATTATACCAACGATTGTTAGTTGATTCTCCATATTTTGCCAATATTCGCATTGAATAGTGCGTGGCTATGAAACTAAACAATATTTTGTTCACATAAATATCAAGTATATGAAAAGCAATAACTCTTCGAATGCAGAAGCACTCGCGTGTTTTTCGGCATATTATCTAATTAATAAATGAGAATTGAAAAAAATCTCACTTTTTTTTTGCTGGAGGGCGGGGGGAAGGGGGGGAGTATGAAGTTGTTTGGAAAAAAATATGAGAGTATTAATGTATGGAATTAAAACTTCACTACTGAAATATTAAAGCTGAGTAAATGGATAATTATAAAACCAAAAAACTATAAACCCAACAATTATAAACCTAAATTTTAAAAAAAGACCAAAAAACTTAATTTAATAAATATAAAAACTGAGTAACTTTAATTATGCTTGGGAAATGTATGTGCGTCGGGCTGTTTTTTTTTTTTTTGTCGGGTATCTCTGCTACCCTTCCCCTTTCCTCCATAATATCTTTTTAGGAATACAATTTGATCAAAACTTAAACAAACTCTAGCTCCATGTTTCATTTGATTTTTTTTTTCAATTTGAACAGTTCAAATTTATTAGCTGAAGAAGTTAAAGTGGAAGAACTCTCGATCAAAGACTCGCATTTGGCTTGAACAAGCTGTACCAAAAAGCATTTTTTGATGTAGATTACGTGTATAAAATATTTTTTGATTTTATCATTTTGAATGCAATTTCCAAACAGTGCAAAATATTTTGCTCTAGCATCTACTAAAGAAATGCAAAGATTGTTATTTAAAAAGACCCATAAAATGGTAAAAATATTAATTTGACACCAACAGCTCAAAAATTATGCAGTTATTCTTAATATTTTGCTCAGTGAAGCAGAAAAAGTTTTAATCAAAATGGTAAAAAGGATTTATCATAAACTTAAATATCGTTTGCGCTATGTATAATTTATAAAAATTTTATTTGAAACTAATTTTAAAATAGTTCTGTCTTCAGATAAAAATCAAACAACTGATATGAATAAATTTAGGATTTTAAAATGCTTCAGTAATTGAATCGTTGAAATTACTTTTCCACTGAACTGGTCCACTGAATAGTCTTAGTTTGAAAATTTGAATAATAACGCATTGATGAAATTTTTCTCCACATTCCTAATTTCTTATTACTAAACAAATTTAGTTCATTTTCGTTTATCTATAAGTTTACCTATTGTTCATTATATTGTTTTTGCTATGCTTGTTAAAAATACTAAAACTGTGTGCATAAAACCCCACTTTTGGAAAATGTTTTCAAAATGTAAAAAAATGCAAATTAATTTTCAAGAAACTTCAAGAATTTGAAATTTCTAAGTGTTATTTACACGTTAATAATATAATGCTGATGTTACTTTTCTTATATTTTCTCTTTGTGGAGGGAATCATACTTAGTTGAATATAAATTAAGAAATTATTCGTATTCTGCTCTTGGCAAATTAATTTTTTCCTTAATATCGCATCTTCTGCAACCGTAAATAAACCTTAGAATTAAAACCTCCCAGACTTCAATTTTTATGAAATTAAAGCGTGCAAAAGTCAGATTATTTCCGACAATAATTCAATTCTCATAATTCTTACAAATAAGAAAAGTTAACAGAAGTAATAATTAAATGGAATAAAATACAAAAACTCATAGTGCTATACTGCTATACTTTTGCAAAATGCAGTTTATAAGCAAAGTTAAAGCAATTTTTCTATATTTATGTTTAAATATCGTTAAGTTCCAAAAAAAATTAGATAAATGTGAAAATGGCATAAATATAATTATTTATTAATTTTAAGATGGTTGAATCAATTTGTGTTTTGATCACTTTTGCTTAATTACAAAAAGCAAAATGCTTTTTATTTAAATTAAATGTAGTGAATAATCACTCTGTTTGATTATACACGTGCGGCGTTTGCAATTAAACTAATAGGAATTTGATTTTTGAGTAGGCAATACATTTTAACTTAATTAGAATCATGATTTTCTTTCTAGAACCTCTTAAATTAGCATACGAGTTTTTGCAAGCTTGGTATTCTCCGGTGAAATTACATAAAGAAGAAATAAATCGTGTATAAATGTTCAAATAAATTTTAAGCAAGTTTTAAATTTATACTTTTGGTCCAATATTATTCCAAACGATTTTTTAAAATATCACATTACACCAATAATTACAACATATATTCTATCTAAATTGTAAATTGTTACTATAAAACGTTGTTTTTAACATTCAATTTTTGCACAAAGGTGAATATTATTTTCCTCATCATAATACTATTAGTAGATCTAAATAACTCACAAAATCAGCCAACGAATGTTAGTATTTCTTGGCGGGAAGGCCAAAAGCAGCCTATTAGAAGAAAAGAAAAAAGTTATTTTTCAAAATGGAAGACATAGAAATACTAATTTAAAGAAATTACTACAAATCATAAAACAAACTTGTTTAGGCCCAAAACAAGATGTGCATTTCTGAATTCTTTTATTTCGAATGCCTGCACTCTTAACTAGAAAAATAGCCAACCGTATGAAGGTATTAAAAGCAAACTTGACAATTATTTGAGCCTTTGAGTTACTGAAAGGAACTGAAATGAAAACCACAAGTAACTAAGAACAAGAAAGTTTATTTTTAAATATTTTTATATCTTCAGACTTTTTTCTAGTTAAAAAAAAACTATAAAAGAAAAAAAAATCAACAAAAAAAGTAAAGTTTATAAACACTTGCGTTACTTTCAGTGATTGAAATGAAAACCACACGTAGCTCATAACTAGATATTTTTTAATATGTTTTTATGTCTTAGACCCAATTTTATAGTTAACTAGGAAATCAAACTATATTGAAAACAACTTAATGACATTTGAAATACCTGAAATGAAAACAAAAAACAGCTCTGATTTTATTCTTAATTTTCTATTTTATTTATTTCGGTTATTGATTTTTTTTATATTGGGTAGTTGAATAAGTTCTCGCTGTTTTGCAACAAATGGCGTTACAGGAACTGATTGCGTCAGTTTATGAAGGTGACACATCTATTTACAAGTACTATAAGGATGCTTGAAATTCAGGGTATGTCATTTCGCAGAAGTGCAAACAACTTTATTTTTCATTGCGTTAAATATGTCACATTTCGTGCTAAAAAAAGAGTATTTGGGGTTAATTTCACTGCACTAATTTAGTTTGCAAAACCTGCAGTAGAAGCTCACTGAATTCTTGTTGAGACTTCCGGCAATTTGGTTTAGACACCATAAAAATAATGATTTTGCTCTTGAAGACAAAGAGCGCTCAGGCGCACCGAAAAAGTTTGAAGACGAACAATTGGAAGCATTACTTCATGAAGACTCATGTCAAGCGTTAGCTGAACTTTCAGAATTATTAGGAGTTCATCATCAAAACGGCAGAGACACGACAAGCTCTTTTTGCAGCATGAGAATGCTCGGCCACATGTGGCAAAACCTGTAAAAATCTACTTGGAACCGCTTAAGTTTGAAGTTCTACCCCATCCGCTGTATTCACTGGGTATTGCTCCTTCCGACTACCACTTTTTGCTGTCGATGACACATGGCCTGGCTGAGCAGTAGGAATGGTATCTTATGAAGATACCAAAAGTTGTGTCGACTCTTGAATATCTTCAAAAGAGTTTTTGTTTTAACCGACGTGGAATTCAAATGCTGGCAGAAAGATGGGGTAAAGTAGTGGCTAGCGATGCACAATACTTTCAGTAACATGTTTTTTAGTATTTTTTTTTTTTTTTTTTAATGAAGCATTTTGCTTTTTTCACAAAAAACAGCGAGAACTTATTCATCATCCCAATATCTTAGACATTGCTTTACAGTTAAGGGGCGTCGACACCATGAGACCAATTTTTTCTCTATGGTGGTCTTATTTACAATTTTTGTCTCATGTCATGTTATATCACTTCATAAGAAATTTAATATTAAAAAATGGGTTTCTTAAATATAATTTGAAAATTTCAATTTTTAAAACGAAATTTAGCAATTTTTAAAATTGCATCTTCTTTTCCAAAAATTGGCGTAAAGTCTCAAAAATTATTTTTATTGATTCAATACTCCTAACTTTTATGCTTTAAATTTTTTAAAAATCAAATACTTTTTGAGAAAAAAAATAAAAACTAAAGTAACGCAGAAAAAGCAAAGAAAAATTCAAAAAACCTACAAAAATAATTTTTTCTTTACTTAAGTACTTAGTTAATAGAAAAGTACTTAAGTTATCATAAAAGTAAACCTTAAATTTGTTATGTATAGTTTCAAGAACATGTGGGGAAAAAATCCGCGTTAGAGATGCAAATTTAAAAAAGTCTTTGCATTTTAATTGAGATGCAATGCGCAAAAGACAAAGCGAGAGAAAACAGCATTTTAAGTTTTAGGCTTGAGAAAACATAAATAATTTCTTTATCGAAATTTCAAGTAAGGAACTTTTTTTCAGTTACAGTCACGATGAAATCTTCTTCTCGCTTATTTTATTTTAAAAAATAAATATGTGGCTTATATTCAACACAGTTAGGGTTTCGGAATGAAAAGTTGGCAAATCACACCGCAATAAAATCAATAAATATTGCTTCATTTTTTTAAAAACTTTCAGGGAACATTTTTAAAGATTTATTTTACTATTTAAGCCAATAAAAATTTTCTTTTTTTTTTCTACATTTTTGGATGCTGGCTCCCCTTAAGAGCAACATTCATTAGATAGCTGATACTTGCAGATAACAGAAAGCATTATGAATGATTAATAATAACTAACGATTAAATTATTTCGCTCTTACCTTTCAGTCTGTTAATTACAACTTGTAAAATTACTAACTTTTAATAAATATTTAAAGTGTTTTGCTTCCTTTTCTGAGAAATATCGAATGCACTTCGGACAAATCACACAATATTGTAGAGTACACAATCCTGTACAGTGTACATTATCACAATCAGCCTGTGTATCGTGCGTAACGGATTAGTTTCTCTATCCTTTTGTCCAGTCACGTGATAATATCGCACCCCCCCCCCCCCCGATTCTTCAATCAGATATCAAATTCCTCTCATGACCGGCTTCAAAACAACAGTGAAGTTAATCCGAGGCTTACGAGAATCAGGGCCCTCATTCCAAGTGAGCGCACATCGATTCGATCGTAGTTCCCGAACCCTCACTAGATGGCGCAAACGCAAAATTCACAGGACCGCAGGGAAACCAACGAAAGCTTTAATTCCATGTGGTTCGTATCGTTGTTTTGCGGCTTTCTTCATCGAAGCGCACTTCGACAGCTCTTGTGCCATCGAAATCGTTCGGACTTACGGGTATTGGTTTGTTGAGTCGCCGAAATATGAAAAGGAATATTTTACACGAATAGGGACGTTGTATTTGCCCTTCTTTGATGGTGTTTTTGATACATATTGAGAATTATTTTTGATCAATAAATTAATTTTGGTTTGCCCAGAAATATAAATATAAATTAAATAAATACTTTTAAACATTAAGTTTTCTTTTTGTTTTGTTTTTCATAAATTCAAGTTACATATCAATGTGTATCAATCAAAAGCTATTTAAGAAACTAATTCTTTTATGAATATGTTATTACTAATTATGGTTTCAATGTATGCATATTTTTGGTGTTTTTTAATTTAGAGATAACTTTAAAGCCCCACATTATTAAATTTCTATGTGTCTGCTTTTTTAAACTGAAACAGAAGTTGAAAAATTATATTAATGAATAACGTGAAGATATATTTACATATTCATACGGAAGAAAATTCCATAATTAAACGAAAAGTAGGTTGTTTTTAGAAAAGATATCCTTTTTTAGCGCATAATTTTTTATGTACATCCTTAAATTATGCACTGTTTTTTAATCTTAGGTTATGAGTCAAAAAAGCAACTAACATCGTTAATTCCTTCCATGAATATTTTTTTCTAATTATAATTAAAGTCATATCATACTTTAAATAAATTTTAAAATAGCCGTATAAATGTATGGCCAAATGCTAATGTTTTAACCTTAAAAATATTTTTTAAGAAATTATGTTAATGTGAGGGGAGCCCAATTATCCCTCCACTCTGAGAGGTAGCACATCCCCTAAAACTATGACTCCCTAAGTCGGTCGAAAAGTCCATCAAGGGTCCCAAAGCTATTGAAACGAACCGCCCCTTTCCAAATGTCACTGGTTCAGTCTGCGTAGAGACGCTATAAGTCTGCGCGATGAACTCCTTCCTGGGGGCACCCCTGCAGGGTGTCTACATATTTTTAAAGTGAAGTTTCGTGACATTTTCCGCACTTTTTCGTGACCAATCGGTGACACATTGGATATTGATTTTGCCGGAGATCGGATATTCCCGATGTTTGAAACTAGTAAATTCTATACACATGTATTCTATAGACATAAAAACTGTACTGAGTTTGTAATTTACAAAAAAAATTTCATGACAGGTTCATTAATTTTAATAAAAAAATTATACAACCTGAATAACCGGATATTTCGTGCAGTGGCCGGATTGGATTCCGAATAATTAAAAATCTGTCGTATACCGGATATCCGATGCCTTCTGTGGCGATCGGTATCGTTAGATGGAAAATTTTCGTCATCTATTAGATTTCGTGATCGATTTCCGAATTTGTGACTTGTTCGGGGCTTATACGCGTTCTGTAGACATCGTGCCCTGTCAATGTACATTAAGCAAATTTGCGCCCTGTCAATGTATATCACGCAAGTGTGTGCCCTGTCAATGCATATCACGCAAATGGGCGTCCTGTCAATGCATATCACGCAAATGTACGCCCTGTCAATGTATATCACGCAAATGTGTGCTCTGTCAATCTGTCAATGCATATCATGCGGAAGCGAAAAATTGTCTTCCCCCTATTTGCATTAGTCCTTAATTAGGGTTTGCACGGACGAATATTGCTTAGTTTAAATAATTAAAAAAAAATAACTTCCATTATACTTGTGGGAATGACAGATGCAAATGAAAATTTTTTTAGCCTTTCATGAAACAAAATTGAAGTGGTTTTTCAGTAAGTATATGAGATTAGTATATAAGAAGGGGGGGTGTAATAAATAAATTTTTGACGTGAATTAGGTGTGACTAAGACGTGGGCATAGTAACGGAGGAAACCGGATGCCCCCCCCCCCCCGAATTTGATGCGAGTTTTCGCAAAAAAACCCCTCGCCTTTAATCCCTATTTTCTCTCCATTCCTCCTGTTACTGGAAAATTAATATATTTTCCCTCAAAAATTTTAGGAATTTTTGAATTACTTTTCATTTTTACATAAAAATTATTATTTCTAATAAACTTTTTATTTTTTACTATTTTTTTTAAAATTTACTCATTCTTTCAATTCATTGCATTCAAGAATGCAAAAGTTTTTATGTGTCTGTTTTGCATCAATAAACTGAAATTGGCGACCCTTATTTCCTAAAATTATGAGGTGTATATCCCTCAAGAACGCGTAATAAAAAACTAAAAACAATACCGCGCTGAGAACTCCAAAGAAACGCTCTGATTGGCTGCTACACCAGTTTGATACGAAATCCCTTTTCCCCCTACGCTTCTGAACGAAGGAGGATTTGGAATCTACGCTTTCGAAGAGATGACGTCTAGGCCGGTTCTGTAGCGGCAGAGTCTTCGAATCGATACGTCGAAGTTTGGAATGAGCGCCCAGGCTGATTGTCATTACACATGCAAAAGGTCAGAACCGTTAACAAATCCCCATCAGTGCACAAATAGAAATACAAATACAACTACAAAAGTGACGACCAGCAACAGGCTCAGGGCCCAGCTAGGCTGGTCCTAGTCAATTTAGCAGTCCCCAATGAACATCAAGAGATTTCTTAAACGTTTTTACCCCGCTGCAATTAACAGTCGCTTCTGGTAAACTATTCCAATTGCCTATAACCCTATTGAAGTAGTAATTTTTCCTAATTTCAAGATTAGCCTGAGATTTGAAAAGCTTAAAACAATGACCTCTGGTTCTACTTTCAGCACATAGCTGCAGTCCTTCAACATTTCCCATTTTAATGAATTTAAACAACTGAATCATGTCCCCTCTAACTCTCCTTTGCTCAAGACTATACATATTGAGCCTTTTAAGCCTAACCTCATAATCTAAGTCTGAAAGACCACTTACCAATCTAGTAGCCCTCCTTTGAACCCTTTCTAATAAGGTAATATCCTTTTTTAGGTACGGAGACCAAAACTGAACAGCATTTTCCAAATGAGGTCTTACCAAACTTCTGTATAGTGGCAATACAACTTCTTTAGACCTGGTTCGAAATAGCCTTATTGATAAACCCAAGCATCCTGTTAGCTTTGTTACTTACTATGCTACACTGCTGGCTGGACTTGAAGTCGAGACTAATCAATACTCCTAGATCAACAACTGCTTCTGCTTCCCTAATGACGGAACCTTGTAAATAATAGGTTGCATGTTTATTCAGATGACCAAAATAAAGCACTTGACATTTCCCAATATTAAAAGACATACCCCACTTAATTGCCCCCCCCCCCCCCCCCCCAATCAGTACACAAATCCCCATCAGTGCACAAATCCACATCGGTGCACAAATCCCCATCGGTGCACAGCGAACTTACTTCACTATTAACGCATATTGCATACTACTTTACACTAAATTTACCATTCCTTGGTACAGTTCAAAACAGTGGACGATCGGATGACGAGCTTTCAGATTAACTAGTTTCCACAGTAGTTAACAGTTGAAATGTTTTAAAGCAATTTTAAGAACATGATAAAAGAAGACGTTTTCCAAAGAAATAAATTTAATCTTCTGCAGAAAAACTATTGTTATTCTTTGTTTTTTCCCCCATATTTTCAGTCCGTCGTCGTTTACCTCAAAGTTTATGTTAAAGCATTTTATACTGCGAGAAGAAATCTTTTGCATAAATTGTGGATTTAAAAGTGATGCTTTCCTTGTAAACTTTGACTTTTAAATTTGTAGTGCTTGGATTTTCTCGAACTGAATACTTAAAGAGGGAAACATTATTTTTTAAACATTGAAAAAATCGTGACTTTATTTAATAAGGTAAACTTTCTACAAAAGCAGTGCTGCGAAAGGAATAATAATCTGTGGCCTGGAGAATTTCTCCTTCCTTGCAATCAATAACTGCTTATACTGAGAAGAATAAAATTCTCCTAAAAAGATGGCCTAATGTCGCCAGTTTTAAAAGTATGTATAGGAGAAAAAATCAAATACCTCTAAGAATCTAAAACAAAGAGATAAAAAAATAGTTTGCAAAGTTAACAACGAATTTAATTAAGTAAAATAAAGAGAAAGTAATTAAAATGGGGGAATTCGTGTAACTTTGTATCTTGAATCAATTAATAGGTCGATTCAAAGTATTGATTTTAAATTTTTAAAAAGATTTCTCGCTAAAATAGAAAGACATTATAAAAAGAGAAAATTCTCAATGTCCATTAATTTCTGGTTATTTTTTTCAAAGTCTTTATCATTTGTTGTCTCAAGAAAAGTAAAATCGATTATCTTTCTTATCTGATTTGTTTTGCTGCCTATTATGTTTTTGTTTTTATTTGAAATGATTTCTACTCTGTAGAGACACATGTTTAAGACTAAATATAATGCTTTATTAATATATACTATTAAGCTATTGATTTTAGTTATTTGCTTACTATTCTACTGAATATTATAATGCATTTCTTTTCAAAAAAGAACTTTATGTACTAGCAAACATTCATCTGTCCTCAAATTTGAGCAATCTACTATTATGTTGAGTGTATTAGTTTATCATATCAATAAATTGGTTATTGCAAATTTTTATTTCTCTATTTTGCTGAGTTTTCACTGGTGAAATTTTATTTGGACGTCTCGATTTACATATATTTTACTTTTATTCAGAGTGAGAATGGAACTTCTGGTTACAAGGTTAATATTAAGCAAAAAAGCTTACCTTTTGTCCGACAATTCAAGTAAGTAAAAAAGCAACGAATTTCAGCACAAAATTAAAATACAAAAAGCATATGGCGGGACTCTTGTAGGTGTTTGCTTTCTTACTTGCGCTGAAAAAGGAATTCCATATAATTCCGAAACGCGCCTGCTTTGATCTATTACTTACTTCAAGGTTAATATTGTTCATCTTGATGAGCACGCAATTAAGAAACTGTTGGAAATTAATTAATTTATGAATAGCAAAGGTCAGTTTTTACACTTGAACATTCGAATATATAAATACACTTTTATGCATGCATTTTTTATGAAACGCTTGAAAAAGCATTTGATGCATAAAATGATGATTGCATGTATTGAAAAATAAATGAATAATATTAAATTACAGAATGGGGCAAAAGTAATGACCCGGTTTTGAAGGGTTATAAAAAAAAAACCAGTACAGTTCGAGACTTAAAACTTTTTTATTTTGATCTGTATTTAATACCATTTTTTTACATTAAGTTTTGAATACCACTTCAGCAATATGGCTGCCATCAGCAGCAATACACTGATGCAGTCTATTTCTGAAGCTTTGAGAAACGTTTCTGAACATTTCAAGGGGTATGGCGGATATTTCCTCCATAATGCGGTCCTTCAGCTTTTGTAAAGTATGCGGGTGATGTTTCCAAACTTTCTCTTTCAAATAACCCCACAAAAAAAAAGCTTAGGGACCGTAACATTACGCGGGATATTAAAATGCACACAAAGAAGAAGTAATGACCTGGTTTTGACGGGGTATTAAAAAAAACTAATGCAATCTGAGACTTAAAACTTTTTAAATTTTGATCTGCATATTATCCCATTTTTTACATTAAGTTTTGAGCCCACCCACTTCAGCTAGAGGGCTGCCTTCAGCACCAACACACTAATGCAGTCCATTTCTGAAGTTTTGGGAAACGTTTCTGCACCTTTCAAGGGGTATGGCAGATATTTACTCGACAATTCGGACCTTCAGCTCTTCTAAACTGTGGGGAACTTTCTCCTTCAAATAACCCCACCAAAAAAAAAAAAAAAAAAAAAAACTTTGCTTTGGGACCGTAACATTACGCAGGATATTGAAGTTCACACAAAGATGCTGTCTATTCTCTCTACGTGGAGAAATAGAAATCGGGTCATTACTTTTGCCCCACCCTGTATCTCTTATCTTAAAGAAAAATGCACTAATCTATTGTTTAGTTTTCCAAAATTAAATGTCACGTTTCACAACATGCTAAAATATTTTATCGTCATATACGATTAAAATATATATATCATCACAATATCATTTACATCTTTTTCTAAGCGCGTGTATTCCTTTTTTCCATAACCATTCACTGCATCCGTTAAAAATAGTCGTATGTCACATAAAATAACTATTTGCTTTAATAAAAACATATTAAACTTCTTTTCTGATAATGGCAAACATATTTTTACTTAAAGAGCACGCCAAATAACTTGAATTTTTGAAACTAACTATGAGAAACAAATCAAGAAAACCTTTCAAGCGCATTTTGGAAGTCTTCAATCTTAATAAAAGTGAGCTGCTGTAATAACAAAGCACTCTTAAATACATAGTAGCCAGACCCGGACTGGCTCCCTGTGGGGCCCTCGGCCAGGTACTGAAAAGGGGCCCTCTAGCGGGGGGGGGGGGGGGGTCCACGGGTCATACCCGGAATTTTTTTTTTTTAAATTATGCTTCTGGAAACCGTATTTTGATCCTTTTTGGGTCTTATAAAGTAGTTAAACAAAAGCTACATTTTTATATTAAAAACCAACAAAAAAAAAAACAGTTTAAAAGTTTTGCATGACTGTTTAGAAAAACGAAATTTCATGCTATTTTTATTACATCTCAACTACGTAGAAACTGGAGAAATTATAGTAGTATTAAACTATAAAATACAACGAGAAACGAAACAGTCATTAAGTAAACCCAAATTACTCACTAAATTATAAATCTCTATTTATTAAATCAACAATGTTAAGGTGGGCTTACGTTTCAATACTATATGAAATGTTTAAGTATATTTTCATTACATTATGAACCGAAAAACTGTCCTACTGAATGATTTGCAAGCTAAATGAAATTCAAAATTATGTTTGCATTTTTAAAAACGTATACATTATCTTAAAAATATTATCAAACATAGATTTCCTCCAATTCAAAGTTTAAAAAATATTATTAGATTGCACTTACAAAATAATAATAAAACATTCATTATTTTATTTAAATCACAAACTTGTATATCACTCTTTATATTTTTTACTTGCTGGAGGAGCGTTTCTACAAAGTCCAAGCGAACGAGTAATTGGAACAAATCAAGCAAAACAGCAATAGGCTTTCAAAGTTGAACCGTTGACTGATAAAATTCTTTGTTGTAAATTCTGATTTACAATCAAAATTTCTAACAGATACATCTTTAAAAACAGTTTATAACATTAACTAATTTTGCTTCGTTTTCATCTCCTTCACTGCTCAAAAACTACAATTGCTGAAAGAATTTTCTTGTTTGCAATGTTTGCTCCACCGTCGTCGCTCATACTTTTTTTTTGTAAATACGTATAGTTTATCATAGGCAGTATATTTTCTGTTAGTTTCTTTCTCTCATACAGCCAATATTTTATAAGACGCGCTCAGAAAACGCCGATTCTTCTATTAACCGAAAGGGCCCTAAAATTTTTCGAGTCCTAGCATCCTTGGAAAATTACTTTCTCACGGTACCTTAGTCGACTTGTGGTATAACTTGTCCTGTACATGATACTATCCATCTATTCATACATACATACCGTGTTTTGCAAAGTATAAGATGCACCTTTTATTTTTAAGCAATTTTTAAGAAAAATAATTTTCAACACTTATTATTATCTTAGCTAAGAATTGGCTTTAAGAATTTCACGGAATTCTTTTTTTTTTTTTTTTGTATAATTAAAGAAGTTAAAATAAAATCGGGAAAAGTCAAGATTTTTCCATGTTTTGCATCAAATGTAAGTTCACCCTTACTTCCTTTTTTGTTCCAAATTTCGCGACTTATAGGCGAGTATACTCAGTAAAAAAATTATATAAATGAATAAAATGCGAATGAAAAGATCCACAGTAAATTGTATGACTTCTGATTACTGCAGGATTCTGATTACCAGTTCTTACTGCAGTGCTCGAATAAAAAACACTACGTATCTGTGTAGAAGTCATCCAAGAGCCCACTGAAATCAAAGACCTTTCTAAAAGTACCAGCGTCCGGTGGTCTCTGTTAATTGCAACGTTAGCAGAAAAATATTCTGATTCGTGCAGTAGAATGCCCTCCCCTCTCCTCGTCCTCGTCGGAAACGTGTTGATTCGATTTTGTCAATTTGTCCCCTATTTACAAAATATGGGTAATTAGTTGACGAACGTCATTTTCAAGAATGAAACCTGCGGGCAAAGAAGACATCACGCAAAATGAACAAGTTTTAAATAGAGGGGCTTTGTCGGTCCGACAAAGGTAAAATAAATATCGGCCCCTTAAAATATTCTTAAAAACATTATTGTGAGTGCCCAGCATTTGAATTGCTCATGTTTTCATCCAATTCCTATTCTGTATAATTTGCATGAAACATCATTTATTTCGAGGCAGTACCTGAATCCTTGTGGTCTACAGTATGGGGGGAGAGAAAACTTGAAATAATGAAGGGGCCTTTTTTCAATTCGGGGCCCTTGGCGGCCGTCAGATCCATCCACTGATCTTTGAACCCGCTTCTTGAAATTGGCTTGTAGGCAGTTATAAAATCATTTCACGTTAGCAGTAGCGAGACGAGCAAGCAGTAATATTTCATGTTGAAGTACCCCCATTTAACTAGTTTTGACTTTACAAGTTCGTACAAAGCAAGTCCAATTGGACCCTCGACCACTGTTACGTTTAAAAGTCTTAAAACATTTGCAAGATTGCGATGTGAAGCATCCTGGGAAAAAGTATGATGTAGCTGATGCAAATAGTTATAAAAAAATTAAAGATCTGTAAAAAAAAAATTCTAATCGAATTTTTTTGTCTCACCGTTTGGGGGCCCCTTAGTCCGGGGGCCCTCGGCGATCGCCGACCAGCCGACCTGGCCAGTCCGGGACTGATAGTAGCTGCTTATGTGCTTTTATTCCTGTTGAAAAACTCGCACCATTACTTCTTAGACCCATTTACAGCGAAAGTTTTAGTAAGGAAAATTATTAGATAAAAATTCGATTTGTTATAAGAACTGCAAGAAGAATTGGATTTTCTACGATTATGTTTTTTAGTATCTCCGTTGTATCAAACATAAGTTTAACATCTGATCCACTTTTCCTAATCTAGAGCTTTTCTTACTGCTCCTTCATGAAAACGTAGCTTCATTCTTCATCTAATAAGATAAAAAAATTTAAAAATAAATAATGGCAAGAAAAATGGAAGAGGAATAAGAAAAGAAAGGAAAGAATAAAATGGTAGGGATTAAAACGTTTCTTATTTTTTTTAAGCGAGCTCTATTGTAAAATAAAACTTTTAATATTTAAGCTTTAAACATATAATTTAGGCAGTTGAGTAAATGTGTGATTCATTTATAGAAATCTTCCCCAATAGTTTTCTACATTCGCGTATATATTCCATAGTTTTTTCATATCATTTTACATGCAGGTAGATACTTATACAGCTACAATATATATATATATATGAAAGGAAAGATGGGGTACATCGTCCTTTTCTCCACCACGGCTCTCAATGCCCGACCCGACCCCTCCAGTACTGTGCAGTTGTGTCCTTAGCCACCAGTTGACTTATGTTCAACGCCCAAAGACGAGGCCGTTATTATTTTTCAATCACTCTTTATTTCTGTTTTAAGTCCTTGCGGCGTTCAGTACTTTCAACGGCCGTAAGGCATTTTCCTGAGATATGTCAGAAAAAACCAGGAGCCACACTTTTTCCGTGCTGCGCTTTTTAAACTCAATTGTTCCCCTATTACTCGCCAGAGAGCTAGGGCGGGCATTAATAATTTAATTTTCTATTTCATTTTGATGGACAGATAACTGGGAGTCAAGTTATTTTGTCCACGGGATTAGAGTAGAGATTTCTAACCACAAACGAAGTAAGGAATTCTAGTGTCAGCATTTTTCAGCTTAAGAGAGATGACTTTTCAGTTTGAAATGTAATATTCGTTCGGTTAAGAAAGTAATTTAATGGGACATTAGACTTGGATTTTGAAAAAGATTTACATTCCTTACTTCAAATTTAAATAAAAATTTACATAATTGAATATCCTTTCACATCCCACCCCCCCCCCCCCTCCAAGTAGAGTACCATTCGCGACTTGGTACTCCACCCGAATTTAGAGACAGGTGAAGGTGAGCTGGGAGCAACAAAGGAACAATTTTTTTTTTTTTTTTCCAAATGTTCGAAACAGTCTGTTATGCATGATTAGGTTAAAATGTGAACACCGCAAGGCGCATAATAATATACAGTCACAAATTTATTTGTTACAAAAGAATATATGATGAAAACATGGAAGCTACGGACATACTTATAATAACTGACCTGATCAGGATCCTAACCAACACACAAAAATATTTACATAGTATACGTATTTGAGAAACTTTTAAATGTTAAAGTTCAGTTTGTTTCTCATATTTATTTATAGAGTATGTTTCATATGTTGAACACCATGAAGTTTTTATAATTATACTACTAAAAGTGAGATGAAACATGAATCGCTTCAAACGGAGATCTACATGTCTCCGTACTAATGTCCCTTGAACATTTACAGTATAATGTAGCTCGCCATCTTGGCTGATTACTTGACCGAATTTCCATTTTGAATTGGCTGCTCTATATCTGCGAAATATTGGCTTAACCCCCTGCTTCAGTTCCAGCTTAACCTCATAATTGTTGATCTCTCCCCATTTGTCATCGAATAATTCCTTATATTGAGTTAACAATTTGTTTAAGTTTATGTTACTTACTGCTCTGACAGTTTTTATAGCGTTCCAGTCTAGGTTTATTTTATGGAGCCATGCACGGCCAAAGGTCGTATCCAAATCCTCTTTTACAATGTATAAATTTAACTGCAAACATTGAGTTTTATACTCAACCTTCACGGTGACATACCCCATTGGTATTAAAGAATCACCCGCGTTCGCCTCAGTACTGCTCAAAGAGCGGTCTAGCAGCGCGGCTCCCTCCGCCGCCAGCCGCTGTGCACAGTGACGCTTCTAAGACAATGATTGCATTTGATTATACCGCGTCAGACGTTCAGCATCAGACGCCTCTTAACCCATTAAGCGCCAATGTTCCCATTTTGGGAACATTAACTTTGATTGTTTTTCAAAATACTTATTCCAAATATCATTTTCCTGTTAATTTTTCTTCAAACCTCTACGTTTGAGACAGCTTCTGTATTTTTTTTAAAAAGCTCGCTTGGTAATTACTATTTTTTATAAAAATGTTAAAAACTCGAAATTTGGCTTTTTGAACACATTCAATACACATGCACATTTTTCCTAATAATATAATAATGAAAATTAATTTTGCACCTTAATTTAGATTATAACTGACTATTTTATAAAATATCACTGCTCCAAGGTGAAAATTTGAGAAAAAAGATTCGCAATTGACGAAAGAATAGCTTTGTCCCATTTTGGGAACTTTGGCGCCTTCGTTAGTTTTCGAAGCGAGTCAGATTTCAGCATACATTCGGCTCTACACCTGCAAAATAGAACATGTGCAACTTCCGCTGACTAAGTGTCTCAAGGTTAGTTATGTGTATCATCACAGAAGCAATGCGTAAACATAGGCTGCAAAATTGCCCTGTAAGAAATTATAAGGACATCAAGAAAAAAGACCGAAATTTGATTCGAATACTACAAAGTCGATCAGCATTGTGAAATGGAAAGACAACCAGGTTGTTTGTTTCCAGTATTGAACCAGTTGAACAGATAGGTGCAACAAAAAAGTTTAGTACAACAGAAATGAAAAATTTGATATAGCGCAGCCTCATATTGTTGCTGCCTACAACAACTACATGGGAGCGGTCGATCTGCGTGATCGATTTTTCAAAAATCAGGGGCAAGAAATAGTGGTAGCCATTTTTTTAACCAATACATGAAACATGGTAAGTGTAGCTGCCTGGAGACTGCATAGAGAATGTGAGGGAAAGGTCTCTATGTTGGAATTTCTGCGAGAAGTTACGACTACATTGATGAAAAGAGATGATGATCCAAAACATAAGGATCATTTTCGTCCCGGTACTTCTGGCTCTGTATTATCCCAAGATGTATGCTTTGATAGGGTCAATCATTTCCTGTAAAATGCAAGAAGAAGAGCAAGTTGCTAATTTTGCCAAAAAAACACTCACCTTGATGGGATAAAATGTAGCGTAATACTTCGTAAGAACTGTATAGCTCTCTTTCATTCAAAATAATAGTTTATAAAAAAAGGATGTAGCAACTAAAAAGCAAAAAGGTGCACAAAACGTGTACATTACGAAGTGGTAACTTATATTTTATTAATTAAAATCGTAAAAGCAGCTACTATTACGCAATAAACTTCAAAAATTCTAACGTCTAATACAAAATGCACTTGGAATCTTATACCCCCATTAGGAGCCAATGTTCCCATTTTGGGAACATGCTATAACTTTTAGTTATTTTTTTTTTTTTTACAAATTCAAATGAAATAGGTATAGATACCCTCTGTACATTACAAAAAAACAATTACTTATTTTAAAAAAATGTTGGAACATGTAGCGGCGTTTAATGGGTTAAGCGGTTATCACACGACAGGAATTACAGGCAAACGCAACCATAATAGGAATCGTCAACTCTATCGGAAACTGGTTTTTCTACCAATTTTCCCCATAGTTTCCTCAAAATGCTGGTGTGCTATATCAGTTTACGGTTGCTCGAACTAGAAGCAATTCGTTATCTGTGCAAGAAAAAAAATTGCTTCTAGAACGTGTAATTTAAGGCAAATCCAGAAAGGACCAATTATGGAGCTGGGATTTCATGATGTCAAATCAACTTTCTAGTAAACATGGCGGTAAAGGATTTGAAGATTGGCGATCGAGGGATAATTGTTAAAATGAGAGTGAGATTTCGAAATTAGATTTTTTTGGTTTAAATTTGCGAAATCATGCGAAAAACATTTGTAGGATGTAAAGTCGCTACTTTACAAGTGCAGGACATTGCAAAGACTGTCTTATGATGGAATCGCTGCCAAAATGCAAGTGCGTTTCAGGGGATAAATTTGGGGACAGTATGACTACCGTTTTTTTTTTCTTTTTCGTTTTTTCTTCATTTATATATCATGGAAACGATTCTATCGAGTTATCAGCAATAATAGTCTAAGCATCATATGTTATTTTCCATTTTTTTATGATTTTTTAACTATCCCTCTTTGTTTACTTTAATTAAATTTAAGCTGCAGTCCTATTTTATGATTCGTTAGAATTCGAAGTTTCATATTCAGTAAATTGTGCACACCTCCCAAAAATTTCCGTCCGTGGCGCTCCTGCTTATGTACACAAAATTTATATACAACTTTAAAGGAACAGTTAGAGTCACAATGAGAAAAAAACAATTAATTAGATTGATATTAGAGGAGACACAGAATACCAAATAATAATATTTTACCAAATTATAGTCCATAATCAATAGGGTCACTACGGGGGACGGTGGAGGGGCCGGGCCACTCCGGGTGACACCCAAAATGAGATATAGAATTTTAGAAAAATACATGAACTTGAACTATACAATTTTAAGGGTGCTATTTTAAGGTATCGTAACTGAAAATAAATGTAGTTTAGCGAAAGTTATCCCAAATAAATAAAATGAAATTCCTAAAGTGTTTTTTTATGCACCTCTGAAAATAATATAAACTAAAAGTTATACAACACAACAACGTTTCTTTCCTTTTTTATGGGGGGGGGGACACCAAAAATTATAGCCCCCGGGTGACACTTATGCTAGGAACGCCATTACTTTAATACATTTCTATTAAAATTAAAGATCTTGTGATGAATAAACTCATAACATATAATTTGATACTAAAATTCGCAAAACATGTACAACGTTTTAACAAAACTTTTTCACATTTCATGTGAATGTATTGTATTATAATATAACAACAATTTGTGATCAAAATTTTGTGAATTATTTAAGAAGGCAGGGCCGCCTCGAACTAATTTTTTGGACGGGGTTTTTATATTTTATATTTTTTGGCCGGGAGGGTGATTTTTAATTTCCCGACTGAAACTTCGTATTTCACCGAATCGCGAAGATCAAACTTAATTAAACATGATCCTATTGATAATAAGTGATCATTATACACATAAAATAAAATTTGATGCCTTGCAATTGCAACTGCCATTGACAACCATATAGTTGTCAGTCAAAAATGAAAAACTATTGTTATACCAAATTATCAAATTTACCATGGTCTGTCAGAATTTGCGAAATAAGAACAATTTTTGGGAGGTCCCCAGTGACTTGCCGTAACCATGGGAGTGCCCCTGAATGCAGAAACCTACTTGTCTGAACGAAATATCAAGTATAAAAACTCTAAACAAATGCCCAACACGAGGATACAGATTAGAAAATGGCAGCCCGTTATGAGCAACCGTCCGAGAAACCGGATGCAAACCCGTAGGAAACTCCGGATCGAAAATTTCCTCCCGAGGTTGCCGATAGTACGAGGTGGAAGTAACGTTTGCTTTAAAATTCCTGTCGTGTGATAACCGCTTTAGGAAACGTACCTTTTATCCAGCCACGAGTTCGCGTGGGAAAAGCTGAGCTTCTTCAGTTGTTCAACTATTGTGGGCATTTCAGGTGTGTGTTTACTGTGTCCTTATTAGTGACCGGCAGCGAGCGTAGTGTGAGTGATATCTCAGTAACCGGCCTCCAGTTCGCGGGAGGGAAGGTTGCGCCTTTGTTTTAATCTGCTTCAATCATTGTATGCTAGGTGTGTCTCCTGGTCTGCTACTGCGTATTGTATATGTTCATCCTTAAAGTGATTGCAACGAACCTGTTAATGTACTTCGATTGAGGGCAGTGAAAGTTCTTGTACCGTCATTGATAGACAAGCTTGCAAATTGTTGCAAAAAAAAAAAAAAATGTTTCGACGGTTCTAATGTTAAAAAGGGATATTAAATTTGCTCCTTCCCCAATTGAAGGGTTTTCGCTTTAGTAACCAGATCATCCTTATTGTTAACTTCTAATACTACTAGTGCTAAAAATATTTTCGTCCTTGCGTACACACAATCTTATGCTTAAAATTGTATGCTACTTTACAAATTTCGAGACAGTTTTAATAAAAGGAAAACAACTTTTAAATGGGTATTTTAATTATGTCTGCTTTAAAATTGTTTTACTTTTTTCCGACAAGCGACTTTCCTTTTCTGTGTTTACCTTTAATTACAAATTCAATCTTCCCCATGCTTTTAGTGTTGATTGCTAAAAGCATAAGCTGTCCGTACGTCTGGATTGCCGTTAATTAGAAGTTCTAAAAGAGCGATTTAAGTCGCAAGCGCGAGCATAAGATTTAGAGAAGTTGCAACGTTAACTGTCTCCCTTTAGATGGTAAAAGTTGAATTTGTTGCATTTGGAAGTGCTTTCAAGCACTTAAAGTAATCTGAACTACAATATGCTTTTACTTTATATAAAATAAACAAAATATAAAAAAATTTTAAATGATTGATACTGTAGCAACACTAAGGATCCATTTCCGGGAAAAAAAAATCGAGTTTTGAAAGAACGATTTTTCCATATTTATGTACAAAACAAATTTGTAAGATGATCGTTAATTGTTCTAATTAAAAGACATCGTCGTGATTGTTGACTTTTGTAAAGGGATTTGACTAAAATATTAGTTTATATATGATTTTGCTAAATGGAATTTATTCGAATTTTTGGAAATGCAAATGTGACGTGCTTTTTGCTATATTTCTTGTGCTAATATCTGTTTACGCACAATAATTATCTTTTTTGAATTTGCATTTTTTCGTGGTGTTGCAATTTTATTTGATTAATACGAAGAATTCTAACTTAAAGTAACAAACATATTGACTTTCTAGCATCTTGAAGAATAATGTGTTTTATAATTAACTCTTTATTATCATTATTATTATTATCATTATTTGCAAAATTAAATAAATAAAAAAAAATCACGTACGAAAAAAAATAGCTAATTTATCTGCTTTTCTTCATCAGACTTGCCAAAAACTTCAACAGAAATTACATATTTAAACCAATTAAAACAATTTTGTTTTACTTGCAACATCTGTAATATTTATTTAGTTTTTAATTTTATTTTTTTAGTTTAGCATATTCTTTAAGCTTTATGCTTATGTTGGAAAAAGTTTCGTAGTGCATATGTGGTTTCGTTGATTTGACTTCTTTTTTGCTCAATACAACGCATATAATTTTTTAGGCATTAGTTATGTTTTTCTTCCCTTTTCATTTATAGGATTATTAGGCTAATATTTAGAAGGCAGGACTGACTAACAACATTTTTTTCTTTTTTTTTTCTTGGTAATACTGAAGTGAAAGATGTGACAATTTTTCAAGACAACTTTCAACATTCACACTATTCATTTTCTTGCCATTTGCCAAAGCTAAAAGCTAGTATACACCAGGGATTGAAAATTATATTGCCCGACATGCCCGGGCCATATAAAAAATCCAATCGGGCATCAATCCTCTACCCTTACATGCCCGGCAGGGCATGTAATTTTTTACTCAAATATGTATTTCTTTCCAAAACTTTATTATTTCGTATTTTATTGAAAAATCACCGCATTCTTACCAGAGCTCAAAATTGAAATGTTGACGGACTTGCATGTCAACAATAAAATTGGTAATACAGTTTAACTTTGTTTATTTTGACTTGTAAAGACTTATTATGTAATATTTTGTTTGTAATATAATCTTTTAATGGTTTAGATTTACGTTAAAATAAATCTTGATTCAGATATAAAGCTGTTTATTTATATTTTTGTCTGATTACTGCTGTACGACAACTCAGATGTTTTTATTAATGTGCAAACTTCTGGGTATGTAAAAAATTTGTTCGGGCATGTATTTTTTACACAAACATGCCTGGCCGGGCATGCAAAATTTTTAAGCTTTCTCGAGCCATGCTATACACATTCAAGTGGAAATAAAAGAAAGTTCATATCAGTGCTGCCATAGAGTCGCACAATATCCTTAAATGCTTCTTGATTCCGTGATATGCTACATGGCACCGTCCTCACCTATAGTTGTGATTAGCTTTATTCCAAATAGGCTGATTATTTAATCAATTTATGTTAGCATATCATCACGCAGAAAGTTTTAAATGCCAACATATGTATGTATAAGTGCGCCCAGAAACCCCCCGCACCTGCCATTTTCTGTCCTATCGTATTTTTAGATGCCCCCGAGTGCAAGCCCTCGGGAGCAAATGTGGTTCCGGGAGAGCTCGACCAACCGCAAATTTATGAAAACCATTAAAAAAAAAATTTTTACAGGTCATTGAAAAACACTAAAAGTCATAATGCGCGTGGTGCGGAATACGAAAGATTGCATAGTGTCTGTAAATCAACATCAGATAACAAAAATTGTTACACTACAAGCATTAGTATCATTGAGCAATTGCGCACAACCAAAGCCGCACCACGCTATAACAATATAACTGGATAGGGTAATACACAGATGAGAAATCAAGTACACAAAGTTTAAGCCATGCTACAGATGTCCACAATACTACAATTTGATGTCTGGATCTGAAGAGAGTAAAACACAGTAGAGAAACAGTATACAAAATTTGATGTCTTGTTTTGAAGAATACAAAGTTGTAAAAAAAATGAAACAAAGCTTGATCTGATATTATGATGTCTGAGTATACATAGAGTAATACACAGTAGAGAAACGAAGTATACAAAATTAAGCCATGCTGAAGTTCCCCAACTGCATAGTGCAGCCTACTACAAGAGATTACAAAGTAACCGTAGTACAGCTGACGTCTACATTACCGCAATATGATGCCTGGGTATGCATAGACAAAGTTATACTCCGTGATGAAACAAGGTATACAGAATGTAAGCCATGTTAAAGTTCATAAATTGCGTAGTGCAGCCTACTTCAGATTGCAAAGTCACTGTTGTACACTATATGTCCACAATATTACAATATGATGTCTGGGTATTCATTGACAGAGTACTACACAGTTGAGAAACAAAGTATACAAAATTTGATGTCTTGTGATGAAGTTTACAAAATCTGATGTCTTGTGATGAAGTTTACAAAATCTGATGTCTTGTGATGTAGTATACAAAAATTGATATCATGTGCTGAAGTATACAGAATTGACAAAGTGATACAAAATTTGAATTAATAATATGATGTCTGGGTATACATTGTCAAAATTAATACACAGTAGAGAGACAAAGCATATAGAATTTAAGCCATGCTAAAGTTCATTAAGTTCAAAGTGCAGTCTACTAGAGAACGAAAATCACAGTAGAATGCAAAACTTTTAAGAGTATGCATTAAGCGCTATATGACATGTGACAACAATGAGAAACCGTGCAACACTATAAAAAAGTACCAAAATCAATCATACAATATCAAAACAATGTGAAATGGTACACTCAAAAATATACACAAAAACAAAGGAAAATAATAGCCAAAACTTAGACAAACACTAAGATCCCTGAAATAAATACCCCTCGCTTGATAAATGCCAAAACAAAGAAGCAAGGAGGGAGCGTGCATGGGGATGCTGGAACGCGTTACGAATAGCTTGAATGGCTGAAATTTGACTGCTCGCCCGAATATGATACTTACTGGTTAAAGGGCAATGAAAAACATAGTGGTCAGGCGTACCCATCGCTTCACAGGAGCAATAAGGAGAATGAGAAAGAACAAAGCGATGAAGATAGCTCGGGAAAGGGCCATGGCCAGAAACCAAGATTGTTTCAAAACGTTGGCTGACCCTGGGAGAAAAACGAACGATTGGAAAGAATTCAAAAACCCGGCGACCAGTATCCGCCTCGTTCCAGCGGTACTGCGAATCCTCTCTAGTTTTGGCTCTAATTTGTTGTATGAAATTGGATTTAGGAAGGGGAAGGGCCGTGTAGGGTAAAAATGCGGGATCCTCAGCTACCGTACGAGCTAATTGGTCAGCTTTGTCATTTCCCACATTCCCTGAATGACCCTTGACCCAGTGAATTGAAATTCTAGGATTCAAAATTAGCATGCTTTGTACTGAATTTACTAGAGGACTGCACTGAAGTGGGTCTTTGATAGAAAGGATAGCAGCCTGACTGTCTGAAAAAATTTGAACGTTAGAGGATGGAATTGTGAGCGACAGGTTCGCCGCTGACTTAATAGCAAAACGTTCCGCCTGAAAAATTGAATTGCCTACAGCATGCCTCATTGCACACTCCCCCTCTGCACGGTGACCCTTGTACTGCACCACCGCCGAGGCCACGCCGACGGGCGTTTTGGATCCGTCGGTATAAAAACGATTAAATGATAAAGATGGGGGGTCACGGTCAACACTGCAAGGGTAGTCAGAAATTTGCACCCACGAACGCTGAAACCATTTTGGTGCAGCGTGTTCATACAAAGAGGGATCGAATGTTACCCCATCTATAACGATGGTCCTCCTCTCCACATAGAACTGGGTGAGCCAGATCTTCTCCCTTATCGTCAGGTCTATAGGGGGCACTCCCGCCAGAATGTATAGTGCTGAGTGGGGGCACGTTGCGTACGCCCCGGTTACTGAGAGCAGTGCTCTGCGTTAGAGAGTGAGAACCTTTTTAGTCTGGCGGACTGTTAGAGTGCGTCCCCACAGTCCCGACGCATAAAGGAGAGACGTCTCAAACACCTGTTTATAGATGAGGAAGCGTTGGCGAATTTTCAAGCCCCAGTTACCCCCCGCGAGACCCTGGAGACCACTTTGAATGAAAATTGCTTTATTCCTTATGTAATCAATGTGTGCATCCCAAGTCAAAAATTGGTTAAATAACACGCCCAGATATTTTAAAGTAGGGCTTCGTTTAATTGATAAATCTGCGTTCACACCAACGACGGTGAGACATTATGTCACCGTCGCAACAGACTATTGCAATGGTTATGAAACTAACAGCAACGACGTAGGTCTTCGATAGCGCAATCAACAAATCACGGTCATCTGAGTGAAAGTCACTTTAAAGGCACAATAAAAACGCCAATCAAACTCGACGAATATTAAGATATGTACAGGGTGGAGCGCGGTAAGTTGCTGATTTGGGAATGAAATAAAAAAATAATGAAGGCTAAGAAACTTACATTTCTACATATATTATCATACTGGACAATAATGGAAGTTTCTAATTACATGGTTTTAAACAGTGTATCTGGCAAATGTCTACCTTCACAATTCACACACTGCTGCAGACGTTTCTGAGACTCTCCTCCACTTTCAAGCATGTCCTTCTGGTATTTTTGCAATTTCAGTCTCAATATTGTTCTGTAGGTCTTCCAATGTGCTGGGACGGTTGCAATACACCTTTGACTTCAGGTAACCCCAAAGAAAAAAGAATCGCATGGGGCTAAGTCCGGTAAGCACGCTGCACTGCTGCATTTTCATTGGTTGGTGCTAATGCTCTGTGTTAAGTATTTAGCGCCAAATGCGCCACTCCCGCTCCGCTCGGCGCCTCGCCAAGGAGCGACCCCCCTTTGGGTTGCCGATCATTCGCCCCCGGAGTCGGGCATTCGCAGTCAGAACTCCGCAGAGTGTGGTTATCAATTGTCCATTCGTCTTATGTTAAATAAATAAAGGTTGTGAGTCACTAGTATGAGTTATCTAATGTTCACAAGGACCAGCACGCCTCCCTAATACAGTCCACTCGCGCATCACGAGATTTACACTCTGAATGTGATAAACAGTTTAAGCGAGAGGATATTATGAAGAGACACATGAAGATTCGTGGAAGAAGTTATCCATGTAGGGAGTGCGAAAACGTTTTTACACAGAAATCTAGTCTACTGCAACACATTCGTGTCAATCATAGTTCCTCAAATGCAAAGATTGTTAATGTGAATCCTGTTCCTAAAAGAGAGAGACCTAATCGTCTAACTGCATTAGGAGTTTTTGCTATGGAGTTCGTAACTCCAAGTCCTGAAAATTCGAAGGACTTTAAAATGTGCTTTCATGAATTAAGACCGCAAATTCTTCAAGTGCTGGTTGATGAAATGGATGAGAAAAGAGCTGTTAAGTGGCGTATAGTAATGAAAGCTGAGATGACGCGTCATGCAGGAAATTATGCTGATGATGATGATGAAGGAGAAGAGCATATCAAATCTTATTTCGGAAGTACAATGCAGATCGAACTTATTAAAGAAAGTATATCCGGTCACTTGAATGATAGTATCTCTCAAGTTGAAAATGCTTTGGAAGAGTTTATACAACTTGGTTCTGGTTGGGTACTTGATCGTATTATTAGTGTAGAAGTTATCACTGCAAAATATGCACCTTTGGCTAACAAATTAAAAAATATCTAATATTAATAAAATTAATAAATGTTACCATAGAAAATAGAATGTTCGTAAATGATAATTTGGTATTTTCATCATATTAAAAATAATAATAATAATTAAAAAAAAGCTTACATAAATTAATTTGCTTTTGAAAAATGACCAATGACTTTAGTTGGACTTTCTAGTGGTTTCTTTATTGAAAAATATCAAAAGTGTAAGTAATTTAAGATCATTATTACATTTTAAATAATTTCTTTGTCATTTAAATGTTGGTGATCGATGATTTCAGAGTGGAGTTTGGGGAATTGGCTGGCCCCTGGGTTATTAAAAAAAACCCCAAATGCCGAAGCTTTGAATGAGATCTCCAGGTGTCATAGAGATGTTTTTCTCTAGGTAAAAGCCCATATATTTCATGTTTATGTAAGTTTTAAGTTATGTTTTTTTTTAAAAATTTTAAAGTAGAGTCTCGCTTAAGTTTCTACAAATATTAAGCATTTGTTTATGTATTTGTTTATTTGAGTATCACATGTAAGTCTTCCTGTTTCGAGGTTATCATGTTTTAGAGCCAAGTTTCAAAGTTTGTAAATAAATATGAGTGTAAATAAGTGAGACATTTCTAAAGTTGTGAGTTTATAAGCTTTTCTGTTTCTAAGTTTTTTTTTTTTTTTTTTTTTTGTGTTTTGGTTCTTCAAAGTTTTCAATTTAAAAAAAAAAAAAAGTTTATATGGTTTTTCTCCCCTTTGTTTTAATTTTACTGAAAGAACCTAAGTTTTTTAACGTGTTGAACTTAGTAATTTTACAATTTACAGTTAACATTTGGACTAGTTTCTATTTGTATAGCTCAATTTTTAAGTTTTACAGTTTTTTTTTTTTTTTTTTTTTTTTTTAGTACTTCAGTACATTTACTTTTAAACTTTCAAACTTTTTATTTTATAGTTTTACATTGTCATTTCAAGTTTTTACAGTTTTACTCAGTATTTTTACTTTTTCGGGCTAATTTTTGACATTTTGCAAGTGAAAAACTATTTTGTTTTTGTAAGTTTAAGTACCTTTACATTTTTTTTTTTTTTTACGTGAAGTTGAAGACTTACAACTTCAACTTCTTACAGTTATCAATTACTGATATTTATAACATATGTGATTTCATTTCTATGTTCTATATTTCCGTTTCACTACTTTACTGTTTGTACACTTAATTTTGCATTTTGTTTATAAGTTCTGTATTCTATTTTTGGTTTCGTCCTTTTCATTCATTATCTTTACAGTATTTTTCCATTTTCAAGTTAAGTTTTAACACTTTGCATGAGGAAAACATCTATATTTTTCCTAGGATGAAAATAAATAACTCCTTGAATAGATGAAACGATTGTTAAATGTTAAAGAGTAACTTTTGAAAGATCTTTGAATAGATGACATGTTCGTTAAATGTTAAAGAGTAAGTTTTGGAAGATATTTGAATAAACGACATGTTCGTTTAATGTGTTATATACTTTATTATAATATTAAAGGTGTGGACAAAGTAAAGATTTCAAGTTTGTATGTTAGTAATAGACTTTTTCAAAACATGAAATTTGCAGCATAAATAGCCTTAAAGTTTTCTTCGAATCTTGATAATAAACCTTTTCAATGTATGAAAGTCGCGTTGCAAATAGTTTTGTTAAATATTTTTCTCGGCTGTATATCATAAAATCTTTGTAAATCATAAGTTATGTGTTTGATCGTAAAAAAAAAAAAATATGTTAAAGATTGAGTTTTTTTTTTTGAAAATAAATAACTTCTTGAATAGATGAAACGTTCGTTAAATGTTAAAGAGTAAGTTTTGAAGGTCTTTGAATAGATGAAATGTTCGTTTAATGTATTGAATGACTTGATTATAATACTAAAGGTAAGAAATTCTTCACTCGGAAGTAATGAATTGAAGGATTACACCTAGGAAAAAAAAATGTGCGTTTAATGAAAACTGTCTGAGTTTGGCGAGTTAAATACATAGGTTTCCGTAAAATTATTAAATTTATACATATGTATGTAGTTGTGTGCCTGAAATATTTTTAAAAGATTTGAGAAATCCACATCGAAAGCTACTGGCTGTGTCCTTGTGAAAGATAAACCTGGTATGAATCACTGCTCGATTGGGGTGGCCGATGAGGTATTGCTACCTTATCTTCGTCAGCTGATAAGAGCCTGAAGAGTCATTTCTACGCTGCGGTTTGCCCGAGGAAGATGTATATTTTCCTTCTCTGTAAGTAAATGATGTTTTATATAATTTGTATTTCAACTTTAAAGTATTTCTAAGATTGCAGTCTGTTAAAATTAGTTTCATGTAAGTTTGAATAATTGAAATATAGCTATATTGCATGAAAAACTTCTTCGATTTTCAATGTGTGAATTATATTATTTAAAGTGCATTCATTCTCTCTGTGTCCATTCACTAACTGTATTGCTAGATTTTGCATAGTTGCTTTTGTGTTCGTGTATAGGATAACTGAAAATTCGCAACGATTGCTTTGCTTAGTAGGAACTCGGTGGAGGAAGTGCTAAAATTGTCCTTTATTTCTAAGAGGCTTTTTTAGCATTCATTCTTCCAAGTTCTGATAATGGATGTTATTAATTATTTTTAATGGTAGAAGTTTCAACAGATGTTACAGCTTGTGTGTTTTTTTTATGTCTTTGAGTATAATATTTCTAACTTTCTTTTTTATTTTCTGTAGTTTATGTAGCTATGATTTTAAGCATTATCGTATTTAAGTTAAATTGTATTCCTGCGATTTTAGTTTCAAAGATTCTAAGTTTGTATGTAAGTAATAAACTTTTTCAATGTATGAAATTTGCGGAGTGAATAGTTTTAAAGTTTCTTCGTGCTTAAGTAATAAACTTTTTCAATGTGTGAAAATCGCGTTACAAATACTTCTGATAAAAAATTTTCTCGGTTGTATTATTCTGTGTCAATCATAAAAATAATGTTAAAGACAGAGTTTTGAAAATAAATAACTCTTTGAAAAAATGAAAAATTCCTTAAATGTTAAAGACAAAGTTTTTAAACTCTTTTGAATAGTTGAAACTTTCGTTAAATGTATTGTATTGTACGTCAATCAGGTTGTTGAACTGCTTCGCAGTTAAATTTAGCATGATGTGCTTGACTATTTTTAAAAGCTTCTTTAATCATGATGTATATGACTACAATAATTTCTGAGATTGTATTCGTTTGAAACGTTAAAATGTGTAAAAAAATATTAATTAAAAACAAAATAAATAAATAAATCTTGGAATTTATGAAACGTTCGCTTATCATTCTATGTAAAATCAAGTTGCTGAACATATTCTAAGAGTTTGCATGAAATAGTGGAAGTTAAACTTTGGGAAAAAAAATCTTTTGGTATAATATTGATTAAAGGATGATTATCTAATGTAAATATAGTCTTAGTTGATATAAATTCATTGATTTGTATTGATAGAAAACAGTAAAATGGATGTAAACCTGTTTAAATATAGAAGAAATCGCCGCTTTTTGTAAAAGTATTGTTAAATTAGTATGTATAAGCCTGTTTAAGTATAGAAGAAATCGCCGCTTTTTTTTGTAAAAGTAGTTAAATTAGTACGTATAAACCTATTGATGGTCATTTTCTAAGTTCCAAATATTTCAATAAAATTTTTAATTGACTAAAATTTAGTAAATTATGAGGATCAATTTGATTGGTGCATATTAAGTCCACACTTTTTCAAGAAACTATTTGATAAGTTCTCATCTAATCCTGTCTTTGACATTTTAGGTGGAAAAAATATGTTCAAAATTAAAAGATAGTTGTTACTAATACATTATTAAATCGATTTTAAGATTAAATTAATACTATGATTTGATTAAAAATGGTGAAATTTAATTCTGATGGAAATAATTAATTCTCACTAGAACACAACAGTTAAGTTTGATACTAACGCAAGGGGAAAAAAAAAACATAGCAATCGCGATTGGATTGAATGAGTTTTACAACATTAAGGTCTGGAGTGCATGAATCCGAATATCTGAAAGAAGATGTAATTAAATAAAATACTCTATGTCCAAAAATAATTTCTCTCACTAGATGACAACATGAGCGTTTCAACTCTTGAAATAAAAAAAAATAAATTTGTTACCACTCGCGAAAAACCCAAGTTGGAAATTAAAAACATCGGAAAACGATGAAGTCCAAAAAAAATAATTTCTCTCACTAAATGACGATATGAGTGTTTCAAACCTTGAAATTAAAACGAAAAACATGTTACAAATACAAAAAAATTAATGTTGCCATTCGTGAAAACCTAAGTTGGAAATTAAAATTAACATTAGAAAACGACAAAGTCCGAAAAATAATTATTCCTGTTTTTCGCTACCAGGTGGCTCTTCGTAAAAATACGTTGTCATGGAAACCACAACATACAGTAGAACCATTGCCATTCCCTAAAACATAAATTTAATCAAAACCAAAAACTAAATCGGTGTTGCCATTCTGAAAAAAAAAACGAAACTTCAGTGTAACAAGTAAAACAACTCAACTCCATTCAAAAACCCCCTTAATCTTCAACGAGGTTAGTATCAGGAACCTTACTACTCAACCCTACTCGGCAGGTGGAGTAGGTGGGCGTGGCTCCCCAAGCTCCCTCCGCCTGACGTCGCAGAACTGTCAATTGCTCACTACTCACACCGCACACCATTTTCGCTCAGCAAAGTCTGAGTTTAAAATGAGTAACCTAATAAGATAAAATTAATCAATATGCGTTGTTTGGTGAAACAAACGCATGTGAAAAACAAGAAATTTTAATTTTAGTTATTCTTTTCTTTTAACACATAGACACATCATTTCTATTTTTACAGGGGAGGGGGGAGGACAAAGGTATTCTCTCTTAAGATATTTCTAAAAACAATGCAATATTTACATTCGTAAATATCCATTATAATTTCAAAGTCAGGGGCAGTACCCCCTCCCCAAATGGAACTGACAGGCCTCTGGATCTGGTAACACAAGGTTTGGCTTTGAAGCTTTATTTTTCCCCAAGTTTCAAGCAAGACCCAATTCATAGAATATGATGACCTGACCAATAAGCCTTGTCCGCGCAAAAAATTGGAAACAGCCGATAGGTGTTGTTGCAACTTAAAAGAACTACGTCCTCTAATTTCGTGTGATGCTTGAAGCATTTAAATAGAATAGAATAGAAAGGAACTACGCATTAACTGTCAGAGTAACTGAAAACAGAGAGAGAGTTTCGATTAGAGCGGAACTGCAGCTTGTACGAACGATCTACGATTTGTATCCCATTTACGATTGATATTTACGTTAATATTGCTTTATAATTAATAAGTCTAAGTTTTATATGTTAGTAAGTGTGTTTTGAGATACAATAAAGTGCTAAGTAAGTAAACCTGTGCTTGGTTACTACAAATTTTGGCGTCTGTGACAGGACGGTGACTGAAGTGACTAAATCGAAACTGAAACTTTTGCCGTTCTGACTGTAGGAATGCTCCTACGAAGATAGAGCGAACTGTTCACGTTGGGAAATGCTAATAACTTCCTTGTTAAGAGAATCGCAGCGAAAGTGATTTGATTTGCGCTTGAGTAGCTATTTTATTGGTGTGTTCTTTGCATTGCGAATGTTTTATTAAGAATAAAAATGACTGAGCTGAATAAAACGAAAGAAACTGATAAGGTGGGAAATGAGACTGAAACAAGTACTGTTATGCAATTAAAGTGGGACAGAACAAATTTAAGAAGGTTGTTTAAGTTAGCAGCTAATAATTTTAACGAGCTGCATAAAAATAAGAATGTGGAAATTATAGTTGTGCAATATCAGAAATTAATAGAAAAGGCAGAGCGCTTGTTCAAAGTTGATGAAGAATTGAAAGAACTTGTAGTTTTTTCTGACGAAGAGTATGACAAAATAGAATCCTACAGGGATCAATTTATCGAAATAAGAGTTTTATACGACAGAAATTACAGTAATCGTGATGATAGTACTTCTACCTCATCCGGAAAAAGATCGCCAGATAATTTAACGCTTCCTAAGTTAACGCTCAAGGAATTTGACTTGTCTCCCAAAAATTGGGTTGCATTTTGGGGTCAGTTCGGTCGAATCCATGATGATGAAGATATAAGAGAAGAGGATAAATTCCAATATCTTATAAGCTCCCTAAAAATCAAAACTAAGGCAAGAGACATTGTAGACAGTTATCCGCCCTCAAAAGAAAATTATAAGAAAGCAGTGGAACATCTTAAATCTAGATTCGGCAGAGATGATTTATTGATAGAAGTTTACGTAAGAAATCTATTATCATTATTGAACATTAGATCTTATATTAAGTTAGCAGAATTGTACGATAAGCTGGGATCTTATTTGCGAGCGTTAGAGACATTAGGTGTCACGACTAAGAATTATGCAGCAATGCTTTTCCCAGTAGTTGAGTCCTGCCTTCCGGTTGATACTTTAAAGGCATGTGATAGATATAGATTGAATCGAGAAGAATCTTCTTCTAAGAAACAAGAACGACTCCTTGAAGATTTAATGACTTTTTTGAGTCATGAAGTTGAAGGGGAGGAGCACCGCGCTTTGGCTCAAATGGGATTTCAACCCTATTCTAAAAATAAAAGATACGCACAAAATACGTATTCGGTAGATGAAATGATTCCATCTGCATCAGCATTGGTTTCCTCATCATCAAGTAAGTCTCGTTGCATTTTTTGTGAAGGAAAGCATAATAGTTATGATTGCAGAAAAACAAAGAACATGCCGTTAGGTGATTTAAAATCTACCGTTATAAAGAAAAATTGCTGTCTGGTCTGTTTAAGATATGGACATATTGCTAAAACCTGTCGAAGCTCTGTCAGGTGTGTTATTTGCAATCGCAGACATAACGCGCTCTTGTGTCCAGATGTCCAGATTTAAGTAAGCAAACTGTTTCAAAAATTGATGGGACATCGAACTCTTTAGTATCTGTTGAACCTTCCGCTAACGGTTACGGTCCGATTATTTATTTGAAAGCTCTAGTGGTACGAATACGTAACAAAAATAAAATAAAGTATGTGAGAGTCCTTTTAGATGACGGATCTCACAGATCCTACATTGAAGAGAAATTAGCCTTAGAACTCGAGTTGTCACCTTCAGGGAAGGAATTATTATCCCAGGGACTTTTTGGTGGAGGGGTTACAGTCGAAGCTATGCATGAGCGTTATGAAGTTCAAGTTGAAAGTATTTGTAACAAATTTTCGTGTAAGTTATCTCTGCTCGATCAACCAAGGATTTTCTTGGAATTGCCTCGAATGAGGGATAAAGACTTGTTGGCTGATCTCTCTGCTCGAGGAATAGAGTTGTCAGATGTGGATAGAGACACCCCACCAGTGAGAGTGCTTCTTGGAGCTGCTGTTCTGGGGAGACTTCTTACCGGAAGAATAGAGGTGGTAAGCTCGGGATTGTCGGCTGTGGAAACCTTTCTTTGTTGGACAATTCTGGGGTTGGGAAGAAAAAGGCAAGTAGCTAACCTAGTCGCCTTAAGCTTACAAACCGTTGAGGTGCCTAAAATATGGGAGCTGGAAATTCTAGGAATTACGGATCCGATAGAAAGGAAGAGAAAGATCCTTCTCGAAGAAGAAACTTTGATCCATTTCAGGGAAACCTTCAGAGTCTGTGAAGATCAAAGATATAAAGTGTCTTTGCCATGGTTGGCAGAACATTCTGCTCTTTACGACAAGTACGACACAGCAGAAACAAGACTTCGCACCACAACTAAACTTTTGGTAAAGGAAAACCATTTTGAAGCGTACGATGCTGTATTTAAACAGTGGGAGTCAGAAAGCATTATAGAGACTGTACCTCAGGAACATATTACGAAACCAGGTCATTACCTTCCTCACAGACCAGTAATTAAGTCATCCAGTAGTACTACGAAGGCTCGTCTCGTCTTCGACACTTCGTGCAAAAAGCCTGGATTTGCTTCCTTCAATGAGTGTTTGAGTGTGGGACCGAGTCTTATACATAAGATACTTACCATTGTAGCTCTGCATAAACACTTTGCAGACCAACATCCAGATGTCAAATTGAGTTTTGGTGATGTGGAATTTTTTTGTGATGCAGATTTTGAGAAGTGGAAAGCTGAAATGGAAATGAAAACTATTTCTTCCTTCATCTTGCAGGCAACGAAGATAAAGGAAAATTCCGAAATTCAATACTTCAGATGCCACAGAAGTGGTCATCCCGATAAAATATGCCAACCAGAGTTAAAAAAAAAAGACATTCAAAATATTCTGTGACAATTAAAACTGGAATAACTTGTCCTGCCTTCATTAAGGTTACCAAAGACATGGTTGAGGAAGCCACTCACATTCAAGTCACATACCAATCCACACATGTTGGTCACAGATGTGAAGTTGGAAAACTTTCTTTGCAAAGAGAAGATCGTGTGAAATTGGCCAACATGCTGAAAGCTGACATTCCAATAAATGTTGTGATGGATAAAACTCTACCCCAATTCTCTCCAACCAAACGACTAGGACTTACTATACGGCAAGATGTTCACAATCTTCCTCGAGATTTTAATGTGCGCAATACTGTGCATACAGATAATGCATGGCAGTTGAAATAAGTGTAAGAAAAATGATGCAGGAAGAATATAATCCTGTACTCGTGTATAAGCCAGTCGGCGAAAAATTAGAACAATATCCCTTTATTCAAGAAGATGAATTTTTATTAGGTATTTGTACCGAAGCCCAAAAAGATTTATTGAATTTATACGGAAAAGATTGTGTGATGCTAGATTCCACCCATGGCCAGAACCAGTATGGTTTTTATTTGACAACTATTCTAGTCCATGATAAAAACTATGAAGGACTACCCGTGGCCATTTTATTCTCTAAAAGAATAGCAGCAGAAAGCTTCGAACCCTTTTTTAATGCTATCAAAGAGAAATTAGCAGATTTTGAAACTGAAGTATTAATGACTGACGATACCACTACATTTTAAAATGCATGGAAGAAGACATTTAAAAAGGAACCAAAGCATTTATTATGCTCATGGCATGTGATGAAAAATCTGAACAAAAACTTGAACTCCAAAGTAAAAAATGATGAAGTTAGACAACGTATGAAAAAAGACTTAAAACAACTTCTGTATGAATTGGACATGACTACATGTAAAAAATATATTGAAAATTTTATGGCTACATATGAAAAGGAAGAAGGCTTTCTCACTTATTTTAAAGAATATTATCTATGCAGACAAGAGAAATGGGCTTACTGTTATAGAAAAGGAAAAGTGAACACAAATATGAAGCTGGAGAGGTGGCATCAACAAATTAAGTATGGAGAAGCTGGGGGACTTGTGATGAAAAGACTTGATAAGACATTAAACATCATCTTAAAAGCAGTGGCCAAAAAGCTAATGAATCGCCTAATATCAACTGAAAGAGGGAAATTGACAAGCCGTGTAATATTAATTAGAAAACGACATGAGGAAAGTAAAAAAATGGATGACGAAATTTATTCTGTTTTGAAAATGGACGACAGTTCATTCATAGTGACTATAAATGAAGACCAAAGAATTGTAACATATGACGTAGAAATTGAAAACAATAAGTATGATTGTTCGATTTCGTGTGTCGAATGCAATATTTGCATTCACACATTATCATGTTCGTGTGTTGATTTTTACATTCGATTTGTGATTTGCAAACACATTCACTTAGTTTGCAGAAAATTTAAAGTTGCTCGAGAAAGTGGTTCGGAATTTCAAAGTACATCTGCTGAAGGACAGTTAGTGATTGATGAGACAGAAAAAGACATGGATGAATGCATCGAAAAAAACATTATTTTCAAACAGCTGCATAAAAGACCACGTAAAGACCTTGATGAAAAAAAGTTAGGTCTTGAATAATTATGGCAAAATATTTCCTCCAGACTTCAGCCGACAGATTCTATTGAGGATCTGCAGTATGTTGAAAATAATTTGAAAAATATTCAAGCATACTTGGATGTAAACCAAAAATATGTTCTAGAATGTGAAACATCTAAGGCTACTCCTTCTAATAAAAAGGTATGCCCACAAAGGCAATTTAAAATTCCCAAAAAAAAAAAAAAACAGAAAAAGTAGACCGAACGTTTAATTTTTACTCGGGCGGCGTATTAATGAGTTTTTTTTTTTAACTATAAATTTTCCTTTAAAATTGAAAGGGCTGTGTAATGTGTTTTTAGTTGATACAGACCTAATAAATCAAAATTTTATTTATGTAATATTGACTCTGTCTTTAACATTACTTCTTTTATTTTGTTTAATGTTACGTATTTTATGTTAAATGATTCTAGTTTCATTATTTAATCAATGTGCTTAAAACTTTTTTACTAGGATATTAAAAATCGCAAAAACAGTTCAAGGAATTTGTATTTATTTATTATCATTCTTTTTATACAAGCGCTTTTGAAAATTCAAAATGAAAACTTAAAACACACAAATAGAATTGTTGTTTTTAGGTTCACGCACACTTTTAACAGTGGCTTACTAGACCTTAATTGCAAAGGGAGGGGGGGGGGGTATCACCCCTCTCAAGAGACTACCCCCTACAACAGTGACTTTTAAAAACACTAAATGAAAATTTAAAATAGTATTAAGAACAGCGGGTATGTGTTAGGGGCTACAAAAAACATCTCCTTCCATCAAAAAAAAAAAAAAAAAAAACAGGAGCCCTAAAACTTTCCTTTGAAACCCTAAAACACATCGGCATTTCTTATTACTATGTATCCCTTCTCCTCGATATTTATGAACCATTGCGGAATATTTTTCACTTTTAATATCCCCCCGAAAGAAATAATTGTATTTTTACTAGCACGTTTTTATGTGCTCTTTTTATTTATTGCAATTCCGTATGCAAAACTTTTTACTTAGACATTTAAAATCAAAAGATGGCTTCAAGAATCATTTTTAATTGTTGCGAGTCTCATTCCCTGCTTTTTGTATAAATGCTAAGTGTTTTGTTTAAACAAAAAAGTCTTTTTCTCAAGGTAAGAAAAAGAAAAAAAACAATGATTTTGAAGTTTCGGTTTTAATATATACAACTTCAAGTTTTTTTTTTAAACAAAGTACTTACATAATCCTAATAAGCTATAGTATTGTCCTACAACACTACTCACAGTAAAAATTTTTAAGAAGTTGCATGTAGTGAGTAGTAAGGAAAATGTGAGCCATTGGAAATTACCTGCATTTTTCTCGAGAAATTTCCCCATTACTACATTTTTCTCATCTACTATTTTTGTAATTTTCCCCACTGCGGAAAGGGTCTTTGTAATAATAGACAGCAAAATATTCTTATTTCTGTCGACAGATATGGCGTAGTGGTAAAGTGTATGCCTCGTACGCCCAAGATCGTGAGTTCAAACCTGGCCCAAGTCGGTGGATTTTCAAGATGCAGAAAATCGTCTGCGCCCATGTCGCATGATTATGCGGCATGTAAAAGATCCCTTGAGTAAACATTTGGCTTGGATGCTTTCGGCTAAATTAAAATCCTAGTGCATATTGCATCAATGAGAGCTCAGGTACCCAGTGGTGTAGTCCTAGAAAATAGGGTAAGGGGACGTTTGCATTTACCAACATCAAAATGTGGTGGTACGCTTATGTTAAAACTCAAAACAAGTGGGGGGACGGCATCCCCCCTCGACTACACCACTGCAGGTACCGCCATCTAGGGGTAACTGACAGTCAAAATTCTCATGCGGCGAAGGTACCACACTCATTGTGGTGCCGCTGAAAGAGATGGTACCAATTACTGGGGAACGAACTAGGTCTGTAATGGTTGAGGACCAATACCGCAGCCCCATTAGAAATAAAAAAGACATTTAAAAAATATATATTCTTGTTTCTAAAGTGCACGATAGACATCCAACTACTTTCTTTACATTAGCTACCGTTGAACTCTCTTGTAATTATTCAATTCCAAACATATTGACATTGTTATTATTCTCAGCCTTTTTTGTAAGAGTAAAGCATTAATTTATTAGTATCAGACGTGGTGTAATTTTTTTGCCTTTAGAATTTTTCTTGACATTTTTAAAAATCTCTATTGCAATTTCTGGCTTCTTTTGCATAAGCTTCATTATAATGGATATTCTGGTCAGATTTAAAGTAAAAACTCTGGTTAAAGTAAAAATAAACAATTTTGATTATAGTTATAGTAAACAATAGTTAAACACTTTAATTTTGTTTTTACACACACATACATGTACATAATCCATAATTACCTTCTTCTATTATCATGAATAAGTAAATCTTCAAAAAAAAAAAAATTCTTAGAAAAATATTTGGAAAAAAAAATAGATCAATTGTACCATTGACAACTAGTATAGAACTATCAACTAAGATCCAGTAATGTATAGACTGAAATGAATTTGAAAAACTTCTGAATTTTTAAAGAATATCAGTGACCAATAATTCCCCCGGCAAACTGGGGAATATTATGTAACCAATGTATTAAAAAATGGACAAAATATGTGCACTGGAGTCAAGAGTTTAGACTATTTGTAGTATACAACAGTATCAACAAGATTTTATTTGGTTTAAATATAGCACTGACATGGATCTTTAAAAAAAAATCTGATTTTTGAGAGCGTCTGTTTTACAAGATGTTTTTGTGGTAGTAAGTAAAACATTTTTTTCCAAATTTTTGTACTTTTTAGGTCCTGCATAAGAAAATAGAACGTTTAAGGAGTATTTGCGATATTTCAGTTGTTTTGTTATAGCAGTTTATGAAACTAAAAAATGGGCGACCTCGAAAAAGAGTGTCTAGGAATAGCCCTACACAAGTAAAACATTAACATTTATAGCTTATTTATGCACGATCTTGCTTAATTAGCATAAATTACAGTAGTGTACAATACGTTAACAATTTGATTTTGTGTAATACCTTTCAGACGAGATAGATCACAAGATGAAATTCAAAACATGAAGCTGTATTATAGTTAAAACCATAAAAATATTTCAAATGATCATAATAAATCGTAATAACCAATTAATTTAATATCATAATAAATGTTCATATCAATCATATATTCGTTATAATCATAATATCAATTAATGATCATAATAAATTTTAATAAACGATTAATTAATGATAAAAATCCAGACTGAAGATCCAGACTGAGCAATATTTTGTGATTCTTGTTGTGTTGGTTTCACAATAGCACTTTCAATTTCAACAAGTTTACGTTTCTTTTTGGTGGGAAATAATTCTCGGAAATGAATTCTCAAGAGAATTCATTTCCACTCAAGCCTCAACACTAGTTGCATCATTTTTATGATACATAGCTTCTGCATTCAAATTAAAACTGCTTGTAATGTTGAAAAATACTCTTTTTTTGTTAGTAAATGAATGCACTGAAGACCATGTTCTGAAATAGTCTCTTATTTCATCTAGAATTGTGTCAAACGGTACTTTTGAAGCAATTTTAGTTGCGAACAAGTTGAATTAATCAGTAGTCAAAGTGATAGATTTGAGTTCATTCTGGTGACCGACATGTCTTTTAGCAAAAAAAATGCTCTCTTTTCCAGAGCTGTCACTCTTATTTCTGCCGGACAAAACCCTACAAATTTTTTGGAACCTTTTAATTTTAAATGTCTAATACCAGACCCTTTTGAAATATATTCAACAGAACGGTGACATATAAAATACTGCTTGGGAATTTCTGAAGTTTTATATAATATCCTGTCTTCATCACAAAACTGCATTTAGAATTTTTTTTCTACTTCATCTTTCCATTTCAGAAAAGTGTCAAATGTCAGATCATGATTAATTTCAAAGTGACTACTAATGTCACTCTTAGACACACTTTCTTTGCATATGGAAGAATGCAAGAAAGACATATTTTGTTTGTCTCCGTGAACACTACGATTGTGAAAGTTCAAATTCTTCACGTCGTTAAAGTTTTTGCCACACTCATACAAAAGTATTTGAAAGTTATTTTTTCCTGAAGCGATGAAGCCAATTCTTCTAATTTATCAAGATGGATTTTCTTTACATGATCTTTTAAAGATCTGTATTGCTTATAGACTTTGCAGCACTCGAAGCAAGTAAACACTTGATCTAAAAATTATAATTGTTTAGCAGCACGATCGGAGGTAAACACTTGATCCAAAATTTCTAATTGTTTAGCAGAACGATTCTGTGTTGGTTGATTAAAAGGATGTTATTTATAAAATGCACTCTTATTGGCTTAGACCTCGCCGCCGTAGTTGTTACTTCAAACTCTTTCCCCACCTGCAACGAAAATGGAAGAATCCGCTCTCGTAGGGATCGGTTTCCGATTGAACGGCTAGTCAAGAAGGCTATGACGTATGACGACACGATCGCCTCTACGCATGCGTCGCAAAGTGCACCAATTAGGATCCGACTTTGTTTGATAGGGAGGAACCGAGAGAGATTTATGACTTGTTCAAAGATCGGATAAACGTTTAAAAATAACCTATTTCCAACCCAACCTATTTTCAACGTTTTCCCAATGTTTAATAATAACCAATTTCTAACCTAAACCAGTTTTCAACCTATACCAACGCTTTCTCAACGTTTACGACGGGTTCTCAACCTTTCCGCAACGTATTCTCAATGGTTTGTGCTACCTGGGTTTTATGTAGATGATTTATTATCGGGGGCAAATAGAATAAGGGAAGGTATTGAAGTGTGCTCTGAACTGTCTGAGTTATTAGAATACCACGGTTCTCGTCTCAGAAAATGGAGATCAAATTCATCAGAAATTCTGATGACCTCAGCTGAGTCGGAAAACAAATCGGAAATACAAATTCTTCCAAATAAAGAACCCAAAATCTTAGGACTCTATTGGGACTCTAATCTAGATTGCTTTACTTTTAAAATTTCGTTGCACAATGAACATTTAGTAACGAAAAGGCATATTCTTTCAGAATCTGCAAAAATATTCGACCCGTTAGGATTTTTGGCTCTTTGTACAGTAATTATCAAAATATTTTATCAAAAGCTATGGTCACTAAATTTGGATTGGGATACTGTTTTACCAAAGGAATTACAGGCAGATTGGATTAAATTTCCAGAAAATTTATCACTGGTTAATTTAATTAAAATTCCAAGATGATTAAATACGCATAAAATAATTCAAATTCATGGGTTTTCAGATGCGTCTGAACTTGCATATGCAGCTGTGATATATGTTGTACAAATTATTGAAGATGGTTCTAGAAAACCCAACGTTATGGTTGCTAAAACTAAAGTGTGCCCAATTAAACAAACTTCAATTCCGCGTTTGGAATTAAATGCTGCTAGATTGTTAGCGCGACTATTTCAGTCTGTGAAGCTTGCGCTGCAAGAATTTGAAATAGAAATTTTTGCGTGGACTGATTGACTAAAGATGTTTTGGCTAGCAAACCATCCACGTAAATGGAAGCAGTTTGTAGGTAATAGAACATCAGAAATTTTGGAAATAATTCCATTTGAAAGGTGGAGGTACGTTCCATCAAAGGAAAACCCGGCAGATATTGCATTTCGCGGACTTAATGCAAATTTATTAATTGATTGTTCTTTGTGGTGGCACGGTCCACCTTGATTACTCCAAAGTTCAAATGATTGGCCTGAAAGGGTTCAATTGCAAGAAAATAAAGATGCAATAGCAGAAATAAAACGTAAAGCCTTAGATTGTAATCTTGCGGAAAACAAGGGTCATTTCCTTGAAAATTTATTTCACAAGTTTTCTTCTCTGTCTAAAATCGTTAGCATTGTTGGGTATTGTTTAAGGTTTATTAACAAGTGTACAAAGATTAATTCAAATTCATCTAATAACTCAATTTGTGTTCCATTATCTTGTGTTGAAAGAAATAATGCTATGATAAAAATTGTTTTATTCGTTAAAAGTTTGTCGTTTTCCAAGGAGCTCAGCTTACTTAAAAATAAGAAATCTATTTCGACCACAAAGTGCTCTTCTCCCATTAAAACCTTTTATTGATGAAAGTGGTGCCTTACGGGTGGGCGGAAGATTGCAGAAGTCTTTGTTTCCATTTGAAGCGAAGTATCCTTTAATTTAACCAGCCGATCACAAAGTTAGTAATTTATTAATTCAGCAGTATCACTTAATTCATCTTCATGCCGGACAAACATTGCTACCAAATATTCTACGACAACGGTTTTGGATAATTAATTGCAGGAAACTTGTTTAAAAAGGTATAAATAAATGCATTGCTTGCATACGATATCGGAAAGTAAAAAATACTCAAATAATGGGAAACCTGCCGAAAGCAAGAGTTGCACCTTCACGAGCCTTTACAAACACGGGGTTAGATTACGTTGGTCCATTCATGTTAAAATTTAATAAAGGAAGAGGTTCAAAAATGACAAAAGGTTACGTTGCCATTTTTGTGTGTTTTGCAACGAAGGCAGTTCACTTAGAAGTCGTGAGTGATTTGTCCACAGATAGTTTCATAGCGTCATTAAGAAGATTTAGTGCACGTAGAGGAGCACCGCGTCATATATATTTTGTGACAATGGAGCTAATTTCATAGGAGCTCAAAGGAGGCTGAAAGACATTGAAAAGTTTCTATTATCGTTCAATGAAAATGAAGAAATCTCATTTTACTTATCACAATCAAATTTTGAATTTAATTTTATTCCTCCAGCATCTCCACACTTTAGGGGACTTTGGGAATCGGCCGTAGAAACTATGAAATTTCACCTAAGAGGAGTCGTTGGTGACACGAAATTAACATTTGAGGAGATGACGACTCTTTTACCTCAAATTGAAGCCTGCCTCAACTCCAGACCACTGGTTGCTACTAGCGGTACCATCTTAGAAGATAAAGTGCTGACTCCTTCTCATTTTCTTACAGGGGACGTTCTCCTTAGTCCCATTGATGATTCTCAAATAAGTAATTTTTCTTATTCTTCCAAATGGAATCTAGTTCAACTAAGGAGGCAAGGGATTGGAAAGTTAGGGCAGCTAATAAGACGTTGTATTGATAAGTTCATCCCCTCCCAGTTTGCTGCCAAGATGACACTTGACAGGGTGGGAGTATGTGCGAGCAAATGCTATTTATGCAAATTTTTATGTTTGATTTGTTTATGAGCTGTAACTGTAATTCTAGACGGCGCTGCTAGACTGCATATATATATACATGTGAAAATAAACTGTTATTTTTTAGGTCAACTGGAAATGGTAGTTTGAGTTTGATTTCTTCAGGAATTCTTTATGTACGTTGGGAAATTTTTCCCTATTCAGATTTAAAATTTAAATACTTCCCAGTTGCGTACACCACCTATCTAAAACTTGACAACTAAAGTGCTGCACTGCAACTGGACAACATACACAGGCTCCACTGTTGAATGAAGAATATGGAATTGGGTGAAACAATAAATTTCGTTTTGTGAAGTTGTTTCGTTTTTGAATTCTATCACTTTTGAGCTATATACAGAAAAACGAGAACAAATTATTTAATAGGGCAGTTACATTTAGAGGGGCACTAGCTAATAAATCCTAAAATCTGCCATTGTCCGGCTCGAGCCTCCTCCCCCCCCCCCCCCCCCATATGGGCGCGCATGACTATATTTGCTCATATAGTTGCAACCTCTATTGAAAAACTGTACATCAGACCTGATTTTATGGCAAAATGCTTTCTGTTGCTCTTTTTAACTTAATCCTTTGCTTTTTCTTGCGCGCCCATGTAATGCTCTTTCCAGTGTGTACTCACCCGGATGGTAGACCAACGCAACCATATTTTTTGGGGTAGGGTTTTATGGGAGCACCAACTTTTAATACTCATTAAAATAAAGAGGTAATTGGGGGCAAAATAAAAGAAAAATTTAGGACATTGTGTGTTTTCTTACTATGGGTCTTGGGTCTTTTGGAAAGGTAGAAAGCGTGGATTCTATTCCTCATTAATTTGGTATTTTTAAATGGAAATTTTTTTTGAAAGTGATGAAATTGAAGATTTTTGATAAGTAGCTTATACAAATACAAAAATGAGAATCAGCAAACAGAAAAACAGGCTCTGGGCCCAGCCAGGCTAATCCTGGTCAAATTAATACCATGCAGGTACCTCAAATCTAATTTTTTTTCATCGTTTCATCTCTACGCTTATTTGTTTATATTATTATCATTATTATTATTGTTGCATTGGAAAAAAGAGGTCCCCTTAAACTCTGAAACACGTGTCTGCAATTTTTATCGTTTAAAGTGCTTAACGTTATTTTTCAGCTCTTTACAAAAATCAGTTTGCTAAATCAACTTGTTTGAAAAATCTAATTGTGTTTTGCTTTCAAGCACGTTAAAAAACAAATATATCTAATCAGTTTTCTCCAAATATGTCTTTTCAATAAATATTCTGCAACACAACCGTAACGAAAAATAATTGCGCGCAATCATTTACTGCTCTTTGGATTCTCTGAATGTACGCCAAGGCGCATAGAACGGGGGAAATTTAAAAGAGACCTTCGTCGCGAGGGGTTTCGGTTTTCTAAAAGACTGTTTTATTTATGTCCGTTTGAATACAGATGAGATGTGCCGCCATCTATTGGTCTTTTTCACGGTGAAACCAAAATTTCAGGGATTGGCTATCCAGTTTCATTCGGAAAAATTGACAATTTAGCGATTATGAAATCTGAAAAGGTAGAAATTTTCTCGTGAAAATTAAATAAATAATAAAGAAATCGAAGAATGGAATGCACTTCTTTTTTCTCTGTGTTCAAATATTACAAAGAAATAAAGTGTTAAAAAATACAGAAAGAAATAATAAAACGAACTTTTTCTGAAATTTTAAAGGAGAAACAACTATATGAAGGGTCAACTGGAAAAAAGACCTAAGTCACATACTACTTTTTGAAATTGCTTTATGTTTTATTCAATTATTTTAAAACATAAATGTTAATTTTAACTATACGAGCCTACCTTTTCGTAATACCCAAATTCAAATTTATAATACATATAGTCATAGGCGTTGTCGTGTCTGTTGTTTATCAACGACAACTTCTTTTGAACATAATTTTATTTTAGCATGTTAATCAAAACGATTAAAACTGAGGCGTCCATCCAACACGTGCGTCCTCCAACGTGATTGCAACCTGCAACAGGCAACCGCATACATTCTACCTGGAGAGTACAGTTGCGGATACAGTTACTCTTACATCCTTTCTCCAAGTTCGAGTACATTATATAAGTTGTAGTTCAATCACACATATATATACTTAAATTTATTAATTTATACATGATAGAATTATACATAGTCGTCAAGGTATGATGGTCTCTGAGAGACCAGTCCACTTCTTGTGACACTTGTATTATTAGAATTTTGATTTCTTAATGGATTTGAGCTTTGTTGTGATGGTAGATCTACTTCAGTATTTACAGGTTCTGGACTATCAGTATAATTTACAAATTCATCATAGTGATTATGTAATCTAAAAGGAATTTGTGTACGTCTAATGTGTCGCCTATTGCGCCTTAAGATGTTTCCCAATTTATTTTTAATAATATAGCTTCTTGGAGAATTTTCTTTCCTAATGATTTGTGCTGGCTCCCATGTTTTGTTTTTTAAATTCCTAACCATTATGTTATCACCTGGCTTTAGCTCTGGTAAAGAATATGCCTTTATATCAAAATGCTGCTTTTGTTTATGTTGTCTATAGATTAATTTTTCTCTAATGCTTTTAAATAGCTCAGGGTTTAAAAGTTTGTCTGTGATGGGTAATTTTGTTTTTAACCTTCTATTGAACATTAACTGAGCAGGACTCAGGTTCAAATCAGAAATTGGAGTATTTCTGTACTCCATGAGAGCAACTTGGAAATCTTTACTCCCTTCTTTTGCTTTTCTCATTAAACTTTTTGCTATGCCCACCCCCTTTCTACCATCCCATTGCTCTGAGGATAATGAGGGATAGTGAAAGCATAAGTGAAATCCCACTCATTGGCAAATTCTCTATATAGACAACTATTGAAAAGTATGTTGTCGGAAACTATTACATTTGGAACACCAAACTGAGAAAAGATACATTTAAGTTTGCTGATGACTTCAATAGCAGATTTGTTATGCAATGCCCTTACTTCTAACCACTTGGAATAGTAATCGACTAGTACCAAGTAACTGTCATTACCAAAGTCCATTAAGTCAATTCCGATTTTTTCAAAAGGCCTGTATGGGACTGAGTGAGGTATGAGTGGTTCTTTACAGTTATTAGGTTTGAATTTTTCACATATCTCGCAGTTCGCTATTTCATTTTCTATATCCCTGTTCATCCTTGGCCAATACATAAGCTCTCTTGCTCCCTGTTTACACTTGTGGATACCCAAGTGGGATTCATGAATTAATTTTAGCATTTCTTTTCGAAAAGACCTTGGAATTACTAATTTGTCATTGAGAAAAATTAAGTCATCATTTATATGTAAATCATTTTTAATCTTATTGTGCACTTTGATATCATTAGGAACCAGCTTTTGTGATTTGGGCCACCCCTCAACAATAAAATTTGTTACTTGTTTCAATTGTGGGTCATTTTTAGTCTCAATCTTAAATTGGTTTTTTCTTTTGTCACTCATGGGTAGATGTGTAGAGATACTGTGAACCATGTTTAGCATTTCAGGGTCATCTTTTACTTGAATGTCACTTTTAAATGCCCTTGATAAAGTGTCTGCTAAGTGCATTTCAGGTCCTGGGACATACTGCACTTCAAAATCATATTTTAAGAGTTTTAATAACATTCTCTGCAGCCTAAATGAGATCAATAACATAGGTTTATTTACAATTGAAGTGAGAGGCTTATGATCCCTTTGTACCTCCTACATGCCTCCCATACACCAAATTATGATATTTCTCGAATGAGAATACTATGGCCAACAGCTCTTTCTCAATCTGAGCATAGTTTTTTTCTGCCTCAGAAAGAGTTCGTGACATGAATGAGACTGGTTGACCGTTTTGTATTAAACAAGTACCTAACCCGTCTTTGGAGCTATCGCACTGAATAGTAATAGATTCTAAGCTATTGAATATTTTCAATACTGGGGGGCTTTACTAAGTAAATCTTTAATTTTACTAAAGGCTGAATCATGCTCAAATTCCCATTTAAATTCTACATTTTGCTTAATTAACTCTCTAAGAGGTGCTGTAATGTGTGACAATTTTGGTATAAATTTTGATAAAAAATTCACCATACCTAGAAACCTTCTGATTTCTCCTTTAGAACCAGGAGTTGGCATATCCAAAATACCTTTCACATGTGAAGGATCAGGTTTTCTACCTTTGTCAGAGATTATCTGACCCATATATTTAACCTCAGTTTGCCTAAATTGAAGCTTGTCAGCATTAAGTTTTATATTAAGAGCTTCAGCTCTCTTTAAAACTTCATTTAACTCTCCTGATCCCAGAATAGCCCAAACCTCCCAAGTATCTTCGAGCCCACAAGTGCCCAACTCGCCCAAGCAGATTTTTGACCCCCCTTGAAAACTAACGAGCGTGAACTCGTGGGGTGTACACAAAGGATTAGAGAGCGACAGGTGATGAGAGGGTAAGAATGGAAATAGAAAGGAAGGAATGCGTATTGTCATTGCAGTTTCAGTTTTACTCAGTTGAAATTCTCATTGCTATTGTGCTCTAACTTTATTAGAAGAGAAGTCGTATTTTTTTTTTTTTTTTTTGAGGTGGATGTAAATAGAAAAATATATATATGAGAAGGCAAAAAAATTAATGGAAAGTAAGCAAAGCAAAAATACATATAGAATATAGTAACATTAAATTAACACGGATTAAAACTTTTGAAACACCCAATTTACATACATAAACACAGAGGTATCCACTAACAGGGGGGGGGGGCAGAGTATGGCGCATACAGCGCCATTGAAATTTTTAGAGCGGGGGCTTGTTTTATAATATATTATTGGGTTGCTTTTATTTGTTTTCTTTTTAGATAAGAAGTTCACTATTGAAATGCCTTGAGATAATAACCGAAGCTCTTTCGATTCAATTAGGAAAGTGATAAAGTTTGAATTAGATAGTACACAGGTAACACATACAATAAAGTTTCAAGATATCCTGGGCACCAACTCGCCTAGATTTTGAGCACAGGCGGCTAAAATTCGAAAATGCTTGCATATGTACTTATTTGGAATGCGTGTATATATAAATACACAGGGTTCACGCTAGGCCGCGCGATTCCCGCAATATTTTTTGAAATCCCACTCAAAAAAATTTTTTTTTTGGGCTTAAACTTTAAAAATCCCACTCAAACTTTTGGTCAAGGAGGAAAATCCCACCTTGTATTTTTCCCCAGTGTGAACCCTGATACATATATATATATATATATATATACATGTACATGTGTATTTACACCCACATCCTTTGAGGTCTGTTTCTGGTTACTTTTATTAATAAATTTCCTTCCTTTAGAAAGGAATGATAAGTGCTCAAATTAAAATAAAAAGTAAAGATGCATGGAAAAGTTTCAAGAACTAAAAAGTATAGTCAAAATAAAGTCAAAAGCCTGAAAGTAGGTGTAAACTTCAGTGAAATAATTGCCAACAAATGAATATCCAATAATAAAAAATCGATTAAAAAAATGTTAAAATTAGAAAGAAAAAAATAGCTGAAACACTTGCTTTGCTTGATGACAAAAATCTGAGCCTTTTAGACAGCATGTGCACCCCATTCAATCTTTGAGGGCATTATATAATTAGCAAAAAAAGAAAAATATTGTTCAAATATATTTAACAGGATGCTTATATTTCAGAACATTTTACTCATTAATAGGCGGATTTGATATTGACTAACTTTGTCATGCAGCACTTATAACGTAAAATGGTTGTGTTTCATTGTTTTTTTTTTTTTTATTTCGCTCACTTTAGGGCTGTTCTTAAATCAATTAATAATGATAATTTGACTTTGATATCGTTTTTCATAAAAACTCTGTTTCAATACAAAAAAAATTGTTAATCTTAAAAATATTCGTTTAGCCGTTCGTATACCGATGATTTGAAATATTTTAGAGCACATTTACCTACTTACTTACTCAGCTAAATCAATTTGGCGCATAAAAAAGCAAGTTGGGTAACTTATTCTAAACAAACTTCTAGTAATTTATTATTTCTTTCAAGCTTTCTCAAAAAGAACGTAGGATTGTAAATACATTTTCTAAATTTGAGTTGATATGTCTAAATTACAAAATAATAGTAATTATTAATAATATTTTATAAACATTCATAAATATTTAAAATGCAATACTAAATATGTACTAAAAAAAACATTAACGCGTATGTGCTTATATAAACATCTGTAATTATAATGTTCAATGAAATTTTTCAGACTCCAGATTTTAGCGTAAATGCTGCAGGAATTTACACCACGTGCTAAGGGTTGGCTAGCTGTCACCAGTTAATGGCCAGAAGAAAAGAGCAGGGAATCGCTTTCCTGTTACTACGAGGATTAGCAACTCAGCAGGTGCTGAAAGAAATTACAAAGGAACAGGCGGAAAGCATAGAACTTGAAACTGGGCTATTGGGCTGGGATTTCAAGGAGATAAAAAATTGGCTGACCCCGGGGCACAAAGAGTTAAGGCATTATCATGAGAATTTTTATCTACACCAGTAACAATGAGATCATCAAAATAAACATAAACTCCCTCAATATCCCCAAATAACCTTTCATTCCTCTTCTGAAAAATTTCTGGAGCAGAGGCTATCCCTAGGGCATTCTATTAAATTGATATCTACCAAATGGAGTTAAAAGTGCATATTTCTGAGCTTTCTTTGTCTAACGGAATCTGCCAAAACCCATCTTACAAGTCTAAGACCGAAAACAATTTTTTTCCTTCTAATTGACTAATTATGTCATCAGCCGTAGGGATTATGTGATGTTCTCTCTTAATCACCCGGTTCAGATCTCTAGAATCTAAGCATAGGCGAAGACTTCCGTTAGGTTTTTCAACAATAACTAAACTTTGAACCCAGTCTGTCGGCTTATTGACTCTGGATATAATTTTATTTGACTCTAACCTATCCAAAGTTTCTTTTAAACGCTTTTGTATAGCTTGCGGTACCCTTCTTGGTGGATGAATTACCGGCACAGAGTTAGGTTTAAGTTCAAGGTGACACTCTTCACCTGGAAATTTACCAAGACCATCAAATACAATTTTATACTTTTCTAGAATATCGGATTTATTGTCTAGATTAACATTATCAACTCTCTGGATTACATTTAATTTTACATATGCAGTTAATCCAAGTATAGGAGTTGCATCCATTTCAACAATAAAAAAATCAATTGGTACCTTAGTATTTTTAGACATACAATTAATAATAATTTTGTCTTTCGGCTTGATTTTAAAATTGCCATACGCAATTAATACAGTATCAGTTTTACTTAATTTTAAATTTGCACCTGCTATTTCACTGTATGGGAGTACATTCGTCTCCGCTCCTGTATCTAGTTTAAATTTTATTGTCAGGGCTTTGTTAGATATCATCAAATTTATTGATTTATACCAAGTAGTGTTGATTTTACACTCTTTACTTACATGGTGGAGTGTCAATTGTTCAACATAGAGTTTTTCACTAATTTGGCACTCTAGCTCCTGAACATTTCTTTTTCTACACCCTATGGCAAAATGATTCTTCATGTTACATTTGCTACAGATTTTGCCATAGGCTGGACACTCGGCTCTTCCGTGTGTTCGGCCACACTTTTTACAGTCAAACTTTTCATTGTTGTGCACTCTTCTTGTTTTCACTGCATCGACTTCACTTCTGGAACCACGAGAATCACTTATCACCTTAAACTGCTCCTTGCTTGCTTCTAGAGCTCTGATAAATTCGGTAGCCTTTTTCAACGTTAGGCTAGGTTCCCGCAGGAGTCTTTCCTGGAGCGGTTGATCTCTAATTCCTAAGACAATTCTGTCACGAATCAGCGATTCCTCTTGATCGGCAAATTCACAAGTAGCTGCATAAGTCTTTAATTGAGTAAGGTATGAATCAACGGATTGTCCTTCTTGTTGCGTGCACGAAAAGAATTTAAACCATTCGAAGACTACGTTTTGCCTTGGCACACAGTACTCCAAGAACTTATTTACACATCGTCGTATTTCTCCGCACTCGTGCCTTCAAATTTAAACGTGTTGAACACTGAAACGCCTTCATCACCAAGCAAACTAAGTAAAATCGCAATTTTTGTTTTGTCATTTTTCTCCGACTTTTCGGTAGCTAGCATGAAATTATTGAATTTCTGGAACCAGATCTTCCACGTTTCCGACACATTACCAGTAGAGAAGTCCATGGGACTCGGAGGCTTGAACATTTCCATCGCTTTTTATGTCCGTTTAGAACACCAAGTTCTTATTCTTGAGAAACTTTATATTTGAACGTATCTTTCTGACACCATGTCGCGTCTGTTGTTTATCAACGACAACTTCTTTTGAACATAATTTTATTTTAGCATGCTAATCAAAACGATTACAACCGAGGCGTCCATCCAACACGTGCGCCCTCCAACGTGGTTGCAACAGCATACATTCTACCTGGAGAGTACAGTTGCGGATACAGTTACTCTTACAGGCGTAACTAGAGTTGGTGAAAGGGGGCGGGTCACCCTAAAAATGTACAGACTAAACACCAATAAGAAGTGTAAAAGAGTTGAAAATTTACTAGTCATAAATACTTGTCTCTGAAGATATACTCCGTGTTTATTTCAGGCATCTCCCGGGGGGGGGGGGAGCTACCCCCTCGGAGCAAGTCAACTCCCCCCCCCCCCCGGGAAAAAATTCATATCACAAGTTTGAAAAAAAGAAAGAAAAGAGAAATTACGCTTTTAAGACACTTTACTTTCAGAAACACTTTCAGGGAAAGGACATTGAGCACTTACACGTGCGACACCAAAAGTAACTTAAAAGATACATGACTTTATTTTGAAAAAAATTGCGGGGGGAGAGTAACCAAACTCCTTTCTGTTTCCTCTAACATCACCAAAGTATCCCGAAATTGCATTGCTAGGAAGATTTCAAGAAGTTTCCTGTGGAGAGCCCTTGAACCCTTGCCTCCAAAGTTAGCCTAAGTATTAAAGATGTAAGACCAGTTACAAAAATTTAAGTTGCCAGAAGCCCCAAATACCCACTTCTCCAACTTCAATAAAGATCAAAACATGCATGTTCTATATATACATCAAAAAGCTATCATATATGTAAAAAAAATTCATTTTAACATCATTTCTAGTCATATATATCTATATATATGTATATATAAAGGGTATGATTTTGAAGCATACACTGCCCTTACTAATTCTTAACATGCTCCCCCTGCTCCGGAGCCAAGGCAGTATCCAGAATATTTTTTCGGGGGGGGGGGGGGTGGCAGACTTCGACACACTTATGTTAAGCAAAGTTTTAGGGAGGAATATATGATACATTGCGAAAGATTTCTGGGGGGGGGGGGCGGCCCGTGGGGCCCTCTTCCCCTGTTTATACTCCCTTGATTAAAAAAAAACATTAAACATTCATTACTAGATCTATTAGTTTATTTTTTAAATCAAACACAATAGAAAATTCAATATTATTCAGCGCTAAGCAATCTTCTATGTCCAAGCATTCATAATATTAAAACTGGGAAATAGTGGTATTTTAGAGGAAAAAATCCAAATTCCCCTACAAACATGCTCATCCATACAATAAATTTCCAAAAATTTTGTTAAATTTGTAGCAAAACATACCTCAGAAGTGGAAGCGTCTGAATCAAATTTTCTTTTCTTTTTGGATGATGAACGTGTCCATCGCTGGAGTGCAAACATATGCATGTATCAAAAATAATTAAAAATTTCGCTAAAATATAAATAATACTTGATTGTAAATTAAAATGCAACCGTAGCAGTGAGATTGGAAACGTTGAACGGATGATTTCCAGAGTCCTAATGCAATCAGTGATAAGAAAAAAAAAACATTTAAAATATAAGAGATGAGAGAACATGTGTAAATGAGAATGCAATGCAAATACAGTTCATCAGTTTTTCAATCTGCTTATCTACAAAAAAGATTTTACCAAAATGGGTATTTGGACAGGAAGTCATAAATAAATTCAAACTGCTCTTAAGTTTCTTGATGAGCATCCCTTCTTGGCTTGAGGGTTAAACCGATTAGGACAATTGTTGGCTAGAAATCCTTCATTTTCAGAGCCCAGCGCCTACAACACCGGTTTATCAGAAAACAAAACTCCATCACAGTAGAGAATATTTTCCACGAAACTTATTACTTGTGCGATTGTATTCCCAAATTGCTGCCTTTGGGTAAAAAAGACATCAAGAAGTGAAGAAAACCATCTGGAGTAATTGAAAGGATCTCTGTTTGTCTGTGTGTGGTACGGTGATTGAAGCCACCTTTCGCTGTAACCCCCCCCCCCTAAAGTGATAAGGGGGTTGATTATAACCAGATGAAAAGTCCTCTTTATTATGACCTGCATACTTTGGTCGTGATCACAACCCTTCAAAGAAAGAGGAAATAAAATCATATGCATATGTGTTTAATTTTCTTAGGAAAAAAAAAATATGTGCTTTGCAAGGCCGTAGCCAGAAATTTTTTTGTGTGCCTAAATGTGCCTAAATAAGTAAATACCCAATGGGGGAGGGGGCTTGAACCCCCAAAACCCCCCTCCCCTGGTTACGCCTATGCATATAGTTATAATACATAATTTGTATTCATTTATAATACATAATTTAAAGCAAAGTTCAAAAAGTAGTATGTGACTTAGGTCGTTTTTCCAGTGGACCCTTCATATTACAACTAGTAAATGTTTCAAAGAATTTCTTAACACTACTCATAATAAAAACCTTTTTTTTTTTGAGGGGGGGGGGGAGAAAAAATCAATGTTCTAAAATTTGAAACATTGAAATGTATCAAATATTACCTTTTCAAATGATCTGAAAAATTTATTAGAATTGTCTAAATATATATTCACTTAATTGCATTTAAAAAAGTGAATAATTTATTAACCAAGCCAGGATATGTTTATATATTCATTTTTTTACCTTCATATAAACATGGAATTAATAGTATTTGTCCTCAAAACGTTATTTTTCTTTTTTTTTTAATTAAACCATCTTTCGCAATTTTTTCATTTATTCTCCTAATTATTTTAATTAATTTTATGGATTTAAATGACCACAACTACGAATAGAATATACACCCTTTGCATGTACGCATATTGATGCAGATTTTAAAGTAAAAGTAAAAAATCATCTAGAAATACCTTATTTTAAAAATATGTTAGTTCATAAGATTAGAATGCCAAATAAATTAAAAACGGAACCTACATCTGCTCTTTGGTCAGATGTGAATGCAAAATGTTTTAAAGATGTCATTATTTTAATAGACCAATGCATCAAAAAATATTTTAAGCCAACAGAAATTTAATACTACACGATCTATTTCGAATAATTTAGGTTAAATATACCTAATAGGATGCATAAAATAAGCACTGAAAAATATAATTTTAGAAAATCAATTTATTAAATACTCTTTTAGTCTAGAATCTAGATATGTTTGTGATCCATTGTGTACCGAGCATGCTATCTCGTGGAAATTCGTGAAAAGACATTCCAGGATATCTCGGGCTTTTTTCTCTTCCGAAGTACAGCAAGGAACGCAACATTACACCATTGTTCAAAGACAAAGCAGAAATAAACTTTAAAAAATAGTGCGTGGAGTCTCCGCGCGGAAGAAGTGAAACTTCGTAATGTGGACATGAAAATAGGAAGGGGTAGAAATTGATTTTTAGTGAAATCATATTGTTTCTTTAAGACAAACTTTATTAACATTGCTTACAATTCACAATTGATAGCATTTTTTAATTATCATTTTCGAGTGAAGAAGTATCCAAATCTATAACATTTACAATGGGATTATGATAACTAAAGTAAGATACGAAATGTTTGAGTTCTACTTTTTGAATATTTCTTGCAAAAACTGCATCAGTGGTAGTTCCCATTTTGGTTGTTGGATCATTCCTACCATTTATCATTTCCGATCTAAATTTGTCTTTAAGGAAGGTTAATAATGTTTCAGCTTCAGGTAACGAGAAATTCACATTAAAATCTCCGGCAAGGATCACAGGCTGCTCACAATAATCAATTTCTTCACCAGTAACGTCTGCCAGAGCTAGTGAACCTGCAGCGGATAGTGGAAATAAAGATTTTGCAATAAATAATTTAATATCCCTCATGGCTGCATTTGGTGAAATACAAATGGCAATTAGAATCAATTTCTTCGGATTATTTTCGCTGTGTTTGACTATGCACTCTACAGCACATATGTCTCCAATTCTTTTTGACGTTGAAATTGTCACATCAGGATTACCTGAGTAAGGAGTTTTTATATCTAAATGTGGAGTAACAATATGACATCTATTTTTCTGATTGTGATAGATAGCAACCCCTGCATTTCGAATTTCGTTACGTTGAAATCTTACAATGAAATCAAAATTTGGTATGAGAACTACCGACTCACTCTCTCCTACTTTCTACCTTTGTGTATCTTCCTTTCTCTCTCCCTCTTGCGTTGGAATATTGGACGCTACTCGTTGCTAACGCTCGCGCTGGCCTGTAACAGGTATACTACACGCATGCGTTCGAGTGCCACGCATTCACTCTCGCTCTGTCTCTTTCTATTCCCCCTCCCCAGAGGAGCGTTGAACGTTTAACGGCAATATGGCATGTTAATTAATATGCAAAAACACTCTTTAAGCTATTTTCACAGCAATAAATATTTTTTAATAATAATAATGAAAACCAAATTTTAATACAAATGCAGGACCCAAATGAAACTTAACCCTACCTGGAATAATAGTACACTCATGAGGACAGAAAAAATGAACAAATTTAATCTAAATTATTTTGCTGTTGAAAGCTGAAAGAAGTAATAATTATGTGTACTACTTAATTTTTATCGAGTGTACTTTAATCATTTTTCTATTTTATAAATGAAAAAGCCTGAAATATTTTTACCCATTTAGTAAAATCATATGCTCACACCATTACTAAAAACTGACACTTTTTGTTCTAATCTGATATCTTTATTGAAAACTTCTATGATAAAAATAATATTTTAGAAGGAAAAAAACTTAAGCTATTAGGGGACATGGATGAAACTTTAAGGATACATATTATAAATTCTACCAATTGTTGTTTTAAACACTGTCATTCTGAATTATTTATTGTGTGGCATTTATTAAATTGATCTAAAATACTATTTTTAAGATAAAAAACACAGAATGGTTCGTGATTATTATGAATTCTAATTTGAATGATTGAAGGAGTTATGCTTTGCTATTAAGATGCTTGAAGAATAAGAGTAATATTATAAAATTTAAAAAATAGTATGTAGTTCTAAACTTTTGAAATATGTTATGCGCACAGACAGATGGACCTAGGAAGTTTTGTTTGAAACAAACCATTTTTCTATTGGTTGTAGTTGCAATATATTTTATTTTTAAAACACTTTCCAACATTGTAAAATCTATGATTTTTTAAAAAAAAAATCACTTGATTTAAATCAACGAACCCTGCCGTGTAGTATTCTTTATATTTTATAACAAAATTACGGTAACAACGAAACTTTTCTTGGGTCCATATGTTTTCATCATAAATTGGTGTGACTGTAGTAGGAAAAATTTTACATATTTTCCCCATGTTGTAGCTTTAAAATATCTTAATACGAATAAAGTAAAGACATTTGTAACATACAAATGCTTTCATACGTCTTTCATTTCTATTTGAATTATTAAGGAAAATTAAGCATCATTAATGAAATAACAAACTATTAACAATTAAATAACAAAAAATCAATTTAAAGTATACCTTATGTTAAATTAACTTTCAACTTACAAAATAATTTAAGCGTTTATAGGATGCAAAAAGATTGAAATCTCAAACATGGCAGCAAAGAACATGTTCAATCCGACATTTTCAAAAAAAAATGTCTTTACTGACATTTTGTAAAATTAAAGAAAATGTAATGGAAAAACTAGAGAATGTACATGTGCACTGATAGAAAGGAACTTAAAACTAAATAATATTTGAGTGGGAGTGGTCATAATACCTTCTCAATTCATAGCCCTAAAAGTGCATAAATGTTTTTTTTTTTTTTTTTTATGTGGGTTTCAGTGACAAGAAGTGAAATTAACTGCTATTTTTTTACCTATTACACCTTTTAAAATTTAAAATCGCAATTTTGGCGCAGAAACCGCGAGTTTAGCCCTTTTTGTATCAGATGTAACAGGGATTGAAATTTGGCGCAGATTTTCCACTGCTGTATGTAGCAAAAGGCGACAGAAGTGATCATAATCACAAACTATTCATGCAGACAAATTGCATGCTCTTTTTAGCCCATACAGAAGTAGCAAACAGCAAATTTTAAAGAAAAAAAAGTGGCATTGATGAGAAGGCCTTAATTGGGTGCCTCTATCACCATCACTGTGAAGTGAAATTAGCTCTGTTTAACCAAATTTGAGACCAGTCGAACAAATTGTCTAACTTTATCTTTTGTCCTATCATCATAATTCTCATGAGGCGCAAAACTTCATGCCTCATGAGGATTGAAGAAGCAGAATTAACGTAAGAAGAAAGTGGAATTCAAAAACAAATAATTAATCTTAAACCAGATAATAGTAGTGTGGAAAACTTTCTAATATAGCAATTTATTGTTGTGTGAGAGGAAAACTACCTTAATAATTCAAGCTATTAGTGATGGTATATTAGATTCTGATACATCTCATTACTTTTTACTTTAGAAAAGGTCTATTGATTTTCTGTGAGGGCTTTTTCATTATTTAAATTGGGAAATGCCTTATTATTATTTAAAGATGATGCAACCTAATAATATTAATTAAAACTAAGAAATTTATTCCCAGAAATGTTCAGTAGAAAGTTGAAGTTATAACCTGTTATTTTTGCTTGAAAAGCTGAAGTTGATCAATGAAAGGAAATATCAAAAGTTTTATGTCATGCAAAATTTTGGCATAAAGTTACTTTATTTGGCACTGAAAATTTTCTCGAAGGACATAATGGAAAATTTTCCTCCCCAAATTACTGCCGGATACCCCGCCGGATACATTTCTTAACATGCCGGATATTCGGATATTTTTTTCAGGGCCGGATCGGATACCGGATAATTTAGTCACTGGCCGGATCGGACATCCGGATCAATCGGATAGTTAAAAATCAGCCGGATTGGCCGGATACCAGGTAGTTGCCGGATATCTGTTTCATCCCTACATAAAAAGGCCAATGTAGCAAGCATTCCTCCGTGCTTCAAAACCTTATGAGTGTGCTCTATAAGTCGTCGCACAATAACATGATCAGGTAGTACGATAGGTTTTTGAAATTCATCATCATCTTCACTCAATATTAATCGACTTTTGACCTTTAAGAGACCCTCATCCTCAAAGAATTGGATTGTTTCTGAATATTTTTCTCGAACTTTGGATGACCATTCAAGCTGAATCAAACTTATCATAGACTTCTCTGCTATTTCTAACTCTTTGGCAGTAAGTTCACCTGTTAGTTTAGGCGATCTGTTTCTGGCGTTATGACTGAACCTTAACATCGAAGCAATCATGCGTAAAAGTTTAGTATAATTCGAAAAATATAAGAGTCTATCACTAAACTTTTCATCTGAAGTGAGACTTACTAAAGTACTTGCAACTGTCTTGCGCCGCTCCAAATATGCTTCATCCGGAACAGTTATCTCAGAGGTTGGCCAAGATTCTTCGTTTTCATACAGCCATCTAGGACTCTTCCGCCACTGACTTTGCAGGTGGTCCGACCAGTCACAACATCGAGTAGCCAAGTCAGCAGGGTTGACTTCTCCAGGAACATGTTTCCAGTCATCCACATTAGTCAATTCTCTGATCTCCTTCACTCGATTTACCACGAAGGTGTGCCACGGTTCCATTTTCGTAATCCAACTTAAAACTACCATGGAATCAGTCCAATAAAGGACTCTAGAAGGAGTGGGTAGAACGGAATGCAGAGTTGCGGCTAATCGAGCCCCAAGGGCAGCCCCCAACAGTTCAAGTCGTGGAATGGTGGGTTTTTGCATTGGAGCAAGTCGAGCTTTAGCTGCTATTAATTTCACTGTCACTTGGCCTTGGAATTCAAATCGTAAGAAAGCACAAGTACCGTATGCGTAGGAAGAAGCATCTGTGAAAATATGCAGCATGACATTGTCGTATATTCTAGGAAATATTCTTCGGGGAACTGCATTTCGTCATGAGATCCGTGGTTTTCTCCCACCGTTTCTGTACTTCCGTACAAGTTCAGAAGGAAACACATCATCCCAGCCTAACCGCTTTCTCCAGGCTTACTGCAAAAGCAATTTCGGCAGCAATAATGCTGGGGCTGTGAAGCCAATGGGATCGTAAATGCTGTTAATTAGAGAAAGTAGCAACCTTTTCGTAACTGACGTTTCTTCTACAGTACGATCTAAAATTGGCGGTAGCTTGCATGAAAGCTCGTCATCGACTACATTCCATCTCAAACCAAGTACCATTTGCGTATCTTGTTTTTCCTCGGAATCAGTAGCTACCCAGTCTCGTAATTCAAAGCCACCTTCTTTCATGAATTCTACAGCTTGGGATTTCAGTTGCTCCAGTTCTCTAACGTCATTAACACTTGTGACTAGGTTGTCCACGTAAAATCCTTCTCTCAAATGATCAATTGTATTTTGAAAATCCTTTGTCTGAACTTTTTGCAGTCCCAGATGATAATTTATTGTGGCATTCAGAAGAAATGAACTAGAAGAAACGCCGAACACTACTCGGCAGTGTCGATAAATCTTGAATTTTGTGCGTCTTCCCAAAACAAGAACCTTCGAACATCTCGGTCCTCGACCCTTAAACGTATTTGTAAGAAGGCTTGTTTTATGTCGACAATTACTCCTAAGGCACCTGAACGAAATCTCAGCAGTAGTGGAAGTATCTTCTCTTACATCTTTGTTTGCTGGAATTTGAAACAATTGGATGATGTCAAAATCATCGGAATTGTGGACAACAAGCCAATCAGTTTCAAGAGGATTTAAATAAAATTTCTAGGTGGGCAATCAAACCTAACTCCCTAAACTTCTTAACCCGGATTAACTTCCCAGTGCGAACAGGGTATGAGACAGCGACAGAAATGATCAGATAGAGCATTTTTAGACAAACCCGAACCCGACCGACATTTAGTGTTTTTGTAAGGAAAAAAAATCGTTTTTTTTTAAATTGATAAATTAATGAAATTTAGATAGTCTTGAACTTTATAGTTACTTCTGATCGTGCATCGTGAACATGAGACAGTCATTGTTTTAAAATTTTATGTGCAGTAGAAATATTCGGCAATATCGCAACTAGTCGGTAAGTACAATGTATGCATTTCTTCTATCATTGGAAAATTGTTATTTGTGTGTTCACAAAAGGATAATTCATAAAGTAGTAATTTTACCTATCTTATATTTTTTTTAATTGCAGTTCATTTAAAATTATTTTGATCTTGATGACGATGGACAGTAAATTATGCAATTCGACCAATGTGTTTAGTTCGTAGTATTCCATTTTTAATGCTTTCGTGTTTATTCTTCACTACTTGTAATTTCACACTAGCGGCGTTAATTAGCGTCGACTTGAGGGGGGGGGGAGGAGGAGCTCAGGAGGTTAAGTGGCACTGGGTTAAATTTCAAGAATATGTCATATTATTTTGGGAGCGTGAATGCAATTTACGTCTGTATGAGCGCTTTTATGCTGTGAGGATCAAGGGGGAGGGTGGAGGGGGCGCAAACAAACCAAGTCGCGCCCCTATTGCACACCGGACCCCTGCCCCTTCAGAAATTTCTCTATTTCATGTACACAACTTTATATACTAAGGATTTCATTTATTCTATTCTATCTTTAACACTTCGATCGTTTATAATTTTACAAATCTTCATGAATTTTCATAAGCTAACATAACTAACACAGTAAGTTAAGTTTTTTCGTAGTTTAAATGTAAGGATTTGGGAGCTAAAAATACTGTTTCAAAAAAAAAACTTTTTGCATCTCTATTTCTGCCATTGCCTTCAATAATTTATGCGACGGTTATAAATTATTAATGTTTGCAGCAAATGTTGTCAAACTATTCGCGGGGGTTTTAAACATAAGAAAGTGCCAAATTCCTATTTGAAATTGTCTGGGGCTCAAATCCAGGTGTTGCTTTGAGGAATAAAGAGATGAAGTGGTTTGTGTGACACATTAGACTAACCTTCATCGATTCGATAAAGGGGAGCTTTCTTGGTTTTCCATTGTTCAATATGTAAATTCAGTGCAAAAACCGATCCTTAAAAACTTTTAAGAAGGCATCTTTAAGAGGTTTTTCATCGAAAAACATCGAAAACGAAGTATGAATATTATTTGCAATGGGATGTCAAGACATACCTTCTGTTTAGCACACAGCAATACCTACTCATGTGATGTCTTCAAAAAACTTATTTTGAAATGTTGATGAAACTTTTAAGCAGTGGTGTAGTCCTGGAAAAAAAGGTGGAGGGACGCTTTCAAATGCGAACATATATCTTTGTCACCCGAAGCAATTTGCTTTCAAAATGTTTCCAGAGAGGGGGTGGGGCGACGGGCCTAGGCCCCCCCCCTCCCCCGAAATCCCGAAAATTTTCGCAATGTAGCATATAGTATTTCTCCCTTAACGCTAGTGTTTCAAAGTCAGCCCCCCCCCCCCCGAAAAAAATTTCTGGCTGCGGCCTTGGGGGTAAGCTACATAGTTTTTTTTTTTTTTTTGTCTTGCTTTATCTAATGGATGCTATTAAGCGCAAATCAAGACTAACAACCAAAAGTTGTAAAATCTAGCCAGCTGGGCCCCTCCCTCACTATTTCAGATGAATTTAATTCAATACTTTTTTCCCTTCATATCACTAATACATCATTAAAATATGTCTGAAAACAAAGAATAAGTCAGAAAAACTTATTATTAATGGATAAAATAAATCAACTTGTTCATTTTAAAATAATTATTGAATTATTTGTAAACAATATTTTAAAATAGGGAGCTATGATATGACAAAAATGTGTATGTATTTGTTGCCCCCTCCCCCCAAATAAATTTTGAACTTGTTAATTTTATGAACAGACATGTCCATGCTTGTTCACGCATACATAGATGTGTTTAGCCATGGCTGCCTGCGATCATATAGCGGCTGTCCAAACGGGCGAAAAAGTGCGTGCCAGCAGAACTTACATTTTCTGCCTCTTCAGTCAATTGGCTCTGTTAGCATGTACTTAAAAGCGAGGATTTAAAGGTCTCACCATTGCAATATCATCACGTTTAAGGCTTGAATTTCAAGAAAGATAAACATTTAAGTGTTGAGGGCAAAAGTAACTATCAAAATACGTTGCAGGGTTATGTATTTGCCATTAAAACGTTTTTAACACAGAGGAAAAAATAAAAAGAGCGTTTTTTTTTTTTGTAGTAACAGATGCAGACTTTGAAGCTGCTCGTTAAGATACTTTTCTTACATACGTATACTTTTATATATAATGAACACAGAAAAAATTTTCTTCGCAATTGGCTAATCATATTATGCTTTCAGATTTTTTTTTTTTTTTTGAGAGACAATAATTGCGCATAATTTTATGAATACATTTATCCTCTCATATTGTATAACACAAATAAATTGGCTAGCAGGTTTTTGAAAGCCGTATTGAATAGTCTTTAAATGGTTATTAGTTACTTTATTATTAAGCAATTTTCAATACATTCATGTTAATACTATTAAATAACAGCAGTTAAAAGAAAAATGACATAGGTTATGATTAATAAAGTGATTTTAAATATATGTGTTAACCGAATTATTTCAATTTCCTTTATTGTAAATTTAATTATTTCAGGAAAGCGGAACAGTTAGGTTGTGAAGTGGCTTAACAAATAAAGATTAGTTGAACAATTATTTAAATAAGTAAATGATTAATGCAACAGTTTTTTATTGTTATTGCCAGACTAATAGCATAATACTAATAACTAATATTGCATTGTATAGTATAGCTGACTTCAGTTAACTTCAACAGATGATTATCATATAAGAGTGGCGACTTTTTTTTGGCTGGTCTCATCTAAACTAATTACACTAGTTAAATATTTAGAATAAAATCCTAAATTATTACGTAAGAAAGGTCAAAGATTAGGCATTTGTAATAGAAAACGCTTCAATAAAATAAACAATCAAGGGGAAATATTTTCAAATATTACAATTAAGTACAATAAATGAGAAATTAAAAATAATTACTTAAAAACGCTTCATTATATGCAGTTCAGAGTTATCAAGATTATTTTTAAAACTTGTAACTGACAATACATGGGTGCCAAGCCCCTAAGCAAGATGGTGCATACTAATAGGTACGAAGTCCCCCAAAAAAGACAACCCCTGAAAAAGGACTAAAACTAGATGAAAGCATGCCCCCCTGTCCAGGGGGTGTCAAAAATTTCATAAAAAATTTAATGGCGCAGTCTACGCCATGAACTTCCCTCGTGGATACCCCTGGATAAGAGCAATTGTTCTTTAAATTTCCCTTTAAACATTTTTAATTAGTTGAGATACTCCTTGACAGCAAAAAGCAATGACTATTCTCAGTCGGGGGGGGGGGGGACCGTCCGCTTACTTTTTTATTTCACAGTATCGTCCCTCCACTTTTCAAAAGCCCCCTCCCCCCTCCTACTATTTCATTACAATAGCTTATACTCTTATCTTAAGCCTCCCCCCTCCCACCTCTTTTTTCTTTTTTTCTGGACTACACTGAATATTCCCAATTTTTAATACCAAGACTTTGCAACCGGCATTTCTTCGGTGAAATCTAGCAAAAGCTTTCGGATTCTCTGCTTTTCTGTAACCTGATTTTCCTTAAATCCTTTCTTAAATTAATGTTTCCCCATTTTTAAATTAGAAATCAGAAATACGCTTTAGGGGTCAGTCATAAACGATGTCACGCTTCGAGGGGGGAGGGGGGTTCGTGAAATTCTGACAAAGTGTGATAAGGGGAGGGGCTAACAAGAAGTGTGACATCAGGCTTATACAACATAGCGTGACATGTGACAAAGGGGGGGGGGGGTAAAATATATCGGAAAAGAGCGTGACCTCATTTATGAACGGTCCATTAGATAGTTTATTTACTTTTCTATGTTTTAAGACCTTAGGGTGTGAAAAATGGGTGTACTCATGAACAGGGGTGCCCATCCCCCCCAAAGGCTATGGCGCATTTCCCCCCCAAAAAAGAAATCTTACCATACCCTTGGGGCCGTTCAAAAACCACGTGACGCACTTGAAGGGAGAGGGGGGTACAGGCCAGCGTCACGTAAACTACGTTTATAAGAAATTTTTCCAAATTTGCCTCACGTGGAGGGTGGAGGGGGTGAAAATGGCAAAATAAGAACATTTTACGTGGTTTTTTAACGGCCTCCTTCATGCTTTCGCAATTCTATTGAATATGAGGGATGGGGGGAATTGTGGTGAAAATTGGGGGTTTTACTAACAGTTCAATTTCTAGTATTGTCTTTTTAAAAGATTTTACTTACGAATTGCTGTAAAAGAATTGCAAATGGTTCTAAGCTAAGTAATTATTTTTATAACTTTTAACAATATTTCTGATAGACATAAGAAATGCCTGAGGTAACTCGTTTATAAGTCCTCTACCTTGGAGACATCGGCCAACCAATTGCGTCGTTGCAACTACTAAGTATACATACTAATACTCGCATTAATATTTGCCACTAAAAAGAAAAAAATAATACATGTATATAATATCTATATACTATATATATTTACACTTAAGCTATATTATAATATACTAAGTGTTAGGTACTGGTACACAACTAAAGCTTAGCAATTGAAAAGTTAAATCCCATCAAACATGTCAGTTGAACAAAAACTACAAATGAAAACTCAGAAAAAGTAATATTTGACAAGTGGTGTCTTTTTTATAGATTATTATACATTAATTCTTAAGATCTTGATGTGCTTTAAAGAGAAGTAATTTTGTTCTTTGCACGCTTGTTGGAGCGAATTTTTCTATCATATCAACATTAGAGATTGCCTTCAGAATGTCCTTTTCGGATGTTAAAACGAGCATGTTGGACAACCAAACATCTCCCATGCTGCTTCGCAGCCTGTTCTTAACAATTTTTAATCTGCTCATTGTTCTTTTAGCAGAACAGCTTGTTGCTGGCAGCGAAAGGATAATTTGGTATAGCATTGTTAGATTTGGGAAGCCTGACATGTTTATTACACACCTATATGGTCTAATAAACCCCTTCTTAATCCACTGATCAAGAAATCTTTCCTTTGGCATCTTATCTGGGATGTCGTCGCAGTCATGGTCAGGGGAGTCGTCTTCTTCATTTTTATGACTTGTATCTTCGTCAGGCAAGCTGAGCACATCTGATAAGTCAATGGTAGTGTAACTTACTTTATAAAGCTGACTGAACACATTTATTTCTTCAATAACTTCTTCCCCATCAATTCCATAGAATTCGCACAAGTCGTTGATTTGAATTGAGCTCAGAGCTCCTTCCACATTTTCGGCAATATTCATCAACCCTTCATGAGAAAAGTATGTCATCTGTTTGACAATATTCAGCGAGCTTTCAGGAAACCGATCTTGTAACTGAAGTATTAGAGAATCGAGTAATTGAAAGTATACCTCTACTCTAAATTTCGCAATTGGGTTGGTTAGTGTCTCATCAATCGAGAGTTCGTCCATGAACCTTTTTATTTTTCGACTTCTTCGGTTTTGGATTTGCGGGATGTTGTGTTCCTTTATAAAACTTGTAATGCGGCCTGTTATTTTGTTCCATTCTTCGTCACTTCTTATGGATTCTAGTTTTGCCTTGGTCTCACTAACAACAGTAGGTACTATTCCGTAATCGGTATTTCTTGATTGCAAACAAATAGTTACTGGTGAAAGTATTTTAAAGAGTTCGGCGGCAATTTGCATTGCTGCAATGGTATTATAATCTGATATCGCGTTCAATAGACCTTTGGCCATCATTTTTGTGTCTTTTTCTGTATTTTCGCTTTTAGATATTTCTTCCAATGTTTCTGTTAAGACATTATAGCAACTTAAAACTGTATTTATCGCATCACTTTTGCTTGACCACCTAGTTGTATGGACTCTTTTCAAGCGCTTCTGTCTAATATGAGTTGATGCTTTATGCAACTTTTCAATAAATGTGTGATGTCTTTTGTGGCCGGACATAAACACATAAAGTTCTTGAAGGATGGAGAACATGTCTCTCATTTGACGACACATATCCATTGACTTCTCGACAACCAATGCGAATCTGTGTGAACAACACCAAATATAAAAGGCTTTCGGGCATTCTCTAAGCACAAAAGATTTCAATCCTTTAAATTGTCCTCGCATGTTTCCTGCCCCGTCCATACTCTGACCCACCATACCAGTTGTATCAAAGCCGACAGCCCTCAGGGTTTCAAATAGCATGAAGGACAAATGTTCGCCAGTTGTTTCCTTGACCGTAAACACTTTGATGAGTCGCTCCTCCGGTTTGACATTATCTTTTATTAATCCTTGAGTGTCTTTAAGCTCCACATAACGAACTAACACAGCTGTGCATTCTTTTTTGCTCGCATCCTGAGTGGAGTCCAGAATAACGGCATACGTGTTCGTTTCTTTCACGTTTTGGGCAATTTTTGAAACAATCATGTCACTCATGATGGTGATTAAATCAAACATATTTCGGTAACTTAAAAGGTTGGACCCAAGTTTTGTCTTCTTTTTTTTGCTTTCTCCACCTTTTCTAAATACACTCTTGCATCTGGGTTATATTTTGCTAATAACCTGAAAAGGTTATGAAATTTACCATCCAAAGTGTCCTTTTTTCTAAATGCTAGCATTTCTTCTGTTAGGTAACGACAACAGTCTATAATCACAGAAAGAACTTCTCGGTTATGATGAACCAATTTATCGGTTTGTTCCGTCAAACCTTTGTCTATTCTTTGATTAGCAATCCACTGAAGCCTTGCAATTTGAGAGGATATATGGTTTTTAGATTTTTCATGGAGCTCTATATCCCTATCACCCCTGTGGTCTATCCACCCCCTATAACCTGTTGTAACCCATATATTTTGTTCCCTGGGTAGACCAAAGATGAGGCAATGTAGACAAAAGACGGAATTACTAGTTTTACTATACACAAGCCATTTTCTCTCTATTCTTGTTCCATTTGGTAATATAACTTTCATTACATTCGGGTTAAATTTCCTTCCGCATGAACTTGGAAAGTCTGTTGAAATTAGAGTTTGGTGCTCAAATTTTAATGCTTCGTTTATCTGTTCCGGAGAAAGTTTTTTATTGGCATAGTAAGCCGAGTCTTCTTCAACATGCTGTCGCTGCTGTTGGTTGGTATTGATTTCTAAAGCCCGTTCAGCTACAAGAGGAAATCGTTCTTCCCGCACATCGGCATTTCGGCATCAGTAACTGGTGTTGTATCAGGCAAATTTGCCGCAGATGGAGACGATGTCGAATTTCCTTGTTCAAATAATCTATAAAGTAGTAAAGAAAAAAACTCAAGTTTCAAATGGCAACAAGAACGAACAGTTAGTAAATATCTATTTTTCTTTACATTAAAAAAACTGGGTACAGAGAAAGACGCGTCCTTTAAAATTGTCAGGGGGGCAACAAAATCCAAGGAAAAAAATCCCTGATATTTCCCCGATTTTACAAATGAGTATATAAAAAGTTTGTGACTTGATTCAATATGACATTTTGATTTGTTAAGCATAAAATTTGCCGAGCATTTTGAATATAAATATCCTGCTCTATACTATAAGTAAGAATTTTTTACAGCTCAAATTTAAAATATCCGATATTGGACAGAATTTTTTCAGAAATCCATCACAAAACTTTGATTCTTATAGTTTTCTGAGTAATTTTCCTGATTTTTTTCCTAATATTTCCAGAAATAAAAAATTCCATGATAAATCCCTGATTTCCAGGTTCAGTTGTCACCCTTATTGTGGCATATTTATCCACAAAGATTTTTAAAGGCGTTTCATTTATTGTGTTACATACAAAACATTTATTTAAAGCCAAAAAATGGCCATAGCCTTTTGATTCTGGTGGCCAAAGTGCCCTCCTCGGTGGCCAAAATATATTAGATAGGTCCATTTTACTTTGATTTCCCCCTTTGATTAAATAAATTGAATTGCGATTTTCAAATAATTCTGTGGTTGATCAAGTTAAAGTTAAGGGTCAAGGTCAAGTTAAAGGTGTTATAGGTGTCAAGTTAAAGATATATTAAAAGATAAAACGCATTCGATAATTTTAGTTCTCAAAAAATACGTGAACAAACAAACAGAAACTTTACGCCACTGGAAGGGAGGATTATTTCTGAAAAATAAATTCCACTCACCTCTTCTCAGTTCTTGGTTGTAAAAGATTTCCTGATGCCTCCTGATGTTGGTTTTTCTCAGTGTAGGGGATAAATGGACCATCGCCGTCTTTAACTTCGACAACTTTGTATTTAATGTTCATGTTGTTCTTAAATTTGTACGCGTGTTTTTTTTGCAATGTTCGGGCCACTTGTCTTGCCGGTGCACCGTATTGCACATGATTTCCATGCATTTATATTTAAACGTTTTTTTAAGTATTCTAGGCATCGTTTGAAGAAAATGCACTGGTCAAAACAAACTTTTCGAGACGAGAATAACACTATTCCAAGCAAACTAGTCCATCCATCCATACAAAGGAAAGTGCTGATTCGTGATTGGTCATTGGTTGGCACAAAACATCAGAAGAGTCGTATTCCTTTTGTCAAAGGGGAGGGAACGATGATAAGTGCGGAGGAACCCTAAATTGATTGACCGTGACATTGGCTCCAGCGGAATTCCAACAACAGCAGGGGTTGGGAGGCAGTGTCGAAAGATAAGAAAAGAAAACCATGTTTTTGATCTATCTCTTTAACACCCGCTGCCACCGAAATTCTTATTCAGAATTCCCGCAGTAACTATGAAAGCACAAAATCAGAAATGGACTCGACCAGCGTTTCGAAATCGCAAGGAAAGGGGGGGGGGGGCAAAACACCTGTTGACTGAGAAAGAAAGGTTGCATTCAGTGGAGATTCACTAATCCCTTTAATCAAATCCGCCAGGGTGAAATCTTTCACGTGGTTCCTTTTTTCGTTGGTCTCCGTTTTGTAATGTTTCAAAAAGAGTTCCCTTATATTTGATTTTTTCTTTTTGTGCCAGGAATGTGCATAAGCACGAACTTCTCCCCCCCCCCTTTTAAATAGATATATATATCTTCTTGGAACAGGCAATTTTTTCTTATTCAGCCTTTAAAACTTATTTTTTTTCCTAATTTTTAGATGATTTTTAAAATGATTTATATGTTTAGTAACGCTGTTCATAAATATACACTTTTCACTTTGTTATAAATATTTAGAATTTTGATTGGAGTGTTTCACAAATCATGTTAGGCATGCAATAATGCCAGAAAGATAAAAACATTAACTTTGTTGGGTACTTGCGTTACTTTGTTGGAATTTTGTTCTTTATGAAGGGGGGGGGGGGAAGCAATAATTTTATTATACCTTCATTCTTCTTCCTATATTGAGACCGATAAAAATATCAAAATTTTAATCAATGATGTGAAGCGTAAAAATTCATTAGAATTTTTATTTAAATATTGGTTCCGCTAATTTTTTATTTAAAAAAAGTTTTGTCATTAGGCATGTAAATATATCCAATTTTGATTTATTGTTTTTCAATAGCCTTTATTAATATTGAGATCATTAAAACCATGAAACCATGACGAATCTAATGCAGTCGTTAGAACTTTAATCTTTTCTATAAACTTTTGAATATATGAAAATATTTTCTACGTCTCGTGATCCGTCAGTTTATTACTATGTTGCTTATTATTTTATCTTCATAGGATGTTGTTTGTTGTTTTCAGTTTTAATTTTTTTCTTCCATCTTGAAATATATATATATATATTTGCTTCAAGTGATCATTATTCTAAAATCTGCATTCCATGGAACAACGGTTTGTTCTTCTAATTATTATGTGAAATATTATTAAAATGTATGTGGAATTAGATATAACTTTATGACTTTTCTGTAGTTATTATACACGTTTATTTTGGGCCAGCTGTTTGTCATGTAGACTATGGGGTAGGGGGCTCTTATAGAGAAAGGAAAAAATAAAAGAGTAAACATATGACAACAGTAACTATAAATGCTACATTCCAAAGTGCATTCTTTGCTCGCTTGAGATAAACCTTTCAATTGAAGATTTCACTTCCTAAGGAAAGACCATAGTGTAAAGATTGAATACTGTTTTCTTTGTTTGAAGTCCCATCATTCTAAAAATGTATTGTAATGTTTATGAAACATCTGGGATTTAGAGTGGTAAAGTGTTGAAACGATAATCCCACTGAACTTGTCCTTTAAATGTTTGTGTAGCGGCAAAAAGTAGGCTTGAAAATGAATTTTACTGACACAGACATTCCATTGGCACGTCCTGACTCTTCTCACCGAACTGACCCTTCCCCCACACTAGCGTCTAGCCCCTGACGAGTCACTGCTTACACTCTTGCTGCGGATTCCGCGCATGCGCTATTGCAAGCCTTTTTGCTGCTCCCATAAAGCTTATAAACTGAATAGAGTGCGCTTCGCCGCCGCTGCCCCATTGTAAACAAGTTGGGAGAATGGTCAAAACTGTTGTCAAAACATAACGCGCTCCCTGATCACGTGACTACATTCACTTCTCAATCCGCTCATCGTCTGCTCTCGTAAACGGCTCTTTTCAGTATTTTTTCACTTAGGAAAAAATTAATGCATACAATCATCAGAAAATAAACTATCCCTCTAAAACGAAAAATTTTCGGCTATATATTACTATATTTAGTTCATTAGTTTCCAACATTCATAAATAATGTCACGCTTCGAGGGGGACGGGGATTTCATGAAATTTCGACAAACTGTGACAATGGGAGGGAAGCGGGTAACAAGAAGAGCTTATGCAACATAGCGTGACATATGACAAAGGGAGGAGGGGGTATGTTGAAGTGTGACATTTCGTGACAAAGGGCGATTGGTCAAATATATGGAAAAAAGGGTGACCTCATTTATGAACAGTCCCTAAGGAACAATAACTCATTGATCATCTTAATAATGTATTTCATGATATTTAACTTGATCAGTAATGAATTAATTCACACCATGTTTAAATCTGAAATTTATTTGCTTATGGAAATTCAACAAAAAAAAATGTTGGTAACCTTAATAATAAATTCCAGTTAAATTCTCCTAATATTTACCCAAATTTTAATTTGTGTTAGAATATGTATGAGAATGTCTCATAAATAAGATTTAAATAATTTATTTGGGAAAATATTAATTTTCGTAGTATGGTCACATACCTGTATTATGTAGTTGCCAAATAATCCACCGTAGTACTCGATGCAATATGTTCATTTAGCTTTGATAAACTTTTACACATCAGTTTCAGAAAAGCCAGTACAACACATTGTAGACAAATACAAGTATTTTATTAAAAGATAATGAGACAAAAATCAAGGCAAGTTCATACAAATCATTTTTTATATAGGCTGGATGCAAATTAGATGAGAGTTGGAAGAATGATTAAGGAAATCTGAAAATTATTATTTTATAAATACAGAACTAAAATTAAATACAGCTCTAAAATTACTCGCATTTAAATCTGAAAGTATAAAAATCGGTAGATATACCTTGTCTTAATAAAAACCTTTGGTTATCTTAATGAATACTTGTAATTGTATATTTTCAAGGAATTATAATTTGATAAAGTAAATGAATTTATGTTAGGAAATATAAGGTAATATTTAAAAAGTAAATTCAGTAATTGTGCTTACAAAATATTACATATACCTACTTTAGAAAAATCTTTACTTTTCTAGTTTATAATTTTATTTACACAGAAGAAAAACTCAAAAGTAAACACAATAAAGAAAATGCAAAAAAATAATTTTTTACCAGAAAATATTAGAAAATTGTTTTCTCATTTTTCAAGTAAGGCTAATTTCTGACCTCTGACATGAACCCTTTTGCATACTGTAATCAATATTTAAAATTTTAATATCAAATTCTATGAGTTTACCATAGTCGGTAACCATATGTACCATAGTAGGTAAAGCCTTTTTCATTTTTTTAGATATATTTATGTTTTAATTTTTGCTCTTTTAGTTTTAGTTTCAAAAACTTCAAGCTTTCTAAATGTTTGCTTTAAATTATGAATCACATTTTCATTTTCTAATACTAAGCACTTGATTGTATGTGCTATTATTAGAGAATGACTGATGTGTGTTATTAAAAAGCTGCAATCACAAGTAAGCAATTGTAACCCCCTTTGAAATTATGGTCTAGCTAAGCCAATGTTCCTGTTGGTTAAAATGAGGGATGTGGCAATATTCAGAGATTCTTCAGGTGTTGGCTTAGCAAGAGATTTTGTAAAAATTTTTTTCTTCTTTGTCGAAAACAGTCTCCTCTGTGTAGAAATGTTTTTATTTGCTGGAACAACTTTTGGAGAAATTTCAACTTGCATTCTGTTATTGCTGCGTATTGCGGATAAGGTTGGCTTCATGGTTGCTACAATTTTTTGCATTGCTTCTGCTTCTTCTTCGGTAGATATGGAATCTACTACTTCCATTATGGACTTTTTTAATTTGTCTTTCACATCATCAAGTGATTTGTGGGCTGATTTTCGTTTCTTTAGCACTTCTAAAATGGATTCAACTTCAGCATTTGCCGTTTCATCAATATGTAAATTATTGTCATCAATTGTATCATCTGGATATGACTCTGCAATTGATTTGTTTAATTCATTCAATTTTCTGTATTGGCACACTAAATGAATATGTTTGCACATGTTCCATTTAACCGCAGAATCGATACATGTACACGTGTAGTGGTGGATGCAGCATTTGCACTCAACGCAAATAACCTGACAAGTGCAATTTTTATTTACTTCTTCAATAGTGTACACTTCCCTCCATGACGATGATGACACATTCCATTTTCCAGCCTTTGCATCCTCTATGATGGTGGTACTGGTGAAAACCATAACACTAGTTTTATGTCTTTTTCGGAGTTCCTTTATTTTACTAGATATTTTCCCTTTATTTAAGGTAATCAGCCTGTCGACAAGTTTATCGCGAACGAATCGCATAATTGCATGGATGCTTTTGTCCAGCCGCTTTACATTTTTGCCATGCAAATAAATGTACTTCAAAGTTTTATGCATGCGCTCTATGTGCATGTTTGTGTTTAGTCCTGCATGCTTCCTATAGCAATATGCCCAGGCATTTGGGCATTTTAAATAATGCTGACCAAAATATATGGCAAAGTCATGGGTATCCTCATCATTCAACCAGTTTTTATGTGCCTCTTCTAACATGCGCATAAATGCATTTATATCCTGTTCTTCTAAAATTGTTCTCAAAATCTTATACACATCAGCTTGCTTTTCTTTTCCCTTATCTTTTTTCAAATTGGATCTCCATGCCCTGTCCACATGCCAGGCACAAAACAACCTCATGTCCGGGGTATTCATTTCCTGTGTCCAAGCATTATAAAAACTTTCTGCCATATCTGACATGAATACTTTTGGACACAAAAGCCCTGTTACGTTCTTAATTTCTGCATAATCGACATAACTTCTTGATCGGTACGATTAGAAATTAGAAACGAGCAAGGAAATCCTTCCCTCATATCATCGATTATCATTAGAGTAGTTAATTCGAATCCATATGCATTCATACCATGAGTGCTATCTGTGCAAATAGCATCAGACCCAAATTTTTTTAACATCTCTGCCTGTGCTGCATTCATAATAATAAGGACAAAATCTTTGTCCCTCAACTGTGGATATTTTTCCATAGTTGTGCCTTGCGGTTTGTAGAACAAGACACAATTTTCATCTTTCATTTGATTTATCCAGCTTTCAACGCTGAATAAATCATTTTTATGCCTCACAGCATCAGAGCCGAGGTTGAAAGCGCTCTCAATATTGTACAGATCTTTCTTAGTGAGTAGGTGCAACCTCTGCAATTTTTCACCAGATATAGAGTCTCTCACTTCATCAAGTATACTGTCAAATGGTATTTTTGAAGCTATTTTACTTGCTAAATGTTGGCGCTCAGAGGATGAGAGGGATAAATGCCCAATATTATCCCCATGGCCTAAATGCATCTTGACATATGCAACTGCACATTTCCCAGATGTTCTTTCTTCCTTCACAGTTATATTTGAAGGACAAAAAGCATTAATTTTGCAGCTACCCTGAGTCTGTAAATGTCTTACACCTTTCGATTCCGATTTGAAATTTCCTGAACGGAAACACGCATAATAATGCACAACATGAGAGTCTGTTTTATATGCTCCTCGTTTCAATACATATTTTGTTTGTGTATCTTTTTCAATGCTCTCCTTCCACATCATGAAATCATTAAAAGATGGAAATTCCATGTTTTCAGATTTCAGATCAATGTCATGTACTGAACCTAAATGCAATGGTATGTCAGTCACACAAGTCTCACACAATGGGCATTTAGTGTTACATATTTTTGAAGTGCTTTCACCATGCTTATTTTTCACATGAAACTTTAGGTGTTTTTCATGTGTGAACTGGTGACGGCAGAGTTTGCATTTGAAGGTTAAGTTTTTAAGTTTTTGAGGTGAAGAAAGGACATTATGCAGTTTACGTCTGTGATGCTTCAGATGGTGAGGCATAGAGAACTGGCGGTGGCACTGGTCACATTTAAATTCCTTTTCTTTTTTAAATTCAAGAGATAATTTGGCAGGATGCACTCGAGAGAAATGCTGTTTTAAATTCCGCTTGTACTTGTAAGTTTTTCCACATTCTGTACAATTATACTGCTGCTGGCTTTTAACAGAAGTGTCCAGTGATCGGTCCAGGTTGTCAACATCATTAGGAATTCCAGATGAAAGATTTTCCAATCCACAATCAAGATCATCTGCGGGTGGTCTGTTCGGGTCGTCAACGTCTACAGCAATTTCAGTTTCAATATTTTTAAATCCGTGATCAAAATCATTATCCAGTGATCGGTCCAGGTCGTCAACAGTTGAAACAGAGATGGTTGGCCCTGAAAAGGGCCTTTTTTTTTCATTCATGTTAGAAAACATGCATAAAATAGAAGCGATGGGTCAAAAAAAATGTCGAAGTCTCAAAAGTAAACAGAGGAACTTAAATAGAGCTGGCGCATGCGCGGATTCCTGCAGCAAAAGTGTAAGCAGTGACTCGTTAGGCGTTAGACGCTAGTTTACCCCACCCCCCGAAAAAATGCCAAAAATACCTTCACCCGGCTACCCGCCCAAGATCGGGGCGGAAGGTCGGATTCCACCACGGACGGTCGGGTTTTGGGCGGTTTGGGGTTTAAAGAGCTATGGCATTTACCCATAGCATTTACCCCATCAACCCTGATGAAAGGGACGAATATAACTTATTTTACAATGAACTTCCTCTTTAAACATGCAAACAACTTTTTCGAATATTTCACTACTTTTATCATTCCCCCCCAAAAATTTTTCTGATGGCGCACGTTGCGCCATGCTTCCCCCCCTGTGGGCACCCCTGCTCATGAACGCGTGGAGAATCAACAACAAATCTTAGAGGGAAGTCTCCCTTCCTTTTACATATTACAATTGTAACCCCTGTTCATGTAGCCCGAGTTTAATTTTAAAAAGGTACATTACTAGATTTATAATATAGATTCCCTCTCACTCATTCCACTTTTAACTTTATCATTCTATACAAGCATAAGAAATTTAAACTTCTCAGAACAAAAAAAAAGAAAAAATATTTAAAAGCATAATCTAGACATAATATGAAGTTCAAAGTTTACTTTTGAGTGGAAAAAAATGAATGAACGGACCAACGTTCTTATAGCGCAAGTTGCAAAAATTACTCCATACACATGTTTTGGGATTAAAAGGAACTCCTTTATCAATGCGTAAAGACTTGACCTAAAAAATGTAAGTAATCCAAGTGAGTGTAAATCACTCGAATTACTTGCATCCAGATGCATACAACTCTATTCATTAATAAAAGGGTTCCTCTTGTCCCGAAATATGTTTTCTGAAGTTTGGGCTATAATGACGTTTGTTTTCTTATTAATAATCTGAAGTACAAATAAATAAAACCAATGCATAAATAAATAAAACCAGTAAAGTTCGAGACATAAGGGGAAAATGCAAATGTCAGCCCTCACTGGTTAAAAATGTCATCTAAAGCATCAAACTCGCGATTTCTATTTGTAGAGTAATTGAATAGGTGACATCTGTGGGAGTGAAAAAACAATTAAAATATATGCATATAAACCAAACGTGAATTTAGTAAATACCTAAAATTATAAAATGTATGCATTCACTAATTTACTGCTTAGAAAGAACACTCCATTGCTTTCTGTCGTTTTTATTTCATTTGCGATGAAAAATTTCTTTAAAATAAATATATATATGTTAGACACAATTAAACATCGGGAGACATATTTTCGAACAGTAATGCATAAACTAAAAATTTATCAAAAAGAAATCTTCATGATGCATGCTGCAAACCCCACAAAAACAATGCTTCCGTAATGTATTTCCATACAAAACTAGTACATGCTTGCAGCGCACCAGTGAGGAAAAAAATAACTATTGTTTGAACGCTTATTCCTTTGTTCTGGCGCCGCGTCTGGAAAGCCGCTATATGATCGCAGGCAGCCATGGTTTAGCAGACTAACTAAACCATCGCCTTTAAGGAACCATCGTCTTAAAATAGCTTGAATCACAAAAATGTTCATTTTTTGGTAAATCAAATTACATTTAAAAGATTGAAAAAATATGATCCCATTGAGATCCCAAGTTGAAATTTTGCATAATCAATGATAAAATAGACAGAAATATGTGAGAATACTTAGAAAATTTTCCATTATACGTTTTTCGAGAAATTTAAATTTTAAGGTCATTTTTTTATTTAAAATTTTTATAAAATTAGTCATAATGCATATCATATGAAATGGCATTCATTATGCTTTTGACTAGAACGTTTTAATTCTATTTGTTGATGAGCCTGTTTTGTGCTGAAACATACCATGTAAAAATGAGTTTTTTACAAAATCAAAGTCTGATTGATAACTAAGAAACAAAACAGGATAAAAATCTAAAAATTTGGATTTTTAATTTTCTTGAGAGGTACAGATGATAAGCCAAATTTGAAGAAAATAAAAAAAGGTGAGTTGAATTTTTTCTCAGATTTTGGATCACTTGCATGAAATGACCCCTAAGTCACTTCCATTTTTTTCGCTGTTATTTCCCCTATGCCGGTATTGCATTGAAGAAATAACGGAAAAAATGGAAGCTACTTATATGAGTTTTGGGAAGGGAAAAGTTAAAAAAAAAAAAAATAGCGTTGTTTCCTTCTATTCAACAGACGCGGCATTTGATCAATCAGGAGTGGGGGTCAAGGGTCAATCGCCCCCCCCCCCTTGGCTTTTAGAAACGCATTGTATTTATACGTGTGATTATGTATTTTGTTGTTTTTTTCCTATAATATGCATTGAATATATACCCCCAGAAAATTTTGGAATGACTGGCCATTCAGTCTAGGTTTGTCTTTTGGTGGCAAAAAGGGCGACAGTTCTCAGTAAAAACCAACAATCCAGGCAGTGCTCCCCACTGAAGAATGAATTTTACATGTATCTTGTAAAAATAAAATACTTATATTTACAAAATTTCAAATTTTTTAGTTATTGAAGTGCTTAAAAACAATTTATTAAAACACTATATGTTATGATATTTCTACCTTGATTAATTGAAATACTAATTTTTAAATAATAACTTAAAAACAACTTCACATTTCTTTTGTTTCACATATTCATAAATATGTAACTTTTTTTAACCCTTTAATAGGGCAGTGGTTAAAGTATACTTCACACAAAATTCACCAACTTAAAAATTTATAGTAAACTATTTTAGTGGGTGGGGAGGCAAAACGCATTGTAATTTTTAATGACCAATGTGAATTTTATTTTATGATCTATATTTTAAAAAAATATATTGATCTACCATTACTACTAAGGAAACCAGAAATTTTGGACCAGCTTTATAAAGAGTTAAGACGTGATTTTTAGGAAGATAGCAAGTTACAACCCTCATAGTTATTAAGTGACTCATAATAAACTATTTTTTAAGTGTAATTATTTCTATTCTTTTCATTATACAGGGTGGTAAAAATTACTGAGCACAAATCATGTTTGAAAAAAAAAAGGAGAGAGAGAATGGGAGACGACACAATGGGAGGTATGGTATCAAATGATTATGTTTCATTCGATTAACTTCCGCACCACAATTCAAACATGAAAACTTTTCCTCATATTCTTTATTTTGTTCCTTTTTTTACAAACATGTAATGTGCCCAATAATTTTGGACCACCCTTCACCCTGTACGTAAAAATACCGAAGCGCAAAATTACAAATATATATATGATATATATAATACGGTGTGAAAAAAAAGCATGTAATATATATTTTGTTTTGAAAACAATAATTTAGCTTTAATCAAATGCTCAATTTCAGAGGTTAAAACTGTCAAACTGAAAAAAACGTCAAAAAGTTTTATTGTTCAAATTTGAAGAACTATACAGTTCGTCAACAAACAATGTTAATAATTACATTAAAAACATAAAAGAAATCTTATACAATTTATTCTCAGTGGTTTTTACTATTTTCGGGTAACATAAGGATACCTGATGCATTGGGGAGAAAAAAATTATTTTTGTTTTGAATTAAAATCAGAGATCAATTTGTGTATTTTATTTGCATAACATCATAGACATCAATAGGCGCCGAACAAACGAGGGCAACCAAATGTAGTGTCGTTGGATCTGTTCATTCCTTAGAAATTTGCTAGGAGACCAATAGGAGCTAACTTTTACCAAGGCCGTAGCCAAATTTTTTTCGGGGAGGGGGGGGACCTGACTTTGAAACAATTATGTTGAGGAAAGTTTCAGGGATATGCTACATTACGAAAAATTTCAGGATTTCGGGGGGGGCCGTGGGCCGTGCCCCCCCCCCCCCCCTGGATACGTCCTTGACTTTCACCATACGAGGTGTGTCTAAAAAGTTCGGTGAATGGTCTCATAAGTGGGTATTCAAAGTTTGATAGAAGCACGCGTGCCTGTGTAGACACGTACGGACATGTCTGGACCTGACCTCTGTCGGTACTAGCGCAAAGCTTCTAGTGCAGTGCTTATTGCATTCAGTCTAATTGAGTGACCTGAGTAGTATGCGTCATGGAGCAACGACATAACATTAAGTTCTGCTTTAAATTGGGTAAAACGGCGACAGAAACCCATGAGATGTTGGTGCAGGTGTACGGGCAGGATGCTGTGAGTAGGAAATGTGTGTATGATTGGTTTGTACGCTTCCGCGCTGGTAAGGAATCTGTTGAGGACACTAGCCGTTCAATCGGAAACCGATCCCTACGAGAGTGGATTGTTGCATTTTCGTTGGAGGTGGAGAAAGAGGAAGAGAAAGAGTTGAGACTGAAGCGTTAAAGTCAATCACGCATGCGCGTGGATTTCACGCATGCGCGTGGCATGCGCGTGCCGTTTTCTGCGTAGAGTGCATAGATGATGTGCTCTGCTGTTGTGTGACAGCAGAGTTTTTAGCGTTGTTTGTTTACATTGAATCAGTTAGGGACGGTAGTTATAACTAATAGAATATTTTACATCGATTATGTAGAGTACCATAAATACAAATAAAAAAGATCATACTTTAAAGAAAATTTAGCAGCATAAAAATATATTATTAATTCATTTGGTCTTAGTATTGCGATAGAGAAGTGTTAAATAATAATTTTTTTTTTTTTTTTTTTTGAGGAGAGGTAAACACTTTTAGTCGAAATGACATTTAAACTGTCAGATGCTTAATAAGTGTGGGTGAATTTTTTAAAAAGTTGAATATAAATTAGTAGATTAAAAATTTTTATTCTGAAGGGATGGGTGAACTTTTTTCTTAAATGGCTGAAATCTTGACATTGCTAGCTTCTTAAGTAAAAAACAAATTTTTATAATAAAAGGGATTTGGGTTATGCTGATAGCCTTTTCAAACATAATTTTTCAGTTAAAAGAAATGTAAAATGTTACAATCAAATGCTCTTCATATTTCATTCCTATATGTTGCATTAGTGGCAGGGGCTGACTGGCCTACTGGGAGGGCACCGGTGTGCCCTTTCATCTTGACGCCACCAAAAAATATTCTTTGCGACATTCCCACCGCCCAATAATTTACAGTAAGAGAAATAACATGAAGTTAACGAATTTCCCAGGCAAAACCACATTTGTGAATGCTTTAGGATATATATGCTTCAGGGACATGTTTGGTAAGGTTTGGGTGTAGGGGGGAGGGCAGTGGCACAGATAGCAAGAATGTTTCCCATGGAAAAGATTAAATAAAAAAAATTATGTAAGCGTGAATTACACATTGTGATACAATACATTTTTAAAAAATCATCACAACTTTGAAACAGAAAAAAAAGAGGGAGGGGGGAATGTCATTCTTATCATTGGCGTCAGAATATTTATACGGTATTTCTTGACGGCAATATGGCGTGTTTAGCAGTTAAAAAACACTTCGAATATATTTAGGGAAGGAAACTTTTCAAAGTCGAAAATAGAAAGAAATTGATAGAAAAAATTATTCAATTTGAAGTATTTGCTTTGTTCAATGGAGCTTCTAAGGGTTTTTTTGTTTTTTTTGTTGTATCTGGGTGTAGCCCTTGAACGGCCGGCACTCGGGGCGGGCCGCCTTCCACTTAGCTACGCCACTGAGTGAGGGGACAGTCAAGAACATAAGTGTTGTGGTCAATATGTCTATGAGCAGGGTCCGACAAATCCCGGGCGCCAGGTCGACTAAAAAAATGTCTTGGCGACTAGTTTTTCAGGTTGCGACAAATGGAAATATTATAGCTGGCTCCTAAAAATTTTCCCTGGCTCCTAAGATTTTCGCATTTTTGTCGGACTCTGTCTATGAGGATTCACAAACATGTCCCTAGGGTCGAGTCGAGGCTCCCGTTTTGGAATAAAGATTCCCTTCCCTAAGTAAAAGTTTGACTAGTCACAGGGGTACTCACCAGGAGAGGGGGGGGGGGGGTGAAGGTCATGGTGTAGATTGCCCCGTGGCGATTTTTTTGGTAGGGGGCTTGGTTGACTTTTTGGCGAATTTGTTGGGTTGTCGATTTTGAGGGGCACCGTAGTTCCTTAGGGGGGGGGGGTACATGAACGCTGTGAAAGGGTGGGCACCACTGCTAATTATAAGTATTCAGCGACATGATCTTCTGTTTCTGGTGTAGGCTTTCTTACATCAGGGGGATAAGAAACAACAACATATGAAAATAAATAAAACTAGTGTACCGGCATTGCATAACCCTTGTTTTTATTAGGGATGAAACGAATATTCGGCCACTATTTGGTATTTGGCCCTTTGCCCAAATATCCATCCTTTCCGAATTGACATAAGGTGTGAAATTTTGACAAGGGGAGTGGAGGGGTTAGCAAGAAGAGTGACATCATGCTTATGGAACATGGAACATGTGACAAAGGGGTGGGGGAACAGGGTCAAATATATAGGGAACAAGTGTGACATCATTTATGGACGGTCCCTTACGATTTTCTAGGAATTTTAGTTATTGTGAAATTTAAAAAATATTATTTTATACAATGATATATATCATAAATAAAAAAAATTACAGTATACTCTCAATGTATCGAGCTTTGACACCTAGAAAACCTCAATTTGTCGAAACAAAATTTTCCGCCTTGATATCATATAATTATTAATTTGAAAATAGATTAATAATTAGTATATAAGGTCAAAGGGGTTAATTCCTAGTCAAAAAATAACAAGATCTAAATATCTCCATAAGTTTAGTAGATAATATTACTAAATTTGGCATGTGACCTATTGTTATATTCATTTAACCAATAATTAATATGCACTTTGCTTAATTTAACTCATTCCCTGCTTCGGGGTAAATATTGGTCACACCTTGTTTCTATAGAAATAAATGTCAGAAGTAAATTAATGTGATATATTATCTTAGTTTAGTGCACTTTGACTAAAAATATTGCAATAATAACTCTTCCTCTCTTAATAATTGCTAAAAAATTAATAATGAAGAAAAACACATCTCGTAACACTTTTAATTAAAGTAAAAGAGTTTCAACTCTAATATTTTTAGCAGAACTTCGTATAATATTTGTAAATATTATTAATGACACTAATGTCCACAACAAGAGTGTTACTTCCCTTTAAAATTTCCGGGCCTATAAAATATATTAACCATTTCTAAGGTGGCTTAATCTTTAGCTGCAATTTCTTGCCTCTTTTGCAGAAGCTTTATCTTGGATGTTCTGGTCAGATTTAAAGTAAACAAAACTCTGGTTAAAGTAAAAATAAACATAACTTTGATTTAGTAGAAAATAGCTAAATCCTTTAATTTTGTTTTTATATGCACATGCACATAATCCATAATTGCCATCTTCTATTATCATGAATAAGTGAGTAATTCTTCAAAAAAAAAAAAAAAAAAACAAATCTATTGGAAAAAAAAGTAGATTAATTGTATTATTAACAACTATGTAGTACAGACCTAACAACTATGATCAAGTAATGATTAGACTGAAATGAATATGAGAAACTTCCGAATCTTTAAATTCCCCCCTCCCCCAGTGACCAAGAATTACCCCGGGCACATTGGGGAATCTTATGTAACCAATGTATTGAAAAATGAACAAAATATATGCAACAGAGTTAAAAGTTCAGACTATTTGTAGTATACAACAGTATCAAGAAGATTTTTTTTTTTTTTGGTTTAAATATAGCTATATTTTATAAAAAAAGTATGATTTTTTGAGACTATCACTTTTCAGGATGTTTTTGTGGTAGTAAGTAAAACATTTTTGTGTGTGTAAAACAAAAGTGTCTATGAATTGCCCCGTATGGCTCTACACAGGTAAAACCTGAACTTTTATAGCTTATTTATGCACGAATTTACTTAATTAGTAATAACATACATTACATTAGTATACAATACATTAACTATTTGCTAATGTGTAATATCTTTTAGACGAGATACACCACGAAATTAAATTCAAAACGTGAAGCTGTATTATAGTCGAAACCACAAAAATATTTCAAATGATTATAATAAATTGTAATAACAAATTAATTTAATACAAATTCAAATGATCATAATAAATTTTAATAAACAATTATTTGATAATAAAAATTCAAACTGAAGATGTAAATATCTTTAAAAATATTAACTTGTTACCTTTCAGCAAACATGAAAACAAAAACAAAAAAAAGTCAGTTATTCAATATTATTATAGTATTAATGACAGAGCAATATTCTACGATTCTTGTTGTGTTGGTTTTACAATAGGACTTGCGACAAGTTTATGTTTCCTTTTGGTGGAAAATAAACTTCCTTGGGGCTGAATATTTTTACTATGGAATTGTTAGATGTTGAGCTTGTTGGAACAGCAGGAGTCGAAAGGTGAATGTTCAGATGTTAAATGCACTGCACGCAACGTGGGACTAAAGATCCATGTTGGACATCAGCTAGAATGAGCAAAGTTGCAAGTTCAAAATCGTAGCTATTAGTTCCATGCGTTCCATCAATACATATACAGTCAAGTCCATACTTTCTTAATAATTTATTCTGAGCAAGATTCGTGATAATTAAAACAAAATCATCTTTTCTCTATTTGTGGATAGTCTGTCAGAGTAGTCTGCTGTGGTTTGTAAAATAATATGAATTATCATGAGAATTCATTTCATTCATCCCAGCCTCAACACTAGTTGTATCATTTTTATGACGCATAGCTTCAGCATTAAAATTAAAACTGCTTGTAATGTTGAAAAATGTCTTTTTTTGTTAGTAAATGAATGCGCTGAAGACCATCTTCTGAAATAGTGTCTCTTATTTCATCCAGAACTGTGTCAAAGGGTACTTTTGAAGCAATTTTAGTTGCTAGCAAATTTAGTTCATCAGTAGTCAAAGTGATATGTTTGAGTTCATTCTGATGACCGACATGTCTTTTAGGAAAAATAATGCTCTCTTTTACAGAGCTGTCACTCTTATTTCTGCCGGACAAAACCTTCCAATTTTTTTGCAACCTTTTAGTTTTAAATGTCTAATACCAGACCCTTTTGAAATATATTCACCAGAACGGTGACATATAAAATACTGCTTGGTAATTTCTGAAGTTTTATACAATATCCTCTCTTTATCACAAAACTGCATTTAGAATTTTTTTTATGCTTCATCTTTCCATTTCAGAAAAGTGTCAAATGTCAGATCATGATTAATTTCAAAGTGACTACTAATGTCACTCTTAAACACACTTTCTTTGCAGATGGGAGAATGCAAGAAGGACATATTTTGTTTGTCTCCGTGCACACTACGATTGTGAAAGTTCAAATTCTTCATGTCGTGAAAGTTTTTGCCACACTCATACAAAAGTATTTGAAAGTTCTTTTTTCCTAAAGCGATGGAGCCAATTCGTCTAACTTATCAAGATGGATTTCCTTTACATTGCTTAATTAATAAGGGTGATTAGATTGAAACCGTTAATTCTAGCATATTACTTGATCTGAATTACAAATATTTAAAAAATAAAAAAAATTAAAGAAAGAAAATAAATATTCATTAACTTAAATTTTGATAAGTTATATTAAGGGACGTTCATAAATGATGTCACACTAACTTTTTTCTCACATATTTGACCCCCCTCTCCCCCTTTGTCACAATATGTCACACTTCAGCTGACCCCCCTTCCCCCTTTATCACATGTCACACTATTATGTTGCATAATGCACGATGTCACATTTCTTGTTACTCCCTCCCCTCCTCTTGTCACACTTTGTCGGAATTTCACGAACCCCCCCCCCCCCTCCCCCAGTCGAAGCGTGACATCATTTATGAATGATCCTTTATGAAAAAACTTATATTTACAACATAAACGATACATATTTAAATGTGAAGTGAATAAATACCATTTAAAATATGATCCTATTTAATGTTATGATGAATAATCATGTAACAGAAAAATGAAGAAACTCATTATGTAAGAACGAAGTAAGAAGTCCAAGAAATTAATTAATCAATTAATTGATTGAAACATGCTATTTATTGCATGCAATTCAAAGAATCTTTCTTCTGTGCTTTAGAACATACGGTATTTTGGCATGATACATTTTTAAAATGTAAAATACTAAGAAACTCGAAGAACGTGATACTAGAAATTGCACGAAATGCAATCGCCCGTCTAATATGTTGTTGGGTTTTTATGAAGTAAACAGATTCGGGTATTTTATACTAATCACATAGTGTTGTAGTGCTAAAACGTTTTTCTTTCCGAACCGCAAGACTGAAGAAACAAAATTTTAAAACTCTAACATTGTTCTCATTTTGCTTTGTATATCAATAAATACTGGCAAAGAAATTCTTCAACAAAAAAAAAAAAAAAAGAATCATATGTAAAATAATTGTTGTGAAACATTAAATTTCCATAATTTATTTAAAAAATAATAATAATAACAAATTTCAGGCAAATTTTAAATTTTTGATAAAAATCATGACTTTTTAAATGATATAAATCATTGATTTAAAACATTTGATTTAAAGCACCAAACCCTGTAATTTTAATTGTGTGAAATGAAAATATATACATTAACTTATTTATAAGACAGTTGCAATAAAAAATTATGTGTCACTTTTTGGTTATCAATATAAATGAATAAAAATAGAAACAATAGTTAAATTGTATTAAAATTAGATACACAATCTTGAAATAAAAATAGCTGAAATCAGATATAAACTGAGTCAAATTAGTCTGTTTCGGTGCGAAATCCGGACCTTGAAACAAAATAAAAACAAATAAGTCTCAAAATAAAGTACCGGAGCAGTGTTCCACCTAATAGAAAAGTGTAGTAACACCTTATCGACGACACTGTATCCTTGCTTAGGCATATAAGAAAATTTTAAAATTAAATTTAATTTAATTTTGGAACAATAACTATTTTTTTAATTAGTTATTACTAATGGAAGTGTCATGTCACTTCCCACTTTCAAAAAATATTACAAACGTTCAAATAATTTATTTCAATCAGTTTTTTCTACTTGAGGCTCTATGCTTCTGTAGAGGATAGAATAGAAAAAAAAAATTCATAAGTAACACAAAAATATTTTCCTATACTAATAAAAAGTGTTTTTTAAAGTAGTATAGGAAAGCAATATTTTTTTATTATCAATTTTTACTATAGAACTTAATTTATTCGTTCTCAAATGTGTGCTCTATAAGTGGACTCTTCAGTGGACGTTATTTGATGGCTTGATTGCAAAAACACGCTGATTAATAATGTGAGTTGATCGCCAGCGCAGCAGAAGCAATAGATTTTGGCCTACGGAGAGACGGGAAACTTAGTGCCGATTTCGGCCTGAGAAGGGAATCGCTTCTCCGTTAGCTCGCGCATGGAAAAATTCAGCGCGCGCATCTGGGTTCAATACGTCATCGAGGTGAGGAGCCGAGTACCTCCATGGTTTCTCCCTAGACGCTAGTCAAGCAAAGTTCATTAAAGTTGTAGTTAATTCTTGAATTCACAGTTTCATACAAAATGAAAACACACATTAGGTATGTATTATTAATGATGTAATAGCTACAACATATTTAAGTAAAGAATTTTTGCTGCTGAAGCCTAAATATAGGCAAATACATCAATATCTACAAGTCAAACATTTTAGCGATGACTGGACATCTCAGGGATAAGGAATTCTGGACCTCACAGGGCTAGGGCTATGATTTGGATATCCATGTATATCCATAGGCTGTCCTAAGGTCTTCCCAAAGATATCGAAAACCTGTTACTATCTGGATGTCTCAGGGATATGAAGAAATCCAAATCCATGACTTGGATATCCTTGGGATATCCAGAGGTTGTCCAAAGATCCATATCCAAAACATGTTACTACCTGGATAGCTCAGGGATATCCAGAAATCCAAGTCCAGGATTTGGATATGTGTGGATATCCGTGAGCTATCCAGCAAATCCAGAAGATATCAGGATGTATTATGGATCTATTTGGATGTCTGAGGGATATCTGTGGTTGTCTGGGTGAATCTCCCTTCTTAAACATTCCCTTTTTCTCCACAACCTTATTAACATCCTTCACCCGAGCCCCTGGTAAACAGCACCTAGCCACCTTGCGCCTCGTTCTTCCGACCACATTACCTATCCCGCGTACCACAGAATCCCCTAAAATGACACCCGCTGTTTTTAGGTCTACAGTTCCAACTTTCCCCACACTAGATCCTTCTTATGCAACCTCACTCTCCCCAACAAGCCCATCACAAGAAGTTCCCACCTCTTTCATAGAATTTTCACCCAAGTTATTTCTAACTAATTGGGCTTCCAATGCTTCCTCCTTGACACGTAATATTTGTTTCTTTGTTTGTTTTACGACCATTTCAGGTCACATAAATATTCGAGTTTATTTGCTATTCTCAAGGATATGCTTCAACCTCTCGTCTAATATGACAGATAGAACAAGACAGCACAGCAGATTTTAATATACAAAGAAGGAAATACACCCAGGGCAAGGTGGGAATTGAACCCACGCCTCTTTCTCTCCGCGCAGGGAGGCACCGGAGCCAGTCGATTTAACCGTTCAGCCACTGAGGCCCCCGTAACTCTAATAATTCAGCACATTTTGTGCAAATATATTCCTGTTCTGTAGCTGTATTAGCGTACAGTAATTATGTAAGAGTAAATTAAATTTTTTACGTTGGCACTCAATTTACATGTACTTTTTGAGTCATTTCTAATGTCATCTTACGATTGGCTAGGCTACTGTAATAGTAAATAAATAAATACAGTAAAAATCGTTTTTATTCAAAAGTAATGCACGATTTATATTTAACCATTACTTTTTTTATTAAATATATGAAACCCTGCAAAATAGTGCAAAAAAGAGCCTTTCAAAATAATTCTCATTTTTCCGCTGCAGTAATGCCTTTTCTGAACGTCACGTGCTCTCCCTTAAGCTGCATTTCCATATCGTCCGTCCGTCGAGGTTCCGCACGATTTTTTCACCCAAAACCGGTTTCCTCTAGTCGTTGCCATGACAGCAAGACGATTTGACGGGACCCGTTTTGTATCAGGAAATCTTGATATTTGACGGACGTCCAGAAAAGAACAGTCAATCAGAGACAAGGTGGGCGCTATTTTGTTATTTTGAGTAGCGGCGTGGAAGATTGTTTTTTTTTTCTTCAATTTAAATTGCAGCGTCTAGTTCCGTTGATCTATCATGCAATTAAAATATTTTTACACTTAAAATAAATTACAAGCAATACATACTTATTTACTCCCAATAAATTAATAAGCAAGATAAACTTTTGTTTCCCTTTTCATAGAAAATTTATGCCAGTATGCATAATTGGGTATGGTGACATAAAAATGTTTGTCAACATAAAATGTAACTAATAGATTTAATACAAAATAAATGCAAAAATTAAATTTTGAGAAAAACAGGTAAATACACCCTTTTGAAGTTAAATTATATTTTCCCTGTAAAAGAGTTGTGGGCAAAATTTTTACATGCTTGGGTTTTTTTTTTCTTTATCTCAAAAAATTATTTATGTTCGCTGTTTTTCCCGTTGAAGAATATATTTTAAACTAGCAGTGAAATATGATTGAGTTATAAATGAAAAGCAAATAAAAAGTATTTAGATGTATATTATTAAATCAGGTCTTATTAAATAAGTTAATGGTATTTGATTAATATGTTTATTATTGTTCATTTATTTATTATTATTAACTTTTAACTTATTTTTTATTTTTCGGAGCAAATGGTATTTTATATTTCTCTTTTTTTTTGGGGGGGGGGGGAGGATTGGGCATTTAAGCAGCTTTTAAAATTCAATACATTTAAAGGTTTTTTATTATTAAATGCCTTACTTTTTTGAGTAAACCCTGAAGTATGTGAAGAAAGTCACCTGGTCTTTGGCTTTTAAATCTCGGACTAATAAAAGTGATAAACTCGCCTCTTGTGTTGCGAGTTTGAAGGAACTCTGTAACCCAAATCTTCCGCATTAAAGACATTGCTTTATACTCAGTCAGAGCTTTCGCCGTTTCTCTAATTTTTTTGCTTGTTATTAATGTGCCTCTTTCGTTGTTTTGTTGTATATATTTTCTTAAATTTGTAAACAACTTAATGTATCAAATTCTAGAAAGATTTATCACTTTCTCGTTATACTGCCGCCCTATCTTTAATGCTTTGCCTGGCACATGTGCATCATTTCCACTAAACATCAACAATAATAGCCAAGTAATCTTGATTGCAGTGGCGTACATAGACTTAGGTGTGCCTCCCCACAAGATTTAGAAGTGCGCCCTATCTTTGGCTTATTACAAAAGATTGAAACAAACACACTACGGTGACGGTATATTCGAGTATTTATAACCATTAGTTTTCTTTAAGATAATTAAAATCATATTTATCATTAAATGGCGGATTTTCGAAAAAGTAACGAATTGAAACATTGCATGCACTTACTAGTTTGGAATGAAATTTATTTTAATAATACGAGAAAATAACACACTATCTTAAAGTACTAAAATTTCGTTAAGGGTTCTGTTATTTATTTATAAGGTGAATTAAGTAACACTAATGATACAAGGGAAACTATTTGTTCTCAAAATTAGGAACTAATTGGACAAGAAAATCAATGTTATATTAATCTGTGCTAATAGATTTCCCTCTTCATTTTTTACAATTAAGAAATTTTTGAACAAGTTCGTCGATGTTTAAATTAGGAATCCTGACGCCTTTTATGCTTAAAACAGCAAGACCGCTCAATCTTTCTTCTTTCATCGCACTTCTGAGGTAAAATTTGATTAGCTTCTGTTTGCATAATGATCTATCTGATGATGCTGATGGTTACTGGTAAAGTAAGAAAGATATAAAAGGCAATGCGAGACTTGTCTGGGAGACTTGGATGATAAAACATTGTTCTCGATCATTACTAAATGAGCAACTTCAGCTACATTTATTTGTCAAGTTTCTCTCTCCTATTTCACTTTCCAAAATGTTTCGCAAAATGATAATTTGTGATGCAATTGAGATTGCTACATCGTTTTGGTTCTTCTCACAAAATTTATTCACTGATTCCACAAGTTCTTTATTTGTGCACTCGAAAGCGTTAATAGATCTGTTAATGCTTTGGGAGTTAAAAAATTGAACATATTGTTAATTGAGGACATGCTCTCAAACCTTTGATGAATTTGGTTTACCATTATGCCCAATAGCAGCATAGAAAACTTTTACTTTGAAACAGTAATATGGGGCCTTAAACTGAGAAAACATTTAAAACAAACTTTTTCTCTAAAAGATCAGTTAATGCTTTTTCGTAGCAAATAATGCTATCGTAGCATTATACTTTTAAATCGGAGCTTATTTGCATGGGGGAACTCAACTCCTACACTCCCCCCCCCCCCCCCCGCGCTGAGATTTTTTTTCTTCTTTTTTGACGTATTTCAGATTGTTCTAAAGACAATGAGATGCAGTGAAAAGGGATTCAAAATATCATTCAATAAAAGGTTAAAAGTTCATATCACAATCGCATTTATTTCCAACCCTCTTCAGTGCAAAGTTTTAAGTACCAAACATTTGTGAACCATAAATTAAAAAAAAGCTTACAAGTATTTTGTATCAAAGTGAAATACATTCATCACAAGAAACAAGGCATACGGCATGTAAAGAGTTTAAAGTTAAACTGGCGAATCTTAAAAACATATTAAAACATCAGTGACAGAAAAAATGAGTATTTTCAAAGTATGGACTTTAATTTAAATTCCCCTGGAAAAAAAATTGAAATTTTCATTTTGTATCTCTATTTTCCCTTTTCTATTGCATTTCGGCTAACAGAAGCTCTCGCAAAGGGAGGGGGGGGGGGGGCGCAAAATCTTCAGTTGTCCCTGGCCGCTGAAAACCCTAGCTACGCCTCTGAACGAACTACCAGCAGGTCAATTCTGAAAATGATCGAACTTTTCCCGCCTTGATGAACTCGAATAACTCTTCTTAAAAATTCACGAAAACAAAAACAATCCTCGATTGTAATTTATTTTGTGAGGGAGTAATATTAAGTACAAAATGATATCTGGGTACAATTTCATATTCTTATAGTTCAAACAAATGTACAGTACTTACGTAACTTGCATTATACGTACTTGCATTTTGACACTATGTAATCTCTTTTCCTATTTTTCCCTATGATTGTATGCATAATGTAATATTAATTAACAGTTACTGTGTACACTGAACTGATGGTTTACTTTTAGCTCCCTTTTGAGGTTTTTCCCATAGCGCGCTGTTCATTTATGCGCGTTTTTCACTTATTATGCGCGTTTTTGGGCGCTCTCTTGCGATCGCGCATAAGTATGAGAGATCCCTATACTATAATATGCAGGTACACAGGAAAGAGGAAGTGAGAGGGGATTAATTGTGCATTATGTGGCCGTAATAGCAAAGAATTTTACTCAGAAAGCTTAGGAGTGACATTGCATTAGTGGAAAAGAAATGCTAAAAAATATGTATAAAAACATTTTCGCATATATATTGTATCTCGTGAAGTTTTTTTTCTTTTCTGGAGCTAGCGCCGTACAACCTCGTGCGCCCCCCCCCCCCCCCCCGCGCCGCGGGGGCAGCGGGTGCGTTATGTACGACACTGCTTGTTTGATCTCTTAACTAACGAGGAATGCAAAAAATTTGCGCTTAGCACTGAAAGTAATGCTACCACGTTAAATAAATTCAGCTTCATTATTAATTTGTAGCTTCAATATTGAACAAGAAAATTTGGTGGGAAAAGAGCGACGCTGAGGATATGAATGGGATGAGCGCGTAAAAAATCTCATTTCATTGGTTTCCGCCCGATGAGCGCTCTTTCTCTCTAGTGGGTGAAAATAATCACGTGTTTGATGAACGGACGCTGTATGTGAATGTCCCTATATCTGCGTCGGGTGTCCGTCCGTTCGGAAAGAGTGACGAACGGGACGGACGGACGATATGTGAATCGACCTTAAAGCTGGATTCACACATACAACCGACGGACGGACGGACAAAATTCGTCCGTGACGGAGAAACGTGAGTTCAATTCACACTACAAAGGTTCTGCGACGGGCAGTGGGTTTCAGCCAATGGTTGCAAAGCGTAGGCTCTATACATGAGCCAATAATGGGATGCCTTCGTCATTTGACTGCTCTGTATTTAGACATCGATTTCAGAAGCAGACGATGCATTTAATAAAGTGGAATTTTCATTCGGTTTCAGCAGCGATTTCATTTCATAAAAGTGTCGCGCAGTGATAAATGTTTGTTTAATATTGATATTCATATTGCATAAAAAGAAAATTCTGTTTATTTTCAACAAACATAAATAATATCATTACTTCATCGGTCTTATCAATGAGCTTAATAAATGACAGAAAATACAGTAATTTTAAGTTTTGCACACAGCAATAAGTTTACACGTTTTACTGAAGGTAACACACATAATATGAATTCCAGGATTAGGATTAAGCAAATAGTAAAAAACGTTCGATTCATATGCGAGCGTTGGTGCAATTAATTGTAAATAGATGCACAGAAATGCTACTGATTTTGTCTTGCGAAAATGATACGCAAATCCTTTTCGTTCTTGATTTAAAATCAATGCTCAGATGAAATGTAAATTCTCTGTTTAGGAAAAAAAATTATATATCTAACAATTAATTTTTTAAAAAAGATCAGATCTGGAAATTAGAAGATAAAATTGAATTGTTTTTATTTGCGCTAGAATTAAATATTTCTTCAAAATGAGCTGTAAATCACTTTATATAATCAAGTGTGGCATTGTTATAACACTAAAATTCCCCGTTAGCTTTCCTATTTTTTTCCTAATAAATATGCAAGCATGAGACAACTTTTAGAAATTTTTAAAAAGGCAGTTTACTAAATTGTGACCCTGCTAACTGTAAAAAGCATTTCTAAAATAAGAATATTGTCCCTTACATTTTGAAACCTGTAAACTACAAAGAGTATAACATACAGACGATACACTTCTGCCAATGCGTAAAAAAATTGTGCCTTTGACACTAAATATTAATAAGAAAAGCAAAATGCTTGTATAAAAGTAATATGCTTATGCTAATAAATACAAATCTCTTAAGAAAAACATTGTCTTTTTATTTTCCTCTTTCAAATAACTCAACAGTGTGCACATTAATTCTGTACTCACACATTAAAGTCACAAAACAAAATTTTGAAGGAAGAATTTATTGAAGTACTTAATCATAATACTGAAATGAAAGAACACTACAAGATTTTGATCATACATAATTTGAAGACAATAATGGGCAGAAGAAGTACAATTTCAATATTTCAGCCTGTACAAGTCAAACCAGTCTTTTCCATAACATCTGTAAAAAAAAATTTAATACTGTGACATAGTCTTTACAAATATAACATATGCAGAAAACATTTTCCAACAAGTTGTTTTCCAGGAATTAAAAAACAGTATTGAAAATATAATTTAAATTTGGTTGCACATGAATTATTAATTTGGCCACAATTTACAATGATTGAATATGATTTGTGAATTTTACAAGAGAAAACTTTGCAAAATGTATTGTTTTAAGATACAATCACTTTTACAATTCTAACTAACTAACTGACTCAATGGCACCAGGCCTGTAGCCAGAGGGGGGCCAGGTCGGGCAATGCCCGACCTGGAAAATGTTTTGCCCGTCCAAGCGTGATTAATTAGACCTTAATTATCTATGGTATTTCTGTTTTTAACTTTTGATTTGTTTAAACGCAAAGTCATATCAGAAAAATCTTGTTCCCATGCACATTTATCTCTTAATTCAAATTTTAGAAAATATTTAAAAAAATGAACTTTTTCCTTTATTCAGCTCATTTTTTTCCTGTTTTCAATCTAAACCAGGCAGTAATGAAAGGATCATGGGCAGTCCAATTTTTTACTGTAACATACCGATACATGTTTTACGCTTCAATATCTTACTTTGAATGATCGTTCACATTAAAATTATCTTTAAAAAATGTTCACTTTTTTATGTTATTTCATATATTTTATTAATTTACAAAAGACATTCTTAGAATAAGCTATGAAAATTCAATTCTGCCTTTTATAAGTTTTAATCAAGTATTTCTTTTAAGCTCAAATAATTTCAGTATGGAATAAAATTAGTATTAGTTTCATTAATTAATTGTTCTATTAATCAATTAATAAATTAAATAATTGCATTAATTATTAAATAAATTATTAATTTAAACTTTAAGAAAACGAACAAAATGGAGCATAAATTCTAACCATGTTAGAAAGAAAATGAAAAACTAGTATGCCCCTCCTGTCCAAAAGTTCCCCCCCCCCCCTTGAGTCAGAATCTGGCTACAGGCCTGAATGGCACAACAGCCCAATGGGGGCCATGACCTATTGAGCCCATCCCAGCTTTCGAGACCAAGGGCCCTAGGAGGGAGAAGCAGATGTTCCGATCAAGTGACGACCTGACACAGAATTCCCAATGTTAGTTCCCAAGTGTGCTTGGTCCCCATTTTATCGAATCCACTGGAGCGATGAAAGGCTGAGTCGATCCTGCCCAGCCCGGGAATCGAATTCCGGACCTTTGGCATGGTGGCTCAAAAGGTTACCACTCAGCCTCCATTATCATCTCAATGAACAATTTGATAATTACAAGTCGATAATAATGAGCCAGTGCTGTGTGGTCACCCGGATTGCCCAGCCAAAGATCCGCACCTAGTTTTGACAATTTATGTTACCAATACACATGTATTATTGACACCTACATATGGAATGTATGAATTACAATAGTGTCATTTTTTTATTCTCGCTTTTGCTTTTGGTATAGTTTTGCACTTTCTTGTGTTATGTAATAAATGTGTATTATCAGTCCACAACTATATGAAATACTACAAGGGAATTTTTGTCCATGAAGCATGCAAAACTGAAGATATGTATATGTTTCAAACCGACAATATTGATCATGTGATACGTATAAGATTAAAAAATAAGTAACAATGCAAGAACATAATAAATAACACAAGCATTAAATAATTATGATTTAATGTAACTATATTAAAACTCACTCCTCCTAGTCTAGGGATAAAATTGGTTTGGATGTGAAGTTAAGGGTCAATACTCATTAAAAAATGTGCAAGCAACTATAGAACAAAGAATATTATTTTATTTCATCACAATTTCTGCAAAAACTGAACCAAAAACAATTCTCCCCAACTACAAGTCTAAAAATATACTTACATGTATAAAAATACCGAGTAGATGTATCAAATGGTCAGTTGTGCATCTTTAATCAAAAAACGGCAACCCACAGCAATGCCAGTGTCCAAAAAAGTTATTTCCCAGGTAAAAAAAGCTGCAAAAAAAAAAAAAGGCAAATGTTAAGAAAGCATGTTGATGATCGTAAGTGAAACACCCCACACAGCAATTAATTTAGGAGTATTCTGGTATTTATCAGTTATATAGGCAGTAGTGCATAGTGCTGGAAAAAACTTGGGGAATGCTTATAGATACAAGCATAAATTATCGACATCAAAAGCTCTGAGGGGATGCTTGTGTTAAAATTTTAAAAAACAAGGGAGAGAAAAGGGTGTTTTAAAGTAAATATATGGGGGTACAACGTCGTCCTTCAATTACACCTGTGGTTATAGAGCCCACATTGACACTGATCTATAGAATTGCTACCAACATGAATTCATTAGTTGAGGTGTTAGTTAATATTCCAATACGATAAAACTAAATATTAATAGCACTTTAATTACATTTGATTTGACAATGTTTTTGCATCTGGGTAGCATGGATCCTATAATTAGGTTGTTTAACAGGTCTAACCCAGAACAAATTAGTGATCAACTTGTTTTACTATTAAATTTTGATGTCGTTAAAGTTTACATTGATTTTGGAGAAGCAACTCAGGTACTCAGGCTTGCCTGCATGTAACCTCAGCTTGTTTATTGTAGGAACTACGTTTTAATATACCAATAAAGAAACGAATATAAATTAAAACTTTTTAAACATTTAAGTAGCAAACTAAATTAAAATGCAAATTTTCTTTACAGTCTGACATGAAATCACCTCGAAAAATAACAATGTTAATAAAAATGATTTGTAAACAAAACAAATCTGTTGACAGAGTGATCTTTTAACCTGTAAATTATGAACTGAAAGTGATCTTTCATACAATGGATCCGACTTGTTGACGAAGTTACGTCAATGAATCCAACTGTCTGCTAACAAGTTATGTTTATGATATTGGCGATAAGTGTTTTATATTTTTACAAAAGAAATGAATAAATAAATGTCCAGTGCAATAAGCAAAATATTAAATTAGAGCAACAAATAAATATTAATACGCAAATGTGGTACCGTAGTAGAAATGTAAAATTTTCTAAATAAAAATGCAAATAAAGTAGCGCCGAAACATTAAATGCACTTATGAATCTTTCAAACTCTACGCTTTGCTACTTTCTATTATTACATTATTTTTCTCATATCGTGATTAATAAATCAAATTGAAAATAGAAGATGCTAAGAAACAAATTTTAAACGCAGTATTGTGTATTACAACATAAAACAGCACATTACTCTTAATGCTTTAATATAAGTGCTTGTGCTGCACAGAAATAGTAATAATTATAAATCACTCACTTGTGCTGCGTTTCCTAATAAACACAACAGTAAACAAAACATGGCCGAAGCTCTCTCTTTTTGCTTCATTATGATTGGCCGAGCAATTCGTCTGTGACGGACAATATCAAATGGATTTGATATTGTCCGTCGACGGACATTCCTGTTCGGTAACCATGACAACGAGGTGACGCCACGTTTTTTCCGTCGGATTTCGTCCGTCCGTGGCGCTGTGTGAATCCAGCTTAACTCTATCGATCTTTAACTATTACATTTCCGTAATAGGCAAATGACCAGTCGTGAGGTATTGGCGTGGTTGCAAGATTTGGCGCTTTATGCATTAAACAAATATTGCTGCTCAGTGCGCGAATCCTCCTCGGAAACCGGAAAATCTTCTTTCTCAGACTGCGAATCTTCATTTTTCTCTGTGCGTTTTGCGACCTTCGTTAATCTTCATTCTCTCTCCCAGCAGTGATAAGCGAAATAGGCCGAAATTTGGACATGTTTATTTTTTATAAAGCACCATGATGAAAATTATTTTATGTTTTTTTTTCTCTATGCTACAAATTCTTGGTGAAATTAAGCGGTGTAAAAATTAATATTATTTAACTCTCTTGAAGTTTATTAACGATAAACATGCTATTTATAATCACTTTTCAGCTCTAGTGTTGTAAAATATGTAAGGAACTATAAAAAAGTATGAATAATACAAAATGTTTACCACCTTTTTAACGAAGTTAACTTCCATAGAAAGGACAAAATATAAAATTTCTAGAAAAAATCGGGTTCACGTATTCCAATTTTTATTTATTCTTTTATTCATTTATTTTGATATTATTATTATTATTTGATTTTTTTATATTTAATTCATGCAGTTGGAGATTTTAAGATTATACAGGAAAAGTCTTCCGCACTGGAACTCAAAATAAAAAAATAAAGGGCAGATTCTTTCCAAAATGATCGAAATTTACAATATTTTAAAAGCAACGAAAATGATCGAAGAGGGGGGGGGGGGGATTAAAGAATGAATATGGAAAATTTTTTGACGGATGTCTGACGGTCTTTGCATCTGTTTAAGCTCACATTCTTTTTTTTCAATCAAAAAGGAATTTCTTGTAATACCTGAAAAACACGTGCCTGAAATTTTATGCATAACGTTGTTAAGCTTATTTTTTGTTTTTCCAACAACAGGTTAAATTCTTAGTGATTAAAGAATGGTTTTAAATAAAGTTTACTTTTCTTCGATATTATTTTTCAAAAACTTCTTGGTTACTAATTTGAAACTTCTGGGAAATTGTTATTTACTTCAGAATACCCCACAGCCTCAGGTCTAAAATTTAGCAATAAATTAAAACTAATATTAAATTATGCATTTATGCAGGTTTTAAATACCCTGCAGATAAATCCCATATACAAAATCTGTATTAATCAGTTTTACACTTGAAATCTTCCAGAATCTCTGGGTTGTTATTGGTACTAAAAATATTTAATAAAATCCTTGGAAAGATTTGAATATAAATTTCGCAAAAAATTTGAAAGCATTTCCTTATATGCAACATTACTGTTTAATCTGCAAAAGAGAATGTTCTTTGGAATTTAACATGTTTCGCGCAGGAAAATAACACAATTTAGCATTAATGTTGCATCTTTGTTTTGAGTTTTTCTGGGTGAATTTGAGTTTTGCAGCTTTATACTTAGCATTTTTACATGTTTTGTTGTTTTGTACTGCGTGTTTTTAATTTTTCAGAGTTTTAGGATTTTGTTGTTAGAATTTTTTCATTTTTGATTAATATTTCAGGAGTCAAATCTATGTTTTGTTGCTTTATACTTGTCATTTTGACATTTTTATGATGTTTTAACAGTTTATACTTAGTAATTTTACGACTTCATTCTAAGTTTTTGTAGAGAAATCATTTTTTACGTTTTGAAGTTTTAATAACTTGCGAATGCTTAACACTTTTGTTTTGTAAACTTCAGTACGTTTTTCTAGACGAATTAGAAATTATATGGTTTATCAAAAATTTTAGTTCTAAGTTTTGACCGTTTGTATGTAGTATTTTTTCTTTTTTTTAAATTTTTATGATACATTGTTTTAATATCTTAATCTATGTTTGATGTTTTGTCTTTTGCACTTTAACATTTTCATTTTGCTTTTATCAAATTAGTGTATATTTGAGGTTCTATCCTTAGTACTTTTACATTTTTATACTAAGTTTTACTAGATGAATCTAAGTTTTGATGTTTTGTACGTTGTACTTTTACATTTTAGTGTTGCTTTAAGATATTATACTTAATATTTTTACATCATCGTTTCATGTTTTAGTTAAAGTTTTAACATTAGTACACAGTACTTTTTACATTTTGCAAGTGCACAACACTTTTATTTTTGAAAATTTTCGTAGTTTTACATTATTCGTTCTAAGTTTTACTAGATAACTCTAAGTTTTGATGTTTTGCGCGCAGTACTTTGACTTTTCTTATGGAGTTTTTAGCAGGTTAATATAAGTTTTGCATTGGTAGTAGTAGTTGGAAGCTATGTTTCTTTATTTCAGTTAGTAATGCAAGTCTTTGAGTATAACGTTTCTAACTTTTTTTATATTCTGTACTTTATGTTGCTGCGATTTTAACCAATTCTATATTTAACTTGAACTCTGTATAAAGTTGTTTGCAATCTTAGTTTCAAAGTAATGATTTCAATTTTGTATGTAAGTAATAGACTTTTTCAAAACACGGAATTTGTAATGTAAATAGCTTGAAAGTTTTCTTTGTACTTTAGTAATAAACCTTTTCAATGTGGGAAAGACGCGTTGCAAATAGTTTTGATAAATATTTTTCTCGGTTGTATATCATAAACCCTATGTAAATTATAAAAATTGTGTTAAAGATTGAGTTTTGAAAATAAATAACTTCTTGAATAAATGAAATGTTCGTTAAATGTTAAAGAGTAAGTTTTGAAAGTCTTTGAATAGATGAAATGTTCGTTTAATGTGTTATGTGCTTGATTATAATATTAAAGGTGTAAACAAAGTAAAGATTTCAAGTTTGTATGTTAGTAATAGACTTTTTCAAAACATGAAATTTGCAGCGAAAATAGCTTGAAAGTTTTCTTTGAACTTTGCTAATAAACCTTTTCAATGTATAAAACTCGTATTGGAAATAGTTTTGTTAAATATTTTTATCGGTCGTATTACTCTGTGAAAATCTTAAAAATTGTGTTTAACACTAAGTTTTGAAAATAAATAACTCATTGAATATATGAAACGTTCGTTAAATGTTTAAGAATAAGTTTTGAAAGTCATTGTGAAATGTCCGCTTAATGTGTTATATGCTTGATTATAATATTAAAGGTGTTAATAACGTAAAGATCCCAAGTTTGTATGTTAGTAATAGACTTTTTCAAAGCATAAAATTTGCAGCTTAAATAGCATTTAAGTTTTCTTCGAACTTTGGTAATAAACCTTTACAATGTATGAAACTCGTGTTGGAAGTAGATTTGTTAAATATTTTTCTCGGTTGTATATTATAAAATCTTTGTAAATCATAAGTTCTGTGTGAATCGTAAAAAAAAAAAAAAAAAAAAAAATATGTTAAAGATTGAGTTTTTGAAAATAAATAACTTCTTGAATAGATGAAACATTAGTTAAATGTTAAAGAGTACGTTTTGAAAGTCTTTGAATAGATGAAATGATCGTTTAATGTATTGAATGGCTTGATTATAATACTAAAGGAAAGAAATTCTTCACTCGGAAGTAATGAATTGAAGGATTATACCTAGGAAAAAATGAGCGTTTAATGAAAACTGTCTCAGTATGGTGAGTTAAATACATAGGTCTCCGTAAAAGTATTAAATTTATACATATGTATGTAGTTGTGTGTATGAAATATTTAAAAAAGATTTGAGAAATCCACATTGAAAGCTACTGGCTGTGTCCTTGTGAAAGATAAACCTGATATGAATCACTGCTCGATTGTGGTTTTCCTGTGGCCTGTCTTATCTTCGTCAGCTGATAAGAGCCTGAAGAGTCATTTCTACGTTGTGGTTTGGAGGGGAAACATGTACGCTCTCTCTTCTCTGTAAGTACATGATGTTTTATATAATTTGTATTTTGACTTTAAAGTATTTCTTAGATTGCATTCTGTTAAAATTAGTTTCATGTAAGTTTAAATAAGTGAAATATAGCTATATTGCATGAAAAAATTCTTCGATTTTCAACGTGTGAATGATATTATTTTAAGTGCATTCTCTCTGTGTTCATTCACTAACTGCACTGCTAGATTTTGCATAGTTGATTCATGTTTGTGTATCGTATAACTGAAAATTCGCAACGATTGCTTTGCTTAGTAGGAACTCGGTAGAGGAAGTGCTGAAATTATCCTTTATTTCTAAGAGGCTTTTTTTAGTATTCATTCTTCCAAGTTCTGATAATGGATGTTGTTAATTATTTATATGGTAGAAGTTTCAACAGATGTTACATCTTGTGTGTGTTTTTTATGTCTTTGAGTATAATATTTCTAACTTTCTTTTTTATTTTCTGTAGCTATGATTTTAAGCATTACCATATTTAAGTTAAATTGTACTTCTGCGATTTTAGTTTCAAAGATTCTAAGTTTGTATGTAAGTAATAGACTTTTTCAATGCATGAAATTTGCGGTGTGAACAGTTTTAAAGTTTCTTCGTGCTTGAGTAATAAACTTTTTCAGTGTGTGAAAATCGTGTTGTAAATAGTTATGTTAAATATTTTTCTCGGTTGTAGGTATATCATAAAATCTTTGTAAATTTGTGTAAATCCTAAAATTAAATAATTCTTTGAATAAATGAAAAATTCGTTAAATGTTAAAGACAAAGTTTTGAAACTCTTTTGAATAGGTGAAATGTTCGTTAAATGTATTGTATTGTACGTCAATCGGGTTGTTAACTTGCTTCGCAGTTACAAATTTAGCAATATGCTCTTGACTATTTTTAAAGTTTCTTTAATCATGATGTATATGACTACAATAATCTCGTAGATTGTATTCGTTTGAAACGTCAAAATGTGTAAGAAAAAATCTAAATTGAAAACAAAAAAAAAAAAATTAATAATATTGAAATACATGAAACCTTCGCTTATTATTCTATGTAAAATGAAGTTGCCGAACATACTCTAACTTCTCTTATTTCATGCAAACTCTTAAACTTGGAAAAAAATCTAGTGGTATAATATTGATTAGAGGATGATTACTTATAATACAAATATAGTCTTAGTTTAATATAAATTCATTGATTTGTATTCATAGAAAACCGTAACATGGATGTAAACCCCTGTTTAAGTATAGAAGAAATCATCGCTTTTTGTAAAATTATTGTTAAATTGGCATGTATAAACCTATTGATGCTCATTTTCAGTCTCAACCATTTCAATAAAGTCTCAAACATTTCAATAAAACTTTTAATTGACTTAAATTTAGTAAATTGTGTGGATCGAATGGAATGATTTTTATTAAGTTCACACTTTTTCAAGAAACTATTTGATAAGTTCTCATTTAATTCTGTCTTTCATACTTTAGGAAAAAAGATTTTAAAAATTTTTCTAAGTCTTAAACATTTCTATCATTAACTTTGACTTAAATTTTGTAAATTTCGAGGATTGATTTGATTGGTTTACATTAAGTCTTCCTCAAGAAGCTATTTGATTGGTTCACAATTAATTCTGTGTTTGATATTTTAGGGGAAAAAATTACAAATGTAAAAATGAAATATGCTTAAAATTAAAAGATAGTTGTTTATTACACTTTATTGAGATGATTTTAAAATTAAATTAATGTTAGGAGTTGATTAAAAATTGCGAAATTTAATTCTGATGGAAATAATTATTATCGCTTTAACACGACAGTTAAATCTTGATATATTCTGGAAATAAAAATACATTTAGTATGGCCAATGATCTACTTTTAAATAATTGATTCATTTAAAATTTTGTGCTCTGTCAGAGATTTCGTTTCAGGAATGTAGAAGAAGTGGTATCGATTTGTGAGTATATTTATGTTTAAGTATCCTAAAAACAATTGACTGTAGAAGTGAAATCTCACTGCATGATACTTATATTTTTTCCACTTCTAGGGTCAATTTTTTTTTACCGTTATGTATAATTGCTTGAATGTTTACAATTGTTTTGAAATGATTAAATTAAATAAACATGTACAAAATAGTTGATTGGGGTGTGTGATGTAAGTCGTGATGGTGGTGGGATCATCAACTTAAAAATTAAATTAATTTTCACTTTCAGGAAGTAATTGAGTAAAATATTCTGTCTAAAAATAATTTCTCTCACTGGATGATAGCATCAGCATTTCAACTCTTGAAATTAAAAGTAAAAACATGCTACCAATTAAAAAACAATAAATTAATGTTACCACTCGCGAAAAACCAAAGTTGGAAATTAAAAATATCATCGGAAAACGATAAAGTCCAAAAATAATAATAATAATAATAATAATTTTTCTCTCGCTAGATGGCAGCATGATCACTCTTTCCAAAACAACTGGAAAAAGAATTATATTAACATTCAATTTAGTGCTGTAACTATCAGGTCTTCATGGCATAGTCAATTTGCGCGTTTACAATTTGACTGCCATGAAGATCTTTTGAGGATGCGGGTTCGATTCCCGATCTAGGAAAGAGAAATTAAATAAAATTGATGAAAATAATTCCAAGTCCAAAAATAATTAAATGGATTAATTAATTAATATTTATCTCACTATATGGCCCATGTGTATAACCTCAGAGTTAAAAAAAAATAATTTCTCTCACTAGGTGGCGCCATGAGCAATTTTAGTTGGTAACTGTTGTCATGACAACCGCTATATCAACGTTGCCATCCCCAAAAAGCTAAACTTCGGTGTAACAAGTAAGAAAAACAACTCAACTCCACTCAGAAACCCTCGTAAAAGATTACGAGGATAGCATCAGGAACCCTACTACTCAACCCTACTCGGCAGGCGAGGAGCAGGTGCAAGGGGGGGCGTGGCAGGAGGTGGAGGGGGCGTGGTTCCACCTCACACCTCCTGCTGCTACAGAACTCTCATTTTCTATCTACTACTATCTTTATTGTCGAGGCTATTTATACGAGTATAAAATTCATTAAAAAAAGCTAGTATAATATATTAGAGTAAAATGCTTAATAAAACTAATACAGAAGATTTTTAACCTACAACATATAGTCTTTGGTTCAATTGAAAAAATTTAATAGTTTTATCAAAACCTCTGTATCTCAAAACCCTCTTCATCTCGAATATTTTTTCCTTCCCTTGAAATTCGAGATAGACAGATTCAACTGTATATACATTGTAGACCATTTGATTTATAAACTGTAGTAAGCGTTTAAGACAAGGAAAAAAGGCAAAGAAAAGAAACAGTAAATTGCAGTTTTTGCTGCGTCAACGATGAGGCTACATTGTATCAGAGCCTATCATGTTTAAGGGGCACCATTACCATTTATAATGCGTTAATTTCTATAACAGCATTATTTTAAGTTTAAGCGTTTCAGCTTATTCTTTGTGAAGCACAAAATGCTAACGCAATGCGCAAGAGCTCATATACTGGGATGAAAAAATAAAAAATATATGAGTGTCTAGTTTACATAGCGTCTGATTATAAAATTACTCAACTCGTGTTTTGGGAATTTGTGTTCCATAAATTCCTTCTATGGATAAAGTATATAGATCCAATCAGGGCCGGCCCTATCAATGTGCAAAGTGTGCAAAGTACAAGGGCGCCAGCATCTTGGGGGCGCTCAGCGTCAGAACAAAAAGACAGATAATAATCCCTGTTTCACACAATTAATTCAACAATTCTAGTTGTCTTAACATAGGCAGATCCAATGGTAGTGACTCCTCTCAGATACTCCATCTTTCAAGTGAAATAACTTAGCGTCAAAATTCACTTGGGGCGTTGGTACTACACCCTCTGTGGTGCTTGATAGAGATGGTTAGATGGTACCAAACCCTGTGAAACGCACTAGATCTGCAACTACCAGAAGCCAACAGCATCCCATTAGACATAAAAAAATAAGTTATTTGTTTCATGTATGTAATTATTAAAATTTTTAAAATAATTGAAAACGCAATAAAATTGTACACAATTGAATTTATAGTATTTTAGTTTGTATGATGAAAGAGGGCTAGGGGCGACTATTTTTAGAAAGTCCAAGGGCGCCGAATACCGTCGGGGCGGCCCTGGATCCAATGATAAGTGACCGATTACCGCCGGTTAATCGGTGCATCTCTAATATGCCCCCTCACCTGAAAAAATCCCCAACTGGATAACCTATTATGCAAACATTATATGTTTATGTATATATGCATGCTGTACACTAGTTTTAAAGATCACAATCATAATTTGAAGGTTTTTCATCAAAGAAAAGATGAAAAAAATATATACGTTTACAGAAGGTGAATTAATTGTAATCAGTGCCGTACTCAAGGTTTTAACACTCCTCCCCCCTCCTTGAGCTCAAGTCAAAATTGTCTAGCTGTCTAAATTAGGGAAATTATTACATACTTGAATTTCTATTAGAAGTTTCAGGAAATTATGAGCCTTGAAAAAATTCTGCGTACGCCTCTGATCTTAATACGTTAAGGTTACCCCTTGTGTACCGACATTTATTTTTCTAAACCGACTGTTGAAAAAAATGTTGATTATTTACTTGTAAATTATCGTTTTTGTGTTGTAAGGTTTAAACCTTACAACACAAAAACTTTTAATGTTTAAACTTTTAAAGACATCGGTTTATAGCACTTTTCTTTTGTCTTCGGACAGCCGCAAAATACCGAGGAGCTACTGCACATATTGCAACTGTGTGCCGTCCTGGCCATGAGAATATAATGTATGTTTCTATCAATACGCATGCATTTTATTGTTCATTATATAAGATTAATATACTCTTTGATCCCCCCCCCCCCCCCCGCACACAGAAAAATTCGAAATGACAGGCGTGACCATCATGTTTTGCAAAGTGTCTGGGCACCTTTAATCCTGTGTAACTCTGAAGAAGATTTTTTGGTTTTGGTAGGTGAAGTGATTAATGTTAAATGACTGCAATTTATTTATAAATGATAACGAAAGTGTATGATGTCTACAGAGAATGTCTTAATGCACAATGAGCTGTACTTTATTTTCTTTAAATTAGTCTCAGGTAGTCAATGAAATTATTTCAAATATGTTAACAGTTGTTAATGAAGTATTTAATTTTTTTTCTCTTCAGCTTCTTTGTTTTTCAGCACTCAGGAACTATTTTTAATGACAATGTGATCGCTATTTTTAATGATAGTGTAGAAATAAATTTACTTGAAAGCACAGTAAATGAGCTTAATCATGATTTATTTTCTTTAAAATGCAAAACAAAATTCGCCCTTCAATTTTAATGAGAAAGTAACATCAGAATGTAACTTCTATTAGTTTTGAAACAAAATAACTGTCTGAATATGTATTTTTCTGATGAGATAAAATGTGGAAACTAATAAATGATACTTTTAACTTTTAAGTCTGAATGAAGTCTCAGCAAAAACATTCCAATGGTATTCTCTATAATCAGTAAGTACCAACTAAAATGGTGCTTCAGGAGTTAATCTCAGAATATTTCAAACCATCATATAAAAAACTAATGAAACTATGCATAACTCTGTGTTCTCAGTTATTTGAGTTTCAGTACTTAAAACCCTATGAAACTTACTGTTTTAAATGTCAAAAGTTTTATTTTTCAAATCAATGTAAATTTAAAGGATGTGAGGTGTTAAAAGAAAATTTTAACATAGATCAACTATAAACATAAAATTACTTTACTTCAATAACTTATAAGATCCCTATTGCTTTAAATAACAATAATATTTTGTACTTCTCTGCCTAATTAAATGATGTATTTTATAATTTGAAACTATTAAAAACTAAATTTTATGTTTCTTTGAATTTCTACTTGGTTTACTGCCCCTCCTCCTCAAAAAGAAAACTTTGCATACATGCTAGTTTTATTTCCCCCCTACTATATTCTTTGGTAAATTTTGCACTTGTATATTACTTACTGTTAATATGACAAATTATTCCTTTTTAATATGCAACCTAAATTGCGAGGGTGAGCAACAGGACATATTGTATAAAATTGTGACATTCTATGAACTATTCATGTTTATTGCATATTTGGAAAAACAAGTGTCTTTTTACTGAACTATTATTACTCATTTCTTTTCTCAATATTTTAAATTTATTAGAGCAAATTCACTTAGATGAATTGTGTTATGAACACTTTTTTGTATAAACTTTCTTACAATTTGTATAATTAATTAATCCCCATTGTATTTCTTTTTAATCTTTTTGTTTCTTGTATCTTTAAGCAGGGTTCACACTGGGGAAAAATGCAAGGTGGGATTTTCCTCCTTGACCAAAATTTTAAGTGGGATTTTTAAAGTTTAAGCTCCAAAAAAAATTTTTTTAAGTGGGATTTCAAAAAATATTGCGGGAATCGCGCGATCGCGCGGCCTAGCGCGAACCCTGCTTTAAGTCACCATTTGATTCCAGGTGCTACATAAACTATTGAATGTTTCATTTTCAAGGCGGTAGCCAGAATTTTTTTTCGGGGGGGGGGGGCTGACTTTGAAACACTTATGTTGAGGACAGTTTCAGGGAAGAATGAATATATGCTACATTTTGAAAATTTTCGGGGGGGGGGGCGGGCCCGTCGGCCCCCCCCCCCCCTCTGGATCCGGCCTTGTTCATTTTCAACAATTACTTGTATAATGTAATGAAACAATAAAAGGAACACAATTGTTTTATTTATATATTTTTTATTCACCATAAATGGGTGACATTTATAAGAATTTAGGTAGGGTAAACCGGAGTTATGGACACCCTTAAGACTACATTTCTGTGGTGAAATTAAAAAAAAAACTTTTTATGAAGGGTTCATACTGAAGCTTCCTATAGCTTCTCTTTATCTATCCTTATATAGACTCAAGAGGTTTTTTGGGTCAGAAGTTCAATTCCTTTTACCATATGGCAATATTTATGGTAAAAAGTGCAGAAACTAGTTATAGACACCCTGTGGTTAGTTTCTTAAACACTTATGTCATAAATGACTTAGATTACCCTCAAACATTAGTTTCCTGTATATCTTAAAATAAAATTAGTACTAACTTATTTACTTATTTCTTTCAGTTAAAATTTGAATAACTACTGAGTGTCAATAACTGTCCGGCTTACCCTACATAGATGTACTTACAAATCATACCTTTAAATTAATTACATCAGTGCTTGCTCTAGACTATATAAGACTGAGTGTAGTATGATTGAATATAAGAGTAATATATCATGCAATGAAGTTTAAGAAATGCAAAACAAGCTTTCACCTTTTGAAACTTTTACTTACTTGAGACAATTCAAACTTCAGTGAAATGATGTATTTTTTCTCATGTTCTTAGCAAGAGTTAATATGCTAGTCAAAAGACTTTGACTAGCATATTGAGGTACTACTGTGATATAACCCCCCCCCCCCCCTTGGCGACATTCGAGCTAGCGCGCCAATTTGTAATGATTTTCGGTTGGCGAAGTTTCAGTGGCAACCCAGCGCCATCGATGTTGGCTGACTTATTGTGTGGCAACTCTGAGTGTATGATGCAGAAGGGGCTGTGTCGGTGTGATTGTTTGAACTTTTGGAAAAAAAAATTTGCGAATAAGTAGCTTTTTAGTAGTTTATTTTATGTTTAAAGTTTGCGGAGATCTTTCCTGTTGCTAAAGGACGAATGTAAAGTGTTAAGGTGCATTAATTTGATTCAATTGTTTTCTATTGTGGCCAGATGAGTGATTCTATATTACAATAGTTTGTTAAGGCGCCATCTTTTTGAATGTGTTAAAATGGACGGAAACGGGTTTTGGTGCTTTTGCTATCTGAAGTATGATGTTGTTTTGATTGATAAGTGAATGAGTTTGGTTAATTGTGACTAAAAGCAATGAAAAAATAAAGTGGTAATTTTCGGACCATTTCGTCATATTGGATAGCAAGTTTGTAGTGATTTGGGATTAATATTTAAAAGCCAACTGGTTTAAAGTGAGTTCTTTATTTTTCTAAATTTATTATTTGCTTATTTTACGTGTTTGTAAGGTTATAAAACAATGAATTTTCAATTGTTCTAAAATGTTAGCTGTAGTAATTAGTGGCGTTGCTTGTTTTGATAAAGTGGGTTTCCGTTAGTTTAATGTAAAATGTACTTGAAGTTTTGCTTGGAATTGCGCGATATTTTTGCTATGTTTTTCGTTGAGTAATGCATATCATTTTATGTTATGTTAATTAATTGCAATAGTCATTATGCCTAAAATGCGTGTTTTTTCAATGAATGGTTTTTATGGTATTTTTAATGGTAGGCTTCCAATAGTTTAATGCAAAATGTACTTGAAGTGATGACCGTTATTAATTTTGTTATGGTGGTATTTTAAAATTCGGATAGCTTTATTAAACATTGCTTTTTCTTTGAATTGTGCGATATTTTTAATTATGTTTTTCGTTCAATAATGCATATCATTTTATGCAATGAAATTATTTGCAATAAATTATTACACGCATTGTGCCTAAAATGCGTGTTCTTTCAAGAAACGGTTTTTATGCTAGTTTTAATGTAGGTTTCCAATAGACTGATGTAATATGTGCTTAAATTGATCAATGTTATATATTTTCTAATGAAGTATCTTATTTTAAAATTCCGACATATTTCTTTAATAAACATTGGATTTGCGCGATATTTTAATTATGTTTTTCATTAAATAATGCATATCATTTTATGCAATGATGAATCATTGCTGTAGTAATTATTGGGCATAAATTGCGTGTTCTTTTAACGAAGGGTTTTTATTCAAGTTTAAGTGATTTGGTAAAGTAAATAATTCTATTTTTCGAGTAATTATTAATCCGTTAATGTATTGAATTGTTGTTGAAAAATGCTTTACGTGCTTTACATAGTAGCGTCGATATTGTGCGTAAGATAGTTTGCAATTTTTGGTATTTTACTGTTGTTTAGTGATTTTTCGTGACATGTTTGCTTGTTTATGATGTGACATTGTTGGCGATAAAATCATCGCCAAGAGTGTTATATTCTATTTGAAGTTGGCGACATAAAAATCTTGTCGTTGGCGACGGTTTCTTGGCGCCAACGAAAAAGTCGCCAAGGGGGGATTATATCACAGTAGTTCCCATATTAACTTTACTTCACTATCAACAGAAAAAAGAAAGCAAGAGCAAGTTGAAGCAAATCACATACATGCTCATGCTTTATTCATTCTATTTTAGCCACAAATGTAGTTTTTAACGTCCAAAAAACAAAAACTTACACAAATTAAAAGAAACTTTTTCATCTTCATTAAATCCATCATAATTCAAATCACAAAAGGAACGCTCCAGAATTTTCAGTGTACACACCAAAGAAATTTATTTAATTTGAAAAAAAGTTACCAGCACTAGCGAAATTTAAAAAGAAGTGAGAAATACTTACTATTAATGCTCAAAACTAAAAACAAGCTTGATAAGAAGAAAAATAAGTACAAATAAACAAAAGAAGCAGGAATATAAATTATGTAAGTTTCTTCTATTTATTTTGTAATTATTTAGACACATAAGCATTCATAAACATGAAAACCATTATCATAATACTACACATATTGGTACATTTACTGACGTTATACTAGAGTAATTTTTAAAAAATGAATCGGCAGGACTACAATTTGGTAAAAATTCTCTATTTCACACATTAAATCTTTTAAGTGAAACGTAAAACTAAAATTACCCACAAAATATTTTTAACAGAGAAATGAAAATAATAATTTTTACCAGTTTTAATTACCTTTTGCTAGTTCCTTTGTTTGGAGACTATATTCTAATCTATGATTGAACAATCTTCATTTTCTGGAATAAAAACTGTAAATCCAATACATAAATACAAACAACTAATATTTTACGAAGATATTACAGAATTATTGAACAAGATTAAAACTTTTGTTACCATTTTTAAGCGCCAGAGCATAATCCCAATAAATAACTGCAACTAACAGAAATATTCATCAAAATTAATTCATATTTAAATAAGAATAAAAGAATAACAAATTGAATCAAAATAATTGCTAATTAAAATAACTACAATTTTATATAATAAGAAGAAAATAGGAATACAACTGCACATAATCATTGAGCGCGCCACATTATCGTGAAAACTGACGCAGTGGATAACAAAAGGTCAACCGCGGCACTCCAAAGGAGTTGTCCATGGGTTACCAACAAGTAATTAGCCTTTGGATGCCAGATTGGCATATATAGTGCTTTTTGGCAAGACACTAAAAAATGCAAATTTCATGTCAACCCGGAAGTCCAGAAAGTTGTCCAACATGGCGGTTCGTGAGAAACAACAGAGTTTCATTTTGATTACAAGAATCGTAATTATGATTATTCTTATGCTCTTCAAGTATGTATCACTTTAAAATTAGTTCATTGCCCTGAAAATGTTCGTATTTATTTCATTTTCTATTTAATTCATTCATTCAATCTTGAAGATAGTTTTTGCGTTTGTTTTCTTGCATCGTAGATGCGAAAAAAACATAGGTAGATGCATGTAAAATATAGGTATGGGGATGGAACTACTGTTTATTCCACTAATCGTGTTTATTCCCTTTAATCGTAATTAAAAATTACGTGAGTATAAACATTTGTTATTTGTTGCATTTATAGTAATGTCAAAAATGAGCTCTCCCAATAGGGCATTCGCAATTTTGCATGGCAACAGCTGCTGGAGGACAAGCAACTTCGGCTCCCCGCATGTGTAGCATGCAGTTGCTGATGTAGAGTTATATTTTCATCCTTTTTTTAATTTTAAAATGTCTTCTGCGTATTGCGAAAGCCTCAACAATGAAGCTGAGGGAATATAGATTGAAAAAATCAAGATCAGCAACAATAAAAACCCGTGTTTATTATGTAAAAATGAACTTTCAACTATCGTATCAGATTTTCCGCACTTGACTTACATAGATATGTCAATAACTTATTTTACGTTGTTAGTGCATATTCTTTTGATGAATTTAAAGCATATAAAAGCCTGCAAGCGTTCTACCAATTTTTTCATTTATGAATTTCAAATGTTTTCGCCAAGAAAATAGCAAATATGTGTGTGGTGACTATGGAAAGGTGAGCAATAGTCATTTAGCCTGCAGAGTCTGTCCAAAATATTTTACTGCTGTTCTTTTTTTGGTGAATTTTAATACCTGAAGTGACAAAATATTTTTTTTTTTTTATGAAAGTACGATTTATTTTTGGAGAACTGTTAATTTTATGAAATTTACTTTAGTGAGAAAATAGTTAAATTTTAAATTAGCATAAAATCTGAAAACTGAAAAAGAAATATTAACCCCGTACATTAGAACGAGATATAAAAGGGAACATAGTCATTTATTCGTGGTTTTTAGTGTAATTAACAAATACTTGTATACTAGTGCGCTTTTCAAATGGATCCCATAAAGGTGTGCATCAATATTAAAGGAAACTTTTCCAATTGTCTAAATCACCGAAATCTGATGCAGTATATTTCATGTCAGAAAGACCGTTTTGGATATTTTAAATTTCCCAAATACATGTTTTAGAATTTGCTTTTAACTGTTTAGTGAATGGTATTCTATGCAACATGTTTTTTTTCTCTGACATATGCATTTGTATTGTATAGCATGTCTTTAGTGCTACTGTTTAAACATGCATATGTCGCATTTTAATTGTTTATGCTTTTGATTTCTATATCGTAACTTAACTATGTTTATACAAATTGTACGTTTTGATTGAAAAGAATGGAGGGAAAAAATCCCAATGGTCTTTTGATTATGTTTGCCCTTTACTTATTACGGCATTCGTTTTTGATCGACTTTTAGGATATTATCCCACCAAGTGTAAACATAGGCTTGCACATGTTTTTGTATTGCTGTAAAGCAGCTGCTTTTATTTTACAAGGCAGGACAAAGACAATGTTAGAACAACATTTAATAATTTGGAATGCTGAAAGACGGCAGGTTTTGTTTGAGTTGGTCTTGCAGGGGGAGGTACGCGTCTAGTAATTTCAGCAACTTGAATACTTGTTTTAATAATTTCGGAAAGACAAATCTAAGTGGAGTTTGCTTTAAAATCAATCCACAGTTGAATGCCAGTTAATCCTGTAATTTCAGCACTATTTTCTACAATATAAAGTAAAGCAGATACTGCAGCCACACACCTTTGCAAATTCATCATTTCTTTCAGTGTTTTATAGGTAAAAATATACTTAAGACTACTACCCTTTGCGAAATTGGCGATTTTTGTTTGGCGCCATTTCTGTTCACACAGTGGTGTAGTCCTGAAAAAAAAGTTGGGGAGATGCTTAATACAGACGAAGATAAACAATTGAAATCAAAAAGTGGGGAACGCTTATGTTAAAATGTAAAACGATTGAGGGGACGCTTGTATTAAAATAAAAAGGTAGGGGGACGTCGTCTCCCTTCGACTACACTACTGTGTTTGGAGCTTTGCAACACCCAGCTTGGCGAAAATCAAAGGGCACCCTTAAATATAGACTTGAAAAAAAAATGGTTACACTAATTGCTCAAATATGAATTTTCTAATCATCTAAAACCCTCTAACCATATTAAAAAATGCTTTCCTGTTATCCTTTTTAGTATCCTCAGAAATATCAGGCCCTCCACTGTCTGGTTGGTCCTTAATACATTTGTTAGTCTTAAAATGCTGGTAAATTATGAAGATGACTTCTACTAAGACATTTTGCAGAATGAAACTTTTCTTTAAAATAATCAAATGCTTTAAAATTTTCCACTTTTGAAAAAAAAAGAGGTGATCTAAAGGAACATAGAAAACCAGCAATTTAGTTTTTTTTAAACCCAACAGGTGGAACGACTGAGGCAGGGTGGTAGTGTATTACTTATTGATGTAATGTATATCCCTGTAATCGTGGTCTTCAAAATCAATGCCTCAAATCATTGTTATGTTCTATGTTCAAGTCTTAGAAGCTTAGCATTTTCAGTACCTAAAATAGAATTATCCCAAAAAGCCTTCATACTTCCTTTTAACCATTATTGATACACCTGCATCCCTGTGATGTGTTTCCTTCCTTATTCTCTTATCCATTTGCTCATCTAGTATTTTTTGTAAATGTCCAATTAATTAGCCATGCCTTTTTCCTAAAGTAAAAATTAGACGGAACCAAAAAAATATACACTAATGAACAAATTTCCCACTGCACATAAAATACCGTTACCTACATTATTGGTTATTTTAAATGAAGTATGACAAGTGATAATAATTTTACGCTCACTTTTGTATGATGTACTTGCACACTAGCTAGTGAGCAATTCCATGCATAACAGAACAGTATTTTTGATAAAAAATATAGTGTTTTTTTAGTATCCGTGTTTATTTATTCAGTAATATCTGGTAAAATGTAAACCAATTAAGGCATTAGATTTATTTGTTTGTCAAATTTAAAGATTTTTTATGGTATTTGAAAAAATAATCCTATGTTTTTCACATGTTTTTAATTTTTTATTGAATGAAAATAGAAAGAAATGTTATTTAATAAATTTGTAACAATATATAATGCGTACTTTAAGGGGGAGGGGAAGCCCCTTATGCTTGACACGATCCAAATGTGTGTTGCCTGTTGATGCTAATGCAAAATTACTGCATTATCCTTTTCCTATATCTAAAATGTATTCTGAACATTGCAAAAGCCTTGATAATGAAGCTAAACAAAGATTTATTGAAAAAAATGAAGATCATCAACAATAAGAACCCATATTAATTAGGTATAAATGAACTTTCAACTAATGTGTCTGATTTGCCGGACTTAACTTACATAGACATTGTCAATTACTTAAGTTTATGCAGAGGCGTAGCTAGGGTTTTCAGCGCCCGGGGACAACTGAAGATTCTGTGCCCCCCCCCCCCCCCGTGCCCCTAAAGGGAATTTTTAAAAAAATATGCTTCTTAAATGATAAATAGCTCTAAAAAGCCGCCGTTTTAACTTTCATTTTTAATAGCGACTCTTCACTTATAAGGGAAAAATGGGACACTTTAGCTTCGCAAAATTATTTGTCTGATTTTCCACACACTCCTGTGCTACATTGGTCATTCTCGATATGATTTGCAGTGCTCCCACTTTTTTGTCGACCATATTCACACCTCTTCAGTTCAAATAATTTTCTTTTCGTATTCAAAAATAAAATAAATTAACGTTAAATTGGCGCCCCTCGACTTTGAGCCCGGAGAAAGCTGTCTCTCCTTGCCCCACCTAGCTACGCCTCTGAGTTTATGGTGTCGGTACACATATATCTGAGGAGTTTAAAGCTCATAAAAGCCTGCTAGCATGTTCCCTCGCCACTTCGTGCTTCATGTTTCGCGGCTTCAGTGCTCAGCGGGTTTTTATAAAATATTCATCAAAAATTAAAATGAAAAAATACAGCCATGTCGGCAGCCACATTGCGGAAAGAAACGTTGATTCATGTTGATGCGAGAGAAAAGAATCTCTGCATGTCAAAAAATAAGAGGTGAGTTGACTCAGAGTACATGCCACAGGCTCTCAAAAGCTCCCACCAACACAAGACTCTTCGCCTCTCTCAGAAATCAATGTTGATTAATGCTTATTACTGTACTATAAAGTTTTGTAATTAACCTTATTTATTAGAACCGTAAGTAATTACGTATGCTGTTGTAATTTTTGTCTTAAGGGGAAGAGTTAAGGGGAAGTGTTGCATGCCAGTGTTTCTGCTCCTACTGAAATTAAGTATCTTTTATGTATTTTTGGATATTTTCTGTTTAATTACTTGTATATTTGTTGCAATTTATTATGTAATTAGTATGTTTTAATTTTGTGAGACTGAAACTCATTCTATTTGCTTTTTTGGGGTATAATTCAATTTTATCAGTTAAGCCTAACCATGTGTTGATTGTGTACATTTTGTAAGTCTTGGGGAACAGCCTGGTTTTGTTGTTTACTGTAGTTATTTGTGTTTAAATTCCAGTTATTTGCATTTTTTTATGTAATTTGTGTTTTTAATCAGAGTAATAGCTTAAATTTGCTGATTTGTGTATTATTTTGCTTTTTTGATTGTTTGCATTAGATTTATTCAGCTATGGGAGTTATATGTTTAATGAAGGAAATTAAAAATGGTAATGGGAGTTGGTGGATTTGCTGTGATAGGTGTGAGATGTTTAGTAAGTTGGGGGGAAACACTAATACAGCTACAGAGCAGGAATATATTTGCACAAAATGTGCTGAATTATTAGAGTTACGTGTCAAAGTGGTAGCATTGGAAGCCCAATTAGTTAGAAATAACTTGGGTGAAAATTCTATAAAAGAGGTGGGAGCTTCTTGTGATGGGCTTGTTGGGGAGAGTGAGGTTGCAGGAGAAGGATCTAGTATGGGGAAAGGTAGAACTGTAGACCTAAAAACAGAGGGTGTCATTATAGGGGATTCTATGGTACGCGGGATAGGTAATGTGGTCGGGAGAACTAGGCGCAAGGTGGCTAGGTGCTGTTTACCAGGGGCTCGGGTGAAGGATGTTAATAAGGTTGTGGAAAAAAAGGGAATGTTTAAGAAGGGAGATTCAGTTACTTTGTGGGTGGGGACTAACGACGTCGGTAACAGCACAAACGAGGAGTTTGTTAAGGATTGGAAGAACCTGTTGGATAAAGCAACTAACTTTTCGACAGATGTCCAGGTAGTTGGTTTGCTTCCCAGGTATGGGGTGCATAGGGGCTGGTTAAATCAGCGGGCTAGGAGCATGAACCTGATTCTTAAGAAACTTTGCATAAAGCATTCAACCAGGTTCATTGATGTTTGGAGTTCTTGTCAGCGTGATTGGGTTGCGAGGGATGGTCTGCATCTTAGTTCTAGGGGTGTAGTTAAGGTTAGCGATATGATTTTAGAAGCTTCAGAATCAAAAAACTAATTTTGGATGGGGGGATTGGAGAATGTCATGGTGTTGACTTCTGTTCTGGAGGTTTTAAAAATCAGGGTAAAATATTAAGCAATAGTAACATTAATAGTAGTGATTTGAGGCATCATAAAATGTTTAAGACAAGCAAAATGGGCATGCTCAGGTTTCTATATACTAATGCTCGCAGTATCAGGAATAAGATGGACGAGTTAAATAGTGTTATCGCAGGTGAGGAGTTGGATATTATTGGAATTACGGAAACATGGGTTACTGATGATGATAAGGATTTAGTGAGCATTGCTGGATACAATTTGTTTAGGCAAGACAGGCTGGGTAAGAAAGGTGGAGGGGTTTTATTCTATATTAAGGACACTTTTATTTGCAATGAATTGGTCATTAATAATAAACCTAATGATATTGAAATGATCTGGGTGGAGTTGGTGAGCAATAAGGGGAAGAAGTTATATTTGGGAAATGTTTACAGGCCGCCTAATGTTAGTCAGGATCAGGACGAGGAGATGTATAGTGTTATTAGGGACATGTCTGGTAAGGGCTCGGTCATCATGATGGGGGATTTCAATTTCCCGGGCATAGACTGGAATAGTTTTTACACTAGCAATGGTAGGGAAGAAGATTTTCTGAAAGTGATTGGGGACTGTTTTTTGGATCAAGTTGTTACCCAGGGGACTAGGCATGGTGCTGTCTTGGATCTAGTTTTTTGTGATGTCGGAAGTTCTGTTCAGGGGTTGAGTATAGGGGAACATATTGGAGATAGTGATCACAATACTATTAGGTTTTGGACCAGCTTCGATGCTCACAAAGGTGAGCATTTCAGATTTGTACCTAACTTCAGAAATGTTGATTATGTTGCACTTAGGCAGGGTTTGAAAGAGGTTTTTTCTTCTGGGTTGGAGAATAGTGAAGCTGATCTTCAGTGGGAAGAGTTTAAGGGGAAATTGGAGAAAACAGTGATGGATTATGTTCCTTTTAGAAAGAAAGGGGATTTCACGAAAATTTGGCCCATGTGGTTCGCTAGGGAGGTGAAAAAAGCTCTCAATTATAAGCAAGCCACTTTTCGGCGACTAAAAGAGACTGGGTGCCATGCTGACAGGATTTTGTATTGTGAAGCTAGACGTACTTTCAAGTATTTGGTACGGAGTAAGAAAAGGGAATTGGAGCAAAAGCTTGCAGATAACATCGAAAGGAATCCTAAGAAATTTTTTGCTTATGCTAATTCAGGGAAAGCTCGTAATACTCAGGTAGGCCCACTAGTGGATGAGAACGGGAACTTGATTCAAAATGAGGGAGATATTGCTGATATTCTAAACAATTTTTTTTCCAGTGTATTTAACAGAAACTGTATCTCAACAGTTGCCATAAACGAGACGCAAGCTAATACACTGCTTGAGGATTTTGTATTTTCTAGGGATGATGTGTTGTTTCATTTGAAAAAGATTAAAGCAAATAAGGCTCCAGGACCTGATAATGTTTATCCAAAAATTTTAGTAGAATGTGCAGAGGAATTAGTGGATGTTGTCTTGACTATTTTCATATCTTCATATAACTCAGGGACTGTGCCAGTGGATTGGAAGCTGGCAAACATAACGCCGCTCTTCAAGAAAGGGTCTAAAACTAAGGCAGGAAATTATAGGCCTGTGAGTCTTACTTCCGTTCTTTGTAAAATTTTTGAAACTCTGATAAAAATCAAAATAGTGAATTTCCTGGAGGCTAATGGAGTGTTGACTGATTTTCAGTATGGTTTTAGAAAGGGTAGGTCCTGTACAACTAATTTGTTGCATTTCTACACTGTTAAAAAAAATCAACTTAAAAATAAGTACTTCCATGTACTTGTTTTTTTCTAAGTAAAATAAACTCAAAAACGAGAACATTAATCTTTCAAATAGAAGTGATGATTCTGATTTAAGAATGAGCTTGTGGGTAGATATAAATATAATCACTTGTTATTCTAATCGCATATTAAAAATAGCAAAAGAAATTATTTAGTGAATGAGTATACTATTATGAACCTTTTAACGTGCAGAACATACAAGTTTTCACTCTTTGAAATTACGAACTATATCTTGAGCAAATGTTTTAAGTCGCGCGCAAGAATACGCCGGTGGTTTTGAAGAAATGCGTACTCAACTAACGTAAACGTCTCATTCTTGTTCCACGGCTGGTGGAAGTTTTGTTTTGGTTGAAAACAATGGAGTTCGGTCAAGGAAAAGCTGGAAGAATTGAAAATGAAGGAATTCTACACTAACTTTGAAAGTAAGAAATATCATTTTACTTTTTATTATGCAAATAATCGTTATTTAATCAAATTCCATTGCCTAATTCTTAGCTAATGTCTTTTGCACGTGTTTTGCTTGTGAATTTCAGAAACAGTTTCTCATCATTTCTTCTATATTTTATAATTTTTTTTTTTTTGTGTTTCATGTAAGTAGGATTGACTGGAAAAACTTGAATCTATTAACAATAATAAATTAACAAACTTTTCTTGTCTGTGGACTAAGACAATATGTAGTAATATTTGTTTTCATTAATAATTAAGAATATATTCAAATAATCTTTTATTTATTTATTTTTTCAAATAAATCGAACATGCAATATGAAAATGAATATTGAATTATTAAATATAAAAACACAAGTTTACTTAAATTAAAGTAGCTATAAAATTTCAATCTTTTCGGGCAGAAGTAGATGAATTTTATGGTATAAAGCATTTTAATCTATTAAATAATAATTTATTAAATCAGTTGTTTAAAACAGAATTAATATTAAAATAATTTTTAAAATGTGAAAAATTATTATAATCGAAAATTAGCATAATTTGCATATTTGCAATATATTTTTACTTAACGGAACATGCAAGATTGTAATTGATACTTCCATATTTTAAAAACTTTGCATTTGCTGAGCAAGCAGCATATAACATAAGTGCCAACCATTCCTTTTTTTTTTTCCCTTGCATATCCAGAAAATAATTTTTACATTAAAGAAGTAAGTTTTAAAATAAAAAACTGAACTATTTGCACTTATGTATCTGTTTTATTGTGTTAATTTCCTTTGAATGCAAACATACGAGTATTTCTTTAAGTGCTCATGTATAAGTAATATGTATGCTTACTGACTGATATAACTTGCCCCAAAATCTGTTATTAAAATTTTTGTATTTTAACATTATTCAGATATTTGAATGCTAAATTTGTGAGCTTGTATTTCAGGCATTCTAAATTTTTAATATATTAAATGATTTATTCAGTTATTACTATTTTTTTTAAAAGTATTGTATTAAAAATGCGAAGTATTGACTATTATTGAGTATTAATTTTATCTTAACCCTAAGAACTGCCTTTATACAGCCTATTATTTCGATATTAATTATTTGTACTTTTTGTTAGAAACTCAATGATGATCCAGAAGAAGACACTGAGCTATTTACCTGAACTTTTACGTTTTTTGCATTTTCGCCCATTTCTTCACTTTTTTTATATTGTTAGGGTATTTTACAAGTTAGGTTTTTTTATGTTAGGTTTTTCCATGTTAGGGTAATTATTTGTTAGGGTAGTAGAGATTTCGGAGATAATCCTATCCGACGGGGTGTTTTCAATATGCATTGAAACGTTATATTTGTTATTATGCTTCAATGCGTATTTATTTTTGTAACGTTGCATATGCATTTGAGCAGTATATCTTAAATGACATATTGTTTCACATGTGTATGCAAAGCCCATCTATAATTGAACATGAGATTTATATCTCAATTGATATAAATCTTCATGTTCAATTTTTTGTACAGATTTTTGTATATTGTTATTATTATTATTATACTATATATTACTCAATTATGTTATTAATCCTATGTTATTCAATATGTTATACAAAGTACTATGTTATTATCATGATAAAAATAAAGGGAGCAATCCCAATGGTCAGCAGTTAGCGAGTGACCGTAAATTTAATTTGCGGCACCGTTAATGTTAACTTTTAGGAATCCCTAAAAAAATAAGACAGAAACGTAAGTATAGTTTTGCATTGCGGTGTAAATCAGGTATGTACTAAAAAATATGAGTGTGTGTTTTGATACATACTCATATTCGAGGCAGGTATGCACTCAAAAATATGAGTATGTGTTTTGATACATACTCATATTCGAGCCCCTGAACGTACTCAAAAAAATGAGAATGTGCATTTCTCAAATTTAAGAGTTAAGTACTCGGAGCTATTATAAGAACGTGAAGTACTCAAAAATGAGTACATTTTTCTTATTTTTAAGTATCCAGTTTTAACAGTGTATGACAAGGTTACCATGGCACTAGATAATAAAAAGTGCGTACATGTTGTTTACATTGACTTTCAGAAAGCGTTTGATAAAGTACCGCATGAAGCTCTTCTTAGCAAACTTGCTTATATTGGTATTGGTGGAAAAACTTTAATTTGGGTTAAAAATTGGCTGACTGGGAGAAAACAAAGAGTAGTAGTGAAGGGCAATTATTCTCAGTGGATTGATGTTTTGAGTGGGGTTCCACAAGGTTCAGTTCTAGGGCCAGTATTATTTATTATTTTTATTAATGATATTACTCAGAGTATTTCTGGGAACATCAATATTTTTGCTGATCATGTCAAAATAATGGGAATTGTGGACACGGAGGAACAAGTCAATCAGTTTCAAGAGGATTTGAATCAAATTTCTAGGTGGGCAATTAAGTGGGGTATGTCTTTTAATATTGGGAAATGTCAAGTGCTTCATTTTGGTCATGGGAATAAACATGCAACCTATTATTTACAAGGTTCTGTCATTAGGGAAGCAGAAGCAGTTGTTGATCTAGGAGTATTGATTAGTCATGACTTCAAGTCCAGTCAGCAGTGTAGCATAGTAAGTAACAAAGCTAACAGGATGCTTGGGTTTATCAATAAGACTATTTCGAACAGGTCTAGGGAAGTTGTATTGCCATTATACAGAAGTTTGGTAAGACCTCATTTGGAGTATGCTGTTCAGTTTTGGTCTCCGTACCTAAAAAAGGATATTACCTTATTGGAAAGGATTCAAAGGAGGGCTACAAGATTGGTAAGTGGTCTTTCAGACTTAGATTATGAGGTTAGGCTTAAAAGGCTCAATATGTATAGTCTTGAGCAAAGGAGAGTCAGAGGGGACATGATTCAGTTGTTTAAATTCATTAAAACGGGAAATGTTGATGGACTATAGCTATGTGCTGAAAGTAGAACCAGAGGTCATTGTTTTAAACTTTTCAAATCTCAGGCTAATCTTGAAATTAGGAAAAACTACTACTTCAATAGGGTTGTGGGCAGTTGGAATAGTTTACCGGAAGCGACTGTTAATTGCAGTGGGGTAAAAACTTTTAAGAAAGCTCTTGATGTTCAATGGGGACTGCTAAATTAACTAGGACCAGCCTAGCTGGGCCCTGAGCCTGGTGCTGGTCGTCACTTTTGTATTTGTATTTGTATTTGTATTTAAATGTGTGAATTATAAATACTGTTTACATATTTAAAGCATTCGTGTACCCGCATACAAGAAAATTCTTAGGGGCAAATCCTTAGGGAAGGTTCTGGTCCCCATTAACCATGAAAAACGAGGGATCACTGTAGTCAATTTGCTTGTGGATGGGTGTCAGATGTTTTTGTCAAGAAAATAGCAAACATGCATGTGGTGACTGGAAAGGTGAGTAAAGTTAATTTGGCATACTAGGTCTATCATAATTTTTTGCGACAGCCTTTTTTTTTTCCAAGTTAATTTTAATTTTTTTTAATGTAAAAAAAAAATTACTTTTTGCCGAAGTATGATTTATTTTGGGAAAATTCTGTTAATTTTATGAAATTAATTTTAGTGAGGAAAAAAAGTTAATCTAATTTAACAAGCAATCTGAAAATTGAAACAAATATTAGCCCAGTACATAAGAATGAGATAATAAAAAAAAAAGTTTTTTATTCTTCTGCAGACTTCTAGCAAGGTAATGCATAACATAGTTTGAAATTTGGTGAACGTTTCTATTATGTTGTCTCAGTGCATGTAGAGAATATTCAGGAAATCGCTAACTTCCTGTATATTAACTTTAAATTTTGCTAACATACATTTCTGAATTTTGTAATAGTAACATTAATAAATTAGAGAAACTGACTTCAAAAAGGGGAACAGATAAACGAAGTATGGATAAATTTGTTGATGCTGCTTTGAAGAAACAAAATATTGAAATCTATTTAATCAGTAGGAACATTTAGGCAGTAGAAAGATGGAAAATGTACACATGAAAAGCTGATTTAACTTTTCCAATGGACTGAATAAAAAAACGTAACATACGGGGAAGCGTAAAGTACGGGAAATGTGCATTCAGGATGTTTACAGATTTTCGAAGTGAAATTTCGCGATCTTTCACCGATACATTGGATTTGTTTCTCATAAGACGTATACATATTGGATATCGGGCATTACTTTTAACCGAAAAAGAAAAATAAAGAAACAAAATCAATAGAAAAAACAAAGAATAAGCTAACAAAAACAATTAACAATAATGAATAAGCAATGTCAACTAAAAAACAATGAAACAATAATTTAAAAACAAATCAAACAAAAAAATTAATGAAAGAGAAAAGTAAAGCAAACAAAACAGACTACATAAAAACAACAAAAAATGCAAAACAAGTTAATTAAGCATAAATAATGTAACGAAAAGAGCAAAATAATTGTAACGCAACGTGGTGAAAGATCGCATCGAAGCCGAACGAAGGTAGAAGTTTAGCTGTCATCATCATCATCAGCGATTGCTTGTCCTAATGCGTGACGTCCTTTGCGAATGCCCTATTGTTACTTCAAAGATAAGTTGACTATTTTGGATAAAATTAGATAAAATATTTCTGGAATTAAATGATTCTGCGAGTAATTTCCCTAGCTTCAGTTTTAAATTTTAATCCATTTCGTACAAAATTAGTTGTGATAACTAATCATTTTAATATTACTTGGCTTATTTAGTAGTACAAGAAAAAAAATCATTATGCAATAAAAAGTTAAAGACATTTTATTGAAAGAAACCTGTTGTATGTTGAAAGAAAATGTAGACTTGCTAATGTGTTGTGAAAAAGTAAATGTTACATGAGTAAGTTATTGCATGAATGCAAGCAAAAACAGTTTTTGTTGTAAACAAACCTGTGTAGAATGTTATAAATCTTGAAAATTATTAGCTAGTTTATCTCATTAAATGGCTTTTGACTATTAAGTAAGTAATTTTAAAGACCACTCTTGTTCGAGTGCTATGAATGGTTGTATTCAAAAATGCTAACACCTTTTAATGCATCCAATTATCTCATTCAAGATTTTGCAAGCTACAAGAGAAGCTCAAATTCTTACTCATGCTCTCCATTTAAAATACTATTTAGGTTTGAAAACTTCTGTAGGTTGAAACATTTGAGTCTCTGGGAAAAATCGTTAAACATGTAGTTTTAATTTTAGTTTCTATGCTATCATAATTCTGTCCAGCCGAGTGCTAAGTATAAAAATAGTGTTTGTAATTGAAATTGAGTTATTGTGATCAGCCGGTACTTTGTAATATTAATATTCATTTTATCTAAATCTTGGAGCCACAAAGTTGATGCGGAGAAAAGTCAATCTCCAACTCCTTTACATAAAAATATACATATTAGGGGTGTAATGAATATTGGATGCATTTTTAAGCAGCTCCTCTACTCCAAATCAGTGCGAATGCAACTCCTCTAGCCCAAAACTAGCCCAACTGCAACATCAGAACCCTGCTAAATCTGTTTTATGGTTATATGTGAACAGACAATGTTAATATAAAAGTTTAAAATCAACTAAATATACAGCCGTAAAAATTAAAGTCTTTGATTTCTTAGTTTGTGCTGAGTTGCGCAATTTTTTCAAAAATTTGTATCTAATTTTATGTTGATTTTTATTACTTAGCAATTGCAAAAGGCTCTGGAAATGCATAAGTTTGCCATTACTGTCATAGAGGCATATTTGTTCCCTCTTATAATTTGAGTATAACCAGTGGTGCAGTCAAGAGGATACGGCATCCACCTACCTTTTTATTTTAACACAAGCGTCTCCCCACCTGCTTTGAATTAAGCGTACCCCCACTTTTAGATGTTGGTATATATAAGCGTCCCCCCACCTTTTTTTTCCTGGACTACATCACTGAGCATAACATATTATTATTATTATTGTGGTACTATTAGTCTTCTGTAATTTGAAGTTTTCGATAATTAAAGTTTAGCTGTGGTCCCTTTAGCTTTGAACTTTCCAAGTTCTACTGTATTAATAATGTGGGAAAAGCTTAAGAATGTGATTTCTATGAATGAGAGCAAGAGTTTAATTAATTTAGGTTATATCTGGAGTCTCTCGTGACAAAAAGATGTGAAAAATGGAATAGGAAAAACTAAAATTATAGACGACTTTCAAAAAGAAAAAAAAATTATGATGACTGATGATTTTGTGAAAGTTTCTGAAGAAGAATGTGAAAAACTGAAAAAATGTGGCACAATGTTAAATATTAGCAGGAAATACTCTGATATTGTGCTTTCTCTCTGTTAAAGAACTGAAAGGAGTTTCATATTCTTGCCTTTCAGGTTTTCGAAAAAAGCAGGTTGCATTCTGTTCCTTATCCATCAATGTTTGTATCGGTAAGTCGTTATTTCATTGTTACATTGCATTTAACATGCATCAAGAATGTTATTTTCTGCTGTACCTAAATAATGCACCTTTCAAAAACTAAATTGTGTTATTTTCAATATTTTGCACCTCCAGTGCAGTAAGGGCATGCCTCAAAAAAAGTAAAAATGGCCATACCATCTGTAGGAGGCTTCGAACAATTTCCAGGAAGATGGGGGAATGAAACCAGTGGCACAAGCAAGCATACGGATACTTTGTGGTGCTAATCCTTTGCTGTCAATTTCTCTCCCACCTTTTGTACTATAACCCCTCTTGTCTTTTTTAAGAATGGCCCCTTTGAAAAGATTAAATGGAGGGAAAAAAATCAGGTGCTTGTTTGAAGATAATGTAAATCTTTAAAGTTATTGAAAACTCGTCTTACAATATTCCTTTGAGGTAGATTGATTGCTAATCTTTAACTTAAGTCATACCAAAAAATGTGATGTTATGCCAGTATTTGTCTGCATAGATGAAATAGCAATTTAAAGCTTATCTAAACCTCTTTCGAAGTTAACCAATGACCACCTTGGACATTTTGAATAACTATGTATTTTTAGAAAATCTTTAACATCAAACAAATAACTTATATAATTAATAAGATATTTATCTTTATTTTATCTAAGTACTTTAATAATTAAAGTTGTATGATACAAAGTAAGGTTAATACATGAAGCTAAACTAATCAATTGATTTTTTTTAAATCATTGATTTTACAATGTTAGAAAGTGTTGTAAAAATGAAATATGTTTGCAAATACAGCCACTGTTTCAAACAAAACTTCCTAGGTCCATCTCTGCATTACATATTTCATAAGCTTAGAACTATGATCCTTTTTTAATTTTACAATATTACTCTTATTATTCAGGCATCTTAACAGCAAAGAATAATTCATTCAATCATTGAAATTAGAATTAATAATAATCATGAACCATTCTGTCTTTTTTATCTTAAAAATAGTATTTTAGATCAATTTAATAAATGCCACACAATAAATAATTCAGAATGATAGTGTTTAAAACAACAATTGTTAGAATTTATAATGTGTATCCTTAAAGTTTCATCTATGTCCCCTAATAGATTAAGGTTTTTTTCCTTCTCTTTTAATTTTTATCATAGAAGTTTTCAATAAAGATAGTTGATTAAAACAAAAAATTTCAGGTTTTAGTAATGGTGTGAGCATATGATTTTACTAAATGGGTATAAATATTTCAGGCTTTTTCATTTATAAAATAGAAAAATGATTAAAGTACACACAATGTAAAAATTAAGACAATTGTTACTTTTTTCAGCTTTCAACAGCAAAATAATTCAGATTAAATTTGCTCATTTTCTAAAAGTATCACTTTTTCATATTATAATTCCCATTATCTAAAAATGTCTTTGTATAATCAAAACTTGTTTTTGTAAACCTCTAAATTTTTCCTTGTGGTCCTTAAAAAGTTGTATTTAAAAAAATTGAGAGTAAATTAAAAAATGGAATTGACAATTTTAAAATATTACTTCTTGTAGTTATCTTATACATTAGGTTCAATTGTTGCTTGTGCAAAGGTTTGCCTGTTCTGTGTAGTCTTTCTGCTATAAGACCCTTCAGATGAGAATGCCATCCACCACTTCAATGAATGTTAGTACATAATTTTACTGCGATGAACAACCTTGTTTTCCTAGCATTTCTTGATCATGTCAGCTGTTCGCAACCCTTACACTTTGTGAAAAAAAAGATATGTTGACAGCACGGGATGGGTGGGGTATAGAACGTAGTATAAATGAAAAAAAGTCCACATCATGGAACTTTATTCTACTTTTTAGCATGGAATTTTTGAACAATGCAGCTATGCAGCTCCTTGTTCAGAATTTAAGTGATCACTATACATTCAGCCAAATTTGGAACGCATATTGGTCTTTTGTCCTTCAACTCCGCAGAACTGTTGAGTGTGAACAACTGTACACCTTTATTGTGTATGTGCCCGAAGATTAAGTAAAAACATCCTATATCAAAAGTGTTGAATAATACTGGACTCATTCGATTGCAACTTTCAGCAGCATTACAGTTTGACAAAATTTAACTAACACCACGTCATAGGTGGATTCACAAATGTGCAGTTGTATGCTTAGGCAGCGTCAAATCGCCGCCTAAGCTATATTTCTAACAAAACTAAACATAAGATACGAAAACTGCAAACGTTTATTGAAATCAGAAAATGCAACAAATACTCCGAAAGTGAACTAATACACAGTGGAACCGACAAAACTGATAATCTTAAAAGTCACAAACATTTTTTGCAGGGATGGTCACTTTAGACAGGGTAGACACTTTTAAATGGTCACTTTTCCAGGTTCTAACATATTTAATTGTTTCGAATATGGAACTCCAAAAAAAAAAAATCTCTTTGCATACATTATACTTTTGGTTCGAATTTAATGTCCTCCAAACTATCGCCTGCAAAAATTTCTTCTGAAACTTGTGCCTGTGTAAAAGTTTAGCCAGCCTTTTTAGGAATTTGCCCTCGTCAACTCTATTGGCATTTTTTATTCCATTATTAAAAATTACTTTCCCCCACATATGATGTGTTAAAGTTGCATGACATTTCATTTAAAGCGCTCTATAGTTTAATAACCATAAGTAACAGACTATTTACGACATGCGCATTTTGTCGCTATGTTTGCGCTGCATTAAAAAATCATAATACTTTAAATCTTAAAAAATGTGAAGAGAAGGCTTTAATATTGAGAGAAAAGTTACAGAAAACATTGACTGGTGCAAGATTGGAGTAAGGCTACAGGTACGCGTGGAATATGACGAGACTGCTCTTATATCTGCAATAATTCGTTAGGACAATACGCATTTGAGATACGAACCGATATATTTTAGTTTCGTGAGCAAAATCATTCGTCGTACTCTTATCACCATCATCTTTGAAGAGAAAATGTCCTCCCCTCTCCCACTTTGATCATCTCATCCCATTTGCTCTCGTTTACTGTAAAATGTTCTCGGATCAGGCTTTTAAATCGAAATTGGGCTCATGTTTTATAATTATTTTTCCTACACAACTTCGTAAATTTTTTTATTGGTTATGCAGCGCGAGTGCCTTTTGAAATCTTTTCATGCATCTGGAACACCTGCATGTGTTTTTATTTTTCTTTACCAGTAATTCGCACTTTCGTTTTCATTTATTGCTAAAAAAGGATTAACAAAAAAAAAAAAAAAAGACTTCCAATCTCTATTTAAAAACGGTAGGAGTGACGCATTACAAGGAAAGATGCAATTTTGCCGAAGAACGATGTCAGTAATATATTGCGGAACAATATGTAAGGGGCATGCACAAAAGCTATCTTTAGACTTTGAGACGTAATGCTTAATGCTTAGATGATGTTTAACAGCTCATCATACTGTAAAATGGCGCATTTTTTATTTGTCGAAGACATTCAGTTACATGACGTGACTGAATGTAACTTTTATGCAACAAAGTATCAAATTTAGAAAATTTGCCATGTGTGGATGAAATGGTTTGGTTATTAATGGCTGCACCGGCAGTAATATTGATTAGAAATTGATCACTTATCTCCGGGCATGGAAAAGAGATGTGCGATGTGCCTTTAAAAGTGTTTTAGAGTAATTGAAGATATTTTCATTTTAACGTGGGAAGGATGTAAGCCTTCTTGTAGCAACCTCGCAGCGTTATCAATCTGATGTTCCGTCAGAGTAGAAACAATATTTGTGCTAACACGTGCTTTTGGCTGCTGGATTATTTCCTTTGAGGGGATTATATAAATGTTTTGCTAAGAATACTTCGAATACATAAACGTAATCCCCGCTGAAACATGTTCTATTTCCGGGGGCGGGAGTACTATCTGTAATTTCACCTAAAAGCCTAAAATTAAACAAAAACTCAGTGGCGACAGCCCTATTGGGGGCCATGACCTTGTGCCCATCCCAGTTTTCGAGACCGAGGGCCGTGGTGTGCAGAAGCAGAAGTTTCGGTCAAGTGGTCGGCCCGACGCGGAACACCCCAGTGTTTAGTTCCCAAGTATGCTTGGTCCTCATTTTATCGGCCCCACTGCAGGAATGAAAGGATGAAGTCGACCCTGCCCATCCCAGGAATCGAACCCCGGACCTGTGGCATATAGGAGGGAAAGCTACCATTCAGCCTGTAATTTCACCTATCTTTTCCCTAAAAATTTGTTCCGAAAGGGAAGAGTTATAAGGTTTTATCCATAATTTTAGTTCCTCTGTTTGTTATTCATATAATCTTTGACAGGGGCACATTCAGGAACTATATCTGTAGGGGGCACCAGCAAGCCCATCATTTAGGGGGGTCAATTGCCCCCCTTTCCTGTCTTGAGAAATATATAACGTATTTATATGTATGTAAATGTATTTTGTTGTTTTTAAAGGCAATGTACATTGGGTTTATACCCTTTGCCTCCCCCCCCCCCACCCGGAAAATTTTTAAATGACGGGCCTGTGGGCACCAGAAAGTGAAAAAGTGGTTCACACGTGTAAATACAGGGTGTCCCAAAAGGTCGTTTACAAACTTAACATGCTGGTCTGTCATATCATGATGAACAAGATTTACATAGGAACTTGTGTCCGAAAATTCAAACTGAGACCGCTAGAGGGCGATAATTGCACGAGAACGGGAGAGTAAGAAAAACAATCATTTCAGGCTTGGACCTTGAAGGATAAGGATGAATGAGTTTAGTAACGCAGAAATGGCCGACATGCATTACGTATACTGCGCCGCTGATGGAAATGGACGAGCCGCGGCACGGACGTACCTTGAGCGCTTCCCAAGCAGACGTCAGCCAAGTCGTGTTTTGTTTGGACGCTTGCACCGCAGATTACGTGAATCAGGTTCTTTCGTAGTACGTAGCCACATCGGTCGAGAACGTGCTAGCCGCACGCCTGTCGTAGAGGAAACCGTGCTACAGGAGTTTGCCATCAACCCGCAAACAAGTCTCCGAGAAGGCGAACGTTTCTTGGGTGTAGGTTGTTCCACCATAATGCGCATACTGCACGATGACATGCAACACCCTTACCACTTCCAAAAAGTACAGGCACTGTGCGCTGACGATTATCCCAAACGCATTGCATTCTCACGCTGGTATTTGCAACAGCGGGTCGCACAGCCAGATTTTCCATCGTGGATTTTGTTTTCTGATGAATCCAGCTTTACACAGGATGGTGTTGTGAACCTGCACAACATGCACGTATGGGCGCATGAAAACCCAAGATGTACACGTGCCCATGAATATCAACAACGTTTCCCCGTAAACGTTTGGGCTGTTATTATCGGTGACATGTTGATTGGCCCTTACCTTCTACCTGAACGTCTCGACGGAAATACCTATCGCATTTTATTAGAAAGAGTTTTGCCGGATCTGATGGGTGACGTTCCAGCCGCTACACGCCGAAACATCTGGTTTCAGCATGTGGAGCACCTACCCACTTTAGCTACGCTGTTCGAGAATACCTGGATAGGACTTATTCTAATCGCTGGATCGGTAGAGGCGGACCAGTCCAATGGCCGCCGCGATCCCTCGACCTGACTCCACTGGATTTCTACCTGTGGGGACACAAGAAGTCCACAGTGTACGAGACACCCGTAACATAACATGGATCTTATCGCCAGGATTGCGGAAGCGGCAGCACGTGTCCGTGACACTCCTGGCCAATTTAAACGGGTTCGTGAATCCATGCGCCGACGCTGTGAAACGTGCATTGTGGCGAATGGAAGGAATTTTGAACATTTGCTGTGATGCAATGATGTTTCGTAATAAAAATAATCTTAACACCGCTGTCGAGATTATTTTTTTTCCTCCTCATCCAAACCTGCACTTATCGCCCTCTAGCGGTCTCAGTTTGCAGTTTCGGACACAAGTTCCTATGTAAATCTTGTTCATCATGATATGACAGACCAGCACGTTAAGTTTGTAAACGACCTTTTGGGACACCCTGTATTTTCATAATATTAATGATCACATGAAAGTTTTATGCTTCTAGAATCCATTAAAATCAAATGAGCTACATTAAGCGCCGAAAAATGATTATAACTTATTCAAATGGGACAATTACAAAATTAATTTTGTTCCTTATGGAGGGGACCGGTGCCCTCGTGCCAGTGCGTAGCTAGACCCGGATTTGGGGGAGATTCTTCGTGAAAAGCTAAATTTCAATGTTTTACAAGAAAAATTGGTCAACTTCTAGACAATCTTTATCATTTCAGGGGGGGAGGGGTATTCCCAAAACTACCCCTTGTCTACGCCAGTGCCTTTCTCCCCCCCAAATCCTCCACTGATCTCTAATAATACTCGACTTTCGGGCATAGGCGTGCGCACCAGGCTGTTGTACATCCCATTATTTTAGCACGTGAAAATGAACGCTAATACGAAACTGGAAAACTTTTTGTGTTTGAGATTCACCAATTCAATGTGTGGACGTCTGTATATTTCTTGCCTATATGACATACACATTCTTTTTTAGAATAAGCTAGTTGTATACACCAAAAACTCAAGTTAGCAAAAAATGACTTGGGTGGTTTTTCTTCATGGCCTGTCATTAATATACTTCTTTTACTCATGATTAAATTTAAAATAAATATATTTTTTAATGACCATTTTGATAAAACTTCGTTTAAGATATTGTTTAAGATGAATCATGCTTAAATGTCATGCTAAGCCTTCTAGTACCCTCCCCCCTTTTGAGCGATTGCTACTATAATTTATTAATCAGTAACATTTCTTGTTTTGCTTCATTCTATGCATTACTTCGCAGTAGTCATGTACAATGTAGAACTAACTTACTTTGTTAGAGAAACGTCAGTTATTGCACCTGCAAAAAAAAAAAAAAAAAAAAAAAAAAAAAAAAAAAAAAACCTAATCAATTCATAGGTTTATTTGTGTGTTTTGTACCAAATTTCGTGCGATTCGTGAATTGTCAATTTAAGAACCAGCACAATTATAAATTTTTCAAAAATGATTAGGACGTGTTTCAATTTCCTGAAATGTGTAAAGTCGTTAAAATTCGAAAACGTTCAGGAATCCAAAGTGAGTTTTTAAGTTACAGCTCAGAAAAAAGTTCAATGTGAAACAGAATGATACCAGTAGTTGCAACCCCCATAAAAATAATGAAATAATCAATCATACCATATAAAAATATTTATTATGGCACAAAAATTGTATATTAGGTTGCAACAAGTATATAAACAATAGCACGCTCTGGCAAAATAAATTACAACACTGGAAAAAAAATCTGAAATTCATGAATTATTACTGGTAAACTTCTGCCATATATTACGCTTATTCTGGGGGAAGGGGGGAGCAAAAATAAGTAGAGGGTGATTTTGTATATGATTAACTATAGAAAAAGGAAAAAATATTGTTTATAAACGCAACGATCAATGGAAGTAGCTGTTTTGTAAAGCATTAATTAAAAAGAAAACAAGACCAAGCTGACAAGCTTTATTTCACATATACATATATTTAATTAAACAATTGATAATGTTATCTGCTAAATAATACAAATGCTTCTTCTGTCAGTTGTTGAAATCCAGCCATCAAGACAATTCTCAAACAAAAACTACAAATATTAAATTTTTATAGGGTTTCACTATAAACACATATTTAATGCTTTTAATTTAATCAAACCTATTCAATATATAATACTATAAATGACATTTTAAGCATCATAAGTGTGCAATGCTAAATAAATAACATGACCAAAACATTATTGTATTTTATAATTTATATGTTCTTGTTAAAAAAAACTTTTTAGATTACCATGCTTATGATTTCGTTTTGTAACGATACATATTTATGTATCGTTACAAAACGTTATGTACGTTAACATGACGGTTATAACGTTACATAAAATAAAATAATGTAAACGTTATGTATCGTTTACATTATTTTATAACAATGTATCACAATTTGCATAATTGACAGTACAAATTTTAGTAAGCTACATTTTTAAGGCTGTAAACTTTCAAAACTCCCAAAGCAGAGCAATAACATATTAAAAATTTGCATTAATAATTTGAAGAGAGAAAATGCTAATTATTTGTAGTGTTTCAAGAATTATTTGTGTTAAAAAAAAGCCTCAAAATTTTATTAAGATAAAAAATGTTACTCCAATTACCTTCCTATATAAGACCACCTCCCCTCCCCCTAACTATAGTACATTAAGTGTGTTTAATTATTTGCTTGGGAAAATTGTGTGGATAAAAAACAAAGAAAAAAGTATAATTGGTGGAAAAAGTGATTTCCAGTATTTTTTAGATTATTGTAGTTTTTTCTTTTTACTTCCAGTTAAAATTTCACTGCTACCAATCAGGAGCTGCCCCCAAATTTCCTATTTATCACGAAGTATAATTAAAAGTGGTTTGATACATTTTAAAAGCCTTTGCATCCTCATTGATAATTTGTACACGTCATACATTCTTTAAAATTTTAATAGCATTTGAAGAAGTTGAAAACAATTTTCAAAGGATTTGGTCAAGTTGGTGTAGGTTCCCCAATTGTTTGCAGTGTTCATTCAGTTTTATTCAAACCGAAAAGCATGCCATTATGCAATGCCGTTAGACAAAACATAGCAACACACCATTCAGTATTGCTTGTAAAGAGAAGATTTCGTTGAAACAGGTGCCAGCAAATTTATAACAGGTAACTGGTAATATAAACTGGAATAATCCAGCCTTCAAAAAAATTCCATCACCAAAACTGAACAAAACAAAAATTTAACTCTCACTCCTTGAAATCTATAATAGTGTCTATCATACACAAAATTTGTTAAATTTATGAAATAACATTTACATAGGAATCCAGACAGGCACATCCATCTTAAAAACAAAACAGACAGAAATAGCACGATATTAAAAAGATCTTATTGCCATCAAATAAATAACTTACACCTATTGAAACATATCATACATGAAATATCTAATATTTATTACATTAATGGAAATGATAGAATTTCCATTACTGTTGTCCAGACATGCAACAGGAACAATCACATAAAAAAGATCAACACATGCAACTTTAAAACATGCAAATGGAACATTCAAGTTATCATAAAAAACCTTGAAGTGCCAGAAGCATAACTATAAAATACAGCAATCAATACTTACACCCTTTGAAATCTATAGTAATATCCTAAAATGAATTTCTCTTAGTAGAATAACTTCAGGATTTCCTTTTAGTAAGGCGATAATGCTCAATAAAATAGTCGAATGCTCAGCCCAACCAAATGTTGATATACTATATGATATGGCCAAATATGTGTACTATAACGGCATTGAGCAGGAAAAAAAAAAAAAAAAAACTTGCATCTTAAACATTTCAATTTATATTTACTACTGCAAAAGTACAGTCACTCCTCGCCACTCCGTGGCTTCATTCTATCGTTCTTTTACGTTTTCTAATGGTGTTGTGGTAAGAAAAGCAAGTCTTTCTGAAGAGCTATAGTAATAGCTAGTTGAGGATGAGGGAAGAGAATTCCGTGAAAACATCGAAAAAAGCGTCATTAATCGCTATCTGCTTTCAACCATTAAATACTTACAGAGGAGTGTTTCAAATGGAAAGCATTATCTTCAATAAGGAAGTAATGCAGAGACTGGGGAGATACTGACACTCATGTCCATTTTCTTACTCATGATTGAGGATAAAGAGTTAGTAGTGCAAAGTGGATATACACTCTCTCTGGACTAGTCCTACACCCTTTTGACCTGAAAAGTAAAATGGCTGTAGGACAACACATGTCCCAACCCCTTTGGAAACTTATTAAAAACTTGATGGAGACAGTGAAAATAATAGTTAGTAGCCCTTCGGCAGAACAAGAGTGCAACGCACCTGCTGAAGACACGGCACTACCTAAAAACCCTTCTACTTAGATTGTGCCTTTAGAAAAGTAACCTTTTTCTTCCTTGCTTGTACATTGTACAGTAAATTTCTTCCTCCAAAACATTGACCTATTTAGATTAGTTGGTGCATAAAATTGTAATTTAATGTACTAAAACAAAATATTTGAATTTCTCTAACATGTCTTTTCCCCCCTTATCTATCTAATATATTGGGTAGTAGGAGTGCAATGGCGACTAAAGGGTTTTTATATCATATTTAGAGGGCTCTAATAATATTAAAAAACATATTTATAAGAAGTTATACTCATATTTTCTAAGCTCTAAATACAAGAATATTTGGCTTATAAATACTAAATTATAATCAGAAATGAAAATAGATTTTTCAACAACTTAATAGTTCTTTTTTTTTTGTCTTAAATAATTTTATTTGCAATGTACATCATACACTTGGTTTCCAAACATGCCTTTCATACTTAAATTAGTAATTGTGCTAATGTTGTTATATTTAACAAAAATATGTATGCAAAAGATACATTATGTGTACATTTTACAATTTAAAAATTGCATTTAACTTAAACAATAGCATTGTTAAATCACTATGCAACTAAGTTTAATCAGGATAAGGTTATTTACTTTTTACAGTATTCAGTTGCAAAAAATAAATACTTTACTAATTAGTACACAATATAGGCCCTATAAAACTTGGTAGTGAAACCTGTGTAAGTTGACCACTTGCGGTGCAGCACTTTAGTGGTCAACTTATAGAGGGTGAGGTAGAGGGCTAATTCTGTTCCTGAAAAAAGTGGTCAACTATACAGGTTTTACTGTATATGGTTTTTTACAACAGTCGAGTCAGGTTTTTTCGTTGCATAAATATTACCTATCAGAGCAGGCAGGGTGGGAAGGCACGGGTCTTGTATGGCAATGTTGGCACCCGGCCGTGTCAGTGCAATTTCAAGATGCAGAAAATCATTTGAGCTCATGTCATATGATTATGCCATTTGGCTTGGACACTATTGGCGAAATTTTATTCTTAGTTCAATTTCACATCAACAGAGTCCTAGTACGCTTCTTCTAGGTGAAGAAACTGGACATGAAAATTGTCATGCAACAATGGTACCACCTTTTGTGGCGCCCCTAAAAGAGAGGGTACCATTGCTGGGGAACACATTAGGTCTGCAATGGCAGTAAGACAGATGCTGCTCATGGGGGGGGGGGGGGAATTACCCACCAGCAGAGCCGTATTTACAAATGTACCATCCTGTGCTTGAATACAGGGCGGCAATTTACTTTTTAAATTATAAAGAGGTTTTAGAAAAAAGTGGTAGTACTTAAAAGCATTTAAACCATTATAGGAGATTCTTAGCATGCCTAAACAAGCTTGTCATCAGCCGTAACAGTCATTAATTAAACAATTTAAACTGAGACAAATGTCAAGGTACCTATTGGACAATGTACCAGATGGACAATGATATCAAAGACCGATCATTTCAATTGTGCATTCTGCGAATAAACGGTAGTTTTTCGTCCTTGTTAATGTACAAGTTGACTAGACCCTGGCCTGGATCCCTTTAATATGGTGGTCCCCAATCCCCGGATAAAAACAGGCGGCTAAACATAGGGCATCCACTTTTACTCATCTGACATTTTATTGGCTAAGGAACATGATGTCATGTTAAGGGTGGCATTATACGTTTAAGTGCGCGCAAATTTTGTTCCGTTACAAAATCTGAGTATTTAAAAGGCAAATAATGGAAATGTAGTGGGGATTGCTTCTGTGCTCTTGTATGGATGATTCTGATTTGAAATTCTCCGAATCTTCTAAACATTTTTAAAAACCGAAAATTTAAAAAAAAAGAAAAAAGTTTTTCGAAAATTTTTTAATTTATAATTCTTGATATTTCTTTGACAAATAATGTGTTATCTATATATATATGCTTTATTTCCTTCTGTCTTGCGAGATGCAGAATATTTTGCGTTTTGAAAAACTCAGAGCCTCAAAATGGACTTCTGTAGTAGTGATATAGCTGTCTGGTCATCACATCAAATTGCATGTTGTTTGTTTTCATTTAATCAATTGTAAGATCTTTCGAGCTAATATATATATATATATAGCACGTATGTATTATGTGTGTGTGTGTGTGGAGGAGGTTCACCTAATTATATAATTTTCATTAATATATACTTTTTCAAAAAAATTGTGAAAATATCAGTTTTTTTTAACTGAAAATTACCCTTGTATCTGATAAAACACTCCGTGAAAAGCAATAATCAGATTTCACTGAGGCTAATGTATATTTTTAATTCTTAAACTAATTAACGTATTATTCTTCATAAGGGTCTTTCGCTACGACCTTATACAGGGATGAGTATCGACCAACATAAACACTCAATTTATCTATTACAGAAAAAAAAAAAAAAAACGGCCAACATGCAATTTGACAAAACTGATTTAAAGTGTGAAAAAAGTGTAATTAACAAAATAAAACACATTAAAAGCAAAAAAAAAGAAAAAAAGCAATAGAAATTGCAAACACGTGTTTCCGGGGTACAAGGAACCCCTTTTTCAATTTTGACACGTGTAATATCTTTTCATCTGCAACACATTTTTAGCCCTGAAAAAGGACTCCATATAAGCCCTGAAAAAGGACTCCATATAAGCCCCGAAACACGTGTCTACCTTTTTTATTAGTACATTAGACCAGTGATCCCAACCCGCGGACCGCTACCGATCCGTGGATCAAATGGTACCGGGCCGCCCATTTCATTGAAACTGAATTTGAATTCCTAGGTTTATACCCCAAATTAAAAACATCCCCCAGATGGAACGGTCTCATTGCAAAGAAACAAGCTCAGGGTTCTCATTGATTTAACGTTCTAGTAAGTGTTAAAGTAAAACATAAAGAAATGTTAAATCACTTTATATATTTTGGTGTAACTTTTTTTATTTTGAAGGAATGTTTAAATACAATTAAATAAAAATTAATAAATCAAAATAAACTAAAATATACACAATGAATGCCCCCCCCCCCCCCCAGTGGGCCGTGGTAAAATTCTCAAGCGCTGACCGGTCCGCGGTGATAAAAAGGTTGGGGAACACTGCATTAGACTACGCGTTGAATGCTGAAAATCTGTAGTGGTTGTTTTATGTGTGCCTAAAAGTTTTTGGAAACCAATAACGTTATTATTTCTCGAAATATTTTATTTTACTGAACACCCAAAAGCAATATAAAAAAAGGAAGAAATTAAAAAAAAAAAAAAAGGAGGAAGGGGGGGGGGGAGAAGGAAAAAATAACAAGAAGTGGGTCGCTCAAGCGCCATGGAATAACAGACGCTAATTATATAGAAATAAAAGAAAGACATAAACACAACTAATTGTCTAACATTGAGTAAATAAATAAATTAATTAATTGAATAGAATAAAAAAAGAGTAATAATAAAATTACTCTCTTGAGCAGTAAAAGATTGCACCATCTATGACTGAATTTATCTCATTTTTGGTGTTTGTTGAATGAAACTAAAAAAAAAAGGCGTCATACAATTGCTTTGCTGGTTCATGAATCCATTTATCCTATCTAAAACTACTGTTCCCATCCTCCACAGTAATTTAATCTTTCCTGTTAATTTTGTTTAGTTGTAGAATTATATGCATTGTAAAAGAGTTTAAAAAATCAATATGTATATAGCTAGCTACCTTATAACTTCCATAATGACATATAATTATCCATTCAAATATAGAAGAGTCAAGTGTATTGAGAGATAGCAGTAAAAAAAAGAAAAAGAAACTATTACCAGAAATAAATTGCAGAATTACATACATTTCTAGGTCTTAAATAGTCCAATTTAAAAATCACGGTGGGGGAGGGCGGCTCAAACATTTCAAATTGCACAATTTTTTTTCAAAAAAAAATTTAATAAAATAAACAGTTAAAAAGTAATTAACATTCACTCGTTATTATTAATATTAATTACAAAAAACCACTAATAAATGAATACATTTATAGATCATTAAAGTAAATTCATAATTTTCAAAGTAACCGAAATCCTTATGCAGTATCGTTGATTTAACTATACATTTATTAAACGTGATTAATGTAAAACAAACAGTAGCACTTTTTTATTTTAAATCTATCTGTTTATAAAAGGAAAATTACACAATTAAATATTTTTGTAGTCGGTAAATTTCTGTAGTTGAGGGAGGAAAAGGGAAGTGCATTTTCAAACACATTTCTTATGTATTTCAGAGTAATTTTTCATATTTAAAATATAATAAGACTTATAACTTCTTAAATTTAAAATTTTAGTGCAAGAAGTCTTTAAATTTTGGTTTTTATTTTAAAAATTTCTCTTTAAAACGAGTTTTTCTCATTTAGCATCGAAATAAAAAATTTCCTCATTTCTAATAGAGGGGCCTAAGCCCCTGACCCCCCCCCCCCCCTTTCCTATGCACCTGCCAGTTTTAGTATCTTGCAACGAAAAACACTCTCATTCCGAAACTGTACAACTTTCGATTCTCTTCATTTGCACTGACGTCATAAGATTTGTGACGTAGTAGAGCTTAACCAATGAAATGGCAGATGAGTAAAAGTGGATGCCCTATGTTTAGACGCCTGTGGATAAAATGGCACCCATGGAATTTAAATTCCTAGGTTCATACCCCAAATTAAAATCATCTGTGTTTCAAAATAATCCAAGATATAAACAATCAACGTCCCCCCCCCCCCCCCCCCCCAGCGGGCCGCAGTAATATTATGAAATGTTGAACAGTCCGCGGTGATAAAAAGGTCGGGGTCATTGCCCTAGAATATTTATTTGAAATTTGAATTCATAGAAATTTATTCTTTTAATTATGAACAGTTTATACCGTAAAATACAGAATAAGTGCCCCCCCCACCCCTAAATTTTGCAAAAATACAGAAGGGGGCACCTAAACAGGACAAGCGCAGAAATCGTGCAGCACGGCAGCAAGCGCTGCAGATTTATCTTGAAGCGTGCAGATCAATTAGTCACCTTACAAAAAAAAAAGCGACTGGGAAAATATTAAAAATAACACAGTTTACTAAGTTCAAATACTAAACTGTTGTATTGGTTTTACTCCATTTTCTCTTAGCTTGCATTAATTGCATGTTCAATTTTGGATTTTACTGATTTATTGTTTGTCATGTATTGTTATATCTCAACTATTTATAATGCACAGTTTGCTATTTTTTATGATTGTAAATTTTTTTCCACATTATTTCGTGTGGTAGATGAATTTCGACTTCTGAAACTTGTGCTGCAGATTGATACAGAAAATTCTGCTACTGGGCTTGTTCGTACAGTCAAAATTCGTTCTGATCGAACCCACCCCCTCAAAAATAAGAAGAAAGAAAACAGTGCGAACAAGTTTCGATTGCGCTGAATGCACAGTTCTGCATTTAACCTCCTTTCACATGTTTTCCTCTGCAATAATAAATAAATAGATTATAATTATAAACAATAGCAAGAACAGATAACACCAGCTGAAGCGACCATGGCAGGTGCAAAACATTCACTCCAATGATTCATTCCCTTTGCCTGATGCATCCTTGATTTTTTAGTTACCTAAATTTGCACAAAGATTTTTTAATACTTTTTTTTGTCATCTTCCTTTTAGATCAGATATTGTCATGTTAACCTGCAAAACTGAAGATTCTTGCGTGACTATACGCTCCGCAACAATGATGGTTTGTTCCATTTTGAAAGTGAATTCTCTTAAACACAGCATGAAAGTTGCAATTAATATATGAAAAATAATAAAAATAAAATTTAGTGAATGAATTTAAGATCATAATTGAGGAATTACTCGCACTCGTATTCGAGAATTGTCCACTTTTGCTAAGTATTTCTTCTGTTTCTTTTTTATAATTTCAATGTCAATCCAAGTTGCGGAGGGGAGGGGGGGATAATTGGTATTTTGTCCTAAAAAGTAATTTGTGGAAAGGGGGGGGGGGTGCTTATTCGATCGGGGCGCTTGTTCGGCATTTTACGGTATCTATGTAGGATTCCAAAAAGGAAAAAAAATCACTTTAAATTTCATCGAATGCTGCTAATCAAACTTATAGCCCTAATTATTTATAAAATGCATTGACAGTTGCACATTGTAAAAATTAAACAGCCTAGTATTTGCACGTTAACACATGGTGCTCTCTCTGCCTTCATCGATATTCCATAGAAACCAAAATGAGCAACCCAAACTTTCAGGAAAGCTTTGATGTACTCTTTGTCCATCAAAAGTCAAAAAGTTTTTGCTAATTCCCGCAACAGTGAACATTCCGCCCCTATATGCATATTTTGATTGCTCTATCCTTGTCACTAGCATTCTCTCGTCAAAATTAAAGATATAACAAGAGAACAGGAACCGAGGGGATCACTTTTTATTCAAAAAAGTGGCTTTCTAGAAACAAAAGTTGCAGATTTAGGGAAAACAGTCGCAATAGTCATATAAAGTTAATTTCAGCAGCAAGCACTCACCAGTAGGAACTTTCATAAATTGAAATATAATAAAACCCAAAAAACAAAATACTCCACGTGCAATCTTAATTCAACCAGAACTTAGATGTGTAGAATTTTTAGTTGGTTACAGGTTACAGCCAAACAATTGTCTTCACAACATTTAAAACAGGAATAAAAATTTAAAAGTTTGCTAAAATGCTAAAAAAAACAGTAACAGGTGTTTTGTTTTCAAACACTGGTTAATTTTGTCAGAGAATTTCCACACGTTACCTATGGCTGAAGAAATGGAGCTATTAGATGAAGGGAATTCTTCCGAAGCCACTTTAAAGCAACTCTTGCTTACTAAAGGTCAAGTGCTAATTGTTTTTTCATAGAGGAGCAGAAGCTTATGTTTTCTGCAAGGAAATTGATAATAAACTGAAGTGCGGATGACTGAAAAGAAACTAAAATTTAAATTCAATTCAAGCCTTACCATGCCCATTTTTCTCACCAGGTATTTTAATGGATCATTCCAAGTCATAGATTCTGCGGACGCTTTCTTTTTTCTTTGGAGTGGACAAATAAAGGGGGTCATTCAATACGCTCAGATAATCTCACAGCAACAGATGTCACAGAAGGGAAAGCATATAAAAGAATAGAAAAGTATATATAGTAAGTACATGAAGCCAAAAAGTTTTAAGAAAATAAGACTGCAGGTAATTCCATTATTGGTTAAACAAATATAGATTTAAATACTGAAACAGTAAAATAACTTTTATTACATTTTGATATTTAGCACTTGATACAAAAAATTCATAGCAGACTCGACAAAAGACACAGCCAGAGATGGAATTAACTTTCAAGCATGATTTAACTTCACTAATGAGCTAAATATTTGAACATATAAGCAAAAATGAGGAAACTAGCATACTTTTACTTACCTTTGGGAACACATATTGATATTACTTCACATTAATCAATAGTCAATTACAAAATGAGCACATCGCAATCGTATATAATCTTTTAAAAAATACTTAACGATGCAGGTACGTTTTAATGTGAAAACAATTTATGGTTATTTATGCCCTTTTTACATTAATAATCATTACTCAAGTATAAACTGAACAACAAATAATACAGTCAAATTCAATCAAATCCCGTAATCTGCATCCTTTGTGCAGATTGGTCAAGTTAAAAAATTCAACATTTATTTTACTTACCTGTAAATTAAGAATAAAGAAATATGTAATATAATATGCTTATACTTTTGATTACAAAATCTTGAACACTAGACATCAGTTTAAATCCACATAAATATATGTAGCTTCAAAATCCCGCGAAAAATAGCACACGAGACGTTACGAGAAAATGGCTTCTTCCGGGAAAAGCATAAACAATTTAATTTTACACAGCGCCAGTAATTCTAATCGCCAAATACACAAGCGAACGCCAAATGTCGGTTAGATCCATGGAGCTATTATCTAGGGAAGATGACATTGTACCACGTGACGTCCTGCCAAATAGCAACCCTACCGAGCTCTGTTTGTGCCGATAGGGAGGCGTGGCAGGTCCGATGCAAGTGCCGATCGGAGACCAAAGCTTCTGCTGAACTGACCGTTATTTTCGTGCTCGTTCTCGTAACTTTTATTGATTCTATTGTCTTTTTATGTCTGTTGTTTACCTGTGGGAACATTAACGAAAGTTTCATGGATTTATCAATGCCCCCCCCCCAAATAAAAAGTCCTTAAAAAAAGGCCAGTACATAAAGGTGAGGTGAAATATGACCAAAAATTAGATGAAGGGGGGCAGCATATTTAAGTTTGGCCCAGGGGCGGACTGGGAAGAAAATTCAGCCCGGCCATAATTCAAACAGACTGACCTTTGGGGGAGGGGGGACACTACCAAGGGACGGAAAATGAACTCTAATCAGATATTATAGATCCTCCCCCCCCCCCTCCGAAAATTTTTGAAATTTTTTCAATGACAACAACGAGTTTTAATAGCATTTTAAAAATAATTTTGGCTTTCAAAATTTCATTAATTTACATGAAAGGACGTAGAGTTGAAGAATAAACAACAAAAATTCTGTACCCATCGTATTCTTTGTCTGTAAAAATGAGTTCTAGTTATGAAAAAATAAAAAAAATGTTTATTGTTCGTGTTTTCAGTACTGTAACTATAACATACAAACAGTAATAGGCTTCAATAGAAAAATAAACTCACCCACAATCAAATATACATTGCAATATTTGCTTAAAACTTATTTTCCTTTTGAAATCCATTTAGTATTTTAAAAGCGATGTTAAATGGGAACTCTTATTTGCTACATCATCTATTAGAGTCTAATAGAGCATGGAGAGTCTAATAATTAGACTCTCCATGTCAAGCTTTATTAATATGTCTTTTTCACACGACATTTACATAAATGATTAAAATTTGTACTGAGTTAAATTGATTCATAATATGTTCTTAATGAACTTTACAATAGAAAAACTCGGCAATCGGCCAAGACGACTGGCCGCATAGGCGTAACTAGAGTTGGTGAAAGGGGGGGGTCACCCTAAAAATGTACAGACTAAACACCAATAAGAAGTGTAAAAGAGTTGAAAATTTACTAGTCATAAATACTTGTCTCTAAAGATATACTCCGTGTTCCTTTCAGGCATCTCTCGGGGGGGGGCGGTACTACCCCCTCGGCGCAAGTCAACTCCTCCCTCCCCCTCCCCCCCCCCCCGGCAAAAAAATTCAGATCACAAGTTTTCAAAAAAGAAAGAAAAGAGAAATTACGCTTTTAAGACACTTTACTTTCAGAAACACTTTCAGGGAAAGGACTATCATGAGTGACACCAAAAGTAACTTAAAAGACATAAGACTTTATTTTGAAAAAAATTGCGGGGGCGGGGGAGAGTAACCAATCTCCTTTCTGTTTCCTCTAACATCACCAAAGTATCCCTAAATTGCATTGCTAGGAAGATTTCAAAAAGTTTCCTGGGGAGAGCCCTCGAACCCTTGCCTCCAGAGTTATCCTAAGCATTATAGATGTAAGACCAGTTACAAAAATTTAAGTTGCAGAAGCCCCCAAACACCCACTCCTCTAACTTCACCAAAGATCTAAACATACATCTACTATATATACATCAAAAAGCTATCATATGTGTAAAAAAAATCATATTAACATCATTTCTAATCATATATATCTATAAATATGTATATATAAAGGGTATGATTTTGAAGCATACACTGCCGCATTGTTAACATGCTCCCCCTGCTCCGGAGCCAAGACAGTATCCATAATTTTTTTTCGGGTAGCCCAGACTTCGACACACTTATGTAAAGCAAAGTTTCAGGGAGGAATATATGATACATTGCAAAAGATTTCTGGGGGGCTGCCCGTGGGATCCCTTCCCCTCTGGATACGGCCTTGATTCACAAAAACATTAAACATTCCTTACTAGATCTATTAGTTTATTTTTTAATTCAAACGCAATAGAAAATTCAATATTTAGCACTAAGCAATCTTCTATGTCCAGGCATTCATAATATTAAAACCGGGAAATAGTCGAATTTTAGAGAAAAAAAATCCAAATTCCCCTACAAAAATGCTCATCCCCACGATAAATTTCTAAAAAATTTGTTAAATTTGTAGCAAAACATACCTCAGAAGTGGAAGCGTCTGAATCAAATTTTCTTTCTTTTTGGCTGACGAACGTGTCCATCGCTGGAGTGCAAACATTATTATGTATCGAAAATAATTAAAAATTTAGCTAAAATATAAATAATACTTGATTGTAAATTAAAATGCAGCATTAAACCGTAGCAGTGAGATTGGAAACGTTGAACGGATGATTTCCAGAGTCGTAATGCAATCAGTGATGGACCATAATAAGAAAAAAAAAAACATTTAAAATATAAGAGATGAGAGAATATCTATAAATGAGAATGCAATGCAAATACAGTTCATCAGTTTTCCAATCGGCTCATCTACAAAAAAGATTTTACCAAAATGGGTGTTTGGACAGGAAGTCATAAATAAATACAAACTGCTCTTTAAGTTTCTTAATGAGCATCCCTTCCTGGCTTGAGGGTTTAACCCATTAGGACAATTGGACTTTAGAACTCCATCACAACAGAGAATATTTTCCAGGAAACTTATTACTTGTGCGATTGTATTCCCAGATTGCTGCCTTTGGGTAAAAAAGACATCAAGAAGGAAAGAAAACCCTCTGGAGTGTTTGAAAGGATCTCTGTCTGTGTGTGGTACGGTGATTGAAGCTACCTTTCGCGCGCGCGCTGTTAACCCCCCCCCCCCCCCCCCAAGGTGATAAGGGGGTTGATTATAACCTTATAACCAGATGAAAAGTCTTCTTTATTATGAGCTGCATACTTTGGCCATGATCGCAACCCTTCAGAGAAAAAGGAAAAAAAATCATATGCATATGTGTTTAATTTTCTTAGGGGAAAAAAATTGTGCTTTGCAAGGCCGTAGCCAGAAATTTTTCTGTACGCCTAAATGTGCCTAAATAAGTACATACCCAATGGGGGGGGTTCGAACCCCCAAACCCCCCCCCCCTGGTTACGCCTATGACTGGCCGCGAGAAATTCTCTGGGCCGGCTTGGAGATTTCTCAGGGCCTTATTTTGTAGATTGTATTGATTAAAAATATTGTCAATAAATATGTAGATATGTATTTTACTACTATTAAATGTCTTCAAGACAGATTTATTTTGCTTATTCATCATAGAAGGGCAATAATGCGTAATATGTTAATAACTGTCGCCCTTTAGGGCGTTGCGTCGTGATGCAATCGTCTCGCCGCCTTAGCTGCTCAAATCCCCGCCGGAACTGCTCAAAAGTTAAAAAAAGAATAATAATAATTTTAAAAAAACCCTCAATTTTGCGAATTTCAAAAGCTTGCACACCGGGCAGCCGCCTAGGTTTTCTCTATGAACGAGAGCTATGAACCCTGAGAATTTCTCGAGACGGCCCCGAGAGCTCATCGTCCATACAGGCGGCAGTCAAAAACGCAAAACTGGTGTATTTTATTTATTTATTTCAAAATTAAAAAAATAAAATATCATCAATTTTGCAGTCCCCAAAATTTTGCACCTCAGGCAGCCGTTTAGGTTGTCTATACGGACCAGTCGGCCCTGAAAAATTCTGCCCCCACCCCACATGTGGCCCAACGGCCAGACCATGGAGCTTTTGCCCCATTGCTGCAATGCACTCTCTGAAGTCCAGATTACTGCAAAGTTTTGGTCCCCATTTTTTTTTATTAACATTGTAAAAGCTGTGTACTTTATTTTTAAAAAAAGATAGACATATATTTTGCTACCGGCCCAGAGAGGACCGGCCCACCGGGCATTTGCCCGAATGCCCACATAGCCAGTCCGCCGCTGGTTGTTTTTATAATGCTATAGTTGCATTTCCGAGACATATCCCCTGACTGTTTTTCCAAATTTGAAATCAACCAATTCATTTCGTTTAAACTTTTCCAGAGCTGCCACTCATTGAAAATTACTTCTGTACATATAGCAGTACGCAATGAAATGTTTGGAAAAACTACTGTGGATCATTATTTTAACTTAATATAGAAGGAATATATGCTTCCTGGGAATACCCGCCTTGCATTTTGTAAAAGGGGTAATGCTTCTATAAACTGTACCTCTTGGATGATGTGGAAAACGTTTTTATAATTTTAATGAAATTAGATAAGTAAATCACATTTAAAAAGTAAAAAATATATGTTTCTATATTAATTGTTATATGAATAGTAATGTTCGTTAATGTTGTGAGAAAGTAAGATTGTCTGTAATGCTAACTCTACATACGATAGAATATCAGTGCCGGAGTTTTCCGCGGCGGGGCCAGCCACAGGCATGGTCCTTTCAGCTCAATATTGGGAGGGGGTAGAGCCATATGAAAGGCACCCTTAACTGGAGATATGAAATTCTGACAGTCCAGGGGTTTCTCTCTCGGGAAAATTTATATGCAAACTGGTGCATCGAGGCCTTAAGGCGCATTCGGGACGGCAAAAATATATTAGGGGGGGAAAAAGGCATACAAAAACTTTTTAAAAACTCTTTTACTCACGAAAATACTCATCAAAATACAGAAAGAACGAAATTAGTATTTTTGTTTAAATGCAGGAAAAAGACCCCCCCCCCCCTCCCAACTAACGCCCGTATCAAAGAGCCATGTCTGCCTTCTCAAATGACTCTTACAAGCTCCCCCCCCCCCCCCCCCGTTCCCAAAAGAATGCTTTGAAAATTTGCAAAAGAAGAACTTCTGTATTGTTTGAGCATGACATGATTTATATTTCAATATCACAAGCTCTCTCCTCCCCCCCTCCGCCCCTTCCCAAAAGGATGCTTTGAAAGTTTGTAAATGAAAAACTATTAATATATTGTTAGCATAGCATCATTTATATTTCATTATCAGAAGAGGAAAAAACCTTTACTTTTTTAATTTAATATCTTTTTTAAATTAGCCTGCCGACTGATCAACAACGCAACATATTCAGTATAACTCAATTTTAGTTTCCGACAATTCATACAAATAAATAATTCTATTAATCGGTTTTAATCGTTAGCAAAATAGCCGATCAATGATCAAATCGGAGCGCCGAACGTTCGGCTAGAAAATTAAAATCCTAGTTAACTAGGATTTTAATTTTCTCTTTCCAAAAGTTAAATTTTCTTAATTAAATAATTTTTCTTTTTTTTTTATTTTATTGTCTTTTCTTTCATCTTCCTTTTTTTTTTTTTTTGCATCACAAATGAATTTGCTGCCCAGAAGTGCCACCCGGGGCAAGGGCCCGGGTGCCCCCCCTCCGAAACCCGGCACTGTTAAATATAACACAGTCTCCTTTCTATCTGCCTTTCTAATTTCATATGCTCTTTGTCACTGAGATTGATCGTTTTAATTAGTAGTACAATCAGAATATTTTTCTTAGTGGGATTTTTCCTAAGAGATCTTGTTATTTAATATCTACATATTACTGTCTTAAAATTTGACTTTGAATACAAAAAAATGGGGGGGGGGGGCGCCTCTCCCTCATCCACTTTGGGTTTCAATGATGCTAAAATTTACATTCCTATACACTAACTCCCCAAAATTTATGCATCACAGTTCCTAGTTTTCCAGTAAATGCTTCAAATTTAGTGAGCATACCCATTTGTGTTCAGTCATTCAGAAATTTAAATCACTGATCAGCATTTTTCTTTGTAATGAAATTTTTTAAAGATCTTACTCCCCGTGTGAAACTCTTTCTATTGTTATGAATATTAACTTTTGTACCAATAGATTATTTTAATTTTGAATTCCAAGAATTATTTGTCACATCACTAAGCAAATGCTTGTCATTATTTATATCATTTCAGTGTTTTTGAACAGAAATAAAGTATTTATCATTTCATTAAAAAATATCAATTTCAATTTTATCTTTTTAAAATGATATTCCTAAAATTATACTTTGAATTATAGACGCTAGTTTTTATGCATAATTCTGCAAATATTTTTTTTAACTACTTATTTCTTGAAATACAAATGTACTTTATTTTAAATAAAATGCTACGCAACAATTAAATGTCCTCTTTGAAATATTTACATTAATGAGCTTTCTATTACAATGCGATATCATTGCTTATATAACCATAAATATCAGATCAAATGTACATGTAAGTAAATAAATAATATATATATATGTGTGTGTGTGTGTACAGCATATATTAATACAGCATTCAAGATCTTTATTAAAACTTTTTAAAAAATGCTTGAGAAGACATGGAAGCGCAAACTCTGAATAAGAATGTGTAAAAAGTTTAATATTAATACAATACATGAGAAAACCGGCAAAATTATCGAGGGGCAAGCGCTCAGAGTATCGAAAAATGCGTTACAAAAACCAGCATTTTCTATCATAAAATTGCACCTAATGTTAACCGTTTGAGAACTTGCCAATAGTATGGTGTATTTGTTTTCCGCTTTATTTGGAAGATTGCATGAAATCGGAATAAGATATAGGCAATGAAGTACAGAATGCTAACGAGCTAACGCAATGCGCATACGTTAGAAGACTCAGATGAAAAAATTAAAAAAATGTAGAATGTTTAGTCTACATGGCGTCTGATTATAAAATTACTCAACTCGCGTATCAGCAGTTTGTGTTCCATAAATTAATTCCATGGATAAAGTATATAGATCCAATGATAAGTTTCTAAAGCTCTTATGGAAACATGTATAAAATCTATTACTAGGAGCATTCACCCCTCAGAGCGATGGAGCCTCCTTAGAAACGATGCCCCCAGTGGCGTACTAGCATGGGTGACACCCGGGGCGGTTATTGTTGGTGTCGTCCCATGTAGTAGGTTAAACAAAAAAAAATATGTAAGCTCGAATTGTGCATTGTTATGCAATACATTAAAAAAATCATCATAACTTTGAAACAGAAAAAAAGGGGGGAGGGTGGAATGCCATTCTTATCATCGGCGTTATAATATTTAAGGTATTTGTTGACGGCAATGATGTGTTTAGCAGTTAAAAAACACGTTGACTATATTTTTAAAAGGAAACGCTTTTCAAGTTGAAAATAGAAAGAAATTGATAGAAAAAATTATCCATTTTGAGGTATTTGCTTTGTTCAATGGAGCTTTTAAGGTTTCTTTTTTTCCCTCGTGGCTGGGTGTCACCCCTGTACAGGTCACACCCGGGGCGGGTTGCCCCCCCCCCCCAAATCAATCAAAACCATCGGAAAACACCCCCTAAAAATTTCAATTACTCTGTCTCGCTGTCTGCGTCTATATTTATATACTTGGACTTATCGGCGGCGGAGGGGGGGGGGGGATTTACTTGCTTTTTGGAAAATTTGTTCCAAAGCAGAAAAACTGAGCTATCATTCATTGTTCATATGATCTCTCACAATATTTGACCACACCGTCCAGTTTTTGAGGAGTGGAGGTAGCGGGGGAAGCGCAAAGGTATATTATAGGTTATATCCAATGCACATTATAGGGAAAAAACAAGAAAATACGCGTGTACATTGTGCACACCCACAATATATAGTGCTTCTGAAAATCACGGGGGACAATTGCCCCCTCCTGATTCCCCAAATGACAGGCTTGTATTTGACGTACAGGGGAGGGCAATTGCCCCCTTATCCACGCCTGGGCAGTGATCTGTGGATGTACCTTCCTCCTCGAAATTCCGATATTTAAGAGAGGCCATTAAAAAAACAAAAGCATTAATAAACGGAACTCAAGATATGCACTAGGGATGCACAGATAAGCAAATTAATCGATTACTGATTAATAGGCTGGATAATCGTCCGATGCTGTTATAAATTTTCATTCCCTTCAAAACTTTTTTTATGTAATCATATTTTGAGAAACGTTACTCTGATACTTCTCTTAGTTATGTTTTGGAGGGGGGAAGGCGCGTCATCACTCTTTTAGGAAGGGCACCCATGGTTAACTACTAAATTCATTCAGCAAGGTTTCTTATTTTTGGCATACTAAAAGTAATTTTAATAAAACAAAATTGTTCGCCAAAATTGGCCGATTATGAAAAATCGGCAAAGTGACCGATTACCGCTGGTTAATCGGTGCATCCCTAATATACCCTTCCCCGAAAAAATCCGAAACTGAATAACCTATATTATATTATATGCTTATGTATGTATGCATGCGGTACAGCCAAGGCCGTAGCCAGAAATTTTTTTCGGGGGGGGGGGGGGCTGACTTTGAAACATTTATGTTGAGGAAAGTTTCAAGAAGGAATATATGCTACATTGCGAAAAATTTCGGGATTTCGGGGGGGGGGCAAGGCCCGTGCCCCCCCCCTTACGGCTTTGCGGTACACTAGTTTTAAAGATTGCAATCATAATTTGAAAGCTTTTCCATCAAAGAAAAGATGATTTTTACAGAAGGAGAGTTAATTATAATACGTTAAAGTTATTTTGTATACCAACATTTTTTTTCCTAAACTGACATTAAATGTTGATAATTTACTTGTAAATTATCGTCTTTGTGTTGTAAGATTTAAGGACATCGGTTTACAGCACTTCTCTTTTATCTTCGGACAGCCACAATATACCGAGGAGCTACTCCGTGTGACGTCCTGGTCATGAGAATATAATGTATGTTTATGAATACGCATGATTTTGTTGCTCATTATGTTAGGAGAAGATGCCCTTTGAACCCCCCCCCCCCCCCAGAAAAATTCGAAATAACGGGCGTGGTAATCATGTTTTTCAATGCGCCCGGCACCTTTGATCCTGTTTTACTCTGAGGAAGATTTTTTGGCATTGGCAGTGAAGTGATTGACGTTAAATAACTGCAATTTATTTATAAATGATAATGAAAGTACATGCTGTGCAATTATGTTATGATGTCTATAGAAAATGTCTTCATGCACATTGGGCTGTACTTTATTTTCTTAAAATTAGTCTCAGGTACGCAATGAAATTGTTTCAAATCTGAAGTATTTAATGTATTTTCTCTTCAATTTCTTTGTTTTTCAGCACATTGAACTATTTTTAATGACAATGTGATCAATATTTTTAATGATTTCTATTGATATGTGTAGAAACAAATTTATTTGAAAATACAGTAAATGAGCTTAATCATGATTTATTTTCTTAAAAATGCAAAACAAAAATCACCCTTCAATTTGAATGAAAAAGTAACCTCAGAATGTAACTTATATTAGTTTTGAAACAAAATAACTGTCTGAATATTTTTTTCTGATGCGATAAAATGTGGAAACTAATAAATGATACTTTTAAGTCTGAATGAAGTCGCAGCAAAAACATTCCAATGCTATTCTCTATTAAGAGCCATTCATAAATGATGTCACGCTTTTTTCACATATATTTGGCCCCCCCTTTGTCACGTCACCCTATGTTGCATAATGCATGATGTCACACCATCCCCTCCCCTCGTCACAAACCCCCCTCCCCTCTTGAAGAGTGACATCATTTATGAATGATCCCTAATCAGTAAATAACCAACTAAAATGGTGCTTCAGGAATTAATCCCGAAATATTTCAAATCATCCTATAAAAAACTGAAAGTATACAAAACTCTATGTTCTCGGATATTTGAGTTTCAGTACTTAAACCCTAGGAAACTTACTTGTTTTAATGTCAAAAGTTTTATTTTTCAAATCAATGTAAATTTAAAGGAAGTGAGGTGTTAAAAGGTAATTTTAACATAAATCAACTTATTCACATAAAATTAGTTTATTTCAATAATTTATAAGATCCCTATTGCTTTAAATAACAATAACATATTGTACTTATCTGCCTAATTAAATAATGCATTTTATAGTTTGAAACTATTAAAAACTAAAATTCATGTTTCTTTGAATTTCTACCTGGTTTACTGTCCCCCCCTCAAAAAGAAAACTCTGTACATACTAGTGTTATTTCCCCCTACTTTATTCTTTGATAAACTTTGCACTTGTATATTATTTACTGTTAATATGGCAAAACTTTATTCCTTTTTAATATACAACCTACATTGTGAGGGTGGGCAACAGGAAATATTATATAAAATTGTGACATTCTATAAACTATTCATGTTTATGACATATTTGGCAAAACAAGTTTCTTTTTACTGAACTATTATTATTCATTTATTTTCTCAATATTTTAAATTTATTAGTGCAAATTCACTTAGATGCATTGTGTTATGAACACTTTTTTGTATAAACTTTCTTGCAATTTGTATTTCTTTTTTGTTTCTTGTATCTTTAAGTCACCATTTGATTCCAGGTGCTACATAAACTATTGAATGTTTCATTTTCAACAATCACTTGAATATGAAGGAATTTATAATGAAGCAATAAAAGGAACACAATTTTTTTTATTTATATATTTTTTATTCTCCATGAATGGTTGACATTTATAAGAATTTAGGTAGGGATCATATTGAACCTTCCTATAGCTTCTCTTTATCTATCCTTATATAGACTCAAGAGGTTTTTTGGGTCAGAAGTTCAATTCCTTTTACCATATGGCAATATTTAAGGTAAAAAGTGCAAAAACTAGTTATAGACATCCTGTGGTTAGTTTCTTAAACACTTACATCATAAATAACTTAGAGGACCCTCAAACGTTAGTTTCATGTATATCTTAAAATAAAATTAGGACTTGTTCACTTATTTCTTTAAGTAAAAGTTTGAATAACTGTACTGAGTGTCAATAACTGTCCGGTTTACCCTACATCGATGTACTTACAAAGCATAAAATTAATTACACCAGTGCTTGCTCTAAGACTATATAAGATTGAGTGTAGTATGATTGAATATAAGAGCAATATCATGCAATGAAATTTAAGAAATGCACAACAAGCTTTCACCTTTTGAAGCTTTTCCTTACTTGAGATAATTCAAACTTCAGTGAAATGATGTATTTTTTCCTCATCTTCTTAAACTTTATTTTGACTTTGACTATCATATTAACTCACTTCACTCTCAACAGAAAAAACAAAGCAAGAGCAAGTTGAAGCAAATCACATACATGCTCATGCTTTATTCATTCTATTTTAGCCACAGATGTAATTTTTAACGTCCAAAAAACAAAAACTTGCACAAATTAAAAGAAACTTTTTCATCTTCATTAAATCCCTCATAATTCAAATCACAAAAGGAACGCTACTGAATTTTCAGTATACACACCAAAAAAATTTCTTTAATTTTAAAAAAAAAGTTACCAGCACTAGCTTAGTTAGAAAAGGAGTGAGAAATACTTGCTATTTAAGCTCAAAACTAAAAACAAGCTTGATAAGAAAAATAAGTACAAATAAACAATAGAAGCAGGAATATAAATTATGTAAATTTATTCTACTTATTTTGTAATTATTTAGACACATAAGCATTCATAAACATGAAAACCATTATCATAATACTACATATTGGTACATTTACCCACGTTATACTAGAGTAATTATAAAAAACTGAATCGGCAGGACTACAATTTAGTAAAAATTCTCAATTTAACAATAAATCTTTATTATTTATCCCCACCTGTGTGGGACAACCAGTTCGTCAATTGAATCGGTGACCTTGTCTTGTTCAGATTTGTGATGAAGGTCACCCCACAATTTCTTTTCAAAAAGGGAACGGAGAACCCGCTATTCTGATTAAAAAATATATTACTAAATTACTAAAAAGCAATTTTTCTACAAAATGTAATGGGAGTGGTTTAAAAAAAAAAGCAAGAAGTGCGCAGCGCGACAACTGGCCTGGCAGAAAGGGCAGTGCCCTTGAAAATAAATATATAAGAGATTACTAATTAGTAATCAAAGAAAACTGATATGAGTAATTTCCCGTTTATGCATACGACAACAACCGCCAAAAAGATGCATACTTTAGACACGTTTCGTTTAGCTCAAATTAAATTTACACGTAATTAAACAGTACAAAAAACGCAGAAATAATTACAATTTTATTCAATTTGATTCTAGTGACTTAATTTGTGAGTCAAAACAATGATAACAGATTAACAGAAATTTAAAAAAAAAAAAAAAAAATAGAAATGACTTCAATTTGAAAATTGCACTAAAAAGTAAAAAAATTAATTAATTTTTTAAACAAATCGATACGACTCTTAAGCATGTTTTTTTAAGCCGGCGCAAAATCATCTAATTATCATTACTCCACGTGTTACTTAACATTGAAACTGTTGCAAACTCTGGGTCATTTCTATTTGTAATTGATTCATGAATGCAAAAGATTTTGTTGATCATAATTTTGCACAGACTTCAAAAATTATGTTTAAAAGTTACCGATGTTGTTTACAGAATTAATTTATTTTTCACATTTTAGAGCAATTTTTTCCCCCAAAATTTTTCTTTATTTCTTTTTTTTTAGTGTAAATACATTTTTCATATGAATAGTCCATATTAAAAATAATAATGAACATATCAAATGCCACACCCACTTTGAGTGACTGTCTCTGAAAAAAAATCATTTGTTTGATAAATTGTGCTTTGAAACTGACTTTAAAAAGTCCAAAACAGACTGAATGAGTTTAATTTTTGTTTCAGAGAAGATTTCACACAAACTCTTATTATAATTGCTTTTAATGTTGCTACTTAATGGTAAGAAGCTCTTTTTAACAATGACTTTTATATTTATTACCATACCTAATAATTTTCTCAACAAAGAAATATCAAGGCAAGCCTTTCCAATTAAAAGAAAAATGTTTATTTTTCATTCATAACGTAGTTTCTAAAGAACAATTGTAGTCAAATTGATGTACGATATTTAAATTAGACCAAGCTCTATCGATTTTTAAAGAAAAATCAGTAAAATTGGTTCATTTAATCCAAAGTTATGTATGGAAGAACAAAAACAAAATCACTATTTCCGCCCATAACTTTTTCTATTATAAGTATCGAATATGGTCAATCGAAGGTACCGGACCTATGGGAAAGCCCCCTAGGTCGATTTTTAAATAAATCATGAAAATCGGTTCATCTGGTGAGAAGTTACAGGTGGACAAACAAGCAAACAAAATAAAAGCGACGTGCATTCAGTGGCGGATCCACAAGACGGGCGATTGGGGCGAACGCCCCTCCCAGCAAATGAGAACTAGGACAGGAGCTGAGGAGCAATAGGAGCATAGCCCCTAAACAAATAAAACGAAAAAATAATAAAAAGTAAAGAAATCCGCAAAAACAAAGAAAATTGAATCCTTACTTGAAAAATTTTACCTATCCACTAAAGGACTAACTAAAGGGAGATGGAAATTTTTGTAACTAGTGTGACTGAAATACCGGTTAGAGGGAATGCACTGATGATTGGTTCTACGACCATCTGTTTTGCCATATCAAGAATTGTTTAGAGTTCCCTCTTGAAACGAAAAAAAAAAAAATCAACAGATTATCATTAGATAATAAAGACATATTCTTAGATTTTTAAAATTTGTGCTCTTTTAGACCCCTGACCTCTGGTTCCCTCATTTGCAATAATTTTCCCCGTTTCTGATTTCTAACTTCTTTATCTTGGTATTTCTCATATTAATATGAGTATTTTCACGAAACTGCTTTTATGAATTGAATCTGAATTGCTCACTTTATCAATCATTTGCTCTGATACGACATGGAAATAGAATATCATACCGGAATAATATTTATTTTCCGTTCCATGAAGGGAGTGTGAAAGAAATGTCAAAATAGTAGGGAAAAATATGAAATTTCTTTTCTTTATTTGTAAATCACAATAAAACTGCTGAAAAATGGACTGTGAAACTAAATAACTGTTATCAGGCCCGGACTGGCCAGGTCGGCTGGTCGGCGATCGCCGAGGGCCGCCGTACTAGGGGGCCCCCAAACGAAGAGGGGAACAAAATAGTTTTCTATCCGAACTTCTTTTTACAGATCTTTAATTTCTTCACAACTATTTGCCACTGCTTCAATACGCTTTTTCCCAGGATGCTTCGCTATCGCAATCTGACAAAGTTTAAAGACTTTTACACATAACAATGGTCGAGGGTCCAATTGGACTTCCTTTTGCTTTGTATGCGCTTGTAAAATCAAAACTAGCTAGATGGGGCGCTTCAACATAAAATACTATTGCTTGCTCATTTGTCGGAGCTGCTAATGTGAACGGATTTGAGAACAGCCTATAAGTCAACTTCAAGAAGAGAAACAAAGACCAGTGGGCGGACCTGGTGGCCGCCAACCAAGGGGGCCTCGAATTGAAAAATTGAAAAGAGGCCCCTTCATTATTTCAAATTTCCTCCCCCCCCCCCTACTGTAAACCACATGGATACAGGTAGGGCCTCGCAATAAATGATGTTTATGCAAATTGTACAGAATAGGAATGAGATGAAAAAAACGAGCAATTCAAATACTGGGCACTCACATTAATATTTTAAGGGGGGGCCCATATTTATTTCACCGCCAGGGGTCCCCAAACTTCTCATTGCGCTCTTGACGAAGATTTTACTTCTACTCATAAACTCATTGCAGGACTTCTATTTTGAAGGCCAATTTGGTTTTATAAAGTAGTAAAAAATTCTTTTTTTAGTTTTTGCCTTTTGCCATATACTATATTAATAAGCAAAAGTATAAAAATTACATTTTTCTTTAAAATTGCTTAAAAATAAAAGGTGAATCTTATTTTTTATAGTACTTTGTAAGATACGGTATTTATGTATGAATAGATAGACAATGTCATGGACAGGACAGGTTATAATACATGCGCCTGCCATTATCTTACTTATCGTATTTTTAGATTTTTAGACTACAGGTTTTATACTACAAGTTGACTAAGGTACAATGATAAAGTAATTTTCCAAGAATGCCAGGCAGTGCCGGATCTGGAGGGAGGGGGCATATTCAATTGTGATGCACAAAAAAAAAAAAAAAAAAAAAAAAAAAAAAAAGAAGGAAGAAGAAGAAAGACAATACAATAAAAAAAGAAATATATATTTATTTTTGAAAATTTAACTTTTGCAAAGAGAATTAAAATCCTAGTTCAGCGCTCCGATTTGATCATTGATCGGCTATTTTGCTAATGATTAAAACCCATAATTATAGAGAGTTATTTATTTGAATAAACTGTTGGAAACTCCAAAATTGAGTTATTCTGAATATGTTGCGTCTTTGATGAGTTGATCCGGCTCCTGTGGCAGACATTTGAAGGCAAGTTTAGGGGGCGGCAAATTTCTCAATGCCAAAATTTAAAAATTTATATTTTAAAAAGTCAAGGTTTTTTCCCCTCGTAATAATGAAAATCATTCTATGCTCAAACAATGTAATAATTTTTCTTTTACAAATTTTCCAAGCATCCGTTCGGGAAAAGGCGGAAGGGGGATGCTTGCAAGAGTCGTTTGAGAAGGCAGACACGTGTCTCTTCGATATGAGCGTAAGCAAGAAGGCGGAGAGGGGGCGGATTATTAAAAAAATGCTCACTTTGTTCTGCATTTTTATGAGTAAAAGAGTTTAAACTTTAAAAAGTTTTAATTTGCTTCGTTTTTCCCCTACTATTTTTGCAGTCCCAAATGCGTTTCCTAAGGCCTCAAAATGCACCAGTTTGCATATAGTTTTCAAAATTTTCCCGGGGGAGAATCCCCCTGGACCCTCTTCAACTGTCTGAATTTCATATCTCCAGATAAGGGGAGCCCCTTCATAGGGCGCTATCCCCCTAATGTTCATGTCAAAGAACCTGGTAGTTTCTCTGGGCCTGAAAAGTTTTATGGGCTTATCAGTGCCCCGCCCTCACAAGGTGAAAACTCCCTAAAAAAATGACCAGAGCATAAAAATTTACGAAATGTGAGCGAAATTTACGAAATTAGCTGGAGGGGGAGGGGTAGCATTTTTAAGTTTTGCCCCATCACGCAAAACTGCAAGATCCGGTACTGGTGTTTGCACTTGAATAAGTTTAGGACCCTTTGGGATGATTAGTATGATGCTTGTGATTTAAATGAAATAAATGTTTATCATGTTATTATTTTCTTGGTACAAGCTAATAATAGTTTTTAAATTTTAACTTGGGGCAAAGCTATGTGTAATTTTTAAGATAATGTATATATTTTCAAAAAAGTAATTCTTAACAAACATAATTTTGACTTTTCATTTAGCTAGAAAATCATTCAGGAGGGCAGATTTTTAGTTTTATAATATAATGAAAATTATATTCAAATGATTTCATACAGTACTGAATTATAAGGCAACATAGTTCATTTAATAAGTAGAGGTTTATTATTTAGTAAGTGCTTTTGGCTTACTTAATGACTTTTTCCTTTCTCATTGTATTTTATAGTTTAATACTATAATTTCTCCAGTTTCTACGTAATTGAGACGTAATAAAAATAGCATGAAATTTCGTTGCACTAAACAGTTAGTCAAGCATAACTTTAAAACACTGTTTTGATTTTTTTTCTCATTTAATGTAAAAATATCGCTTTAGTTTAACTACTGTATAAGACCCTAAAAAGGGTAAAAAACGGTTTCCTAACACATAATTTTCAAAAAATTTCCGGGAAAGAACCCCCCCCCCCCTCTAGGGGGCAACTTTTCAGTACCTGCCCGAGGGTCACAGAGGGAGCCAGTCCGGGTCTGACTGTTATACTCGAACATATTCGAGCATGTGTGCCACGTATTTTATAATAAGCACGAATAAAATCCCCATTTTTTTAGGGGGAGGGGGGCAATCATAAGGGTATCATAAACGTGATGCATATTGCATTAAAAACAACAAAATATTTTTATGTAGTTATAGAATATTATATTTCTCAAGTAGGATGGGGGGGGGGGGATCACCCCTTCTCACTTCCCTAAAGGACGGGCCTGGAATCGCCCCTCCCAAATCGATTCTCTGGATCCGCCACTGCATACATTCGGCATGAATATACAGCCTCCTCCTTCCGGGAATTCGGTAATAAAATAAAATGCACAATTCTTACGCACTGCTTGATTTAACAAAGTTTATTCCCCTTCTTTCTCACATTGTTTGAGACGGACATCATTTTAACATCTATGTGTTAAAGTAACAAACAGCACTTCGAATAAGATTATTTCTTGAAAAACCGAAGTTTTGAGAAGAAGAGAGTACAGGAATGGGGGGGCGGAGCAGGCGATGTTTAGTTTTAGCATCGTATAACTTTGAGAAATACAACTGAATGAGCGATGCACTTTCGTAACTTACATTAATTTCTAATTGATTGCAATACATTATACTGATGTTTCATTTCTGATAAAATGAAAGGTAACTCTCTGATCTCAATGTTCAATGATTTACATAGACATGTGTAGCGAAAGGGGGGGGGGGGTGTTAGCACCCCCCCATCCAGAAATCGGAAGTGTCAATAAATGTTGGTTCTTTTTTTCTTCATAATGTAGTTTTTATTACTCAGGCTTAGTTTTTTTATAGATAATAATTTTAATACATAGTTATTACTAATAAACTATTAATCGTTAATTCAGACTTCATTTTATAATAATCTTATATTGGATGTGAAAATTCAATAGAAAAATAAAAGTGTCCATTCGGCGGACTACTGCTCTCTTTGTGACTTTTTCTATTTTTGCGAAGGCCGTATCCAGAAAGGGGGGCACGGGCCCGCCTACCGCCCCCCGCAAAATCCCGAAATTTTTTTTCGCAGTGTAGCATATCTGCCTCTCTGAAACTTTCCTTAACATAAGTGTGTCGAACTCAGCCTCCCCCCCCCCTCCGAAATTTTTTTTTGGATACTGCCCAGAGTTTTGCTACACCTTTATACCTCTGATATTTTGTAGATATTTGATCTGGGCACAGCAACGTGCTGTTTTTTGACTTGATAATTGATTTGATCAATTATCTATCCTGATTTTGACACTTTTTATTTTTTTCTTTATTTTTTCTTTTGTACAGAGATAACATGTGACCTTGCTATAAATTGTTAATTAGCGCTTTGTTCTTTTTAAGTAAGCTTTAATATTTTTGATTTATGAGATTAGATAATAGGAGGATAAAGGAACTCACGTTCCAATGAATTCGAAGAAAAAAGAAAAATGAAATAAAAATTACGCAATAATAATGCCGAAAAGCACGACACAATGTAAAATATATGGGCATAAGTTTTTGTTATGCAAATAATCTAACAAATAAATTAAGCAAAATAGTGCATCATATCCATAAGTACAGGGGAAGATGTAGATGTCCAGTCTCCGCAACACTCAATCCTCCTAGGGAATTTGAAGGGGGCATCCCTCCTAGGGATGCCCCTGCCATCCTTCTGCGGAACTCCGCGTGGAACACACTTTGGGAAACGCTGATCCTATAATGTATGGTAATAAGTATAAAATATGGCCAAAAAGAGCTTCTTGCCACTAATAAGTAGTAATATTAAAAGCAATTATAATAAGAGTATGAGTGAAGCCCTCACTGAAATAAAAATTAAATTAATTCACTCTGTTTTAAGACTGAAGGCTGTTCTGGACTTTTTAAAATCAGTTTCAAAACGCAATTTATCATACAAATGATTATTTTTTAGTGATAGAAACTCAAAGTGAGTGTGGCAGTTGATAAGTTGATTATTATTTTGAAAATAGACTATTCATATGAAAAATGTATTTACACTAAAAAGAATAGAATAAAAAAAAAATTGGGGGGGGGGGGGGGGGAATTGCGCTAAAAAGTGAAAAATAAATTAATTCTTTAAACAACATCGGTAACTTTTAAACATAATTTTTTAAGTAGGCGCAAAATTATGATCAATAAAATCTTTTGTAATCCTGAATCAATTACAAATGGAAATGACTCAGATTTTGCAAAAGTTTCAATGTAAAGTAACACATGACGTAGTGATAATTAGATAATTTGGCGCCGGCTTCATACATTATATTTAAAAGTCTTATCGATGTTGTTAAAAGAATGAATTTATTGTTCACTTTTTAGCGCAATTTTAAAGTCTGCTTTATTTATTTATTTATTTTTCAAATTGTTCGAAATTTATATGCATTTTTTCAAAAAAATAATGCTGTAACATCGTGAGGTCTTGTGTATATGCCGAGTGGTAAAGCATGAATTCGATGGTAAAACTTAACAAGATTTTATTTACATATTATTTACAGCTTCATTAAAACTTAGGGTTGGTAGACAGTGATCGAGGTCGGACGGAACACGTCCGTTTCTCTCCTCGTCAAAAGATGTTCTCCTCGAACTCAGAATTTTCTTACTTCTCCTTACATGTCCGTTGGCCTGGACTCCGGAAACTGCCCAGCCCCCTTTCAGATAAAATCGCGAGAGGGATGCGGCCGCCCCTTTTGTCGGCGGGCACACAACCCTGGGAACGGAAATAGATTTTGGGCTAAAACGGATGCCAGAGGTCAGGGGCCAAATTCGAACGGAAAGAGTCAGCAAGCATCTGGATTTTTGAAGTATTGTTTTTCTCGACGCAGATAACATGAAAGGGGACCGAGGGGAAAGTGGATACGTCGGAACGAGGCAAAAAGGACCGGATGCCCCTTCTGACCGGATGCGGTCGCCAAGAAGACGCTACAATGCCAATGAAGTTTTGCAGGAATGTAAGAAAATAGTCCACACGCAACACGTGTTCTAAGGTTAAAAGGCGTAATTTTCTCCTCAATGTAGAAAGTTGTAAACTTCAAAAAAATAAGAATCCATGAGAAACTGAAGTAATTTATTCAAAAATGCATTCATTTAATTAAATAGGAAGTTACATTTAAAGTCATCTTGAAATGGCCACCATTTATGGTAATTCATGTATGACAGTGGTCGGCACACTTTAGAAACTAAAGAGCCAATTTCACCGTTTAATGAGGCAGGAAAATTTTTGAAAGAGCTATAGTTACGCGTTAATGGTTGCATAATAATTCATGATGCTTGATGCAATAAAATTAATATATAATTGGGGTGATAGTATTTTAGTTTGTATGGTATTTGAGGAGGTATCCGGACATAAGGTTCAAAACCAAAAGAGGGAGGACTAGGAGCGTTATTTTGATATTATCCTCCTGGAGCTTATAATTACATAAGTTCATATTTAGTGATAATAATTTAAGTCCCTGTGCTCCCCAAAATACATATCATAGGAATATTTTGTTGCTTCATGGTGAAACTTATATTAGTGCCGGGCTTGGGAGCACGGAAATAATATCAATAATATAAAAATAACAGTAATAACAATTAAAAAAGTATTTTTAAAAATGTAAAAATAATTTTTTTAAGGGTAGGAGAATATATAAAAGTGATGAAATTCAAACATTAATCAGTGAAGTTTAGATTTTTTGAATTATCCCGTATTTATTTATCTGTTATTTTTGGGAGCTCGCAGAGTTTTTCTATGTCACCATTGACAAAAAAATAAAAATGAAGGAGAAGTGTTGGAACGCCAGAATATCCTCCTCCCTTCCTCCTCCAAGCAGTAAACTTCTCATGCAAATAGGAAGTAGACTGCCCTCAAGCCAAATTCCGAAACTTGCCCCTCTCCGCTCCCTACTTCATCACCGCCGACTGATTGAAATGGGGGTCATCTCCACGCTATTTTCCAAAACTTATTTCCGTGGATCAGTCAGTCGTTGGTTATGAAGTTGTATACATGTGTTTCAAGGGGCTAATAAACCCCTATATGGAAAAAGGAATTCCTTGTTACCTTGAAACATCTGTATACTGAATACATTTTTTTGTTCCTTCTCCTGAGCCGTAAACATTGTTTTTCTATTTTGTATAAAAGCACTTACAAAAGAACTAAGATCTACGTAATATAAAAAAGATCATTCGAAATTCAGTATATTTAAATTCCATGAATTTATAAACCATGAATTACTACTGCAGCATTTTACTCTAAATTTGCTATAAAACTTCCGCAGAGAAAATGAAGCAAACAAATGTTCTATATAAAACAAACAATGAGCTGTACACATATTTAATTAATACATAGTTTCAAGCAAGAACATTGCACTTAAAAAGCAAAAAAAGAAAAAAAAAAGCTATCTAGACATCTCCCTCTTGCCCAGGGAGGTAATCTCCCCCCCCCCCGATTTATTATGATTAAGCTTCTTAACAGTAGACTGATGATTTATCACTTGTATATATATTATAAATGCATATTAAAACTGAAATGTTTCTACATGCATTTATAGAAACTTTTGAGTTTAGCTCAGAAAACTAGTAAATGCTTCTTTTAAAAAGTTAAATTATTTCTTATGTAATTTTGAAAAATTTTAATGTTGTTTTGGTATATTTCATTCAACATTCAACAAAAAAAAATTGTTTTCATCAGAAACTTTTCATTACGCAAAATCCAGTGTCCCCCCCCCCTAAAATCCGATACTGCGGCAGACCTATTACAGACTGCTCAATTGATTTTTTTTGGGGGGGGGGGGGGGCGATGTGCTTTCTTGGGAAGTGTGTGCCACCGTGCTTAGGGGGGGGGGGGCACTAATGCAAAAGTTGCTTTTCATTTCCCAATTTTGTACAAAAGAATGGTTTACCAATTACGAGTTAGTACATAATATAAGAAATTCATTCGATCTCAGTATATTTATTAGATAAAAAATGTGAAACCATTATTTATTTATTAGCAGATTACTATATTTTATTTCAAATTCGCTGTAGATTCTCTCAGATGAACTAAAATAAACAGTTGTGCAAAATAAACAATGTAGCTATAAAACTTTTAATAATATATTAATAGTATAGATAATTACAAGAACATTATGTTAAAAAAAAGGTTCTCTAGCCATTAACCCCTCTCCCCCCCCCCTGCAGCCTGGATTATGATTTAGATTTTAATAATATATATTTAGAAGAAGAACATTATGTTAAAAAGAAAGGCTCTCTAACCATTACCCCCTCCCCCCTGCAGCCTGGATTATGATTTAGATTTTTAATTATGTATTATAAAAACATATTTAAAATATGTTTTAATTTAAAAGTTAAAAGATAAATTAATTAATTTCATGAGTTATCATAAATGATAACATTTCAATGTTGTTCAGTAGTTATATTTTATGCGAAATTTACGTGTAAAATTAATTGTTTTCGCCACCAACTTTTCATTAAGATTAAGTGAACTCTTCTATTGAAGTACGCATGCATTTAACTTTTAGCTGTCTTCAACTGCAGCAGCGCGAAAAAACGTGAATTGCCATAGCAAAAGGGGGGAGGATAAAATAAATATACCATATACATGTTTTTAAAAATCGCTTTTAGTTTAACGTTTGTCGATAAAAGAGCCAACACAGTAACCCCCATGCAAAGCTGATCATCCAATCAGATGTGTAGTATCAGTGGATTTTTCCTGCTGAAAGTCGCGTCTGTTTGCGGTGCTTTTCTTCTCTTCGGTTCTTGCATCATATTAATTAGCTATTTATTATTTAAACTCTCATTTTATTGAAAGATTTTTCAAAATGATGAATCCGGAGCCAGTAGCTGGTGCTGGTCGCCCACAGCAAACCGCTACTGACGATTCACCGTGGTGGCTAAAATATGCTATTAGATTTCTTGGCAGCGTAAGCTCATTAGGTCAGTACATGTCAGATTTGTAGAAATAGTAATATTACGTTTTTCTGTGTATGCTGTGTTCATTTTTTTTTTTTTTTTGGTATTTACGTTTTTCTTAAAACACTCCCACTTACAAAGAAACAAGTAACTGTTAGAGGAGAAAAATCTATAAAAGAAGAAAAAACTCGTTTTTTTTTTCTTTCTAAATTTTGTTTATACTAATTAGAAAACGTCATCTTTTTTTTTTTTCCAGTTTAAAATTTCCAACTGAGATTTAAATACATTTAGTTTGAAGGAATAATGGACATCTTAAATAAATAAATTTGGTTAGGGTTTGATTTATGTAATTTAAAACGCGTAGCATGAATCGGTGAATTCGTAACTTTTCTGGGGCATTTACGAAAAGATGCTTCTATGTACTTTTATTTTAGCCTTATATTTGTCAAATTTGTTTCATAATGTTTTTTCTTATTTGTGTACAGATGTAATATTTTTTGAAAATGTGCAGACAAAAGAAATTTCATCTTTGTAAACTGATTTGAAAAAATATCGTCTTACTAGGAAACTTATCTGCATTTCGTTTTAAGGTTTTGTATCTTTTCAGACTTCAAATTGTTTGGGTAAGGTTCACATTAATTTTAACTTGAAATGGAATAGATTCCTTGTAAAATTAAATTTAAATATAAAAGATATTGGAAAATTTTTATGCAAATGTTTGAAGAAAATAGAAATTTAATAGACAAACAACGGTCAACTTTGTTCAATATGGCTCTGGGAGAGAAAGAATCAATTTAATTTATTTCAAATTAATCTCTATTGCTTTAGGTAATTGAAGCCCAGAGGCTGAATGATAGCCAACCATGCCACAGATCTGGGGTTTGAATCCCAGACATAAAAATCTTGTTGTTGGCAACGGTTTCTTGGCTCCAAGATCTGGAACTGCTGTGATATAATCCCCCCTTTGCGACTTTTTCGTTGGCGCCAAGAAACCGTCGCCAAAAAGATTTTTATGTCGCCAACTTCAAATAGAATACAACACTCTTGGCGATGATTTTATCGCCAACAATGTCACATCATAAACATAGCAAACATGTCAAGAAAAATCACTAAAAAACAGTACAATACCAAAAATTGCAAATTATATTTTACACACAATATCGACGCTACTATGTAAAGCACGTACAGCATTTTTCAACAACAATTCATTACATTAACGGATTAATAATTACTCAAAAAATAGAATTATTTACTTTACCAAGTCTCTTAAACTTTAATAAAAACCCTTCGTTAAAAGAACGCGCAATTTATGCCCAATAATTACTACCCCAATGATTCATCATTGCATAAAATGATATGCATTATTTAATGAAAAACATAATTAAAATGTCCCGCAAATCAACGCAAAACCAATGTTTATTAAAGAAATATGTCGGAATTTTAAAATAAGATACTTCATTAGAAAATATATAACATTGATCGATTTAAGCACATATTACATCAGTCTATTGGAAGCCTACATTAAAACTAGCATAAAAACCGTTTCTTGAAAGAATACGCATTTTAGGCACAATGATTATTGCAAATAATTTCATTGCATAAAATGATATGCATTATTCAAAGAAAAACATAATAAAAAAATATCGCACAATTCAAAGAAAAAGCAATGTTTAATAATAAAGCTATCCGAATTTTAAAATACCACCCTAGATAACAAAATTAATAACTGTCATCCCTTCAAGTTCATTTTGCATTAAACTATTGGAAGCCTACCATTAAAAATACCATAAAAACCATTCATTGAAAAAATACGCATTTTAGGCACAATAATGACTATTGCAATTAATTATCATAACATAAAATAATATGCATTACTCAACGAAAAACATAGCAGAAATATCGCGCAATTCCAAGCAAAACTTCAAGTACATTTTACATTAAACTAACGGAAACCCACTTTATCAAAACCAGCAACGCCACTAATTACTACAGCCAATATTTTAGAACAATTGAAAATACATTGTTTTATAACCTCACAAACACATAAAATAAGCAAATAATAAATTTAGAAAAATAAAGAACTCACTTTAAATCAGTTGGCTTTTCAATATTAATCCCAAATCACTACAAACTTGCTATCCAATATGACGAAATGTTCCGAAAATTACCACCTAATTTTTCATTGGTTTTAGTCACAATTAACCAAACTTATGCACTTATCAATCAAAACAATTTCATACTTCAGATAGCAAAAGCACCAAATCACGTTTCCGTCCATTTTAACACATTCAAAAACATGGCGCCTTAACAAACTATTGTAATATAGAATCATTCAATGTTGCACAAGCAGAATGTCACACTTCCTAATGCCCCTCCCCTTGTCACAATTTCAGAAACGCCCCTCCCCCCTAGAAGCATGACATCATTTATGAATCCTCCCCTAGTAATACTTTATTATTGCCATAATTTAACATTTTAGTCAAACATCAACATCATCACAGTGAAACTGAACATTGAAAAATATCTATATACTAATTTGACAATATTCATTTTTAAGATTGTTTTCAATATTTGAAGTAAAGCATGAAAAAATTCTGCTTGTATATTCAAGGCAACATCAACCAATAATGATTTTAAATTCAATAAAATATCTAGCAAGGTTTTTCCGAGTTATACATTTTTACTAATTTATGAGTGTTTCTGTTCATTCCAGTACCTCTGAAGATCTGATCACCTCTGAGGAATAATAAGAAAATTAGAATGTATCTTTTCTTAATACAATAAAGCTTCAGTAATAATAATTAGAGCCCGGATTTTGATGACCTAAATGATCACTGAAAATTCCCTTTAAAATTTTTAACATGTCCTAAAAACAGCAAAATTGCAAAAAATGCCATTATAATTAATCAAGAATACCAATTGAAAGCAATGGTTTAGCTTAAAATGACAATAGTATTTTTTTTTATTTAAAAGAAGCAAAATTAATACAATACATTTTCATTAAAGATTGAAATAAATGTTAATGAGGAGAGAAAAAGAAAATGTCTAATATATGGATTCCTCACACGTTGCCATCTTTTTTCTCACAAGTTTTATTACATTTTAAAACTTTTCTTTCTTGAAATAACTAGAAAGCACCATTAGATTGGGATTATTAAATGCTTTTACATATTTTGAATAGTAAATAGTTTCTTGTTTCAAAGAGCATTCTTATATTTTGGTTAGTTTTCTCAACGTCTACAGATGTAATAAATGCATATTTGACCCAAATGGGTCCCTTATAAAGATGAAAAAAAGAATTTTCTTATTAGTCTTTGGGAACCTACTGTTCGAAATTTTATGAGATAGGGAGTTTTTAAGAGTTGCAATATAATCAAGCACAGAATCATTGGAAGAGTTTCAGGCTACACACAAAAAATTACCCAAAGCCAAAAAAGAGACATAAAATGATGTGAAAAAAAGAATCCCCAAAATCTCAAAAAGTGCCCGAAAAATCTCGCACCTGTCGGCCCTAAAAGAGATCATTATTAATTTTGTAAAATGTTTTAACTAAAAAAAAAAATTCCTTATTTATTTTATGATTTGTGACAATACTACTTCTTTTCAATAATTGTTTATTGTTTTTTAAAGAAGTTGGATCCAGGTAAATTAACAATTTTCTAAAAATTTCTTATTTATCCACAATTTAGTATTTTCTAAAAAGTAAATAGCTGTCAATACTAAATTCAAATTTGAAGTAAATAAATAAATGAAGCAATAATAGTGGTTTAATAATCGTGAATAATTAGTGATAAACGCAATTTTCGACAAACACGTGTTCAATATCGGCACAGTTCAAAAAAAAAAAAAAAAAAGTCAGAAGCTATGAAAATAAAATGCAAAATAATTAGATTTAGGGTAGCATGTGTGAAAAATATCTTCTAATTTAGAAAATAATTGAAATTTGTACCCGATGCAAAAGGATTAAAATCTCTAACGTAGAATCCAATTTTCGGCGAAGCTCGTACACGATTTTGGCTGTTTCTATATTTATACTTTTTTTTCTTTTTTAATTGTTAAAATGAGCAGCAGCAAATGACAAATAAGCAGATTTAAGGTAGTGCATGCAAAAAATATCTTACAACTTTCAAGATAATTGAAATAATTCCAGGATGGAAAAAGATTGAAATTTCAATCACGGTAAGCAATTTCCGGTAAAAATCGGTGGAAAAACTAGTTTCCGTATGGCCCAAAACTTAACTATTTCTTTCTTCTTTATTTAATTTGAAGTAGACAAGAGAATTTGGGAAAAGGTCACTTGTCAAGATAAAAGTTCGGGAAAGGCTTTTAGCATTTGCAAATGGTAGCCACATTGGCGACTTCAATGAAAACAATGGTCGCCAAAACGTGAAAATTGGTCGCCTTTGGCGACTGGCGATCGCGAGTTTTGAGCACTACAAGAAGGGCACAATTTCACTAACAAAAGGGCAAGATGGGCGCGTTTGATTCGTTTTTAAAAGTTTAAACCCTTATGCATTTCTTACTCATTAGTTTTAAAGACATTTAAGGACATGAACTAATAAAAATGAACAAACCGATGTCACTATGATGAGTACGACAAATTATTTCTGCGTTTCAAGATAAGAAATTACCTTTTCAATAATGAATGAAAAAATAAAAGTAACAATACTCTTCTACCTTAGTACTAACATGTATGGAAACGTACAAAATCATAGGATTTTTCTTAAATTTATTACATCTAGAGATGACAAAAAATATACACAAAATTGAAAAATAAACATAGAAAAAATTACAAGTAAGAAATAATTTTTATTGCTGTACTTTTAGCCTATTTCATTTAAAATCTTCAAGTTGCGCACACCATACGGAACGCGCAAACTGTCAATCAAAAGTTAACTCGTGGGGAATCGAGAGTGCTGCGCGAATGGCATGCTGGGTAGAAACCCCGCAAAAATCCTGCTCTTGGGCAGGAGGCAACTAGACCCACCATTTACCCGGTAAAAAACCGGAATGCGGGGATAAGCAGGGTACAAGCGGGTTATAGGAGTGCCATATGAATGCAGCTAGTGTAGCACATTTATTGGAGAATGATAATTAAGTTGCATAATTTGTGTTTGAGGAGTCGGGGGCAGGCTGATTTTGGGTTCAGTGAAGTTGGAGGCCGACTCAGTTGTTGTAAAGGAGTTACAGGCAGATTAATTTGTGGTAAAGGAGTTGGACTTGTTTAAAATGTGCCAAATATTTGTTACATCCCTAATAGAGTCGGAGTTGAAAGTGGGAGTTTTAAAAATGCAGGAGTCGGAGTTTGGCCTTTTCCCAACCAACTCTGCAGACCTGCTTAATACTCATTGTATTTTAAATCTATGCTAATGTGAAAATACATTGGTACTTTAATTTAGGAATGTTATTTTATAAATTAGTGAAATGATCTGTGAAACCACAACCTCTATTCCCAAGGTGTGCATTATAAAAATCTACTGTGTGTATGGTGTATAATTATGTATACTATATAATATATATGTGTTCTTGTTTCAGCTTGTTTGGCACTGGGAGCAATGGCTTGCATTACAATCACTCCTAAATGCTTACTTGCTGGAATTGTTCAAATGTGAGTATTAAATTTCAGTCTTAGATAATGGTGTATCATAGACTTCAACTTATATGAAACTTTCTGTTTTAGTAAATTTAAAATGTTTTCTTGAAATGTATACTGCTTATTTAAGTGAAGTGTTATCTAGTTACCAAAACTGGTGTCAAAATTTTTGACCATCAAATTTAATTCTATGGGGCCATGGTAGCCTAGTGGTTAGGGTGTCGTTCTTCCAACTAGAAGGTTTGGGGTTCACAACCGAACCTGCTAAAGCCCCACCATGTACACTTGGGAATGCATGCATGCAAAATCCGTTGATCCTCAAGTCCCGAGGCAGTTCCCAGGTTACCGGAGGCTGGTGAAAATTTCCGTCCCCTACAGTATCAGGTCCAAAAAGGAGGTGGCGTAGTTGTAGTGGTGCCATATGGTGTCATCCGACGACAGAGTGTTAGTTTTTGCTGGTCACTTATGGAGGTGACCCTTCACAAATGGCCAGCAATTCCTCTTGCTTTGAAAAGGGCAAATGCCAACAAGGCAAGTACCCCCACACTGGAAAATAAATAAATAAAATAATAATAATAATGCTTCAATTTCCCTTCCTCTTTTATTTGGAGCATGTATCAAGTATTTTATTTTTTACCATTCCAGTTCCCTTTAGTGAATTTAAATATATTTTTAAAACTATTAATGTTTTCACTAGAGGGGGACGGCACAACGGTTGTCCCAGAGAAAATTCCTTTTTTGCTGTAATACCTTTAGATTAAAAATATGGTATTCTAAGAAGATTTTCTCTACAGTACAATATCTATATTAGTATAAATATTTTTCTTTCTGCTCAAACGATCCTAAGGAGTTGGCTAAAAGGTAGGGGGTCTGGTGGAGAAAAGAATCAATTTTGTTTTGCAGTGAAAAATTTGTCTAGTTACAAATATATATAATAGTAGAAATATGGGCTAAAAGTGCATTAAACTCATTATGGCAGGGGTGCTCACTTACCCTCAGTGTGATGGCACACCACCTAAACAGCTAAAGAGCCCACCCCCCAAAAAAGGGTTCAATTACCCACTGTAGGTGCAGATTAGCAAATGGTTACCAAAAAATTTTAAATGGAGACCAAAATTTCCTTCCTGATCGCTACGCTTGCGACCAAAATTGTCTCCATTAACTGGCTCAAGGAGGAGGAACATGTTACTAAATTTGGACCAAAAAATCTGCAAAAATATCATATTTATACGAGAAATAGCTTAATATTTTTGTCAAATACACTTTGAATTGTGTATTATTGAGAAAACAATAAGAAATACCATAAATCGAAAACAGATGCAAAAGGATTGCTGTATAATTTACAACAAAATGCCCTTAATGCACATGACACGTGGCTCTCAAAGAAGCATAAAAATAAGCTAAAAATACAATGTTTTCAACATATAAAGAGCAAATGTGAATAATTTAGAGCATTTAAAGTTAAAAGAAATGCTTTTATAACGAGAAAAAGTTAAGAAATATCATGTTTTTGCAAAATGGCGCCATTAATAATTTTTTCGACCCTCATAGCGGTGATTTATTCTTAAACAATTATTACTTAGATAAAATATATTATTTTGAAAGTTAAAAGGAATTGTAGGATACACTAACCCTACTTCCACTTATTTTATTTTTTACTAGAAGATTTTTTTAATATAACTTAATTATTAAACTTAACTTATTTTAGGGCAAACCCTAAATTTTAGATAATAAACACTTGATTTTGTAATTAAAAGGGTTTTTTCATATTTTGACTTTACTTTGGGCGTCATCTGATGCTATCTTTTCCTGATTGTTTTTTTTTTTCCCCTATGCTTTTCAAAGAGAAACATGCAAAGGGAGAGAAAAAAAAATCATCCAAACTATTTAGTGGGTAATTCAAAAATGTCTGCTGTTTTTTTTTTAATGAGTAGAAAATAGATTACAAGAAGGATTTCCTTTACTCAAATTTTGCAATTACTACTTTAATGTGGAATAGATGAGCTTTTTACAATAATTTGTGTTCAAAGTTTCAGCTTAATTTTTTATAGAACGAGTTGCACAAAAGTTGAAATTTGGTTATTTCAAATACATAATCACTCATACCCTTAGTTTTGAAGACATAAATTATAACTTGGAATATTGCAGCTGTACATCTTTAATTTATTAGTTCAGTTCTCCCCCTTTGATTGATCATCACTTGCTTAGGAAAAAAAAATTTTTTCAATACAAATCCCCCATATCCCAATTTTTGAGTATTGGGGAAGAGTCCTACTGTCTTATTCAAAATCATTTCTGTCTATTACTCATTTATTAATACGTCATAAGTTACAAAAAATTGTTTTTTTTTTTTTAGAATTGAAGTACATTTATTTTCCAGTTCGTCTGCTTAGTCTTGGGACTCGCTTATGAACGTCGTCCAATATGACAGATAGCACAAGACACTACATGAAAAATTTTATTACATCACAAAGAGAGGAAATAACAGAAATACACCCAGTGCAAGGTGGGAATCGAACCCACGACCTCGTTACTGCGCGCAAGCAGCGGGCGGAAACTGGTACTAAGACCTCTCGGCCACCGAGGCCCCCAAAAAATTGTTTTTGAGCTTTTATCTGTCCCAAATATTTGTATATTTTTATGTTGAACACAAATAAATGTAATTAAATTTATATAAAAAGAAACCAGTCTTCAATTTATTGTTAATAATTGAAACTGTTAAGGTGCTTCTTTTAAGGCCCCCCCCCCCCCTTTTTGCCAGTTGTTGCCGCTTTAAACTGGTTGTAACCAGCTTCTACCACTGGCATGGCAGAAAATAGTTTCTGCTAGCAGAAATCCAGCCCTGATTTTAATATATTGTAATAGTGAAATTAATTTTCTTTTTAGGATATCTAAAAATGAACTACTAGTAGAACTGATTAATTTTATTCATTTGGTTTATGGTTCACAAAGGCGTTGAACTATTAGTTCAAACATAAAGTAAGAATTGGTACACAAAACGCAGCTTGGCTTATTTTGCAAATATTAAGCAACTGGCACCCAAAGTCATAAGGGTCATTCCATATCAAGTGATCCAAGGAATTTTACCTCACCCTTTTTGATTTCTTTCAAATTCGGCTCATCAACTGTACACCTCAAGGTAATTAAAAATCCAAATTTTTAGATTTTTATCTTGTTTAGTTTTTTAGTTATTGGGCTTTGATTTTGTAAAAAACTCACATTTTTACATGCATGCTTCAACACAAAACAGGCCATAACTCATCAACAAATAGAGATAAAATGTTCTAGTAAAAAGTGTTTTGAAGTATATTGAATGCAATTTTATATGATATGCATCATGACAAATTTTATTAAAATTTTAAATTTTTAAAAAGGACTTTAAAATTTAAATTTTAAATTTCTCAAAAAACGTATCATTAATTTTTTTTAAAAAATTCTCAAATATTTCTGTGCATTTTATCTTTGTCTATGCAAAATTTCAGCTTGGGGACTCAATGGGATCATATTTTCCCGAATTTTCAAAAATATTTGATTTACCAAAAAATGAATATTTTTGTGATTCAAGCTATTTTAAGATGATGGTTTCTTAAAGGAGATGATTTAATTAGCCTTCTAAACACATCTATGCATGAGTGAACAAGCATGGACATGTCTGTGCATGAAATGAACAAGTTCAAAATTTATTTGGGGGAAGGGGGCAAAAATGCATACACGTTTTTGTTTTATCTTAGTTATTTTAAAGTATTGTTTTCAAATTATTCAATAGTTATTTTTAAAGGAATAAATTAACTTATTTTATGCATTAATAATAATTTTTTCCTCATTAATTGTTTGATTTCAGACATATTTTAATGAGATATTAATGATATGAGGGGAAAGAAGTATTTAACTAAACTCATCTGAAATTGTGATAGAAGGGGCCCAACTGCTAGAGTTTGCAGCTTTTGGTTGTTAGTCTTGATTTGCGCTTATGAGCTAATATTTGACGAAGCAAGAAAAGAAAAAACTATATAGCTTACCCCTCCCCCTGAATAGGTTGTGGGTTACAAATAAAGTTGAAAAAAAGGAAGCATTATAAGAAAAAATAAAGATATTTATTTTATCTACCTGTATATCCTAGCATTTCACCTCACGTCCAAAACATGAATAAAAAATAATATAAGAAGGAAGGAAATTTAAAGGAGCTGTAACACAGATATTGCAGTTGCTGTGGAATTTCATTTCTATGGTACAGATCATGGGAAAGGAGTATGTGTTGACTTGGGTGGGACAGTGAAACGTCTTACTGCCAAAGCTAGCCTTCAAAAACTGCATTCAGATCAAATTCTGACAGCAGTTCAACTTTTCAATTGAAGTGTTATGAACATTCCTTTAATACAGTTGTTTTATGTAACTGTTCAGGAATACTCAGAAGAAAGGGAGTTATTAAAAGATAGATTTTTAAGAGCACTATCAGTCGAAGGAACACAGAAGTTTCACAGATTTGTTCCATTCAGTGAACATGAAATTATTACAAAAGTGTGTTCACATAGTAATAACTTTCACAAACAGAAATTCTTTGAAGAAAGCTCAAATGTATGACAAACCTGAAAGGGTATATTGCATGTGAATATGATGAAAGGTGTTGACTGGCTGAAGTAATTTAAGTAGACGTACTTTTCTTCCCCTCATATGATTAATACCTCATTAAAATATATCTGAAATCTGAGAATTAATCAGAAAAAAAATTATTTTTAATGCATAAAATAAGTCAATTTGTTCATTAAAAAAAACTATTGAATTATTTGAAAACAATATTTTGAAATAGCTATGATAAGACAAAAATGTGAATCTATTTGTTGCCCTCCTCCCCCAAATAAAATTTGAACTTGTTCGTTTCATGCACAGACATGTCCATGCTTGTTCACTCATGCATAGATGTGTTTAGAAGGCTAATTAAATCATCTCCTTTAAGAAACCATCATCTTAAAATAGCTTGAATCACAAAGTGTTCATTTTTTGGTAAATCAAATATTTTTGAAAATTCGGGAAAATATGATCCCATTGAGTCCCCAAGCTGAAATTTTGCATAGACAAAGATAAAATGCACAGAAATATTTGAGAATTTTTTTAAAAAAATTAATGATACGTTTTTCGAGAAATTTAAAATTTAAATTTTAAGGTCATTTTTTAAAATTTAAAATTTTAATAAAATTTGTCATGATGCATGTCATATAAAACTGTATTCAATATACTTCAAAATGCTTTTTACTAGAACTTTTTATCTCTATTTGTTGATGAGTTATGGTCTGTTTTGTGTTGAAGCATGCATGTAAAAATGAGAGTTTTTTACAAACTCGAAGCTTGATAACTAAAAAACTAAACAAGATAAAAATCTAAAAATTTGGATTTTTAATTACCTTTAGGAATGCAATTGATAAGCCAAATTTGAAAAAAATCAAAGAATGTGAGGTAAATTTTTTCTCAAATTTTGGATCACTTGACGTGGAATGACCCATAAAAAGAAGTCCAGTCATAGCAAGTTTGTTTGGTTTAAACCAAATAATTTTTTAAAAGAACCATACTGGTTAATAAACTTTTTTTCTTTTTGAGAAAAGAAATCCTTGTTTTTATTTACTCCATAGTCTCTGGGGTTAATTGAAAACATGATTTCATTTTAGGGATGCAGAAGATAAACAGCCAATACCAATTAATTGGCGGCTGATTAATTATAATGATACTCAGTTTTTGATAAATAATACTACGACATAGGATCGAAATAATACATTGAGTTATACATTTAACAGATACAGTATGACTAACTTCACAAAGGACATGACGAGTATTTATAAACTTTGAGAAAGTTAGCGTTTCTGAGTCTGAACAATATTGGCGCCAGCTCATTGCCTTAAAGGCCAAGTTTCATATGGCTTTGTTGGAATCAAATCCATTTACATTTGGCCACTCGCCAGGTAACAGTGAAAAAGATTAATTATAAAATTGCATCTTGTGTAAAGGCAACAAAAGACATTATAAAACACACTAAAAGGTAAACATTTCGTAAAATACTTTAAAATTTTAACGTTTGCAAAAAAAACATTAAAATATTTATATTAAAAGCTTAAAACTGCAAATAGAATCTAAAAATTTTTTTAAACTAGAGGATTAAAAGTCTAAAAGGGAAGTAATCCTGTGCTCAGGCCGTAAGGTTCCTGGCCATATATCTTTGTTTGTTGTAGTATAGGGTCAAGATTTGGACAGACAAGCAGATGTTGTTTATTCATAATGTCTGTTTTACAGATACGGCATAGGTTATAAGGTAATACGCCTATTTTGTTAAGGTGTTCAGCTAAACAATCATGTCCCGTTTTCAATCTGAAATTGGCCACAGCTTCACTACGTGGCTTACAGCTGTATTCTTTCCAATCCTCTTTTATTTTTTCCCAGGGTTTATCCTTTGATTTATTTAGCAGTACTCTGCTGTTAATCGATATAATATTCTCTTCTAAAGTTTTCCTAAGGAAATCCAAGGGAATAGGACCAATCTCTATGTATCTTTGCACCCTTCTTTGCCAATTGGTCTGCTCTTTCAGTACCATCAGTATCTACATGGGATGGAATCCACTGAAATTCCACTATTTTCTCGCTCATTTTAAGTTCCTAAACAATTTGTTTTATTTTTATCACAATAGGACTTTCATTGAGATGCTGAAGAGCTATTGTTTCTATAGTCAATTTTGAGCCCACAAGAATGACTGCTTTTTCAAAGGACTCCATCTTAGCATTTAAGTTAGATACTGCCAAGAAAATTGCATAAACCTCTGCATCAAAATTTGACGAATGTTCACCTACTGGGGCATACTGTGAAAACAATGTGCAATATACACCTGCACCTGTCGCATTATTCATTCTAGATCCATCTGTATCGACTCTAATCCATTCAGGCTCATGGTACTTATTGTTTAATAGTGATAGTGCATCCATTTTAAGAATAATGTCCAATGTATTTTTTTTCTTATGTTCATTCAGTTTTAAATTATGTGGTATTTCTATAAATTCCAGCGGGTTAGCTATTATATTAGAAGGCTCAAAAGGAATATTTAGATTTAGGTCCTCCAAAAATCTCTCGCAAATTTCGACTGGACATATCTGGGTTTTAAGGGTACCTTCTTGCCGGTTTTGCATCCAATTTATACTCTCTGAGTTGCCCTGAATCTCACTAGCGTATTTACCGCTCGCTTTTTAATTTCAACGACAATGGGAGGATTTGACGTATAGGCTTGTAGAGCTGCTATTGGGGTTGACGCAACTGCTCCTGTGATAATACGGAGAGCCTTATTCTGAGTTCTTTCCAGGACATTAAGATTATTTTATGTTGTTGAAAGCAGAACGTCACTGCCATACTTAAGTACTGGTTTTATATAGGTATTGTAAGTAAGATTAAGGGTATCCTGGGTGCAACCCCATTTTGCACCCGCCAGTCTCTTTAATATAGGTTACTTTTTCTCAACTCTTGTTACTGTGTGATTGAGATGTTTTGAAAAACTCATTTTACAATCCATTGTAACACCTAGGTATTTTGTCTCGCTACTTTCACTTAGTTTGGTGTTTTCTATATGTCAAAATCTGGTCTCGCGTGTCTTAAAGTAAATAGTTGGTACATAGTTTTTGTTTTATTGATGATCATATTATTGTTTGTGGTCCAAGACTGGAGGACTTTCAAAGCTTTATTCATGTTGTTCTGAAGTTGACATTTCTGTCTCTGGTAATCACGATGGCTGCCAACTTCTGTCCATATCACCATGTCATCAGCAAACATCGCTTAATAAGGTCATTAACATAAACGTTAAAGAGAATGGGACTGTATACCGAGCCATGTGGCAGTCCGATCTTGGATTGTCTATACTTAGACTCAAAATCCATCTAATTAGTTTTAACCCATCTTTGAGTAAGAAATCTGCCAATCCAGCTCAACATTCTCCCCTCTATTCCTAGTTCTTTTAATTTGTCGTGGAGTTTTTTCCAACAAAGAGTATCATAAGGAACCCTGGAAGTCGACAAATACTGCCAGGGAGCTATGCTTGGAATTCAAGCCTTATTTTACAGCATGAACAAATTTCATAATGGAATAAGAGGTGGACATACCATTTTTAAAACCAGCCTGCTCCTCCTCTAGAATTTCGGCAGACTCCAAGAAAAGTCTCAGTCTATTAGTCAACATTCTTTCGAAAGTTTTTGTCAATGATTAGGTCAAGGATATAGGGCTGTAAGAGTCGGTCTTCTTTCGCTTTATCCTTTTTATGTATAGGTATAATTATAGCCTTCAGGGACGTAACTAGGTCAGTTTCTAAATGGGGCAAGACAAAGCTTTAGCGCCCCCTATATACACAAACCCTATATATATTTATGTAAACATACATATTTAGTTAATTTAGCGCCCCTAAAATAATTTGGCCCCCTGGGCATACGTCCCATCTGCCCCCTCTAGTTACGTCCCTGATAGCCTTGACCCAATCAGACTGAATATTAATGTTCCTCTCCCAAAATGTATTATAAATTAATAATAGTGTGCATTGGGGCAGCTGGTCACAGTTGTCTTAAGAACTCTGCAAAAATTTTATTCGGACCCAGTTGCTTCCTTACTTGCTATCAAACAGCAATTAACATCTTCAAGGCCAAGTATTGAGAGATCTCTTGCAAAAAATGAAATAGAATTCAGAGAGGATGATACGATATAATGCTGAGGTTACAATATTTTAAGTTTTAATGCTGCTATTTCTCCATCACTATTCTTTTTGTTTACAATTTTTAACCTTTCAGAATTAGATTTATTTTCCTGCATTTTCATGTGTTAAGAAGTAACATTTTCTGATTTTATTCAAATTTTGTCAACCAATTTCCTTATTGATTACAAAATAAAATCACATTCTGTTAGGCCTGAAAGTTCAAACATTAAGATAGTGACGAGTGACTAGTAGATTCTTTTACTGTAGTAGTATTATTTTTATTATTAGAAGCCAGTGTATCCAGGATTTTTATTCTTTATAATATCTGTAAAGTAATCATATCAGCACTTTCCTAAAGCTAGACTATGGAGGGAAATATTGATGCACAAGAAATGTTGCAATATAGCATGCATTTTTATATAAAATAGAAAAAAGAAAAATAATTTTAAAAAAATTGCTTCGATCATCAATCTTGCGAAAGAAATTAAAAGCATGCACATGTAAATTTTAAAACGGCAAAATATATTTAATAATAATAAATTTATTGTTGAATGAAAAAGTTGCATTTTTTTTGTGAAATGTATGTAGAAATAGTGAAAGCTAAAAATAAAAACTTTTTATTGGAGTGTTCTCATAACCCCTAACTTTTTTTTTTAATATGATGCAATAAATATTTTAAAAAAGGGTCTGTGAATTATTTAAAAGAATTGTGTTTTATTATTACTATGTATTAATTATTAATTTATTTTGATTAATTTTTGTTTTTAGATTTATTTTATTCTTATTTTTTCTCTTTTGGAAACGTAGGCAAATTTAAACAGGTGACTGCTGGTTTTAAGATTAAAAAAAAAACATTGTTCCCATCTTTACAATGATACTTTAAATTTTCAATGGAATGGAGGCAAGGAGAGCTACAATTCAAAACTATTGGTAGTTAGACGTAATTTGTGCCCAAGAATTTCTGTTTTACGAAGTAGGACTTTTTATCTTCCTGTGTGACATCCAGACCTTATTTAGGGAGGTCTGGAGGGGCGGAGCGACTGCCCCTCTCCCCCCTGTTGAGAAATCTTACGTATGTGTGTAATTACATGACATCTTATGCTGCAGAAAATTATTTACTTATTGTACTGGTGCCCATAGGGGAGATGTGTCATGGTGCATATAGCACCCTTGGAAATTTTAGGGTCACCCAGGGTAAAATGGGTAGCCGGGGTAAAATGGATATAATTAGGTTTCTTCTGTTTCTATTTTACTAAGGAACATTTTTTGAAAAATAAAAATTCTGATTAAAATGCTCACATATCTGAGAGCATTCTAACCTGAAAAAAAAATCTTTTTGCAACAATTTCTATAGGGTCAGCAGCCATTTCGTCTCTTTGAAGATACACCATCGTGTTTTCTGTGAACGATAAACTTCTCACTATAAAAAATTACAGGAATATTTTGACAAATATATTGCTTGAATTTTGTAGAAGAAAACATTCTTGTAAAACATTTATTTGTAAATGTGTCGGAAAGAAATGCAATCGTAGGTTTTTGAGGAACTGGACTTTTTCCTTTCAACCGAGACGCTATTCAGCATTAGATTGGTTCATTTAAACCCATCCCACATCCAATCACAAAAAAAATACTGATGCTTCACAACAAAGGGCAATAGGGGCTCCAATTTCTTCTCCTTTGAAACAACTGAGACAAGCAATCATGAACACCCTTTTGCCAACACCATCTTCGAGCACTGGCGAAGTTATAAAAAATTCACAGAGGAAACTCAAGAGAATGCACGCAAAGATGGGAGAAGTTATAACTACAAAGCATGTGGCTGACAGACTTCATGTAGAAGAGCAGGCTAGAAGTACCAAAAAAGGAAAAACAATAAGAAGAATTGAACCAGTCAATTGAATAGCAGCTAAACCAGTGGTTCTTCCTGAAGTGATTGGTGACTGGGTCATTATAATGAAGTCTGTTAACGAATTTATAGGTCTAATTATTGAAACACCTGATCAAGATGAATATACTGTGAAGTTTGTAACCAAGTCCTCTGCTGGGTTATTCTAAGTCTTCCTTGTAAAAGATGATAGCTGACGTGCAGGCAGCAAATAGTCAGAAAGCTACCGCAATCAAGCTGCAACAAACGTTGAAAATATACATTTTGCCCCTGAACCTTTGCCCTGATGAAGTGTAAAAACACATTTTCCTGTGTAACTTGACTTTAATTTCTGTGTATAAAATTAATTATAGTGTAATTCACCTTTATACCCATTTTACCCCGGCCCATGGGGTAAAATGGGTATAGCACTTTACATAAAAAATAAAACAAAAAAATAACAAATTATGCTTAATTTAAGCCTAAGATAAACAATGTAAAAAATATTGAATAGAAACATGATTATCTATGATGATGTATCTGCTACCAAACACTAAAATGAAAAAAGCTGATTTTTATACCCATTTTATCCCGGGTGACTCTATAGAATGGGTGTTGTAAAATCAATATAAACAGTATTGTTGTAAATTTTAGTTTCTTTGCTATTTGTTCTATATTTTTTAATGAAATTATATATTGGTAAATGGCTACTCTGATACTTTTCTTAGTTATTTTTTGGAAGGGTGGGGGATTGCACCACTGTTCTTGGAGAGAGTGCACCCCAGCTCATTAATAATTTTATTCAGCATGGTTTCTTGTTGTTGACATACTAGAAGTAATTTTAATAAAAAAATAATTCTTTGCCGATTAATCGGAAACTTTTGGCTGATTATAAATGATCGGCAAAGTGGTAGATTACCAATTACTGCCGATTAATCTGTGCATCCCTAGTTGCTAACAAATTGTCATAAAGTCAAGTTGGTTGGAATGCTCAAAATGTTAACACAATTTATCCAAGCGATAGGGAAAAAGCTGAAGTTAAAACATTGAAATTCTCTTTCCAATTATCCTAACTGAGCCTATATGAAATGGAGTTTTTCGAGGCAACTCATTTACTAAATTGATAATTGATCTTAATTGTATTGGCTACATGAGTTTCCATTTCACTGTGTGGTTTTTCTAAAATAGTTGCATATTTTCTTAATTTCAGGTTAAATGGTGTTCTTGTGGCCCTTATTGAAGCTCCATGTTTGTGTATGTTTTTGGATTTTGCTCAAGTGCCTAGCAATTTCTTTGATGGAAAACCTCCTTGGTACAGAGGATTGCTTTATGTTATGTATGTATAATTGATAATTTTGCATGCAAGTATGAAAGAAATTTCCTATAGATTTTTTTGTGCTTATATTTTCTGAATAAGTCTGGTTTGGTACTCTTTCGCCAGGAATGCAAATTATTTGTGGTTGTCTGCTGAAAAATCTCAGCCATCAGCTCTAAAAATTGAAACAAAATAAAATGGGAGGAAGATCAGTGATGGCGCCAAAGATTTTCCGAGGGGGGGGGGGCAAGCCTCCCTGATGGGGGGGACAGCAGGTCCCTCATTTAGGTGATCGGGAGATCCCCCTGGCTTTTAGACTTTTTCGCTTTCCTTCATACTTTTGTTTTTGCTATGAATATATTCTACCTCTTAACTAAATTAAAGAAATATTACATATACTATACATACATACATACATATATCATTATATATATACAGCATGTTAAAAAAAGTCCATCAAAATGCCCAACATTCAAAAAGAAAGCAGCAGATGGCTGCTGTACGAAGCAGAAATTTATGTACTTTCTGCACAGGATTTAATATTAAAAAATGTTCATGTATGTACTTTAATTCTTTAGCTCAGTTTTGATGGGTACTGAATCACATGCAAGTTTTACCCAATTGCTTTTACTCGGCCATTACCAACTAATATTTTTCTTTTCAAAAAATTTTGTTTTCAGATTTTAAGCCAATTTGAGTAGCTTATGATAGAAAATCGATGTTGGCTCTAGCAGGAGGTGCCCACTTTGCTTCATATCATTACTTCCCAAAATCAAGGGCATAATACAAGCAACAGCAACGCCGTTACATATTACATATATACCTGCATAAAAGTATATTTAATACATATATATGTACATGCAATTACGCCGAGTGCTTAACCTGGTTCCACGGCAAAATACTGATCCCCTCTCAAGCGGAAAATACATTGCACACCACTCCATTTTCCCCATGCCTCTTGATTCTTCCATTCCCTTTGTCAAGCGCAAGCTGCAGGCTGGGAACATTGAGTTCTATAGGCAGGATAGTGTTTTCGAGGATACAAAGGGACTTGGCCAAAATTGCAGGGTGGGTGGTCTCTAAAATGACACAAAAAGGTTTTAATTTTTCCTGAATTTTTTTTCCGATTTCATCCTTAAAAGAAATGTTTATCATGTATGCCAAATGTTAATACAAAGAGATTCCCTGATGAACTATTAATATTTCCCCGTCAGGGGGCACCTCCCCCCCCCCCCCTCCGCCTGCTCCCTAGCTGGCGCCGTTCCTGAGGAAGATATATTACTTTCCAATCCAGAAAAAATTTTTACAAATTAAAACCGCTCATTTATTGAATATTTTTTAAATTCAGCTCCTATCGTGACTCTTTTCTCTCTGTCGATTTTCTTTTCACTGTGGAAGAAACTAGTCCAATCTCCTTGTAACTAAGTTTTTGAAGTGCAGTTTCTATAAGGTTTTATTTATTTGTAATGAGAAAATAATGAATAATTTGCTATTAATGGTTCAGATTAGCGGTCGCCACTCGCCAACTGGCCACCAAAACGTTTTAAATGGCGACCAAAAATTTCATTGCCGATCGCCACGTTGGCGACCAGATTGCACCAGATCGCTATATTTGTACCAAATATTATATTTATTCTAAAAAATAGCTTAATATTTTTGATTAATCCATTTTAATGTATGAGCTAAGGAGAAAATAATAAGAAATATCTAAAATCGGAAACAGATGCAAAAAGATTGCAACACAATTGTGGCAAAACGCTAATATCGCGTGTGAAACATGGCGATCGAAGAAACATAGAACTAAGCTAAAAATACAATGTTTCAACATAGAAAAGGTAAAATGCAAATTATTTTTGTCATTTAAATTAAAAGAATTGCTTTTAGCATCAACAATTTGAGAAATATCAAAATCCGCAAAATGGCGCCTTTAATAATTTTCCCTGATCCTCAAAGCATTACCGCCTTGATTCCAAACCAATTATCACATCCTGTAGTATTTGTTTTTGGGAAAGCGCTAAGTTTTAAATGAATTAGCACTTAATTGCATAATTAAACAAGATCCCCCCCCCCCTCCTATATTTTGCCTTGACTTTAATATTTGCTAAAGTCAATACAAGAGTAAACATATATTACTTAAAATATTTCTTTTAAAATGAATTGCACAAACTTGATGCAAGATAGAATTAAACTTAATGGTCAAAAATAGCTAGCATTTCACTAATACTATAAACTCACAGTGCCAGTTGCAGCTGTCAATTAAAACTTAATAGCTGGTAGCTCAATTTTGCAGCCTGAGTCTGAATGATAGATTTTTGTTAAATGTTCTTTAAATGTACTCAAATTTTTAACTTTTAAAACAAATTCTCGTTGCTCTCATTTTTTCACTAAATTTTAGATTTCTTTGACTGCTTTTGTAATATTAAACGCCCTGCATTTCCAATAATCTTGATTTTAAAAACATTTTTGCCTTGAAACTCAACACTGATATTTACCATACAAAAATTTAAATGCATAATAAGCATTTAATTGTTGAATGTTGTAATAGATATACCTTTTTATATTTTGATTTTATTTTGGTATCAACAGGGGTACCCTCCTAGAAGCTTAAAATTTTAATACTACAGTGCAAAAGTTGAGACAGGAGTAAATATGTAGTATATTACTTCAAATAATTTTTTAAAAATCTTGAATTAAAAACTAAAAGCAAAATTGAAAATTGAATTTAATAATTGATCTCATCAACGCTATAAACTCGGGGTGGCAGGTATCAATTAAAAATTTGTAGCTCAAGGTTGCAGACTAAACCTGGCTTGAGTCGGTGGATTTTCAAGATTCAGAAAAACTTCTGCGCTCATGTTGTATGATTATGCGGCATGTAAAAGATTCCTTGAGTAGACATTTGGCTTGGATGCTCTCGGATAAATTAAATTCTTAGTGCAATTTCTCATCAACAGAGTCCTGGTGCTCGGCCTTTCCGGTGGAGAAACCGGACGTCAAAATTATGCGGCGATGGTACCGCTCATTGTGCCGCTGAAAGAGATGGTACCTCTTGGGGACGCACTAGGTCTGCAATTAGCAGAATTAATTTATTAATTTTGTTTTTAAACAATAAACGAAATTTATTTATTAATATTTCTTGTTTGAATTTTAACAGGTATTTTTGACATTACTATGATGCTTTATGTAATGATTGGTTCAACATATCAGTACGACTAACAGATACCGTAACTAGCGACTAGCAGATACCGTAACTGATGAGGAGGTGCAGGATATTAAGGGACACTTGGGGGAATCAAGTTTAAAGTACATAATTTACGACTGAGGGGTGTAGTATTTCAGGCCCAAGAGGGAGGTGCTGCAAAGATGTCATATTACACCACTGCTGCATAATAAATCTTAATTACTTATGACAATTTAAAAACACTTCTTTTCTCTACTTTAACAAAAAGGGATGGGGGGGGGGGGGGGGAAACAAACTTTGATTAAAAGTGACTTCACTACTAAAATTTTGTAATATACACTTATACGTTTATTAACCATTATCAAATAAACTTTTTTATATACCAGACATATAGCTTCGTGGACAGGTGGCAAGATAATTTATGAATTTAATCTTGTGGCTACCTAATATTTTAGTTTTAGTTTAGCCAATCAAAGAAAAATCCTGATAAAAAATGCACTTGATGTGATTAGGAAATATTCCCTGAGAATGAGAATATTCTGCAATTGAAATTTTATATTTAAGAACATTTTTTTCTCATTAGTACTTGAAACTTGAAAACTTTTGTTGATATGATTAATATCTTAAAATACTATTTATTCATTAATAGCAAAGCATGATAAAAAAAATTCCTTGGCCATACATATTTTTCAATAGTGATTTTTAAGAGAGTTGAAAAATAAAAGACATTGAATTTCAAATTGTAATAAAACATTAAAATTAAATGAACCAAGTTAATTTTACTTATATTAATGTATGTGATTAGAAAACTAAAATTGCTTTTCTTTGCATTTCCCGTTATTTCAGATAAAATCCAAAAAACTGCATTAAACCAGTAAATTAATGTTGTGGCTACCAAAAATTTGAAGTGGCTACCAAAGTTTTTTGGGTTAATAGCCATTGGCTACCAAAAAAAATTCCCAGTCTACACCATTAATTTGCTTACTGGTTGGTGATTACTTTTGTGTTGCTGAATTAAGTGTAATTAAGAGTGTTTCATGTCAATCAGTGGCACACCTAAGGGGAGGGTTTTGTGGGTTACCCCCCCCCCCCCCCCCAAAAAAAAAAAACCTGACTTTTGTAAAGAAATTAATACCTTTTTTTCCCCTGAAAATAAATGTGTGTATATATACATATATATATATACATTTAAATAACACAACAACCCTGTATGTATAATATTAACCAAATTTCAGTATCAACGTCAAACTTTATTTATTCCATCAGTATAACCAAAAGACTACGTTTAGACCGAGAGAATTATCTCAGTATTTTCTTCCGTTCGATAGACCATGTGGGCTTAACCTAAATATACTACCCCATCCCCCAAATAGGTTATCCTCATAGGCTTTAATGTGGTGAGAGCCCTAGGGATCGTTTCCGGGGGTTCGAAGGTCAGCTAATATCCCCTGTGAAAAATAAAAACTGTAGTCTGACTTATTAACTGATAAAGTTAAATGTAGGAGCTGCACTTGCCCTCTCCCTATCATTCTTTCCAGGATCCATCTCTGGAACCCTCCCCCTACCTCTCCAGTTCTCCCATATATACTTTTTGTGCACCCCTTCCACACACACATTTTCTACTCTTTGTTGGACACTTCTTTTTATCTATGGATCGTGGAAATGAAAATCAGCACCTAGTGAGCCTAGTTCCACAAACTTATTTTTTAACTTTGTTCACGCTTATCAACATGATAGTTCGAAGTTAGAAGTTTTGAGCGTTTTTCTAATATAGCGTAAATGCAAGTTAGTTTCCTTTTAAAGAGTCCCCCCCCCCCCCCACTTAGCACTCATCTCATGTCAGATAGCACGATAGATCGTGTAGAGTTGCTTGATTTAAAAGAAGAAAAATAATATTTTTTACCACATAGACGAAAATCCCCCCCCCCCCAAAAAAAATAATTGTAGGTGCACCTATGATGTTGATGAAAATAAAAGGAAACTTAATGCCCGTAGACTCGGTAGTCTTGGGGCCACCACTATTTCAGGCTTTCATTTTTGTTAAAATTATGAATAAAAAATTTAAAAATAGTAGTTTTAACAAGATATTCATAATGATTTTGGACCGCACATCTGCTATTCAGAATTAACTGCATTACTATGAAGTGTAGGTTAACAACAGTTACGAATTAAACTAATGTTGCCAAGAAAATTAATAAATTCGAATAGAAAAGTTTAATAAATTTGAAGGGGATGGATATAATTACATTGACTATTTTAAGATAGTTTCCCTAATCAGCTGACTTTGAATAATATTAATTAAATAAATATTAAAAATATCCCATTAATGGGTAAATAACATTAAGGAAGGGGATATTTTTAATAATAATAGGCATTGTCTTAACTGTACCTATGCACACTGTTCCAATGCATTAACACAGCTCATTCTTTTTTCATTCCATTCTTTTGTTATTAGCACTCACTCATGTTTTAGATCGACTTGTTTAATTGCATAATGTGTCTAATAACATCCTCCATAAAAGCGATTCCTTCTTGGATTTGAACCCTGTAATGTGTAATAGTGTTATTTTTTCTCATTTAAATTTTTTCCAGTTTTGTAGATATTAATATAAATGCCATTTTCTCTTACAGCATATCAATTTTGCCAATGGCTATTTGTCCTGGAATATCCACATTCTTCGGATCTGGTTTAGTATTCATAACTGGATGTTTGTATGGAATCATGGCTTTAGGGAAAAAGTAACGTATTTTATTCATTTACTTGCAATAATGTATTTAAGTAAGCAAAATTTTCTATGAAGTCATGCAAATAATTTTTTTAACAATAACTTATAAGAATGGTAGTCATTCTGGGTAATGATGAATCGTTCGGGTTAACTTTGAATCTCAATATTTTTTAGTATATTTGACTTTAAAAAACTAGGTCCTGTATTCACCAGGCTAGGTTATAAAATCTGTTTTCTACTCTTAATTTAAGCAAATAAATTTACAAGGCAGTACACCATATATGGCCTACGCCCAGCCCGCTCAATGGTTTGATCTGGCCCGAAAAACATTTTAAAATCTCTTGCAAAAAAATAAACTTGTAAATAAAAAATAAAATAAATATTCTCTATTTTTGCAAACAAAAAGAGTATAAGTGGCATTATTTTAGCTGGATTCTATTTTTTGTCCAATTTCACCTGCTTTCAAATAGTTTTGAAAAGGTCTTTTCTCCTGTTTTCATATCTGTAATTAACCATTTTTGCAAGGAAAAAGTTTTATTCACAGGAACTTGGAATCTTTGCATGATTGACTTATATTGAAGGGATAACAAACTTTTAGAATTTAAGAACTAACTGAAACCCATTGCATGAAGTAAGTAATCCAAAATGGTTATGTGATTTAGCATTTCTGGGTGACATCATCGATCAGTTAAATGAGTTGAATTTGGAGTTTGAAAAACAATGTCAACTGGTAAACTAATTGTATTTGGTTCCAGAACAAAATTTTCTTGTAGGGTAACACAAATGCAATCTGCAAGCTATCATTTTTTAACACTTTTTCAGGTCAAAAAAAAAAAAAAAAGCTGTCACACTCAAAATTCTAAAAAAACTGAAATCACTGTTGGAGAAAGTTTTCTAATCGGTTTTTCGACCTCAAAAACATAGATAGCTGTTTTAACTTTTTTGCTAATTCAAGGAAAAGTGATACATCTACAATTGGAGTTGATAGGGCTTCAGAAAGACACACATTTGAAGGTGTGGGGTTAAGTGATTTCTACAGAACAAACCTTGCAGAAGAAAAGTAGACACAGCCAGGGCTTATTTGTAAGTTAAAAGTGTGGCATCGATTTAGACTTCCGAACTTATTTTCATACATAAATAGTTTGAATTCTGTGAAATACATCAGAATTCACATAAAGTTGATAAAGAGAAGTACAAAAAGCTGCAAGAGCTAAGCTCCCAGACTTCAAGTATATTTAGCATAATGCTTTATAAATACATAAAAGGAAAATAAACCATATTATTCATACTTTTTCACAAACATCTACCGGGATTCATTCTCTAATAGCCAAAAGAATTTCCATGACTTTTCCAGGTAGATCCAAAGCAGAATTCCAGGTTAACATTCGAAGTAAAAATATTTATTAGCAAATCCACTACTTGTACATTAAATACATCCACCATAACATTTTATACATTCAATTATATTAGCATCATATTAAAAAGTTCCACAGATGCTCATTAAGATAACAAACTTATACTATAGAATTTCTAGTCTATGGAATTTCAAAAGCTAAATTTTATTACACAAAAGATATTAGCTTTTATATTTGCATCCATCTTTTTTATTTATTTTTTAAGTTAAATTTTAGAAAGCTAATTTAAAACTATAAAACATAAAATATAAAGAATAAATGAAATAAATAAAAATTAGGATGATCAATGTGGGGACAAATCGGCTTTTTAACTAGAATAACGCATGAAAACAAATATTTAAAGAAATGCTGATGTAGGCATTTATGCCATATATCTTAGCTGGGGCACTTTTATGCCCCAGCTAAGATATATGAGCTGTTCAGTGCACACATTGATAAACTTCACTTTTTAAAAATGTCCTTATTTCAGCTTTAGAGGGAGAGAGAGTATGTGTATTTCTAATAAAGCTTTGGTTACGTACAAGATAAATTCACTTACTCTCTACACTACATCTCAGTTAAAAGCTTTTAACCTCCTCAGCCCCAGAGATGCCTGTAGGAGACACTAAACACTTTCAAAAAATGCCTCCAAGGTAAATAAATAACAGCATACTTACCAACTGTTCCAATTTCAGACCCATCTCCTGATAAAAGCAAAAATTTCTGATTCAAAAAAAAATTTTGAATTAAAAAAAATAATTTCAGAAAAATTCAACTGAAACAAACACTGATTTAAAAATATCAAAATCCGCTGATAAAAAAATAAAGAAGCAGGTTTTTCTTTTGCACGAAACAAAGGGACGGGAGACTCGTCGCTTTTGTCCTCTGCATTCGCACACAAGCATGCTCCATAGCATTTTTTTTTTAACCTTCTCCAAACGGAACTCGAAAGGTAAATACTGCTACCAAAAAAAAAAAATTGAAAAACAATCCCGAAAATCGTGGAAAAGCTAAGATTTCTGCCATGTGCAATTTGGAAAAAAAATAGCATTGTATTTTTGTAAAACTTTGTATTTTGCAGGCTACTGTTTAGAAAATAATAAGCAATTTTGGAAACCAATGTCAAAAGATTCTGAATTCAATTACTGTAATGCTTCTGCATTTCCTAAGAGTACTTTCCACATGCGCACAAAACACATGAATTCTTTTCTTTCCGCAATCTTTCTGTATCCTTGACAAGAATCTGGGTTTTCTTTTTAGCTATTTATTAAATTTTGTTACAAGATAAATACAATACCAAGATAGTTTAAAAATGGTCTGTCAAATCTTAGAATATTCCCTATACTGTATTCTCACTATTGTGATATATTGTGCTGCTAAAAGTTGGATATTTGGTGATCAAAAAAAAAAAAAAAATCCTACCCGAAAATAGGTTTTGAGCACAAAGTTTTGAGTTTTAGAATGCTTCCATTGTGTATGTATATCATTCAACATAATTTAATTGAATGAGTTATTTAAAATTCCTATCTGTAACAACAATTGCAGAATTATTTAAAATGCTATCATTAAATGATTTATACAGTAAAGTGTACTTAATAATAAATATTTATGCCATGCAAAAATATCTCTATTTTTAGTGAAATCTTTATTTTGTAACAGCAATCTTCCTATTTCTTACTTTGTAAGGTTGGCAGATATGTAACAGGCGTCAATGTTGCTCAGAATCCGTGAGCTCCTTGATTGTAGATGGTAATACTGAAAATATGGTTCTTCATTGATGTATTTTTATTTATAGCTTGTTAACTGTCATTTATATAGGAAACATGGGGCAATGATCCTCAAAATCACTTGATTTGAAATGATAATTAAAAAAAAAAAATTCAGCTTAGCATAGATTATGACTAATAATAAATTAGACTTAATGGTTAATATTTTGTGATCAAGAACTTATACTGTGCAAGAATAACTCGTTAAATTGAGATTAATGATAGATTTTAATTAATGGTGTATGTCAGTTTGCCCCAATGTGTCCTCTAAGAGACATTAATTTTCTCCAAAATAAAAACAAATTTTTTAAACATTTTTTCCTGTACTTTTCCATGTGTTCAGAACCAATTAAAAATTATAAAAAAATATCATTCAAAGTTGGCAGTGGGACCGAGGAAGTTAAGGTTTAAATACAGACATTTTTAAGAAGTGAACTTAATCGATGTGTGCATGGAATGGCTGATATGTATGATTATGTAATTTTTAATACATTGTTTTAACCAGTTAACTGTGTAGCCCGAACTGAGCTCGGGTGGAGGTTTATGTGCGTTAACTGTGTAGCCCGAGCGCCTGGAAAAGGGGCAATGGGCTTTCTTACAGTACTTCTTGCTCCCTGAAACTTCTTGCACGGCGGGTGTTCCGAGATTAGCTTCGCACAAAGGAATGGTCAAGACCGGGTAGGCGTCAAATTGTCAGTCAGATTTACTTACACTTCACCGGATTTTCTGTGCACACGTGCTCGTGGGACAGCGGTAAATTTGACCTCGTGTGACTAATAAGACAGTAAGGAATATTTTTTGTTGTAAAGTATTATTTCTGTAAAAGGTGATGGAAAACTTAACTCGGAAATTATATATTGTCGCAAAATATTATGTATCTGAAAATGAAATTTGTGATCAAATGAAAGAAATTCTTATTTAACAATGTTTTTCCTTGGATTAAAAATTCGAACAAGCTTCTCCAATAAATAAAAAAACATATAAAAATAAAGAAATATATTCTTTTTTCTTTTTTTTAAAATTTAATTTGATCATTTTGAACTCCTTCATGCAAAAAAAGGGGGGGGGGGTGGGCGCTTACACTGAAACTTGGGGGATGTGTATTATGGAAAGGAATGCATATTACATGCCATGGAAAAACACCAGCTCAGATAAATTGAGAAATTTCCTAAATTTTAATGAGCAGAATTTCCTTTTAAAGAAATCTTGAAAAGCACACGACTTATAGTTATCGATTTGCAAAGTTTCTTTGCGTTTCTTTCCTTCTACCTATAACTTTCAGCTGAATGAACTCATATTGATAAGAATCGATTAGAAAGACGGCCCCGTTTAAGTCCCATACCAGCGTTTAACCACTTTTCTTTTAACAAAGAAGGTTACAATAAAAATTCACTGATTTTTATGCAAATTAATTACGTTTGCATTGATTTTTCCGTTAAATAAATGATTAAATATGGAATCGCATTGTTTAAAAACGTTCCGTTGTTTTGCATCAGTGATATTAACAGTAATTATGATAAAAGTTTCGAATGAACCTTTGTTAAAACAAACTTGAAATACATTGACTCCAGTCCAGATCGTCCAGTGCTGGATCTAGGGAGGGGGGGGGGGGGGAATCCGGGGCCCTTGCCACGGGTGACACTTTTGGGAGCGGCAAATTCAACTGTGATGCACACACACACAAAAATAAAACAGAAGAAGAAAGAAAGGAAAGAAAGAGTATTTAATTAAGAAAATTTAACTTTTGGTAAGAGAATTAAACTCCTAGTTCGCCGCTTTAATCATTGATCGGCTATTTGGCTAACGATTAAAACCGGTTGATGTAATTATTTGTATAAACCGTCGGAAACTCTGAAATTGAGATATAATGAATATGTTGCGTCGTTGATCAGTTGGCGGGCTCCTGTGGCAGGCAACTGCTCCTAGGAAGGCAGTTTTAGAGAACTGCAAATTTCGCATAGTCAAAAATTTAAAGAACAAAAGTTTTTTCCCCTTGTAAAAGAGAAATATAAATCATGCTATGCTCAAACAATACAATAGCTTTTCTGTTACAAATTTTCAAAGCATCCTTTTGAAAAGGGGTGAGGAGGAGGGAGAGTCATTTGAGAAAGCTGACACGTGGCTCTTCAATATGGGCGTTAGTAAGAAAGGTGGGGGGGGGGGGGGGGCGGTCTTGCCACCTAGATTTTTTTTTAAATGCCAATTTTGTTCTGCATTTTCATGAGTAAACTTTTACGTTTAAAAAAGTCTGTTTGCTTTTCGTTTTTTACTAATATTTTTGCAGTCTCAAATGCACCTCTTAAGGCCTCGAATTGCACCAGTTTGCATATAGTTTTCAACATTTCCCGGGGGAGAATCCCTCAGACCCCCATCAACTGTCAGAATTTTTTTATCTCCAGTTAAGGGGGGACTCTTCATATTGCTCTATCCCCTAATGTTGAGTTGAATAAAATTTATAGGAAATATGAAGAATAATTGTATGGAGGGAGGGGGGAAGCAACATTCTTAAGTTTGGCCCCGCCACGGAAAACTCCAAGATCCGGTATTGTTGTAGTCTGTGCATTTGCGTTTCTCGATGAACACTTTTTCTTTGTGCCGGAATTCACAATGCAGTGTAAGGAATCATACGAAATCGGACAAAGAGTTTATGTAATAATGTCATATATTTTCTTTACCAGACCTCTACCTGTTAGCCGAGGCCTTAGGTTTGCTTGCGCATGGGGCGAGGTAGTAGGGTCCACTGATTTTACATGCACGTATCCCCAAGTGTACATGGTGGGTCTTCAACGGGTATGGAACACGCAATCTTCCGATTGGAAGTCCGACACTAACCACTAGGCTACCACGGCCTTTGCTAAAATATGCTGGATCAACCCCTGCATACATTAATCGTACCCTAGCATTTATTGCAGGAGTTTCATTTGAACAGGAGGAATTGCAAACTATTTTTTGGATAGCTTCCTATAAGAGCTCATGCCCTAATACATTATTAATTAAGTGTTATTATGCTAAATAATAACACTTAATTTGGTTTCAAACGCGCGACCTTCTAGTTGGAAAACCGACGCTCTAACCACTAGGCTGCCACGGCCTCATAATGTCATATACTGGAGTAGCGAGACCCTAATTTCGGAAGGGGGGGAAGGTCTTTGGGGACGAGGGGGGGGGATAGATAGCTCGCAACTAATTTTATTGTTTTACGAAACCAAATGCCGAATTCTAAGCAATCCCGTATCTACGTTAGCTTCAGGCGGTATCCTCATACTAAGCCAGCGATGTAATATATTTCGATTTATAATTTTGCACTTGTTTCATAACATATGTTTAGATGTAGCCTTAATATTCCTTGGAAAATGAATTTATTTAAAAATTTTTTAGAGCAGTTTACAATTATATGAACGATAGTCATTGAAATTATGCATGAACTAAAAATATACAAATAATTGTTAGAAACAGCACAATTTACTTTTTTAGAGGAACTACTTAGTACTTAGAGGACCCTCGTTCACTCCTGATACAAATTCAAAAACTTCAAGATAAAAAAATTAATTTTAGCAGCTCAAAGCATAAAATCTACACAAAACGGATACCTGAGCATTTCCCATATGATATTTTTGGCCGCAAATAACTGAGCCTTTGCTACCGGCATTGAGACTTCCTATGAACGAAAGGAATTTAATATTAATAGATTTAAGTTGGGGTGGTACGCTGCTGAATTTTTCGCCCCCCCCCCTAAGGGGTAGAGGGGACCAAAAAAAGCCGGCAACACCTTTTTTTGGCCTGGCTAAAATTTGGCAACCCAGCTTTTAGTATAGTCTGCGGTTGCTTCATTTGGAGCGAATACTTGTAGATGCTTTCATAAGGTCAGACATTAAGTCAAAGTAATGACAGTTCTGATTTCAGTGTTTTTTCTGACATTGAACAATTTTCTGAAGGAAATCAAAATAGCAATGAAAACTATGTACACAACGTTTGCGGATGGTGTAAAGTCGATGGGTGATCTGCTACTCCACAAAACACAATCATGGCTTCCTTTCCTAGGAAAACCAGGATTGAAATTCTACATTACTGACGAACTTTTTTGATGAATAATTTTAAACTTAATTGTCAGAAACGCAAACAAAATACTTGTATTTAAAAAAAAGAATTTAATACTATATGCTTTGTTTTCAAAAAAGTAATTCACATCAAATAAGCAAATAATTTAGCAAAGTAAGTGCGATAAAAATTTTCGAATTTAATCAAATTCTGCTTGGAATCTCCGTACAGAAAGAGCATTTCTACTACAGAAACATTCGTAGATTAGAGAAACATTTTCTCTCATGAAATTTTCTGTACTTCAAAAATACTTCAAAAAAATCCTCGCTATCACTTACACACCCGGTTAAAGTTTCCTATGAATCTAGATTCTAGAGCGTGTATTGGTTTCTACAAACATGCTCCTTCCCCAAAAGAATGCATACTGCTAATTTTATTTTTCACTAAATCAAACTTCCCCATCTGTGACCTAATTCTTTCCATGTGCTATTCTAAACGTGATTCTAAATAGAAATTTTCAACTACCGAATTCCATTTCTCAGTTTTCTTTTACTATGGGTAGATCAGAGGCTCCCTGAAGCAGCAAAAGTTGCCCTATACGCCCCGTACGGGGTGGCCACCCGGAGCCCCACAGAAAATGGGGACCTTTTAAAGCAGTATTCGCAATATCAGTAAGTTAATAACTTGAAGAAATCTAAACTGCTTTACACCAATTTTAGTAATTTATTGTGTGTTTATAGCTGTAAAAATTATTCCTCTAACACTCTTTGTTATTGGATTTATTTATTTGTCAGATGAGCAAATCGTGCCATCGGATTACTATACTCAGCCTCAGATTGACAAGAAATAATTATTCAATAATTTTATTAAATAATGTAAAATTTGTATACTTAATGTAAGATATAGCTAAAAAAATTTTCTCCTTGAAGTGGATTGAACCTCTCTTTCAAGTTAACGACCTCCACATCTGCATGTTCCCTCTAGTTCATATGACTTTGATTTAAGAAACAAGTTAAAATTTGCAGATAACCACTTCTCGAAACATGAGTTCATTGACATCCTGTCACGAATAATTTTGAGACGACTTTATAATGTAAAACTTGCAAAGTTTGTTTGTTTTTTTCTAGTGCTATAAATGCTTATAATTATGAACATATTGCGCATTTAAAGTTATTAATACAAGCATGGATAAATAATAAACATACTTTGTACTAGTTTGAATTTCGTTATTCGAAAACCTAGATTTCATTTTGGTTAAATTACGGGTTACACTTCAGATTGGTTTGCCCCGATTCACATGTATATGACGGGGCCTGCTTTTAGTCACAAATTTTTAAGGCAAAACTATAAAACAGTTCATCGATAAGATTTTGCGTTATTTACTACATTTGAGGCATTATATATGTTTTTATTCATAATGTGTTCTTATATTCTTGTAGAAAATGGATTAACATTTCATAGGCATTTATCAGATTCTCATGATGCTAAAAAGCAATCAGGTAACCATGGGACACTTTACTGCTTAGGAAATACATATGGAAAAAATGTCGGACATAAGGTCAGAAACCAAAAAAATTACGGACATAAGTTCCATGACCAAAAGACCGACGTATATTTATCCTTATGAGGTTCACTTTCGGTTTTTTTTCCCAGTACGTTTCTAAACATAATTTGAATTTTATGAATGAGCTTTTAATGCTTTTCAGCTTTGAAAGAAACAAAGAAAAGGATTTGACTATTCATAATGTCCTTTTTTTTTCCTTATTACCTAAATATTATGAAATATTAAAGTAAATGATCAAGGCACTATTTAAAGCTAGAGAAGTTAATTTGCAATTGCCGAATATAAAATAACATTTAAATTTAGTTAACTTGCTATGAAACATAATGAAGCAAAAAAAGCGTGGAAAGTGTTCTGAGGATTGACGCTGCGTCTCTCTCTCTAAATTTTCGATGAAAAAAACATATACAAAAGGAATTCAGTGCGTGCAAAGACAGTGCATTCCATCTGCGCTCCCCATTTCCCCTAGGAAAACGATTAGAACCCTTTAGCATGCTTTACTGAATCGGGGCTTCAATACAATAGTTCTATCAACGATCTTCCACTCTCTTTGGTTCTATGGACTTCCTTTGTAAAGTAAAGGGGGGTCAAAACGTGCATTGCTGGGAAGTAAAGATATGCTTTCCGAAATGCTTACACATATAATGACCATTTTTGGCGAAGAGGTTTACACAGTAGACAGGTTAAAGCAAATGAACGTTAATTAAAATATTGTGCAGAAAATACAGTGACTGTATAAGTAAGGTATTCAAAAAAAAAAAAAAAAAAAAGTGTGAAATCTATGTTCGTATACATTTAAACAGGGTTGCTACGCTACCTGGAAAACCTGGAAAAGTCAGAATTTTAAAATTGAGTGAAAAAGTCAGGGAAGGTCAGGAAATTTTAATATTTTATCAAAAATCTGGAAAAGTCAGGGAATTTTAGCCAATGTTTGAAGCACTGATGCAGAAAGTCCAATATAAATAATGACGTTAACTCTTTTGCTTCACTCAAAGTACAACATTCAGAGGGACCTGCAGATATTGATGCAACCTGAGTCAACTTAGGATTTGATCAGAAATATTTTTTTTCCAACTCTTAAGTTTAACTTTTAAATAGTTAAAAGTAACTAACATTTTATTATTGATATTCAAATTTTTACACTAAGTAACTAATGTAGTTTTTTTTTTTTTTTTCTCTCAAAGTTTTGTTAGCAATCAATTTTCTCATCAAGAAACAGTTATTAGACCTTTAAAAAAACATTTTGGCAAAGCACCTAGTTTTACTTCATGGCAATGTTTGTTCCCTTATATCACTTGGTTGAATACTGTTTCAAAGTTTTTCAGAAATTATTTTAAGATTAGCCATCCCTGTTATTGTTTTAAACAGAATATTTTGGGGCAAATGTACGTTTTTTATTGGTTTGATGCCGTGGATTTAAGACTGAAACTTTTTAAAATGTGTAGAAAGCCGTGAAAAGTTAGGGAATTTTATTCTGCTGTTTGAGTAGCAACCCTACTTAAAATTTTGTGTATATACGCATAATTAACACCAGAAATCTATCATAATAGCTCTAAATTCCAAAAGTGCCGACTATAAAAGCTTGAGAGCAACTAATTATACCAATTACGAATTGTAGTTGAAACACTAAAAGAAAAAACATTTGCTTTTTATTTACTACTTTTAAAAATTACTTTTGAGCCATTCCATTTCAGATCAAGCAGAGGGTGTCACATGACCCTCGCAGATTTTTTAAAAAAAATTACAGTAGTTACAACTAAGAGACATATAAGATATCCCAAAAGGATTTTGCAAAAAAGAAATTATTTCTTTAGTTACAGACTTAAAATTTGGGACAAAATTAACCGTTTTCAGAAAATCAGCAGAACCCCCACTTTTAAAATGGCCACTGTTTCAAAAGTTTTTAATTGCTTCGAATAACTTTTTTTTATATAAATAACTAAGGGGTGGTATTTTATTTAGACACTAATTTTTAAAATCTAGTCGGCTTTATCGATAAAGAAAAAAATGTTTTATTGACCTGAAAATTTTGCATTTTTACCGATTTTATGATTTTTTTCTCTTATGAAAAAAATTCATTTTTGACAAAACAGAGGTGTCAATTTAAAGTGCTGTTAGGGAAGTTTTGCATCAAATTTTATTGTAAGCTTGAGATGAATACCCCTTCAGAATTTAAAGTTTGAAATTTAAAAATGTTTAAAAATCACAATTTTTAAAGTGTGATTACTCAAAAAAGCCATTTTTTTTAATCTGATAATCTGCTCATTTGATGCCCTTGAAGTGCTTAATGAGCTGCTATCAATTATATTGTGTATTTTTGCTCCAGAGATTTTATATAATTTTTCAAATATGGCCTTTTGTGCGTCTCTCAAAAAAGCCAGAAATACAAACTTGTTCTTATTTAATCATTTTCATGTAAGGTTTAATCATTTTTTATTAAGAAATATACTATATTGCTACACTATTACTACAGCTAAATTGTACTTAACCTTCTTAGAATTTAAATAGCACCTTGCACAAAGCGTAGCCACCGTGACTTAATGCATGTTATTCTGTTCATTCCAATTACTTGTTTTAAACTCACACGCTTTACATCAAATAACATGTAACAGCAAACATAGAATCTATTGCAGGAATACAATGAAAACATTATTGGCTATACTAAAATAGTAATGCTTACTTGGGACGCACGATCAAACATCAAGTGGGAGCAGTTACAAAACTACCAGCCTCTTAAACAAATATAAACTCAATAATTGATTTCCAAATAGGGAATATTATTGAACGTGCTAATCTCGATTATTGGATGGGACAAATTACGATGGTATCACCGATGGTTTAGGGACATTATCGTATCATTTCTATACAGATAATTTAGAAAAAAGATTTCAATATCCAGAAGAATACGGGAAAAAAACTAGACTGATATATAGTAATGCTGTAAGTAAGAAATACAACACCATGTATACCCTCCTGGTCTTTGCATATTTTTGGTAATAAGGAGTAGAAGATGATTCAAGAATTTGATTCTACTTATTTTTCTTTAAGTACATAACTACATATATGTTTAAAACTATGTATATCAGTGCTGAAACATATTTGATGTGAAGCGTGTGAGTTTAAAGCAAGTAATTGGAGTGTACAGAATAACATGCATTAAGTCATGGTGGCTACACTTTGTGCAAGGTGCTATTTAAATTCTAAGAAGGTTAAGTACAATTTAGCCGTAGTAATTGTGTAACAATATAGTATATTTCTTAATAAAAATTGATTAAATCTTATATTAAAATGATGAATTAAGAACAAGTTTGAATTTCTGGCTTTTTGAGAAACGCACAAAAGGCCTTTTTTGAAAAAGCATATAAAATCTCTGGGGTAAAAATACACAATATAATTGATAGCAGCTTATTAAGTTTATCAAGGGCATCAAATGAGCAGATTTTCAGATTTTTAAAAAATGGTTTTTTTGAGTAATCGCACTTCAAAAATTGTAATTTTTGAACATTTTCAAATTTCAAACTTTAAATTCTGAGGGGATATGCATCTCAGGCTTACAATAAAATTTGATACAAAACTTCCATAACATCACTTTAGATTGCCATCTCTGTTTTGTCAAAAATAAAAAATTTTCATAAGAAAAAAATCATAAAATCGGTAAAAATGCTAAATATTTACGTCAAAAACACATTTCTTACTTTATCAATAAAGCCAACTAGATTTTAAAAATTAGTGTCTAAATAAAATACTATCCCTTTACTATTTATAGAAAAAAAGTTATTCGAATCGATTAAAAACTTTTGAAACGGTGGCCATTTTTAAAAGTGAGTGTTCTGCTGATTTTCTAAAAACGGTCAATTTTGTCCCAAATTTTAAAAGTCTGTAACTAAAGAAATATTTTTTTTTTTTGCAAAATCCCTTTGGGATATCTTATATGTTCCTTAGTTGTAACTACTGTAATTGTTTTAAAAAAATCTTCGAGGGTCATGTGACAGGTTTTAGACTTGCCTGCCTGATTTGAAATGGAATGACTCTCTTTTTATTATACTTTTACTACAGCATTTAAAAGATTCCCTCCTGCCCCAGAATTTTAGCACAATGCTGGATTTTTGTTTTCCATTCATGGAAAATTGTTTGAGTGTAATTGATACCTAGTACAACATTGTATACAAATAATTGGAATTTAATATTTTACAGAGCACCTGTTGAACAAATGAGGATGAAAGCATCAAGTTCATACAACTTGCTTCAAAATTCTCGTGCTGGTGGAGATGTTGAAAAGGGTTCCACACTGCCAAAATCTACAGAACCGCCTAGATCAGGAGTAATTTAGCCAAAATATTCATAACAAGTTTAGCGATTTAAAAAAAACAATTGATTTCAGATTCCATTGTTATGTAAGGTATGGCATCTGTAGGTAAAGCATGCTTGTTGTGAAATGGAATACAAAATTTAAATGGTTTTACTAGTGTTTCATTCTGTACAAAATCACAAAGTTCCATGATTTTAATTGAAATATGTTTTACGTCCACTTCGTGATAAGTCCTAATTCATTTCAAGTGCAACTGAATATCATAGTGTGGCAACGAGCTTTTTATTTAACACTTGCTCTTCATCCATGATTAAATGGCTGTATCCTGATTGATTAGAAAACTAGGATATGCATGCATCATTGCATTTATAAGCAATTCACCATTCATGATGTAGTAATGGTTTCAGTAATTGAAAAGTGTAACTGTGAGAGAATAAAATATGTGTATAGACATTTAAAAAATTTGATGTGCATATGTGTTGCCAACTAAACCGTTTTAAAGTAGCCAAATAGCTGATCTTTCAAGTTATCTTTATAACCATCATTTTTAATTTAAATGCAAGAGCCTGTTTTCCATGTATAACATTTATTTTCTAAGAGTAGTATACAGCAAATTTATTTTTGTATATGTTTATACTAGCGCTGTTTTCCACTGATATTCCCCCCCCCCCTTTCCCATTTTATATAAAATATAGAGAAAAGAAAATAGAACTGAGGTAGCAGTTAGAGATACTGATTTTTGAAACTTCTTAATGTAATTAAGTATCGTACTATTAAAATGAACTTCTTACTTCTGTAATCTCTACATTAAAACCGAAATTGATGTACATGTATGTTACATTTACATTCCATTTTTCAAAAATTGGAGAAAATAACTTGTAATTGGCAACTAGGTAAACTGTTCCTTATAAATTTTATTATTATTTTGTCAAAATCTTCTAAATGCAGAAGTCATGTTTTCAACATTTTAACTTTAGCCATTTTCATTTTGCAACTATCACTTTAAGGGCCAATAAAAAATAAAAATATCTTTCTAAATGACAATTTTCTCATAAATATTATGGATTTGGGAATGACATATTTTTGGAATTTGGAATAATATAAAAAGCCTATCTGTGGATATTTACTCTAAAAGTTTCAGATCACTTAATTTTACATGACACGTCTTTATGAAAACCCATTATTATAAACTCCTGACTAAATTAGATTCCATACAAAAAATTTGTGTCTGGGATAAAAATATTTTTAAATCCATACCAAATATGTATATAACATAACTCTTGTACTAATAATGGAAATTAATATTAAAAAAAATATTTCAACTTGATTTTGCCTTAGTCAGTTTATAGCAGCATTTATGTTATTTGCTTGTGTGTGGAAAAGATGCTATCTAAACTTTTGATAAGAATGGGGTTTATGCTTTACTTTAAGGTTTTTTTCCATATTAATTTTATATTTTTATACTTTATCACTACTAGCACATGTCATTATTTGTAAAAAGTTTGTTTTATGTCTCATCTGAAAAGTGACAGCTAGTATTGTAATCTTCTGGAAGTTTTTTTTAATCTCCAATATTTTAATGAAAATGTATATATATATATATGTTAACTTAATAAAGTTATGCCCAGTGTATGCAGTTAGGTTTACCTTTTTAACCACAAATCTTTCATGAAAGAAAAATTTTAATACTTAAAATCTTTTTAAAAAATTTGATATCTATAATCGGATATTCCAGAGAAGAGAGGGCATGTATGCATTATTTTAAAATTAACAACGTAGAACTTGAGACAAGTAGCTATTATTCATCAGCACTGAGGGTGAGTCAAGTAATAACAGATAGAATTGCCCGTCGAGCCGAGCCAAAAAGTATGGCTGAGTCTCGGTGCAAGGAGCTAGACTGTCTTATGTGTGGGTTATTTCTCACTTTCTGCAACAAAATATGGCCAACCAACTCTGCCAGGCTGCAAATAGTCAGCCACAAAAGTTACAAAGTAATTCAGTTTAGCTACTTAACACGTACACGCCGACGCTCGAATCCATGCTACGCTTCATATGGCGGCGCCCGATGAAAGTATTATAGCCACCGGTGGTACGCGCCGACCGATGAGACAGTCAAGTGCGGGCCACCGGTGGAACCCGTGCGTGAGCGTGTTAAAGGTCATGTTTTTAATTATAGGAATTGTTTTGGCTGCTTAAATGCATAGAAAAATACTGGATCCTGTCAGGCTTTAGGAATTTTTGTGGGTTACAAAAAGTGAGTAAATTACTTTCCCCACTCTTAAAAAATCCCCCTCTTAACAAAACTCAAATTGTGTTATTTAATTGTTTTTAGAATAAACTTGAAATATCAATGGCAAATGCAAAATGTTTTTCCTACAAGTTAACTTATTCCAGTATCCTCACATTTTAAGGAAATTTGTCAATATAAAGAAATGATTTCTGCATATGTTCTACGCAACGTCTTTTGAATTCAAAGGCTAAAATGTTTAAGAAAATTTGAACATAAATCAAGATTATTTCAGTAGCATTGGAGATATATATAATCTAAATGTCTAACCTTAAGAAAAGAGTTTTTATGAGATTCAACATGAAACAAATTCTTACTCAAATTGAGACCTAGTTGAAGATTTATAAAAATACCACTACACATCTGAAAAATGTTTTAATTTTATAAAATTGAAATAAAATTGCAGCATTTCATAGTTCCAGTGTCTTTAAACATGACTAGCTGTTTATATATAGAGAAATTTTACTGCATAAAATGTATACCACATAGGAATACATTAAAAATATTTAAACTACAGATTTCAACTTTTGAAATCTTCATTAATTATTTCTTTCCATCTACGATAACTTTCAATGTGTTGACGACTTGACTGAATATATTTAACTTGAGGGTGGTCCAGCTTATTTTGTTCTTTTAAAACCTCTGCAACAAATGGAGGTAATGTCTGTTCTTCAGGTGAAAGGATGCAGTCATTGATAACTTCTGAAAGATGAACATTTTCCAAAGCAGCAGCAACCCTTTCTTTATCTGCCAATTGCTTATTGACTAAAGAAAAAAGATAGTAAATTTTACCATTAGACTGCCTTAAAAGTGCTCAAATTTATACTAAATGTTAAAATAAGTAAAATAAATCTGTATTTTACAATTATTTAAGAACATGTTTTCCTGTCAAAAAGATTTGTTGACAGACTAGCCAAAATACGTAAAATTGTAAAAATATTAGGGAAAAAAAGCAAACAAAATCTTTTACTCGTGAAAATGCAGAACAAAATTAGCGTTTTTTCTTACATCCAGAGGCGCAGGACATCCCCCCTCCCCCCGTTCTTACTAACGCCCATATCGAAGAGCCAGGTGTCTGTCTTCTCAAACGATACTAAAGCGGTTATCACACGACAGGAATTACAGGCAAACGCAACCGTAATAGGAATCGTCAACTCGATCGGAAACTGGTTTTTCTACCAATTTCCCCCATAGTTTCCTCAAAATGCTGGTGTGCTATATCAATTCATGGTTGCTCGAATTAGAAGCAATTCGTTATCTGTGCAAGAAAAAAATTGCTTCTAGAACGTGTAATTTAAGGCAAATCAAGAAAGGACCAATTATGGAGCTGGGATTTCATGGCGTCAATTCAACTTTATATAAACATGGCGGTAAAGGATTTGAAGATTGGCGATCGAAGGATAAATGTTAAAACGAGAGTGAGATTTCGAAATTAGATTTTTTTGGTTTAAATTTGCGAAATCATGCGAAAAACATTTGTAGGATGTAAAGTCGCTACTTTACTAGTGCAGGACATTGCAAAGACTGTCTTATGATGAAATCGCTGCCAAAATGCAAGTACGTTTCAGGTGATAAATTTAGGAACAGTATGACTACCGTTTTTTTTTTTTTTTTTTTTTTCTTCATTTATATATCATGGAAACCATTCTATCGAGTTATCAGCAGTAATAGTCTAGGCATCATGTTATTTTCCATTTTTTATGATTTTTTTTAACTAATCCCTCTTTGTTTATTTTAATTAAATTTAAACTGCAGTCCTATTTTATGATTTGTTAGAATTCGAAGTTTCATATTCAGTAAATTGTGCACACCTCCCAAAAATTCCGTCTGTGGTGCTCCTGCTTATGTACACAACATTTTTATACAACTTTAAAAGGACAGTTAGAGTCACAATAAGAAAAAAAAAACAATTAATTAGATTGATATTAGAGGAGACACAGAATACCAAATAATAATAATTTACCAAATTATAGTCCATAATCAATAGGGTCACTACGGGGGACGGTGGAGGGGCCGGGCCACTCCGGGTGACACCCAAAATGAGATATAGAATTTTAGAAAAATTCATGAACTTGAACTATACAATTTTAAGGGTGCTATTTTAAGGTATCGTAACTGAAAATAAATGTAGTTTAGTGAAAGTTATCCCAAATAAATAAAATGAAATTCCTAAAGTGTTTTTTTCTTATGCACTTCTGAAAATAATATAAACTACAAGTTTATACAACACAACAACGTTTCTTTCTTTCTTTTTTTATGAGGGGACACCAAAAATTATCGCCCCCGGGTGACACTTATGCTAGGAACGCCATTGCTTTAATACATTTCCATTAAAATTAAAGATCTTGTGATGAATAAACTCATAACATATAATTTGATACTAAAATTCGCAAAACATGTACAACGTTTTAACAAAACTCTTTCACATTACATGTGAATGTATTGCATTATAATATAACAACAATTTGTGATCACAATTTTGTGAAATATTTATGCAGACAGGGCCGTCTCGAACTTATTTTTTGGACGGGGTTTTTATGTTTTATATTTTTTGGACGGGAGGGTGATTTTTAATTTCCCGACTGAAACTTCGTATTTCACCGAATCGCGAAGATCAAACTATCCTATTGATAATAAGTGATCATTATACACATAAAATAAAATTTAATGCCTTGCAATTGCAGCTGCTATTGACAACCATATAGTTGTCAGTCAAAAATGAAAAACTATTATTATACCAAATTATCAAATTTACCATGGTCTGTCAGAATTAGTGAAATAAGAACAATTTTTGGGAGGTCTCAGTGACTTGCCGTAACCGTGCATGGGAGCGCCCCTGAATGCAGAAACCTACTTGTTTGAACGAAATATCAAGTATAAAAACTGTAAATATATGCCTAGCACGAGGATACAGATTAGAAAATAGTAGCTCGTTATGAGAAACCGGGTGCAAACCTGTAGAAAACTCCGGATCAAAAATTTTCTCTTGAGGTTGCCGATAGAATGAGGTGGAAGTAACGTTTGCTTTAAAATGCCTGTTGTGTGATAACCGCTTTACAACCGATTACCCCCTCCCACCCACCTCTTCCCAAAAGAAAAGAACGCTTTGAAAATTTGTAAAACAAAAAATATTGTATCGTTTGAGCATAGCGTGATGAATATTTCACTATTACAAGGGGGGGGGGGGGGAACCTTGACTTTTTTTTAATTTAAATTTTTAAATTTTGACTTTTCAAAATTCGCCGCCCCCTATAACTGCCTTCCCAGGAGCCCTTGCATGCCACAGGAACCGGCTGACTGATCACTGATCAACGACGCAACAAATTCTGTATACCGCAATTTTAGAGTTTCCGATAATTTATACAAATAAATAAGTTTCTTAATTGGTTTTAATAGTTAGCAAAATAGCCGATCAATGAACAAATGAGAACGTCTCCTCCCCGAACTAGGATTTTCTCTTTCCAAAAGTTGAATTTTCTTGAAATAAAAAAAGAAAAATATATTTTTCTATCTTTTTTTTTTCGTGCATCACAGTTGGATTTTTCGCCCAGTGCTTGGGCCCTGGCTCCCCCCCCCCCCCTGCCTAGATGCGGCACTACTACTAATGATTTTAAATGCTCGTTATAGAAATAATACAAAAGCGAAATTGTTTACTCGTTAATTTTCTCATGCTTATGCAAAATCAATTAGCTCGGAACGTTGGAAAACCGTACCATCCACTTAATCACTTGTATGACATGTTCTGTGCTAGCTGTATATCATGCGTAAAACAGCCAGCATCCCCCCCCCCTCCGTTGTTATTATTATTATTTAATTTATCCCTCACTCTGATGGCGTATGGCGCACTATAACCATTGCCGCCCCCCCCCCCCGGACGGAAAGAAACATAAATTGAACCGCTAGCATCAAAACTGAAGATCTATTATACAGGCCGAAATTATAAAACAAAAATATTGTTCTACTCTGATCAAAAAAAGATTCTACAAAAGCACTACAGCGTTCTATGAAAAATGCACTACAGCAATTATACGCATCAAGGATATTGTCGAAATTCATCAAAGTCTTTTGTTTTTCTGGTAGAGGGAAATAACAAAACCTTTTCTGCAGCTAACTTTGTGTTTACTACTTCTAAAGACAGATCTATACAGATATTATGTGTTTTTTGCTAAATAGACAGATATATACTTGCAACCAGTAGTTATTTTCTGCATTATTTGTAATTAAAAGCCAAACATCTATGCAACTCAATAATGGCTTTGTAAGCTCACATATACAAAGCCATAAATTTAGAAGTTCAAAGCATTAGATGATCACCCGCGAATGATGTTTTCATCTAATGCAGCTGGTAAAAATTAAAATAAAATTATAATTTAAAAAAAATAAAAACACCCCACTCATATGTTATTTATGTTGCCTGAATCGGTTCATTTTTCAGTTTCTATTTTTAAAGCAATTTTATTCCAGATACCGTCATACAATTCTGAACCTAAACATTTGTAAAAGCATGCTTGAGTCTGGTTTTTCTCTAGTTTCTGGGAAATAAACAGCCCCCTTCAATACCCACAGTACTGCACAGAAGAACTTCTTACCAGTGTCAGCTAAACAAGTTTCGGACCATGTGACCTTGAATGAAGGTCGAATTTTTGTAAAATCTAGATTTCTTTATAGCTTATCAATACAAATTAAACTGAACTTCTAAATGTTAAAACATAAGTTAATTTTTGTGGGAAATATTTTATGGGATCGGGATCCTTTAGTATTAGAAAAATACTAAGCTGACTCAAATTACCCAATAAAAGAAAATAGCGTAAAACACAAGACAGCAAAAATAATTAAATATAGACAGATTTTTGAGATCACGCAATGTATTTGTTATCTTATTGTAAACAATAATCTACATATATATTTCTTTTATTTTCAAAAATATAAAGAAGAAATTGTTGCATTCGTGAAAACTCGTGAATTTGGTTGCTTTTCCTTTCTTTTTTTTTTTTTTTTTTTGTGGTTACTCTAACTTAATAGGATACATAAAATCAAATGAAATTTCGCATACTATGCCGTATTCCTTGCCAGTTATGCAAGAATAACTGTATCTTTCACAAGCAAAAAAACTTTTCATCCCTTTCAATGTTATTATATACAGGATCTTTAAAGATTTTTATCAAAATAAAAGGAATTACTGTTCGTAATTTTTTGGTAGAGAAATGAAAGAATTTGCGCATGCGTTAGGTCTGCTTCGATTTTATCGAAATAGGGGATAGGTTGATATGAGACATTGCGCGATGAGTGTTTTGTTTTTTTCTCCTATATTAATTCAGCCTAACGCGCGTGGGTTTGTGCGAATGTTTTTTTTTTTTTTTTCATTGGTTTATTTTTTTGTTTCCCTTTCTAAGCGGATCTTGGAATATTATATAAAACTTTTCAGCAATGCTGCCGCGATGCATTTTCTTAATAAATAATTTCAACTTGAACTTCAAATATTTATTATCTTTTTAATGGTGCGAACTGAAACCCCGGAAATTTTACTGACCTGTTTTGGATGAGTTACCGGAGCAGTGCAGAATCAGATTCCAGTTATTTAAACATTTGTCGGATATCAGGAATCCGGTTCACACAGCAAATAATTATCTTCTGAAAAAAAAAATTTCCTCAAAAATTCTGATGGCGCAACTTGCACCATGATCCTCCCCCCTTCCCCCCGCGGGCACTACTGTCCCTGCTCAAGAGAAGTTATGGAAGCGTGTTGGTAAAAACAAAGTTATTTTATTCAGTAAAGCATTAAATTGTAGGCAAGGGAAGGGGGAGAATTTTAAAGGGGTTGCAGATTATTACTATCAGGAATTTATGTTATTTTTGATGAACTATTGAGAAAGCATTTAGTCAACACCCAAGTCTATGAGAAGTGAATTGATTTTCCTATACATAAGTGGTGATGTCCCATTTCAGTCGTTCCCATTTGAGTCGGTGCAGGAATTTTGTCCCAATTCAGTCAGTGGGGAGTTAAAAGATAGCTTGAGTTAAAGATAGTTTGAGTCGGTGGTTCTGACTTGGCGCAGTTTGTATAACTGGTGCCAGAACAGAGAGGGGGGGGGGGGAGCAGAATCGCCATTGCAGAATGAGTTATTCCTCATTCGCGTTCTACAGCACTTATTGAGTGTCAAGCTGAGAGTAAATTCTGATTTGGATTTTTTTTCATCATCCTAAATTACTCATCCGATTTTCATGAATGAAATGAAAATGGAATCGTTCACAGGTATGAGATTGAAGAAAGGTGAAAAAAGAGGAAAAATGCGTGATCAAAAGTCGAGTTATATTAAGAGACGAAGTGCTCAAAATAAGTTTTTTTGTTTTCAATCCAATAGATTTTCATGCATTTAATCTGTTTATATTACATTATAAAAATATTTTTTAATTTACTTACCTAAAGTTTCTTAATTAAACTATATAATATATGCGTATGATAAAAAACGGAAATATAAAAAAATTGCCACATCGCTAATGTACATAGCTGAATTTAAAAAAAAAAAATAATAAAGTTTTAATGAAAATAACAGGAGTATAAAAATAACTTCATATTTTTTTTTTAATCAAAAAAAGCTCAAAAATTTATTGACAAGAATTTTTCATGGTAGGATCTAACAGCATACATTTCTTTTGTGGTTAAACTGGGTTTACTTTCTTTTAATTTTCTGTTTTTGTTTTTTAATGGTGGTCTGAGTTTAGTAATTACATCTGAAATTTTATGTGGGTGGCATTAACCATTGTACTACTTTTAGTGCTTGAGGAAATGTTTCTAGCTTCTTCTAGTTGATGTTGCTGCACCTGAATTTTTCCTTCATTTTTTTTTTTTGAGCAGATTGGTTCATTTGTTTTTTGTTTTGTTCTGTCTATGTGTTTGCTCATCTACATTTTCATAGCATTAGCAGTATTTTTTTTTTTTTTTTTTTTGCTGCCACTTTAGATAATGTTTTAATTTTTACAGTATTTTTTTCTTCAATCTTTTTTCCCCTAATGAGACTATTGTACTGATTTTCTTTGTTATATCTTTTACAAGATGTTCTCATATTCTTACAAAAATAGGAATTTACCTTTTCTTTAGTTACATTTTATTGGATAGATTTTCTTAATGATTTCTCTTTTTTTTTTTTAAATTCAGTTCGTACTTGATAGCTTGGATGGCGTTGAAAGTTGAAACATTTAGCCTACTGGTCTGTGGGGTAATAATATTGTTCACATGGAACTGAAACTGGATTCAACTTGAGGGCCATGAAAGCACGTAAGAAAGGCTAGTGCCAATTTGGACAATAAATGATATTTCAAAAAGTTCCTCACATTCATCCACCAAACATCAATAGTGTCACTTTTAATTGGCTCAGCAAGAGAGTCAATACCTATGATATTTATGTACTTCTAAATCATACTGCTGTTTTTCATCTACATTTATGATATTTGTTGCAAATGCTGACAGTTAATTTATAAACAATAATGAAGAAGAGTGCTTATACCAAGGTTCATTCAAACTCAAAATATTTTTCTAAAATAAAATGTGGGTTCAAACTTTGTGCTCATGGATTGTTGATACAATTTTCTTGTTATTCATATCTTTACATTTTAGAGCTTTCATTCTTTCATGTATTCTATTACTGTATGATTTTATAAGTAGTGGGGAACTGAAAATTAATAAGAGTGGAAGTTTTAAATAATTGTCAATTCTTTCAATCAATCAGTTTCCAAACATTCTCAAATCTCCAAAAAGAGCGCTAAATCTTTTAAAAATTGAAGGCAAAAATTCAGGGGTTGCAAGAAAACTTTTGTATTTCTGCTCAACAAGCTAATTTTTTTTTCCTGTCTGTCAATTAGGAAATAAAAATCAGATGCAAAAAGATTGAAACTTAATTAACATATTTTCTGAAGTATAATCCGCGGGTAGTATATTTTGGGGGAGGTGAGTAGCCACATTTTAGTTCAAAAAGTAAGCACTTATAAGCACTTTGTAAGCACATTTTCAGAAAAAAATAAGCACATGTTTAAGTACGCATATACATTATTACTTTCATAATTTAGAGGGAAAACACGACTTACAAAATTATATACTTCTAACAGAAATAGCTAACAAAAATGAGAAGAGAGGCTTTGCACTACATAAGGAAAACAAATAAGTTTTATTTAACAGATGCATTGCTTTTGACTATAGAGCCTGTTTAATTGTAGTATTAACTAAAAAACACTAATCAAAAATACATAATATTAAATGGCCAAAACTGTCTTAAGTTACATGGTTTTATTTAAATTCAAAACATCGTTGCATCATCCAAACAAAACTAATGTTGCCAAACGGCAAATGATAATGCTGATAATTTCCTCAGAGCCAAAATTATTAATTTTTTTTCCTAATTAATGTTATAATAAATTATAAAATGGATAGATTATTGTATTGTCATCGAAGATAAGCTTGTGTGCAAAATTTGAAGATAATTTATGCAGTAATAGTTGTCGAAAACCGCCCTACAAAATTCCGCCACAAGTCAAGTTAAATAAAACCATGTAACAATAAAGTAATATTTACGTTACTTTTAAACTGTAAAACTGTTTTATATTTATTTATAATCAACTCATCATTAATTAGATAAAAGTCTGACAAAAAATGGAAGATAAAAATCTTTTATAAATAAATTGCAGTTATTGAAAGTAATATTCTGATAATCTAACTTAATATAATGATATATATATATATATATATATATATCATTATATATATATATATATATATATATAATGTGTGTGTGTATATGTATTCTTTATTGGGGGGGGGGGGGGGAGTTTTTTATTTCACCTGAACTTTGTGCAATTCTTTTTTCGGGGGGGGGGGGGGGGGAGAAATAATGTAATTTTCTGAGTAACATAATGTAGCACTGCTGAGAATTTTTTAAATCTTAAGGTTTTTTTTTTTTTTTAAATTTAGATCCCCCTGACATCAATATTTAGTGATTTATTGATAAAAATATAACTTTATTTTCTCAGATGCATATTGTGAAAATGCATATTGATAAATATTATTTAAAAAAAATTCAAATCACTCAGCGGGGGGAGAGGGGACACGGCCTACTATGACCCCCTTGTTGTGCCACTGCAATATCATGTACAGTACCATACTTGCCAACCTTGGAGGGGGAAAAAACATTTTTCACTGACCCCCCCCCCCCACACATACACACATATACAAAATGAACAATTAAACTGACTTACAAATAAAAAAAATTTTAATTTTCATTACAGCAGTATTTGATAAAATTTTATCATCAAATGTTTGATCGAAACATTTTCCAGCAAAACTATTTTTTATGAGCAATAGGATGTTCTCTAGATTTTCATTTGACAGCATTGGACGAAACTTGGTTACACTTTACAGAAAATGCATTACTGTGCAAAAATGAATGCACAAAATCAAAAGAATTACATTTAGTTAATTTTAAAAAGACAGTTCTCCCAAATACTTACTAGCTTACATCTACACCACAACAATTCAAACAAAATATCACGACCACGTCTGGTGTGCACTTAATAAATAAATTATCCCAAAATATTTTTTTTTAATTTAGCCATTTTTAAGTTATATATTGAATAAAAATATGAAGAAATGTTCTTTATCTATTTTGTAACAATACATAATGACTCCCAAAAAGGAAAAAACTCAAACCCTAAGTTGAAGAAAAAAAAAATTAATTCTATGCAAAAAAATATTTTTAAAACAAGATTATTAATAAAGATGCAATATTAATAGTTATAACTAACTAATAGAATCACTAAATTTTTTTAAAAAGGCTAAAATTTTTCACTGGAATTTCGAGTGGGTGTGGCAAAATGAGAAGATCCTCTATTACAGAGGCTAAATCGTAAAAAATAATAAAAATAATGGTAAACCAGAAGTTATTGATGTCCAAGAGATGGAATGAGATAGTACACAAGAACTAATGACTTTTACCGAAGTGGATGCAATCGGATTTCAAAAAAAATCGGGACTGACCCTTGAAACATAGGTGCAAGTCTTTGAAGTTGCCAGGACTGAAAATTTTTTGAGCGGACTCATGGGGGTTGGGGGGGGGGGGGGTATTTATTATACATATATAGGGGTCACACCAGAGCAAATTCGGGTCCGCTTTACGACAGTTAGCAAGAAGTCAATTAAAATGGACCCTTCACAAAATTCCAAGCATCCAAATTTTACTTTTTACACCATTATTTATTATAAAAGGGGCAAATAATAATAAAAAATGTCATCACTATGTGTAAATTTCACAAAAATCTCTTTAAATTCACAAAAAACGACCCTGTTAAAAAATGCTGAATCGGCCCGATATAAGCAATAAGATTATATACATGCCTCCTACACATAGTAAGTTTTACCACTTTTCTGGGGGGCTGATATTACCTCATTGCTATGCCACTATTCTTTTCCTTTCAAGAATCCTTTTGAGTTAAAATTTGAAGCACAATATGGGACCTCAAATCCGGAACCCTCGGGGCCGCGATCTTTTCGGATTTCGGAATTTGCCGGTTTTGGCTCCCCATTCAAAATATTTTGTAAGCAGCATCACAGCCCACATAATTTGCTCTGGAAGATTTTATTGACATTTTGCGCATTTATAGCATTTTTTATTATCGTATATACTCCTCTATAAGTCGCGAAGTTTAGCACAGAAAACGAAGTTGGAGTCTGCTTACATTCGAGGCAAAACATCGAAACATCTGTAGTTTTCCCGATATTATTTTAATCTCTTTAATTAAACAATAAAAGAAAAAAAAATCTGTCAACTTCTGATATGATTTTATATTCTAATTCGCTAGCTACTAAATTGCAGTAAAAGATCAAACTTTTGGAAAATGCGAGAAACGCCGATTTTCAATTTCGCGAATATTCTGTATCGCGCGAAAATTAGTTCATTTAAAAAATAAATATAATAAAACTACAAGAAATAAAAAAAAAGCAAAATTTAATGAAATTAACTTAGAATTAAAGCAACAATTAATAAAAACTCTAATCGCAAAAACGAGCCCTTTTCAAGAGATCGCGAAATAACTTTTTTGAAAACTGCACAGTTCCGATCATAAACTTTGTTCATCACATTTTATTTCCCTTCTGTTTAAAATGGCTATTTCCAACAAACGGTGCAACATTTTTCCCGATTTTTCTTCAAAAAACAAAAGCTGTTTTTTCTTTTCTTCAGCTGCCGATTTTTTTGAAAAAGTTCGGAATTCTGAATTTGGGATTCCATACTGTACATGTATCATTTTTATGTACTAAAAATACAATTATTATAATTAAAAAACGAACACATGAATATGAATCAATCAAGGGAATTTTAAATAAAAAATAATAATAACGAAAAGTGCTTTTTAAACGAAAGTAAAGGAAAAACTGAGTTTTGATTATTAAAAAAAAAAGGACTTGATACTTAAGGAGGACTTTAAAAAGTCATTAAAGTATGTCATAAAGGACATTAAATAAAAGGACTTTGAGGTGAAAAGATCAGTTGTAACCAGCTTATTATGGTTGATTAAGAAATTAAATGAAATATTTTTGCCTGATGCGTATTTTGCCACCAAAATTTAACGGCCCAACCAGAAAACCGGGAAAATTTCCGCTCGCCTATTTTCCCGTTCTCGGGGAAAACATTAAGCTTCCTTCATTAAAAAAAAAAAGGGTATTTGTCCAAAATATCTACTGAAAAAAAAAAGCATTTTTCCATTGTAAGTAGCGGAGAATATCGGGAAAATACCGATATAAACCCCCTTAATTCTTGCAGAAATCGGAAAATTTTGGAAGGCTAAAAAAAGTAAAAGTGAGAATAAGTATACATTAAACGTCCTCTTTATGACTAGCTGAAGGCTTTAATGTGGTAAAAAATTATTTATTTTCCCATTCATAAAACAGGAATGCCTACAAAAAGTTTTTTTTTTTTCACTTTTCAAAAACGAACGAAAAATAAAAAGTCCGAAAGCGTTTTTAGCGAGATAAATACAGTTCTGCTTTTCTTTTTCGTTCGTTTTTCTCTTCAAAATGAAATAAAAATTATACGAATTAAAAGTGCACATTAAAACAAAAATAACACCACCAGTCACCAGAAGAGAAACTTCCGTTAAGCGATCTAGGTAAATGTGTGTAAAACATCCTTCTGATGATTCATCGCCCAATTGGCCTTTAATCTTCTAGTTATACTTATTGAGTCATTCCTAATTTGTTCAAAGAAACTTTCAGTGTGGTACAACCATATCTATGGGTACAACTGATTCATTTCAAATAGGATATTTTCCATATCAGCTAGTCACAATGAGGAGCGATGGCGATAAACCCACAAAGTCGTCACGTAAAGTAAAACGACGTGCGCCATTTTGAAAACGCGGTGTTTTAAAAATAGTCCGAAAATTAGAAATTCAAACAAAGATTTTTTTGAAAAGGATGAAAATAAAAGCTAATGGTGGAATTTAATAACTGAAATTTGGTATTTTTGTACTTGCATTTGCGAATGGTCCATTGAGATTGCGATCGCAATTTGTGCAAAGGGTTTGTTTTCGCGTTTGTGACTTTTAATTCATGACCATTATTAATAGCCAAAGCAAAAAATGGCGATCATTCTCCCAACGCCACTACGAATGCTTTGGGAAGCGAGATTTGACGAGATGGCGAGCGTCCTTGAGGCGAGACGTTGTCCCAGCCACACTCCTTGTCCTCGGACAGCGCGAGTGGGAAATTCCGTTTGTGGATGAAAAAAAAAAATAAATTCCCTTCCTTCCTCGCGATCTTTCCGTACTTTTTTTTCCGTCCTTCTTCCGTCCTCGAATGTTTTCAAAAGACGGAAATCCGTCCTGTGGACGGAAGTCTTGCACCCATGCCTTGAAAGCATATGAAATACAAAATGCGGAAGTTTTACTGGTAATTTATAAAAGTTTCGTAAAGCAAGTATCTACTCATGCTACTTCAAGATTTTCTCATTTAAAGAAGAAAAAAATTTTCCAAAATTCCGAATATTCGCGGAACCGAAATTTTGACTTTTCAAAAATACGAAATTTTAGAAAAATACGGGAAAATCACATGAAAACTACTCGGCGAGTAACTACGATTACGAGCGCTTGTCTATTGACCAAAAAAATATTGAAGCTTCATTTATTTATTTTAAAGCGAAAATTACAAAAAACGGGAGGAGATCGGGAGACAAACGCAAAAAACGGGAGTCTCCCGTTAAAAACAGTGGACTTGGCAAGTATGCAGTACCGAACCTCAAATTTGGCAATCTCAGCACCAACGCTATGCAGAATTTTGGAACACGACCAAACATGGCGGATTTACAGAACCAAAAATGTCTCGGAAGCATCGGCGCTGACACGCGTTTTTTTACGCCAAATTTGCAATATTTTCTTCACTCATAGACAAATGTTTTTTCATTTTGACTATGAATGGCGATCTGGACCAGCTGGTTTAGTAATCGGAACGCCATTTTATGCATCCGATGAGTGAACTAATGTTCGATTTCTGCTAGGGGGGAAACTAAACATTGGTAATTTTTTTTTTAGAAAATAAGCATTTTGAGGAAAAGTAAGCACTTATAAGGTCCCTTATATTTTATTTTCAAATATAAGCACTTGTAAGCACCACTACGCACCCTGAGTAATGTGCCGATGCAATAAAAAAATCATATTCCATAAAAATTGCTTTGTATATTTTCTTAGTAGGCTTTGTATTGTGCGCAAATGAGAAAATAATAGGAAACATATTAAACTGAAAGCAGATGCAAAAGGATTACCGCAAAATTTCAGAAAAACGGTAACATTGCGCAAACACATGGCATTGAGGAAACATAAAAATAAGCGAAAAACTTGCGATTCTTAATACATAAGAGCTGAGTGTGAGTGGTTTTAAACGTTTAAAATTAAAAAAGAAAGTAAGAATACTTTAGCACTGAAAGTTAAAGAATTATCAACGTTGCAATATGGCGCCATTTATTGTTTCTTTTTCTCATCATGAAAGTGTTTCGATTCTGGAACAAATATTACTGTAGTACAAAAAAAAAAAAAATTACTTAAAAAACAATATAAATAGTAATAATTAATTCTGAAGAAAAAAGTTCAAAAACTTAAAATTTTTTAATTTGACTAACAAAATGTTTACTCGTTTGCATTAAAAGGAAACTCAACATCTTCCGCCATTTTGAAGAATGCTACTTTTGCATTTAGATGTGCGATTTGGGATAAAACATAACTTCCTTTATATATAAAAAAAAAGTAAGTATCAGCGATGCTTCCGAGCTTTGTTCTTGAAAAATCTAGGTTTAAAAGTTTACTACAAAAAACATCTTATAATACGCAGCCTGAAGTCATTAAGTTAGGAATGTCCAAATGCTGTTGGAAAGAATTGTACTGGCTGTTGTGCTGGCTCCAACATCGCGATTTCAGTGCGTCAGTCATCAGCGCGAACGAACCTAGTTTTGCAGCGTTTGTGTGCAAAAAAAAAAAGAAAACAAACAAACAAAAAAAAAAAAATTCCGAGGCGGAAAATTGAAGATAAAAAACAAAAAACCGCGGAATCTCCAAAAATTAAAAAAAGCGGAAAATCGCGGATCCACGGAAGAATCTCATGCCTGCGTTCAGATGGTCCGGGTGACACAAGCTACATTTTTATAGTTGTTTTTTTGGGGGGAATTATTCTTTATAATAAAAGCGATGAACTAATAGAAGTAGGTGTTAGCACTATGCAATATGAGTCAAAGTCAAAGAAGAACTGACATAACTGTAAACTACTGAAGCCCAATTTTAACTTCGCCTGAAAAAAAACAAACTTTCATGAAAATAAAAAGAAACTTGCGTGATTAGTATGTGATTTCAGTTATAATTTTTTTAATTTCACTGGAAACGTAATTTCAACGTATTCTGTTCCCAAAATGTTGCAATTTAAACATTTCCAATTGCTTTTCAATCCAGGGAGAGGATCCGACGCTATTCTTCTTAAATTTGGTTTTTGACATGCTTCTTTAAGATAAAAGAAATTGTGAAGTGTGGAGGAAAAACAATCACATAAGAATAATATAGCACAATAATACTTGGAAAAAAGGATTAATGTAATTCAGATAATTAATTAGCTTATCGTGTCAATACGGATTATATGTTATGCTAGATTTGAAATCTTCAGGTAATAAACAGTATTGTTGATTGATAAAGATAAAATGTTATCCTTATGATACTAAGAGAGAGACCCCCCCCCCCCCTCCCCGAGCTTCCAATATTTTAATGTTTTGCTTATGGCATCACTAAATTTCAGAAACTTTATACTTTTAGCGTATTTTTTCATATTTCTTTGATGCCACGTGTTAGGCACAATAATAGCTTTTTTTTGCAATTGTGCAGAAACTTTTTTGCATCTATTTGCGGTTTACGTTCCATTAATAGTTTACAATCTAAAGAAGCATACTGACTAAAAATGCAAATAAAATTTTGAGTAAATGTTTTTTTGGTTAAAATCGCATTAACACTAAACCAACCGACAGTTATTGTATACCTATTCCTACCGCTCTCGGTCAAATTGATCGGTAGTTAAAAAATTAAATTTTTCTTGGAAAAGAGAAAAAATAACTAGAAGTATAGAGTGAAAAAAATATTATATGCATATTCTAAGAATTGTCATATAGTTCGATAACAGTATTTAAAAGTTTAAAGTGTGTAATTTCTATAAAAGTTTGAAAATGGTCAATTTGACCGGTACTAGATAGGTTTAGTGTTAAAGAAACATTTTTTATTAATATATTCATGTGTGTGTTACAAAGTTAAATAATCTTAAATGTAACTTCCCTATGTAGCTTCAAGGTGCATGTTATAGTAGGCTCATAGCTGCGTTAACCAAAAGCCATTATTTTAATTATTTATTTTTTTCAAAGGCTGGTTGGTTTATCGCATTTCCCGAAATTTTGTTTGTCTTAGCCGAAATTTGTATTTTAGATTTCGTAGTAGGCGTGAGATATTTAGTATAATTAAATAGTAAACCAAACTTAATAAACGAATTGTTCGTTTCAGCCGTGATTTCGTAAAAACCGTGTTCGTATTAAGAAAGTTTAACTGTACTTAGCAATATTTTCCTTATCAATATTGTTAGTAAGATTAGATTTGGTTTCCTGAGAAACTTTCTGAATATTCCTAGGAACGAAAACAAATCTTTCTTAGATTTTTCATCATGTTTTATCATTTTTAAATCGATTTAGCAACCATTAACTTCATCACGACAGGAACATTTATCAGCACTACATGTACTATTTCAATTTGTTTTTCTAAAGAAGAGTTTTTATGGCAAGTATGAGCGCTATATACCGTAAAATACCGAAAGTAACCCCCCTCTTTTTAGAAACCAAACTGGCAAATTTCAGATAGGGGGGGGGGGGGTTATAATCGAGATTTTCGAAAAAAATTATTTAAAAAAATGTTTTTAGTATTAATTAAGACCATCTACTGAAGATAAATAATAAGTATAACCCATTTAAAATTATTTTTAAAACATTAATATAAAACAAGATTCAAAAAATAAATAAACAAAAATCAGTCTTACAATTTTCTAATAGAAAATTGATTTGGGGAGGGGGGTTATATTAAGGAATATGGAATGATTCCATTTTCGGTGAGAAAGGGGGGGTTACATTCGATGGGGGGCTACTTTCGGGATTTTACGGTAGCCAATTCTGGTAATCTGAATTCGTACCGACTCAAACGGGAATACCCAAAACCCATTATAACCCTTACCGACTGAAATGGTACAATTTCGCCTTACCGACTCAGTTGGGAACGACTGAATTGGCACTAAACCACATAAGTAATGCATTTTAGAGAAACAAAATAATGTTACTACAAAGAATAATGATATTATCTGAAAACTTAAGTGCCCCGAACCGACAGGTTTGGGAGGGGGAGGGTGGATTGTTCCATTGGCCGAATGAAACTTTAAATCTTACCAAGACATAAAATGCGAACACAGTTCAAACAATTCAAACTTAATAACAATCGATATATTGCAAATTAATAATACAGACGAACCTCGATATCTCGAAGTCGAAGGGACGACGAAAAAAATTTGAGATAGCGATTTTTCGAGATAACAAGATCATAACCAAAACTTTGAAATTACTGTAAAAATATTATACTATGTAGTAATACATGTTCTAAAAATTATTTATGGCGCAGGAAATTAAGTAAGTACGTATAAATTTGTAATATAATTGACAATAAGTTTCGGCAACGATAATTTTAATTTTTAAAAATACTAGTACAATGCACATTTAAAAATAATTACCTAATATTGAATTTAACATTGCTAAAATTTTTTGAAGTAGTCCAGCATTGTGGCCTGGTGACATCTCTTTTGAAATTGTTCTTCAACCAATTTTTCGATTCAAAAAATAGCGGCCAAGTCGTCGTTTTCCACATTTTCCGAGCATTCCATGAAGCGTCGTAAATTGTTGACAGCATCTCTAGCTTGAGACGCAGTAACAGTAGGTGATGGTTCCGGAGCATGCACTTCTTCCTCATCATCCGATGGTGGAGAAGAAATCGATTGAGAAATGATTTCTTCGTCTGTCCACAGCCCACAAACTTCAACGTCGGCGTCTACTTCAACGAAATCTTCAAAAGTTATTTCGGAAATATTGAGGGATTTTGTAATTTCCCCCCATTTTTCACATTCAATGTCATTTTCAGGTTCAGCGCTGATCTCCTGTTCCTCGTCCGATTCAATTTCAGTTTCTTCTTCTTTCACAAAGCCAGCTTTCTTAAAGCAGTTTGCAATAGTCCTTTGCGTCACATTCCTCCAAGCTCGGTCAGCCATTCTCATGCAATCAAGAATATTGACTGGCTTAATTTCCTCTTTCCTATCAATGGCATCTACGATCTTCTTTACTAAATCCCTCCTGTATCCAACTTTGAAACTTCGAATTATGCCTTGATCCAAAGGTTACAGCCTTGAAGTGGTGTTTGCTAGGAGGAAAACAACTTTCACCGCTTTCATTTTTGGGATAATGCCGTGAGCCTTGCAATTGTCGATGAAAAGAATGATTTTCTTACTTCTTTTTGAACATGTCCCTGTCAATTCGCTTATCATAGAAGCCTTTTTGTTTGCTTTATAATGAAGAGGAAAGCACTTGATTCCTTTGAAGCACCTTGGGCTTTTGGACTTCCCAATCATCAAAGGAGTGAGTTTATCGGTCCCACTCATGTTGGCAGTATTAAAAATTAAAAAATCTTAACTGCAAACTGAACCTTTTTCATATATACTTTTGTAGTGGCAACAGCAGTTGTTGTCCTTGCTGTTCCACGTTTGTTGTTGCTTGACGATGATTCTTTCTTTTTAATAAAATACTCTTTATTTTTATTTCTAAACATGTACTCTGTTGTTTTTTCTAATAATCACAAGTGGTTATGCTCCCAGCGACCTTCTACATGTGCTTTAGAGTAGTTTGAAGTTGATGTTTTTATTGTAAGATGCGCTTTGCTGGAGTTTGAATTTGCACTGTTAGGCCTAGTTAGTTGCGAGTCATCTTAATAGAGATAGACAGCTTCCAAGATGGATAAAGGTCCTTTTATCGAAAGATTGGAAGGAGAAAGGAACTGGATAAGTTGGAAATTCGACGTGGAACTTCAACTGACTGTACAAAAGGCAATGGCAGTCGTGCTAGGAAGAGTTACAAAGCCAGAACCAATTGCGGCAACCGCTGATGAAGCGACAAAGAAAGCTTACGATACGGCATTAAAACACTTTGAAGAATTGGATGCCATTGCAAGGTATGTCATTGGTTCCAGTGTGAGACCAGATCCCAAGAATCACATTTTCACCTGCAAAACAAGCAAAGACATGTGGGATGCTCTTCATAGTGTCTACGAGCAACGAAATGAGCAGAGATTAGATCTGCTGTATTCTCAGCTGTTCAATTATAAGAAGGACATTGTAGATGATATTGCTACTCATGTGTCAAAATTGCAACGAATTTGGCAAGACCTTCATGATGAACTTAAAAGTGAAAATGTTCAGCTTCCTAAATCAATGCTGCTAAATCGGATTCTGAATACTTTACCCACTGAATATTTAGAGTTCAAGAATGTGTGGGAATCGGTTCCTGTCAGTGAAAGGACTGTGATTAGTCTTACTGAAAGACTGCGCTTGCATGAGCAAAGGCTGGAAGTCATGAAGCTTCCTCATGAAAGCAAGAGTGTGGCATTTGTGGCCAAGCCAAATAAGAACTTTGTAAAGAATCCCACCGATTCAGTTCTAAAAGAAAAGTTCAAGAAGATTAAGTGCTATTATTGTGGCCGCGCTGGTCACATGAAAAAGAACTGCTACAAATTTAAAAATGAAGGTCCTCAGAAAGGGAAAGATGAGTCGCGCAAACCAGGACAAGCTTTTATGACTGTTGCTGAAATGAGTCAAGATTATTGGCTTATTGATTCGGGTGCTTCACATCATGTTTCTTCAAGATTTGACTGGTTTGTCACCTACAAAATGTTTGATGCTCCGCAACCCTTACGCTTAGGTGATGGTCGATGCATGTATGCTGAAGGCATTGGAGACATACAGGTTGAGATGCTCGTAAACAAAAGGTGGCTTCCCAGCTCTCTCACCAATGTATGGTATGTACCGGGAAGTGGACAAAATCTTTTTTCCTCTGGTGCTGCATTAGATAAAGGTCTGAGTGAATATGCGGACAGTCAACAAAGAGGTTTTAAAAACAAGGAAGGTGATACTGTTGCTGTTGGAATAAGATATAATGGTGTATATAAATTGTTAATGCGTGTAATAGTGCCTGAATCAGCATGTGCAGCAGTGAAAATTGATATCCTTCAGTTGTGGCATGAGAGAATGGGCCACCAAAACAAAAGACATGTTCAAAAGTTTTTGAAATCCAAAGGAATTGATGTCAACTTGGACAGTGAATTTTGTGATGCCTGTATGTATGGTAAGATGCATAGGCTTAGCTTTGGAAATCGGCAACATAGGCCGAATTCTCCTGGTCAGCTCGTTCACGCTGATGTCTGTGGCCCAATGCCGGAAAAATCTCTAGGAGGCAACAGGTATTTTGTTGCTTTTAAAGATGATTATTCTAAATGCAGGACTGTGTATTTAATTAAGGAAAAATCTGAAGTTAAAAATATGTTGTCAAGATTTTTATCCGAGATGAAGAATGCTGGATATATATTAAAAGAACTTTTAACAGATGGTGGTGGTGAATTCAACAATTCGGAAGTTCACAATATAATTCAAAAAGAAGGTTTAAATCACCGCAAATCGATGCCCTATACCCCAGAGCAAAATGGGGCTATCGAAAGAGAAAACCGAATTCTAGTGGAAGCAGCTCGGTCTATGCTCCATGCCAAAGAGCTGCCACAGAAATTATGGGCTGAAGCTGTGAGCACAGCAGCATATGTTTTGAATAGGACAGGGCCCACTCCTGAAGCAGGAAAATCTACCTATGAAATTTGGTTCAAAAGAAAACCTTCAGTAGACCATCTAAAAATCTTTGGAACTGAATGCTTTATTCACGTTCCAAAACAGAAAAGGAAGAAATTCGATAAGAAGGCCATCAAAGGTTACTTAGTGGGCTATTGTGGAGAAAAGGATGGTTTTCGCATTTGCATACCGGAAAACAATGATGTTGTGCTCTCAAGAGATGTTGTTTTCAAAGATGAGATAACATCTGAGAAAATATGTGTAAATATTATTCAAACGTCAGCAGAAAAAGTCTGCGATCAAGAAGTCGATACTAGCATTGCTGATGCAGAGGAAGAAACTAAAATGCAGAACATGGATGATAACATATCACTTGAAACAGAAGAAGTGCATAATTTGCGAAAAAGGTCTCATTTGAAAAAGCCTTCAAAATATGACAATTACGTGATGGTAGCAGAATCGGTGGAACCAATTACGTTTACGGAAGCATTACAATCCCCAGAAGCAGAACACTGGCAAGCTGCCACGGAAGAAGAGATGCAGTCTTTAATAGACAACCAAACATGGGAATTGGTCGACTTGCCACCAGGTCGAAAAGCAATTGGAAGCAAATGGGTTTATCGAATGAAGAGAAATGCTGATGGGAAGATAGAGCGTTACAAGACAAGATTGGTAGTGAAAGGCTATGCACAAAAATTTGGAGTGAACTTTATTGAAACCTTCAGTCCTGTTGTCCGTTGGGACACTATTCGAGTCCTGTTAAGCCTTGCAGCTGAGCAGAAGTTAAAAACAGCTCAATTTGATGTGAAAACTGCCTTCCTCAATGGGGATTTGGATGAAGAAATCTTCATGGTTCAGCCTGAGGGATTTCAAAACAACACTAAACAGGTATGTAAACTCTCCAAAAGCATTTATGGCTTGAAACAAGCCCCAAGATGTTGGAATGAAAAATTTAGCAAGTTTCTTGAGGACTGTGGACTGAAGCAAACAAATTATGATCCTTGTTTATTTTACAATGTTGAAAAATCTTTCTTCTTAATTTTGTATGTTGATGATGCTCTAGTCTTTACCAAAGATGACAACATGTTGAACTGTTTTTTGAAACAACTTGAAGCAAAATTTTCCATCACTATGAGCAATGCTGCCTATTTTCTTGGAATGCAGATAGAATATTTGAATGATCATTCCATTTTTATTCATCAAGAATCTTACTGCAAAAGAATACTAAATCGATTTAATATGAATGATGCCAATCCAGTTGGTACCCCAATTAAAAAGTGTTCGTTATCACTGGAAGGTAGTGATGTGTTGGAAAACATTCCATATAGAGAGGCTGTAGGCAGTTTGACGTTTCTCGCTATAATAAGTAGACCAGATATTGCCTACACGGTTAGTTTTCTGTCTCAAGTTTTAGATAACCCTTCCAGTGTTCATTGGAACATAGTCAAAAGAACTCTCAAGTATCTGAAAGGTACATCAAAGTGTGGAATCATGTATGAATGCAGTGACAAATGTAACTCCTTAGAAGCATTCTGTGTTTCTGATTATGCAGGGGATCCTGTAACGAGGAGGTCTACCAGTGGTATGGTGTTCAAGTATGGTGGGGGAGCCGTAACATGGAAAAGCCAAAAGCAAAAATGAGTCTCCCTCTCCACTACTGAAGCAGAGTTTGTAGCAGCAAGCCAAGCTGCAGAAGAAGTTGTTTGGCTTCAAAATTTGCTGAATTAGCGCAGTTTTTCTAAAGATATACCCATTCTACAAATCGACAATTAGAGTGCGATTAAATTGATAAAAAATCCAGAATTTCATTGTAGAACAAAGCACATCGATGTGCGCTATAAATTTGTGCGAGAACTTTACAATCAAAATCTGTTTGATGTCAAAAATTGTTCCACACATGAACAAGCTGCGGATATCTTTACCAAGGCACTTCCCGCAGCTAGATTCAATATCCTTAGGAAAATGATTGGGATGCACAATTTTACATAATGTTTAATTATACTGTAGTTATTATTACTCAATATGTTTGATTTTTTTTAATATGTTTATATTCATTATGTCCTTTTTTGTTTTTATTAATAACTTGCATTCCATTTGTATGTTTTAAGTATTAAGTATTCAATACTTGAATTAAGTATTAAAGTTTTCTTTTTTCAGTTAGCGTTTAGTTTTAGGGAGGATATTAAAAATTAAAAAATCTGAACTGCTAACTGAACCTTTTTCATATATACTTTTGTAGTGGCAACAGCAGTTGTTGTCCTTGCTGTTCCACGTTTGTTGTTGCTTGACGATGATTCTTTCTTTTTAATAAACTACTCTTTATTTTTATTTTTAAACATGTACTCTGTTGTTTTTTCTAATAATCCCAAGTAGCAGACAGTAGTAATGTCACTCGATCCTTACTTTGTTTTCCTCCGTGACACAAATCTCCTTTGAAAACTGCAATTTTGTCAGGCAGAGCTTTAAAGAAAAACCCAGTCTCATCAGCATTGTAGATGTTGTCCGGGGAATAGTCTTTCAAAAGATCACTAAGATTTTTAATCCATTCTGAACAAAGTTCATCGTTCACTGATTGGCTCTCGCCGAACAATTTTCTAAAAATGATGTTGTGATGTTTTTTAAAGTTCTCCCAGGCTTGGAGTAATCGCGATTACGTAATCGTAATCTGCTGTAATCGATTACGTTTTGGAAAAATCGTAATCTTAATCTGACAATGGCATATTCTTATAATCATAATCAAAATTGCGTAATCCCTCTTCTCGCGTAATCTTAATCATAATCTAAAAGAAAAAAAATCGGCATTCTGGTCTTGTAATCGTGTAATCTTGACCTGCTGAAACCTGAAATTTTTACTTTGCCTTCCTACTATCATTGAATGGAAAAAATAAAATTAACAATACTAACACAGAAAAAGGATTCAAGCTGTTTACTCCTCGTCCAAGGTCGTTTGTAAATGAGGAATGGACTGTAACCTACGGGCGTTCATAAAAGCGGTTCTGTGTAGTAGGACCCTGGTAAACATTTACCAAAACTGGACGAGGCGAGGAGACCCCCTTCGCGAGAGCCCCAAGGCGATGCGAGTCACCCATTCTCCTTCGCTGGCTTTCCCCGTCTTGTGGAGCCGTAGTAAAATGGACCATTTGTTTTCCCTTTCATCTGTCAAGGGTTTGCGAATAATCAAAGCAGACTGAGCTCCGAAAATCATTAGCAGAAAGCAGGGCATAGGAAGGTCTTGGCCCTGAGCAGAAAGAGTACTATCACACAGGGCCTACACACAGACTAGAGACACTAGAGAGACGCGACATATGCAGGGATAAAGAAATGCCGATTTTTAACCACCTCAGGGCTTGTTGGGGAACTTCTCGTAGACTTAACGCAGGAGAAACGAGAGGGGTTTACAAAAACGCGTATTTCACGGAAGCAAGTTTTTCAGCAAAATTTTAGTGACATCTTCCAAAGGAGAAAAACATAGGCTTCAATTTCATACTATTTTTATGTGTCAAAAGCGCATATTAGTTGTCTTAATTGATGTTTTACTGTTCGGAATCTCCCATCTTCTTCCAAACTTTAGATGGGAGAAAAAGAGAAGTTCCTTGGCGGTTTTTTGGCGGAAGTAGTTGGCGCTGTAAATAATTTATCGGAGAGTGAATGTCCAAACACTCTGATGAATGATTTTTGAGGTTCTTTTCTTTTTTAAAATTAACATGCGAACTGTGCTGAATTAACAGAAATCGTTATTATTAAACAATTTTTCATTCAACACTATTCGCAGTTTAAAGAATTCATAATTAAAAACGACAGACATGATATGCATATCTATCACAATCGTTCTCATCCAGTTTAGTGAAGCATTATGTTTGTGTAAATGTGTGATATTACATAGACTATTATTAAAAGAGTTACTTATTAATTAAGCTTTATTTAACCGTTCCAAATCTACTTGTATTTATAAAATATGTCAATACAAAAGGAATTTCTAATTGGAATTTTCACTCATAACAGAAAATTATGTTATATGAATGTGTATCCGTCCTGTTGTCTTAGACAGTTTTTTAGCAATCGCATCTTATTAAATTAATATATATTTGCTGGATATGAATAAATATCAATTATTCCACAAAGTACATCTGATTTTGATGTACAGTAACTATAGAAACACTAGGAAACTTTTGGATAGGTGGATTAACGTCATGTTTAATATTGAAAATTAATTCAGACATAATGACTTCACATCATTAGTTTAGTCAGTGTATTACTGAATCAAAATCAACTGAAAGTCAATTACTGAATAAAAAAACCAGCATCACTGTGACTTTCCTTATGCTCAATCTCATCGTTATCCAGCTTTTTAAATAATGTGAATTTGTTGATTGGATACTTGTCATTATATTTATCAGCAGATCAATACCTTAATGTATACTACGATCACGAATGTCCCAGCCTTCTCTATTTTCATATGTGACAAAGAGGGGGAGGGGGGTCAAAGAAGCGTGACGTCATTTATGAACGGCTCCTTGGATACAAATAATAAAAGCAAAAAACTGCAGTAAAATTCTGCAGTTAATTCAGTAAAATTCTAAAAATAATGTAAACAATATAATACAAATATAGCCTTGAACTTACATTCAATCTTTACGAAAAATCTTGAAACATTCTTAACGTATCTTATACATTTTAAAAATTCGCTTTATTATTTTGAATTTTTCCTTGCATTTTATTGGAAATCATATTTTTAAAACGAAGATCTTCAGTCACGCGAAAAAATAATGTATAAATAAATAACTAAATAATATTAAAAAAAACAATAGAGGTAGTAATAAAGAAATTAACTTTTATACATAATGCTGGATATAATAGGTCTTTCATAGTACTGAAATACAAACTTAATACATATTACGATGTTTAAAACTACTTGTAGTTTTTAAATGTTATATCCATCAAGTGCATGCTGAGATCGAAATATTTTTTTATAATTCGTAAAATTTGCTTTAAAAGTATACTTTTTAAGGATCTGTACTTACAAAATTCATTTCAAAATATGTTTCTTATTCATGGTGTATTTTGTCCTACGATTCTGAGAAACAAAGCTTTAAACTTGATAGTGAAACAAATAATATAATGTACCTCATATTGCACAATAACCCAAAAACTCCAATTCAAAACATATGTATATTTTATTTGTTTCAGGGCTCGAAAAATCTTTAAAATTGTACATGAAGGTCCCGAACCCTCCCTTTTCTACGCCACTGATATATATATATGTGTATACATACATACATATAGGAAAAAAAATTGTACATTTAAAAAAAATAGTTGTAAGTATATAAAATCAAAAAACTTAATGGGGACTATAAATATAGCTGTCTATCTAACTATATATTTAGTGCAAAGAAGAAACGTTATTTCATTTTTCACTAGCAATATACATTTTATAGGGTAGAAATAATTTTTATAGCACGCATGCATAGTTTGCGAGCATGTAAGAACAAAAATAATCAAGTAAAAAAAAAGGTCTAAAAGGGCGATTAAACTTTAAACGCTGAGTCCTGGCTCCTGTCCAGTAACCTTTTGTTACTAGAGGGGATAATTAGCTTAATGGCAGGGACCCCCGGAAGAACGACTCCCCCATGCTCGAAAGGCAATTCCTTTACCGCCTCCAGTAAAAACTGGGCCAATGTCATCTCTTTCCTTATAGCCTCTTTAACACAGACTAAAGAGACACAAAACACATGTTTTCCAATTTGTAAAGAGGTTCTATAAAAAGTTGTATGCTTTTCGGCGGTTTTCTCCTCTCTTTAGCGGAAATGAAGAATTTTTCTAATGAATAGCATTTACACTTGAGCAGCAATTTCAGGAGCAGGAGTTATATGATGCACTTTGCTTATGCAGTCTGATATCTTAACCCTTGTAAGTGTGATTATTATTATTACTATTTATTTTTTAATATGTTCTTTGAATATTTTAAAAAATACATACATTTTAATCATAAATTTATATTTTAATGCTAATATTCTTTTTAATTGATAGGTTGCAAAAGAAAAAACGATATATGTTCAGAAATTTCCCAATTGTTTTTTACATGCATGAATTAATATTTATGAATTATTTTAAACAGTTAATTATCTTTCTCTTCTTAGAATTACCTCAACAGGAGTTTTGTACTTTACTTTTATCTTTTACGTTAAATTTGTATTGAAAAATTACTTGCACTTTATTTTTTTATTAAAACAGTTAATATGGAAAACAAAACAAAAAAATATACGTGCTAAAAAAGACCACAGAAAATTATAGCAAAATATTATAGTAATTCATATTATAATTATTCTTCATATTATTTTTAATGATTACTATTAAGAGATCAACATCAAATCACAAATGAAATTGAAACATACGTAGAAAAATTATCCTTTAAAGTTCTGGGGCATAAACTGCCATACATACCCAATGTTAAGCACAATTGTGCCTAAGTACTTGTCTGTGTGTGCTTCATCTGCTCCAGTGGAGTGCTTATTCAGTATAGCTGGGAAGTTTTTTACTTCTCAGAGAATGAAAATGAAAGACTCCACTTTTGAAGCACTATTTCTTTTTAAATGTAATAAAAAAACTATTCTAAAATGCAACATTTATTTTCAAATGATTATTTATTTTTTATGATTATTATACTATCTGAATATTTTGTTATCTCATGCAATTCATACATTTTATAAGTGATTTCATAAAGAATCATACAAATTATTAATCTCAGTACATTAATTAGAGTTATGTGAAATATTTGCCCAATTTTAACAAGAAAAAAAATACTATTTTAATATTCAAATTTTAAATATTCAAAAAATTCTGAATGGGCATTTCCGGATTTATATGGTATATAAATATATATTACTCAACTACAAATTTCTCATTTCTGCAACGACGTCATAATTCAAGAACTGTGATATTGAAGTTATTTCATTATAATTGCAAATCATCATCATTTCAGTTATCCCTTATTAAATCAAAAATCATAACTTTTTTATTTTTGACACTGTTGCAAAAATGAGAGTTGTACGCATAATATCGGCTAATTTTTCTCTAATCTAATCGTAATCGGATGTCATAATCGTAATCTATTACATTTTTTAACGACTAATCGCTGCCGTAATCGTAATTACCTTTTGGCAAAGGATTACAATCGTAATCGTAATCATAATCCCTCAATTTTTCTCCTTGTGATCGTAATCGTAATCGATTACGTTTCTTCGTAATCGACTCCAAGCCTGTCTCCAACCATCCATTGCTGCTTTTGAAATCCTTATGCCCCACTTTTTCTGCAAACTGCTCAGCCTTTTCTTTTAAAACATTGCCTCCAAGAGGGACATTGCGATCTCTGCACTGTTTGAACCATTTTATGAGGCATTCTTCTAAATCTGGATATTCGGCCATCCTAATCTTCTTCGCGGATCCTTTTTCCTGCTTGAAAACCATTCTCAATTTTATCTCTGTTTTTCAATATTGTTGATAAAGTTGAAGCTGGAATATTAAAATCCTTTGCGATTTGTCCTTTTTTGCCACCTTTATTAACATCCTCTAAAATCTCTACCTTTTTTTCAATTGTCAACACATTCAACTTTCGCTTAACTCTCTTAGAACTCTCCATTTTTTAAAGATTCAATGCCACGTGCCATGCAGCGATGCAGGGAGTAGGCGAATGCGAAATGTGGCTCCTTCAAAGTAACCAGTGGTTCCTCAGTTTAAAACTTTGCTGACTACGCATGCGCGCACTGCGGGCACAATCTATTCTTCACTAAGCAAACCGATAACAAACATTTCAAATGGCTAGCGAGCACCTGCATCCTCTTCCCCCCCCCCCCCAAAATGACACTTGTACGACAAGGAACCTGTTTTTCTCCCTTTGTTTGCCGTTAAAGTGACCACTCGGGACTTCTCAGAATCATCCCCGACCCCTCTGAGAGATAATGAAGGGCGTGAGATTCTTGGAAACACACTCCGTTTTTATTCTACACGTCTGAACGGCGATTTTTCTAGGAAAATGCATCTTGTTTACTTCAAAAAATATTCGACATACCAAGGTTTTGAGTAAAAAGTCTTCGACATAAGAATTGAAATTAGCATTAGAAGAACATGTGATATCAAGGGGGGAAAATAAATTTTCGACATATCAAGGTTTTCGAGATATCGAAGTTTGAGATATCGAGGGGCTACTGTATTTGCAAATTAATTAATCATTGTATACACAAAATAAAATATAATGCCTTAACTACTGTTATGTAGTGGTCAGTCATCAATATGCAATAAGTTTATATATATGAAAAAGAAAAGAAAAACCCTATGTAATATCAAATTTTTAAATTTGCCGAATGATCAGTCAAAATGTGCCAAACAAGGCACATTTTTGGAGGATGGGCCTGCCATGACTTCTCATCGGAACCCTTGACTAAGTAAAACTTTTCACTTCCTTGAAATTAAACTTTTAAAGAACTTAAAGCAATTTTTATTGCAAACCAATTTCTAAACACGCATATGCGACTCAGCGTGTCAGCAAATTTATTGCGCAGATGAAATCATTCTCAAAATTGCATTATGACTTGAACTTTATTAAAACTTTGCTGCTTATGATTCTGCGAGCAATGAATTAAATGATAATAATAATTATTATTATTACTATAATAAACGACGCATCACATCACAACTGACGTTTTTTTCGATGAATGTTCTTACATTTTCAGCGATTATCCAAAAATGTATTTCGTTACTATTTTTGATTTTCAAAGTAAGTTGTAAGCATGAATTGTACACACAAACATTCAAAATCTGGTCAAAATCACTCTGAATATATGTGGCGACACGTGTTTGAATCATAGAGGTTGAACAAAGGAGAATGGTAGAAAGGTATGTATAAATTCCCAGTGGAGTAACTACCAAGCTAGCCTTTTTTTCAGCTAAGCATTCTTTTCTTTTTACACAAAGAATCAAGGAAAAGTAAAGTCAAAGGGTCAAACCAGTTGACCTTAAAGCTGGACACCAGTGTTCTTTTCTTTCATATATTGCTACAGTTCAATCGACAATTTTTTCTTCTAATTCTAATATCAAATTTTAGAAAATGAGAAATGTACTTTTGGCCCAATGGGATGTACTCATTAGAACTCTGGTTTAATTAATCTCTTAAGGGATTATTCATAAATGATGTCACGCTTTGAGGGGGAGAGGGGGGGGGTTCGTGAAGCTGTGACAAAGTGTGACATCATGCTTATGCAACATAGTGTGACAAAGGGGAGTAGGGGGTCCGTTGAGGTGTGATATTTTGTGACAAAAGGGGGGGGGGGTCAAATATATGGTGAAAAAGCGTGACATCATTTGTGAATGGTCCCTAACTTTAAGAAATTTGAAGTATATGATTAATATTTGGGCGCTGGAAAAATCTTAGTATTTCATACAAAACTTATAACAACTTTAATTTTTGTCATTGTAAGACCGATACATAACTGGAACATTTTATACGATACATATTTTATGAGAGATTTGTATATAACAAAATTCCTTTTATCGTCAAATTAGCTGCTTACAACAATGGCATAATATTTTGTACACATTCTGTTGCTCATATACTCAACAGTTTTCATCATCGTGGTGAAAGGGTAAAATCTATAATGATTTTTGTCTATGAAAACCATGATTCTCATTTTAGTCACTCAAATGTTCCTACGTTCAATGGTAATTTTTGAGTAAATGAAACGTAGGCGTTGTACTTTACACAAATGGCTTTTTTTTAATATTTTTTTAAAATGTTTATCAAAATTTTATCTTTGTATTTATGCTCAAATTTAACTAATAAATTAAAAGAATAAACTTTATGTAGCTTGAAAAGGACTGTTTCTTCATAATTATTTTTTAATTGATAAATAAGCTCTTATAAAATAATAGGAAACTAAAAATTGAGTATAATATAATAAATTCGATGGCTGGCAGAAGGATGGACTTGCTGAATTATAGTCACACTGCTTGGTATGTATTAAAATCATAGTATAAAATCATAAATCTTTTTAGGATATAAAGCGGCTTTGATTATAACAATATCAGAAGTCCGTGATGTTTATAACATTACAAACCTTGCAAAGTTATAAGCAAGGTCGATTTTCAGCACTTGCAAATTGAATTAAATACTATACTATAAAAAATATTTTACAAGTGTGAAGTACAACTTTTTTATGCTATAAAACTGTTTCGTGTCAATTTTATATAATGTGCTTTATAGTAATAATAGTAGCACACCCCTCCATTTTATGGTATCGATATTTTTCTTTCACTTTTTCAGGGACCGTTCATAATATGCTTTTTTCCAATATATTTGATCCTCCTCCCCTTTGTCACAAAATGTCCCACTTCAACAGACTCCCCTCCTCCCTTTGTCACATGTCACGCTATGTTCTATAAGCCTGACATCACACTTCTTGTTACCGCCTCCTCTCTCTTTGTCACAATTTCACAAACCTCCCTCCCCCCTTAAAGAGTGACATCATTTATGAATGATCCCAAAACTGAGTATTTGTTTTAAAAGAGTTTGAACCTTTAGTAATAGAGTATTAGTACACTGTCAGGCAGGCGCGTAGCCAAGGGGTGGCTGAAAGGGCTGGAGCCACCCCTGAAATTATCCAACTTCGAAAGTTGGAAATAGACCTTTATGTATGCTTAGATAATTTTAGTTTGAAATAAAAGCTCTTGTTATTTTCTAAATTAGCGAACTGTGTTCGGAAATTGTGAAACTGTTCTCAGGTGAGCGCGCAGAGAGGGAATTTTTCTCCCAGAGGACACGCAGCTTGTAACAAAGCGTATTGGTCATAGTACGAGATCCGGCTGCAGAATTCTGTGCTCATCGAGTGTTTGCTAAAATCTAAAATTTTAAGCATATTTATCATTAGGGGAATATATATCTACCAGGTTGCCTATCAAAATGTGGCCGCTAATATTTTTAATTAAATTATTGTTAATTGATTTTTCGGAATAAAATTCATTCACTTGCTTTTTTAAATAAAATATCGTCCACTTCACGGCAATATAAATAAAGACTGAAAAATCACGGTTGCCGTTGAGCACTTAGCCGCACCTCTTCGCAGCCAGGTGTAAACAGGCATGATTTTGATGCATTTATACGTTCATAACATACATTTGTTATTTATAAATCAAATTAAAGCTAATTTTTTTCTGTTTATTGTGATATACGGTTGCCTAATTAAATCTGGCCGCAAATAAGGGTTGCTGGTTGTTAAAAATGCCAGCTGTACGACGCTTTAAAGCCATTGCGCATGCGTCGAATGATAGTGTTCTGAACTGAACAGCTGCGACATTTTGATTCTAACATGAAAACCACGCTGTTTTGGAGTTCGTAATACACCACGTTATATATATTTTTGTTTTTATTTGTGCATCTAAGAATTATCAAATTAATTACCGTAAAATAAAATTGATAAAGTTGAAGGCGTGTTTTCTGTGTCGCAAAAATAATGCTTAAAAAGCTTGAAGAATTTTCATTTCAAAGAAGCCCTGGTAAAATTCTTAGCTAACCATTGGGCCGATGATTCTTTTGCTACAGTATTAGGAAATAAAAAAATTTATATTACTGTTGGAGAAAAATGTTTTTCATATTGTTTTGCTGGATATTTTGTAGTGAAAACTGAAGAAACTGAATTAGCATGTAAACATGAAGAAGCTGATACAAGAATTGTTTTCCACATAAGTAAAATACCTGAAAATTTAAAAATTTTGGTGAAAACAACAGACACTGGCGTTTTAATCATTTTATTAGGTAATATGCATAAATTTCCTAATTTGCAAGGCAAACAGTCCATCAAAAAAAATTAATAATAAGGATGAAGTTTACATAAACTGTACGGACTTATCAATAAAATTAGGCGCAACTTTATGTCTTACTCTTCCCGCTTTTCACGCATTCACGGGTTGCGACTACACGGCTGCATTTTTCAACAAAGGGAAAGTTCGGACGTTGAATGTATTTATTAAGCACCCAGAAATTCAACAAGTTTTTGCACCTTTGACTAATTCCAATGACATCTTGAATGAAACCAAAATTGATGCAGTCCAAGAGTTTACGTGCCTTATGTATGGACTCCCAAAGTGTCGAAGTGTAAATGCCGCAAGATTTTTATTATTTAACAAAATGTACGCTTCAAAACAAAATAATGAAAAATTTATGAAAAGAATTAAAGGTTTCGACTCAGCTCACATTCCACCGTGCTGGAAATCTTTGAAACAAAAATTGTTGCGGACAGTCTTTGTTAATTCGATGTGGTTAAATGCCACTGAGCCGGATTGTATCAAGTTCAGCACGGAAAATAATGGCTGGCGGCTATTAGATGGGTTTCTAAAACCAACATGGTTCCTGGGAGACTCAACTCCAATGCAAGTTGAGAGTGTGCTATGCGATTCGATGAACAAATCTTCCGATAATGACGACAATTCTGATATTTGTAACGATGAAAGTGGTAGCAGCGATGATAGTGTGAGTGAAAGCTCTGATAATTCAGATTTTTAAATAAGAGTTACGGAAATATAAGATACATATTTTAAATTTTTAATTTGCCCTAATGTTTAATTAATATGTAACAGGCAATTGAATACTTAAATAAAACATAATATTTTTTCAAATAGTACTTGCACAATAAAATTTTCTTTTACATAAGTAACCTTGGTTTTATTTTTCATCAATATTAATTTTTTGTCCCTACTACTGTTTGAATCGGTGGTTGAGAACACTATCATTCGACGCATGCGCAATGGCTTTAAAGCGCCGTACAGCTGGCAATCGCTATCCTTGTCAGACTAGTGATGTTACGTGCTAATTAATTAAATATTTACCATTTTTAACAACCAGCAACCCTTATTTGCGGCCAGATTTAATTAGGCAACCGTATATCACAATAAACAGAAAGAAATTAGCTTTAATTTGATACATAAATAACAAATGTACGTTATGAACGTATAACTGCATCAAAATCATACCTGTTTACACCTGGCTGCGAAGAGGTGCGGCTAGGTGCTCAACGGCAACCGTGATTTTTCAGAGTCTTTATCTATATTGCCATGAAGTGGACGATATTTTATTTAAAAAACAAGTGAATGAATTTTATTCCGAAAAATCAATTAACAATAATTTAATTAAAAATATTAGCGGCCACATTTTGATAGGCAACCTGGTAGATATATATTCTCCTAATCATAAATATGCTTAAAAATTTAGATTTTAGCAAACACTCGATGAGCACAGAATTCTGCAGCCGGATCTCAGACTATAAGTGTAAATTTCAAAAGCACTACCCAAATATAGCCAACCAAAACTACTGAAGAAAATTATAGAATCATGATTTTTATTTCCTACCTAGATGATCTAATATCGTCACTTAATGAACGCTTTTTGCCTCATTAGGACACAATTTCTTCCTTGAGCTCACGCCTTGAGCCCAACATGCTGTTGAAAAGAGTTTTCAAGACATAGAACCGTGCATCTCATTTATTCTATGAAGATGATCTTCTTTCATATAAAGATGTGATTGAAGGTGAATGGGGGGATGTGGAAGATGAAGTGGAAGTCTGCCGAATTGTTGCTGAACTCTGCGATTGGCTCCTTTACACCTACATTATGCTTCAAATACTTTCTATTCTACTAGTATCAGCAGCTTCAGCTGAGCAAAGTTTCTCATCTTTAAGGAGATTAAAAACTTACTTCAGAAGCACGACTAGCGAAAATCGTTTAACTGGATTGGCTTTACTCAATATACATAGACACTGTTCAGTTTCAGATGACATGGTAATTAACAAATTTGCCAATCGTGGAACTGTTAGAAAAGTAATGGCAACTTTGTTTTTTGCTCAAATACTATTTTTATGCATACTATTAAACTTTAATTGAAAGATAAGTTCTCATTTCTTTATTTTAAAAACCATGTGTTACAATCAATCAAGGTATTTCGCCTGAATTCAGTTTATGCAAAAAGCGTTAAGATTCCATTTTTTTTTTTTTTTTCAGTTTTATTAATTTCTTTGGCTAATTATTGGAATGATAGTTATCGTTTTCTAATGTAACTTTTATACCTCTCAGTCCTCCCCGAAAAAAAATCCTGGCTACGTCCCTGCTGTCAGGGTTTTCGTCTGTTTCTCCGAGTTCGTGACCATGTTTTACTTCATGATTCATACACCTTGATCAACCAATACATTTCAAGTTTTAAGTAGCTGATATCTAAGAAAAGGACAGTAGGTAGTATAAATTGAGGGCAAAATGCACCTATTCTAGTTGCAGTTATTGGGGGTGGAAAGAGCGTGATAATTTTAGTGTTGTTTTTTTAAGTTTTTTTTTTTTTTTTTTTTGTCAAAAGGAACATGTGATAAATGATGTGAACTTAACAGTGGTACCGTTATAAATGAGTTCACTGTATACACAATGCCAAAAATTAAAGTATAAAATCACAAATCCTTTAAAAACAGAGATAGGAAAATAAAATCGAGTAGAAAGGAAAACCAAAAGCTAGCAATCTTTTCCTTCTAGACTAGAAAATTCATTTGCTCACTGCTCAGGCAAAGAAATACTGAGGAAGCAGAAAAATCTCTGTGATCAACCCTTTTGACACTAAAACCATTCAGTCCCTAACACCCTGTTCCTTTCATCAGTTCCGAAAATGGGGAAGAGACAGTGCCAGCATTGCAGTGAAGCCCTTTGCGTCTGTCCAGGGGCTCGGACCGCACAGTTTGGTCCACTTTTCCCGATCTCGAGTTATCTCGGGCCCCACGGTTAAGTGGTTAAATAATATTTCAGAGTTGTTTTCAAGTTTTTATCATTGACAAAAGTACTCATACAAAAAAATTTCTTAAAATGGCTTCAATCATTTATTTCTGATATTAGTGGCTGTACCTCTAATGTTGATCATTAATTTAAAAAACAAATGAATCGTTTATTTCGAAAATATAACTTCTCCATTTTGAAAAAGAAAGAACTTTCAGTATTAATTTTTATGGCAGAATTCATCAAAAATCATTTTATTTTACCAATATTGCATTGCTCTTACCTACTAAAATAAAATAGCAAAAGACGAGACCCGTAACATTTCCCAACTTTTCATAAGCCATTTTTTTCTATCTCCTGAAAAAAATTTTGTTTTTCGGAGTTGTTACCTTTTCGAAGTAAACAATTCAAATATGAAGACGAAAAACTAAAACAATCAACGCTTAATAAAGTAAAGTAACAAAGGTCTGTCCAAACTTTTCTGAGAAGATTTTTGTTTTTGTAAAATAGTGAGAGATCCACTCATAATTTCATGATTCCAAAATTAACACTAAATCAGGTTCTTTTAGCCAGGATCATGATTATGTGAAAATAAGGTCCTGTTTCTATACATTTGAGAAAAAATGCTCTAAGTTGCATATATTTAGCACATTAAAATAAAATAATAATTTGAAAAGATTTAAAAAGGTATTATTCAACATTAATAGTTTTACATAAGTATTGCTCATAAAATTAGAAAATTATTTTTCTGCATTTAGATATTATCGCATTAAGAAATTCAGGAATGCTTTTAGAAGGAGCTAAATTTTAAAAATTCTATAAATAAATTCAAGCTACTTACAACTAAAATAAATAGAAAAACATTAGAGCAATGCATGTGCATTGCCAATACATTTGAAAATATCAAAGCATTGATAATGCTCCCTTTAGATTTGTTTGGGTAGGATTGTGAAAGGTTAGTTTTAGACTGGGAAAAGTCGATTTTCCAAAAGGCCTGTTTTTGTGATAACATATTTTGGGAAAACCAGATAACTAACAAATTTCTTTTTAAAAGAGCCCTGATTAAGGTTTGCTAAATTTTAGGACAAATGCAAAGCACGATAATTTTTTTTTCAAAAATTGTTTCTAAATAGTTTCATAAAAAGTGCAATCTATGAAACATTGAAAAAACCTACTTGCAGCATAAGAGTTATGAGTTTCCGGAACAATGCAAACATCAATCTAATAATGAAAAAAAAAAAATTAATACTTTTGAATGCAAATTCAAAATTTAATTCAATACCTGAACTCAAATGTGAAAATTGTTGTATATATTTAGCAAAGATATGCAGTTTTTATCGCATAAAATAAATTTATTATGACAAAATTAAACATGGCACAAAGTAACATAATAAACTCTAACATAAATACAAATATCACATACATGAAAACTATTCACACACACACACACACAACTAGCGATTGCGAAGAAACATAACACATGAACATTTAAACAAGACTGTCGCCAATACTGAAAATCAAGATAACATAATGTAAATTATTTAAACAAAAAAAAAATACGTAGCTTACTCCCCCCCCCCCCCATGAATAGTATGTGTGTTATAAATGAAGCTGAAAAAGGAAGCAGTATAAGCAAAAACAGCCATTTGCTTTATCTATGTCTTAACATTTCCTCCAAAACATAAATAAAAAATAAGAAGGAAGGTAATTTAAAGCAGCTGCAGCACAGGTGTTACAAAAAGATAAACAATGGGAGGGGGCTGCAATCAAAAATGGAATGAAATAGAAAGGAATTAGTCCGAAATAGGAATTAGTATAAACAAATAAAAATTATAAGGGTATATTACATGTGAATATGATGGGGTGGCTGGCTGAAGTAATTTCAACAGATGTGCAATAAAATAGTGGCTCTTAATTTTTTACACCCTTCAGGAAAATCATCATTTGTTTACCCACAACAAATAGACATTTTATCAGTTTCAAGCGATCAAACTTTAATTTGTATGGGTCCCAGAACTCCCACTAGCCGCACATATTGTTCATCTGAAAAGAAATCAATGAAGCAACAACCAAAATGAAAAGAAGACATTTGCCGACAAATGATTGAAGTGTTTTTTTGAGTTAAATGTAAATAACGGGTCACCTTTGAAAAATGACTGTTCACATTTTCTCCCTCTACAGTTTTTTTTAACAGCTATAGTAAATAATTATATAAATGTAGTGTCGTTTCTAATTTTATAGTTGATTTGACAACAGTTTCCAAAAGATACAGTAAAAGAAGTAAAATTAAAAGTAGGCTGCAAGTTTTATTATTTTGTATCGTGTAGTAAAAATTACAATTTTTTTCTTGAAAGGTTTTTAATCCCTACTTTTAGATGGGACACATTACTAAAGTTCTGGAGAACATTCTTCCTCAAAATTTTTTTGGTTGTTGAGATCACACTTACTTAAAACTTTTAAAATTGCTTGAATCTGAAAAACGTGTATTTTTTTCCTAAATCAGATATTTTTGAAAATTTTGGAAAATATGATCCCCTTGAGAAGTGTGCTATATTAGCACAGATAACATCAACTTTGCAATAGTTTTGGTTCCGAACTAAGATTTCTTATCTGCTGATGTCATATTTAATTTCAAAACTAACATTTTCTGAAAACAACGAAACACTGCCAAATAAATACACCTAATAACCTCTGCAGAGAACAAACAAGGTCCGTTCCAAAGGCAACTGCCACATCTAGATATAGCAGCAAGAGCTTTACTTGGGACCGAGAGACAGTAGTGATGCGAGCCAAAAATATTCTAACGGAGTTAAAATTTAGAAAAAGTTTGATAATGTTATTTTTTCTTAAAAGTACATATAAAATTTTATAAATATGTTTGATGTTATGAAGCAATACTTAATTAACATTTGTCAAAGCATATAAAACATAATTTTTTGGATTTATTTGCATTTTTTTAAAACAATGTAAGATTTTAGTCAGTTGAGCAAATGCTTTGTAGTAAGTATAATATAGATCACAAAACAAATTACTAGGGGTGAACCGGATAGTGATTTTGCCGGATACCGGATATGAGGTATCCTGCACTTTTCTCTGCCGGATTCGGATATCTGAACTGGATATCAGAGTCCAACCGGATACATGTTCCACCAGATATTTGTAGCTCGGCCGGATATCCGGCTGCTATTTGCTTTCAGTTTTGCAACATATTTACTCATTTTTTTTATATACTACAACCTCAAAACTATAAATCACAAACAAGTTTCCCTCCTAATTTCTTTAAAAACATTTCTAATATATCAAAAAACATTTTTCCAAACCATCTGTATGATTAAATCTATGTGTAGCTTAATAATGGAACATATAAAATAAGGAATTAAACATTGTTTTTATTTGTATAGAATTTGAAAGAAACAAACTTTAAACATAAAATGTTTTGTGATCTACCTATGGCTAGCTTAAAAAGATTTTCCAAGAAAATATAGGTTTAATGCACTTTTTAATTCTTATTTTCGTAGTTTTTTGCATAAAATATTTTACAGTAAATTACAGAAAACAGAAAAAAAGTGTAATTCAGTGTTTTTTAATTATTACTATTATTTCACAGCTTTTTAAATCATGTATAGTTTTATTTTGAGTCAAATTACATACACATGGAGGAAAATAATAATAACAGCAATAAAATGAAGTAAAAAAACCTTTTGTAACTAATTTTTACCATTGACAGTTGTTTTTTGAATTTCTCAAAAACAATGTATTAAATGAATAAATGCTAGTTAAATACAGTCACGCTCGTTTATAGCAAAATTATATATAGTGAACTTTGGTTATAATAATTTCAATTCCCCTTGTTTTACTGAGTAGTATTCTTTACATTTTATAAAAAAAAATACAGTAACAACGAAACTTTCCTTGGGACCATTTGTTTTCATCATAAATTGGCACAACTGTAGTAGGAAAAAAGTTTACATATTTTCCCCATGTTATAGCTTTAACCTTTATTCTCATAAAGTAGCATATATGCTACTTTATGAGAATAAGAGTTAAAATACCTTAATATGAATAAAGAGTAAAAATAAGACATTTGTTAAATACAAAAGGTTTCACAGTTCTTTCATTTCTATTTGATTTATTAATAAAAATTAAGCATCATTAATAAAATAACGAATTATTATCAATTAAATAACAAAAAATCAATTTAACGTAGCTTATGCTAAGTTAACTTTCAACATAAAATAATTGAAACGTTTTTGGGATGCAAAAGGATTGAAATCTCAAACATGGCATGCCATTTTCAGCAAAGAACATGTTCAGTCTGATATTTCCAAAAAAAAAATATGTCTATACTGACATTTTGAAAAATTAAAGAAAATGTAATGGGAGAACTAGAGAATGTACATGTGCACTGATAGAAAAGAACTTAAAACTAAATAACATTTGAGTGGGGGTGGTCATAATACCTTCTCAATTCATAGCCCTAAAAAGGGCATAAATGCTTTTTTTAAATTTATTTTTTATGTGGCTTTCAGTTTCAAGAAGTGCAATTAACTGCTATTTTTACCTATTACACCTTTTAGAATTTTAAATCGGAATTTTGACACAAAAACCGCGAGTTTAGCCCCTTTTGTATCAGATGTATCAGGGATTTAAAATTGGCTCAGATTTTCCACTCCTGGATGAAGCAAGAACGGACAGAAGTGATTATAATCACAAACTATTTATGCAGACAAATTGCAAGCTTCTTTTGGGCAAGACAGGAAGCAGCAAACAGAAAATTTTAAAGTTAAAAAAAATGGCAGGGATTAGAAGGCCTTAATGTGGTGCCTCTATCACCATCACTGTGAAGCGAAATTAGCTAGCTCTGTTTAACCAAATTTGAGACCAGTTGAACATATTGCCGATAACTTCAACCTCATTTACATAAACGTTGAGGTCCACCTTCCCTCCATGCAAGTCACGTATTCCACACAAGTTATTCTGGTTTGGCAACACCGGGAAAGCCACATGGCTCATGTTTACTTTCTTCATTCCGCCATTGAAACGTGGTGCATGTGGTTTGAATCGCTCGAAGAGCACCCTAAGACTTGAAAGCTTACAAGCCGTCCACAGAAAAGAAAGTAGGTAATCCAAAATACCTTTAAATATACTAGTGGGTCTGAGAACTAATAAAAATAATGGGTTTCTACCCAACAAAAACCAGCCGGATACCGAATAGTTGCCAGATATCCATTTCATCCCAAATTACTATGCCGAAATTTATGCCATTTATCAGGCAATGGAAAACCTAAAAACAAAAACCGACATACACTAAAGTGATCCCAGTCAATTTAATTTCTACCATTCAAGCTGTAAAGGAGTTGTTGAAAATAAAATTAAAGAGGGCGCTGAGTGCCACTCTGTTACGTATATAAGGTAAGAATAAATGTAGAAGCTCGCTTCTTTTGGTGTTAGTTCAGTCTTAAATAAATGTTTGTGTTGTTGTTTGCAAACGTCTCTGTGTAATTTTTTCATATACGCATCTGGTAGATGCAGGCCCATTGATGAATTTCTGAAACAATGATTTTAACATTGTGATTTCAACCTATTTGGTACCCTCGGCGGGATAGGTGCGTATTTTTTTGAACTGAACTAAGAATATTAGAACCAATAGAGCCAACCTTAGTTCCCAATTGAGTTTTGAATTACGATGTTTGAATTAAGATTTGGATTTAATGAACTTTCCTGAAGTGTTTTGAGTTGAGAACTTTTGCTTCGAATTTTAAGAATCAGAATTTTTGGAATTTAGAATTTTTGCTTCGAATTGAGACTTATTGAAACTGACCCTCATTTGATTTGGACTTTAAATTTGAATTTAAAGTATTGATTTAGAACTAAAAATGGAACTTAATACTTTGAAGACTGCACGAAAAGGATTGAGAACGGCATTTACGAACACGGCAAAGAAAATTGAAGCTGAATTAGCTAAAGAAATGAAAGATTTGAAAACGCTTACGATTTTGCAATTCCAACTAGGTGACAAATTTCGACGACTTGAAGAATGCCAAAATTCAATTTCGGAGAATCTTTTAATGAGTGCCAATGGCGAAATTGAATATAGTAAAGATTTTGAAGAAGCTGAAGGATATAGAGATCGGTTTCTGGAACTCTGTGTTCAAATTGATTCTGAGTTGCGAATATCTGTTCTTCCAGATGAAAATAAAGAAACGAGAAGATTTAAACTGCCTAAAATTGAACTTAAGAAATTTTTGGGTGAAGTTAAGGACTATTTGACATTTTGGAGTCAGTTTTAAAAGATCCACGATGATAAAACGACAGCTGATGAAGACAAAATGCAGTATTTACTGCAAGCCATGGAACCTAAATCGAAGGTAGAAAGGTTAGTACTTAGTTTTCCGACTTATTCAGTCTTATGATGAAGAATGCTGTAACTAGAAGAGCTAAAACGGATTTACCAGTTTTATATGATGAACTTGAAAGTAAATTGAGGGCCCTTGATAGTTTAGGAAGAACACAAGAAAAATATGGCGATTTTTTAACCCCTTTAGTGGAAAGTTCTTTGCCAGAAGATGTATTAGTGGCATGGGAAAGAAGCAGAAATCGCTCTACTGAAAATGAATCTAGAACCCTAAAACAACTGATGAACTTTCTGCGTCAGGAGGTAAAAGGAGAGGAAATGGTTCTACTAGTTCGAACTGGGGGGGGGTGGTTTTCTCTTCCCGTCAGAATCAACGAAAAAAGGACTTTCATGTCGAAAAACAAAAATTTACTGATGCGGTAACAGCATCAGCCCTTGTAAGCCTTGATAATTCAGGTAAGCGAATGTCAAATTGTATTTTTTATAGAAATCCCATCCCAGTGAAAAATGTTTTTCCGCGCGAAAAATGTCATTAGCTGAAAAACAGCAGGTATTGTTAAAAAAGGGTGCATGCTTTTCTTGCTTGAAAAAAGCGACCCATTTACGTCGATTTTGTAATGTAAAAAATCAGTTAAATTGTTATAATTGTAAAAGTAATCATTTTGATATAATGTGCTCTAAAGTAAAAGATAAGGATCAAAGGGTTATTTCAAAAGAAAATTCTCTTTCTAATTGCAACAAAAGTGAGACTGTGTATTTGCAAACCCTTTGCAGTTTTATTCGATATCAAGGCCGCGAAAAAAGAATAAGAATTGCATTTGATTCCGGATCACAAAGCAGTTACGTTAGCAAAAAGATGGTGCGAAAGCTCAGAGCCGTGCCTAGGCGTGAAACAGTGGTTTACGCGCTATTCGGGGGGGGGGTTAAGAAACTAAACCAAGACAACATAAGGTGTTTTCTTTCGCAGTCGGTAATCTGAGGCGGAATTTTGTTTGTTCTTTTGAAGTACTGTCAGAGAAAAAAATTTGCGGTTTTATTCCAAAGATTGAAGATAGAGAAATTTTGAATGAACTAAAAGGAAAAAAAATAGATTTTTCAGATTCCTTCAGAAAGGAAACAGAAATTGACCTTTTAATTGGTTCGGATACAATAGGAAAATTATTAACTGGAAATTCTGCAGAATTATCGTCGGTTTAATGGCTATCGAAATGAAATTGGGTTGGGTAGTGTTTGGAAAACGGAATTCGGACGAAGGAAAACATTTTAAAACTTTTTCAATGCATTCAATAAAAATACCTATAAATCAATTATGGGAATTGGAAACTTTGGGAATTTTTGATCCAATCCAAATTGAGAAAAATAAAACTGAGCTGAATTTACGTGATTTTAATAAGAAGATTCGTCCCGATGGAAGATATGAAGTGGAATTACCTTGGAAAAATAATTCGGCGAATTTACATACAAATAAAGAATCAGTGTGGAAAAGACACAAGGGTATGGTCAATAAATTAAGTTGTGGGGAATTTTTTACTGATTATCAGAAGGTATTTGGTGATTGGGAAAAATTAGATATTATTGAGCGTGTACCTGAAGAAGATTTAAATACTGACTGTCATTTTTTGCCTCATAGGCCCGTAATAAAATTACATAGCACGACTACTAAGATAAGGCCGGTCTTTGATGCGTCCTTTTCGGAAAGGGGAAAACCCTCTTTGAATGAATGTCTATATCGAGGGATCAATCTTGTTGGGTAGAAACCCATAATTTTATTAATTCTCAGCCCACTAGTAAGGTTTGAATGTATTTTATGTACCTACTTTCTTTTCTGTGGACGGCTTGTAAGCTAACTGGTCTTGGGGTACTCTTCAAGCATTCAAACGACACGCGCCAAGTTTAATGGCGGATGTGAAGGGTGTAAACATCGCCACGATGCTAGCCCGGTGTTGCCAAACCGTGGTAACTTTGTTGGAACGCGTGACTTGCGTGAAGAGAAGGTCAACCTCAACGTGTATGTAAATGAGGTTGAAGTAGAAGTTATTAAAAATGACGTCACTATCGCGTCATAGGTTTTGGCAAGTATAAAGGGAGGATGAGTGCGTACGGACTTCACTTGATCCTCTTGATTCACTGGATTCAGTCTCCGACTGGTTTCATTTTCGATCGACCTGTTGGTCATTGCTCCCTCTCATGGAGTTAGTCTCCTTGCCATGAAGCTACTCAATTGACAATAGTTTTTTGAATGTGGTCGAAATGTTAGACCTTGGTTAAGTTTTAAAATTTTGAAGTGTCTTCTCTCCCCGCTTGTCACGTTCCAGTGCTAGTAAAAATGTTTCAGAGCTTGGAGATGTTTTGCTTTTAGAAAAGTGGAGTTTTTATTTTTACATTAGTTTTAAACGAGTTTCTAGTCAGGATGTCAACCATCAAAATATTATTTTATCTTCATAATTGTGTTTTACTGACTTCGAGTTACCGGTGAAATCATCAGAAATTCGTACGACTGTAAGTGGAGTTCTTGGACTGTCTACATGCTGACTGGTAGATTCAACTGAACTAGTGTTCGTTCCAGTGTAACCACGCTATACTATGGACTAATTCTCAACAGTCGTGAATTTGATGTGATTATACTCGTGACCAAGTAAAAGACTGTGATATTTAAATTCTGAAATTTGAGAAGTTTCTCAAGATGGTTTAGTCTGACTAGATATTGTGTTGTAACACCCATCGGATGTTCCTGTGGTAATTAATGTATATTTACTGTATTATTAAATGTTAAAATAAATCCAATTTTCGTTAAAATTGTTTCTTGTTTACCTCCAACTGACACCACCTCTGACAGCTCATGTTGGGATTTGAATTCAGAATCTTTATTCTAAATTTAAATTAACTTTTCTTAAAAGCCAACAAATTTGGTAGCAGAGCTCGGTCGAGAGTGTTTTGCTCCGGTGTCAGTACTTTTGGAGACAAGTAAACAAATTGAAAATTATGGATAGAGACTATAGAAACATGGTCAAACTTAATTCCTGCAACTGGGCAACATGGTCCAAAAACATGAAGATGGTATTGATCGAACGTGATCTATGGGAACTTTCCCAAACAAAGTTAAGTGAGGATGCGACTCCCGAGGTCAAAAAACGTAGAGGCCAAGCAGTGGCGCTTATTTAAACATAGAAGATTTGAAAAAATTAATTGATGATATTGATGACCCATTTGAAGTATGGAGCGCACTAAAATTAAATTTCGAACCACCATCTTTGGCCAGAGTTGCCGGGTTGTGGGAAGAGTTTTTTTCATGCAGGATTTCCGATGGTGAAAAGATAGGCATATATGCCGCCAGCCTGAAGAGTATCCTCAGACAGTTGGAGGATAATGGATATAATATGGACGAGAAGTTAAAATCATTTCAATTAATTAGAAATTTACCTCAAAATTTTAGGGGGATCGTCCAGAGGATATATAGGTGGGAGGAAGCAAAATTCACTTTTAAAAATGTCTTAACTGAACTTTTGGCTGAAGAGGGAAGAATAAAATATATGGGGGATGAAAATTTTGAAGCCAGTAACTCTAGGCTAAATGCTTTTACCGCGAGAAATAAGCCTTCCACAGATGTGAAAAGGGGTAAAAGTCGTGTTTGTTTTTCCTGCGGGAGAAAGGGTCATATTGCCGCTCAGTGTTGGAGCAAAAATAAAACTAAAATTAAAACAGGGAATCAAAGTTTTGAGAAATCAAATAGAACTCCTCAAGCGGGAATGTTTTGCACTGTTTCAAACATCCCGGAAGTACAAGCCAACAGCACGATTTGAACCAAGCGAATTCCGACTGGATTTTGGACACAGGGGCAACTGCCCATTTTTCAAAAGACCGTGATCTGTTCAGCGAATTTGAACCAGTCATGAATACGCGAATGGAAGTTGCTGTCGGAAACGTGCTTAGTAAAGTAGAGGGGATTGGAAAAATAGTTTTTCAAATTATGTCAGACGGTCAAATTGTGACTATAACTTTGAACAATGTATATTACGCTCCAACACTGAGGCGCAATTTATTGTCCGGTTCTTGTATTGATAGTTATGGTTTTATTTTAAAATGGTATCCGGGAAGGATATGTGTCTTTAATGATGAAAAAGTTATTTACTACTCAATTATCGGACAAATTGTATTATGTGAAACCTTTTAAGTATTTAAATGTGGAAAATAATCATGTTTATACAAAAGTAATCTCTGTGGATGTAACTAATAATTTAAACCTGGGTTTGTGGCATGAGCGTCTTTGCCATTTAAATTGTGATTCTATTTTAGAAACTAGTAAATTGAATTGTGTACATGGACTCGAAATTAAGGACAGGCAAAGGCCTGATTGTGAACCGTGTACAATGGCTAAAAAGAGAAGTCACTCATACAAGCCCATACCAGGTGTAAGGACTAAAGCCCCATTACAATTGATCCACATGGATTTAACAGGGCCACTTCCCCATGAATCGTTAGGCAGCAAGAAATATATTTTTACGCTGATAGACGATTTTTCAAGAAAGTCTACAGTGTATTTTTTGAGATCCAAGGATGAGGCCTTCCAATTTTTTTTGAGGTTTCAACAAAGAGTTGAAAGGTTTTTAAATAAGAAAATTCTAGCAGTTAGATCCGACAATGGGGGAGAATTTAAAAATACAACGTTTGAGTCTCATCTGTCGAAAGATGGAATAAAAATAGAAAGAACCAATGCATATTCACCGCAGCAGAACGGTGTTGCAGAAAGGTTCAATTTAACCCTGTTGAATGGCATAAGAGCCATGCTCAGAGATTCGAATTTACCCGAGGAATTTTGGGCGGAAGCCGCCTTATGTTTCAACTATGTGAGAAACCGCACAGTCCTCAAAGACATGGGAAAAACCCTGTTTGAATTATTTGGAGGAAAGAAACTCTCTGTAAAGCACTTGAGGAAATTTGGCTGTATAGCCTATATGAAAGTCCCCAAGCAAAAGCTGAGGAAATTGGACATGCGGGCCAAAAAGGGCATAATGGTGGGATACGCAATCCAAACGAAGGGGTATAGAATCTGGGATCCAGAAGAGAGAAAAGTGACAGAAACGATTAACGTAGATTTTAAAGAAAATAAGAAATGGGGGGGAAGAAAATATATCTTTTAATACTAAAAGGGAAAATTTTACTTTTATTAAACCTTTAAGTGAAATAGAGCAAGAAATGAAGGATGAGCAAGTAATTACGTCAACCCCTTGCAGTCAAATAAATTGGATACGGGATGCAGTGAGACGGAAAACCGGAGACCGAGTTGATATCTATTATACTATTAAGGGCCAAAAAGTAAAGCTCAGGTCGAACCGGGATGCCCGAAAATACTGTGATTCCAACAACATTGTTTTTGACCCTAAAGCTTTTGATTTTAGCACTAAAAATGTGAAAAGAGGGGGAAGTATCAAAATTTTCCGAGGAAGAGGACGGAATTTCCGAAGAATCGGAACCCGAGGCAAATTTAATAGAAATTCCTCGGTCATATAAACAGTGTCTAAGAACCCCCGAAGTGAAAAAATGGCAACAAGCAATGGCAGATGAAATCGGTGTAATCCAGGAAAGGGGAGTGTGGGAATTAGTCCCGCCACCCAAGAAGAAACCTGTTTTAAGCAACCGATGGGTTTATGATCTCAAAAGGAATGATCAAAACCAAATTATACGGTTTAAAGCCAGACTCGTTGCGATGGGGAATAGACAAGTAGAGGGAAAATCTTATTCAGAAGTTTTTAGCCCTGTAAACTTTATGCTCATCCGCACTTTCTTCGCGATTTTAGTCAGTTTTTTAAAATGGCATCACTTTCAATTGGACATTAAAAATGCCTATTTATATGCCGACCTGGATGAGGAAATTTACATGCGTCAGCCGCAAGGCTTTGTAAACCTAGAAAAATCAGATCACGTATGCCGCTTGAGAAAATCACTTTACGGGTTACATCAGACGGGTAGAAATTGGTACCTTGAAATTGACGAAGTCCTCCTAAGTTTGAGATTTTTAAAATTGAACTGTTGTAACCGAGTTTATACAAGAAATAGTGAAGTGTTTTACGTAGATGATATTTTAATCTTCGGAAAAAATGAAAAGGTGATTAGGGACGTTGTAAATGATCTGGGAAAGCATTATGATATAAAAGAATTAGGCAGGACGCGAAAGCTTTTAGGGGTAGAATTTGTAGAAGAAGGGGGGAATATTTTTATTCAAAGTACTTACATAAAGAAAGTTTGTGAAATATTTGAGAGTTACGCCTACCCCTATTCGACTCTTCCTATAGCAAAAGGAATAATTTTTTCGAAAGATGATTGTCCAAAAAGTGAGGACGACATCAAAGAAATGAACAGTTTACCCTATAGGACGAAGCCTGATATTTCATATACTGTAAACCTTCTGTCGCAATTTCAAGCCAACCCTGGGAAAAAACATTGGATATGTCTGCTCAGACTTTTAGGATACTTAAAGTATACCTGTTTTTATAAATTAAATATTAGTACAATTGAAAAAGTTTTTATTAATGGATTTGCTGATTCAGATTATGCAGCAAATAGAGAAGATAGAATATCAATGGGTGGTTTCATAATTTTCATAGACAGAGTTCCAGTAATTTGGCGTACCTTCAAACAGAAGTGCGTGGCTCTTTCCACCATGGAGGCCAAATACATCTCATTAGCTGATGCTGCAAAGGAGGTGGTATGGCTAAAAAGAATTTTGGAAGAAATTGCAAATTTTAAGATAACGGGATTTAATTTTGAGGAAAGTTTTTTAAATTGCGATAATATATCGGCTATTAAATTTTCGAACTCACCCATTGAAAATTCTAGGACAAAACATATAGACATCTGGTACCCTTTTTTAAGAAACCTAGTCGAGCAGAAATCTTTTAAATTGAAGTATGTAAGAAGTGAGCAAAATCCTGCAGATTTATTTACAAAACCAATGACTCGCCATAGTTTAGAAAACATGTGTAACATAATTTTCGGTGAGTTTAATAGGGGTAAAATGAAATTGTAAATTAATATAATAGTTTTCAAAAGTGTTTTTTCAAAATGTTTACTGTGTTTTTCAAATGTGTTTTTCACTGTATTTTTCAATGTAGTTATACTGTGTGCTGAGAAGGGGGGAATATGTTGGGTAGAAACCCATAATTTTATTAATTCTCAGCCCACTAGTAAGGTTTGAATGTATTTTATGTACCTACTTTGTTTTCTGTGGACGGCTTGTAAGCTAACTGGTCTTGGGGTACTCTTCAGGCATTCAAACGACACGCGCCAAGTTTAATGGCGGATGTGAAGGGTGTAAACATCGCCATGATGCTAGCCCGGTGTTGCCAAACCGTGGCAACTTTGTTGGAATGCGTGACTTGCGTGGAGAGAAGGTCAACCTCAACGTGTATGTAAATGGGGTTGAAGTAGAAGTTATTAAAAATGACGTCACCATCGCATCATAGGTTTTGGCAAGTATAAAGGGAGGATGAGTGCGTACGGACTTCACTTGATCCGCTTGATTCACTGGATTCAGTCTCCGACTGGTTTCATTTTCAATCGACCTGTTGGTCGTTGCTCCCTCTCATGGAGTTAGTCTCCTTGCCATGAAGCTACTGAATTGACAATAGTTTTTTGAATGTGGTCGAAATGTTAGACCTTGGTTAAGTTTTAAAATTTTGAAGTGTCTTCTCTCCCCGCTTGTCACGTTCCAGTGCTAGTAAAAATGTTTCAGAACTTGGAGATGTTTTGCTTTTAGATTAGTGGAGTTTTTATTTTTACATTAGTTTTAAACGGGTTTCTAGTCAGGATGTCAACCATCAAAATATTATTTTATCTTCATAATTGTGTTTTACCGACTTCGAGTTACCGGTGAAATCATCAGAAATTCGTACGACTGTAAGTGAATTTCTTGGACTGTCTACATGCTGACTGGTAGATTCAACTGAACTAGTGTTCATTCCAGTGTAACCACGCTATACCATGGACTAATTCTCAACAGTCGTGAATTTGATGTGATTATACTCGTGACCAAGTAAAAGACTGTGATATTTAAATTCTGAAATTTGAGAAGTTTTTCAAGATGGTTTAGTCTGACTAGATATTGTGTTGTAACACCCATCGGATGTTCCTGTGGTAATGTATCTTTACTGTACTATTAAATGTTAAAATAAATCCAATTTTCGTTAAAATTGTTTCTTGTTTACCTCCAACTGACACCACCTCTGACAGCTCATGTTGGGATTTGAATTCAGAATCTTTATTCTAAATTTAAATTAACTTTTCTTTAAGCCCAACAAATCTTATTGAATTAATACCCGATATTATAGATCGTTTCCGAACTTATTCCATTAAGATAGTTGCTGATATCGAAAATGCGTTTTTAATGCTATCTGTTTCACCAAAAGATAGGGATTACCTTAGATTTTTTTTACCATGCAAAGGAGAACAATTACTATATAGACATTGTTGCGTTGTGTTCGGGGTCTCTTCCAGCCCCTTTTTATTGAATGCTTCTATAATACACCTTTTAGAGAATTCCCCTCCTCAATATAAAGATATAGCTCTGACTGAAAAATGCTTTTTATGTTGACAATTTAGTTTCTGGTGTATTTTATGGAAGTGAACAAGAAAGTTTTATTGAAGAGGCTAAAGGTATAATGTCAAATGGATGTTTTAACTTACGTTGTTTTGAAAGTAATATGGCTGGAAAAAATGTTGACAAACACTCGGGAGAAACTTCTGTTTTGGAAGTAATTTGGAATTTGGACCATGATACTCTAAAATGTTGCACAAATATTGATACCTTGACATGTGATACAAAAATTACAAAAAGATTAATTTTGGGAATTTTGCAGACAATTTTTGATTTGATTGGTTTGTTAACACCTGCCGTGTTGCTTCCAAAATTTTTATTGCAAAGTATGTGGAAATTGAAAATTGGATGGGACGATGAATTGCCCACTAAGGAGAAAAATATATCTATCAATTGGTGTAAAGAACTGTGTATATTAAAAGATGACGCTTTGTCTCGTTACATGATAGTTAATGATACGTCTGAATTTCATGTATTTGTAGATGCATCCAAAGGGGTCTATGCTGCGTGCGTCTTCGTAAGATCAATACATAATTCAGAGGTCAAAATTAATCTTGTTCGAGCCAAGTCTAGAGTAGCACCCTTGAAACCCTTAAGTATTCCTCGTTTAGAATTAATGGCGTGCTGTATCGGCTCTAGACTTGTAAAATCGATTACTAATGCTTTAAATTTACCAGATATAAAGGTTACCTTTTGGACGGATTCCACGCGCTTTGGTGGATTAATGAACGGGGTAATTGGTTCGTTTTTGTAGAAAATAGAATTAAGGAAATTCGAGATTTAACGCGGGGTCATTTGTGGAAACACGTACCAGGTAAAATGAATATTGCCGATATATTATCTCGTGGATGTTCCACAAAGCAAAAATGCTTCTAAACCGTTGGTGGGAATGCCCTTTGTGGTTAAAAGAAAAACCTGAGAACTGGCTCATTGGGGAAAGTCTCTGTTCATCTGATGAGGTAGAATTGGAAAGAAGAAAAACGAAAGTCGTGAATATTGGTCTATCAAAGGATGCACCCCCTTGGCATCAACGTAAATTTGCAAGTTATGATAAGATGATAAGAGTGTTGGCTTGCGTGTTTAGATTCGTAAGAAATAGCAAAGGTAGTAATAAAAAAATTAAGGACTCAACTTTCACAGTTAGAAATTGAAAATTCTGAAAAGAATTTAATTCGGTTAGTTCAAAAATATTATTTGGCCCATCCTAAATCTTCAAATTGTATTCAAAACACTTAGATGATGAAGGTATTTTGAGAGTAAAATCGAGGATCCTGAACAGAGATGATAATAAATCATTTTTGTACCTAATACTCTTACCAGAAAAATGAATTTACTAGACTCCTCATTAGAAATGTGCATAACAAAAATTGTCATGCTGGGATTCAAATGATGCTATGTTTGTTGCGAGAAAATTTTTGGATAGTTAGAGCTAGAAAAGCCATAAAAAATTTTCTTTTTCATTGTATAATTTGTAAGAGATTTAAAGTTAAAGCCATGTCTTGTGAACCAACTCCTCTGCCACCTGACCGGGTTTCGGATTGTGCGCCATTCCAAATACTAGGAATTGATTTGGCAGGTCCTATGTTTTTGAAAGATGAAGGCAAGGTGTGGATAGCGCTGTTCACTTGGAACTTGTAAATTCTCTTTCCTCAGATTCTTTTCTCATGGCACTCCATCGGTTTATTTCTAGAAGCGGACGGCCTAGAACAATTTATTGTGATAACGGGACCAATTTTAGAGGGGCATATAATGATCTTGCAAAATTGAATTGGGATAAAATTTTAAAGGAAGTGAGAATTGAGAAAATTCGTTGGAAATTCATTCCCCCTACCGCAAGTTGGTGGGGTGGGTGGTGGGAGAGGTTGGTAGGACTATAAAAGAATTGTTGAAACGCACTTTAGGGAAACCTGTATTATCTTACGAAGAACTTTAAAATATAATTTGTCATTGTGAGTCTATAATTAATTGTCGACCCTTAACTTAGTCTCCGAAGACCCGCAAGAATTGATACCTCCGACACCTGCAATGTTCCTTATCGAGAATAGAAGTTCCAATATTGAGGATATTGATGAGTTAAATTTCTTGAATTTTTATTAAAGAATTAAATATAGAAGTAAATTGTTAAAGGATTTACGACAACGCTTCAGAAAGGAATATCTTAGTCAACTGGAGCGAAAATATAATGAAAAACAATATCATGAGCCCATTGTTGGAGAGGTTGTGTTAGTTGGAGACGACAGTAAAAAACGTTTATTTTGGCCCTTAGCAAAAATTATCGAGGTAATTCCGGGATGCGATGGAAAGATTCGTACGGTGAAACTTAAAACTCAGCATGGATCATTTTTACGACCAATTCAGAGAATTTTTCCTTTAGAGTTACAGGCAAATGAAAAAACCGAATTTTCTGATAGGAGACTGAGTGCAGAGGAATCTAATTCTTGCGCTGATTGTAAAATTGAAGGTGGATCAGTACGTAATAACTTAGTGTTGAAAAGATACACATCCTCTGGTAGATGTGTAAGAGTTCCGAAAAGACTTGACTTGTTCAACAATGTCTTTTACAAGCTTGAGACTCATTCCGAGTCTCAAGGGGGGGAGGATATTGAAAATAAAATTAAAGAGGGCACTGAGTGCCACTCTGTTACGTATATAAGGTAAGAATAAATGTAGAAGCTCGCTTCTTTTGGTGTTAGTTCAGTCTTGAGTAAATGTTTGTGCTGTTGTTTGCAAACGTCTCTGTGTGATTTTTTCATATACGTACCACGCATCTGGTAGATGCAGGCCCAGGGTTGGAAAGAAAACCTGGTTTTTTTGGAAAAAAAAAACCAAAACAACTGGTTTATTTGGTTTAAACCAGGTTTTTTTGGTTTAAGCCAGGTTTTTTGGTTTAAATAGCATTTGTAGGAAAAACAATTTGACTTTTGGAAAATCGTGGATATTTTAGATCATTAATTGTGAATAAATGTTATTAGTAATTAACTTATTGATAATCAATTAAATAACTAAGTTAAAACCTTGAATTTTAATTACCTTAAGATTTTATTTTTTCAGAAAGTTACCTACAGTGGAACATGCGTAAGTTGACGGTGCAGCACTTAAGTAGTCAACTTATAGAGAGTGGAGATTTCTTTTTCCATTTCTTACACTATGTGTTTATTCATTTGTGAGTAATTAAAATATAACTTCATGTATTAACGTTACTTTAAAATTAGTAATTAGCTGCTTTTAACAATTATCGAAAATACCATTTGATAAATTTAATTTGAATGACTTACCTTCCTTATAATATCCTATACAATTTTAAAATTAAAGCACTTAAAGATAAATGTGTTAGTTTACTTATTTGATTGTAAAGATTTCCTAAAAATACATAATTGTTCAAAATGGCTAGATTAATTAGAAGAAAAAGAAGTTACTTATTTAGAGAACGAAAGAGTGCTCATAGTATTTTTCTCGAATAGTTTTCATCCATCCAGTCAAATATTGGTCTAACATTATAGCATAAATATATTATCCTGGAGAACTTAATTAAGGTTTTTTTTTTATCTTTGCAAAAATAGATAATAAACAAATAAATATAGTAATAATTAGGCACCCAAGTTACAAAGGGTTTTTATAATACTCCCACCCAAATTTGGCATACATAAGTGGCCAATATAGATAGGTGGTCAAGTTATGAAGGCTTCCCTACATTAAATAATATAGGGCTAATTCCGTTCCTGACCAAAAGTGGCCAACTTAGACATTTGGCCAACTTACAAAGGTAGCCAACTTTAACAGGTTTTACTGTATTAACATATTATAATACTCTACTTATACAGAACTTTCAGTAAATTATTAAAGAAATAATTATTATGCCGGTTAAGTTTTAACAAAAGCATATTTTACTAAATCAATAAAAAAAATAAGCAAAAATGAAAGATATATTAAAAATAATGTGTGTAGATTTACAGTATCAGTAATGTCAACAAATGATCACAAGTCTCTTACTGTAGATATATTTTACTTTAAAAGTAAAAAAATCCTTAAACTTACCGGATTTAGCAATAATAATACTTATACAAATCAGCAAGATTGGCTCAGAAATTATTACCATTATTTTTATTTTTTTAAATAGATTTAACCTGATTAAATATATTTATTAAAGCAATTTTATAAAAGTAATACAATGTACAAACTTTATTTTTCCTTATTAAAGATTTAATATATTTCTAAAAAAGAAGAGAATAATTTGGAAAAAAAAAAAAAAAAAATTTGCACTGATTTTAAAAAAGTTTGTTAATTTACAAATTTAGTAATTTATTGTTTATCTAATGCTGTGCTTGTAATTTCCACATAAATTTTATTTTGCAATTTTTCATAATTTAAAATAAATGAAAAAAGGTTTGGCTTTTTTTTTAAATTGTTATCTGTAACATACATTTGCAAATTGGTTATTATGAAGATACTTTATTATTTCTAATATATATTCTTTAACTCCAGGAATTACAATTTTTGTAATAACGGAGAAAAGTTTTTCTCAAATTAGCTTTTTCAGAGCCAATTTTAGAAAAACCCAAATAGTCTGACATGTAGATAGCAGATGAGAAAATTTTGTACTGATTTTAAAAAAAAGTTTGTTAATTTACAAATTCATTAATTATCCAGTGCTATGCTTGTAATTTCTGCATAAATTGGATTTTGCAATTGTTAATAATGTGCAAAATAAATGAAAAAAGATTTGGTTTAAACCAAGCAACCCTGTGCAGGCCCATTGATGATGAATTTCTGAAACAATGATTTTAACGTTGTGATTTCAACAGGAGTGCCACTACTCTGAAACTAAGATCCTATATGACATCAAACAAATCATAAAATCCCTTCAAGAATTGCAGAAAATTAATGTCTACCAGTAAATTCCTTTACACATTGGTATCAATGTCAACAAGCAGATTCTTTAACAAAAAATGGAACCAACATCTAACAAGACACTACACCTGTTACTCCAGAAACACTCAAAAGATATATCGTCAAAAAATTTAATGAAGAGAACCACACCAACATACTGAATGAAAAAAATAAAGTCTGGGTATTCAAGAATTCTGTAAGTCCCACCAAGAAGCAGTGGCCAATTTTAGGCTACAAGCAAGACATGATTGCTTGGTGGGATCTTTGTTTAAAATATGCATTTTCTCCTCCAACGTACGTCCCCCCCAATTTGCAGAATGTACATCAGAAATTCGAGCCATCCTTTGACATGCATTGGCTTTACAGAAGCTCCCAGAATGACAGAGACAAATTGGCATTAAATACTTTTGAACTTATTGCATCTACTGAAGTTTGTAACATTTACTTAAACAAAACTCTTTAATCTCTATGTAAAGAAATTTTTTCTATAGCAAATTTTTCAACTGGAACCAAAAAATTTCGCTTTTTCAAGACGACTGCATTATTAAATATAGCTAATTTTATGATTTTTAAAAATTCAAGTTTTCTTACTTGAGCCATTAAATGTGCAGATTTTGACATGATAGTGAAAATAAGGCTAAAACCAGATAAAATCATTAATGTCCCAAAGCTGAAACCTTGAGTTACACATAAATTTCAAAAGATAATAGGATACCTTAAAACGTGAGGGCATAACTCGCAGCAGATGGACTTTGATGGTAAGGCCAATCAATGTTGCCAAACTACAATGTGGAATTGTAGGGGTAAATTCAACAAAGCAATAAGAGTTTTTATCTTCCACCTGTAAAAAAATATTTTGATGCCTTTAAACACTTCTGGACAAAAATAATAAAATAAAAGTTATGAACAAGTAAAAGTCAGATTCAAATAAATTAGGATATGACTAAATGAATGGCTTAACAACTTATTAACATCTTAGTTGGAGTGGAAATGTGTAATGTAAAACATCCTAAGAAAAGGAAAGTTTTATGACGAGATATTTTGCTTAAAAAAATGCTTCTGGTGAACCAAAATATTTTGTTTCAGCTGTTGAGAGCTTCTAATCAGTTGGGAGGGCAACATGGGAGAAAGTAAAAAGTGTTAAAAGGATGGTCAAAGTTAAAAAATCTTTGTTGAAAAACATGCATTTTCCAAATATTACAGTAACTTTTTGATCGTGGGTGACCCCATAAGGGTTTTAATGCACTTTCAGCACATATTTCTGCTATTTATCAGTTAATAAACAGTATTTATGCTATATTTTTACTGTTAAAACAACATTTACTAGTATAGCTATCACTCTGTGGGAAAAATCTTCATATACAGGGGTAGAAGTGATGAACTTGGAAAATATAGGATTTTTTTTGCGAAAATATAGGACAAAAAAAATACACAAATGGATACATATATAAGTAAGTATATTATGCATTCAATAATTAAATGTAATAAAAACATTGGGAAAAATGATACAATTTAAAACAATGACAAAATTGAATGTTAGAGAAATGATATTCATTTGTTCTGAAAATGAAAAAGAGAGAATAGATTTTATGGCATTATGTCCCCTATTATGCAGTTGCATGCCCCCCAAGAAACCTTTCAGATAAAGCACCAGCACTAGCTCCAATATCGTATATGAATATTGAGTTTTAAATTTTGATCATCAAGAGTCACATCAAACATCAATATGAAAAAAGGGTTTTTTCCTTGCATTTCATGCACAAAAGTGTTAAATTTGACGCACCTTGCATTTGATGCAAAAATGCTCCCAAATATGTAAAGTTGCATACGTATGCTCCACATTAAAAAAAGGGTCCTCTAGATGGCACTGCATAAGATAGGCTAAGAAGAAGGAGTGACGTCATCAAATGCATGCAGGATTATTTCTCTTTTCCCCTTTGCCAACTTCTGCTTGCTTCTCACACATGCTTGTATGTAAACTGATGAGAATTCTGCCTATTGCCCAATTTGTGCAGTAACCATAAGTATTGGTAACAGTGGCAAAATTCAACTATTGCAACTTCTGGCTCTGAACGGCATAAGAAGTTATATTTTGCAAAAAAAAAAAAAAGGGACAGCTCACAGACAAATTTTGTAAAATTTGTTACTGGCATAGGTCTTGGTTTAAAGTCTGGATTTTCTGTTGAATTTAAAAAAGTCTTAATAACTGAATCCAGAAGAAACAGTATACAAGTGAGATAATTTGGATTCTTCATGCTGCATTGCTTAATTATTCTTTTTTCTCTCATAATCCATCAAACCAGCTTTTTCAGCTGTCTTTCCAGACTCAAAATTGTGTACTGGGATGACATTATGCTCTACAAATGAACAAATGTGACCCTGTGACACAAACTAACCAATTTAAAGTCTGATTCACCGTGAAATTGCCGATGCTGCGAGGCAAATCAGAAAAAGTAGTTGGTGATTTTAAAAAATATAGGATTATTCTTTAAAATATAGGATTTATAAAAAATATAGGAAGACTTCTACCCGTGCATATACTATAACAATATTACAGAAATAAGATAGTTGTCCCATCCCAGAAGTTGTAAGGGATATGTAAATTAATCTGGCAACAGCCATTGTACATAAGCGTGTGTTGAGAGTGTGAGTGAAGCAGAGCAGTCGGATTTCCGACAGTGGATTGGTTATGTGAATAAAAGTTGTCTGTTTTAAACTACATGTTGTTCTTGTGAGACACAGAACCCCACACTGGCGCCCGAACTAAAGTAAGTGCTTTTTGGAATAGAATATAAAAGTGATAAAGTATAAAAAGTTAGTTTGAAGATGAGTATAGACGAGCTTACGAGTGAAGTTAGTGCGTGGCACTTAAGTAACGAGAATCTGCCACAACGTTCAAAAGAAACGAAAAGATTCCCTTACAAGTATTCGGAAAAAGAAAATATATATGATTTTTTAGAAGCATTAGAAGAATGGTTTAGTTTTGAAAATATTCCTTGCTCTGAGTATTTAAAATATGCTTTAGTAGGAGGTGCGAAGGTATGGTACAAATTAGCTCCTAAAGCTGGTGTTGAAACTTTCGAGAATTTACGACAGGGGATTGTTAGACACGTTCTCAGAATACATAAATAAGTGTTCTGGAATCGGAACTTTATAGTAAGCTGCAAAATTTTGGTGAAAGTTCCGAAGACTTTATATCCCAGACAACCACAGATATCTCTCAGACATCCAAATAGATCCATAATACATCCTGATATCTTCTGGATTTGCTGGATAGCTCACGGAGATCCACACATATCCAAATCCTGGATTTGGATTTCTGAATATCCCCGAGCTATCCAGATAGTAACATGTTTTGGATATAGATCTTTGAACAATCTTTGATCTTTGTTTTTTTTTCATGTTATTAGGCTTATTATGATGAAATATAATTAATTTATGTTGAAATGGTTTAGTTCTTTGCTTTATTTTTTTGCCACGATTGCTTTAATTTCAGTGACTTACTGTTTTTTGGTGACTAGTTTTCAAAGATCAGATAAAAGGAATTAACTTTCCAATTCCATTAAATATTCGAATAATAATGATTGCTTTAATAATGTGAGCGATACTCTTGTCTTACGCAAATGCTTACTGATTATTATTTCTAATAATGAGTCGGATTTTCCTCCTGGAGATTAATTTTACATTTTGATAGTAAAATATGTTCAGTATCAACTCCCCAAACACTGTATGGAGAAACCTTCATCTTTTAGGAAGACTTAACCAACTGGTCAGCTAAAAATGAAATAACAATGCTACATTCTGTAATTAATATTTTTTTAAATACTTAAAACAATGAGGCAAGGTTGTAACAAACCTTTTAGTTTAAACACAATTCAAAATGAAATGTCTGGTATATTGATGTTGAAAATGGCATAAGGAATTATTGTACCAAATTGTGGTACTGTCTGACTTTCAAGAACAATTATGTGTCATTGATCGAGCTTTGTCATTATGCACTGGGAGTCATCCTGAGAAAAGAGGTGGCCGACACTTCCAGATGCAGATATAACAACTATTCAGGTGCATGAATGCTTTCCTCCCGTATAACATGCAAATATAACTTAACTGCATTCTTTTAATTTTTAGTACGTTTGCTGTAACTCACTCCCGTAGCTTTACGAAAGGTCTGCCATGTTTTAAAAAGTACTAGTATATTTTAAAATCTTTATCTAGATGACACAGTAGATGATTGTTTATTCATGGATCACAGTAACAGTGTTGGTGAATTCGATTATGTGCTTTAAGACATGCAACAGAAGATAATTATGATGACAAAACTTTTTTCATATTATTGTTGAGTGTGACAAAGTGCTGTCACATTTCTCTTGTGTTGGGTAAAAACGTATGGAAGCACAATTGCACTGCTGTTTCTTACTTTTTTGTATTAATTGTGAACAGTTATATTCATATCAATCTCTTGTTTTCCAATTTATATACAGTAAAATCTAGTTACAGTGAATATGGAAATTTCCGTTAAAATGCAACCAAGTTTTAGTTCGCTTTAAAGTCAGATAGAATAATTTATAGTCCGTTATAACAAAATCTCTGTTTCAATAAAGCATTTTCCTGGTCTCTTGGAATGTGTTGTAATGGGATTTCACTGTATACAGTAAAACCCGTTTAAGAAGTTCCCGCTTAAGGAGTTTCCCCATTTAAGAAGTTTTAAATTTCGGTACCAGTTTCATTCCCATCTCCCTAATGTTAAAATAACCCTTAAAAGTTCTGATTATATTTTTTCCCGCTTAATAAGATTTCATATCGGTTAATTTTTTCTTTCAAATGACACTTTAGACTTCTAAAGTTTCTATTTTTTCACGTTTCTTTCAATCTACGTAGTTATTTTTCTTTCTAACGGAAAAAATATTAGGAGAAGAATTAGAAAAGCTGTTTTGGTCAGCCTTTTCTCAAGAGTACCCTTTTCTCAACACCAAAAGTTCCAGATAAACAGGTGGCAGAGAGGATTAGTCAGTTATTAGGAGAAGAATGACGACTGATCAAGGGAGAAGGGAACGTTTGTAGAGTTTGTTATGGGGGTTGTCCATTTTCTGTCTAATTTAAACATTGTAAAATAATATTATCCCTAAATATCATAAAGTATACTCATTGTCAAACATAGAGCTTACCCGTTTTCCGTTTAAGAAGTTTTCCTGCATAAGAAGCTTTTTGCTCTTGGTCCCCTGAAAAACTTTGTAAGCGGGTTTTACTGTATATAAGTGAAATAACTACATATTTATTTTTCACTTAGCTTATATAAACAAAAATTTCTTCAGTAGTCAAACAGTCAACCAATAAATGAAAATTGTTTAATTTTGTAAAGGATGTATTTTCTTTTTCATAAACATGAACAGTAGTTAGTTACATGTAATATCAAAGTTTTATATTTGCGCATTAATTGAGACCAGTTAATTCATATCGTTTGCAGTTTTTTTTTAATTATGTTAATTTTTGTTGGTAAACATTTTATTTAAATAATAATTAGAGTCCATTTATAACCATTTCTCTTGTTTTCCAATATATAGAGAGTAAAATCTCCTTACAGTGAATACTGTTACAACAAAATTTCTGTTAAAACGAAGCAAATTTTTAGTTCCATTTTAAATCCCAATATGATAATGTATATTACGTTATAACAAAATTTTTGTTTTAACGAAGCATCTTTCCGGTCCCTTGGAGTGATGTGTAATGGAATTTCACTGTATATTTAAATGAAATAACTACACATTTATTCAACACTTAGCTTATATACATCAAGTTCTTCAGTACTCAAACGGTTATCCAATAATGAATATTGTTTAATTTCATAAAGAACATCTTTTCTTTCCCATGAACGGTAATTAGTTACATGTAAATATCTAAGTTTTATGTTCATATCTTTTTAAGCTCATTTTTATATCCTTTGCATCATGTGCACTTGTAAATTTCAATCTTTTTCCTCAAGAGTTTTTTTTAGGCGAGACTTTCTGGGAGTTCTGCTGCAGAAACCACACTGCCAAGAGATTATTAGTGATGAAACGGTCTACAAAAGTTCAAAATGTATGTTTTTATGTAAAAATCATGTATGTTTTCAAAATGTAAATAAAGTTGTGTGTATGAACTTTTTGCATTCATTTCTCCAAAAAGATACATTATTGTTAGAAGTTACACAAATTACATTTTAATTCCATTAAATTTTGTTATTTTTAATTAAAAAGAGTACAGATAAATGTACTTCTGTAGACTGTATTAGTAAATGTAAATGTTTACATTAAACTTGAACAAGTTTGCTTGCAAAAGTTTATTAATTTTTAAAAATGTAATTTTATCCATGATATAACTGACATATTTATTGCATGAAAATTGAGAGAAAAAAAAAGAAAAACAGCTCTTAATCTATTTAACGATATAAATGTGTACATGATTTTACTTAATTATGTGTAAATCTTTCAATACTCAAAGCAATTTTATACATATCAAATACACTCTGGACCAGACTGTGATGGTTTCTTTCTTTTAGATGCCTTAAGTTTTTCAGTTTACAGGTTTGTGCATTGTGGAGAAAACTATGTTTATAAAAAATTGCACATGTTTCAAATGAAAAAAAATCTACCAGCAAGTTCAAGCTTTTATAAGTTTCATTTAGTATTACTTTTTTTTTGGCAACTATAAAAGTTGTCCAATTATCAACAATACAGCCAAATAGTGATTCTTTTTCAGTAGTAAAAAAGAGAAAAAAAAGTCTTATTGCAGCTTTGAGAAAGAACCTTATAAGTTAGAAAATATATAGATTTGAAAAGAAACTTCTATTAAATGAAATTTTTAATATTTATAAATAATAATTAACTTCACTAATATTAATGAAACATGATTATTATTTTTTTCTATTTTAAAGCTGTAAAATTTAAGAGTTCAAAAATTGCAATTTTTGTATAAATAAATAAATTATTTTATAAATATCAATATTTTTACTGGTTTATTGTAGTTATTTTATTTATAATTCTGAGTAAAGTTTTTTTACTCACAATTATGTATGTAAAAACGTCCCATATAACTGCATTCAGCCTGTAAAATTGGATATTTATAAATAACTTATTTCATTAATACAAAAAGTTTCAATTTTTGAACATCTTTACAGCTTAAAAATATAAAACAAACATTATATCCATATCATATCCTATTGGATATCTCAAATACATCTAGAAGATCTAAAATACACATCTATTTAACAGTTACAGGATATCTAGAAGATATCTGGATATGATATCTTATGGACAGGAAAGAGATATCCACAGCATATCTGTGAGCTATCCAAAACCTCCCCTGCTTATCTATAGCCTATCCTATGCACGTCTGGACATCCAGACGTCCAAACGTTGCAACCTTTTCCACCACTTCTGGATATTCCTGGATCAGTTGGACATGCCACAGATGTCCACAGGATAAGCTTCATATCCAACTCGTAATCCGTTGGATATCTACAGGCTGTAGTGTGGAGATAGGTGGTTGTCTGGGATTTAGAAAACTCAAGATTGTAAAATTGTTAGGAATGAAAATTCCCGAGAAAGAAATAATTCAACTAATAGTGCAAAGGCTACAACCACAATTGCAGGATTACGTAGATAGAAAAAACGTGGATACTGTGCAGCAACTATTAAAAGTAACCCATGAAGTTGAATCGCGAAAAGAAATTTTTAAACAAAATGCATTGAGATTTGCGAAGTACCCGGAGAACTATTACAATTCTTCTAGAACTGGTCAACAGTGTTATGAACCTGTTCGAAAAGATAATAGCATTAATGAGTTTGGATTCAAAGAATCAAACAGAAATTATGGTTTTAAACGTGAAAATTTCGAAAGAAACAAAATCGAGCAAAATGCGGATTTGAGAAAACAGTTGAATTCGTTCAAGGTCAATCAAGAACAGGGTGCGTACGCTTTTGGTAAAACCAAACATAAGGACTTTCTAAGGACTTTTTAAGGACCTACGAAAAAATATAAGGACCTCACAAACTTTTTGAAATATACCAACTGTAATGTTTATTTCAAAAGGAAGCATTATTGAAAGAGGAAATTGATTTAACATCGTATTTTTATTAGGAACACAACACAAACACTTTTATGAAGCTCTCTTTGACATGTTGCTTTTCTAATATCCAATACCGTCAGGGAGTTAAATAATTATTGGAGCTAGTAATAAGAAGCACACAACACAAGTATTAATCTTATATAAGCAAATTATCAAAAATTATCAAAAATGGTTAGTGCTATAAAATACAAGTTAAATGAAAAACAATTTAAATAAAAGAAATTTAAAGAAAATGCTGCACTTTTTCTTGAGAATTTGTGTTTAATTTAGATTTCTTTTTTCATTTTACTTAACTTATGTTGCCAGCATCTCAATTTAGACTTACTTAAATTTTTATCTCTGCCATAAATAACTCTTTTAAATTATTTAGAACAGCTTGCAAAAATTCAGAAAACACTTGTTCAACTTGAGAAAAATATTTCATTTTGGATACAACATACAAATAAAAATGGAGCTTATTCGCTTAAAACTTTGTACATTACCCTCAAATAGTAACTACTAAAATTTAACTAACAAAGTTTTAAAAAAATTGAACATTTTTTTAAAATAAAAAATAAAACAAGCAGACTACAAGCTGCAAATACTAAAACAACTGTCAACTTTTTAAATAATTGATATATTTACAGGATGCAAAAAGATAGAAGTCTCAAAAGCAGCATGCAATTTTCGGCGAAGCACATGCTAGATGTTAGTAAGTTTCCGAAAAATAGGTTTTTACCATGTTTTTACATTTTCGTGTTATAAGTTATGAAAATTCACGTAAATTAATACATGTCTTTTTAAAAAGTTTCTTGAGAAATTTTCTTTTTCTAATACAATCCCTTTAGATAAAAATACTTGCACATCAGCTTAAAAAATCGGATCTTTTCTGCAAAATATCGAATTTTCGAAGTTCACAAATAAAAACAGAAAAACTAGCGGAAAACGGAGCATTTGGCAACTATGGTGTATAGGTTTAAGAAGAGGACGATTCCTTCAATTTACTGCTAATTAAGAAATTTCACGATATACAAAGTTTGATTAACGAGGCAAATATCCATCATTTCCCACGCAACAAAACCCCACAGCGAACGATCGCGAAGCCAAATTGGTCGATAAAAATTTACTAAATATTAAAACATTGCTTTAAAACAAATTTTTGATACGGAAATTTGTTTGATCTAAAAAAAAAAAACAATGGGAGAACAAACTGTTTAGCGAAAGATCAGCTGAAAAGCGATCGGTAGAGTTGGCAACTCGGCGCTTATTATAGTGTAAGACGTAAGAAAAATGATAATATAAATAAATCATTCTTTTACCTTTAACAGTATAAATAAACGATAATCATACCTGCGATTGGTCAAACGCAAAAAAAGCTGAGTTTTTTTGTTTTTTGCCTACATATTAGTTAAATGTATCTTTTATTGAGCTAGATGTCAACAATATGCTTCTTTGAAATATCCCCCCCCCCTCCCTTAAATTTAAAAAATTTTCAAAAGCAGTATTTATTTACTGATTACTTGTTAAGAGCTGCTCCTACTTGCTTTATTGATAATTGTTTAGAATGTAGATGATTTAGCAACAATTTTCATGCAAAGAAAAAAGATATATATATTTACTTTGTAACTAAACTTAATAAATAGTATCGAATCCGAAATTTGAAATCCCGAAATTCGGCCCTTTTTCGAAAATTCCCGATTTTTGTTTATTTATTAAATTTTCTCATTGAGTCCTTAAAAATCCGTTTTTCAAATTTTATTCCTTTTTCTTTTCTCTTTTAAAAGCAAAATGAGGGAACGTGTGTGATTTGTTTTTCTGTAGTCTTAAATGGTGCCCAATTACTGGGCACCATTGCATTTTGTACAAATGCTTGGTATTTTGATTCGACTACTCTACTAATATTTTAATTTTTTTTTAAGACTTAGCTCGATTTTCTTTTTCTTACAATTGCAGGAAATAGCAAATTGGGAGCTGTCATGTGGATGGGTACAAGTTCATTTTAACTGAATTGGGTGTTGTAGTTTGAAGCATTTTATCAAAATTCATGAACATTTCTTTTTTTTTTTTTTGTAAAAATATATAACACATCAATTTACTTATACCTCTTCAAAAATAGAAATTAAAAAACAAGAGTTAATTATTTATTTATCAGTTGAGAAAGCACTGCAATTTTCAGTAAAAATGCGTTGAAATTTATGTAAATCCGCCATTTTTGGTCCTGTCAATCCGCCGCTTTTGGTCTGTCCGAAAGCCGCTATAGAGACCCACCCGAGCAAACCAATACAAGTCGTTGAAATGAAGGAAGTTGGATTCTTGTGAAGGATGCAAAAGATAGCAAAACAAATAGAGTGCATGGGTACCTTCTCATTTTAACAAAAAAAAAATAAGCACCTGGAATAAAAAAATAAGGACTATTCAAGGACTTTTTAAGGCCTTAAAAATGAAAAGAACATTAAGGACTTTCTAAGGACTTTTAAGGACCATACGAACCCTGAAGAAGAATAGTTTCCTTATCAGTGTGGTCTTGTCGCTGAGGGAAGGTATACTAAAAAAACACAGTCTGTTAAGAAAAATCACATGCCATATTCGGAAGAAACTCGAACTCGTTCGCGCAATCGGAGTTCGTGTAAAACTGATCCTACGGAAGGGTTAAAAGTAAATGCAGTAGTTCTAAGGCCAATTAATTTACCGAAATTTCTAGTGCAATTAAATAACATAATTGTACATTGTATGGCGGATACCGGAGCAGAGAAATCATTTATTTCGGATGAAATAGCTAATAAATATTTTAAGTATAAGCCGTGTAAGTTGGTATCATGGGAAGTTTTTTCAGCAAGTGGAACTAAATGTAAACTCGAAGGTCAAATATCGTTGAATGTGGAAATAAGAGGTGTGAAAATAATTGATAATAAATTTTTTGATAATGAAAAACTTGCAAGTACCTTGTATTTCGGGTGTAGATTTTATGCGGAGGTTTGGTTTAAAAGCAGATTTTGTTGATAAAGCTTTAACTTTTGAAAATTTAAAAAAGGGTAATACAGAAGACTATTCTAACGACTCGACAGTAGACTCGCAAAATTCTCAAATTACGGATACGAAAGCAGTAGAAGACTGTTTACCGAGAAAGGCTGTTGAGTTTCAAAATCAAAAAATAGAATGCGCGGTATTTACGTCATTAGTATTGAGCTCGAGGGAACAATTAATTGAAGAACAAAAAAAGGATTCAGAGTAGGATATATTTATAAGTATTTAAAAGATCCAGAATCCGTTGAAGAAATCTTAAAACAAATTAATGAAAATAAATCCACATCGTATGAGTTAGTTGAAGAAATTTTGTATTATACGCGGAAGAAAAATAATGGTAATGAAATTAGAGTAGCAATACCTTCAAGTCTACAACTAACAGTGTTAAATGAATTTCATGATAATGCTATTTCAGGGCATTTAGGTTGCAGAAAAACTTTTGAAAGAGTTAATCGTACTTTGATACAAATGAAGATTAAAGATCATCATAAAATGTGGGATAAAAACTTGGGTTTGCCTTAAGAACGGCTGTGCATGACTCGACAGAAAAATCTCATTGAGAAGCTCTAAGGAAAATGTCCGTCAGAACTGTTTTTGGGAAGAAAACTCATCACTCCGTTTAAAAGACTTATATTCGCGGAACCGCACAAACAGGAAATATTATGTGAAAGTATTGAGAAAATAACAAAAGAAGGGTTGAAGAAATCACAAAAATGTCAGGAGAAATATTATCTCAGAAGAAAATTAATGGAAGTTAAACCTGGCGATAAAGTTTTAGTGAAAACTGTTTTTAAGTTCGGCTCCTAGAAATTTTGTAAGCAAGTTCGCTGAAAAATATGAAGGACCTTATGTGGTTACAGAAGTAAAGAAAGGAAACTTAATCATACAGAAGGCAGATGTTCTAAAGACTGTGAAAATAGATCAAATAAGGTTATACAGAGATAGGGCGGACTGGATAGATTTAAACGATCAGGAACGACCAAATTCTGCGGAAAATGTAACTACATTTACTAATGAAAATATTTTGCAGAATTCTCATCCCACAGAAAAAAAGAACGACAGGATTCGAGGAAAAAGGAAAATAGCAGGACCAAAGGAATACCAGCCCAGGAAAAAAGGACACTGCACGGGGTGCATCAGATGCCAGCAAGCGAGGAGATATCGATGCCCGCGAGATAGAATTCCTACAAGGAACGGCCTCGTATTTACGTCTTCCAGGAGGTCACATGGACAAAAATGTGAGACTGTTTTATTTAGTACAGATGAAAACTAGTGTAATATTGTTTGTTTTTTTTTTAATTGATATTGTGCTATGATTTAATTATTTGTGAAATATTAAAAGTGTTACAGTAAAATCATAAGGTTAAGTTAATGCTAAGAAAATTAGCTAAAAATTTAAGTTAGATTTATTAGCTTAAAGTTTGTAAAATTGAGGTTAAATTTTAACAATTTGAAGAAAAATTAATTTGTTAAGATTAAAGTGAAAAAATTTAATTCAAGTGTTGAAATGTTAATTTGTTAAAATATTGGTCTAAATGCAGAATTAAAATAAGAACAGTTTATACTTGGAAATATAGTGCTAAGATTAGTAAAATTGTGTGTAAAATTAAAAGTAAATTTTTCCTAATCTTGAAAGAAAAAAAAAAAATTCAGACTAATTTTTTTTTTTTTTTTTTTTTTTAGAGGAGGGGGGTTGTAATGGATATGTAAATTAATCTGGCAACAGCCATTGTACATAAGCGTGTGTTGAGAGTGTGAGTGAAGCAGAGCAGTCGGGTTTCCGACAGTGGATTGGTTATGTGAATAAAAGTTGTTTGTTAAACTACGTGTTGTTCTTGTGAGACACAGAACCCCACAAGCAATGAGAAGCTACTTTTTGTTATAAAGGCCACCTACTGGTGGCGGATTTGCATGTATATTCCTATTTGCATATTTATCTGCTTAGCATGTAGTTTCTAAATAACTTAAATAAAACATCAATTGAACTTTTATTTTTAGGTTTTAGCTTCGGATGAAGATTCAGGACCGAACGGTACCATTTCTTACGTGTTATCAGAAGGGACGAGTGCCCATTTATTTCGTATTCATCCAAAAACTGGAGTCATCTAATATACAGTCATTCAGGGTAACTTTGAACCATGGGAGTTAACTTTAAACTACGTCATATATTTTAATATATTTGACTTAATTAAAAAATTAAGAGTAGAAAACTGATTTTATAACCTATTTAGCTAAGAGCATTACTGCACCTTCTACTTTCTTTTCTTTTAGTCAAATATATGAAAAGATATGGCGTGGTTCAAAGTTACCCTGAATTACTGTATTGCAAGTATTAACAATGGTCAATCCAGCATTTTTAAGTGTCTGTTTTATGAATGTCAGTTATGAATTTTAAAAAACATTTTTGTGAAAATTCAAAATTTAAACATACAATAATTTAAAAAATTCTGTTAGTTTTTGCTGCTTATTTAATGAATAATTCTGTAAAAAGTATGATTTGGTAGCTGGGAATTTTGTAAAGGGTCCGAAAACTAACCTGAATTTCCTCTGGAAGGACTCCTGATTAATTATCTAGCTTTTAATTTTTCATAATGATCCACTAGTAATGACAATATGAATAATTGAGGTAGGAATTTAAGTTGAACATTTTAAAAATAATTTTTAGGTATTTTATTCAACATTTATAAATTTACTATAATTAGCAACTATCACATATTAAGATTTTGAATGAAGCCATATCAAAAAACATTTATAGTATTTAAATCTATAAGTCACCAAGTTTAGAGTCAAGGATGCACCTCATGTAGAACATAAAACAGATGCCAGTGGCTCAAAAAAAAAATGGGGTACATAACTGAAAGTATTTCATATACTTCATCAAACAACTTTCGAAATTACTTTTCTCCACCAGACCACTATCTGTTAGCCGAGGCCTTAGGATTGCTTACGCACAGGGAGAGGTAGTGGGGTCTACGGATTTTACATGCACATATCCCCAGGTATACATGGTGGTCTTCAGTGGGTATCGAACGCGCGACCTTCCAGGTGGAAGTCCGACGTGCTAACCACTAGGCTACCACGGCCCCCTTTCGAAATTACTGGTGGTCCACTGGTCCGAGACCAAGGCCGTAGCCAGAAATTTTTTTTTTTGGGGGGGGGGGACCCTGACTTTGAAACACTAGTGTAGGCGAAAGTTTCAGGGAAGAATATATGCTACGTTGCGGAAATTTTTGGGATTTCGAGGGGGCCCGGGCCCCCCTCTGGATACGGCCTTGTCCGAGACCACTACAATCCTCCTCGGACTACCAAAAAAAAAATTATCGGTGGTCCGCGGGACCAGCAACCTTGCTCACCGTTAATAGACCTTCTAGAACACCGGCAGACTCATTCGGTTTCTCCCCCAGCGCACACTGAACAGAGAAGTTTGTATTCTTCCTTTTCTTTCCTTGGCAGATTGCCAACATCGCCAATTTCGGGATTGTCTTGGCATCGCGAAATCGGCCATTCTCAAATACAAGAACGAAAATTGCATGTTATTAATTTTAAATTCGTAAATTAGATATTATTTTCATTCTTTTTTAAACGTTTATTTCCAGCTACCACACTATTTTAAAACAACGCATTTTGAAAATGGCACGATGAATCACCAGAACAAGTCGTGCACGTGTCTTACTAAGTTGCTTACTTGATGTTTTATTTTCTTGTAATTGTTTATTATTTATTTGTTCAGTTTTTTATCAAATATTGTTACTATTAGTATCTGAAAAGAAACGGGTGGGAAAAAAATAATAGCCCGGTCGGGAAATTATCCATTTTTTAATTTTTATTTTTCTAGATACACAAAAGCGATTTTCAGTACTTTTCATTCCAAAGTAAAAAGAAATTAAAGTCTAAAAGATATTTTTCCACATAGGAAACATAGGCGTTACATCGGCATTTTGATGTTTTTCAAGGTCGATGGGCCGATGTTTTTCCGAAGTTAACATCAGCAGCCGATGGATGGTGATGGCTAGTTTTTTGAACTATGGGCGCTGATGCATCGGTCGAGCCCTAATATTTACTTATTTGGTGCTCAATTAAAAAGGTTTAACTGCATTTCACAAGAAATGTTAAAATTTTAAGCAAATCTCTTTAAAGAAAAACTGAAATCAGAAGAAAGTCCGAATTTTAGATGTCTGGATATTCAAGGTTCTACTGTATTTTAAACTAAAATACTATATATTTTGGTTAATTTTAAGTGGACCAGTGATATCGTCTCTGGCCCAGTAGATGTTCATGGTACTAGTCCGAAGAGCCAGCTGCTTTTTTTTAACAATTTTTAACGCTGTTATTCTTCGAATGCACATTAGACTTGGAACGTATGAAATTCCTTCTGTCCAGTTTAAACTAAAGTCAGTTCTTCAGTAAATTGCATTCGTTAAAATAGTTGAAAAACCATTTTAACTTGTTTTCAAATCATAGGATTAAATCCTATGTTTAGTAAAGAAAAATAAAAAATACATCAAAAATGAAAAGACAAACATCAATAAGATCGAACATAAAATAAGCACAGAAAACAACTGAGAGGGTCGGCTGGGGATTAAGAGAGAGCCAATAGGAGGACCGGTCAGCAACAGGAGAAACCAATGGCAGGAAGGTGATGAATCAGTTGGGTTAAACGGGGAAAACTGCTCTGGAGCGTCTGGCATAATATCGGCGGTTGTAGTCGAGAGTGTTATACGGCAGAAGCATAGTGTTAGCCGGATTTTTATATCCAATATAATTTTTAATAACCTGAATTTGGTTAGCAATTTCGGGGTTCACATGAGGGTGGATTTTTGTATAAAAATTGGTAGCTGAGGAAATAATAAAAGTAGAAATAGGTTCTATAGCAAAATCTTTATGGAGGGTGCTATTACGAATGAATTGGGGGGAATTAGTCATGCTACAAAGAACTTTATTTTGGAAATTCTGGAGTCGTTTTAAATGACAACGTGCTGCACAACCCCAAATTTCAATGGCATAAAGTAGTTTAGTTCTAATAAGTTGAAGATACATAAGTCGTTTGTTGGAGAGAGATAAATAAGGGTTTTTTAACAGTGGATAAGTAGTAATAATACGACTGGTAGTTTCTTTAATGATGTTATTTGTATGAATATTGAAACAGAGTCTAGAATCAAGAGTTAGCCCTAAATATTTTACCTCATTGGAATAAAGGATAGAATCACCATATAACATAATTGGGGGGGAGGGGGGGGGGGGGAATTTTACAGTGCCCTTTAGCAAAATAAATTAATTTAGTCTTGTCTGTATTGATGTCGAACCTCCAGTACGTAAACCATTTTTGAAGTTGATATACATGGTCCTGCAAATTTTTATGAGCAATAGCGTAATTACTGCGGCTACTACCCGCAAGGGCGGATCTAGAAAATCTTCAAGGGGGGGGGGGGGGGGCGATTTTGGAAATCTCGGGGTTCAATGTAAGGATGGATGGAGGAGATTCTTCATTCCTTTTCAACAGTCCCTCCGCCCCCCCCCCCTTTTTTCAAACAGCAGGAACAACAAAAAAAATGCTAGTGTAGTGATATTTAAAATTTTACTAGCACATTTTTTCAATGCATATACGTTTATTCAAAGCCCTTATAAAAGGAACACAAGCTGACGTTTTTTTGCTTTCGCAAATCTGTCTATAATTTTTTCAACGTCCAATGTAATATCTTTATGGATATGCAATAACTCTAGTTCAGTGAGTCTATCATCACTCATTCTGCTTCTTAGCCAAGTTTTAACCGAGTTAGGATTTCCTTCAAGCTTTCTCAAGAAAAATGTAGGCTTGTAAATGCATTTTCTAAATTTGAATTGACATGTCTAAATTACAAAATAATAGCAATTATTAGTAATATATTTTCTAAAATTTTCAAAATGTAATACTAAATATGTACAAAAAAAAAAACCATCAATGAGTATGTGCAATTTATATAAACATCTGTAATTATGAATGTTCAATGAAAATGTTTCAGACTCCAGGTTGTAGCGTAAATGCTGCAGGAATTTACACCACGTGCTAAGGGTTGGCTAGCTGTCACCAGTTTGATGAGTAGAAGAAAAGAGCAGGGAATCTCTTTCCCATTACTCCGAGGATTAGCAACTCAGCAATACTAAAGGACAAAAGGACAGGGGGAAAGCATAGAACTTGAAGGACTAGTAGGCTGGGATTCCAAGAACATAAAAAAATGGCTGGTCCCGGGGCACAAAGAGTAAAAACTCACTTAGGAGTGTCGTTGTAGTATCCACTTGAATCAGCCCAAGGGGGGGCGATCGCCCCATCGCCCCCCCCCCCCTAGATCCGCCGTTGACTACCCGTAGCAATAATAGCCGTGTCATCAGCAAACATTGCCAATAGTGTGTCAGGATGGCTTGGGATATCATAACAGTAAAGGTTATACAATGTTGGCGAGATTTTAGTGCCTTGAGGCGTACCAGCAACAATTAGTTTTTTAGAAGAGAATTTATCACCAACTTTTACTTGAAACGCACGTTTAGTAAGATAGGACTTAATAAGTTTAATAAGGTAGATGGGAAAATTTAATTTAATCATTTTGTAATAAAGACCATCATGCCACACCTTGTCAAATGCTTTGCTGATATCAAGAAATAAACCTAGAGATCTACAATTTTGTCTCATTCCCTCAGTAATTTTATTGATAACTCGTAAGAGTTGATGATGAGTAGAATGTTTGTTACGAAATCCAAATTGGGAATTTGGGATAATATTGTTGATAGTAATGTGAGTGAAAAGGCGATCATTAATTACTTCCTCAAAAACCTTAGATAAACAAGAGAGAAGACTAATTGGGCGGTAGTTTTGGGGAAAATTCGGAGCAGTGTTAGCTTTATGGATTGGAACGATAATAGCATTTTTCCATATGTCGGGATAGTAACTGAAGTTTAAACATAGATTAAATATGTGCGTTAAATAGACAATAACATTGTCGGGGAGATTTTTAATAATTAGATTAGTTATTCCGTCTTCACCTGGGCTCTTCCGTGTTGGTAACTTTTTGACCACTTCAACCGGAGAAATTCTATTGGGAGATAGGCCGTAAGCCTGACGTAAGAAAGACTCATTATGTTCTTCCACATGCTCAATAAAGTTATTATTGTAGTTTTCTACACTATGTGTAAATTGTGCTTCAAGCGAGCAGGCAATTGCTTCCGCTTTATCTCCATTTTCATACTTAATTCTATCCAAACCGTGAAGAGGAGGGAAGGTAAATTTAGTTTTATCAAGCCTCTTAGTGGCCATAAATAATGAGTTATCATCAGGCGTTAATGAGTTTAGATAATTATTCCATTTTGTATTTTGAACTTCCTTGATAAGTTTTTTAATTTTATTGGTAAGGAAATAAAGAATATTGTTGTATGGAGGGTAATGATTAAGGTTCCAAAGTTTTCGATAATGATTTTTCAGTTTTATTGTACTAACGATGTATGATGGGAGCCTACGGGGTTTAAATTTAATTGGTTTAATAAAGGAAGCAAACTCCCTAGCTTCCTGTATTTTTGTATTAATAAAGTGAATAGCAGAATTAATTTCCTGGATGCAGTGGATCCGCGGGAGGTTTTGTGTAATATCCTCAAGATTAAGTCTGAATTTATCCCAGTTGATGGTGGATGTGTGTTTCTTACTCACGCCAGAACGGTTAAATGGATCTGGATGAAATTTGGCACGGTTATAGTCTGGAATAGCACATAGGTTACTTTTTATACCAGGAAACAGGTATGGTTCCTGTGGCCCTGTGGGGTATCAATACCTTTGTATAAAAATGGTGCATTACTGTAAGATAGATGTTGTGGCTCAATAGTTGTAAATGAAATTGAAAAGAAATCGGTATCGAATCTGATACCATAAGTACTAGAGCCCTCATTGATCACGCCATCAGTTGTCACACATACACATCAAAATTTCTATGCAAACAAAGTCGCGGAAACAGCTACTAACATCTAAATGACTCAGCTCAACCATTGATCAATCAAAATCTTTTGCTTCAAAATTTCAAACACTCAGATTCGAAAACCGACTGTGTAAGTCAAAACCAGGGTGCCATGATCAACACATTATTAAAAAACTGTAATAAATTTGAAATTGGATTGGTTTTTACAGAGCCTGTAGAAATTTAAATGCTTTCAATTCACAAGGATTAACATTCAAAAGAACAAACAGAGTTTACATAATGATAGAAAAAATTAAATAGTTTACCTTAATCAAGTCTAGTGAAACAACATTCAATTCTTCTAAACTCATAGGGTGCTCTGGATCTTTAATGTCTCTTATATAGTTTAAAAGTGTTAAGATTTTCAAATATGAATTATGCATACACAATTACATATAAATAAAACAGAGCTTTGAAGAAAAAAAAAGATAAATAATGCATTTTCATAGTTTGCCTATTTATATCAGAACGAAAAAACAAAAATAAATATTAAAAACTCCTTCAAACAATGCGAAAAATGAAACTATCTAATAGCTATTATTAGAGGTGGCAATCTAAAAGTGTTCTTCGTACACTAAATAAAAATACCATCCACTGAAATTTTGTCAACTTCCACCATTTATTGTATGGTATATGAATGTGATAAAGCTATTTTTTCCTCAGTCTACGTCTCAAACTAAGATATTGTTATTCCTATGAGCAGTAACAGCCAGGCCAGGACTGGCTCCTTCCGGGGCCCTCGGCTCGGTGCTGAAAAGGGGCCCCCTACAGAAGGGTCGGGTTATAGTGTAAAAAATAAAAAATGATAAAGGTAAGATTTAAAAATGCAGAAAGCATGCAAAGACGTATGCCAAAATAGTACAAAAGGCGGAATGAAAGCTGCAACAGACACCAAACTAGGCCAACCTCTCAGAATATGTAAAAAAAATTGAAAAATTTTACCTGAATTGAAAAGACAAGCAATAGTTTAAAATACCAAATTTTTCAACTATGCGAGGTTTGTTTTTACATGCTGCAATTGCACATAACATCTATGTAAAATAATAAATAAAATTGATTTTAAAAAGCAAAATTTTAAAACATTCATTAACTTCTCCAGAGGCGCTTAGAAACTTAGACTGAAAGAAAGCAGTATAAAGCATTAAAACGAATGAAGGCCCACTCTCCCCGACTTTCAGAAACAATATTTATGCAGGATGTATGTATTTTGTTGTTTTTTTACTGATAACATGCATTGAATATGTACCCTTTCCCCAGTCCAGGATCTATAAATTCCACCTACTACTCCCCACAGAAAAGCAGAAGCGCGAAGTTAATTAAAAACTGAAGCAGGTTATAAACAAACGATCACTAACTTAATGACAAATTATTATTATTACTATCGAGTTTCAAGGGGGGAGGGAGCTTCTGATTTTCTGCGGGGATAGTATGTGGAATTTATAGATCCGGGACTGGGCAAAGGGTACATATTCAATGCATATTATCAGTGCTGGATCTAGGGTGGGGCAAGCCGGGGTCCATGCCCCGGGCGGCACTTCTGTGGGGCGGCAAATTCAACTGTGATGCACAAAAAAAAAAAAAAGAAGAAGAAGAAGCAGAAGAAAAAATATATTTGGTAAAGAAAATTTAACTTTTGGAAGAGAATTAAAATCCTAGTTCGGCGCTCCGATAAGCTATTTTGCTAACGAGTAAAACCGATTATTGGAATTATTTATTTGTATAAACTGTCGGAAACTCTAAAATTGAGGTTATGGGGCGGCAAACTTCGCAATATCAAAATTTAAAACTTTAACTTTAAAAAAGTCAAGGTTTCTTTCCCTTGTAATAGTGAAATACGTATAAATTATGCTATGATCAGACAATACCCGATAGTTTTCTTTTTACAAACTCGCAAAGCATCCTTTTGGGATGAGGTGGGAACTTGTAAAGTGTTGTTTGAAAAGGCAAACACGTGGCTCTTCGATATGGGAGTTAGTAAGAAGGAAAGGGGGTGGAGGGTCCATCCCTGGATTAAAAAAATAAAAAGCCAATTTTTTTCTGCATTTTTATGAGTAAAAGCGTTTAAATTAAAAAAGTTTTCGTTTTTTCCCCCCTAAAGTTTTGACGTCCCAAAAGCGTCTTCTAAGGCCTCAAAATTCACCAGTTTGTATCTATTTTTCAAAATTTTCCCGGGATTACCGGACCCCCTTTAACTGTCAGAATTTAATATCTCTTGTTAAGGGAAGCTCTTCATATGGTTCGACATAAATGTTGAGTTGAAAGGGCCATGCTGTGGGAACATTAACGAAAGTTCTATCTGTTTATCAGTGAAAAAGTCTTCAAAAATAAATAAAAAAGGTAAACGCCTAAAAGTTATATGAAATATTAACAATAATTGAACGGAGAGGGACAGCATTTTAAAGTTTTGCCCCACCTCGGAAAACTCCAAGATCCGGTACTGCATATTATTACAGGTAAAAAACAGCAAAATACATTCACCCTGTATAAATAAGCCTTTATACTTAAAGTTATAATACCAACTTACTTGCGTTTGAGTTCTCATTGTGACTCGATGGATGACTTAGAAGCTGAGAATTGGAGAATAAGAACTATTTAACCAAGTGTTCAAACTTTTGGAACTTTGAGCAATATCTGAAGTATTTTCTTCTTTTCTTTTACTAGCACCGCTTTGATAAACACACGGATACGTTTCCTACTGCTCTGAACTGAACTTACTGAACGGTTTCTCCGTTTAGATATGTGACTAAAAGGCCGTGGACAAAGTCTTATTAGGAATCCCCCCCCCCCCCCCAGAAATGTTTGCCGGTATTTTTATTTTCTGTTCAAAATCCCTTTTTCCAACCATTCTTTTCTCCGAATTCTATGTTTTTGACTGTGGGAAAAGATATACAAAGGTAATGTTAATGCCCTGGGTAATTGACTAAAGCAAGTGACACAGCACAAGCACAGTAGGGACTGGCGACACCACATGTGATGGCGATGATAAAAACAAACAGCCTGCAAAAATAGTCTTCAGGGCAGCTTGCACACTTCCAGACTTTCGTGTGCAACCCGATCTGTCTCTCCCACCTTCTTTAAGTTCTTTTTACAAGAAACGTATTAGCACTGATTGCAATGAGAAAAAGGAAAGATTTATTGTCCCTGTCCCTAAACATTCATTTTTCTTCCCGCACAAGGAAGAGGGGGTTTCATCTAGCCTCTTTAGTTTTAGTTTTATCTACCTTCTCTAGGTCCTGCTGGGGTTTTATGAACTAGGGAACCGAAAAAGGAAGCGAAAATGAATAAGAATTTTTGAAGAGATGCATCAGTTTAATGCACTTGTCAAAACTGGGTAAAAAGGACTTTTTCATCTATGCTTGTTAATGATGCTCACAATAGCGCTTTGGTTAAAAAGTTGATAATTAAGTGTATATATGTATATATATTTATATATATTCGTTTTCCGTAACGAGCTGAATGTAAATAAATTGACTCATTTTCCTAATGTACGTATTTCAATTAAAATTTAACAAGACGGCAATCGACAAAAATGAAAATAGCAGCGAACGAAATTTTACAGAAATCATTAATAGAGTGTTAAGCATCGCATAGTTCGTGAATATGTCCTTTTTATAAGCAAAATGCATCAAGTGACTGGAACTCGAAGAAAATTAAATCAAGATTTCTTTTTTATTGGGTTCAGATCAAACTTTACATAAATACTTGCGATATAGACGTTAATTTTTTCCGTAGCGATAACTGTTACGGGATTCCATTATCCTTTGAACGAAATTATAAGTGTTTCTCAGTTTGCACAGGTGTGCTGTGCATCTCACTCCATAAAATATTAAGTACAGTAAAACTCCTCTTTAGCGGACCACCAGCGGAACATAAATATTTGTCCGTAATATTAAAGAGGTGTCAGCAAAAGAGGGTGTTTTTAGGCTTTTAGGCTCAATGCTTTGCTAGAGAGGAATTAAAAAAAAACTCCCCGTTTGAGAGGTGTCCATTAGGAGGGATTTTACTGTAGTACATATATTTGCTTTCGGCGGGGGGGGGGGGGGGGGACTGCCCTGAAAAACTTTTTTTTTAATCTAATTATTATTCTTTTTTTCTTTTTGCTACAAAGAGCTCTCTACATGCATTAATGATATTCACGTAGAGCTAACATTTTTTATAACATGTTGTATAATATTATAAACATAAATAATTTAACTATATCTTTTGATATATTCCTTGTTTTGAAATTAAAGAAATAATTCCTTTTTTCTTTTTGCCTCAGACTGCGGTCCTGGCTCCTGAGCATCCTAATTTTTTTTTTCGTTTTTTTCCCACGAAGTGAGAAAATCTTCATGACCTATGTTTCAATTACGTTTCCCTAATAATGTATGTACACATACATGAACTGAAGTCAAGGTCGCATGCAGAGGGGCTCCCATGGGCCCGCCCCCCCCCCAAATTTTTCGCATATGTTTCTCCCCGAAACTTTCCTCAACATAAGTGTTTCAAAGTCAGGGCTCCACCCCCCCCCCCAATTTCATTTGTGTAAGAAAAAATAATAAAGATTTTAATATTTAAGACGTTTCGAAAACTTCCAAGAATTTTTAAGATTAAATTTATTGGACTGAAAAATATAATTTCCGACCTTAGTTAAGTTATATGTCTTAAAATGTTCATGCTGGGTGGAATGTAATCTGTCCCGAGGCCCTACTGTATAACTCTCCACAATGAAAAAATGGGGGAGGGGGTATTTGATATAACGAAGGGGGCCCCTTATCAGCTCGGGACCCCTGACCGTTTAAGCCACCCCTGGTACTTACCAGATAATGTTATTATTGATTACTTATTGCTGCAACAATGATTAATGGATTATGTAATTGCTATAATTTATTGAACCATAATCTTGCACAATATTACGTCTCGAGATTTTTATAAGTTGCAATTGCCCCCCTCCCCTCCTCTCCTCGCCCGCCTTCGCCAACACACGTTTATGACTACGGATTGCCCCAGACCCCAGAGCCTTGAGGCCTTCCGTGATACTTTACGTGCGGTAAGCACCCCACCGTGAGAGGGGATTCGGACAATGAATCGACTGACACAGTCGCCAATCGTTCACGTCAGCGTGGCGCCGCTACGCATCATGCAGCTAAGCTACACATACAGCTTAGCATATAGTGTATTCGCAATAGGCATACTGTTTTAAACAGTGTTGACATTTTCGTATATTTGAATAAAACTGCTGTAAGATTGCGACGCAAAGCAGCCTGGGAAAAGTAAAATGAAAATATTTTTCCACCACAAAAGTAAAATTTTTTTTCTCCTCGGTCGGGGGCCCTCGGTGATCGCCGACCAGCCGACCTGGCCAGTCCGGGCCTGGTAACAGCAAAAGGCAATTTACTTTAGCTTTACTCTGAAGTCCTACATGAGATGCACTATAGGAAGGGTCATTATCTAACTAGGTCAGGTACCGGTAGCAGAAAGTGCTGCAGATTTATTTCGAAGCTTGCGGATTAATTAGCTATTAGAGCTCAAAACTCGCGGTCGCCAGTCGCCAAACGCAACCAATGTTCACATTTTGGCGAGCATTGTTTTCCTTGAAGTCGCCAATGTGGCTACCATTTGCTAATGCTAAAACCCTTTCCCAAACTTTAATCTTGACATGTGACCTTTTCCCAAATTCTCTTGTCCACTATCTGGCTACCATTTTCTGGGATTTTAGTAGCCATTGGCTACCAATCAAGAATTGGGAGTTTTGAGGTATATTAGCCACCATACTTCAAAAGTAGTTAGTAGGGTTATTGCTGACTCAGATACATGCTTACCCTGTTTTCACTAAGTAAAAATAAGTCACTATAAAAAATAATTTTCAAATATTAAACTGTGTATTGTCTGTACTTCATTTTCTCTTAGCTTGCATTAATTGCATGTTCAATTTTAGATTTTATTAATTTATTTATAAATTGAATAATTATAATATATATTTATTGTCTGCATGTAATTATTGTTATATGTCCACTATTTTGAAATGCATAGTTTGCTATTTTTTATGATTGTAAATTTAGTTCCACACCATTTGGTGCCCCAGATAAATTTCGACTTCTGAAACTTGTGCTCCAGATTGATACAGAAAATTCTGCTACTGGGGGTCAGCTTTGCTAAGTACAGACAATAAAGAATATTATTTTATAAATAAACCAGCGCAGTTAATTGACCATTACCGCAGGGTTTTGATAATGGGCCATTTCACAGTATTTTGTCCAAACGTAGAGTCCGCAACATGACACTTTTTTTGTTATAACTATGTAATTTACAGTTTAATTATCACCAAATTTTATTTTCAAATAATGTGTTGAGCACATTATTTGAAAATAAAATTTAGTGATAATTAAACTGTAAATTACGTAGTTATAACAAAACAAGTGTCATGTTGCGGACTCTACATTTTTAGAAAATACTGTGAAATGGCCCTAATATATTTTAAATGCTAATTTCTAATGACTGAAAACTATAATTAAAAATCAGGTTCTTGTTTTTAGCTGCACCAAGACCTTTTATTTTCAAGTTCTAAGAATCCCCTCCCCCCAAATCAATATAAAAAATAAAATGAAAAATAATTAATAAATAAAAAACAACTCTTTCTTGGAAAAACCAGAATTTCATTTCTGGTACTATGTTAAAAATTGAATTCATGGAAAACCTAAAAAGATTGAGCTGAATTTGTTTTATGTTAATACTTTTGCATTTAATTGCAACAGTTGGTAGGTAAGCTGTTAGACATATCAAAAATTGTAGCATTAAAAATAAATTTAAAACGTACACGCAATAAAGGATATCAAAGACTTCTCTGCTGTCTACAGGTAAAAGAGACTGATGAAACTCGTTTTCAGTCAACAATCTGTCAGGACTCCTGATATGCATTTCAGGATAAGCATTTTGAAGAAAACTTCCATTCATGTTCATAATTACAAAGTTAAAAATACTAATGAAGATCTAATTTACGAAAATTCTTCTCAGAAGAACTTTTGACCGTTCTACTCGACACAGTACCCGCAGCAAGAAAATGAATTTCAAAACAGAGCTCAATTTTCTCCCTATCGTCCTCAGAACTTCGTGAAGTCTTCAATTGTTATAATGAATAAAATTTTAAAGAAGTGCAGGAGCTCAGCTCCCATGCGCTGTTCCAAAATAACCCGATGGTCATCCGTCGAGAAGGCGTGCATGATTGGATGAATGGATGATGCCGCTGAGAAAGTTTAGGTTTTCCGTAGCCAATCGCAGGCGACCGTCAATTAGGATTCGTTCTGACGTTACGTTCAACGCAGGATTGAACCTCTGATACTACACTTGTGATTGGCTGAAATTTTATTCTGGGTTTGCCATGTTGGCACATTTATTGCTACTAAGTTGTTTCTATTCAAATTACTAAAACTTGCACAGTTACAGTTTATTTCATGATCAACTGTACTAATTTTACATTTCATTTCACTTCCCTTGTATTTCATTTATTCATTCTATGGGATACTTTCACGCCGAGAAGAAGAACACCGCGGCGAGGGGGGCAATATGGCAAACAAACGCACGTGGTAATGTTATTTGATTTGGGAAAGTCGCGCTTGTGTGTGGTACCGGGACTTTGGTGAACGGTGACTGTAACTGTCACTGCTCCTCGTGTGTTCTTTCGTGTTTCCTAGGCCACTCAAGCGGTCGGCCGTTCCGGGCGGAAGCAAGTTGCTTCTGACCCATCCTTTAACTTTTTGTCCTGGTTTTTATTTTTATTTCTTTTTTCATTCTCAAAATTTTTCCCCGTATCAAGTTTTATCTTTCAGCTCTTACTTGCCGTAGATGCCGTTAAGGTGAAGTTTCTCCACGTCGTCCGACGTCGAGGTTCTTTTCGTCTTGGCGTTTCTGTTTTTCCTTTTTGTTCCAAGGTAAGCGCCACTTTGTATCTCTAATTACCTGTGTTTCCGCCGTCCGGCGGAACTTTTTCCGGAGGGATATGGCTGTCTCTGACGCAAACATCTTCTCTAGCATATCTGATTCTCTTACCACCATTGATGCCATTTCGAACAACGGCGGCTCAAATTTTTCTATCATGATTAAATCTGAAAATGGAACCGGAATACCAAATCATAATCCTAAGAAACTAAAAAGCGAAATTGAAGAAACCATAACTAATCACAAAGATATTGACACAATTAACTTTACTAAGAATAACTTCATAATTATCAAAACTTATAGTCCATCATGTGCCAAAGAATTATTGCTCAAAAAAGAGATTCTAAACACTAAAATAACTTCATCCCTCCTCAATGACAGGATAACAACAAGGTTTCTGTTGAAAAATATACCGATTGATATCAAATTAGAAGAAGTAGCCTCTGAGCTCTATGACCAAGGACTGTACGTTAGCGAGATGCGACGCTTTATAGTTACCAAAAACGGAATAAAACAGCAAACAGAAACGGTCCTGACGACCATTTATGGTACCAATTTACCGTCGTCGGTTAAATTATGGTACACACACCACAAAATCTCGACATTCATAGACCGGCCCAGAGCATGTAAGAACTGCCAAAGATATAACCACTCTACCAAAAACTGCAAAAATGATACCACGTGCGGAAACTGCGCTGAGAAACATGAAACTTCGACCTGTAAAAACACAATGAAAAAATGTGCCCTGTGCACAGAAGAACACAGCGCGTCTGACCGAAATTGCCAAAAGTACAGAGAAGAAGTAAAATTCCTTGAATTTAAATGCAATAACAGCTTATCGTTTCCAGAAGCTAGACGTCAATACCGAAGAGAAAACAAGAACTCGTATGCAAATATAGTGAGAATAGAAAACAGTACCAATAATCCAAACACGCAAATCGAAAACCTCTTGAACACCGCGCTAAAAAATTTTGAAGAAAAAATCATTAGCATAATGGAAACACAAATACAAGTTTTTCAACAGAGAATGCTACAAACCGTGGAAAGCATAAGCAATACTTTGGAAAAAATGGCTCAAATCTCGCAACCCAGTCCAACCCGCGCGAGGAAAATCGCGTCTACTGGGAGCTCAAACCTGGAAAAATTATCTAAAATGAATGTCAAAAACGTTAATCACGAAAATGAAATGGACACCTCTAACGTTCACCTCCCTTCCTCATCTGGCTCTTCTAACATGCCCTTTCCTGGGGGTTTTCTGCCGTCTGGTTTTTCGTAGGCTCGCTTTTTCTCGCACCGGGCGCTTGTGTTTCCTTTTTTTGTTCTGGTTCTTGTCTCCCTTTTTCTCCCCCTTTTTTGGGTCTTTTTTGTGGGCTTGCCCTGGGGTTTTTTGTTTGCCAATGGAACTGCCGCAGTTTGCTTAACAAGCGCCTTTTCTTCCCTCTTTCGCCTTTTTACGATTGCAAAATTTTCGTTTTTCAAGAAACTTTCCTCAAAAGAGATGTTTTTTCTTTCCCCAACTCCATTATTTATCGCAGAGATCGTCTCAATAACGCAGGCGGTGGTCTTATGACCATTATCCCCCGCTCTCTTCCGTCGTCTGATATGAATCTGGACTTTCTCTGCACTCCTGAAACTGAAATTCTCGGCGTTAGCGTCTGGATTAATAACAAAAAAATTGATATCATCAACATTTATTCCCCTAGAGGTAACTTTAACAAAATTTGGCTTGAAAATTTAAAAAAAAAACTAAATTCTTCCTTTCTTATCCTCGGTGATTTTAACACTCACCATAGCTACTGGGGAAGCTCCTTCGATTCCATTAACTCTGATATCCTTGTCGACTGGATTCTTAATCAAAACATCGGGATTCTCAACAACAATAAACCCACTCATAGAGCACCTTCCGGCTCTCAGTCTCTCATAGATCTCTCGCTTTGCTCTCTGGATGTGTTTCCCCATATAAATTTCAACATTCACCCTGATCCCTTTGACTCGGACCATTTTCCTATTATCATTGATATCTCCTATTTTTTCAAAAATTTACCTCAACTCAATAATCCTAGCTCCAGAATAAGATACAACTGGAATAACATCGAACTCAAGTTAAATAACACCACTAGTATCCCCAATAACTTAGCAAATATCCAAACTTTTCTAAAAAACACCCTCAATCACAACAAAAGTATCCAAAACCTTCATACTCAAAACCTCCCAAACTGGTGGTCTAGCAAATGTAGCTACTATTTAGGCCAAAAGAGGAAACATCTCCGGAGAGCAAAGAGAGACATCAACAAAGATCATTGGATTAAATATAAATACTTTTCGGCCAAACTACGTAGAGAAATTAAAAATAAAAAAAAAAACTATTGGAACAATATCTGCTACAACTTAGGCTCAGGTAAGGGCGCCTTTGGAATTATCAAATCCATCATTTCCAAAAATACCCCGGATGACAAAACCAATCTCCTCCTCAGGATAGGCACAAACACCATCACATCAGCTACTGCTCAAGCCAACGCTTTTGCTCTAAACCTTAGTTCCCGTATTCCTCCCCATCATCTTCCTATTGACTTCAATTCTAATTTAAACTCCAAACTAGATAGTCCTTTTTCTCTAGACGAATTTAACAAAGCAGTCAAATCCACCAAAAATACCTCCCCAGGCGAAGATGGTATCCCTGCTCGTATGTACAAAAGCCTTCCCGATAATTTTAGAGACGCCTTACTTGAACAACTTAATCTTATCTGGGAGAGAACAGAAATCCCTGCTTCCTGGAAAACTGCTATTATTATACCAATCAAGAAACCTCACAAACCAGCAGCCGACATCCATGCCTACAGGCCAATTGCCCTTACTCCCGTCATCTCCAAGATATTAGAAAGAATGATTCTCTCTCGTTTGATTACTTGGTCTCTTGAGAATGACATTTTCAACAAAAACCAATTCGGTTTTTTTCCTTTCCGCGACTGCAATGCAGCCATCTCGTCCTTTTTCGAAGAGATTCAAACCTTACGAAAACAGAAACTTTTTGTCCTTTGTGTTAAACTCGACCTTCAATCTGCATATGATCGAGTTTGGATTGACGGCCTTGCCCTGAAGCTTATCAATTGTGGCATAAGCGGTAAAGTCGCCCACTGGATTCATAACCTTTTCTCTGACAGGAAAATTAAAGTACGATGGAGGAACGCTTTTTCTATCACCAGCTCCCTCAAGACGGGGATTGCACAAGGCTCAGTCCTAGCCCCCTTCTTGTTTATGGTCTACATGTACGATTTCTTTGAAACCACCATACCTGGAGTCACCACAATTATCTATGCAGACGACATCATTGTCTATGCCTCCGGTGTAAATCCTTTAGAAGTTCACAACAAATTAGCTCGAACCCTCCAACTAATAGAAAAATGGTGTGATCATTGGAAGATGTCGATAGCCCCCGAGAAAAGCTCCATTATCAACCTCTCTAGGAAAAGAACCACTCCGGATATAATTCTTACGCTTCAGGGCCAGGCCATCCCCTGGTCACAGGAAATGAAATGGCTCGGGATTCATTTTACCTCAAACTTCCTTTTCAACAACCACATAAACTACATAAAAAAAAAAGCTTTCAAACGAATCAACTTCCTCAAATTTATCGCCAACTGCAATAGAGGAGCAAGCTCAAAAAATCTTCTAATCATAGCAAATTCTTTAATCAGAAGCATCATTGAATATGGATCAATTTTCTACAGTTCTGCTAGCCACTCCGCGTTAAAGAAACTGGACGTTGTTTACCACAGTGCTCTTCGTTGGGCCCTCGGACTACCCCGCTGGACTCCCATTCCACTCCTCTTCAGAGAAGCAGGCGTCTCCAATCTCTGGGATCGCCGTAACTCTTCCGTTCTCAAATTTGGACTACGCCATCTTGCCCTTGGCAAACTATCTCCCCTTTCTTCAAAAACCGACCAAAGACAAAAAACTTCTGAGAAAAAGAGAGACAACCACTATATCTTTCCTATCATCTATAACTATCTTTTTACCAACCAAATCCAACCTACCAAAATTATTATCAAAAAACTAAAAGAAAACCCAAGCAACCTCTGTAACGTCAATATCATTACCGACGGACTAAATTTTCAAAGCAAAGCTAATAACCCAACCACTGCTAACTTCCTGTTTAATGAATACGTTAATCTACACCTGGAAAATAATATCCTCATCAGCACAGATGCATCGAAAAGTAAAACCATTACTAGCATATCAGCCTACAACCACAGCTCACAAGAAGGGAAAGCCGCTATCATCAACAAAAACACCTCCGTTTTTACCGCCGAAGCTATAGCCATCGCATTTACAATTTCTGAATACATCTCTGAAAATAAAAACTACACCATATTCTCGGACAGCAAATCTAATCTTATAGCCCTCGATCACTTTACAGTCAAATCCAGTTCTGCTACCTTTCTTATCCTTGATTCAATCACAGAAGCACTCTCTAAAGCTAGCTCGATAAAGCTAATATGGTGCCCAGGACACCAAGGCATCCTCATCAATGAAAAAGCTGACATGCTTGCTAAAAAAGGACCCTTTAACTATTCTTATCACCACGATATCTCCACCGAAGACATCATTTCAACCATCAAGAAAGAATCACTTAAGAAAATAGAGGAAGACTGGCTAAATTGTAAATATTATCAAAATTTTAGTTATTTATCTTCCATCCACAATTATTCCAATTGGACACCTAATCGTAAAATGAACGTTCTACTATCCCGCCTCCGCACCAAAACGTTGCTTCTCAACACCACTCTCCATCGCATCAACAAGAACATCTCTCCTATGTGCTTCTCCTGCAATCAACTCGAAACCTTGGAACATTTTCTCCTGTCTTGTTCTCGCTTTGCTCTCCTCAGACGTTCTCTGTTTTCCTCGCTCGGTCTTCCCTGCTCTGGCAGTTCGGTCTCTGACGTGATCAAAGCTATCTTTGCTTGTCGCTCGTCTACTCGAGCTTTTTGTGCTTTTCTCGCCCGCTCAGGGCGTTTTTGAGGGTCTACCCTCGGTTTTTTTTTTTTTTTTTTCTTTTTTTTTTTTTTTTTTTTTTTTTTTTTTTTTTTTCCTCGGCTTCCCTTGCTCCCCTCCGGAACGGCCGCCGCCATTGTAATCTCGCCTAGTCCTTTCTGCCGGGATATAAGCCGCCCTCTCGGGAAAGGCAAAAATCTCCAAAAACACTTTCAATTCAATTCAAGTCGCGCTTGCTCTTAAAATCGTCTTTTTTCGTAAAGAAAGATGGGTACCCACTGTTGTGCCTATGGATGCACCAATAATAGTGTAAAGGAAGAATGCAAAGCGAAAAGAATATCGTCTCATTTGCTTCCCTATTCTAATCCAGAGCGTTTGAAAGAATGGCTTGTCAAAATCAAACGCGATAACTTCACGCCATCTGTCAACTAAGATCTGCTGTTCCGAGCACTTTGAGGCATCCTGTTTCTTATATTAACTGTTATCACAGAAAAGAATGCTGAAGAGTGATTTTGTTCCGAAGATTTTTTCCTTTTCTAGTCCTCCTAAGAAACGAAAGAAGATGAATAATATGTCTGAAGCTTCAAACGCACAGTAATTTTTTTCCTCCATTTTATTAGTAATGTTTATTCATTTTGCATGTGCCCAAGTAAAAGTAAATGCTATTTCTGGTAGCCAATATATATCGTTTCATTCATTTCTGTAAAAAAAATAAGTTATCACAGTTTAATTAGTAGAATTTTAGAAACATTTAGCAGATTTTCGTTTTGTTAATAAAAAAAAATCGTAAAATTTCCAATTTTTTGATTAATTTTGAGTATACCTATACTTATTTATAAGCTTTTTGTTGAATATGAAAGTTTATCCTACCAGTAACATAGGGAAGGGTCATGTCCTCACCAAAATGATGCACCATAACATTTTTTTCAAATGAAATATATAAATGTTAAAAGCGTTATTAGAAAAACCCTCCCAGTGTGCAGGGACGTAACTAGAGGGGGGGCAGACGGGGTGTATGCCCCTGGCGACAGATTGTTTTAGGGACGCTAAATTGACTAAATGTGTGTGTTTTCCTAAATACATATACTTTTTTTTGTGTATCTAAGTGGGGAGGGAGTGTTAAATCCTGGTTTCGCCACAGTTAGAAAATGACCTAGTTACGTCCCTGCCAGTGTGTGCAGGCACTGGCGTAGATAAGGGGGTGGTTTTGGGGATAAACCCCCCCCCCCCTGAAATGGTAAAGATCATCTAGAATTTAACCAATTTTTCTTGGGAAATAATGAAATTAGCCAACTTTTCGCGAAGAAACCCCCCCCCCCCCCCCCTGAAATCCAGGTTTAGCTACGCCACTGTGTGCAGGTCAGGAGAGTCAGATTTGGAAATCAGTTACGAAAATAACAAAAGTTATGATTAGGTCTCGAAAAATTTTCCATCCAACTGGACTGGCCCTGCCTGGAGCCACTATCCCCAAAGAAGACATTGAACATCCCGTGCCCAACAGATTTTCAAATATCTGAAATCCGACCCCGCCGCTGCACCAACTATACAAATGTTCGATTTGTCAAATTTGATTTTAAAAGTTTAATTAACATGTTTTGAAGATACATGTAAATTACAATGCAATTATTAAATTGCTTAAATTTAATAGTTTAGTCATAAGTAAACAAACATTAAGTTTGCTTAGATGGTATGAATATGTTAAATATTTCATTTGCTTGTCTTTCTGTTGAGTTAAAATGATAAGTTACTTTTTGCTTATGTGGTGTGTCAAGGTTTGTCAGAAATAGAAATGTAAGCAAGAGAGTAATATAAGTGAAAAAACATAATTGGTTACTACAGAACTCAACATGAGTGCTTATTCAACATATTACTGAAGACAATAAATAAGATGGGTTCTACAAAAAAATTATAAATTATGTTCATTGATTTTATTAGAGCACAAAATAATTACATAAATAAAAGGACACTATTCTGAGAAGATGATGGGTTCAGATAATTTGCTTCTCAGATAACAGTATGTATTTTCTGCAAATAACTTCTTATGCTAGAATAAGATGGTAATTGAATACGTTGCATGTACATCGCACTCAAATAAATAATATTTAACTTGAATTGTTTTCAACTACAAAAGATGAATGCCAGATAAACTGACCAAAATATTACAATGGTTTAAAATGACATGTTTTTTTTAAAAAATCAATGTTTAAAATAGTCGACATATTTTACATCACTACCTGGATCTTTGCTCAGAGACAGAGTTTGTTGTTAAAATTCTGCCCTGTGAATGATCTTGCTGGTGGAAAAATTTGTAAGATTGTTTGGAATTTATAAAAATACAATATAAGTTTAACAGCTAAATAAATGGATTCTGTAACATAATATTCTATTCTATTCCATGGAATAGAATTGTGGTATTTTCCTGAGATGAAATTTGTTGTTTCATCGGAACCTGTATTGTCCAAAGAATTTGAAAGTTATCACATACAGAAAATAGAGAGTGCTCGGATTATTACATTACTCACAATTATGTATGCTACTTCTTAATACAAAAATGCATTTATAAATGAATAAAAATTTGCAATCTTTTTTTCTAGTTACTTATACTTTTATATCTGTTGCTAGTAGATGTATTATTGTTCTACTGTTTTTCTACCTATCTAATTTTTAGTTTATACATTTTGAATTACAAATCATACGAAAACCGTATCTAAATGCACTACTCTCAGAACTTATTTCTAAACTCACAAGAAACATATGCATATTTTATCAGTATTGAATATTACATTTTTTTTTTATTTGGAAACCTTTTTTTAAAAAGTTTTTATTTGGTTTTTAAATATATAGTAAATTTGAAATTGGTAATTTCACAAGATTACGTAAACAAGATTCTATTTTTGCAAATTCACAAAAATGGGAACCTACTTGAAAGGACTGGATTTGTTGCCGATTTCATTTTCACAAAATTATTAGCCCCAGTGTTCAGATTCAAAGAACCCATTTCTCCACATTACATAGAGGGTTGAAAGCAGGGATTCCACATTTGTACAGCAACCCTTTTTTTAAATATATTTCTAATGGGCTGCTGTTGGTTCTGCCAATTGCAGATCTAGTGTTTTCCCAAGTGATTGGTACCATTTCTTTCAGCGGCACCACAATGAGTGTGGTACCGTTGCCACAAGATAATTTCGACATCCGGTTTCTCCACCAGAAAGGCCAAGCACCCAGACTCTGTTGATGCGAAATTGCACTAGGAATTTACATTAACCGAGAACATCCAAGCCAAATGTCTACTCAAGGGAACTTTTACATATCGCATAATCATACGACATTGGCGCAGACGATTTTCTGCATCTTGAAAATCCACCGACTCAGGCCAGGACCATTATTTGCATTTTCAGCAGTACTAACAGTTTTTATGTTGCACTTTTAATGTTTCTTTTGGATTTTACTTATTCGCATATTTGTCATGGTCTCTTGCATAGACGCATTAGCGACAGAGCACCTGTATTTCAATAATATCTCAGAACTTTGGAAGCGTCATGAAATGCATACTGGGCAGTAAACAATTAAATAATTTAACAGTGCAAAATGTGTTTTAAAACAATTCAGTGGCTTAACCACTATGTAAAACTATACAAAAAATGTTCAACGTACTTCAGGAATATCCTAAAAGCTAACATTAACGAAAGCCAGAGCCTGAAATCAACTCTAGTCAATCGAAAATGAGAGCCATCGGGAGAGCTTTCCTTTATTTATTTCTCTGGGACTCTTTTGTAAACACGTCTCGTCACTTCTCAGTTTAAAAAAGGAAATCAAGCTTACTCTGTCAAGGATTTATGACGTTAAAAGAAAGAAAAAGTGTTGCCTTAATATACACACTAAATACAACAAGAGAAAGATATAGAAAAATATTTAAATTACGCTCATTTGTGTAAATGTAACTTGCAATGTCTCAAATTCAATTTGAATTTTCTAATGACTTAACGAGCTCTATAGGAAATTAGAAACAAAATTTCACTTGCCTTTTAGCAACATCCATTTCCCACTATTACAATAAATCTTGTTAAAAAACAAAAAAGCGACTCTTTGGAATATATATTAATGAAAATAGATTTTTGTTTTCATTAATACAGATTATATTAGTTTTGGCATTTTATCAAAGAAAAACAATTAAAAATTGAACATAAAGATATTACAAATAGGGTAAATGACATTAACAATTGTTAATGGAATATACACACGTTTCTTGGCTGCCCGTTTCTTTCATTAGAGCATTTGCTTAGTTAAACACTAAATAATGGTTCCTATTTTACTTTCTGAAAGTTAAAATACAGACACCTTCGTTGTGGTACTACAAACGTGAATTTCAGCTAATAAAAATATAATACGTACTAAAGCTTGCATTCTGCAAACCGAACCTTTGAAACTCTGCCCAAAATATTAAAATACATTTGTTTTTAAGTTTATGATACAAAAACGGAGGAAGAATAACTTCTTGTTAACTTTATTTAAAGATCACTTACCTGCTGATAGCGAATGTTCGAAACGAACTTTATTTTGCCCTTTTTTTATATTCGACTGGATAGGAAATAAATGACTCACTCTCTCAAAATAATCGAAAATTTCTAAGCCCACGGGGCTAAAAACTTGCACATCACCACCTTGAAGCCTATTTATTTTGGTTATACGATGCGATGGCTAAGGTGGAACCTGATTGGGTAGCAGCACATAGACCACGTGTCCTATGGCAGTTAGGTCACGTGTCAGCGGGGCAACAAACCGCTCTGACGTCACGTGAAAGTATCCCATTGTTTATTTATTTAATGTTACTATTAATTCTGGCATTCTTTTTAGAGCTTAATAAAGCATGATTGATATCTTTTTTGCTGAGAAATAAAATCCCTAATTTCGTACAAAGATAGTGTGATACAATCGATATCAATGTAATCGATCGGTTTTACACAATATCGTGAAAACTGACGCGGGAACAATAGGTCAACCTCGGCACTCCAAAGGAATTGTCCATGTTTGATCTAACCGACATTTGGCGTTGGCTTGTGTATTTGGCGATTAGAATTATTGGCGCTGTGTAAAAATAAATTGTTTATGCTTTTCCGGAAGAAGCCATTTTCTCGCGTGCTGTTTTTCGCGGGATTTTGAAGCTACATATATTTATGTGGATTTTTAAACTGATGTCTAGTGTTCAAGATTTTGTAATCAAAAGTATAAGTATATCATATTACATATTTCTTTATTCTTAATTTACAGGTAAGTAAAATAAATGTTGAATTTTTTAACTTGACCAATCTGCACAAAGGATGCAGATTACGGGATTTGATTGAATTTGACTGCGTTATATGTTGTTCAGTTTATACTTGAGTAATGATTATTAATGTAAAAAGGGCATAAATAACTATAAATTGTTTTAACATTAAAACGTACCTGCATCGTTAAGTATTTTTTAAAAGATTATATATGATTGCGATGTGTTCATTTTGTAATTGACTATTGATTAATGTGAAGTAATATCAATATGTGTTCCCAAAGGTAAGTAAAAGTATGCTAGTTTCCTCATTTTTGCTTATATGTTCAAATATTTAGCTCATTAGTGAAGCTAAATCATGCTTGAAAGTTAATTCCATATCTGGCTGTGTCTTTTGTCGAGTCTGCTATGAATTTTTTGTATCAAGTGCTAAATATCAAAATGTAATAAAAGTTATTTTACTGTTTCAGTATTTAAATCTATATTTGTTTAACCAATAATGGAATTACCTGCAGTCTCATTTTCTTAAAACTTTTTAGCTTCATGTACTTACTATATATACTTTTCTATTCTTTTATATGCTTTCCCTTCTGTGACATCTGTTGCTGTGAGATTATCTGAGCGTATTGAATGACCCCCTTTATTTGTCCACTCCAAAGAAAAAAGAAAGCTTCCGCAGAATCTATGACTTGGAATGATCCATTGAGAAGATGAGTGGCTAACGGCCTTATTCACAATCGCGAGTCACCCACAGAGTTACTCTCTACCGTAGGTTACTCGCAGATTTAACAGAAAACTTTATTCTCAATCACGAGTCGGAGGGAAACTCGCGAGTTCGCAGCCGATTCTCCCCCCAGCGTATGACTCGCCGTTTCTGGAGGGTTACTCTCGGGTTTTCTCCCATCATGCAATACGGCATTCGTAAACAAACATGGCGGAAAGATATCATGCGTTTGAACTTTCTGATTTAGAAGCTCTGGAGAACTCGGAAAGAAGATTTCCGGTTCTGCCAGAAACAAGAAAAAATGATCTCTATGAATTAGATGACATTGATTTTAAATACCGTTATTGATTGAACAAAAGCACCGTTGAAGAAATAGTGCAAATTCTTCACACCAAATTGCAATCGAACACTGCGAGAAACATGGCGATTACGCCAGAGGAAAAAGTTTTAACTGCTTTGCGGTATTATGCCACTGGAATCCAACATGTAAACGTTGGGGATTTAGTGAAAATGAGCCAGCCATCTGCAAACAGATGCATCAATGAGGTGTCCAGGTGTCTGGCTGAGCTCGGATCCCAATTCATTTCGCTACCAGGAACGGAGGAAGAAAGACTTTCGGTAAGTTATACATAATCTTATCATATATATAAATATGTATACTATGTCAGTTCTTCATAGTATCAGCTATAATAATGCGGTAGTGCCTTTTCAATTTTTTATTCAGAAATTTCATATTCTTAGATGGTTAGTTAGTAAAAACTGTGGTACGTTATAAGTACCACAGTAGGTGGGTGACTATTGATCTGAAAGAATTCTAATGAGCTATACATATGAATTTCAAGTGTCTTTATTTGGACATACATATGAATTTCAAGTGTTTAACAAGTGTCTTCCTAGTTATGAGAAATCATTTTTTATTGTAGCCAGTTATTACTTATAAACAGATAAATTTTTTCATACATCTGGAGCTTCTAAAGGTCTTATTATGAGCCTATATTCACTTATTAAAATTTCACAAATAATTATGGGAGATAAAAGAATCAAGAAAAGAACCTTATTGTGGGAAAAATATTGAATTGCAATTGGCAGAATTTGTAATTCACCAGATCAAGGAAAAAACTTTTTTACATCTGATGATTACTGAAGGAAATTAGAAAGGGTATTCTGAAAGAGAGTTATGCATTCAGAACTACAGGGATGTCCACCATGTGGGGAAGGGGGACTTGCGTAGACTGCATCATTTAAATTTTTAGGCGGGGTTGTTTTTAGGGGGGGGGTTCAATTGGTGACAGCTATTACATTCAATAGGTGACTGACTACAGCAGTGGTACGCCACTGGTGTAGTCCTAGGGAAAAAATGTAGTTTAGATAAGATAATTATAAGTTTGCTAAATCTAGCCGTTCCAGACACACCACCCACCCAAACAAAAGGTGCATCATAAACTGCGATGCAGGTCTTAAGCGAGGATTAACAACTATATTGTTCGGATTACAAATCCAGTGCTTCACAATGTTCTTCTTTCTCTTTGTATCAAATTTTAAGCTCCCATGGCCTATGCATCATTAAAAACAGTTGCTTGCTACACTATTGTAGGCAGTTTGCTTTATAGATTGCTCTTTTGAAGATATTTTAAGTATCAGTCCACATTCGTGTACTAATGAACCATTGATATATAAAGTAAGAAAGTCTATGTGATAAAACTTTTCAATAATTTTTCCTGTAATATGAATGTAGGTAACTGTTTTCTAACTGTTTTGTTTTCCTTTCTTATTTTTGTAGATCAGCCAGGAGTTCTTCGAGAAGTTTGGATTTCCATCAGTGTATGGTGCACTGGATTGCACATTGATTAAAATACTCAACCCCGGAGGTCCCAATGCACAGACTTTTCGAAGCCGAAAAAAGTTTTTTGCATTGAATGTTCAAACAATGTGCGATGCAAATATGACGATACGGAATGTTGTTGCTCGATGGCCAGGAAGCACGCACGACAGCACCGTGTTTGATCATTCATACCTGCGAGCACATCTAGAAACTCAAGTGCCCAGCCGCTATCACGTACTAGGAGATAGTGGCTATCCACTCCGCTCATATCTCATGACGCCATTTTTACATCCAATTACTGCAGCTCAGAGAAGGTATTTATCGTAGTTCTTAGCTATTATTCTAGCAGTACTACTTTTCTTTTCTCCACCAGACCCCTACCTGTTAGCCGAGGCCTTAGGATTGCTTACGCAGGGGAAGAGGTGGTGGGGTCTACGGATTTTACATGCACATATTCCCAAGTATACATGGTGGTCTTCAGTGGGTATCGAACGCGCGACCTTCCAGGTGGAAGTCCGACGTGCTAACCACTAGGCTACCACGGCACCTTCTAGCAGTACTACTAGTCCAAATTTTAGTGAAAATGATAATTTGTACAGTTTATAAAACCTAAAAACAGTATGACTGGCAATGCTATTTAACGATTCCAGGCTATTTTTAAATTTTGTTTGAAGCAATCAAATTAAAGAATACTTAAAAATAATGTCACTTGTCCTCTTAAGATATAACTATAAATTGTTAAAAAAATATTTGTTAGCGTCTCAAATGGTTCTCAGCACCATTGCATCACTTGACTATCCTTCCACATTAAATTTAAGTAAAAGACCATGATTAATAATTAAAAAAAAAAAGTCCAACTCAGCAGTGGTGTAGTCCTGGAAAAAAGGTGTAGGGACACTTAGGGGGGGGGGGCTTATTTTAAAATTCAAAACAAATGGGGAGACAATATTTTTAAAGTAAAAAAAGTAGGGGGTGCCATCCCCCCTCGACTACACCACTGCAACTCAGTTATTGCCAAATTGTTATAATGCTTGAGTAAAAAATGGATACATGATTTAAAACTGATATGTTCTATAAAGTGTAAATGTGTCAAAGAATAGTTAGGTGCAATGTTTAATACAGGGCTTGAAAATTATATTGCCCGACATGTCCGGGGCATGTAAAAACTCCGATCAGGTATGAATCTTCGCATGTCATTTTTTAATTTCATTAATCAAAAATGTCTTCCCAAAACTTTATTTTTTTGTATGTTATTGAAAAGTCCTTTCATTCTTACCAGAGCTCAAAACTGACAAGTTGACGGACATGCATGTCAACAATAAAATTGGTAGTGTAATTCAAATTTTGACTTGTAGCGATTTATTAATGTAATATTTATTTCTAATATAATTTTTTAATGGTTTAGTTTGACGTATAAATTATTCTTTATTCTGATACAAAGCTGTTAATTTAAATTTTTGTGTGATTTTTTTTTTCTGTACGACAAATTCAAATGCTTTTATTAATATGCAATAACACAACTTCTGGGTATGTAAACATTTTGTTTGGGCATGTATTTTTTAAATAAAGATGCCCGGCAGTGAAAAAAAAAAAAGTTACAATAATAGTTGCATTTCAAGATTTTAAGTATCATACTTATATTAATACAATTTTTCAGGTACAACACTTCCCATATAAGGGCTAGGAATGTTGTGGAGCGGCAGTATGGCCTGTGGAAGAAAAGATTTTCCTGCATTGAAGGTGTCCTTCGGTGCAACCTTCAGAATGCACAGGCCATAATAGTTGCAACTGCAGTACTGCACAACATTGCAATTAAGTGCAATGACGAATTTGATTTTGATGAAGAAGATACTGATGAAGACGACACTTCTTTGTCACCAAATAATAATGCACAACACAGTGGCATTGCCAAACGAAATGTCATAGTTTCAAATTTTTTTTCTGCTTAATTACTGTAATATAATTTTTTTAAACTGTCAATTGCTATTTATTCATGTACTTTTAATTAATGTTTCATACTTTTGTAACCCAATGACAAGATGTGAATTCAGTTGTAAATAAAACAGATAATAATTATAATAACGTTTATGAAATTTTCATATTAAAGTTTAGGAAAAATAATAATTTTCAAAAAATTCATATTGAAACTTGGAAAGAATAAAGTTTCATTTAAAAATTATTTTTGACAAAAAGAGATAAATGGCAGCTACTAAACATTAATTCATATGTTTCATGTATTAAGTTTTTTCAATTGCAATTTATTCATATATTTTTTAATGTTTCATTCTTTTATTGTACTACAATGATAAGATGTGAATTCTGTTGTGAGTAAAATAATATTTTTGAATAATTCATTTTGAAGTTAGGGAAAAATAGTAATTTTTAATGATTGAAAGAATAAAAAGTTTTATTTGAAAGTGTTCTTTTTGTCATTTTATAGATTTAAAAGAAAAATAATTAAAAATACAGCTACTAAATATTAAGTTAAAAGTATTTAATGTATTAGGCTTCTATTGTTTTCAAAATGAAGACAAGATAGCAAAGGAAAAGTAGCATTTTATTAACAAACATAACTAATCTGAACTTTTATTATTAGAAAGATAGAAATCCCTTTTAGCTTTCAGCATTTCATATAACATCTCTTGGTTTTTAATTTTTAATTCATAAATTTTTCTCTTATACTCTTTCTTTTCTGAAAGAGCTTGCATGTACGCTTCATGCTCTTTTTTTTTAATTTCTTGAGAAAGTGTGCTCTCTTGCTGAATCGCAAGTTTTCGAGCTTCAGCTCCATCCACAATAGCTGTGGATGCTTTTACCGAAGCATTTGGTTTGCGCAACTGGCGACTAAACGCAAAACGCTTGGCTTGTGGCCGTTGTATGATTGGTTGTGGTCTCAAATGGGTCCACACTTTCAGAATCCCGATCCAGGACACTACTCATCTCTTCCACTCTAGAGGAAATTTCTGCACGTTCGGTTTCCTAAACAAAATGTTCATGAACAATTTTAGTAATATTAAGTCATGCAATTATATTTTTAGATAATTTGACAAGACATAAAACAGAAAGTAACGGAATTTAGCTCATTTAACATGAGAACGGCATAGGAAATTATCATTTATATAAATAAAAAAATAATGGATATTTATGTCATATGGTTGGATATATATCACAGACACTTTCTCGCAAACTATTTAAAAATTTTGTTTATTTACATAATATGTAATATACAGAGTCCGACAAAAATGCGAAAATCTTAGAAGCTGGGGAAAATTTTTAGGAGCCAGCTATAATATTTCCATTTGTCGCCACCAGAAAAACTAGTCGGCAAGGCATTTTTTTAGTCGCCCGGGTGACCTGGCGCCTGGAATTTGTCGGACCCTGGTAATATCTTATAATCCAGAATGTTATTAAATGAGCAAATCACTAATTTAACCCTGTTTCCAATTCAGATTTGCTTCTATTTAAAAAAATATTAAGCACCTTTCCGTTTCAGGGGAGCTGCGATGGTGAAAATTTTTTTCGGCAAATCAATTCGTTTTTGTGAAAAATATTTAAGCATCACCAATGGCAACCCAAAATGGTATAGTACAGTGAAACTCTGTTTTATAGCGTCATTCAAGGGACTGGAATATTTCTGACATTATGAGCTATCACCATTACTATTCAGGGGCAAATGCAGGGACTGGAAATTCTTGACGCTATAAACAGAGTTGTCGCTATAAACAATCTCTATAGCCCAGTTCAACTGTAGTTTGATTTAGCGGAAAAAAAAATTACCATCAAATCCCCCCCCCCCCCCAATGGAAAAGTGATGATTGGATATATATATATATAGACTGATGAATATCACTAAACACACATTAACTTTCATATTGTAGCCCATACAAAGCACTGCTGATTTTATCACCCTGCCATTCGTGACGAGATATCTCCCCCATTTAACAACTCTGGGTCTGCCCGGCCAACCACAGGGTGGTTAACGAAGGGTATGTTAATATCAGTGGTATAGTCCTGGAAAAAAAAGTGGGGTAATGCATACATATACAAACATCAAAAAGTGGGGGTACGCTATGTTAAAATTTAAAACAAGTGTGGGTGGGAATCTGTCCCCCAACTACACCGCTGGGCAATCCATCATTTTTCACAGGGTTCTGTTTTTGTGAATTTAAAAGTGAACAATTATTTCCTTGAAAGTACAGTTTGGTTGTGCTCAGAATTTTGTGACGTGGTCATTTCAAATAATTGCAATTTTCTGAAGGGTACAAACACAGACCTAAATTTCCTCTGCCACGACCCCTAGATACCACTGGTGCAGTTATGGGGTGTGACATCCCCTGTAGTGAGGGGGGATTCCTGTCAGGGGCTTCACCAAATTGTGGGTCATCATGTTTTGAAGGTGGGAGTGCTCTGTAATTTTTTAGGGGTGTGCGACTTCACTCTGAGAGGGCGGAGCACCCGTTACAATAACCAGCGAACAATTTTTGAAATCGTGATGTAATATTTCTTTGTGAAAAAGATTACAATGTAAGGATTTCAAGGTTGTGCGTGTCTGATAAAACATTAACATTACTTACATTCTGAGGTGCTCTAATAAAAGGTGAAGGTGAAGGTGAATCTATTCTTCCTGCAGCATCTCCATTTGTTATATCAGCTAGAAATGAAAATAATATGACAATCAATTCCTTGTATCAGAACAGTAATACATTAAAAAACAATTAAAGGTAACAAATTACAGAGTGAAAGATGAAGTAGCATATAATGTTTATTACACAGGATTACAATCAAATAGGGCTCGAAAAATCTTTAAAATTTTACATGTCCTGCTGGGCATGTTTGTCTAAAAATACATGTGATTTTTCAATAAAATAGGAAATAATGAAGTTTTGAAAGAAATATTTCATTAAAAAGTTACATGAAGATTCATGCCCGATTGGAATTTTTACGTGCCTAGGGCATGTCGGGCACTATAATTTTCGAGCCCTGCAATCTACTATTAAATATAAGGGTGTTTGCAATTGGGAAATTCAAGCTAAAATTTTCAATGTTAAAATGTTAGTTTAGGGCATGCAATTAAAAATGAAAGTTAAGATAAAAATTACACTTACTAAGCACTGTTCCACTTGCTTCGTAATAGTTCGCATCAGAGTCGAACGGGTTATCCAAAGGTTGGGTGACCACGCCAATGGATATGAGTTTTTCCTCGAGAGGGGACAATATTGAGGTTGTTTGCTCCCCTCCTCCAGTTTTAAAATATTCAACCCGCTCGTCACCTTTTTTTTTCTGAGCAGATTTCTTCATATTTTTAAATTTATTTTTAAGCTGGGTGACACTGCGGCATGGCACAGTCCCAACGGAATTATATTCTTTAGCAAGTTTTTGCCACGCATCGTCCTTTTTTTTGTTGAAAACAGCATTCGTTATTTTGCTGTGGATTATGTCTTTGTACTTATCAACAAGAGAAAGCAACAATTCCATCTCTACCAAGGAAAAATTCGTTTTTGCTTCCATTTCACACAGTAACAATATCGCGTCTAAAAGTAAACAATGTCACGTGATCCAGAACTGACGAATCATGAAGGCTCTTTCATTCTTCCTGAAGAAAACCTCCGGGTACAGTTACCTATGGTTCAGGAATAAGAGACAAGGGTTACTCGAGAGTTACTCTTACTCCCGAGTAATCAGACTTGCGAGTCACTCCGGGGTCAACTCGTGATTGTGAATAAGGCCGTAAGTGAGAAAGATGGCCATGGTAAGGCTTGAATTGATTTTAAATTTTAGTTTCTTTTCAGTCATCCGCACTTTAGTTTATTATCAATTTCCTTGCAGAAAACATAAGCTTCTTCTCCTGTATGAAAAAAATTAGCACTTGACTTTAGTAAGCAAGAGCTGCTTTAAAGTGGCTTCGGAAGAATCCCCTTCATCTAATAGCTCCATTTCTTCAGCCATAGGTAAGGTGTGGAAATTCTCTGATAAAATTAACCAGTGTTTGAAAACAAAACACCTGTTTCTGTTTTTTTAGCATTTTAGCAAATTTTAAATTTTTATTCCTGTTTTAAATGTTGTGAAAACCATTGTTTGGCTGTAACCTGTTACCAACTAAAAATTCTACACATGTAAGTTCTGGTTGAATTAAGATTGCACGTGGAGTATTTTGTTTTTAGGGTTTTATTATATTTCAATTGATGAAAGTTCCTACTGGCGAGTGCTTGCTGCTGAAATTAACTTTATATGACTATTGCTACTGTTTTCCCTAAATCTGCAACTTTTGTTTCTAGAAAGCCACTTTTTTGAATAAAAAGTGATCCCCTCGGTTCCTGTTCTTTTGTTTTATCTTTAATTTTGACGAGAGAATGCTAGTGACAAGGATAGAGCAATCAAAATATGCATATAAAGGCGGAATGTTCGCTGTTGCTGCAGGGAATTACCAAAAACTTTTTGACTTTTGATGGACAAAAAGTACATCAAAGTTTTCCTGGAAGTTGGGGTTGCTCATTTTGGTTTCTATGGAATATCGATGAAGGCAGAGAGAGCACCATGTCTTAACGCGCAAATACTAGACTGTTTAATTTTTACAATGTGCAACTGTCATTGCATTTTATAAATAATTAATGCTATAAGTTTGATTAGCAGCATTCGATGAAATTTAAAGTGATTTTTTTTCCTTTTAGGAATCCTAGATAGATACCGTAAAATGCCGAACAAGCACCCCAATCGAATAAGCACCCCCCCCACCCCACCCCTCCGCAACTTGGATTGTCATTGAAATTATAAAAAAGAAACAGAAGAAATACTTAGCAAAAGTGGACAATTCTCGAATATGAATGCGAGTAATTCCTCAATTACGATCTTAAATTCATTCACTAAATTTTATTTTTATTATTTTTCATATATTAATTCCAACTTTCATGCTGTGTTTAAGAGAATTCACTTTCAAAATGGAACAAACCATCATTGTTGGGGAGCGTATAGTCACGCAAGAATCTTCAGTTTTGCAGGTTAACATGACAATATCTGATCTAAAAGGAAGATGACAAAAAAAAGTTTTAAAAAATCTTTGTGCAAATTTAGGTAACTAAAAAATCAAGGATGCATCAGGCAAAGGGAATGAATCGTTGGAGTGAATGTTTTGCACCTGCCAAGGTCGCTTCAGCTGGTGTTATCTGTTCTTGCTATTGTTTATAATTATAATCTATTTATTTATTATTGCAGAGGAAAACATGTGAAAGGAGGTTAAATGCAGAACTGTGCATTCAGCGCAATCGAAACTTGTTCGCACTTTTTTCTTTCTTTTTATTTTTGAGGGGATGGGTTCGATCGGAACGATATTAACTGTATGAACAAGCCCAGTAGCAGAATTTTCTGTATCAATCTGCAACACAAGTTTCAGAAGTCGAAATTCATCTACGGCACGAAATAATGTGGAAAAAAATTTACAATCATAAAAAATAGCAAACTATGCATTATAAATAGTTGAGATATAACAATACATGGCAAACAATAAATAAATATTATAATTATTCAATTTAAAAATAAATCAGTAAAATCCAAAATTGAACATGCAATTAATGCAAGCTAAGAGAAAATGGAGTAAAACCAATACAACAGTTTAATATTTGAACTTAGTAAACTGTGTTATTTTTAATATTTTCCCAGGCGCTTTTTTTTTAAGGTGACTAATTGATCTGCAAGCTTCAAGATAAATCTGCAGCGCTTGCTGCCGTGCTGCACTATTTCTGCGCTTGTGTCTTCGCTTGTCCTGTTTAGGCGTCCCCTTCCATATTTTTGCAAAATATTGGGGGGCACTTATTCTGTATTTTACGGTATATGAACTGTTCATAATTAAAAGAAAGAATTTCTATGAATTCAAATTTCAAATAAATATTCTAGGGCAATGACCCCAACCTTTTTATCACTGTGGACTGTTCAACATTTCATAATTTTACTGCGGCCCGCTGGGGGGGAGGGGACGTTGATTGTTTATATCTTGGATTATTTTGAAACACAGATTATTTTAATTTGGGGTATGAACCTAGGAATTTAAATTCAGTTTTAATGAAATGGGCGGCCCATGAACCAATGCCATTTTATCCGGGGATTGGGGACCATCATATTAAAGGGATCCAGGCCAGGGTCTAGTCAACTTGTACATTAACAAGGACGAAAAACTACCGTTTATTCGCAGAATACGCAATTGAAACGATCGGTCTTTGATGTCATTGTCCAAAAGGTACCTTGACATTTGTCTCAGTTTAAATTGTTTAATTAATGACTGTTACGGCTGATGACAAGCTTGTTTAGGCATGCTAAGAATCTCCTATAATTGTTTAAATGCTTTTAAGTACTACCACTTTTCTCTATAACCTCTTTATAATTTAAAAAGTAAGTTGCCGCCCTGTATTCAAGCACAGGATGGTACATTTGTAAATACGGCTCTGCTGGCGGGTAATCCCCCCCCCCCCCCCCCGTGGGCAGCATCTGTCTTACTGCCATTGCAGACCTAATGTGTTCCCCAGCAATGGTACCCTCTCTTTTAGGGGCGCCACAAAAGGTGGTACCATTGTTGCATGACAATTTTCATGTCCAGTTTCTTCACCTAGAAGAAGCGTACTAGGACTCTGTTGATGTGAAATTGAACTAAGAATAAAATTTCGCCAATAATGTCCAAGCCAAGTGGCTACTCAAGATCTTTTACGTGTCTCATAATCATATGACATGAGCTCAAATGATTTTCTGCATCTTGAAATTTCACTGATACGGCCGGGGGCCAACATTGCCATACAAGACCCGTGCCTTCCCACCCTGCCCGCTCTGATAGGTAATATTTATGCAACGAAATAACCTGACTCGACTGTTGTAAAAAACCATATACAGTAAAACCTGTATAGTTGACCACTTTTTTTCAGGAACAGAATTAACCCTCTACCTCACCCTCTATACGTTGACCACTAAAGTGCTGCACCGCAAGTAGTCAACTTACACAGGTTTCACTACCAAGTTTTATAGGGCCTATATTGTGTACTAATTAGTAAAGTATTTATTTTTTACACCTAAATACTGTAAAAGGTAAATAACCTTATCCTGATTAAACTTAGTTGCATAGTGATTTAACAATGCTATTGTTTAAGTTAAATGCAATTTTTAAATTGTAAAATGTACACATAATGTATCTTTTGTATACATATTTTTGTTAAATATAACAACATTAGCACAATTACTAATTTAAGTATGAAAGGCATGTTTGGAAACCAAGTGTATGATGTACATTGCAAATAAAATTATTTAAGACAAAAAAAAAGAACTATTAAGTTGTTGATAAATCTATTTTCATTTCTGATTATAATTTAGTATTTATAAACCAAATATTCTCGTATTTAGAGCTTAGAAAATATGAGTATAACTTCTTATAAATATGTTTTTTAATATTATTAGAGCCCTCTAAATATAATATAAAAACCCTTTAGTCGCCATTGCACTCCTACTACCCAATATATTAGATAGATAAGGGGGGAAAAGACATGTTAGAGAAATTCAAATATTTTGTTTTAGTACAATAAATTACAATTTTATGCACCAACTAATCTAAATAGGTCAATGTTTTGGAGGAAGAAATTTACTGTACAATGTACAAGCAAGGAAGAAAAAGGTTACTTTTCTAAAGGCACAATCTAAGTAGAAGTGTTTTTAGGTAGTGCCGTGTCTTCAGCAGGTGCGTTGCACTCTTGTTCCGCCGAAGGGCTACTAACTATTATTTTCACTGTCTCCATCAAGTTTTTAATAAGTTTCCAAAGGGGTTGGGACATGTGTTGTCCTACAGCCATTTTACTTTTCAGGTCACAAGGGCGTAGGACTAGTCCAGAGAGAGTGTATACCCACTTTGCACTACTAACTCTTTATCCTCAATCATGAGTAAGAAAATGGACATGAGTGTCAGTATCTCCCCAGTCTCTGCATTACTTCCTTATTGAAGATAATACTTTCCATTTGAAAAGCAAAGATGAACTGTGAGGAACACTCCTCCGTAAGTATTTAATGGTTGAAAGCAGATAGCGATTCTTGACGCTTTTTTCGATGTTTTCACGGAATTCTCTTCCCTCCTTCTCAACTAGCTATTACTATAGCTCTTCAGAAAGACTTGCTTTTCTTACCACAACGTCATTAGAAAACGTAAAAGAACGATAGAATGAAGCTACGGAGTGGCGAGGAGTGACGGTACTTTTGCAGTAGTGAATATAAATTGAAATGTTTAAGATGCAATTTTTTTTTTTTTTTTTTTCCTGCTCAATGCCATTATAGTACACATATTTGGCCATATCATATAGTATATCAACATTTAGTCAAGCTGAGCATTCGACTATTTTATTGAGCATTATCGCCTTACTAAAAGGAAATCCGGAAGTTATTCTACTAAGAGGAATTCGTTTTAGGATATTACTATAGATTTCAAAGGGTGTAAGTATTGATTGCTGTATTTTATAGTTATGCTTCTGGCACTTCAAGGTTTTTTTTTTTGATAACTTGAATGTTCCATTTGCATGTTTTAAAGTTGCATGTGTTGATCTTTTTTATGTGATTGTTCCTGTTGCATGTCTGGACAACAGTAATGGAAATTCTATCATTTCCATTAATGTAATAAATATTAGATATTTCATGTATGATATGTTTCAATAGGTGTAAGTTATTTATTTGATGGCAATAAGATCTTTTTAATATCGTGCTATTTCTGTCTGTTTTGCTTTTAAGATGGATGTGCCTGTCTGGATTCCTATGTAAATGTTATTTCATAAATTTAACAAATTTTGTGTATGATAGACACTATTATAGATTTCAAGGAGTGAGAGTTAAATTTTTGTTTTGTTCAGTTTTGGTGATGGAATTTTTTTGAAGGCTGGATTATTCCAGTTTATATTACCAGTTACCTGTTATAAATTTGCTGGCACCTGTTTCAACGAAATCTTCTCTTTACAAGCAATACTGAATGGTGTGTTGCTATGTTTTGTCTAACGGCATTGCATAATGGCATGCTTTTCGGTTTGAATAAAACTGAATGAACACTGCAAACAATTGGGGAACCTACACCAACTTGACCAAATCCTTTGAAAATTGTTTTCAACTTCTTCAAATGCTATTAAAATTTTAAAGAATGTATGACGTGTACAAATTATCAATGAGGATGCAAAGGCTTTTAAAATGTATCAAACCACTTTTAATTATACTTCGTGATAAATAGGAAATTTGGGGGCAGCTGCTGATCGGTAGCAGTGAAATTTTAACTGGAAGTAAAAAGAAAAAACTACAATAATCTAAAAAATACTAGAAATCACTTTTTCCACCAATTATACTTTTTTCTTTGTTTTTTATCCACACAATTTTCCCAAGCAGATAATTAAACACACTAATGTACTATAGTTAGGGGGAGGGGAAGTGGTCTTATATAGGAAGGTAATTGGAGTAACATTTTTTATCTTAATAAAATTTTGAGGCTTTTTTTAACACAAATAATTCTTGAAACACTACAAATAATTAGCATTTTCTCTCTTCAAATTATTAATGCAAATTTTTAATATGTTATTGCTCTGCTTTGGGAGTTTTGAAAGTTTACAGCCTTAAAAATGTAGCTTACTAAAATTTGTACTGTCAATTATGCAAATTGTGATACATTGTTATAAAATAATGTAAAATTTATGTATCGTTACAAAACGAAATCATAAGCATGGTAATCTAAAAAGTTTTTTTTAACAAGAATATAAAATTATAAAATACAATAATGTTTTGGTCATGTTATTTATTTAGCATTGCACACTTATGATGCTTAAAATGTCATTTATAGTATTATATATTGAGTAGGTTTGATTAAATTAAAAGCATTAAATATGTATTTATAGTGAAACCCTATAAAAATTTAATATTTGTAGTTTTTGTTTGAGAATTGTCTTGATGGCTGGATTTCAACAACTGACGGAAGAAGCATTTGTATTATTTAGCAGATAACATTATCAATTGTTTAATTAAATATATGTATATGTGAAATAAAGCTTGTCAGCTTGGTCTTGTTTTCTTTTTAATTAATGCTTTACGAAGCAGCTACTTCCATTGATCGTTGCGTTTATAAACAATAATTTTTCCTTTTTCTATAGTTAACCACATACAAAATCACCCTCTACTTATTTTTGCTCCCCCTTCCCCAGAATAAGCGTAATATATGGCAGAAGTTTACCAGCAACCTAATATACAATTTTTGTGCCATAATAAATATTTTTATATGGTATGATTGATTATTTCAGTATTTTTATGGGGTTGCAACTACTGGTTTCATTCTGTTTCATATTGAACTTTTTTCTGAGCTGTAACTTAAAAACTCACTTTGTATTCCTGAACATTTTCGAATTTTAACGGCTTTACACATTTCAGGAAATGAAGCACGTCCTAATCATTTTTGGAAAATTTATAATTGTGCTGGTTCTTAAATTGACAATTCACGAAATTTGGTACACAAATAAACTTTGATAGAACCTGGAATTGATTAGGTGTTTTTTTATTTTTAGTATATTAATGACAGGCCATGAAGAAAAACCACTTAAGTCATTTTTTGCTAACTTGAGTTTTTGGTTATACAAGTAGCTTATTCTAAAAAAGAATGTATGTTATATAGGCAAGAAATATACAGACGTCCACACACTGAATTGGTGAATCTCAAACGCAAAAGGTTTTCCAGTTTCGTATTAGCGTTCATTTTCACGTGCTAAAATAAAGGGATGTACAACAGCCTGGTGCGCACGCCTATGCCCGAAAGTCGAGTATTATTAGAGATCAGTGGAGGATTTGGGGGGAGAGAGGCACTGGCGTAGACAAGGGGTAGTTTTGGGAATACCCCTCTCCCCCCCTGAAATGATAAAGATTGTTTAGAAGTTGACCAATTTTTCTTGTAAAAAAATGAAATTTAGCTTTTCACGAAGAATCTCCCCCAAATCCGGGTCTAGCTACGCACTGGCACGAGGGCACCTCTCCCCTCCATAAAGAATAAAATTAATTTGTAATTGTCCCATTTGAATAAGTTATAATCATTTTTCGGCGCTTAATGTATCTCATTTGATTTTAAGGGATTCTAGAAGCATAAAACTTTGATGTGATCATTAATATTATGAAAATATTTACACGTGTGAAGCACTTTTTCACTTTCTGGTGCCCAGAGGCCCGTCATTTAAAAATTTTCCGGGGGGGGGGGGGCAAAGGGTATAAACTCAAAGTACATTGCATTAAAAAACAATAAAATACATTTACATACATATAAATACGTTATATATTTCTCAAGATAGGAAAGGGGGGCAATTGACTCCCCTAATAAATGATGGGTTTGCTGGTGCCCCCTATTGATATAATTCCTGAATGTGCCCCTGTCAAAGATTATATGAATAACAAACAGACGAACTAAAATCATGGATAAAACCTTATAACTCTTCCCTTGCGGAACAAATTTTTAGGGAAAAGATAGGTGAAATTACAGGCTGAATGGTAGCTTTCCCTCCTATATGCCACAGGTCCGAGGTTCGATTCCTGGAATGGGCAGGGTCGACTTCAGCCTTTCATCCCTGCAGTGGGGCCGATAAAATGAGGACCAAGCATACTTGGGAACTAAACACTGGGGTGTTCCGCGTCGGGCAGACCACTTGACCGAAACTTCTGCTTCTGCACACCACGGCCCTCGGTCTCGAAAACTGGGATGGGCACAAGGTCATGTCCCTCAATAGTGCTGGCGCCACTGAGTTTTTGTTTAATTTTAGGCTTTTAGGTGAAATTACAGAGATAGTACTCCCGCCCCCGGAAATAGAACATGTTTCAGCGGTGATTGCGTTTATGTATTCGAAGTATTCTTAGCAAAACATTTATTTAATCCCCTCAAAGGAAAAAATCCAGCAGCCAAAAGCACGTGTTAGCACAAATATTGTTTCTACTCTGACAGAACATCAGATTGATAACGCTACGAGGTTGCTACAAGAAGGCTTACATCCTTCCCACGTTAAAATGAAAATATCTTCAATTACTCTAAAACACTTCAAAAGGCACATCGCACATCTCTTTTCCATGCCCGGAGATATTAGTGATCAATTTCTAATCAATATTACTGCCGGTGCAGCCATTAATAACCAAACCATTTCATCCCCACGTGGCAAATTTTCTAAATTTGATACTTTGTTGCATAAAACTTACATTCAGTCACGTCATGTAACTGAATGTCTTCGCCAAATAAAAAATGCGCCATTTTACAGTATGATGAGCTGTTAAACATCATCTAAGCATTAAGCATTACGTCTCAAAGTCTAAAGATAGCTTTTGTGCATGCCCCTTACATATTGTTCCTCAATATATTACTGACATCGTTCTTCGGTATACATTTTCAGTCCCCGAAAAACGATTGCAAAAACTTAAAAGTACATTTTGTGATGCTCCCATGGCTTTAACAACATGTTTATGTTTGGCTTGTTTTTCAGCAGACTTGTTATTGAGGTAAATGATTTGTTCAGTTCAAGCAATTTGACATTACCCTTTCAGATCAGGGTTCACGCTGGGGAAAAATACAAGGTGGGATTTTCCTTCTTGACCAAAATTTTAAGTGGGATTTTTAAAGTTTAAGCCCAAAAAAATTCTTTTTTGAGTGGGATTTAAAAAAATATTGCGGGGATCGCGCGAACCCTGCAGATAAAGCGGGGTGGTCATTTTTCCAGTTTAAACATCAAAAATAGTTTTCATTTCTTTTCAACACAGTTAATTTTCATGTTACAGACAAAAATTGCATCTTTCCTTGTAATCCGTCACTCCTACCGTTTTTAAATAGAGATTGGAAGTCTTTTTTTTTTTTTTGTTAATCCTTTTTTTTAGCAATAAATGAAAACGAAAGTGCGAATTACTGGTAAAGAAAAACAAAAACACATACAGGTGTTCCAGATGCATGAAAAGATTTCAAAAGGCACTCGCGCTGCATAACCAATAAAAAAATTTACGAAGTTGTGTAGGAAAAATAATTATAAAATATGAGCCCAATTTCGATTTAAAAGCCTGATCCGAGAACATTTTACAGTAAACGAGAGCAAATGTGATGAGATGATCAAAGGGGGGGAGGGGAGGACATTTTCTCTTCAAAGATGATGATGATAAGAGTACGTTGAAATGATTTTGCTCACGAAACTAAAATATATCGGTTCGTATCTCAAATGCGTATTGTCCTAACGAATTATTGCAGATATAAGAGCAGTCTCGTCATATTCCACGCGTACCTGTAGCCTTACTCCAATCTTGCACCAGTCATCAATGTTTTCTGTAACTTTTCTCTCAATATTAAAGCCTTCTCTTCACATTTTTTAAGATTTAAAATATTATGATTTTTTAATGCAGCGCAAACATAGCGACAAAATGCGCATGTCGTAAATAGTCTGTTACTTATGGTTATTAAACTATAGAGCGCTTTAAATGAAATGTCATGCAACTTTAACACATCATATCTGGGGGAAAGTAATTTTTAATAATGGAATAAAAAAATGCCAATAGAGTTGACTAGGGCGAATTCCTAAAAAGGCTGGCTAAGCTTTTACACAGGCACAAGTTTCAGAAGAAATTTTTCCAGGCGATAGTTTCGAGGACATTAAATTCGAACCAAAAGTATAATGTATGCAAAGAGATTTTTTTTTTTGGAGTTCCATATTCGAAACAATTAAATATGTTAGAATCTGGAAAAGTGACCATTTAAAAGTGTCTACCCTGTCTAAAGTGACCATCCCTGCAAAAAATGTTTGTGACTTTTAAGATTATCAGTTTTGCCGGTTCCACTGTGTATTAGTTCACTTTCGGAGTATTTGTTGCATTTTCTGATTTCAATAAACGTTTGCAGTTTTCGTATCTTATGTTTAGTTTTGTTAGAAATATAGCTTAGGTGGCGATTTGACGCTGCCTAAGCCTACAACTGCACATTTGGGAATCCACCTATGACGTGGTGTCAGTTAAATTTTGTCAAACTGTAATGCTGCTGAAAGTTGCTATCGAATGAATCCATTATTATTCAACACTCTTGATATAGGATGTTTTTACTTAATCTTCGGGCACATATACAATAAAGGTGCACATTTGTTCACGCTCAACAGTTCTGTGGAGTTGAAGGACGAAAGACCAATATGCGTTCCAAATTTGGCCGAATATATAGTGATCACTTAAATTCTGAACAAGGAGCTGCATAGCTGCATTGTTCAAAAATTCGATGCTAAAAAGTAGAATAAAGTTCCATGACGTGGACTTTTTTTCATTTATACTACGTTCTATGCCCCACCCATCCCTTGCTATCAACATAACTTTTTTTTTTTTTACATAAAGTGTACGGGTTGCGAACAGCTGACATGCTCAAGAAATGCTAGGAAAACAGGTTGTTCTTCCCAGTAAAATTATGTACTAACATTCATTTAAGTGGTGGATGGCATTCTCATCTGAAGGGTCTTATAGCAGAAAGACTACACAGAACAGGAAAACCTTCGCACAAGCAACAATTGAACCTAATGTATAAGATAACTACAAGAAGTAATATTTTAAAATTGTCAATTCCATTTTTTAATTTACTCTCAATTTTTTTAAATACAACTTTTTAAGGACCACAAGGAAAAATTTAGAGGTTTACAAAACCAAGTTTTGATTATACAAAGACATTTTTAGATAATGGGAATTATAATATGAAAAAGTGATACTTTTAGAAATTTTTCTTTAAAAGTAAAAAAACCTACAATTTCAAAATAAATTTGTTCACCCACCTAAAATTTTTTTTTATTAAAAAAATGTTTAAGGATTAAAAAGTTTAATACTTTTATGCATAAAAAAACTATTTTCCAAAAAAGTTCAAAACGTTTGAATTTAAACAATACATGACACAATTTCTCAGAGTAATGAAACATAACTGCATGTTTTTTAATAAAATGTGAAATTTTTAATATCAGGCAAGCATTTAGTGCCATATTATTGAATGTTTATTTATAAGTTGTAGGAAAAATACAATTCAAAAAGCATTTTAACTGGAATTTTATAGAACTTAAAAAAAAAAGAAAAAAAGAAGATCAGAATTACAAGAAATCAATTTTATTGAAAAATATCTTAGATAAAGTACAACAAAGGGGTACAGAAGTGAAACTCTTCATCATTCCAACAATTCTCTTCCAGTGTAAACGTGTCATTATCCGAGCTGATTTGTTGAAATCTAGAAAAAATAAATTTTTAAAATTTATTAGCTAAAACAAAGAATTATAATTTGATGTAAACAAAGCAATGGAATCATATTATTTAAAAACAAATTATTAAAATATTTAAGTCATTAAAGATTTTTTAACCTTAAAAATAAAACTATTAAAATAAATCTATATAAATTTTTTTACAATAAATATGATGGCTTACAGCTATCATACAGTGAAAAAAAGGGGGGAGGGAAAAAACAAAGTACAGAGCTTTGTAACACTTTACTTACACTAGTTACTGCTCTATAGCAACTGTATATAAATACATTTTGGGGGAGGGGGTAACTTGTTCATGAACATCACTCGTATCAATAGATGTTTCCAAGTATCTTGATAAACACTTGAACAACATGTACATCGTAATATATTAGTGATGCACAGGTAAAAGTCGCAGAGTCCAAAGCACCACATGGGTGATTCTGAGCAAAAAAAAAAAAAAAAAATTCTGAACTTACATGAAATTTTCAGAAAAAGCATGCATTACGAATTAAAAACAAAATGTAATTAGGGAATGTACATGGTAGTATATGTTAAAATAGTTTCCAACTTTTAAAAAAATTCAAATATTTTTAGGATGCAAAAGTATTGTAATACACAGTGCGCTAATTTCTAGAGAAGCACTTGTTCGATGTTGGATTTTCAATGTTAATTTTCTTAATATGTTAAAATGTATTGTACTCTTTCATTTGATGTAATTAAGTATGTTTTTCGTAATTTCAAAATATTAACTGGTGTCAAAAGATCTTAAAAAACGTGAAACAAGCTCATGAGTTTTTTATTATAGAAAGTTTTACGATGAGCAACTACTTTTTACACCCGGTGCCCTTGCCAGAAATTATTTCTGGATCCGCCCCTGCCTTAAATGATGGATAACATTTATTTGAACACATAAAGGGTCTACCAATGTGTATGAAAAATGGAGTTTTGCCACTAATCAGTATAATACAATGGGGTTTACAGCCCTTATGCAAGAAACAAGTGTCTGGCAAAGAGGTTTGACTAGTTCCTGATCTTCAGGACATTTAGTACTAAACAAAATATATGATTGGACATTGACACAAAATCAAGATCGTTATTGATTTTTTACGAAAAGAAAGGTAAAAAAGATATGTCCACAAATCATAAAACTTAACATTAAATAATCAAAAGTATTTTACTTTTCATAATGAGAAAACCAGCACTGGGACTTAAATTGGCTCAGAGTAATCATCCGTAGAGATCCATCAATACGATAGAACAATAAAGATCAGCATTGCAGGCTTTCTAGTATAACTTCCATCACTGAAATGTTGAAAAAGAATTTTAAACATAAGATTAAAGTTCAACCTCTAAGAGAAAGAACTTTTTTGTTTATAAAAGAATATAAACCTTACACACTTAAATTTTAAAGCAGTCTAATCTAAATATGTACTTTTTATATTTAGTTATTTTAATAAATTATTCCAGAGGTAGAAAACTGTAAAATTAAATATACAGTAGAGCGACGCTTATCCGGATGTCCAATCAACTGGATTGGTCAAGGACCATGCTAATTTTTTTTTTGCGTTCCGCAAAAAAAAAAAAACACAAAAACCCTGACCTTCAGATTGTCTAAAGGAGGGCAAAAACCTGCTTCTGAATTATTTATTGTGTGGCATTTATTAAATTGATCTAAAATACTATTTTTAAGATAAAAAAGGCAGAATGGTTCATGATTATTATGAATTCTAATTTCAATGATTGAATGAATTATTCTTTGCTGTTAAGATGCCTGAATAATAAGAGTAATATTGTAAAATTAAAAAAGGATAATAGTTCTAAACTTATGAAATATGTAATGCAGAGATGGACCTAGGAAGTTTTATTTGAAACAGTGGCTGTATTTGCAAACATATTTCATTTTTACAGCACTTTCTAACATTGTAAAATCAATGATTAAAAAAAAATCAATTGATTAGTTTAGCTTCATGTATTAACCTTATTTTGTATCATACAACCTTAATATTAAAATACTTAGATAAAATAAAGATAAATATCTTATTAATTATATAAGTTATTTTTTTGATGTTAAAGATTTTCTAAAAATACATAGTTATTCAAAATGTCCAAGGTGGTCATTGGTTAACTTCGAAAGAGGTTTAGATAAGCTTTAAATTGCTATTTCATCTATGCAGACAAATACTGGCATGACATCACATTTTTTGGTATGACTTAATAAGTTAAAGATTAGCAATCAATCTACCTCAAAGGAATATTGTAAGACGAGTTTTCAATAACTTTAAAGATTTACATTATCTTCAAACAAGCACCTGATTTTTTCCCTCCATTTAATCTTTTCAAAGGGGGCATTCTTAAAAAAGACAAGAGGGGTTATAGTACAAAAGGTGGGAGAGAAATTGACAGCAAAGGATTAGCACCACAAAGTATCCGTATGCTTGCTTGTGCCACTGGTTTCATTCCCCCATCTTCCTGGAAATTGTTCGAAGCCCCCTACAGATGATATGGCCATTTTTACTTTTTTTGAGGCATGGCCTTACTGCACTGCAAAATATTGAAAATAACACAATTTAGTTTTAAAAGGTGCGTTATTTAGTTACAGCAGAAAATAACATTCTTCATGCATGTTAAATGCAATGTAACAATGAAATAATGACTTACCGATACAAACATTAATGGATAAGGAACGGAATGCAACCTGCTTTTTTCGAAAACCTGAAAGGCAAGAATATGAAACTCCTTTCAGTTCTTTAACAGAGAGAAAGCACAATATCAGAGTATTTCCTACTAATATTTAACATTGAACCACATTTTTTCAGTTTTTCAGTCTTCTTCAGAAACTTTCACAAAATCATCAGTCATCATAATTTTTTTTTCTTTTTGAAAGTCGTCTATAATTTTAGTTTTCCTATTCCGTTTTTCACATCTTTTTGTCACGAGAGACTCCAGATATAACCTAAATTAATTAAACTCTTGCTCTCATTCATAGAAATCACATTCTTAAGCTTTTCCCACATTATTAATACAGTAGAACTTGGAAAGTTCAAAGCTGAAGGGACCACAGCTAAACTTTAATTATCGAAAACTTCAAATTACAGAAGACTAATAGTACCATAATAATAATAATATGTTATGCTCAGTGATGTAGTCCAGGAAAAAAAGGTGGGGGGACGCTTATATATACCAACATCTAAAAGTGGGGGTACGCTTATGTTAAAATTCAAAACAGGTGGGGAGACGCTTGTGTTAAAATAAAAAGGTAGGGGGATGCCGTATCCTCTTGACTGCACCACTGGTTATACTCATATTATAAGAGGGAACAGATATGCCTCTATGAGAGTAATGGCAAACTTATGCATTTCCAGAGCCTTTTGCAATTGCTAAGTAATAAAAATCAACATAAAATTAGATACAAATTTTTGAAAAAAATTGCGCAACTCAGCACAAATTAAGAAATCAAAGACTTTAATTTTTACGGCTGTATATATATATGTTTAGTTGATTTTAAACTTTTATATTAACATTGTCTTTTCACATATAACCATAAAACAGATTTAGCAGGGTTCTGATGTTGCAGTTGGGCTAGTTTTGGGGTAGAAGAGTTGCATTCGCACTGATTTGGAGTAGAGGAGCTGCTTAAAAATGCATCCAATATTCATTACACCCCTAATATGTATATTTTTATGTAAAGGAGTTGGAGCTTGACTTTTCTCCGCATCAACTTTGCGGCTCCAAGATTTAGATAAAATGAATATTAATATTACAAAGTACCGGCTGATCACAATAACTCAATTTCAATTACAAACACTATTTTTATACTTAGCACTCTGCTGGACAGAATTATGATAGCATAGAAACTAAAATTAAAACTACATGTTTAACGATTTTTCCCAGAGACTCAAATGTTTCAACCTACAGAAGTTTTCAAACCTAAATAGTATTTTAAATGGAGAGCATGAGTAAGAATTTGAGCTTCTCTTGTAGCTTGCAAAATCTTGAATGAGATAATTGGATGCATTAAAAGGTGTCAGCATTTTTGAATACAACCATTCATAGCACTCGAACAAGAGTGGTCTTTAAAATTACTTACTTAATAGTCAAAAGTCATTTAATGAGATAAACTAGCTAATAATTTTCAAGATTTATAACATTCTACACAGGTTTGTTTACAACAAAAACTTTTTGCTTGCATTCATGCAATAACTTACTCATGCAACCTTTATTTTACACAACACATTAGCAAGTCTACATTTTTTTTCAACATACAACAGGTTTCTTTCAATAAAATGTCTTTCACTTTTTATTGCATAATGAATTTTTTTTCTTGTACTACTAAATAAGCCAAGTAATATTAAAATGATTAGTTATCACAACTAATTTTGTACGAAATGGATTAAAATTTAAAACTGAAGCTAGGGAAATTACTCGCAGAACAATTTAATTCCAGAAATATTCTATCTAATTTTATCCAAAATAGTCAACTTATCTTTGAAGTAACAATTGGGAGAGCTCATTTTTGACATTACTATAAATGCAACAAATAACAAATGTTTATACTCATTTAATTTTTAATTACGATTAAAGGAATAGACACGATTAGTGGAATAAACAGCAGTTCCATCCCCATATCTATATTTTACATGCATCATCTACGTGTGTTTTTTCGCATCTACGATGCAAGAAAACAAACGCAAAAACTATCTTCAAGCTCATATCCAGAAAATGAAATAAATACGAACATTTTCAGGGCAACAAACTAATTTTAAAGTGATACATACTTGAAGAGCATAAAAATAATCATACTTACGATTCTTGTAATCAAAATGAAACTCTTGTTTCTCACGAACCGCCATGTTGGACAACTTTCTGGACTTCCGGGTTGACATGAAATTTGCATTTTTTAGAGTCTTGCCAAAGAGCACTATATATGCCAATCTGGCATCCAAGCGCTAATTACTTGTTGGTAACCCATGGACAACTCCTTTGGAGTGCCGCGGTTGACCTTTTGTAATCCACCGCGTCAGCTTTCACGATAATGTGGCGCGCTCGTAATCGATCTTATGTCAAAAGATTAAGTATTGCTGGATGGCAACATGTGTGTGTTGTGTTTTGTGTATGTAGCGTTTTGGTTGTGTTCCCTATTAAAGATAGTTTGAATGTCTTCTGGTATATCGTAATATCCACAACAATACATGGTGGCAGATTGAATACACGCCTTCAAAATGTATCAGATTCCAGCGCCCGAACAATTTTCCTTTCGGCCGAATGATTGGAGTAAGTGGATAGATCGATTCGAACGATTTCGATCGGCGTCAGGTTTGAAAACAAAAGACAAAGAAGAACAGGTAAACTCTTTAATATATCCTATGGGTGCGCAATCTGAAGATATCTTAGCGTCATTCAATATGACAGAAGCAGAGAAGAAGGATTTTGACTTAGTTAAAACAAAATTTGAACAGCACTTTGTTCCAACACGTAATGTTATTTACGAACGTTATAAGTTCCATACCAGAACACAAGAAGAGGGCGAATCAGTTAAGCATTTTATTACTGCATTATATTCGCTAGCTCAAACGTGTGAATTTCTTGCTTCGTTTCACGATGAGATGATTCGTGATAGAATAGTTTGTGGTCTTAGAGATAAAAAAGTGTCGGAAAATCTGCAACTTGACACTAAACTAACATTGGAAAAAGCCGTTACGCAATCTCGCCAAGCTGAAATAATCGAAAGCCAACAAAGCGTTATAGTAAGCGATACTTCGTCATTTAAAGTTGCTAATCGAATAGCCGTAACGCCGAAAAATCAGACGTTCAAACATAAACAAACCAATGATAAATTTCGTTCTGAACCTAAATTTAATAATCATTCCCAGTCAGTAGTGTCCAAAAACAAAGGAGCTTGTTTTTGGTGTGGGAAAAATGAGAAACATACTAAACAAGAGTGTCCAGCGCGTAAAGCGATCTGTAATAGATGTAAAAGAACCGGGCACTATGCCAAAGTTTGCAAATCGAAATTTCAGATTAATCAAGTAGAGGGAACAAAATCATCTGCATTTTTGGGTTATGTTTTGAATGCGATTAACAAAAATGAGAAGTTATTCGATCGATGGACTACCCAGGTTATAATACATGATACTTCCATAGATTTTAAGATTGATTCAGGAGCTGAAGTAACGGTCATTCCAAAAGACACTTATGATGCAAAACTTAAACATCTTAAGTTATTTAATTCCAAGAAAGTAATCTGCGGTCCTGACGGGGGAAATCTTGATATTGCTGGTGTTCTCCATGTGGATCTGAAGAACAAAGATCTAATCTTTAAAGATGAAGTGTATGTTGTTAGTGGCTTACAACATTCTTTACTAAGCTGTACGGCTACTGAACATTTAAACTTTATTCAGCGGATTTTTCAAGTGAATTCCGAATTAAACCCTGTAGATGAATTTCCAAAATTATTCAGTGGTCTCGGAAAAGTAGAAAAGCCTTATAAAATTAAATTAAAAGAAAACGCAAAACCTTATGCTATATCTGTTCCGCGAAGAGTTCCTCTGGCTTTAAGAAGTAAATTGCAAAAGTTATTAGAACAAATGACCAAAGAGGGTATAATTGAAGCAGTTGATGAACCCAGCAATCTGTTTGGTGGCCAGGTATATCTAAAGGAATTGAAGTTTTAGCCAGAAATTGTGCAAATTGCATACAGTATCAAAGCTATCATAAAGAACCTCTGATTTCAAGCGATTTCCCAGAAAGACCATGGCAAGTAGTTGCAACCGACCTTTTAAAGCTAAAAGGTCGCTGGTACGTTATTGTAGCAGACTACTATTCCAGATATTTTGAGGTAGGGAAATTGGATAATCTGTCATCCTTAGAGGTCATCGAACGCTTGAAATCAATATTTGCCAGACATGGCATACCCGAAATAGTCCGAAGCGACAATGGGACTCAGTTTTCTCAGGTTATCGATTCAGAATATCGAAAATTTGCAAAGACATACAAATTTTCAATTTTAACATCCAGTCCTAAATTTCCTCAAAGCAATGGCTTCATTGAAGCCATGGTAAAAAATTTCAAGAATCACTTCCTGAAATCTCAAGGAGAGGATCCATACCTGATGATGTTAGCCATAAGATCGACCCCCTTGGAAAACGGGTATAGCCCAGCAGAGTTGCTGATGGGAAGGAAGTTGCGAACTCCCATACCCGCAACAAGTCAAATGTTGTGTCCTAATCTGGCTAATTTCCAATCCTTAAAGAAAAAGGAAATAGAACTAAGGGATAGAAAAAAACGAAACTTTGACAACCACCACGGGGCCAGAAACCTTCAGCCACTGGAAGTAGGCCAACCGGTTTGGGTGAAAGACTTAAGATCATATGGAAAGGTAAAAAGTTTGCATACAACCCCTCGATCGTACATCATCGAATCACCAAGAGGTGTGTTTCGCAGAAATAGAATCCATCTACATCCTGCATCCCTTCCTCTGAATTTCAGCTGGGATGAATCGGAGATAAATCCAGCATTGCCTAACGACCTGCCAGAAAATGTGCCGCCAACTAAGGACAATGTTGTAATGTCAGAAAAAGTGCCTGATCCAGTTGCGGATACAGCTAGGGATGTCCCTACACCAGTTCCCGAACTTAAGATAAACAAAACTCGCAGTGGTAGAATCATTAAAATTCCAAAGAGACTTTTGGACTAAAGACTTATAGGGGGAGATGTGATATAATCGATATCAATGTAATCGATCTTATGTCAAAAGATTAAGTATTGCCGGATGGCAACATTGATTTGTGTTTTGTGTATGTAGCGTTTTGGTTGTGTTCACTATTGAAGATAGTTTGAATGTCTTCTGGTATATCGTAATATCCACAACAAAAACAGATAGGATGACTATACGTCCTCGAATTTTGGGGGCATTCCCCAAATTTTTAATATGTATTTATAATGTATTTATATTTTTGTAAATGTGTCCTTTTAAAATACAATATATAATATGGCTATTCCGAGCACGATGTTTCGAAAATTTAGTGTTGCTTTTCAATTTAATAAATGACCGTAATTTTCATTTACAAATGATGTTATATTAATTTTTAATTGCGCAATCTGAGCCACGACCCCCCCCCCCCAGGGCCACCCCCAGTAAAGGAGGAGTACGCATATATGTAGCATGTTTGTAGAGAAAGTACAGTGTTGTACTCTATTCTCGAATATTGGGAATTATATGGAATTGTAATGATTGTTTATATATATTTATACACAGACTCACATAAGGGGGCTTGAGCCTTTCCCCCCTAGCAAACAGTGGAGCCAAATCCATAATGCATTTTTAGCTTTTTAACCAAACTTTGTTAAAGCTAAGAAAGACTACTTACTACATATTAATTACATAAATATTTTTTAATTTTTAAAAAACACACTTTTTAATCGATTAGTGCCAAAAACCAGTTCTAGCACAGGTTCCTAACTGCTTCCCATATTTTTATCCTGGCTTGTTTGCTTTTATTATATACATATAATAATTTAAGTCAATAAGATATGAAAAGTTTCTTAGTCTTTCCAAAATTACACAGATGGGCTCAGCAGCGGATTTTAGGGGGGAGGCACAGGGGGCGCACAGGCCCCCTCCAAAAGGAATAAGAGAAAATTTTTTAAATATTAATAAAAATATAATTAATAAAGTATAATTTTTAAAAATTATTTAATGGAACAATTACAAAATTGTTTAAACACTTTGTTCATTTTTCTAAATTTTATTGTGGATCAATTGGTTTTAAGGGAAACTAAGAAACAAAAAATATAGGATGGAAACTTCATTATGAAAATATTTACGAGTAGAGCCACTTTTTACTTCTTTGTGCCCCCTCCAAAAATTATTCCTGGATCCGCCCCAGTATGGGCGCTCGTGTGTTTCACATAAAATAAATGAAGAGCAATTAGCCTATGGCGGGTATCACAGTGGCCGTAAGTTCTTTTCGCGTGAAAAAAACTATTTACAAATATATATTTGTAAATAGTCTTCCTTAGGAAATCACCAATATTTGAGGTAGCCCTTGCAACGCCGGGCGATGCAGTTAGTAAATAAACAAAAGTTGTAATTCTTAAACCATGATTTTCATGACCTGGAAATAATTAATTTGGATTTGTGACTCGCATCCAAATTGATTATTACTTCTTTGGAACACCTCTTTGCGTACCAGCACAGGTACAACATTTGAGGAAAGGAGTTTTGTCTTCAGTGCAACGGCGGATCTAACGGGGGGGGGGGGCGCCCCATCGCCCCCCCCCTTGGTCTGATTCAAGTGAATACTACGTCGATACGCGTAAGTGAGTTTTAATGTATTTCGAAGAGAAGAACCCCGAGACTTCCAAATCGCCCCCCCCCCCCGTTGAAGATTTTCTAGATCCGCCCTTGCTTCAGGTACTTAAACTGATAAAAAAGCTTTTCAGATCATCAATGAAGCGTGTAGTTTAAGTAGAGCAATTTCTTATGCGTATATCTATTTTTTAATTGCAGCTATGTCTTCAGACAATTAAGTATGAATTTGGAACAGTCCGCCGTCGATTGACATTGATCTGCCACTGGGGGGGGGGGGGGGGACATGCCACCCCCCCCCCCAAATGGTTCTTTTTTCTCTGTTAATTTTTTAAAAAATTTCTTACTGAAAGAAGAAAAAATTAAAGTGTTATGCAAAAAAAACCGTATTTGAATAAAATAAATTTTGTTCGGTAATCAAAGTCACTGTCTTATCAAGTGCCTCGCTGGCAGGGCTTCCTGTCATTGTATCATTTTCAAAACTCCCTCAACTGCTGAGAAACCCTGAAAAACAAATCTTTTCCCGGCTTCGGAATGACCCGGCTGTGCGATATGGGGGGTGCCAGTGCCGTAAAAACCGTAGGTGCAATCGGTGCGTTGCACCGGGGCCCAGGGGATAGGGGGCCCATCTTCCCTTCCCATCCATCCATTATTCTAGACTAATGATTTGTGTACGGGAGGGAGAGGGCCTTAAAATTATCACTCGCATCGGGGCCTCCAACAGTATGGTTACGGCACTGGGGGGTGCTACCCCTCCTTCCTCCCAGTTTTTCAGGGAAGAGGCAGCCAAAATTTCAGTTAATTAAAGAAAAAAAAGAAAGATAAGGAAATAGTTTGCAGTAAAAATGAAAAAAAAAAGGGAGGAGTGGATGATCAAAAATTATTTTCTTTTTCCCCTTCTGTAAAATAAAGTAACAAAAAAACCCTTCAATCTTAAAACATTATTTAGGAACATTCACAAAACTATTATTATTATTACTTAATTAAGGGTCGCCGAAATGCGCGTCTCGTTTCAAATCTTTCTTAGCGGAAGGAAAAAAAAGTAATCGAAACACGAAACATTATAGAAACACAATGCAAGTCTGAGTATGAAAAAAAATTAAATAGATAAATAAACATAATAATTTCGTTGTCGGGCAGTCGAAAATTATATATTTCTACATAAGCGAATATTAATTTTTAAAAAAATATTACTATTACGAAAGTCCCAGCGAAGAGTATAAAAATGCATGGGCAGTCGAAATTCGTTACAAACTGATGGAAAAACAAAGAGAAAGAGAGAGAGATTCAAAACATTACTGTAACGCAAATTCTCACCAAAACTGAAACTTCAGAAGTAAGATTCAGGAGGCATGATACTTAAAATAAAAAATTTTAAAAATGGAAAAAATTACTTATAGTATCATTGCAGAATAATACCGCAAGTACTTAAAATTTTTTTGTAGAGGCCGAAGACATTGTTTGTAAATTCAAATAAATCAAAATTGAGTTGGAAATGAAAAATTAGAAAACTAAAGGCATGTTTTCCGAAGAACAAATAAATGAAAGAAGGCAGGGAGAAGGGTAACCAAAGTGATTTGAATAAGAGTCAGAACTCCCCTCCCCCCCCCTCCACACACACTCACATTTTTTTTTCTTTCTAATGGGTTGTTGTTGGCTGCTGCCAATTGCAGGCCTAGTGCGTTTTACAAAAAATGGGAATGGCACCAGCTCTTTTAAGCAGCACTACATTGAGTGTGGTGCAATCGCCACAACTGAATTTTGATGCCCAGTTCCTTCCCTTGAAGGGGGGAGTACTTGGCTGTGTTGATGCGAAATCGCACTAGGAATTTAATTTAGCCATAAGTATCCAAGCCAAATAGACACTCAAGGGATCCTTTACATGTTGCATAATTATGCGACGTGGGCGCAGACGATTTTTTGCATCTTGAAAACCCAGGGTTTGAAACTTGCACACAGGTCACCTCGACGGTCGACGCTACCTTGCCGGTTAACTCATATTAAACTATATATTTTTTTAAAATCCCGAAATTCATAAAGCAATAGCAAAAAAAAAAAAGGTCACCCCCCCCCCCCCTCATCAAAATAAGGTTTTTTTTTGGCAATATTTTATCGATGCAAAGATAACTTTGCACTTCAAACATTAATTTTTCACTTTTAAAGCTTTACATTTCGAGATTTAACTCTGACATGCTTTCTAAAATCCCTCCTTTGAAATACTAAAGGGATGCAGGGTGAGAGATATTTTCAAAACAAACTTCCTTACAGTCAACTTACTTAACGAGACTTTCTGGATTTTCCTTTTTTCATTAGTTTGACTGTTTATTTTGATGCTTATGGCGAAAAGGATATCTAACTTGTTTGAGACATTATTCTATTATAGAAGTACCCAAATTTTATGCCGCTACACCCTAGGGTGCCACAGTGAAACACTCCTCATCAGTGGCGGATCCAGAAATTTTTTTAAGGGGGGGGGGTACAATGTGGCTGACGTGCGTGGTTTCAGCTTAAAAACAGAATTGAGTCCCTTCTAGTCCTTACATAAAGCGCCAGGGGGGCCCGTGACCCCCCCCCCCCCCGCTGGATCCGCCACTGCTCATCATAACAAATTTTTGTTCCTAACCCAGATATTATACCGTTAGGGTGCCGCGAGAAAATTCGCAGGGGGAGTGCAGGAGTTGCGTTTCCCCCATGCGAATAAGCTCCGATTTAAAATTATAATGCTACGATAGCATTATTTGCTACGAAAAAGCATTAATTGATCTTTTAGAGAAAAAGTAGGTTTAAATGTTTTCTCAGTTTAGGGCCCCATATTACTGCTTCAAAGTAAAAGTTTTCTATGCTGCTATTGGGCATAATGGTAAACCAAATTCATCAAAGGTTTGAGAGCATGTCCTCAATTAACAATATGTTCAATTTTTAACTCCCAAAGCATTAACAGCTATTAACGCTTTCGAGTGCACAATTAAAGAACTTGTGGAATCTGACTAAATTTTGCGAGAAGAACCAAAACGATGTAGCAATCTCAATTGCATCACAAATTATCATTTTGCGAAACATTTTGGAAAGTGAAATAGGAGAGAGAAACTTGACAAATAAATATAGCTGAAGTTGCTCATTTAGTAATGATCGAGAACAATGTTTTATCATCCAAGTCTCCCAGACAAGTCTCGCATTGCCTTTTATATCTTTCTTTCCTACTTTACCAGTAACCATCAGCATCATCAGATAGATCATTATGCAAACCGAAGCTAATCGAATTTTATCTCAGAAGTACTGTTCTCCAGAATGACAAAAACATAAAATACATAAAATGGCAGAAGAAAGATTGAGCGGTCTTGCTGTTTTAAGATATAAAAAGCGCCAGGATTCATAATTTAAACAGCGACGAACTTGTTCAAAAATTTATTAATTGTAAAAAACGAATTGGGAAATCTATTAGCACAGATTAATAGAACATAGATTTTCTTGTCCAATTAGTGTCTAATTTTGAGAACAAATAGTTTCCCTTGTATCATTACTGTTACTTAATTCACTTTATAAATAAATAACATAACCCTTAACGAAATTTTAAATATTAGAACTTTAAGACAGTGTGTTATTTTCTCGTATTATTAAGATAAATTTCATTCCAAACTGGTAAGTGCATGCAATGTTTCAATTCGTTACTTTTCGAAAATCCGCCTTTTAATGATAAATATGATTTTAATTATCTTAAATAAAACTAATGGTTATAAATACTCGAATATACCTTCACCGTAGTGCTTTTGTTTTAATCTTTTGTAATAAACCAAAGATAGGGCGCACTTCTAAATCTTGCAGGGAGGCACACTTAAGTCTATGTACGCCACTGGCCGCTAGCGTGCTACTGACGCTTGGGGAAGTCCCACAATTTGTTAACCACGACCAATAAAGTACTGATCCAATAAAAGACGCTCTAAAAATTGTTGAAATATGTATGTAAAAAAAGATATCTGCATCCTTTGCTAAATAAATTCTCAGCTTTCGGCCCACCTTCAGAGATAAAATGAAAAAAGTCTTCGTGTATTAAAGAACTTGCTGATTTATTAATAATAAAGAAGCATTTTATGGCATCCCTTTTCCCTGAAGTATGTACTTACTTCTTGCTACAAAGAATGTGTTCAAAATATGTATGCGATAGCGCACCGAGGATTTGCATTTTGGGGGGGAGGGGGGAATAAAGTCAGGATTTGGAAGGCACCGGATATTGATTTTGCCGGATATCAACTATCCGGTGTCCCTTGTTTGACGGATCCACACAGGATATCCAGCTATTTATGGATATACGGCTAAACGCATAAATTCTATACATATTTTTTAACGTGCCACAACTTCCAACTACGTGCTGCTTAAAATTTACATATATTTTCAAAACATACTGATTAATTGAATTTTAAAAATCAAATTTGATAGACAGGATCTTTCGTGCTGTGGCAGAATAGTATTCCTGATATTTAAAAGACGGTTGAATACCAAGGTACATTTCTCCATCAGTTACTGTTACCCGAGGCCTTAAGGATTGCTTGCGCTCGGAACTGTTGGTCAGCGGTTGAATATAAGATCTCTGCGCCTTCTGGAGCCCCTCCCCCCCGTCTATATTTATATAGATAAATAGATATATACAGTGGCGTTTCCAGCACGAATGTCATCTGGTGCGGTAATTTGTGGTGTCACGCCTCCGCCTCCCCCAGTCCCCAAATGGTTTCGAGCTTAGACCATATAGTAACTAGACGAGCCCTTCTATTCACTCGCCATTGTTAGTTCCTAAGCAGGAATAGTGGGGACCAGTTTGACTGACAGGGGTCGGAGATCAAAGCTTTTCGCCGTCCTATACCACGTGGGTGAGTCTTCTCAATTTCTGAACTTGCTTCTGATCTGTAAAAGAGCTGAGATTGCTTTCAGGCAAACGATCAAGACTCATTCTGTGCACAAAAGCACTAACCTGATTTATTAAACATAATAGCAATATTAACAATGAAAAGCGTAAATTTTAATTTTATTTTTAAATCGTTGGAGTATCGTATTCTTGATTATGAAGAACAAGAAAGTCATATATATAAATTAACTAAAGCAATTGTTGAGAAATACTTAAAAATATGACTACACCATTTCTAAAATAATATCAAAGGATACCAAAAATGCGTAACAAATACACAAAATTAATTTTATTTAAAAATCAAGAGCAATTTTCAATAGAAATTAAACTATTTTTTCCAGTAGTTAAATTCCATTCTGCTTTATTAATAATACCCACCCCCTAAATAATAAATGCAACGTTGAAATTAACATTTCAATAATATTAAATCTTAAAAGACATGAACGATGCTTGAAATATACTCGCAGAACAGCCGAACGTTCGTCGCATCACCAAGTATACATATGTTTGTGTTCGCTCCAGTTTATTTTTTATTCTCTACTTTTAATAATGTAAGTAAAATTGTTAAATTTTCAGAATTATGTTTAAAATGAATTTCATGCTTCCCCCTTACCAATATATTACATACATATTGTATTCCTGACTGTATTGCACAACACTTAGATAATAAATTAATTTATTCCGTTTGTTTGCAATCTTAGAACAAACTTCATCTTCTGTAATTCATTAAAAAAACAATCGCATTTTAATTAACGGTACAATGGGACCGTCCATAAATGATGTCACTCTTTTTTCCCATTTATTTGACTCCCTCCCCCCTTTGTCACAAAGTGTCACACTTCAACATACCCCCTCCCCACCCCTTGTCACAATTTCACGAACCACCCTCCCCCTCGAAGCGTGACATCATTTATGAATGATCCCAATCCGATGTTTTCAGTCCTACAGGCTAATGTCACATGACTATTAATTTTAGATTTACGAACTGTATCGGAGAAACATTAAAGTTTTAACTGACAATTTTCTAAAGAAAATAATTTTTTGAACTTAAAAAATTTAAAAAACTATTTTCAAAACTAAAATTTTTTCTTCATGCTGTTGCTTTCTTTAAATTTATTTCAGATTTTTGAAAAGAAAAACAGCTTAAACGCTTTTGTTTTTCCTTCCTTATTTTTCAATGAACTGAAAAAGAAAAGAATAGGTATATTTGATGTTTGGCTTATTAACGTAATATTACAAATGTGTTTACTTTTCGCATTGATATCTCAAGGGCAAGACATAATGAGGTTGAAGTCAGTTAAAAACCTGGTAAAAGCAATACGAATTGTATTCATTGCAAAGAGCTTTACTGTATGACATTAAGTTTCACAAAAGAGGGCAAGAAACTAACTCCTACTCTCAATGAGCTCAATATATAAGAACATTTTCAAATCACTATTACTAATTAATTATTGATAATACCAATAAAAAAACACTTGTCCATTAATCTATGAACTGTTTCCTTGCGTGTGATAGAAAATAATTGTGCTAAAATGTGTCTGTCATACAATAAGAAATTAAAATAAATCACTCTTCGAATCTCTACGAGAATTAACATGGCACGACGAAGCCCTCTCTCAGCGAAGGACTCCATCACCTGTTTTCCGGGGAAAAACTCCTGCTTACCGACCACGCCCCCAGACTTTGTCTATCTAGCTTATGGTCTAAGGTTTCGAGGGAGGGGAGATCATCAGTATGTGGTCTAGCTTTCCAAAGTATTTTTTTTAATGTAGTAGATGTTTAACAAGCACTTTTTTTTCTGAAATAATATATTCTATTAGAATGTTCATGTGTATAATTCGTTTATAATATGACATTACCACATGAACATAAAGGGAGGGGTGCATCCGTATTCGCACGACATTTCCCCCAGGAATGCCATTGAAGCGTAAAGATAAACACCCCACAATGGAACCCTAAAAGTAATCTCTGAAGCTAGCAATTCTAAATGCAGGACCAGTTTCCGCTATTTATGACCACTTGAACAGTAAGAAAAATTGCTGTCGTGCCAAATAGGCGATGAAGTTCGTTTTCTGGAAAAATTCAAAAGCGCTTTCACAGAGCCGTTTTATCACAGTCAAACGCACCGGAGAATAATCTTGATCAAGCAATGCAGATCTTTCGTAATGCCTTTTTTTTTATAGCTGTGAGTCATTTGTTTTATTTATGAATAATTATTATTTTATTTTGTTTATAGGAGGGGCGCATCGATAAGAGGTAGGGACGCACCGATGTGCCCTACCTCTAAAAAGCTTTTTCAGTGTTCTGAGTGGTGACTTTGGGCGGGGAGCCTACTTTTGCCCCCCCCCCCCCCCGAGTAAGCATTTGGTGCCCTATTAGGGTAGCCAGTCCGCTACTGTAACTTATATTAAAATGCATTAAATGGAATAGCTGAAGATGTCTGAAACTTATTTGATAAAGATGTTCAAGGCATTTTTGAAAATTCGTTTCTTTGCATCAACTATTTTAAAATTGGTTTATTCATGGCTATATGAAAATAATGACAGTATTATTAAAATCTAAAGTGCGAAAAAAAAGTATAACTTGCAAAAAGCGTATCAAGCTTAAAATGGGGTGGAAAGGGCGGGGGGGGGGGGCACCTTTCTAAATCTTTGCTGCATTTTAATAAATATTTAGAACTTTGTAGTTAATTCAAATTTTTGGTTCTATTTCAAGTACTTCCTATTGGAGGGGGAGGGGAGGGGGGACGATCACCCACTCATTCAATGTCTCCATTAACCGATTTTCACTCAAGTAAATCTATTTTTAGATGTATAGTTTTTAATAAATATTAGTTTGCCGAGTTTTAATAAGAGCTCTAACTTCCGAAGGATCTGCGTAAACAGTTCAGGGGGTTGGCGAGCAATAGCAAGCAGGTGGCGGAAGCCTTCTAGCTGATAAAAAAAAAAACAACTAAAGTTTAAATTTCAAAGTTGAGCACAGCAATTGTTGAGATTTTCTTTAGTGAAAAACGGTTTCTATTATTTTTTTGTATGATGCGTTTTCTTGGGATAAAGTATAGAAGAATTGCAATTTAAAGTAGTAAAATATAAAATTAATACTTAATTTATTGTTCTAATGAAAAATTTAGCTGAAAGATACGATGGACAGTTGATACAGGGCCGCCGAGAGCTTATAATCGGGCCTCAGGGCAAAATACTAAAATGTGGGGCCCGTACCAGGGCCGTCTTCGAAGTCAGCAATTTCTCCCTTTCTCCCGGGCCTGCTTCAAGATTTGATTGCGCAATCCAAGTGATCCCACTTTCTGTAGCGCTTCGTCGTTTCACATCGCATTTTTTTGTTTCATACCGACCAAAAGTTCTCAAACTTTCGCTGCCTGTACTTCATTTTGGTACCTTTACAACAGAAAATTAAACACATATATTTTGTTTTTTAAAGCAGAAAAACATACTAAAATGTTTTAATCTTATTAGATTGTTGATAGGACTTCAGTTAAAACTTACAGTACTTGGTAGCTTTTATTTTTGGAAGTCATTTTTAACAGTAATTATTCAGTAAAGCATCAATAATTTAAAAGTTAAAAGGGAATACTTTTAAGTGAAGTCATCTTTTTAAAAATTATTCTTAGGAAAACAATAAATAAATAGCTATGGAAATAATTATCAACTTTCATTTCAATTTTCTTCATATGTAATTGATGTTTTCATTGTAAGTGTTCTTTTAAACTATAAATAAATATGTTAAAAGATCTAAATTTATATTAAATAAGTATAAATTTATTTTCAAAATATAAAATTCCTTTTATTCTTAAATTTTGTAGTAGTAATTTTAAAAATAATTCTTTAGAGATTTTAAGTGTTCTACATGACAAAATTTAGAATTTTTCAGAACTTTTATATATTTTTAACATTTTTAAAAAAAATATGATTTTAAAATTTACATTGTAAGGTAGTAATTCAAACAATCCGAAAAATTCAAACATAACTTCAATGCGAGCAAATTGAAATAGAAAATATTGTTTCTAGTTTCAACTAAATTGTAAAATGGCGAGTATTACCGTAATTATGGCCCGCGGGTTATCTACGAAAAAACTCCTTTTTTTACTATCTGCGGGCAATATAACGATGCGGGCAATACACGGAATTTAAAACATAATAATTATTATTAAAAAAGAAAATTAAATTAATTGTTAAATTGAAAGAAATAAATGATACGTTTCGAAACGATGATCCAATTTCACCCATCCCCTCTTAAATTCCCCATGCAAAAGCCTTTGCTTCCATACCAATTAAATCACAATAGGATAGTAGGACCAGAGCACATGTCCCTGTATAAACAAAATGTGTAAACAAAATAACCATCTATAAACAAAATATGAAAATTTTTACAATATAATTTAAAATGTTAAGTCTTAAGTGTTCTGTAATTAAAAATTGTTTCCTGTACACTGTTTATAAAACAGTGTACCTTACAGAGTGATTTGTTCATGTATTTGTTTTTGTTTTGGGTGCGGGTTAAACTACGATGCGGGTTATACACTGAACTTGATCTTTTTAGGATGAATTTTTCTTCCTGCGGACTATACAACGATGCAGGCTATTTACCGATAATTACGGTAATTGAATTTACTGAAATTAAAAATTCGGACGACTAACAGGGACCATGAGGGCCCTACCCTTAAGACCAATAGTGAGACAAGCACCTGTCATTGTCAGCTAAAAGGAATATATCATTGGGACAGTTTTATGGTTTTATTGCAGAAAAGGGGCATTGTGAAGCATTTGCCTTGTTTTGTATGGCTCCTTCCAAGGGGCCATCGGTCGCAGAATCCTTCTCCGAGTAGGGTGATTCTTAGATAAGATGTAAACATTTAACATTGGTTTCTAAAATACAAATACATTTGCACTACTTACTGAAACCTCCTACCCCCTCTTTCTTTCTTCGACCATCCCATCTATTCTTTATTCGCGTTAAACCAATACTAAATTTGACTCAGCATTTCACTTTTTTTTTCCTTAATTATTTTAAGCAATTTAAAACAGATTTTTTTTTTCGGTTTTTAGTTTGAAAAAAAAAAAAAAAAATGCATACGCACACACACTTAGTCAACTTAGCTGCCCATAAAATCTGGCTCCCGGGGCACAGGGCCCATCTGATCCCCCCCCCCCCCCCAGTTACGTTCCTGGCCACACACCATACCAGCTTGCTCGTATACCATCCTCGCGCAGTAGGAACTTGGAAGGAACATGGATCACTTGAATGACTCATGCTAGCTATTCGCATGCTTGAAGCAGGCCCGGAAGAAAAGGAGAAATTGTTGACTTCGAAGACGGCCCTGCCCGTACACCCACAAATAAAGCCCTCCCTACTCCCCCTCATAAAATGACCAAAGATTGTCTACACCTACACTTGCGTTTTTTAGACTTTAATTTTGAAAGATTCGGACCCCATCAATTTCTGTTTACCTAATAGGGTGGCCTGCCTAAAACTCTCACACTTATGATCAGTTTTTTTCCTGCGTGACGCAAGTCTGATCAGAGAAGAGTGCGTGTGGTGGGAGGAGGGAATAACAAAATTTAACTTCCTATATCTATAGGCATGCCAATTGGTTGATATGTTTCACACAGCAACGCAGTAGTGGGAACAGTTAGTTAATAATAAAGGTGATTTTAATTTAATTAATGCAAAACTGGAATTTAATTATTTAGAAGTATATTAATTATGCGTTTGAACTAATTTTTCTTTGACTGTAAAGAATACACAGGGCAAAGGACGTGAATCAAACATACCGCATCCTGCTGCACAGGTGGGCAGCATTAGTTACGGCCAGGGGCGGACAGGGAAGAAAATTCCGAAAATTCGGCCCAGGCATATTTCAAACAGGCCCTTTGGGGGGGGGGGGGGGCGGGGAACTACCAAGGAACAAAAAATGAACGCTAATCAGATATTATGCATCCCCCCACAGAAAATTTTTGAAATTTACTCAATGACAACAACGAGTTTTAAATAGCTTTTTAAAAAGAATTTTGGCTTTCAAAAATTGCAGTAATTTACATGAAACGAGGTAGAGTTGACGAATAGACGAATAAACATGAAAAGTTATGTACTCGTCGTATTCTTTGCCTATTGAGTGTGTTACAATCAGTATGTTAACATCCAGTAAAAATTAGTTCTAGTTATGAAAAAGTTAAAATAAATGTTCATTGTTCTGGTTTCCAGTACTATAACTATAACACACAAATAATAACAGGTTTCAAAAAAAAAAACTCATCCACAATGAAATATACATTGCAATGTTTGCTTAAAAATTATTTTCCTTTTGAAAGCCATTTAGTGTTTTAAAAAAGGGGACTCTTATTTGCTACATCATCTATTAGACTTTTCATGTCAAGATTTATGTCTTTTTCACACTACATTTACATCAATGATTCCAATTTGTCCTGAATTAAATTCTTCTTAACTCGGCAATCGGCTGAAATAACTGGCCGCGAGAAATTCTCTGGGTCGGCTTGAGGATTTCTCATAGCCCTCAGAATTTCCATCACCACAGCTGTATTGAGAAATTCTCAGGGCCGTATTTTGTAGATTGTATAGGGTGACCAAATGTTGGGGTCGCCAGAAAAAAATTTCGAGGATATCTTTGGGGACATAGCAAACTAAAACATATTCCCTTCTATTATGAAAAATAGCTCTCATTAATGTATTTCAAACGGTATCTAAACATATTTTCTACAAAATGTATGCATATTTTCTTAGATCACTGCCTGTTACAAGTTTTAGTACTAGGCAACAATTTGATATTTGCCATAATAACATCTAAAATTTTACAAAACACTATCTAAAAGTTCTAAAGTACAAAACGAGAAGCAATTTGAAGAGAAAAAACAGAAGTTTAAATTTGGGGACATTATGTGTCCCCAAGTAGTTAAAGTGTATTTGGGGACAAAGCATTAAAAATATACAAATTTTCCGAAATTCGAGGACGTTCTGTCACCTTAAGATTGCAGGGATTAAAAATATTGACAGTAAATATGTAGATATATATCTAAATAATATTAAGTGTCTGCAAAATAAATTTATCTTTCGTATTCATCATAGAAGGGCAATAATACGTAATATGTTAATTAGCTGTTAATAGCTACCGCCCTTTAGGGCGCTGTGCCGCGAGGCAATCGCCTCGCCGCCTTAGCCTTTCCCTCCAGCACTGCTCAAAATTAAAGAAAAAAACATCAATTTTGCATTTCTCAAAAGTTTGCATCACAGGCAGCCGCCTTGAATTTCTATACGGACGAGCCGGCACTGAGAATTTCTCAAGACTGCCCCGAAAGCTCGTCTATATAGACAACTTAGGCGGCAACCAAAAGCACAAAACTGATGTATTTTTTTGACAATTTGGAGAGAAAGAAAATAAATTTTAAAATTTGGGACTTCCTGCGTCTATAAGTAGTTAAAGTGTTTTCGGGCACAAAGCATTAAAAATAAACAAATTTGGGGACAGTTTCCGAAAATCGAGGACGTATGGTTACACTACAATTAATACCTCTCACCTATGAACCAATAGAAATAAATAATTATATTGCAAGTGAATACTTCTTATCAAAACCAAAGAATTTATTGTTAATCTTATTACTAAGCTATACATATACATTTATGGTCGTGTTCGCTGTCCGAAAATTCGGCCTAACACCGCTCTCCAGCGTGCCGAATTCGGGGTTCGGAACTGTGTATGATACTGCAGTGGTGCAACAAGGGGGGCACCGAAAGCCCATGGACCCCTCTCCCCCGACAGTGATAATTTGGAATTTTTAGAAAAATATTTTTTTTACAGTTGAAATAGTTATTCTCACACCTTAAAGCAGCAGTCGGCAACCTAAACTGACTGAAGATCTACTTTCCAAGTTCGGCGAACACCAAGATCGACTCGGAACGGACTTCCGTGGTATCCGTTTTCCCCTTAGACCATATAGTACCTAGACGAGCCCTTCTATTCACTCGCCATTGTCAGTTCCTAAGCAGGAATGGTGGGGAGTAGTTTGACTGACAGGGGGCGGAGATCAAAGGTTTTCACCGCCGTTGACCACGTGGGAGAGTCTTCTCAATTTCTGAGCTTGCATTTTGCCTTGGACCTCCAATTTCGGAACTTACACACCATGCCGTTTCATAGGTATGTATATTTGTTTGTAGTTATTATACATATTTTTAGTAACGGTAACATAAGAAATTTTTTTAAAAAGGAAATAGAAAACTGCTTTTTAAGTTAAATCTGAAAAAGATTTTTGTTGTAACTATCTCTGCAATCAACGTACAAAAGTCGTAAAATTTTTTTGGTATTTATATGTGTATATATGTGTTTAGTAAACATAATGGCAATATCAACAATAAGAAGCTTAAATTTTAATTTTATTTTTGAATCTCTGGAGAATCATGTTCTTGCTTATGAAGCACAAGAAAATCATATATATAAATTAACTAAAGCAATTGTTGACAAATACTTAAAAATAAGGCTACACCATTTCTTACAAAATGTCAAAGAATCTGAAAGAATACCAAAAGTGCGTAACAAATACACCAAATTAATTTTATTTAAAAATCAATAACTATTATTAATAGAAATATATTATTTTTTTTCCAATAATTAAATTCTCTCCATTCCGCTTTATTAATAATGCGTTCCCGTCCCCTAAATAATGTATGCAGAGTTGCTAATTTTTCAGAATTGTGCTTAAAATGCATTTCATACTATACTCTTACCTATATATATGTGTGTATGTGTGCATTTTTATATATTGTATTTCTGACTATTGCTGAACACTTGCGCAATAAATTAATTTTGATCTTTATTGCTTGTATGCCGTTTGTTTGCAAACTTCACCTTGTGAAATTCATTAAAAAAATATTCGCAATTTAATTAAGAGTACAATTCGATGTTTTCAGTCCTACAGGCTAATGTCACATGACTATTAATTTTAGATTTACGAACTGTACTGGAGAAAAATTATATTTTTAACTAACAATTTTCTGAAGTAAACAATTTTCTTCATGCTGTTGCTTTCTTTGAATTTATTTCAGATTCAGGAAAAACAGCTAAAACGCTTTTGTTTTTCTTTCCTTATTTTCAATGAACTGAAAAAGAAAAGAATTTAAGTACATTTGATGTTTTTGTTTGGCCTTTTAACGTAATATTACGTATGTTTTTATTTTTCGCATTGATATCTCAAGAGCAAGACATAATGAGGATGAAGTCAGTTAAAAACTTTGTAAAAGCAATACGAATTGTATTCATTGCACAGAGATTTAGTGCGTGTCATTGCGTTTCGAAAAAGTGAGCAAGAAACTAACTCTCCTTCTCAATGAGCTCAATATATAAGATCCTTTTCAAAGCACTATTACTAATTAAATACTGATAATATCAATAAAAAAACCCTTGTCCATTAATCTATGAAATGTGTCCTTGAGTATGATAGAAAACAATGGTGCTAAAATGTTTCTGTCATACAATAAGAAATTAAAATAAATCACTCTTCAAATCTCTACGAGAATTAACATGGCACGACGAAGCCCTCTCTCACCGAAGGACTCCATCACCTGTTTTCCGGGGAAAGACTCCTGCTTACCGACCACGCCCCCAGACCTTGTCTATCTAGTTTATGGTCTAAGGTTTTCCCAAGCAGTGGGAGGTCAGGGAAAGGGGTCAAGCTCCCAAGGGAGGATTAACATGATAACGCTTCCTTGGGGGTAGCGCTGAAAACCCGATCCTGAGGACCAGCGTCGTTTTGCAAAGCAGGAAACATTGGCGGGGTAATTTTAGTGGGAGCTTTTTACTGAGGGTTGCTTTTACCCCCTTTTTTTAACTGCACGTGCTAACTTTTGTCTATTCTCGCCTATCCAGCTCCATTCTCGACCTACTAAATAAAATGGCGCAACAGATAGAGTTGCTAAAATCGAAAAGAGGAAAAGATGCTTTGAAAGGTATGAATTTTATGCCTCCCCTCCCCCCTTTGTCACATGTCACGCTATGCTGCACAATGCATGATGCTACATTTCTTGTTACCCCTCCCCTCCCCCAGTCATAATTTCACGAACCCATCTCCCCCAATGGAAGCGTGACATCATTTGCGAATGATCCATAAAAACTATTTTCTTTATAGTTTTTGTAATTTTCGGTGTTTACGATGCATAAACCAATTTTATTTTTTATATTTTAAAAATCAATTTAAATGTAGCTAGGGATGTGGTCTTACTTAAAAGTTTTATCCAGAAATTTTAAAAGTGACAAAAGTAGATATCTTTAATTTATGGACTTTTAAAAAATTGTTTTTATATTTTAACATGAAACATACTTGTCCATAAAACTGAGCATTTGCTCTTAGAAGTAGACAATACTCATGAAAAAGCATACAATGTAATTTTACCAGAAAAACTGATGTTAATACATCATAATTACTGTTTTTATAACAATGTATAAGGTAAATGTGATAATACATTATTATGTTTTATGCCTAAATAACTTCATTAAAAATAAACTAACATGTTTAATTAAACATTTGTATTCCAATTCTATACAGAATTAGAACAATGTATTTGATATATCAAACAAATACGCAGGTATTGCAGGTGCTACAGTTAAAATCAAAAGAAATGTATAAAAAGAGTAGTTAAATATTCCTATTACATCTCTTGCAATAGCAGAAATGCAAATTAAAGTGTTTCAAATCCAGATTTCTTAATTTATCTACCTTGTTACTGTAGAACAAGCGTTCAGAATAGTTGATCAGTATGGCCAGCCCGCATAATCGGAAAGTATATGGAATCTACTATTCGACTGAACTGAATATTTGTTATATTCCTAAATGTAGCACATCTGAGCATATACATAGTGCCCTGAGTGTACATAGGTAAAAAAAGGCATAAGTAAAAAAAAAGGATTTCTGCACCAGAACAATAACCTTTTATTTGTTATCTAAACACAATTTAACGTGGAATAGTAATCTTTTAACTTGAATTACACATGGATAGAAATTTTGAAAATAAAAACAATCAAGATTTTATCCTTTAGTATGATAATCTGATGCTTATATATACGCACATATTCCTCCCCCCCCCTCATATCTTGCTGAATTCTCATATTATAGCACCTTAAACAATTACTGCGAAGAAAATAATTTAAGTATGATTGTTTGAAAAATGAATAGATTTAAATAATGAAATTTGAAAAAGGTTAAAATTTGCGAATAATTTAACGTTCTTCTCTACAATAAAGTACATTACATCTTAAGAAGGCCTATGACTGTTCCACTTTTTATTGAAGAAGAATGTAATCTTGCTTCTGTCGTTTAATTATATCTTTTTAAGTGTAGTATCCTGTAAGGCAGTGGTCGGCAACCCGTTGATCGCGATCGACCGGTCGATCGCAAGCCCATTTTAGGTCTATCGCGACAGCATTTTGGACAGTCTATAGTTTAAAAAGATAAAGAAAATAACTTTTGAATTGGATGGCGAGTTTATTATTATTTTTTCCTTCAGAAAATGTTTATTAGTTTGTCAGACCACCGGACCTAAAAAAACTTCCAATAATATGGATTGTCAGTCGGCACTTTTACTATGCTCTTGGTGAGAGTTAATTCAAGAATGTATACATTTCACATGTGTGTTTTAGTTAAAAAACAAAACAAAAACTATCAGTTCTTTTTATCAAATTCGAAGGAAATAATATATTTGTATTGTTTTGATGCGAGTTAACGGTGTTAGCAACCCATTATTTTAGAAATTTTAAAGTAGGTGTTTTATAAGCATCAGAACTTGTTCCGACAAGAATTAACCTACAATTTTTACAAGACAGACGCAATACCAACAAATAATGTATAACCCCCTCCCCCCGGTCCTCCGAGTCGATCTTAGTGTTCGCCGAACTTGGAAAGTAGATCTTCAGTCAGTTTAGGTTGCCGACCGCTGCTTTAAGGTGTGGAGAATAACTATTTCAACTGTAAAAAAAATATTTTTCTAAAAATTCCAAATTATCACTGTCGGGGGAGAGGGGGCCATGGGCTTTCGGTGCCCCCCTTGTTGCACCACTGCAGTTTTATACACAGTTCCGAACCCCGAATTCGGCACGCTGGAGAGCGGTATTAGGCCGAATTTTTGGACAGCGAACACGACCATAAATGTATATGTATAGCTTAGTAATAAGATTAACAATAAATTCTTTGGTTTTGATAAGAAGTATTCACTTGCAATATAATTATTTATTTCTATTGGTCCATAGGTGAGAGGTATTAATTGTAGTGTAACCACACGTCCTCGATTTTCGTAAACTGTCCCCAAATTTGTTTATTTTTAATGCTTTGTGCACGAAAACACTTTAACTACTTATAGACGCAGGAAGTCCCAAATTTTAAAATTTCTTTTCTTTCTCTCCAAATTGTCAAAAAAATACATCAGTTTTGTGTTTTTGGTTGCCGCCTAAGTTGTCTATATAGACGAGCTTTCGGGGCAGTCTTGAGAAATTCTCAGTGCCGGCTCGTCCGTATAGAAATTCAAGGCGGCCGCCTGGGGTGCAAACTTTTGAGAAATGCAAAATTGATGTTTTTTTCTTTAATTTTGAGCAGTGCTGGAGGGAAAGGCTAAGGCGGCGAGGCGATTGCCTCGCGGCGCAGCACCCTAAAGAGCGGTAGCTATTAACAGCTAATTAACATATTACGTATTATTGCCCTTCTATGATGAATACGAAAGATAAATCTATTTTGCAGACACTTAATATTATTTAAATATATATCTACATATTTACTGGCAATATTTTTAATCCCTGCAATCTTAAGGTGACAGAACGTCCTCGAATTTCGGGAAATTTGTATATTTTTAATGCTTTATCCCCAAATACACTTTAACTACTTGGGGACACGTAATGTTTCCAAATTTAAACTTCTGTTTTTTTTTCTCTTCAAATTGCTTCTCGTTTTGTACTTTAGAACTTTTAGATAGTGTTTTGCAAAATTTTAGATATTATTATGGCAAATATCAAATTGTTGCCTAGTACTAAAACCTGTGGGCCGTGGTAGCCTAGTGGTTAGCACGTCGGACTTTCACCTGGAAGGTCGCGCGTTCGATACCCACTGAAGACCACCATGTATACTTGGGGATATGTGTATGTAAAATCCGTAGACCCCACTACCTCTCCCCGTGCGTAAGCAATCCTAAGGCCTCGGCTAACAGGTAGGTGTCTGGTGGAGAAAAGTACTAAAACTTGTAACAGGTAGTGATCTAAGAAAATTTGCTTATATTTTGAAGAAAATATGTTTAGATACCGTTTGAAATACATTAATGAGAGCTATTTTTCATAATAGAAGGGAATATGTTTTAGTTTGCTATTTCCCCAAAGATATCCTCGAAATTTTTTTCTGGCGACCCCAACATTTGGTCACCCTATACAATCTACAAAATACGGCCCTGAGAATTTCTCAATACAGCTGTGGTGATGGAAATTCTGAGGGCTATGAGATCCTCAAGCAGGCCCAGAGAATTTCTCGCGGCCAGTTATCTCAGCCGATTGCCGAGTTAAGAAGAATTTAACTCAGGTCAAATTGGAATCATTGATGTAAATGTAGTGTGTAAAAGACATAAACCTTGACATGAAACGTCTAATAGATGATGTAGCAAATAAGAGTCCCCTTTTTTAAAACACTAAATGGCTTTCAAAAGGAAAATAATTTTAAAGCAAATATTGCAATGTATATTTGATTGTGGATGAGTTTTTTTTTTTTTGAAACCTGTTATTATTTGTGTGTTATAGTTATAGTACTGGAAACCAGAACAATGAACATTTATTTTAACTTTTTCATAACTAGAACTAATTTTTACTGGATGTTAACATACTGATTATAACACACTCAATAGGCAAAGAATACGACGAGTACATAACTTTTCATGTTTATTCGTCTATTCATCAACTCTACCTCGTTTCATGTAAATTACTGCAATTTTGAAAGCCTAAATTCTTTTTAAAAAGCTATTTAAAACTATCGTTGTTGTCATTGAGTAAATTTCAAAAATTTTCGGGGGGGGGGGATGCATAATATCTGATTAGCGTTCATTTTTTGTTCCTTGGTAGTCCCCCCCCCCCCCCAAAGGTCTGTTTGAAATATGCCTGGGCCGAATTTTCGGAATTTTCTTCCCTGTCCGCCCCTGGCCGTAACTAATGCTGCCCACCTGTGCAGCAGGATGCGGTATGTTTGATTCACGTCCTTTGCCCTGGGTATTCTTTACAGTCAGAGAAAAATTAGTTCAAAGGCATAATAGGGAAATTTTCGATTTTCTAATTTTATTTTTAATCTACAGAATAACATATTTTCACACCATCTGTGCAAAAAATTTTGTTATACGATTAGTGTTTATTTTTTAAATAATTTTTTAAATTCATGCGCAGTCAGGGATCGCGAAAAAAACTTTATGCGCATCGGGCATGATTTGCGTCACAGGTTGGATGACGTATATAGCTTGGCGAGCGTAAAGCCAGCCAGCCATTCACAAGCGAGCCATGTGGGAGCGAAGCCGTTTGGAGCTCATCTATTTGGATAAAAAGATTTACAAGTTTAAATCTGCATGTATATAACAAAAGAATTAAAAAACAGTGGCCTAAGCAAGTGGTTACTAAATAAAACACATACACTCGTAAATCAAAAATTGGATACATCGGATTGCCGAACTGTTTGCGAATGAGCGAACGCATAATTTGAGCTTCTGAAGCTTGTTTATGTTTTAATTTTTGCAGAAAATAAAATGAATTTCGCCAATATACAATAAATTTAGCCAAAAATGAGTTTGGATGTAATTAAAAACTAAAATCTCAACTATAATGAAGTTTACCTGTTGGAAAGAAACATTTATTGATACATAGACCCGCTTAACGTAGTGAAGATGGCCGAATGGTTAGGGAAGAAAGCTTGTACTCCCTTCGACCGTGGTTCGAATCCCGGGGATTTAATTTGCGTTTTCTCCAGCAAATGTTTTGCTGCACCGTTGATTTTTGATAAACTAAATATAAAAAGGGAGCTTTATTTAGCGTTTTTTTCTCGTGCAGGGGGGGGGGGGGGGTAATTAAAAGATAAACTATTAAAATTATATATTAAATTAAATATTCATTGCGTAAAAGATTTTTTTAGAATGAATTCGTCGAACAGACTCTATTATTATTAATTTATTAGTAGCTAAATTGAAGCATTTTATGTGGATACAAGATATTCTTTCTGAATATATATATGTACGAGGGGATTTCTTGTTTCTTTGTGTTATACTTTTGTCGTTGTGCTCTTTCTTACATTTGCGCTCGATCAATATGTCAAATACTAATTACAAGTATTGTTTTGTACCTGGATGCACATCAACGACTAAAAAAACTACAGGCAAACGCTTCATTAATGTTCCAAGGGACCCTAACTAAAGTTCGAAAAGCGTGGCTATTTAAATGCAGAAGCGATGTTTCTATGAAGTCGAATTTTCATTGCTGTGAAGATCATTTCTGTAAGTACAACTAAGACATAACAACATATCTACTTAAAAATTACAGTACCGGTTTCGTTCGTGCCTAATAGTTTTCAAAACACAAATAAATAAATAAATATATATACATATATATAATACATATAACAGAAAAATGGCATAATTAAGGCCCTTAGGATTATTTTTATCTTAAAATTTAAATGATATTAGTGTAAGAACAACACGAGCTGATTAATTACAATACAATGGAAATAACACAGAACCGGAAAGAAATAGTTTGAGTGCAGCAAAGCCATATCCAGAATTTTTTTCGGGGGGGGGGGGGGGGTAACTTGGACACACTTGTGTTAAGAAAAGTTTCAGGGAGGAATATATGCTTCATTGCGAACATTTTCGGGAAACCCCCGCCTTTCCCGCTTCTGGATACGGCCTTGGAGTGTAGAAAATATTTTGAGTTATCGAAAACGAGAAAGAAAATTTTCCTGTTCAAGGGATAAAATTACATTAAAAAGTAATGAAAGTATACATAAATAACTTGATTCAAGACATCGAAAAATTTAGGTAAATTGAAATTTGTATTATTGCAAGTAGGAAATACACATTATTCTTTGGCAGCAGTGCAACTCTCAGCTGATTCAATTTTATTTTTTTGCTTCTTTGACTACCATAACAACTTGGTTAGGACTCTTTAATTTGTGCCCAGGACATACACGACTTTTGACTGTGCTAATTCCTGCTGTCCTTTTTAGTTGTACATATCCAACAGCTGAATCACCATATATATTCTTCTCTGCAAGAGCTATTTATTAAAAATATCATAATTACCTTCGGGATCATTCATAAATGATGTCACGCTTCGAGGGGGGAGGGGGGTTCTTGAAATTGTGAAAACAGTGTGACAAGGGAGGGAGGGGGGTAACAAGAAGTATGGCATCATGCGTTACGCAACATAGCGTGACATGTGATAAAGGGGGGGAGGGGGCCCGCTGAAGTGTGACATTGTGACAAAGGGGGGGGGGGAGGGGGTCAAATATATGGGAAAAAAGCGTGACATTATTTATGAACACCCATTTCTCTGTATAATTTTTGAAAGATTAAACAAGGACTAAAATATTTTTCAAAATAATAGAATGAATTTAAATATAATATTTATAATCCCCCTTTTTAAAAGAAATTTTTGAAAGCATTTTAAGGGATTCCAGACTTAAACAGAAAAATATAAAGTTAAACATGATATACCACGATTGGGAAATGAAATTTAAAAGATTCTGTATGGCATTTAACTGCACTACCTGCATTTTAAAGTCAATAAAAGTTGCAACATCGTTTGGCTTAATGCTTTTTCTATGCTAATTTGCAGGCACTGGCGTAGATAAGGGGGTGGTTTTGGGAATAACCCAACCCCCCCTGAAATGGTAAAGATTGTCTAGAATTGGACCAATTTTTCTTGGAAAACAATGAAATTAGCAGACTTCTCCCGAAGAACCCCCCTCCCCCCCCCCGAAATCCAGGTCCAGCTACGCCATTGTTTGCAGGTTATTTTTCACATTAAAAGGAAACACATGATCAATTCAAAAACCTCACCAATGTTTTTTTTTGAGTTCCACACTTGAACCGCAAGTAAAAAAACGGAATTTTCTTTAAGTAAAAAAAATTAAACATCGGAAATCCTTTGGGGGGGGGGGGGGGAGCATAATAATATTCTTCATTTCAAAAATATAAGATTAATTGCCAAGAAAGCGATAAGCTAAGTAATATGCGCTACACTAAATAGCATGATGAACTGCACTGGGGTTACCAAAACATTACCAAAAAGTCGCCAAGCAACAAAAATACACGTAACTGAATAAATAAAACGAATTTTAACTCGGAAATGGGTAATCAAAAACTTGTTGTCTAAAAGGGATCCTACAGTCCATGATGAATAAGAAAAAGATAAAAAATAGACAGTAGTTTAATTAAATGGATGCACGTTTAGTTAAATGAATCGTTGAATGAACGCTGCAAAATACGAGGAGTTCGAGGCGCGACATGCCCGCTGACGTCAGACAGTGACGTATTAAGCTCCGCCTCGTTTTTTGTGGATGGGATTTTTAAAAATTAATTAAAAATCAATGTTCAATTTTCTTTGTTCGGCATGGGTGAATTCTTGAGTTTTATAACAGTCTTAACAATATCTAAGCATCAAAATAGGAAGATTCTGTAGGTGGAAACTTCCCTATTAATATACTTCTAAATAATTAAATTCCAGTTTTGCATTAATTAAATTAAAATCACCTTTATTATTAACTAACTGTTCCCACTACTGCGTTGCTGTGTGAAACATATCAACCAATTGGCATGCCTATAGATATAGGAAGTTACATTTTGTTATTCCCTCCTCCCACCAGACGCACTCTTCTCTGATCAGACTTGCGTCACGCAGAAAAAAAACTGATCATAAGTCTGAGAGTTTTAGGCAGGCCACCCTATTAGGCAAACAGAAATTGATGGGGTCCGAATCTTTCAAAATTGAAGTCTAAAAAACGCAAGTGTAGGTGTAGACAATCTTTGGTCATTTTATGAGGGGGAGTAGGGAGGGCTTTATTTGTGGGTGTACGGGCCCCACATTTTAGTATTTTGCCCTGAGGCCCGATTATAAGCTCTCGGCGGCCCTGTATCAACTGTCCATCGTAACTTTCAGCTAAATTTTTCATTAGAACAATAAATTAAGTATTAATTTTATATTTTACTACTTTAAATTGCAATTCTTCTATACTTTATCCCAAGAAAACGCATCATACAAAAAAAAAATAATGGAAACCGTTTTTCACTAAAGAAAATCTCAACAATTGCTGTGTTCAACTTTGAAATTTAAACTTTAGTTGTTTTTTTTATCAACTTAGAAGGCTTCCGCCACCTGCTTGCTATTGCTCGCCAACACCCTGAACTGTTTACGCAGATCCTTCGGAAGTTAGAGCTCTCTTTAAAACTCGGCAAACTAATATTTATTAAAAACTATACATCTAAAAATAGATTTACTTGAGTGAAAATCGGTTAATGGAGACATTGAATGAGTGGGTGATTGTCCCCCCTCCCCTCCCCCTCCAATAGGAAGTACTTTGGGGGGGATCTCCCCGCCCAAAGTCACCACTCAGAACACTGAAAAAGCTTTTTAGAGGTAGGGCGCATCGGTGCGTCCCTATTTCTTATCGATGCGCCCCTCCTATAAACAAAATAAAATAATAATTATTCATAAATAAAACAAATGACTCACAACTATAAAAAAAGGCATTACGAAAAATCTGCATTGCTTGATCAAGATTATTCTCCGGTGCGTTTGACTGTGATCAAACGGCGCTGTGAAAGCGCTTTTGAATTTTTTCAGAAAACAATTTCATCGCCTATTTGGCACGACAGCAATTTTTCTTACTGTTCAAGTGGTCATAAATGGCGGAAACTGGTCCTGCATTTAGAATTGCTAGCTTCAGAGATTACTTTTAGAGTTCCATTGTGGGGTGTTTATCTTTACGCTTCAATGGCATTCCTGGGGGAACGGTCGTGCGAATACGGATGCACCCGTCAACCTCTCCCCAACCAATAAATTTTGCATTGACCGTAGTGCAAAGACTATCACGAGGGGGAGGAAGGAAAACGCTTTAGATCTACTAGAAAAAGATGAACAGCGGGAAAATTTCTGACTGATGCGGGCTCTTAAGTACTTCACTTTGCCCCACATTTCCTACATTACTATTTTGAGGTACCAAAAGTAGCTTATAGCAGCTGTAGGGTACTTTTGTTTTGCATAGAAGCAGGAGAAAGATAATCGCACAGATAACTTGTATCATATGCTCCTTGGAATTTGAATCATATTAAGGGGGTATTCTAGTGCAGAATTTTGAAAAATCGAAAAAACAATTTTTTTTTTCTTTCAGATTTCTAAAGTTTAGACATTCAGGAATATGCCATTAAAAGGATTTTTCAAAATTCCTATTATTTCATGAGTTATAGCCGTTTTAGTGACGTGGCATCGCTTCTGGTCCGACCGCTACGTCAACAAAAGACGGTGGGCGTTCCCGAGTCCCTGCGGTTGAATATCCAAAATCTTTATTGTATAGTATCCCTTTTAAATCTATATTTAAATGAAGTACACAGAAACTTGTTTTGTTGGAATGTTCTCATTTTAGTTTTATTTTAAGTTAGTTTTGAGCTAACCTTCATACCAACCTTCGCAGTTAGTATTTTTAATGAAGGTTTTATACCCATATTAAAAATTTTAGATGATATGGGAATCACGATTGGCCCAGAAGCTAATGCTTTTGCAGCGAGACGGAACGAAGCGCATATAGAGCGCTCGGAACTCCGGACTTCAGAGGCGTCAAAGGAGGGTAGAACTGCTCGTCTTGACCAGAGAACATCGGAGAATGAGCATTTTGAAGTAGTGGAAGGTTTCTTATATGGAGCAGGAATCTCCGATTAAAAATATGTAAGTATTTTGTACCATTCTGTAAGTAAAACTGGAGAAAACTTGTCTCAAAACTTTGAACGCGTTTCTCTCGAAACTACTATTTTCGAGCTGGCGGTAAGGATATCTCGAGTTCTAATGGACCGATTTACTTCAGATTTGGAGAGGATGTTCTTTATACATCCCTTTATCGTGTGAACCTCGCCGAAAACTAACTTTTCATTTAGTAATTTTTAAAAATTCATTATTGTTAAAAATATATACAAAAAAGAATTTTTTTTTCAAACAGCCGCCATTTTGTAAAAAAAAAAAAATTACTTGTCCAAGGGTCATACGATAGCGGCATCTATAATAATTAAGAATCCGTCTGTTTTTTATTTTTCAGATCACCAGGGGGGTTGGAATAATGCACGCCAGGACACCCTCTTTTTTTTGGAGCCCCCACTTTGACTGCTCATAACTTCGTGAATTTAAATTTTTTTTTGGTTAATTTTTGTACGTAATAATAAAGCATTAATAAACAAATGATAAAAAAGTTGATACTAAAAATATATTTTTTCCAATTGATACAATTGTTTGATTATGAATACATAACAATTTTAAGAAGTACTTCATTTAAAAAAAAAATTGATACAAAACAGTAAATTACAGAGCATCAAATGTACCAACTGCAAAAAAACATAATTGGCATATGTAAAATAAACATAAAGTTAAATTGGAATTATGATGCACTAAAAAAACCAGCAAATAACACAATCAGATGCCACGTGATAGACCAAAATAACACTCTTATGAAATTTCATTAAAGCATGAAAATAATTAAAACACAAGATTCTGAATGTACATGCATAAAATAAGTGTAAAAATGACTTTGATTAGAATTAAATATTTTAAATGCTTTGATAATATATCCCACTAGAGTTGACAATACAACACTTATATAATGAAAATTCAATAAAAGCTTTTTAAAAAGTGAATAAAAAGGTGTATATTCATTAGTAACAAATGTGGGAATGTAGCAAAGCATGCATGCATTCAGTTTGTAGCTTCAGAACATTCTTAAAATGAAGATCTCACACAGAATTATTTTTCTTGTGTTACCCTTTATTTTGCTGACCACTCCTTTGCTCATGTAATTGCTTAGCATTTTATTCGCAAGTCAATAGCTCATTATTTTGATGAGAACTCTCTATGTCATCTAGCTCCATTATCAAGGGCATTATTACTAAAATACATGGAGATGATATTCTACGATGAATATTTAAACTTAAAAAAACTATTACAAGGGATACCTGTACATAAAGCCAGCATGGTTTTTCTTTTTTCTTTTTTTTTCAATGTTTGTCATTCAATAATTTAGGACAAAAATGTTAGACTATATTGATTTTTACTTAAAAAATTCAATTTCATTTATAACTGTTTGGTTGCTTGCATAAAAATGTTTAGAAGTATTTTATTTAAAAAGAATTGTATACAAAACAGTAAATTACAGAGCATTAAATATACCAATTGAAAAAAATATAATTGGCATATGTAAAATCAACATAAATTCAAAATTGAATATGATGCGTTAAACAAAATAGCAAGTAACATAATATGATAGCATGTGATAGACTTAAATTACATTATCAAGAAAGATATACATTAAAGAATGAAAATAATTAAAACATAAGTTCTGAATGTACATGCATAAAAGTGTAAAAATTATTTTGATTAGAAGTAAAGACAATATTTTAAATGATTTGATCATACTTCCCACTACAGCTGTCAATCCAACCCTTATGCAATGAAAATTCAATATATTTTTTTAAAGGGGACATAAATGTGTATATTCATTAGTAAGAAATGTGGGAATAAAGCAATGCAATGCATGCATGCATTCAGTTTGTAATTTCAGAACATTCTTAAAGTGGAAATCTCTCATAGAATTCTTTTTCTGATTATTACTCTTTCTTTTGTTCACTACTCCCTTGGTCTTCTAATGGCTCAGTACTTTGCTCACCATTCACTTGCTGTGGCAATTGATCATTTTTTTGATGAGAACTCTCTATGTCATCTGGCTCTTCAATATCATGATTGTCACTAGTATAAAAAGAAAGTCAGTATATATTAGAAAATTATACAACACAGCAATTTTTAAAAAGTGCGACATTAAACTAACTTTCTGAATTGAAATAAATATTTATCAATGGCATTATTACTAAAATACATGAAGATGATATTCTACGATAAATATTGAAACTTAAAAAAAATATTACAAGTGATACCTGTACATAAAGTCAGCATGTTTTTCCTTTTTTTTTTTCAATGTTTGTCATTCGTTAAATTAGGATAAAAATGTTAGACTATATTGATTTTTACTTTAAAAATTACATTTAATTTATAACTGTTTGGTTGCTTGCCTAAAAATGTTAAGAAGTATTTTATTTAAAAAGAATTGTATACAAAAGAATAAATTACAGAGCATTAAATATACCATTTGAAAAAAATAAAATTGGCATATGTAAAATCAATATAAATTCAAAATTGAATATGATGTGTTAAACAAATTGGCAAATAACACAATATGATGGCATGTGACAGATTAAAATTACATTATCATGAAAGATATACATTAAAGAATGAAAATTATTAAAACATAAGTTCTGAATGTACATGGATAAAAGTGTAAAAATTATTTTGATTAGAGGTAAAGACAATATTTTAAATGATTTGATCATACTTCCCACTACAGCTGTCAATCCAACACTTATGCAATGAAAATTCAATATTTTTTTAAAGGGAACATAAAGGTGTATATTCATTAGTAAGGAATGTGTAAATGAAGGAATGCAATGCATGCATGCAGTCAGTTTGTAATTTCAGAACATTCTTAAAATGGAAATATCTCATAGAATTCTTTTTCTGGTTATTACCCTTTCTTTTGTTCACTACTCCCTTGGTCTTCTAATAGCTCAGTACTTTGCTCACCACTCACTTGCTCTGGCGATTGCTCATTTTTTTGATGAGAACTCTCTATGTCATCTGGCTCTTCAATATTATGACTGTCACTAGTATAAAAAGAAAGCAAGTACATATTAGAAAATTATGCAACACAACAATGCAATTATCATAGAGTACTTACTACATTAGCTGCTGATTATAATGATAAATTTTCTGTTTATACATCAAGTGTGAAATAAAAAAACTTCATTGACCAGTGAAAAAGAAGAACTGCAACGAATATTAAAATGAATAAATACCAAAAATAATTATGACACCAAAAGTAATACTAAATAATAAGTGAAATAGTTCTAAATACTGAACAGAATTTTTTGAATCTTTGGAATAAATAATCAATAATAGTCACAAAACAACTTATGGCATATCAAAAAAAAAAAAAAATTCAAAAACAATAAAAATGCACACATAACAGTAAGAATTGCAGGCGCATGTTTCAAGATTACAAGCAATCTCGTTTCAAAATAAATGCAATGCTTTTATGGATGAAAAGTCATCTAACAAAAGTACACAATTTGTTTAATGCCTTTCTGCTATAAACTCATTTATTTTATACGAAAAATGGGTTCTTTCTAACCTTGTAACACACCTATCATTCTTATTGCTATTTGAAAATTTTTCATGAATGAGCTTTTTATTGCATTGCATACAGGTGGACATTTTATTTTTAATGCTATGAGTTTGTTTCATTTTTATTAATTAGAAAACCAAGTAACTACATTTCAGTAAAACTGACAGAATTTATCAATAATATGGATTATACAAACATTTAAGCTTTCAAATGTTGATTACAGAAATACATATGCACATTTCGTAGTTCATATGCCTCATAAGTTTTTTTGGTTTTCCTTAAGCAATTACAAAACTTCTTCTGAAGAATGCATTTAACAAATAGTAAAACATTGTTATTTTAAGTTGGATTAACTTTTTCATTGTTTTTCAACAAAATGAATTAAGCTTGAAGGGTCAAGCCATGTGAAATCATCCAGGCCAGGTCGCTCAATGTTTTTGATTTGTTTCATTTTTTGCCAGTTAATGTAGTCACCTTGCGACCCCAAAACAAGAGTTTAAAAGTTTTTTAATCTTTGAAATTTTTTATCACTGTTTTCAAGTCGCCTATTTAGTAGTGATTTTTCTTGAAAATGCAGCTTTACATAAATCATAATAACTTTTTTTTATTTTTGAATATTTCAAAATGATTTAAACACGATTATATTCTATAAGGAATGAACAAAATTTTGATTTCAGTTTCTTTTTTGGTAATTTTTTAAAAACCATTGATTAAGGCTGCTCTTCAGTCAGTTTCAAATCTTCGAAACCACTATTAACCTACCGGAAAGTTGGCTTAAGTTTTAAAGTTCCTTTGAAGTTTTCGAGTGCGGAATTTTTTTGAGCATTTTTCAAGCCTATATCTCGGTCTGTTTTTTTTTTAATATCCCCAACCGTATTTTTAAAAAATTGCTAAAAAATGAATTTTGGAAAAATGTGGTACTGTTGGACGTTTTGCTCTATAAAATATTTTCAAAGCATGTTAGGGAAATTTTAAAAAGCAACAGACTAAGAAAACATTTCCAGCTTTCTTTTGAACTTTTGTTTGAAATAATACGAGCATTTTTAAAGACAAAAAATGTTTCCAAAGTTTGAAAATATTTCCAAAAAAACCTCAAAACACCTTTTAGCCACACCTCCCGTGCACTTGAAAGGGGATCAAGCTAGGGGAACATGATTTAAAATGCTGATTTAGCGTAACGACTCCCGAGCCCTCCACCTCATCAAAATAGCATTTATTTCCTCTGTACGCTTCCTGGGGCAAATGGCTAAGTGCATGCATTTTTGATGTACTTTAATATTTTTTTTTAATGAGGTTGTCTAACAAAAATATAAACAGTATAACGTTTCTTAGCACATGAAGTTTGTTAACTCCATTACTTATTGAAATTTCATTTCATTTGTCCTTTCTATTAAAATAGGATGAATAAGCAATCACAATGAATTTTCGCTGCGTAGATGAGTTAACAAACATCATATGGTAAAAAAACATTCTGCTGTCTGTATTTTTTAGACAGACAGTTAAAAATTTAAAATACATGAACAAAATTAATCATTTTCAACTTTACACCAACTAAACACTAAAAATAATGTTCAGTAACATTAAAAATATTTACAGTGTTGTAAATGAACTATGAGGAAGGGGAAGAAAATATTTCAAATGTTTACCAGAAATTTAACTATTTTCTAGCATTTCTATCAATTGAAATTCCACACCAGGTTGCTGCAATTGATGGTGACACTTTTGAATATGCGACTGACACAAATGGAATGCACACTGAGCAAATTTAATAAAAAAATTAAGTTTTTTTTATGCAGCTTTATTTTACCCGTTGGTAAAATTTTCAACTAGAATATTTTTGTGTGCGGTTTCCTTTTCCCCCAACGTTTATATAACATACATATTTTCCATGCTATTTATCTATTAAAGCATTTCCCAATTGGTTTTTCGCGAACCCGGAACCACCGGGGGTTCTCGTGGTGTGGAAAGGCAGCTGGCAAAAATAATATTGCAATTGTGGGAGTTATAATATTTAACGTAAAAGAAAAACGGAATTATAAATTCATATGTATTAGGATGGAATGTAAAAATGATTCTTTCAAATAAATTGTTTTCCTGTTACTGCGAAAAAGTTGTGGACTGGCATAGGAAACATACGTGCAAAATTTGAGATGTACTTATTTCTACTGTTACCTTATTCTGAATATATCTATTACTTGAAAATTTGAATCTCAAAGTGAATGATATTCATTGATTTATTTTGAATTTTGAATGTAAGTTTCTCCTTCCATTTTCCAATTTTTCGCACTAGTGAGAAAATAAGATTAGGAATTATGAAAATTCACTAAAATAAAATTTTGCATTATTTTTAGCTAATTTCTCATATACAGACACCAAAAGGAAATTGGAAGATATTTATTCATTAATTTTAAATTTTGTACTCACATTTTTCACTTTATTCCAACTCTGGGCAATTTTGTATATTTCTACCCAAAAGTGGATCAAAACAATATATAATGATTGATTCAAAATTTTGTGCGCATTTTTCTCATGCCATACCACAACTTTTTCACTCACAGGAAAACAATTTTTAAAGACATTTTTACTAATACATATGTTTACTGCCCTATTAATAATTCAAAAAGAACAAATATATAAAATGTAACTGTAGTTTTTATTTAAACTAGGATGGATGTTTCACAATTATATTTTCACTTCTTGTTATGAACTGCTATACAGCATGGAAATGAAATATGCTTGCCAATTTTATACCCGTGGTATGCCGTATTTTGTTACCCATTACTAACGACTACAGAAGGGGGTTCGCCATTTTCTTTCCGATCTTAGAAGGCGTTCACAAGAAAAAAAATGTTGGGAACCACTGGTATTTAGAACGAGCTCGACATTGGTCTACACAAGGTTCATCATGCATATACGTACACATACAAGCATGACTCTTCAAAAATCTAGATCAAGGTACTTTTCTCCACCAGATCACAATCTTTTAGCCGAAGCGTGGAGCTGGTGGCCAGAGATTAAGGATACTGGTGTGTGTGGGGTAGTGGAGCGGGGGGGGGGGGGGGGGGGTTGTACTCTAATGTCGTATGAAATTCATACTTACTAAATGCTACAGAAAAGTGCTAGTTTTCAAAAAATTTTTGGCTCATGGTAGTTTATCTCATATATGGGTAACACCCTGCCCGCGGGTCGGATGTGGCCTGCCCTGGGTTTTGATCCTGCCAGTGAAACATTTTAACACTTTTCAAATAGGCTTAAGATCGTCGTTTATGTTATTTCTCAAGTTCAAGATCACAAGCTTCTCATTAATTCATGTTGATTGTAAGTAAATATTAAATCCCTAGTCAATTACAATATTATTCTGGTGCCTGTAACTTTATCATTATACTTTAGTTGGTTTATAAATACATAAAATAAAATAAGCCTTAATATTTCTCATCCCCCCCCCCTTAGGTTCCTATTGTCTACAGCCTGAGACTTCTTTAACCTTTTCAGTTAGGCTTGCAACTTTCCAAAGGTTGCTCATTCCTGGTTATACAATGCTTTCTGTGTATCACTATGAAATAATATCTTAGCATTAACTAAAGAATAAAAGCGGCTTGATTGTTTTTCAGCCATAAGCTTACTCAGTGCCTGATTACCGCAAAGGCCAACTAGGCTGCGGCCTTTGGCCCCCAAATTGTAAGAAAGATTATTAAACTTTATACAATACACCCAGTATTTTTATTTTTTGTACCATAGGGGGCCCCAAAATAATGTGCCATGGGCCCCCAACTGTCTTAATTGGGCCCTGAGCTTACTTCTTGCTGCGTCATGGGGAACTTCATTACGGGACGCCAAAAGTCATGTATTCTGGCCAGAAACAGGTTATTGTTTTGCAGGTATTGGATATCTGGTGACTTCCGTGTGACGGGACCAGACATCCAGCTCTGAGGTTTGAAATTTGCTAATTTCATTCATTTTTTAAACATATCAAAATAAGTTTTAAATTTTCTTGTATATCTTTAAAACATACTAATTAATTAAATTTTAAAAATCACAACTGACATGCTGGAAAACTGGATCTTTCATATACGTATCAGATTCTGAATACTATCAAATCGGACAGATTCTGGACATCCCCCCCGCCCCCCCCCCTGTTGGTGTAACTCTTCTTTTCCATATTTGCAGTTTTCAAAATTGGCACTCCTGGCCTCAACCAGCAACCATACAAATTTTATCTTGATGCAATGGGTCTTAGTTAAAAGCTGTTGTCCTGGGAGGGCTTCTACTGGTGCACTTGTGCATTCAGTAATAGGAAGAAACAACGAAACCTCTCATCTGACTACTCCATGAGTATTAGATAGAAATTGCCACAACCGCTACCTCAGCTTGCTTATTAAAGCAATGATAGCTTAGTAGCAGTAGTAGTATAATAATTATTAATTTTTTAGATTTATTTATTTATCTCAGTTGCTACGCTACAGCTCCACTCCGATCTTTATGTTAGTTTCAATTCCACTCCAGCTCTGTTCTGAGCTCTGAATAGCTTTCAATTGTAAGAACAATATTTATCGCTTTCGTTTATTTAATTTATTATAGTAAAAATTTAAAAGTCATTTAAACACTGAGGTTTCAATAAATATTTAATATTTTGTACGTAATGAAAAAAAATAAATAAGTGCACCCAGAAGAAAATAAGCCACTACTTCAAAACTGCCATTGCCAATCATATGCTTATTCTTTTATTTTTTTAATTTCTCCCCCCCCCCCGTTTCTTCCACCATAAATCTACTTCATCAAGATATTCTACAATTGCAATTAATGCAAATATTTTATGTACATTTAGAAAGTAAATCTTTTTGAAAGCACTCTTTTCATAAATCAACGTTTTTTCAAGATCAATGTTTATAGTAATTCAATTGTATTCAAAATACTACGGCAATAGTTTTTGTTTAGTATTGCTGCAAAATTTATAAATTTTAATAATTAATTTGAAGGTATAAAAACTGAATTTTACATTTGAATCTAGGTCAATATATTCAATTTTTTCACATGTTAAAGCCTTGTTTGTCCTAAAAGTGTAGTACAATAGAGAACATTTTTTGAACTTCTTTATGTCAGATTTTCTGAAGCTAGTCAGAAGCATGTCTCTATGCCCAGGTTTTGGATCTTGTGATCACAGGAGATTATGTAGCACTTAAAATATAGAAATTATGCAGATTTTTTTTTTCTTTTAAATCTTTTTTCACTAATAATGAATTAAACATATCCAGAAATTAGTAACCCAGACCAAATGTGCTTAATATTTGAAGCAGTTCTACAAACAAAGGGAAAAAGTGCCCTTGCTAAACTCAAAAACTATAAGCCATTTGCATATTGTAATTCACCCTTAAATTTATTCAGCTGGATACAAAGAAGATCAATGAAATGTTAAAATTAGAATGTAGGCAAATTAATAACAAATCATAACTTTATAAAACATTTAAGATACTGTGACAGTTAATTTTATAGAAAGGGCAGCTTAACTTTAAGCATTTCTAGTTTGAAAGTCACACAAAGCAATTTTAAAATATGGATGCATTCAAGTAAGTACAAAGACTTTTTTCTTGTTATTAAAGAATGAATGGGAGATAAGTCAGTTACAAGAGCTACATGTATAAAGTGTTAGACAACTTCTTTTGCTTCATACTTCTTTAATAAATGAAAAAGAATATGAAAACATTAAAAAGTAATTACAGACTTTTCTCGCATCAGTGCTTCTCACTTTTTTCTATGAACTATAATGTTTATGCAATGATGTTAATTACTAATGCATCTAAAGGCAAAAAAGGGGAAAATGTACAAATAAGAAATTCTCAAATGGTTTTTTTTTTCTCAACACTTTCTTAGTACTACTAGACTCATCTATATGTTTTTAAGTTAATAACATCTAATTTCAAAATAATTTCTGAAATAAGTACAAGGTTCTTTAATGATAAAGTCAAGTACAAAATTAACAATAGTTTTCTGTGCAATTCATTTCTGGCACAGACAATTTAATGCAATGTGCAAAGAAATTAATGATAACTATTTTAAGTTATGATACCTGACATTAAATCATTGCACTACCACAGCAGCACTCAACAATTCTTTCTCTTGGTTCACATAAACATATGACAACTTTTCCACAAGCCATAACATAAAAATTGAGAATTATATGTATAATGCACATTTCTTTGATAACGTCACTGAATTCATATAAGAAGTGATCCCCTTTTCAGCACCAAACCAAACTGCAATTGCTTTCAAAAAGAAAAATCTGCTTTTTTAAGGTGAACTTGCTCAAATCCGTTCATATCATGGTTTGTCAAGTTTTGTCTGTCCTTAACTGGACCAGTCATAAGGATTGACAGGCCATATATAGTCCTTGGGCCATGAAGGCCAAGTATAGCTTGTCAGCTTGTCTTCCATATGAAAATTTAAATTGGTAGAAAAGGATTCAGAATGAGTCGACAGGGTGGCGTAGTGGTAAGATGCAGGTCTCATACGCCCAAGATCGCAGGTTCAAACCTGGCCCAAGTCAGTGGATTTTCAAGATGCAGAAATTCGTCTGCGTCCATGTTGCATGATTGTACGGCATGTTAAAGATCCCTTGAGTATCCGTCTGACTTGGATACTCTCTGCTAAATTAAATACCTAGTGCACTTCAAATGAGCTCAGGCGCTGCCATCTAGGGGTAACTGAGCGTCCAAATTCTCAGTGGCAATGGCCTCCACCGACAGTGGTGCTACTTGAAAAAATGAATGCCGATTACTGAGGTACACACTAGGTCTGCAAAGGTTAGTGACCATACACAGCCCCATTAGAAAGAAGAAGAATTCAGAACGAAAAATTCTGGTAATATAACTAGTAATATTGTGAGCTAACATATGACGAACTCTTTCAGTATTATCAAAAAAACGTAAAGGCATATTTCCACTACATGAAAAACCAAATGCTGCTCTTCAAGCAATTCAAAGGGGTTCTTCAGGGCTAATTATAAATATACGCCGTACACTGCATAAGAGTTTCCCTTTCAAGAAAGAGTGCACATGCAGTGGATTCCCGCATATGTTGGCATTACTGAAAATAAGCTGGCTGATGCTTTGGCAAAAGAAGCAAGACATTTAAACACCAAAAAGTTACTCATGTCACTCTCAGAGATAACAATTCAGTGGCTATGGCAAAACTAAACAATAGAAGAATCAAAATCAAACACCAAATCCCTGAAATCAGTAGCAATAAAACCTTCGCCAGCACACTAACAAGACTCTGGACAGGACACTTCAGGGGGATAAAGATTAATAAAGATGGGACAAGGATGTACTGCCTCTGCAAAAAGTGCCCAGACATAGAACTATCTCCCAAACATGTTTTCAACTATCCCGCTATTCTGGTGTAATTGCAGCAAATAAGTGACAATGCATAAGCGGACTTATACAAAGAAAATTGCCTTCAAATCGAAGATGCTGTACATAGGACATTTGGTTCTGTTTTTTTTTCTATCAATGACACGACACCAACCAACCATCAAAAATCAAATGCTTTGTAGCAAAGAATAAATCTCTTCCACTGCGAACAAGTTCTTAGTAATAAATTAGGTTATGAAAAAAAATTGTATAAATTTAACTTAGAAATAATACAGATGCTAAAATTCAAATTTGCAAGTGGACGGGAGACTCAGTTCTAAGCTTTATGTGTAGAGAGGATTATATGTTTTTTTGGGAGGGAGAAAAAATCACAATAATGATTTGCTATTCAAAGTTTTACGTGTTTCTACGCTTTGCATTCAATGTCTTGGTTTTTTCTGCAAATTTATTCAGATACTCAACAATTGCTTACTTTCATGACATTAAAAGTATAAGTATTCCAAAACGTAATAAATTTGGCAGCATAAATAGAGCATTATTAGCATCACCATGTAAGTGATGTCGGGTTCAGTACCATAAAGCATTGTTTCTCAAACTTTCAACATATGTCTATCCCTTCTATGAATACCCCTCGTCAAAAAAATAAAATAAGTAAAATAAAATAAATAGAAATAATAGTTTAATAACCATGAAATATATTTTCCCTTTTTTTTAGTGCATAAACAAAATAACAATAAATGAAAAATAAAATTTACTCATAATAAAATATAAGTAAAATAAATAAAAGTTATAACATACCTAATATTCATTATAATGCATGAGAAGGATACAATTGTGTATGTTGATAAAACTATCATTATAATGTGTCAGGCTTTTTCAGTTAAAACTGCATGCACATGTTCAATTTACAACCGCAATGATATACTCAAGTTTCACGTGGTATGCTTACATTTTCAAGAATCCGCCCAAAATAAATTCCAACTCTTTTGCCCATACATGATAAACCATCTAGCATAGCTGTTGTATTAATGTAAGAATGGATAACGTACTCATTTAATGTGTTTGTTTGAATCGGGAAAATAGTTTTTCAATCCCCCTTGTAAATTTTCTAAATGCTGTGTTATTTATTTGTGACTATTAGCATAATTTTTACAAGCCAAACTTGTAATTAAACTCACAAAGGCAAGAAATATTCAATGTCTCAATGTATCTTTTTGCTATGAATTTAATTTTGTCATGGTAGCGTTCATTTTATCTTGAATGTGAAAGAATGAAGTTTCTCTGCATTGTAATGATGAGAGAACTTAAAACAAAGACCTTCACCCTATATTCTAAGCCTGTTGCTCTGCATACCCCACCAAGTTCTTCCCATAACTCCAGGGATATAGGTACCACTTTGGGAAACACTGCCACAGAAGTATAAAATGAACAATAAAAATTAAATTTTAAAAATTGATTTTTTCTTTTTAATTCTAATTTTGGAAACCTATGTTTTTTCATAGAATGACCTATACATAAATAGAGTAAAATTGCCTGAATTAGGGACTAAATTACTTATGAAAAGATTAACTCTTACTTTTGTTTATCCATCCAAGGAGCAGGCTCTTGATTATCCAATCTACTAAATATAAATTTGTAAACTTTAAAGCCAGATGCACCAGTTGCAAGAAAATATTTATCCACCTTGTACAGACCTGAAATGTATGATAAACATCAACAGATAAAACCAGAAAAAGTCAATGAATGGGGAAAAAATGTTTAGAAAAAATCTTTTAAATAAACTTAAGAACATAGTTGAACCACATGACGCACTTTGTTTCAGAAGCGGGTGTCATATTCTCAAAGTGGGGGACAGTAGCGAAACTTTAAAACATTTTGGATGAACAATATGAAGAAATAACTGAAACTAATTCGACTACACAAAATGCAAAGAAAAACATTACACAATTCAAAAAGGTATGCACATAGCAATTTCTCACTCATTTATGCAAAATTTATCCACTGTTAAATTTGAGAAGTAAAATATAAAACACTTTCTTTCCTTCATGAGATACTATTGATTGTATACAAAAAGAACAAGTAGGTTAAAAATGAACAATTTTCAAACAAATATAGTATATTCCTAAAATGAAACCTAGTAATGAATTTCCTTAATAAAAAATGGTCTGCTTGAGTATATATACAAATTGAAATCCACTACACTGTAAAAAGTGTGGAGTAAAGTGGCTCCAAATTTGGTGTTGAAAATCCTTAAAAACTGTGAACTAACACTTCAAGTTAACACCAAATCAAGCGTTCATAAACACTTTAAAGGGTGTAGTTTGCATTAAAACACCAATACTGGTGAATTTTTACACCACACTGACACCGTTCGTGAATTATCTTCAATTGTGTGTACGTTTCAAAACTTATGTGGAGGAAACAATAGATTATTTGTAAACGAACATTTGACTCGGTTTGCTGCACCATTTTATTAAAGTTGCTGCAATTTTTTTTATTTGAGGTATGTTTGTTTTTAGTAGTGTAATAAAGACAATTAAGTTAACATAGGATAATTGTCACTTTATTTATGTGTATGTCCTTTGTATTTAAGTATTTTATTAAATTTAATTTATACATTACGCATTCCATGATTCTGAAAATCTCTGTATAAAGCATACTTAGAATTTGTCTCCATTAAAATGTTTGAATAATGGACCAGCTTTAGTTTTCAATTATTATATGCATCCTTAATTATTTTAAATTGTATAATATTAATTTTAAATTGCATAAAAAAAATTTATTTTCACAATGTAATAATTCAACAATATACTTAGCTTCTGATGAAATTCATTCAGAAAAAGTATAAATTTATTCGCTTTTTATTAGTGAAAAATAAGAGCTTTCTTTAACAATGTAATTCTTGACATTTTTACTTGTAGAGAAAACATTGCAATTGCCATAATGCATGTTTTTAGTAAAATGTTAAAAAGTAAAATAGAATCTGTATTATGGTGAGGAATTGTTCATATATTGCGTAATTCACCAACAATCTGAGAAATGTTCTTTCTATTTTTATTTTGCTTAAACAAAGCAGCCTAAAACCACGTAGACGATGAGACGGCTATTTTATTTTACTCTTGTTTACTTTTTTATGGATAATTTGCAGGCTTTGAGTTGCAACGGTACGGTGCAGAAGTTTTATTTAGATTTTTTAAAAAATATTTTAATTTTATTAGTTATTGATTCCAGTCAAGAACTTATCGGAGCTACCGAGTCCTAAAAATTGATTTTGTAATAAAATGTGTTTAATCACACCCATCCATATGCATTTATGTATCTTAAACATAATTTTTTTTTTGTGACAATGTTCAACTGCATTTTATATAGTATGCATAAGTACATAGGTGTTGTATTTATTTTCTAGTATCTTTGTATAACAAGCAGATGTTTGTTTCATTTGACGGTGTTTTGCGCTTAGGATATAAAATATTGTGTGTTACATTGGTCCTACAAAAATCTTGTTTTAAATTTTCCTAGAAATTAATATGTCCTGCTCCTCCCCTTCCCCGGGAAGATTACCTGATGTAGAGATATGTTTGGTTCTGCTATTAATATGGGTTTTCCAATAAAAAATTTTATACCATGACATACTTTCAAGCCATAGTCAGAGTTTGGATTTTTATTCTAAAAAAAAATATCTAAAGTTTTCATATTCTATGATATAATAGCTAGACATCCTGTCCCCTTTTCCTTCCCTAAATAATGTCTGTTTCTTCCAGGGCTGTGGCGACGGAATCGGAGTTGGGCTCACTTTGGGATAGAAGAGTTGGAGTTGCTTTAAAATGTGTCGACAACTAATATATATATATACTATAGTAATTGAGTTGCAGTCGGAGTTTGTGCCTTATACAACCGATTCCGTAGCCCAGATTTCCTCAGTTATCAAAAATAGTATATATTCATCAAAAGTAATAAATTTTTATGTATATTAATAATTTTATCTTACAACATTACACTTTTTCTGGTACGGTAGCTGGAGCTAATGGATATTAAATAAATATATAATTTTTTGTCCTTGAAGTATAGTATGCTACTCATTCAAATGGGTACTTTCAATGCAATGTATCTATTCAACCAAAAGCTGCCAAAGTTCCTATTAAAGGAAAAAATCCACTTGACCTACTTTATTCAGTTTCTATTTTACATATATGTGACTCACTGAGGGAAAAAATACTGAAAAATCATGACATCACGACGTAAATTTAGTCCATGGACAATCATGCCAAAACTTTTGGATCCCGAGCTAACTCCTTAGCTAGATCAATTACTACAGGGGCAACAATGAAAGGGAGGCTTTGTTCAGCCAGGGTACAAAGCACCATAGCTTGACTTGTTAAAGTACGGTCAGATATCAGAACTGATGGTTTCACAGGTGGTTGCACTGGGAAAATTTCTCCACGTTCTATCTTTAAAGCTGGGTTTAACCCATACACTGTTTTCGGAGGAGCAGGATCAACAGAAGCACCAAAAAAGGAACTAGTATAGAGCATAGTCGGTTAATCTGGACTCTACTTCTTTAACATGTTTTTTGCTGACCATATGCACTTCAATATTTTTACACCCTTTATTGCCATAGCTAATTTTTTGATTGCCGAAAGTACAAATCACTTTACCAGACTCATCAATTTTCCGAATACATTCCGACAAAAGCACATCTGTTTTCCCATTCTTCAGCGACAAAGTCAGTTTTATCTAACCAGTTCCATCAAAATTTATTTTTCCGGCTTTTATCAATATCTTTCGCTTCAACATCAGATTTGGAACGGTGTACAATAGACATTTCAGGAAATTATCGTTTTTGTTTCAAAATAAGAATAGTCATTTTGAAAAAGTGCCTTGTTTTTGCACAAAACATAATTTCTCTATAAAAATTTTCAATAGCAAATTTAATTAAAATTATCACCAAATATCATTATCAAACCCATAAGCAAAAAGAACATTCCAAAAACGTAACTACTGAGCGTGAACACTACTTCCTTGTTTAGGTTTACGTATTCCAAACATTCTAACACACTACTTCATCACTGCACACGATCCATCAGCTTTGAACCAGACCAATCATGATGAATGACACGTTGTGACGTCACCTACCTGTTTGTTCCGCAGCGGATCACTCAATGAGCGAAACAATGCGCAGTAAAGTCTTATTCTTCCTAAATGTGGCGGATACGATGTCTCATGCAAAAAGGGAATCTTTAATTTTTTTAACCGATTGCGAATTTCGCTGAAATGAAAACTTTACTTTTCAGAATTACCAAAACTGCGGAATTCCGTCAAAATAAGGAAAAATCACATTGTATGATTTTAAGTATATTTTGCCTTTTGTATGTTGTCAAAACATTGGCTGAGAACGATACACTTTTCTTCAAAACTGAAACTCATATATCAAAAATGGGTTTAAAAAAAAATTGTACAGGAGGAATTACCAACATTTAGATCTATGTGAAGTTACAAAAGAGGTGTAAGAAGGAGCTTTTTTTCATTTTCTTTCTGGTCAAAGTAAGCAAGCTTTTATTTTTATATCCCCTTACAAAATATTCTGTACTGTTAATAGATATATTTAAACATCTTGAATGATTCGTCCTCCATAAGAAACTGAATATCAACAGATGTGCTTAAAATCTAAAGGAAAACATCATCACTGAGCAAACAAAAAACTTGAAGAAAAAAAATGCGGACAGGTGTTGCAATATTATAAGGAACCTCCCTTTCAATACAAAAGAAGAGATCTTCTGGATGCAAATCATCCATCTTATACATTGAGACAGTTGACTTTCCCTCAGAAGCTCCATTATTTTATTGAAAAAGCGATTGCGTTGTAAGCTCAAAATGAGTGAGTGACTTTTTTTGCAAACTTTGAGCTTATAAGTGTTTTCTCCCTTTCGGTATAATGACTTGAAACTTTTTGTCTGTTTCTTCAGTTATCAAAACTTTATCAATTGTATATACGTATGTTGATAATTTCCATTTTATTTTTTCTAGTATTGTGATTAAAAGTTTATGAAGTTAATTAAACATATAATTTCTTTTGATTAAACATCACTGTACTTTTTTAATGTGTTTTCATCAACATAAAGTATGATTTTGTTAAATTTTATTCTTCCCCTTAAAAAAAAAAAGGCCAATCATATTTTTTTTTTCATATATCATTGTGTTATGAACTTCATGTACTAAAAGAATAGCATGCACATTTGTATACATTTTTTAACCTAACATATATCAACAAGTCAAAAATAAATAATTTTCAATTTTAGTGTTTTTAAACACCAAAAGTGATGGCAACTACTTTACACCAAAAACAGTGTAAAGGTAAATTTTTGGTGTTTGACTGCACCAAAATTATCCTTGGTGTTTAATTACAAAGAATAATTTTAGGTGTTTCAGTACACCAAAAATAATTGCAGTGTTTTAGTGCAACACTTTTGGTGTAAAGATGTTGCCACCACTTTTGGAATTGTGTCACACCAAAACTTTTTACAGTGTATATAACTTTTAAACTGTTTACATTTTAGGGAAAAATTAATTTGTAATTCAAGAAAGTGTCATAACTTGATATTTACATTAATTTTATCATAAAAACTGCAAAATTAAAGCTTAAGACGAACTAGTTTAGGAAACTAACTACCTGCATTCAAATACATTTAAGTAACTGTTTCGCATTCAAATAATAGCTAATTTTTATTCAAAGTTGGTTACTTAGAGCAGCAAAGAATGGTGATAGGGCTGTAAGTGAAAGGGGAAATTTATGGAAGCATTAATGTAGAGAGGGGGGAATTCAATGGTCTAATTTTTTTAAAAATGAAAAAATAATAAGGATTTTTTTTTTGTTATATATTCTTAATCATTTTACATGTGTTCAATATAGTATAGCAGACCAAAATCAATACATACTCTAAACACAACTGAACAAATGTAGTGTGCTTCTGTAAAGACCGAAGCTGAGTGGTTGGTATCATTTTGAGTGTCTGATAAACTTTGCTCTGCATCCTCATCGCTCTTTAGATCAAGAAATTGAAATGAAATGTACAGTATTGGAAATGATGTTTCAAACAAAATCGGGGTGAATAGTTGGGCAGAATTCATAACAGTGATTTGTTTTGCAAAATTAATTAGAAGTTTGATTAGAAAGTCTTGGCTTTTCTGAAACTTTTCTTTAGTGATAATTGCAAATGCGGCTTTTTTTTTTTTTTGGAATTAAGTTACTTAACGATAAAAGAAGGGCAAAATAACCATGTCTTATGTTACATTTCTCTGTAACTTTTGCCGTTTTCTACTAAAGTATACTACAAAAATGAATAAACAAATAAATTAACTTTCGGATGACCAAGTGGAAATTTAAAACATGAAAGGCCATGTGAGGTCATTTAATGACCCCATCAATAATAAACACGAATTTGTTTGCTATATATCAAATACAACCTCAAATTTATCTTTTGAAAGCATTTAATAATATTTGTTAGAGTTAGTCATAGACAAAACAAAAAATGCAGTATAGATGCAACAAAATGCTTCAAAAATAAAATGATGATTAATTCACATCAGGAAAAGGAATTCAGATACAAAATGATCAATTTAACTTAAAATAATTCATTTTGATTACTGTACTCGTGACATATTGTTATGATATTGACGTGATTTTTGCAAACAAATTGATTGCACACCACATTTCTTGGTGGTTTTTTTGCTTGGTGGCACACGACCAGGTGGAGTCATTTAGTGACCGGAAATCAAAATGTAATTTTTTATATATTTATTTTTTTCACGGGGGAAGCGATAACTTAATAATTCATAATAAAATAGTACAAAACTCAGCAATAAAAATACAGAAAGCGCTACAATTTTTTTTAAATTAAATATTCGACAAAAACTGACATTGGGGTCCCTTCATGACCCCATTTGGTCATCCGTAGGTTAAAAAGGCTTTGAATCTGATCAAAAAGCTTTGGCAAATGGAACTTACCATCATAGCGATAACCAGATTCTGGTGCAAACTCGCTCCGTAATTTATAACCACGAAGCACTCTAACTGGTATATTTTCTTCACAATTTTTGGCCAAAGCTAAATTTCCTCTTTCCAAAACTTGGTCTTTAGACTGGGGGGCAGTTCTCAAATTCTGTGGAGTAAAAAAAGAACTGCACATTCAAGGAAAGACAATGTGAACAATTTACATTAGAAACAAATAAAACACAGTCTCACCCATTTGAGCAACCTTTTCATGCAAACAAGTAAATATTTAATTAAATCAATGTAAAAAGTAAAAAGCTAAAAGTTTAAAACTTTTATAATTGAAAATAATTCTCAGGCTACATTATTTTTTCAGTTATTTGCATATGAAAGTAATGATTGGTTTAGAATCAACTATTGCCGTGATGGGGAAAAAATAAAAGGTTGTTATTTTGCAAAACATTGAATTTCTTAAACTCTTAATGAGAAAAGTTTCTTTCCTTAAAATTTTTTTTGTTACTTATGTATTTATTTATTTATTTTAATGTTCAAAATCATTCACATTGGGTCTGTATTAGCTTGAAAACTTTGCACTTTTAGCTTATTTCTTATGTTTCTTTGACTTTACCTGTTGGACACAATAGTGTTTCGCTGCAATTGTGCGGAAATCTTTTTGTATCTGCTTACATTTTATGATATCTATTGTTATTTCATTAAGAATTCACAATATAAAGCAGATTGAGCAAAAATATAAATACAGTGAAACATCTGTAAGTTGACCACTTGTGGTGCAGCACTTTAGAGGTCATCTTATAGATGGTAAAGTTTTTTTTTTTGTTATTTCCTACACTATGCATTAATACATTTGCAACGATATAAAATGTAGCTTCATGTATTATCCTTACTTTAAAATAGTAATTAGATATTTTTATCACAATTAGCTAAAATAACATTAAATTTAACCTTAATTACTTACAATGTATGCTACACAACTTTAAAAGTGAAGTACTTAGTTAAAATAAAGATAAATATCTTATTAATTGTGTAAGTTATTTATATGATGGTAAAGATTTCCTAAAATTACATTCTTTTCTTAAATGGCTACATCAGATAGAAGAAAAAAGAAGAAACTTATTTAGAGAATAAAAGAGTGCTCATAGTAGTTTTCCCATATGGTTGACTTACAAAGAGGTTTAGGTAAACTTTATATTGATGTTTCATTGCAAAAAATATCCTGGAGAGGTTACTTTAGTTTTTTTTTATCTTCGATAAAATAGATAAACAAATAAATATAATAATTAGACGGTCAACTTACAAGGGGTTTCTCATAATACTCCCACCCAAATTTGGCATACATAAGTGGTCAAATTACAAATGTTTCACTTCCCTAAAGTATATAATAAAGGGCTAATTCCGTTCCTGATAAAAATGTTCAACTTAGACAGGCGGACAGCTTACAAAAGTGGTAGCTTTTCAGGTTTAATGTACTCAGTATAACTGTTTTTTGCAAGTCAAAGTTTGACTTGCATCTTCCAAAAATGAGAGTCGATTTTTTTCAAATAATAACGATTTACGCATCAAACACGAGTACGTGCGAGTGTGGTGCACACGCACACACACATATGTATATTATACTTGCAAAATTCATTACATTATTTAAATTTTTAAAAAGCTCCTCAATAGATACAAGTTTTACAATGTATATGAGCTGTCTATGGGTCAGATATAAAAGTATAGTAAAGTTTTTCAGAATGATGACTTATACAGCATTCAATTAATGTTATAATACAAAAATATGACAAATAATTATGTAATTATGCAGCAACACTAACTTTCAGAAAGAATGATTATTTAATAAAAGCAACCAATGAAAAAAGAGGTATATGACCTGAACAAGCATTTACAATGACTTTTATTCTAATAACGGAACAACGAGAAGGAAAGCAGCTCTGTTACCTTAGGATTAGTTTTGGTTCCTTTCAAATCACGACCACCTTCTCCTGTATATACAAAGGAAGATCCAGAATCAACATCATCTTCATAGCCACCTGACAAAGCAATAGAGTAGCAGCCAACAGCTGCATTACCATGAATCCCAGAAACAGGAGGCCTTTTTAAAATGAGTAAAATTTATATGTATATAATAAACTTGTTGAATTACTGAATATTTAAAACAAATCCATTGAAAAAAACAGGTTTATAACACAAACAAAAAGGCTTGAATATCATTGTAAAAAATATGATGTTACTTTGTACAGATTCAAATTGTTTGGAGATTTATTATGAACGTTCAATGGATCTCTAATACATTACAAAAACAAAAAACAATTCCTCTCTTTCTCACTAAAACTTTTGCTCAAATAAATTAGTTTTTCAACCATTTTTTTTACTAAGTAAATCAACATTTGAAATAGTTGAATTATTTATAATTGTTAAAATCTTCTGAACTGAATATTTTTAAGAATGTGTCACTTCTGTCTATATAAACGCTGCTCTTTTGTCCCCATATTTTTTAATCTCAAAACGTATTAAAATTCATCAAGGATAAGATATCAAACAATATAGATATTTTTTGTTAAAAAACAAAACACAACAAATTTATCACTTATACATATATATATGTATATATATATACAGGGTGTGTTCTGAAAGAAGTAGGACTGGTTTTTTCCTGAAAGAACGGGCAAACGAGAGATGGTCTGCCCTCGCACGATCAAAGCAGGGGGATATTGGGAATGCTGAGAAAAATCGGCAGTCGGCTGTTGGCCATTGAAGAAAGCAGGTTACTTGTAATGTGAACCCTTGTCAAAACTCCTCGTCACAGAGAATCATGGAGCGTTTTCTGGAACAAAGATATGCGATGAAGTTTTGTGTTTCAAAGCTTGGTAAAACAGGCAAAGAGATTCACAACATGATTAAGGAGGGCTGCGATGGGTAGATCGGGTGCTTTGTGGTCAGGTGCTGTGTGGTGTCAGTGGCACAAGCTGTTTTAAGAAGGTAGGGGAAAAGTGGAAGACAACGAAAACCCACTCCGTAACCCTTCAACCAGCAAAGACCAACGAAAATGTTTCACCGAGAGAATAGTTTACTGAAGAGCGATTGTCGGATGAGTATCAGAATGAATGCTGATGAAGTGAGAATTTCTGAAATCCAACGTTTTGAGATCGTGACAGAAAACTTAGCTTTGAGGAAAGTGTGCACGCAGTTTGTGCCGCATGTGTTGTCAGAGCAGCAAAAAGTCGGCCGGAAATCGATCTGCCAGGATCTTAATCCCCGACTTGGCTCCGCCAGACTTTTTTGTATTCCTGAGAATAAAATTGAAGCTCAAGGGAATCATCATTGTTCAATAGAGTCGGTTCAACAGGCCATAACGAAGGAACTAAACAGCATTCCACTCCAGGTGTTCTTGGACGCGTACGAAAACTGGAAAACTCGTTGGCAGCAATGTGTAGGTGTTACTTTGAAAAATTCTAATTGTTTGTACTATTCTCATGAATATTTTTTTTAAATGAATCTTACTATTTTTAGGACAGACCCTGTATATATATGTATATATATATATATATATATATATATATATATATATATATATATATATATATATATATATATATATCAGTGGCAAGTCGTCCAGTAATCTATAGATGCACCAATGAGTAGATAAAAGAGTAAGTATTTCTGGAAGGCTTGTGCAACATTTAAATTGCTTTCGACTTGTTTTTTTTTCCCTCTAAAAAAAACAGAATCAGAGTTAATTACTTGAGCTTAGTGCTGCTATCTTTTGAGCATAACGTGAGACGTACTACACAAGTGGTGCACCAAGCTGAGAGCATCAGTTCTATAGATGTTTTTGTGTTGCCATCTTTTGAGGAAAAAAGAGACATACTAAATAGATTCGTTCAGCCAAGAGAATCTATTCTACTACTGCGTGCACATGTTTTTAAAGTTTTTATCTAACCAGACTTTGGTTGCTTGCTGAAAGTGATACCAGCTTGCTCATTGCTTTCTTTACTGAATCGAATCTGTGTATCAGGCAAATAAATTTTAATACAAACACATTTTGTGAATAAAAGCACATTAAGTTTTTGTGTTTCTTTTAGATCAGAAAGGGGGGAGGGATCATAATCAAACAAATAATAATAAGAATGGCAAATTTTACAAATACACAATACATTTGGAATGTACTAGTCTGTTATTCGTACCATTTTTCTAATTCCCTAAATAGTTTGCACCTAGGAAAAAAGCTAAAAATTTTAAATTCGTAATAAAAATTTAAACTCAATAATATGTGTAAGATAATTATTGTGAATTTCATTAACTTTTACAATACAAAACTTATAAAAAATTCTCATAAAAAGGAATTTATTTTTTCTAATAAAAATGAATTTAATTTCTTATAAAAACGAATTTACTTCTTAATTAATACTGATTAAAATTATATTAATTACAAAGTTATTATTTTACTTACTTAAATAAATAGCTGGGAATTTTAAAAGCAATAAAATAATGTTTGTTTAATTATTTCATTATATTAAATAAAAACCATTTTTTTGCCAAAAATTTAATTTCATTGTGAATAGAAAGATGATTTATTAAAATAAGGAACATTTGAGTGTATATTAAATTAACAATTAATAATGGTTATATATTTTTGATTAATTAATTTTCAATATTCAGCTACAGTAAAATATATAGCAAGCTTATAAAACATAATTTGAAAATATCAGAACTTCAGCTAGTATTTCTACTCCAAGCTCTACTGGCGATGACTACCGCAACATATGCCTTTTGCTACTGATTTTATATATATATATATATATATATACCATATACACACGATTATATAAAGTAAATAATTATCTTAAGGACAATAATGTTGTTGTTATTGTTGCATGGTCCCCTTTGGCCAGCGGCACAAGACCAGGTCCATGACATTAAACACCCTCAAAAAATTCAGCACTATCAAAGGATCGTCGTTCAAATCTTGCTTGGAAAGCTCAAGGCAAGCAGGATGTTTTCTGGCGAAGCCTGCTCAGGGGAACAGGTCTCATAGATCTTGGATCCTTCAGAAAATTTTATTAATCCGAGGTGGTCACTTAGAAAGCGGGTGAGAATAGTTTTCTGATGTCTTTTAAAGCCGTGAGCCGGGGAGCCTCCCAGATGAGAACACTGATACTATTGGTGCCCTGTGGGGCAATCCAGAGCACCAATGGTATCTGCCTGCTCACATGCCTCGTGTCAAAAAGAGTGACATTTATTATCAAACTATTATTCACATTTCTCAATAATAATTATAATTGTTTAAAGCTCATGGTGGACTCTTCCATATTATTAATCACCTTCTGGCTTTAAAAAAAATTTAAATAATACATTTAGTTTACACTAAACAACAGAGAAAACACCCACTTATTAGAGAATCTCTCTGAAACATATGGGCAAAAGTACAGAATCAGTAGAGAAAGGTTCATTTTAAAATGACTCATTACCTATGAACACCTGCATGAGAAGCTTCCATTCGAGTATCAAATTCAGTACCTACTGCCACCCCTGGGACAGGGCCGAAAAAATTTTCACGTTTTTGCACAATCCTGCTTTGTCTAACACTTATAATAGGATTATGTTTTTGTGGATCCTGAAAAATAGTTCAATGAAAAATTAATTTTTAATAGATAATTCTACATCAAAATGCTGTTTGTACCTCAGTTAAATTTGCTCAACAATATCAAATTTTTATCACACGTTAATATCGGAAGTTTAGTGCTGGAAAAAAAGGTTGGATTGCGAACATATAATATTTATTGAAGTTAAAAAGACATAGTAATTAAAAAGTGAGAAGACACTTAAGTAAAATAAGAAAGTGGGGGGATGTTGCCCCTTTGAATAAACCACTGGTAAATATGTTAAGCAAAAATTTATTTAAAATTACACTGTGCAACAAATTTGATTTTTTTTTTTTGTCCTTTAGATGAAACTATGTGATTCTGTATAAACAAAAGGTGCTTGATTCAAATATCTAAGCCAAAATGGTCCATCACGTAGCGTTTTCGCTGGAGACCCACTTCTCATATTTATACAATTTGGTTATAGAAGAATGTAACTCAGGCTTACGTATTGAAAACACAAACGTTAAAATGATTTTTTGGGCCAATTCTTCTTGTGTGCATCTATTGGTCTGCCCTGATAACAGTTTAGCAATATTCAATTCGTATACCTCCATTCTATCGAGCGCTGAAATGCTTTTCAAACAGAGATGTCCTGATGGAACCTTTCCCCTTGCTCATTATTAATTGCACCAAGGTTTTGAGAAATAAAGTCCATATGGGTGCCCAAAAAGTGTAGTTTTAATGACATATAGCAACCTAATAATACAAAAGCATTTTATCATGTCACCAGCAAGATTTTTGTAGTTTTCAGCTTTCTCCATTTCCTAGGAAACGTGAGCGCACTGATTTAACGGCCAGTAGGATGATTTTTCGGCTAATGACTGTTTCTTTTCATACTCTTCATCATGAAATTACTTCCTTAAGTTGTAGGCCAATAAAAATCCCTTCTTTTACTTTTGCCTCACTTAAATTTTTGAATTTGTTAATGAAATGCAAGAAAGCTACTCCTTTTCTGTCCAGAGCTTTTACAAGTATTTCGATAAACCAAGTTTATTGTACAATTGTGGAAAAAAGGCACATTAAAGATCATCATAGGCTCATTTTATATGCTTTTGCCGCTTGTAATTTTGTAATTTTGAAATTTCCTTTGTGTTTGCAGAATATGCTACAGGAATGAATAGGGAAAAAAATACTTAGATGGAGGAGCACTGATAAACAAGCGACACTCTGCTGAATTGTGCTCATGTCTTAATGCTTGAAATGGTACATTCACATCACAGCAGCATACCATTTTTTCTTGCTCCGTAAAATAGTCTACAAAATGCCTTTGTCGTTTTGTAAAAGACACAAAACTTCGAGAAGTAGATAAAGCTTTTGTTGCCAAAAATGTGGCTAATGTAACCCAACTTCATTAAAAAGGTCTCTAGAATGACAATGATCTCACTATCAATGAGAAAGATATAATTTATAGTAAATAAAATCGATAAATTACAAAAATATGCGCATTTATTCAGAAAATACGTAAAAAGCTAAAATGTGGAATTTTGGGAAAATGGTACGTGATAGGCAAAATATAATTGCAGATTCGTAATTTTCAGCCAAAAATACACAAGAAACAGACATTTTCATCCAAAGGACATTTTTCGTGTTGCACAGTGTTATCAGTTGGAAAGAAAAACTAATTTTTTGCACAGATGTTAAAAGAACAGGTTAGCAAATTTTACTTATTTCTGATAATTTAAAAACTCAAAACATTACAATTGAACACAATACTTACCTATGAAACTCTCTAATTCTATTTACAACTGAAATAGAATGCAGTATTTAATTAAAACATAACTACTAAATAATAGTCCAGGCTAGAAGACCCTATGCCTCTTTTTTGTATATTAACACATTTTTTTGGTGGTTTCTATATGATTTTAAACTGCTGATTCCAAATTTGTTCAGTGCCAGATGCTAAACATTGAGCATATTTGTCAAGACAGCAAAATACAAGATGGATGCCATAAAGCATTCATGTGAAGCAGAATTAGAAAATAAACATGCGATTAAATATATTAAATAAATAATAGTCCAGTATAGAAAACCCTATGCCTCTTTTTTGTAAAAGGTAATTCGGGGGAAGATGCAACTTTGTTAATAGTACTTTTATGTGTTGATAGGTTGCAAAATTGAGCCACTTGTGTGAAGAGTCTAGTCTGGCATTAAGTGTGGCTTGTGAATTTATCTGAATTAAGTCTTTAATTAATGTTATTTATAGATTTCATGAGCATTTAATGTGGTGATAACTCTGTTATAATATTCTGTTCCTACTAAACTCATGTTTGTGAAAATTGCAACACCATGAAGGAATCGTCACAATTGAATGAAATTTAATGCACAGTTGAGTGGCAGTGGTACAAATAAATGATTAAATTTTCAAAGCAAACAAACAATAACAAGAGATCAGAATCAATATTTTGTGTAGCCCCCATGCGCTGCAATAAGTGCTGCTACACGACGTGGCATGGAGTCAAGCAAATTTTGAATGTCTGCCTGAAGAAGAGAATTCCATATTGTTTGTATGCGTACCCAAAGTTCGTCTACAGAAGCAACAGGAAGAGGATCACGAGCGAGACGCCGACCAACGAAATTCCACACATGTTCAATTGGCGACATATCCGGGGAATACGCAGGCCAAGGAAGAAGCGGGACCACTGCTGCGTTGCAAAGAAGGATTGAACAGTCCTAGCAATATGAGGGCGGGCATTGTCCTGTTGAAATACAGCGCCTGGCAAGCTTTGAAGGAAGGAAACAGCTTGGGGCTGTAGAACTTCACTGATGTACCGGTTGCTGTTCAGATTGCCCATAATTCGTACCAATTGAGATCTTCCATGATAGGCTATGGCGCCCCAGACCATAACTCTGGGTGTTCGTCCCCTGTGGCGTTCACCGGCATAGCGTCTGACATGAATGCGGCCATCATGGTACCACAAATTAAAGCGGGATTCGTCAGAAAACACGACACGCTGCCAATCAGCACGCCAGTCACTATGCTGATTGGCCCATTGTAGCCGCAGGCGGCGGTGGTTTAGCGTGAGGAGGATCCTGTATAAAGGAGTCCTTGCGCGCAGCCCAGCTGCAGCAGACGTCTACGAATTGATGAAGCACACGATGAAACACCTGTAGCTATTGACCACTGTGCTGCCAATTGTCTAGAGGAAGCTGTACGGTCCGTCTGCGCCATGCGGACCAGGTGTCTATCATCGCGAGTTGACGTCACAATTCGGGGTCCACTCCCGGATTTCCGAGTTGTCCGACCCTCGTCCGTCCACTGCTTCCAAACACGCATCACTGTGCTGCTGTTACGTTGCACACGAGCGGCTACTGCACGATACGACAATCCAGCTTCACGAAGGCCGATGATTCTCCCCCGTTCAAACTCTGTAAGTTGTTCAAATCTCGCTCTCTTTCGTCGAAGGGGCATAAGTAAAGATTGAGCTAATGTTTACCACTAGCAGATAACCACCGATAACCATACACGCCTCGCTACAGCCGTTTATTTAATCGGATCCATCCGCCGTTCAGAGGGCGCTGCTCACCATACGCATGCGCTACGGATTTGAAATTCTAATCATTTGCATATCATGCGCTACTTTGCATTTCCTGAAAATTTCAGCTTACTCGCGTAAGTCCTGCATGGTGTTGCAATTTTCACAAACATGAGTTTATTTAAAGTTTATAAACATACTTGTTATTTTAAATAAGATATTAGCAATATAAGTGAGTTATGCATTATGTTACACATACGATCCATGTAGAAGCGGCCATAATACTGTAGCAATAAGGAAATAAGCGTGTGTGGCATCTTCCCCTTTACTTGGGGGAAGACACCATATGGTTCAGAAAGAAATGAAATGAACTTTAAAATATGTTTTTTATTTTATAATGCAGAAAATGATGCAATTCTTTTCTGTCTTCCAAGCCACACCACACAGTATTTACAGCCACTTAATCACTCGTTTTTAAAACCATCGAAAAACTTATTGGTGACAAGCCCTGAACTCAAGGCTGTAGCCAAAAAATTTTTTCGTTTGGGGGGGGGGGGCCCTAACTTTGAAACACTTTTGTTGAGGAAAGTTTCAGGGAGAATACTACATTCAGGGGATATGCTACATTGTGAAAAATGTCAGGTTTTTTTTTTTTGGGGGGGGGGGGGGCGGGCCGTGGGCCCCCCCTCTGGATACAGCCTTGCCTGAACTTCTGGATACACAAAAGCCAGATCATAAATAGTAAAGACTTTAGTTTGGATCTCTTCTGAAGGCAGCTTGGAGCAAAGCAGCCACAGTAGGAAATGGTAATTCTGGGTTTTCAGGTATTGGGATTTACCCCTATAACCCACAAGCAATCCCACAAGCGTTTGCAATTTCTGATGGTTCCAGCAATGATACAGCAGTATCTTCTACAAGTGGAGCATGTGATATTCCTACACCAGCAGTTGCTTCACCCAGCAGTGGCTTACACCAGCAGAGCAAGTAGCCGTGGACTATTACTGTCAGTTACCTACACCAGCACAGAACACAGTATTTCCTGTCTAGAAGCAATTAGCCCTATTCCTCAGATTAGAAAACGTAAACCATCCAGTTGTAAAAAACAAAAATCAAAAGTTTTAACTGAATCAGAGAGGAGCGCAACTATGCAGGAAAAGGCCCGAGGAAAGCTAGAAAAGGAGGGTAAGGGCAAAACAAATAACAAGAAACCCTCGAAAAAACAAGAAAAACAGACATGTCAGCTTGTCATTCTCAAGTGAAGAAATTTCTCTAGATTCCAGTTTTGATGAGGATAATAATGACGATTTCTGTGCTGTAAGTAAAGGGTTCTTTTATGCTAAAAAAGGTCCCAAGTGTGACTGGATTCAGTGCATTGAATGCAACAAATGGTTGCACGAAGATTGCAATGATGATCATTTGCACAGAGTGAAATGTTGTGTAGGTTATCCTTCGACCTGTGCTCTTATTTTAGCAAACTAATTATGAAAGAATTTAATCCTTTCATAATTGATGAATGAATTTAATAAATAAGAACTTATCTCCACCGGACCCCTACCTGTTAGCCGAGGTCTTAGGATTGCTTTCGCATGGAGCTGATGACACCTTTCCCATATATATGAGGGAACATGCCACAATTGAGTGACTTTCTTTAACATTAAAGTTCTCATTTATTTTCATACTGAGAAGGGAATTAACTTGTGTAAGTTACAAATTAAACAATGAAAAATAATCAGTATTTTTTCATGATCTTGTTATTTCTTCAATGTAATAATCGAAAAAAACCTTAAGTGTGGAGACTTCCTCCGATTTACTTTATATAATACATTTTTTTGGTGGTTTCTATATAATTTTAAATTGCTGATTCGAAATTTGTTCAGTGCCAGATGCTAAACCTTGAGCATTTTTGTCACGACGGCAAAATAGGGAGGGGTAAGTTGCCCCTCCCTAGATTAGGCATGTTTAGTTCGTTACCTTTCTTTGTTGCGAAATCAACACTTTCGCTGCACTATCTTGCTACAGAAAAAATGGTGATAATGTTTTATACCTAACATATTATTGCCAAGAACTTTTTTGGATATTAGTCACTGTAAAGATATAACTAGAACAAATTTTTCTATTGGAGGCCACATAAAAGAAACAAGCTAAAACAATCAGATCTTCATTTATGCACCAAAAGTGTCATTTGAGGTTTCTAAGTGGTATTACAACTATTTCATTGCTGGTTCCTTTATGTTGCTCTAGAGTTTGAAGAGCGTATATGTCATTGAATGGCACATTGCAGCTACTGGGAGCCTTGAGATATTTTTGTTATACATTTTATAGATGTGCATTGATTCTTTTTCATGCTTGAACGTTATTAGATGTTAAAGTGAAATTATTGTCGAAGTACAAAATCTTTTAGCAGTAATTGCTTTTCAACCATCTATTTGTCCGACAGTAAGCACTGGGTAGATAAGCATGTGAGTAAGCACTTCGTTAGAATTACCCAGTTCAGTCAGCAATAGTTTCTAGAACTCTAAAAATCATGAAGGAGCTGAACTTTTATTCGCGAACCTCTTCTTTACCTTTTCAGTCAAAACATGACCATAAGCATGTTTAACAGTTGCTGTTGAATTTTCTAGGTTTATGCGTAGTCAGTAATACTTAAATCAAGAAACGTTGATAATTTCTAGCCCTGAGAATTATTGGGATGTAGAATAAGTTCTCGCTGTTTTTTTTTTTTTTTGTGAAAATTAATGGTTTATTTTAAAAACTTATTTAAAAACATGTTGCTGTCAGTATTGTCCATCACTAGCCACAACTTGTCTCCAACTTTCTCGCAGCATTTGAATTCCATGTCGGAAAAGCAACATGTCTTTTGAAGTTATCCAAGAGTCAACCCAATTTTCGGCATCTTCATGAGAACAGAGGTGCTGTTCAGCCAGGTCACGTGTCATCAACCGGAGCAAGTGGTAGTCGGAAGGAGCAATGTCTAATGCATACAGCAGGTGGGGTAGGTCTTCCCACTTAAGCATTTCCAAGTAGGTTTTTACAGGTTTTGCCACATGTGGCCAAGCATTCTCATGCTTCAAAATGAGCTTGTCATGTTGAATAGTGGCCATTTTGATGATGAACTCCTAATGATTCTGCAAGTTCAGAGTTCACTGTTTGAGATGAGTCTTCATGAAGTAATGCTTCCAATTGCTCGTCTTCCAACTTTATTGGTGCGCAAGAGTGTACTTTATCTTCAAGATCAAAATCATCATTTTTAAAGCATGTAAACCAATCTCTACTAAGTTGTTTCAGACAGAACATGATTGCTGTAAGTCTCAGCTAGAATTCTGTGCGCTTCTACTGCAGAGTTTTTAAAAATAAAATAGTGCAGTAATATTCCCTGCAAATACTCTTTTTTTGGCACGAAATTTGATATATTTAACCCAATGAAAAATAAAGTTGTTTGCATTTCCACGAAATGACATACACGGAATTTCAAGCATGCTTATAGTACTTGTAAATAGATGTGTCACTATCATAAACTGACGCAATCAGTTCCGGCAACGCCCTATGTTGGAAAACAGTGCGAACTTATTCAACTACCCAATAAAAGAATAGTTCGAATGGACTAGAAGCTAGTAAAGTATTTCTAGTATATGATACCTCCCCCCCCCCACAATTAAAAAATGTTTTTCAAGCTCTTTTTGAATAATAGCCCTGAATAGGGATAGAGCACCACTATATGTGCGCCAGAGCTTGCACTAGTTGTATCAAGACATATCAGAGCAAAGTCAGTCTGTAACCACTTTATACTCATTCATTAAATGAATATCCGCATTTTCCAGGTCAAAATATGCGGAAAATGGTAATTTTGGAATGCATTCATTCCAGGCACAGCAGGGAAGTTTTCAATTTTTTGGTTTATTTTCATTGCCTGGAATACTGTCTATAAACATCATATCTGAAAAAAATTTTGTTCTATTTTTGAAATAGTTTTTAAAGTTCAAAGGCAGCAAGCAACGCAAAAACAATTCTGCACACACTTTAGAGAAAATGTCACCACTCTGCAGGGCTGCAAAAAAGCCGCCTTTTTTTAAAAAAGGTCAGACTGGCCGGCTTTTATTAAAAAAGACTGGTCTTTTTTAAAAAGGGCCGGTCTTGATCGGCCTTTTTCAATTACACACAATACTATTTACTATTTGCGCCTATACTATGCCCATTTAATTTGCTACTGTTAATTTGTGTAAAATGAAGCTCAAATGTTTTTTTAATGGAGTTTATTTAAAATTAGATTCAGAAATATTTTGTTATGCAAGTTGAATGCATTTTACAATACTGATTACCATTTTCATGTTTGTGTGCTTAATTTCGTGAAACTTTCTCACTGAGCCCTTGCCGAATATTATAGCTATACAGAATCTATTTTTTTCAACACAAAAGAAGGAAATTAAATTCAGGTTGTGAGAGGAATCAAATTCTTCTATAGTAGAGCATAATACCTTATCTTAATACATATGAGAAGCTATCCTATTACAGATTCAAGTACATACTTCTCACTTAAAATTGATATTTCAATGTTAAGAATTTAATTACTTTAAAATAATTTAGAATACTGAAATTTGCAATAAAGAACTATGTTCATTTATTTTTTCTACCATATATTTTACAATACAAACAAAAATATTTTGCTCAAGGCGAGAAGAGTAGGAAAGACTGATTTGAAGTATCTCCTTTCCTTTAACAAAATATTTATATAATCATAATTAACTAAACTAGTGTTTACCTACAGCACTACTCATGGCAAAAATTTAAAAGAAGCCGCCTTGGGTGAGTAGTTGGCTCGCTATCATATAAGGAATTTACAAAAGAGAATACAAAAGATTATTAGTTAAAGACTAAGGCAAATGATTGGTAATATTTAGTTCATATAGTAGTGTCAAGTGAACTTTTGAATTCTTAGTAAAAATCTTTGAAAATAAATCATTAAAATTGCATTGAACCTAAATAAAATAAAATTTGTAATACTAATAAATTTGTATTTCTCTTTACTGTTTCTGTAATGTATCATTCTATTAAATAATTTTCATTCTTATTTCAAGTATTTTGCTATTGCAGTAAAAATTTAATTGTATAAATGATATAAATATAATTTTTTATTTAATACTTTTTTAAGAAAAAAAATTTAAAACACTTTTTATAAAAGCCGGCCTTTTATAAAAAAAATATATAATAATAAGTGGCTAGAGATATATAAAATCACATCAAAATTTGACAGAATTCTTTTTTGCTTTGTTTAATTAAAGATGTTAAAATAACATCGGTAAAAGTTTAGATGTTTCGATGCTTTGCTTTGAATGTAAGCCTATTCCAACTTCGTTTCTTGTGCTAAATTTCGAGATTTATAGGCGAGTATATACGATAATAAAAATGCTATAGATGAGCAAAATGCTAATAAAAAGTTCTAGAGCAAATTATATGGGCTCTGATGCTACTTGCAAAATTTTTTCAAAAATGACCCAAAATCCGGAAAGACCTCGGCCCCCGAGCGTTCCGGATTTGAGGTCTCATACTGTACATAATTAAGTTCATTTCCGCATGTTGTTGTTCAGTTCAAGCATTTAATATTTTTTCATACAAACTGTAGGATTATTTAACATTCCAAATTGCTAAATATAACTCATAAAATCAGTAGATCATAGGCGTAACTAGAGTGGGAGAAAGGGGGGGTCACCCTAAAAATGTACAGACTAAACACCAATACGAAGTGTAAAAGAGTTGAAAATTTACTAGTCATAAATATATGTCTCTAAAGATATACTCCGTGTTTATTTCAGGCATCTCCCGGGAGGGGGGAACTACCCCCTCGGAGCAAGTCAACTCCTCCCTCCCCCCCCCCCCGGCAAAAAAATTCAGATCACAAGTTTTAAAAAAAGAAAGAAAAGAGAAATTACGCTTTTAAGACACTTTACTTTCAGAAACACTTTCAGGGAAAGGACATTGAACACTATCACGAGCGACACCAAAAGGAACTTAAAATTTTTAAGACTTTATTTTGAAAAAAATTGCGGGGGGGGGGGGGAGAGTAACCTAACTCCTTTCTGTTTCCTCTAACATTACCAAAGTATCCCGAAGTTGCATTGCTAGGAAGATTTCAAAAAGTTTCCTGGGGAGAGACCTCGAAGCCTTGCCTCCAGAGTTATCCTAAGCATTATACATGTAAGACCAGTTACAAAAATTTAAGTTGCAGAAGCCCCAAACACCCACTCCTCTAACTTCACCAAATATCTAAACATACATCTACTATATATACATCAAAAAGCTATCATATATGTAAAAAAATTCTTATCAACATCATTTCTAATCATATATATCTATATATATATATATATATATAAAGGGTATGATTTTGAAGCATACACTGCCCTTCCTAGTTCTTAACATGCTCCCCCTGCTCTGGAGCCAAGGCAGTATCAAGAATTTTTTTTCGGGGGGGCCCAGATTTCGACACACTTATGTAAAGCAAAGTTTTAGGGAGGAATATATAATACATTGCAAAAGATTTCTGGGGGGCTGCCCGTGGGTCCCCCTTCCCCTCTGGATACGGCCTTGATTCACAAAAACATTAAACATTCCATACTAGATCTATTAGTTTATTTTTTAATTCAAACGCAATAGAAAATTCAATATTTAGCGCTAAGCAATCTTCTATGTCCAGGCATTCATAATATTAAAACCGGGAAATAGTCGAATTTTAGAGAAAAAAATCCAAATTCCCCTACAAAAATGCTCATCCCCACAATAAATTTCTAAAAAATTTGTTAAATTTGTAGCAAAACATACCTCAGAAGTGCAAGCACTGAATCAAATTTTCTTTTCTTTTTGGATGACGAACGTATCCATCGCTGGAGTGCAAACATTACTATGTATCGAAAATAATTAAAAATTAAGCTAAAATATAAATAATACTTGATTGTAAATTAAAATGCAGCATTAAACCGTAGCAGTGAGATTGGAAATGTTGAACAGATGTTTGCCAGAGTCGTAATGCAATCAGTGATGGACCATAATAAGAAAAAAAAAACATTTAAAATATAAGAGATGAGAGAACATCTGTAAATGAGAATGCAATGCAAATACAGTTCATCAGTTTTCCATTTGGCTCATCTACAAAAAAGATTTTACCAAAATGGGTGTTTGGACAGGAAGTCATAAATAAATACAAACTGCTCTTTAAGTTTCTTAATGAGCATCCCTTCCTGGCTTGAGATTTTAACTCATTAGGACCAATTGGACTTTAGGACTCCATCACAGTAGAGAATATTTTCCAGGAAACTTATTACTTGTGCTATTGTATTCCCAGATTGCTGCCTTTGGGTAAAAAAGACATCAAGATGGAAAGAAAACCCTCTGGAGTGATTGAAAGGATCTCTGTCTGTGTGTGGTACGGTGATTGAAGCAACCTTTCGCTGTTAACCCCTCCCCCCCAAAGTGATGAGGGGGTTGATTATAACCTTATAACCAAATGAAAGGTCTACTTTATTATGAGCTGCATACTTTGGCCATGATCGCAACCCTTCAGAGAAACAAGGGCGGATCTAGAAAATCTTCAAGGGGGGGGGGGGGGGGGCGATTTTGGAAATCTCGGGGTTCAATGTAAGGATGGATGGAGGAGATTCTTCATTCCTTTTCAACAGTCCCTCCGCCCCTCCCCCCTTTTTTCAAACAGCAGGAACAACAAAAAAAAAAATTGCTAGTGTAGTGATATTTAAAATTTTACTAGCACATTTTTTCAATGCATATACGTTTATTCAAAGCCCTTATAAAAGGAAAACAAGCTGACGTTTTTTTGCTTTCGCAAATCTGTCTATAATTTTTTCAACGTCCAATCTTTATGGATATGCAATAGCGCTAATTCAGTGAGTCTACCATCACTCATTCTGCTTCTTAGCCAAGTTTTAACCGAGTTAGGATTTCCCTCAAGCTTTCTCAAGAAAAATGTAGGCTTGTAAATACATTTTCTAAATTTGAATTGATATGTCTAAATTACAAAATAATAGCAATTATTAGTAATATATTTTCTAAAATTTTCAAAATGTAATACTAAATATGTACTAAAAAAACCAACAACGAGTATGTGCAATTTATATAAACATCTGTAATTATGAATGTACAATGAAATGTTTCAGGAATTTACACCACGTGCTAAGGGTTGGCTAGCTGTCACCAGTTTGATGGGTAGAAGAAAAGAGCAAGGAATCTCTTTCCCATTACTCCGAGGATTAGCAACTCAGCAATACTAAAGGACAAAGGGACAGGGGGAAAGCATAGAACTTGAAGGGCTATTAGGCTGGGATTCCAAGAACATAAAAAAATGGCTGGTCCCGGGGCACAAAGAAAAAACTCACTTAGGAGTGTCGTTGTAGTATCCACTTGAATCAGCCCAAGGGGGGGGGGGGGGGCGATCGCCCCATCGCCCCCCCCTTAGATCCGCCGTTGCAGAGAAAAAGGAAAAAAAAATCATATGCATATGTGTTTAATTTTCTTAGGGGGAAGAAAATTGTGCTTTGCAAGGCAGTAGCTAGAAATTTTTCTGTGTGCCTAAATAAGTACATACCCAATGGGGGGGGGGGGAGGGTTGAACCCCCAAAACCCCCCTGGTTACGCCTATGCAGTAGATGTGTCATCAAATAATAATAAATAATATATATGTATGTCTATATATTTGTTTACATTAAAAAACACTCATACTATAATAAATAAATAAAATACACATTTATAAGAAAATTATCATCAGTATGCTCATGATTTCATAAAACTATCTATAAAAAAGCTAAACATTTTATAGAAAATCATAGCTTTTACCTTGCCTTTAAGACGACTAGAACGTCGTGTAGGAGTCAACATAAAAGTGGCAGAGCTTTGGTGGCTTTTTGTGACACCTTTTCGAGCTTCTGATGCAGCTTTTCCCTTAGAGCTTGTAGACTGAATAAGCTAATGAGAAATGAAAAAAAAAACAATACTATACGAAAATTAGCTTAATTCTAGCCTAGTACTGAATGCGTCGCACAAACTTGCTGATTTGAAAGGTCAATTTAAAAATATAAGTAGTAAAGATATCATTATAATGTAATTTTTATTGTAAAATACATCACCTGAAGTTTTTTAATCACATAATTTTAAAGATTATATTGTTCAAATGACAGCACTCATTGTCAATGAGGTGAAAAACACTTTTTGGAAATAGTCTTTTTCTCCAATAATGCCTTTTCTTATGTTCTAGAATGGATTTCTTTCAAAGTTTACGATCTAAAAAATTAATCATTGCAGAAAATCAGGGCCGGGAAAAAGATGCTTATGAAAATACTAACGCTCATTAGCATATCTCCTATGTCTACATTCTTTTATTGTGTCATTTAGTCTACTTTATAATGAACTAATGTTTCAGCCCGTGTTTAAACAATCATCAAAATACGAATTAAAATACTGGAGTATTAGGAAAGTGGAAAAAATATTGAATGTAATAAGGTTTGAAGAAATCAATCAATAAAATTTTAATCTTTTTCACATAGAGTAAAAGTGACAATTTAGAAAAAAACACAAAACCGAACAATTTTCAAAAATCGAGAAAGTAAAAATGACAGGAGCACAAAACTTCATTGATTTCACAATATTCATTTTGAATTTAAGCACTATACTCGATACATTTCATTTTCAAAATGACAGGTATCATTTCAGTCGTTATAAGCACTAGTGTTTAAGAGAACCTTCACTTTACAAGTTTTAAGAGAATGCTGGTTTCTAAAATTACTGTTCTCTTTGAAAAACAATAGATAAATTGACATATGATCAGAAAAAAGAGAGGAAAAATTAAACTAATATTAGGGATTTTTTTGTAAAAATCACATAGCTTGGTTATTTATGAGGGTCTTTATCATGCTTATTATTTTTAAAGGACCCATTTTCGCAATCGAGAATTTTGTGAAGGATGCCTTTTCCCCCCACAATGTGGAGGTACTTACCTCCGTTTTGTGTGAAACTAGTTTCTTTTACTCTCTCCTATAATGGATTAGATAATCATCTTTTATTCATAGTTAGTATTAGATCATATTTGGACAATTTAGTAACAACAATTTTAAAAACTAAACAAAAGGTCCCACCTAAATTTTAAAAAGTCCCACTTAACATTTTTGGCAAGGTGGGAAATCGCACCTAGTATTTTTCCCCAGAGTTAACCCTGCCTCGATGTCAAGCACACGCTGCTCATTGGTCCAATGCATGGAGACAACTGATTAGTCTGTTAACAAAACTTTATGCCCTTGCCTTTCATACGAAATCCTCTTCATCCAAGGCCGTATCCAGACGGGGGGAGGGGCACACCCTCCCCCCCCTTGAATTTTTAGCAATGTAGTATCTATTTCTCCCCAAAACTCACAGTTTTCGCACATCATCATATATTATTATCACAGTAGTACCGAGGTTTCTTCAGAAATAACCATTAGGATCTATTTCAATTATTCTAGTCAAATTGAAATACACTTTGAAAAATTTATTGTTTTTTCATGATTTAAAAATTGATAGGTAAATTAACAGAAAAGCAGAAATGTAAAAGAAATTTTAGTTGATTAGGAAGGCAATTATGTAAGAATGATATAGGTAAAAGAGGGGGAAATTACTATTCATTCAAAGGCAACTTTTAAAGCAAATGATTAATAATTTTGTGAAAAACCCATTTTTTTTTATTGCAAATACAATACAATCTCGAAAAGTCATAGATGTCTGAGGTTTTGTTTAATTCAAAGGTACCACAAATTCTTTGGCTTTTTGTTAATTTGCTCCTCATCCCATTCTTAGTGATGTATCTAAATTTTGTATAGGAACTTAGCACCTCTACAAACATTTAGGGACATGCTCAAGGAACAAAGCATCCTTGAAGTCAGCCCCCCTGATGTAAATAAAACTAATAAAAGGGTTATTTGAAATATGATAAATTATTTGAGCTTCAACATAAGTAAAACAAAAATTGCCAAATAACTACAGCAAATACAGGGTAACTGCTACAGTCAAGGTTCCAATTCCCTCACCTTTTCCTGTAACTTTCCATGACCATGACTTTCTATGACTTACACGGGAGTTTTCCTGACAAAACCATAAACTTTTCAATCCAGTTATTGAAAGCAGTCTTTTAGAAAAATCAAATTGCATTTATCAGAGCTAAGCTAAGTAGTTATTTTCGAATTGTTTAGAGTTACAACAAATGACAAAAATGTACTATTTTTTCATTTTTCTTGTAATTAATTTTCAAAAACACAATGGCAATTTAATACAACAATATATAACACATCTTTTTTCATATTTAAGAATATTACATTAAAACAGAAATATTCACCCCCCCCTAAAAAAATTAATATATACATACATATATGTATATATATATATACATGTTGCATGCAAAAATTTCATTTTGATGAATAAAAAAATTATTGAATAAAAACTATAATTTTTAATACAATATGTTCTAAGTGAAAGTGTAAGCTAAATTTCTTGCAGTAATGATATAATCCAAAATTTAAGTATTAACATTACAATTTTAACTTAAATATTAAATTTTATTCTATTTCAAACGTTTATTAATAACAAAATAGAGTTTACAAAAAGTCAAGAAAATAAATAAATTATTAAAATAAAAAATAAAATAAACTATTCTAATCTAGCATATGTTGAAACAACTTTCAAATTTCCAGACAATGGAAATATTTGCAGGATGCAAAAGGATTGAACTCCTGAACAAAGTAAATAATTTTCCGCAAAACATCCCTTCAGCGCTGGCATAGTTCTAAAAAAGAGACTGCGAATTTTATCTACACAAGTCAGAAATTGTGAAAATGCAATACAAATAATTGAGATAATCTATAAAAGAAATCGAATTTTTGTAGAATGAAAAAGATTAAAATGTTAGTAAGACAAGTAATTTTCCTACAAAGGGTGTGCTAATTCATTAAAAATTACCTTCAATGTTACTATATAATTAAATAATAACTCAAGGGTCCATTTAGAAGAAAACTGGAGTTGCATTTATGGACTTTTCCCATCCAAAGCATGGACCTTCCAAATTTCCAAACTCTAAACCTTTGCAAAGTTGTTAAGTTCAAAAACACAATCTAGCGATCTACCGGTAAAAGATTTCTATTTTGTGAACACAATTTTGACTAAATTTACCATAAAATTATTACTTTATTTCTGACTGTAAACTGGTAGTGTACTGTATTCGGCGCAAAAACGGGGAAAATTACTTTTGTTTTTGCATAAGAAATGCATTAGTTTTGAATATGGAAAACAAAGAGAAAACGGCACTTTATCAAATTTGCAAAGCTCAAAATCCATGATAAACTTTCAACTACCATGACTTTTGAGCACTTTTCACTGAAAATCATGACTTCCCATGACAAATTTCAGTCACAATCAAAATCCAAGACTTTCCAGGTGCGCGGATACCTTGCAAATAGCTGCTTCAAGGCTAAATATTAGCCGTTTTGATCATGTAAAATTACAACCTTGACCGTAAATTTTGAAAAGGACCTATTTGAGACCCCTGATATACTTACCGTTGGAGACATTTTATTGTAAATTCCTAGTGATTTTAGGAATTCTTGATTCTCTCTTCTTTGTCTGTTAACCTTCATTTCATACGATTCATTCTCTTCCTGTACTGTCTCATCAGGAGAACCATCAGATGTTTCGAGGTCCGATGTAACATCTTCATCAGTATCTGGAGGAACCACATCATCAATCGTTTTATCAAGAGTTTTAGATACATCAATGGATTTTTTAATATTCTTTATGGGACTACACAGTTGATCTCTTTCAGAATTAACTATAGCTTCATTTTTTGCACAAATTTCATTAGTATTAGGAGAAAAATTTTCCTTCAATTCTGAACATTCAGAGCTTTTAACACCTACACTTGGTTTTATTTCACAAGCTTTTGCATCTTTATATTTGCCGATATCCACGGATACTCTGTGAAGTTTTACTTCACAATTTTGCAAAGCTGGAATGTCACAAATATTCTGATTAAAGGATATATTACTTTTAGCAGATAATGCTGGTTGCTTTTGTTCATGGGCATTCTTATTGAAAGTAGGTTCTTTTTCAGCATTTGGAGAACAATCATTTTTATGCGTAATTTCATCAAATGATGAACTATTGTCAAGAAATTCTTCACAAACACCACTTTTAGAAGGATTATTGGATACGGTGACTTCATCTGATTTTTTCAAGAATAAAGAAGTTTTCCTCTTTTTAATAACATCATTAGATGACTTCTTACTTGTAGGGGAAATTTTCCTTTTCCTTCGTTCATCCATTAGGACATACAAAAAAGGATCTTCTATACAAGATCTCAAAAAAAAATACTTGGAAACTAAAAAAAGGATAAGAATCAGTCAATATTTGAATTTTATAAAGAGGCGCTTCTATTTGTACGAGAAATTCAAAACGAACTCGACACAATTCCCACACTTCTTCAAGTTTCGGTTTGGGACGTGGCTATTCAGCCTGGGCCAGGCTGATTAGACCCCACATCTATTCAGCCTGGGACAGGCTGAATAGCTCCGGAGCTATTCAGCCAGGGAATTTCCAGGGTATATAGCCTGTGGACTATACCAGAGCTATTCGTATACTCACGATATCTGCAGACCACTTCTTCTGCAGACCAAATACTGACACGCGATTGGTCAGAGTTTGGCGGCTGGCAACCTAACTCAGATCTTATGTTTTTACGCCAATTTTGACTTTTCCGTTTTTCGCGGATTTTCGTTCTCGTTATATTTTTTGCTTTTCGTCAAATGTTCTAAAATTTTAGTTCAAGTTTCCGTGTCTTAGATTAGTATTTTAAATGATTACAGATCTTTTCTTCCTGAGTGATATGACAAGTAGTATATGATTAGTAGCGTCACTACCTGGGAGGGCGTCGGCCCTGGGTTGGGGGTGACACCCAAAATGAGATAAAGAGTTTTGAAAAATGCATATTGCATTCTACAATTTTACTGATGCTATTTCAACGCGTCGTAACTGAAAAAAAAAAGTTAACTGAAAAATTACACCAAATAAATAACATATAATTTTTTTTTTTTTTAAATTGCTGAAAATAATACAAACTAGAAAATTACAAGTTTGTACAACAAAACATTTTTTTTTTTTTACTTTTTTGTGTTTGTGTTGGGGCGTGGTGTGTCACCACAAATTATTTCCCTGAATGACAACCATGCTAGGAACCCCACTGTATATAGTTGTCAATATTTTTTGGGTGGAAACATTTTTTCTTTGAAATTAATTATAAAGCAATAACAGTTTAATCGGGATGAAATTTTACTACTTTTTGAAAATATTTTACCGCCCTTTTTTGTGGGCATTTTGTGGGCATCCATTTACATGCCTACCCGGATAACATAATTTTGTGGAGTGTAACAATAGTTTTCTGCTTCAAATAATTAGTAGGAAAATTATTTATTACAACGAACTGTTTAATAAGGATAATTTGGCAATTTTACAAATATATATGTACCTGACACATATAGAGTAAGAATTTTTTTTTTTTTAAATGCTTTTTTTCTTAATAGTGGTTTACTTGAGATATATGAAGTTTTACTTTTTAATTTAATGCTCTTTCTTGTGGGCATCTATGTACTATGTAATATGTAGGACATACATACAAACCCAAACATATACAGATAGTAAGATTTTGTAAAGAAAGGTAACAGGTTTCCTCTTCAAATAATTAGTTTGTTGTAAATTATTTATTAAACAATAAACAGTTTAATAAAGATAATTTTTCACTTTTACTGATATATGTATAGGCAATAAGATATTTTTTTAGAAAAAGCTTTTCTTTTAATAGTGGCTTAATTGAGATAATTATGAAATTTTAATTTTTAATTTTCTGCTCTTTCTTGCAGGCATGCTGTATGTAATATTCATCATATACATACATACACAATACACATGCATATACAGATAATACAATTTTGTAAAGTGTAGTAATAGGTTTTTTCTTTAAATTAGCAAGGACCGTTCATAAATGATGTCACGCTTTTTTCCCATGTATTTAACCCCCCTCTGTCACAATATCTCCCACTTCAGCGGACCCCCTCCCCCCTTTACCACGTCATGCTATGCTGCATAATGCATTATGTCACTTTATCACAATTTCACAAACACCCCTCCCCCCCCCTTTGTCACAATATGTCACACTTCAGCGAACCCCCTCCCCCCTTTATCACGTTTTTTATAGAAATACTGAATATTGTTAAACAGTCAAACAGATTCTTATCAATAATTTAAAATACTTCAAACCTGATTTTTTTTTGTAATTTATTTGTTAGCAGTAGTTATTATAATATTGCCACACAGATATAAAAAGAGTTTTTTTTTTTTTCTGTTTTGTGTAAAATGATTTGAGTTTGAGTAACATTTCAGCTGGTTTCTGATATTCTGTTATAAATAGGCTTACAGCTAACCCCTAACATATAATAGGTTGCATACCACTGCCACCTATTAATAATACTACTAAAACACACACAAATGAATTGAAATTAGTTATTTTTTTCCTTCACTTCATTCTTACTGTTACTGCTGCTCTCTGAGGAAGTGGCTTTGAGCTTCAGCCATTCACATTGGCCCATGTCCAATTCATTAAACGTTTAGAATTTCATTTTCATTTGCAAAAGGGTTTTCTTAATTTTTAGGCTATTGCGAAAATAACATTGCTATCAAAAGTGTGGCATCAATTATAAATGATGTCATGCTTCGAGGGGGGAGAGGGGCTTCATAAAATTGTTATACAACATAGCGTGGCATGTGACAAAGGGGGAAGGGGGTACGTTGAAGTGCGACACTTTGTGACAAAGAGGGGGAAGGAGGTCAAATATATGTGAAGAAAGCGTGACATCATTTATGAATGGTCCCTATGTTCCTTCTTTTTTAGGGAAGTTTCTAGAGCAATTCCCAATTTGCCATGTTCTTAGTGGAATTTTGCACCCATGTAAATCAAAAATGAGTACAGAGGTTTTCAAAGAATTTTATATTCCCCCAAGTATGGGCCTCCAGATGGTGTGGCCTGGGCCATGCTAAATCTCCACCTATCCGCTAACGGCGGATGTTAGTCTTACCCTATAGTATGATTGCGGCACCGGGACAGTAAATCAGGTAGGCAACACTTGTTAGTCCGGTTCTAGTTGTTAAGTGTCTGAGACTTTGTGGGAAGTGCAAGGAGGACAGTGCTACGTGCCGTACCGATTTTATGGGGTAGTCTGCAAAACCTAAGGTATAGGCAGTATGGCTGTAGTTAACAATTTGTACCAGTAGTACACCTCTGCTAATTTTCAAGAAAATACTAGATGGTGAGATTTTGGTCCTGTGTTGAATGGAGATAGAATAACCCCATGTTTTATGATTAATACTGGTAAAGATATTGCAATTTATAGGATCTTTATTATACTTTTATCAATGAAATGCACATTGTAAAGCAACCGTTATGTTATTTATAAGTTTTAATACTTATTGAAAAGGTAAAAATAGTAAATAAATGCCCATATATAAATGTCCTGCCCTGTGGGCATTTGCCCGTCCACACCACTAGACAGAAGTAATTACAACTATGTAAGCACATCATACAAAAATGAGCACAAATTAAATACTTATTATACTTTAGCTAAAATAAGCATCTAAGCAATTTTCTCAGAATCAGTTACTTTCAAAATGTGAAATGTTTTTGCTGTCATCTCTGGTTGTGATCAATAAAAGTCTGCATGGTATTGTTGGTACAGGTTACCTTGTTTTGACAACCAGTTTTGAGGGATTAGAAAATAATAAAAGAAGACAGTAAGTTACTATTTAAAGAATGTAAATAAAGATAGAGAAATACCACAAAATTCCAGTTATTGCAAGCTGACTTATATCCGAGTACAAGTAATGAAAGTTTAAATTAGGTCGTCCTGCTGATGCGGTGGAACCCCCAGTGTTTAGTTCCCAAGCATGTTCGGTCCTTATTTTATTGTCCCCTTTGAGGGGTGAAAAGCTCTCTACGACTTCTCGAGTCCTGTCTCTCTCTTCGCATCCCTCTTCGGCCCCTGCGCGAGAGCCTGAAGCTAACCTAACCCGCATGATCAGGAAAGAATGACTCGAGGATGTGCATTGTCGAGTATGCCAGACACTACAGACAGATTCAAAGTTCTGGGTTTTGATCTAATTTTGATACAATCACTTTCCACGATGAATGAATCCAGTATTATACCCATTATTTAATGTTTCAAAATATATAACTAAACTACTTGGAGCAAGGGGACTTTTCATTATTCCCAAAATACAGATGGGGATATGTCACCCCCCTCCCCCTTTGCCATGATACTTGAGCTTAATCCAAATATATTTTGATTTAAAAAACCTTATCTTATGGATTTTCAGAAGCAAAAAGCTACTTTCTAGCAGTAGTGGACACAGGATAGTTTTTGAGGGGGCACCAAAGAGTAAAAAGTGGTCCTCCCTTGTAAATACATTTTCATAATAAAGTTCAAACCAGGGTTTTTGTGTTTTTTGGTATCCCTTAAGATCAATTGAGCTACATTAAAATGCTGAAAAATGAGTAACAGTTATTTAATGCGATAATTACAAATTTTTCTTATTCCTTTTGGAGGGGGGCACGAGCCCCATTACCAAAAATCTGCCACTGCTATTAAACTATCAGTTATCGGTGCACTAAACTGAATTCTAATTTTGTAATAACTTACATACTATGCTAAGCATTTAAACAGTCCAATTTTGAATTATTCATTTCTTCAAAAAAATCTGCAGTTTATTCATACACAGCATACAGAGAACAAATTTCAGATATAAAAATTAGTTGGGAGCTGTGTTTTTTGTTTGATTTTAACAGCGGTGCGCAAACTGGGGGTCGCGACCCCTGGAGTGTTAGCGAGAAGTTTTGAGGGTCACCAAATTCAAAGAAATTATTACAACATTTTTATGATGGTTTTTAAGTTTGGTGAGCTGTTTTAAGAAGGCGTTATTTCAATCGATGACGTCACGACTCTTTTAAAAACATCCTGTAAGAGCAAATCCCAGAAAGAATTTCGATGTAACTTCGTTGACCATTAAACAAAACGTCTACTGTCTATTGTGGGTCGCAACAAAATTTTACACAAAATACGGGGTTGCCGATAAAAATAGTTTGCGCACCACTGTAATAGAACACGAAAGTTCTCCATTGCAAACGTTATTCATTTAAAAAAAGTAATAGATTAATTAATAGACAAGAGACAGCATCATGACTGCAGCAATACAACATCATCTTGAACTACATGAAGAACTAGAATACAACAATACTAGAAAATTTCAATATAGATTATAAAATAACAGTTCAATATTGATTCTAAAATAAGTTATTAAACATCACCCCCTTCCCCTTTCTAGATATATTCATTTAGATAACTTTATTATATGACCAGATTTAGTTTTATATGAAAATCGTCCACTTGTTGAATTACTCATTTTGAAGATCAACTATGACTTTGATCAAAATGGTTATAAGCTAAATTGTTACTTCTACAATTATCTTGGTCAAATAAATCATATGTATCAAAATTTACAATATCATTCAAAGGTTTATCTGTTTTGGATGGAATTCCATATTTTCTATTTCGATAGTAGATATTAGTTGATAACTTTATTTTATAACACGTAGGATTTTTACTTTTTGATAATATAATGGCACGTTCCCAAGTTTTTGGTTTAATATTTTCTCTCCAGGTTTCAATAGGCTGAGTTCTTTTGAATTCCTATCAAAATAATATTTGTGCTTATTTTGTCTCTATTTTAGTCTAGGGACAACATCTTTAACAATTTTTGGTTTTAATAGATTTTTACTTACAGGTAATTTAGTAATTTAGTTCTTAACCTATAATTAAATAAGGGTTGAGCTGCGGGTATCAGCTAGAGTTTCTTTCAATTCAGTAAGTATAACTTGGGGAACTCGTCTAGGGGAATCAATAACACGAGTGGCATTTTCTTTTAATACTATTTGGTAAGGGTCACCTGGGAACTTGCCAAGACCTTTAAATACCTCATTATATTTAGTTAATACATCATCCTTACAAGAAATTTCAACATTATCAACTCTTTTTATCAAATTTAACACTTTGCAAGCATTTTACCTTAACATAGGTATAGAAGCAACATCAACAATAATAAAATTCAATTTAACATTGTGACATTTCTCAGTTGAGCAAAATAGACATACCTCACCTTCTGGCTTTTAAGCTTATAGTTACCATAAGATATGAGGACAACTTTAGTCTTACTTAATTTAAACTTTCCATAAAATTTTAAATTATTATGTACATGTAAAGGTAATATACTGGCTTCTGCGCCAGTGTCTAGTTTAAAATTAATCCGTTTATTGTCAATGGTAATGTCTTTACAATAAACAGACTCGTTTGAATTCTCCTTACTTGTAGACACACTATCGAAATATAAGGTAGACACTTCTTTGATACACACTGAAGTATCACGCTGTGCGGTGGCCGGCGTAGAATAGCGCCGACGTAGTTATGCATGTCGTAAGAGGCGACTAAAATAGCAACATCCGATCCGGGTGACGTAAGGCTTGCTTTGTAGCATGACTATGGCCCCGGGTCGGTAAAGCAGGTGGGCAAAGCTCTGCCAGCCCAGCCCCTATGGCTGGTGCTGGTTGTCAGAGAGTTTATGGGGAGACATGGAGGATAGCGCTGCAGTCGCATCCCCTTCTGAAGGGGGATAGTCCGTGAAGGCCTCGATGCTACATACGGTATGGCTGCAGTTGCATTAAATACGCACTGAAGTATCAAAATGAATTTCATCTACTTGCTATGCTTTACTGTAGTTTCCAATTTTGGAGTAAACTTTGGCGTTTTCCTCGCACTACTACACACAGAGGCAAAATGATGTTCTCCTTTGCACAAATTACATAGCTTATTAAAGGACGAACATTCTTTTTTGGTGGGATCTGTATTGAGCAGTATTAAATTGAGTATTATCTCCAACTTTAACAGCATCTACTTCAGATTTGGTCTGCGAATCTTTGACTGTCTTTATCCCTGCTTGCTTCAGATGCACGAACGAATTCTGCAGCTTATAGAAGAGTCAGCTGAGTATCTCGATGAAGTCTTTCATAAAGTGATTTGTCATGCAGGCCACGGACAATTCTATCTCTGATGAGGGAATCTTCCTGTTCAGCACACTCACACACAGTCGATATAGTGTCTTAAGTTAAGTCAAATAAACGTCAACTGTTTGACCCTCTAATTGTGAACAACTAACAAATTTATATCGTTCAAAAACCACACTTCTGCGTGGCACACAATGTTCCTTGAATTTCTGAATCACTTTATCGAATTTCTTAGCATCTGCCTCGTCGTCGAATTTGAACGAGTAAAAAATACACACCTTCATCCCTCAAAAGATTAAACAGAATAGCGATCTTACTCGTATAATCTTTAATGGACTTTTCTGTCGCATTCAAAAAATTGTTAAACATTTCGTATCGTTTTCGGCCACATTTCCATGCTCCATGTTGTTTTCTATTATCATAGCTGAACACAGTTCCATGTTTTTTTCACTCGACGCATAAATATTTTTCTCCTAAAACACACAAAATCATACAACAGCAGCAGCGTATAGTAGACGAAAATGCCAATATAGGTAAACAAATAACTCTGCCGCCAACAGGGTTGCCAAAGATAACAGCCAAATATGGCAATCCGTTTCATTAGCCAATCGTGTGTCAGTATTTGGTCTGCAGAAGAAATGATCTGCAGATATCGTGAGTATGCGAGCTATTCGGTCTGGGAAAAACTCGTCTCAAAGGCACGATTCATTCCATCTGTTTATCTCATTTTCCCATGCTTTTCCCTTGCTTATCATATTTATTGAGTGAACGATTAAGGTATTTTCGATTAATAATTCGAAGACTATCAACGATTGGTTCTGAAATAGATAATTGCGGTGATTTTAATTGAAGATTAAAGTCAGATTAAAAGAAAAAAAAATCAATGATTTTTTTCTGTTTTTTTTAAATTGTTTCTCACATTTTAATTTTATTAATTTCATATAATTTTTATCTTCTTTTGAGGAAAGAAACTCTACAAAAATAAAATCAGAATTTGCGTTTTATTTTAAAAACGTACACGAAACGAAAAGCGGCCTTTAATCGCCAAAAATAGTGTGCATTTTTTTCTTTTCCACCTCGCCAAGTCAGCGTTGCAACCCTTTTCGTAAAACGTAAAACAACCCGAAATCCATTCACGTGGCACTAGGGACTTTATAGCAAGTACGAAAGGGATGCCTTATTATTTCATATGAATATAGGCGGATATATTTGATTGAGTATTTAAGCGATCTTGATTATAATGCGTCTTAAATCTTAAGATAGATCACGTTTTATAATTCCTGTAATAAGGCATTATACAGTTGCTGTCGGTTTATGGTTGAATTTGTCTTATGAAGGGTTTTCGCATGCTTGTTGCAAGATTCAGTGGCCTAGCTAAGGGATTGCTGGCGCCGGGTATCACTCGTTCAGGGGCGACTGTTCGGTGTTGTGAAATGATTGTATGGTGGCGCCCCCAAAGTGAAGCGAAAATAATTCTGTAACGCGAGAGTGTCTGTGTAGAGAGAGAGAGAGAGTGTGGAAAGCACGCAAATAAAATGGAGTTGTTCTAAAGTCTCTGCCATCTGATTTGTGTTGTGAATTACATTAAATGTGTGCGTAGAATCGGCGAATTAACATGGTCCGTCACGAGCCGGAGGTGGCTGGGACCGAAGAACAAAAATTTTGAAAATAGTGCATAGAAAATTAATTGAAAACGAAAGCGATAGTCTTGTGTTGTTCAGAGTTCAAGTTTGGGTTTCACGGAGATTCAGTTGTTATTGTTACTTGGTGAGAGGTTAGTTATTCAAATTTTATGATATTGATATTGTTATATCTAGTGTTTTAAGACGTAATTAATTTGTGTTTTATTAATTTCATTTGTGGTTGAGTTAATTTTTGTGAAAATGAGTATTACTAACTTTAAAAAAGAGGAGTTAAAGGCTATTGCCGAGGAGTTAAAATTACCTATACCTGATAATGCTAAAGTTCTAGATTTAAGAGAGTTAATACAGGAGAGTGAGATTTATAAAACAGATAAAGAATCGTATCAAACTATTGTTGACTGTGTACTTGAGGAAATAAACGAGAGAAAAGATAAACTTGAGCGGGAAAAATTAGAAAACGAAAATCGACTAGAATTTGAGAGAATTAAACTGTCCCAGTTAGAAAGGGAATTAGAAATTGCAAAATTGCGTGAACAATCTCGAGAGAGTGAGCCATCACAAAATGACATTAAAACAATCGGAACATAGTGTAATGTAGAGAGTTTGATTAAGAGTATTAAAACTTTAACTATTTCGATTCCTCAGAGAGCCGAGTCATTTAATTTATTTTTTCAGTCGATTGAGAAGGCATTTAAAACCAAAGATGTTCCCGAGAAATTAAAACCCGAAATTCTTTTAAATATCCTTGGAGAGAAAGCGTGTAATTTAATGGTTTATCTTCGAGAAGAAGATTTGAGTAATTATGATAAACTTAAAGCCATATCCCATACAGCACAAGATGGTCCTCAGGATGTCTTGAGTACTCTTGTCAAGTCCTGAGGGGTGGTCCCAAGGATGTCCTTAAATCCCAATTCGAGAACCCCAGGACGACCTCTGACCTGAAAAATGTCCCGCCTAGTGACCGCCCTGATAACGTCCTCAGAGCGACCTGAGGCATTAAACGCACGGCAACTCGAGGACAAACGGGATTTTGGGGAAGTAGTTAAGACTTGAGGAACCTTATGAGGATATTCACAGGACTTCTAGGACATCCTAAGAATAATGACAGGATTCTTTGCCGTCCCCAGTCGATCCCAAGAACACCCTCAGAACTAAAATATTCCCCTCCTAATCCTAATGCACGACCACGCGGGACGACTTGGGATTTTCAGGACAACGTTAGGACTTGAAGAACTTCACGAGGATAGTCAGAGGACTTCTAGGACATCCTATGAACAATGGCAGGATTCTTTGCCGTTCCCAGGAACATTGTCAGAATTAAAATATTCCCCACCTAAACCTAACGCACGACCACTCAGGACAACTTGGATTTTGAGGACAAAGTTAGGACTTGGAGAACTTTACGAGGATAGTCAGAGGACTTCTAGGACTTCCTATGAACAATGACAGGATCCTTCGATGTTCCCAATCCATCCTGAGAACACCCATCAAAACCAATACTTCCCGCCTAATTCTGTCTTGAATTCATCCTCAGGAGACCATCACGTAGACTCGTAGCACACTGCGAGGACATGCTTTGAACAATGACAGGATGAGTGTCGTACCCAGCTCATTGCCATGCATTATTGAGAATTTTATATAAACCAACCCACAGACAAGTAAAATACAACCAAATGACAGGCATGACTGGTCAGTCCCATTATTAGTAAGTGCAACGATGGAACAAGGAGTCATGCTAGAAAATTTTTTTTTTCTTGTGTGTGTTGATTTTTTCTTGCTTATCTGAAAAAATTTCAAAACCATGATTATATTCAACAATTCCCACAAATTACTTTATGCAATATGTACTTAAATTGCCTTTTTTTTCTTTTGGGGGGGGGGGGGAACTTTACCAATTTACTCTCCCTGCCTCCTTATTTGTTGTTTAAAGGAATTACTAGACTTTAATGTAGATCGTTTTCTTACATTTAAAAAAATGAATGTTAGTTTTTATTATTTCTGATAGTGAATAACAGATTTTACACTATTTTGATGTGAATAATTGAGATTTGTATGAAATATTTATGCAACAAAGAATTTTCATTTTAATGAAATAGAATTTTAGAAAAGAATTTTTACTTAAATGAAATAAAACTTTACAAAAAAAAAAATATATAAACAAATATTCAAATCAGGAAATAGTGCATTTGCACATACGTTCCGAGCTAAAAGATTAAATGTTTGAATGACAACAATAATCAGCAATTGAAATTCAACTTTCAATATTAGTTAATATTAATAAATCTGAAAACATACTTTTAATAAGACCATTCAAAACAAATGGAAATGGTTTATGAAAAAACTTTATTTGAAAATATAACTAAAAATACATTGCAAGTCATACATAAATTTAATCTCTTTCTTTGTCTCAAGCAGTACTTTCAGTAACCATCATTTTAACATTTCTTAAAAAGAAAGAAGTTATATTATGAATAAAACTTAATTTACAAGAACATTTTTTTCTCTCTCCATTTTTATATAAATGAAGCTTAAGTCAAAGAAAAGCATGATTCATGCATCATTTTTGAATAATAATGGATAAAATAGTAAATACAGTGGTACAAACATTTTCTTTTTTATGGAGGATCGTTTCTAAATTTCTTCCTTGAAAAACACAAGCAATAAATAGTACAATTAAACAATTTGCTTGTTGTGAATTGAAACCGTTTTCCCCCCCTTTAAAATTTTTTTTACTATAGGTGTTACAGCACAATTGTAACCATTTCATTCCAAAGAAGTATTTTTCAAGCAGAGTTACCGAAAAATACCAAACAAGAGCCCGTGATCGATTATGCGCCCCTCCCCTCTTTCCCCGCGATTTTCCTTTACGTAAAAATACCGATTAATCGCTCTGCCCGCCCCTCAAACTTGGATTGTCATTGAAATTATAAAGGAGAAAGAAAAGAAGTAATTTCAAAAATAGCGAAAACGAATCTTTTGCAAAAAAAAAAAAACGCTATTGCTAAAACTGGCCATTCCCGAATATGAATAGGCAAATTGCTCATTAACGATCTTAAATGCAATCACAAAGTATTGTTTGCATTGTATTAATTCAAGCTTTCATGCTGTGTTTTAAAATTACATTTTCAAAATGGCGCGGAACATAGTCATAGGGATGCGTATTGAGCTGCAAGAATCTTCATTTTCACAAGTTACAATATCAATATCCAATCTGAAATGAAGACGAAAAAAAAAAAGTTTAAAAAATTCTTAGTAGCAAATTTAAGCACACCAAAAATGAAGGAGGAGGCCAGGGAAAGGGGACAAATCACCGGAACGAATCTTTTGCCCCTTTTTTGTAGCTTCTGCTGATATCTTTTCTTGCTATTGTTTATATTTATGATTATTTAATTTATTATTATGGAGGAAAACATGTGAACTGAGGTTAAAAGGAAAGCTGTGCATTTACTGCAATCGAAATTTGTTCGCCACTTTTTTTTTTGAGGATCCATCGGAACAAATTTTAATTACGTGATCATGAATGAGTAATAGATGAACATTTACTTTGTTTTACCTACTTTCTATTAACTAGGGGAGGGGGGGGGGGAGAGGTAAGGCACAAAATTGGAACGTTTTTTCACTTGTATCGTTTAAGCTCCTCCTCCCTATTTTCGTGAATTTCGGCAAAATTTAGGAGGGCACTTATTTGGTATTTCACTACATAATATTCAGACCAGCATTCTGAAACTACAGTAAATTGCTTTTTGAATTAAAAAAATTATTAAAACACCCATACATACGCATATATATAAACAGTTGTTCTTGTTACAAGGACATCGTTTATAGTGGCAACTCGGTTATAACGTCAAGGAACCCCCCCCCCCCCCCCCGTTTCAGTCTCTTCGCAGTCATAAACTTAATGGTCTCTTAGATTGTCACTTCGCTATAGCAGCAAAAAAATATATCTCATAATTCTTGTTCCACAACCAAGTTAAATACACACTTGTGTGATTGTGGTATGGATATGAAAATAATTTAATAACCAAAGAGCAAAATAAAGCTGCATTTATCATCACATTTAAGGTATTTTCACAGCTGTTTAATTTATCGCTCAAAAAATGAAATTTTTTTTCATTTTTTGAACTAAGGAACCAACTAGTTTTTCTTTTTATTTATATAAGTTCCTTAGTTCATAATATAGATAATTTATATATTATCTATATTATGAACTAAGGAACCAACTAGTTTTTCTTTTTTTTATGATTGCTTTATTGAAATAAATTTTAACATTTGGACTTAATAGAATTGAATCAAAACATTTTTACATTTCCCAGTTTTTTCAGTAGGCGACACTGACTTTCAGTTTCTTTTTTACCAGATGCAGGCCCCCCTACATCCCCAGATATTTTCATAACTTTTTTATTTAACTTTCTGATAAAAAAATTGTATGGGGAGAAATTGAAAGGAGGATATTTAATAATTTAATTGAAAGGAGATTTTATACTGTATATATAGATATACTGTGACGGTTGAAGAAAATTTAATATTTATTTTACAGTCAGATCAGGGATGGCAAATTTTGGTTATAGGGGAAAAACCCGGTAAAAACCATTCTGGCGAAAATCGCATTCACTGTATTCATTTAATTCTTTTTCTGCCAGTTAAACTAAAGCATCAGAAAAAAGAAATTTAAATTAATGTTATTCATATTTATTTTGAGCATAGAGTTAGTACAATAGTATTAGAAATATACAGTTTATAGGAAAATGCTCAATTTTATAACAAAAAATTAATACTAAATTAAATACATAGAAAATTAAGCTAAGCAGTTCCTTTTCTTTTATAATGCTAGTTACTTTTCAAGTTTCTGCAGACCAATTTTACAGTGGGTTGCAATACATGGGGGGGGGGGGGGGAGATTTAAATTTTATACTGATATAGGTATTTGACAATGCCCTTGGAGAATTTGAGTAAAAAGGAGACACAAAAATGAAATGACTGAAATGTTTCTTTTTACAATTATTGAAAGTAATTATTTGCTTTTTTTTCCAAAGCAAAAGGATGAAAATAAATCAAGTTGCCTCATAAGGCATAAGTTTTTTATCATTCAAAAAACCTTCTTTTTATTTCAATATGACTTTAAACATGAAGGGATATATGAGATTACTCTTAACAAAAATGCAAGTGATTTTACTAAAATGTTTATCTAATATTTTAATAAAGTATCTGTCTAAACATGCACAGTTTATGAGTGTTAACTCAAGAAAGCTACCATTATTTAATTTTCAAAATATTGAAATATTGTTTATGTTTTTTGTGGTAGGGAAACCTTGTTATGTTTCTTTTTACCATTTACCACCTAGAATGGGTAAATTTTATTCTTTTACTGTTGTACAGTAGGATACAATTCAACATGGTAAGTAATTTTATTACTTATCAGGAGTGTTGCCCATTTATTTCCCAATAATGTTTACAGTATAAAAATAAGCAATTTAGCAATAGTGCATTTCTTGTAGAGAAATGAATAGGACCAACTAAATTTTTAAAAACAGCCTCAGAATTCATTCTAGCGAAGATTTGTTTAATAAATTTCATGAGTGTTACTTGCAAATGGTATCTCATGAGAAGGAAGTAACAATCATAATTTAAAATAACTAAATAATAAATAAATCTACAGATATAGATATTTTATGAACTAGACTTCATGCTACTAATTTTTATTTAAGGATATATTTTGTCACAGTAGATGTTTTTTTTATATTTATGTTTAGGAAGCACAGCACCTCCTTCCTTCTTTTTTTGGTTTAACAATAGGATAAAAAATGATCCTTGCATTTAATTCCAATTACAAATAGAAATGAAATTTGAAAGTAGAACCTTATTGCAATCGACCGTTAATTTAAATTTTCTTAAAACTAATCTCAATTATGGGCCATTTCACAGTATTTTCTAAAAATGTAGAGTCCGCAACATGACACTTTTTTTTTTGTTATAACTAAATAATTTAGTTAAATTATTACTAAATTTTATTTTCAAATGATGTGCTCAACACATTATTTGAAAATAAAATTTGGTGACAGTTAAACTGCAAATTACCTAGTTATAACAAAAAAAGTCATGTTGCGGACTCTACACGTTTGGACAAAATACTGTGAAATGGCCCTTATATCTATTTTCAAAAGACTTTCTCTGAATAATACTTCTCAAACATTCTAGAATATAAGTTAGAACGGAATTAACTACCTAAAACTTAGTTGAGCTTTAATATATTCTTTTCATTAGAAATGCAGAAAAAAGGACAAAAATTCATAAATTCAAAATTAACAATTAAATAAAAACGAACTACAAACTTCAGAGTCAAACTCATGCTAATTTTTGCTATACCTACTCTGTGAAATGCACATACAAAGTTTTAAAGCTGTATCTTTAGCTGAAAAAAAGCCTTAGGGATTTCACTACAGATAATTGATTAAAAATACAAAGCAGAGAAAAATGTGTTAAAGATTTTAAATGTGGAATGAAAACAGCTGTAGCCATTTGTGAAAACCAGAATATCTTTTAAAGTATTGTTCACTTAAGTTTGAAATTTTGCTCGAGGCTATAAAAGTTTTATCTATCAAAACATAAAAATAAAAAGTTTTTTTTTTTTTAGATATTTTGAACAGTTTTGAGGCACTGGGTCCCCTTAAAAATCGACACCTTGACAAAATTTTAATGATGGCAGCAATGATTTTTGTATGTTTTGTTTAAGGTGTTTTATTCTTTAAGGAATAAAAAAGAAAAAAACTGCCCCTCCCTCTCCCAAGGAAAAAAAAGAACAGTTGTTAAGTTATGGTAATTGGTATTTTATGATAAGTAGAAGTAAAAGTAATGTGTTGCAAACTTTATATTTGGCAAAGCTGACACTTCACTTATATTAAACTGAAAGCTGTCTTGCAGAATTAGAGCAATTTATTTCAATATTTCCACTGCCTATTTAAAGCTGATAGGAGATTGTATTTTTTATTAGTTTTGTTCGAACACATATATTTCTCGATCAGAATCATGAAAGTGAGTAATGTTTTATTACATTTTTAATGTAACCAAAGAATTGATGGGAAGAAAAAGTTCAAACTTGGTTTCTTTTTACAATTATTGATATTATTTTTTTAGTGCGTTATTGCAACAGGATTGTTTGTTTGCCTCATGAGTGCTACTGTAGCTAAAACTTAGAATTGTATTAATATATTTGTTAGCTAATAATAAAAAAATGGTCCCCTAATTAAACCTTCCCAGTTATTTCTTATACCTGCAGTGGAGACATTTAACTTTTAATAAAAAACCACTTTTATCTAAAGTTATATCCTTTACTTAAGAAACACAACAACATTCCTGAGATAAACAGCTATTCAAATACTTTAAAAAATAAATAAATATTAATAGCACTATTGCTTATTACAGAGTATTTAAGATAAATTAAACAGGATTATATTAAATTTATTATTGATAAGGATTAATTTACAAAATGTTTAACAATGGTAACACTCATAAAGGAAAACTATCACTTGTCAAGACACTTTTTGAAACATCTAAAACATTAATAAATTAATTTGAAAATAATTACCTGTTCACAATACAATAAATTATGAGGGATTCATATCTAGACAAGTTTTTATGTTTGATTCAACAAAAGTTTTCAGATTGTGTCATACAAATCTATCAATAAATTAGAAAATCAGGCATAACAAGAAATAGTAATAACAATAATTTAAATGCTACAATTCATAGGTGAGAGGAAAAATAATAATAAAAGTAAATATAGTTGCTGATCAATACCTGCATTTTTGTGAGGAATCCATGCATCCCTTCATCCTAGATGTAGGCAGCGCAGGCTTTTAAAATGTCAGCTGAAAGAAAAAAAAAATTCTTTTACAAATAAGAAAATTCAAACAGAGTCGACACTTTTATACAGGTGCAACAAGTTTAGAAATATAAATATATGCACAGATAAATTTAACATCCCCTCCCATAAGGAGCATATTTTCTCAACAATCCACTACTTAAATGAAATACCTAAAACATATTTACCTCCTTTTTTATAAGAATCTTCAAACAAGGTAAAACTGAAGGTATGTCAACCTTGAATCTTCATCTTAATTCCAGCTTAAAAGAGGAAAACAAATGTTAGGTGCAATAACTTATCAAATAATTTACATCAAAAAATAAAAGCATATTACTCAGAGTTCAGTTTTATCTTGGAAATGTTATAATTGCAAGCCACAAATTGCAAACACTATTAATAAATCTTAATTTAAAACAACAAATGTTCAGTATTTATGTAAAAGCTATTCTACAATATTTATACTTCTAAAATTAAATGGCTATAAAAAAATATCTAAGAAATGCTGTCGAATCTCTCCAGATTAAATTTATCACTGCTAGATGAAAAAAGTATCTTACAACCAAAAAAATCCTACAGTATATCAATATTTGTGATTAAAAATTTAAATAACCAAATGCTTACGGAACAATAACGCTGACAATCTATTTTATATTAGTAATTTCACATTTCACTTTCATCAGAAAAAATAAATATATAAATAAAAATAAAATGAATGTGAGGCAGCTTGTTTAACAGATCTTTTCATGCATATTTATTTAATTTTCAGTAACTAAAAATGTTTTTATAAAAATGGCTTGAAATTTACCATAAAGAAATAAGGGTAGTGAACAGTATGGCTAAGCATAAATGAAATTTCAAGAAAATTGCTGAAGTAATCAGTATTGCTTGAAAAAAGGGTATTCATTAATTCTTGACTCGAGAACAAATAGTATCGGTGTAGTGATGCCAAGTCAAAGGTGAAAGTACCAAATTAAGTCCTATTGCCTTTTAATTAATTTTATTTAAGAATTAAACACAGAACAACAACTAAATTAAAAGTTAGACTAAAAATATTATTTCGGGCATTTTTTGAAGGAGTGTGTCTGGAAAAGGCTCCAACCTCGTTGCATGAGATCCAAGTTTCAAGTGAAGTCTTCTGATTGTCAGACCAAGGTTGACTTGTTGCATCAGACACGATTTATGGCATGACGCAAGTAAATCACGTGAACAGATTCTCAACACTTTGCCCCAGCATGAACCTCATGGGGTTCATCAAACGAATATTCAATAAAATTATACAATCATAAAGGAAAAAAAAACACAATACTTTCAGAAATACAAATGAATATACATACTTACATACTTGGAGCAATTAACAAAATTTATACAATCTTCTAAACAATTCTTCTACAAAAAATATAAAGAATATTTAAAGAAACTATACATGCAATATTTCAAACAAATTACTTCTGGTATTTGAATATGTACATCAGAATTGGAGAGTTAGAATTTTAAACACTGAAATTAATATCAAGTTTCAAATGCAATACAAAATTCGATTTCAGGTTAAATTTTACTCGAGCACAAACTCTCATTAATTTTCAAATTATTAATTTGTTTTTTTTTTTCAAACAATATATTTTAATTGCACACAATTCTAGTAACTTTAAGTAAATATAAGAATATTTTCCCAAAAAATGTAAAAGTTTCAATCTTGAAGTTCTAGGTTATATAGCAACTGTACAGGCCTCTTAATTATGCTAGATTCAGTTTTCAGACTGCAAGCCCTCACCTTGCCATCTCTTCCAGGATATAACTGAAGAATTTTTCCTAATTTCCAAAAATTTCTGGGAAGATAATCATCTTTAATTAATACTATGTCATTAACCTGAAATTGGGGAAAGTTGGTTTTGGCTGAACTAAGATGAGCTGATCTTAAAGTTAATAAATACTCATTTTTCCACCTGGACCAAAAGGACCTCATTAATTTTTCCCGATAATTAAATTCCTTTATCAAGATTTTCCTGGAAGACAGATTGGAATCAAGGTGAAGTCTTACTGATGGTAAAGAAGTTATTCTTTTGCCTAGAAGGAAATGCGCTGGAGTCAAAGCATTTAGCTCCTCTGAATCACTTCCAATATAAGTTAGTGGGCGGGAATTTATCATCCCTTCAATTTCAATTAAAATAGTTTGTAATTGGTCAACTGTTAGAGAGGATCTTCCAAGAGTTTTTTGTAAAGCTACTTTCACAGTCCTGACCATACGCTCGTAAAACCCACCCCACCAGGCGGCTCTTTCAATAATGTACTTCCATTTTATACCATTTGAAGTACAATAATGTTTAACTTCAGGACGATTAAGTAATGACCAAAGTTGTTTTAACTCCAGTTCAGCACGTTTGAATGTGCGTGCGTTATCAGAGAACACCACAGAGGGCAATCCTCGTCTTGCAACGAAACGTCTAAAGGCTAGAAGAAAGGTAACCGTTGACAAATTGCCCACCAGTTCAATGTGAACAGCTCTCGTTACCGCACATGTTATCAGAAGAATGTACTGTTTATTATCAGTATCCTTCACAAACAATGGGCCTGCAAAATCAATGCCAATGGTTGCATAGGGGGCCACTGGTTCTACCCGATCAGCCGGCAGTGGAGCAATCAGCTGGTCTCCAGGCGAAGCGTTGAATCTTTTGCAAATAATGTATTTTCCTAGAAGTAATTTTACAGTTTGTCTGGCCTTTAAGATCCAGTACTTTTCTCGCAACTGTACCAATGTGTGATTTACACCCGAGTGGTATACTCTTTCATGAGAATTCCAAATTAATAATTCAGTTAATTTTGATTTCGAAGGAAGTATAATTGGATGTTTTTCATCCGTTGATAAATTGCTTCTTTGTAGTCTTCCCGCTACTCGCAGTATATTTTTGTCATCTAGAAAGGGATTTAGGCACAGTAATTTAGAATCCTTTTCTAAAGCTTTTCTGTTTTGCAGGCATTGAATTTCATTAGAAAAAAAATCGTTTTGCTCAACTTTGACCCAAAATTGTTCAGCATTATTTATTTCTTTAGATGTAAGATGACCTTTCTGATTACAATTTCTTCTCAGTATCTCTACAAAACGTAATACCCATGCGGTTACTCTTAACAGTTTTTTCAAGCTGCAAACCTACCAGGATCAATGATTTTCTCATGAACAATAGCTGAGCTAACTATAGCCTTAGCTTTATATTCAGATTCAACATCCTTGTCTTTTGAGTCATATATTAATTCGTTTACCTGAGGCCAATTATTTTCAGTAAAACTTAGCCATTCAGGGCCATGCCACCATCTTTCCGAGTTTATTAAATCTTTACTAGACAATCCTCTGGTTAACATATCTGCTGGGTTTTGTTTACCTATACAATGTCGCCATGCACTGGGGTCCGTGATTTCCTGAACTTCAGTGATTCGATTAGACACAAACTGTTTCCATTTCGACGGCAGGCCTTTTATCCAGTGTAGCACTATAGTAGAGTCACTCCACATAATAATCTTTTCGAGATTCTTGAATATTTCCCTAAGATGTTTGGCCATTCTTGCAGCTATTGTAGCACCCATCAGTTCTAACCGGGGTAACGTAAGCTTTTTAAGTGGTGCTATCCGAGCCTTAGAAACGACGAAACTGGTTTCAAAAGTGTCCGATGACGTTTGATATCTAAAATATGCCACAGCTCCATATGATTTTAATGAGGCGTCTGAGAAAACATGTAACTGTAGTTTTTCTCCTTGAACAGAATTAGAAAAATAATATCTAGGAATTTCTAATTTCTTTATTTCCTTAATTTCCCCACACCATTTTACCCAACTTTGTTTAAATTCTCCTGAAAACTCTTCATCCCATTCCAGATCAAGTTGCCACAATTCTTGCAAAAGACACTTTATTCGGATTAAAAATGGAGAAATTAATCCCGAAGAATCAAAAATTCTCGCAGCCGTGTGAAGAACATTTCTCTTCGTACAAGTTTCATCTAATTCTGTCAACAATGAGTTTATATTAAGGCTTAGTGTATCTTCGATATTATTCCAGTTCAATCCTAACACTTTTAGATGTGTATCAGAGGTTTCATTTGTTTCAATTAAAGAATTTGAATTTTTCCATAAATGTTTTAATTCCTCTGAATTAGTGTCGAATTTTCTCATAGTCATTTTCGCATCCTTTAAAATCGAAACAGCATCGACTGACAGCTTATATGCTTCATCTACTGTTGAACTTCCATAGAAAAGGTCGTCCACATATAGCGAATTATTTAACATTTCATACGCCAGAGGGTGTGATTTCTCGTATGATTTAAGATGCGTTTTAATCGTAGCTGCTAAAACATAAGGGGAACACGTAACGCCAAAACAATGTCTATTAAAATGATACATAACTACTGGTTGAGATTTATCACAATTTTTATAATACAAGAAACATAAATAATTTCTGTCACATTCTACGATTTCTATTTGAAGAAATGCCCGAGCTATATCTCCAGAAAAGGCTACTTGATACTCTCTAAATTTTAAAATTATATCAACAAGATTCGGATTTAAATTTTCCCCAGAAAAGAGAGAATCGTTTAAGCTATAATTACTTCTTTGTTTACAGCTCGCATCATATACAATCCTAGTTTTTGTGCTAATAGAACTTTCCCTAAAAACATCTCTGTGAGGCATTGCATAACCTACAAAACATTCAGTGCTACACATTTCTATTACTCCTTCTCTTAACTGTTCCTTCATAACCTGATTATATCTCTCGAATAAATTTTCATTACTATTAAATTTACTTTCTAAAACACTAAATCTTTTCCTTGCATTTTCAAGATTATTAGATAGACCCTTTCTCATTTGTTCTGATTTCCATAAAAGGGGTGACACATATCTATTATTAACAAACTGCAAATTATTTTCGAAAGAGCTCAATCTATTTGCAGTTATATTTACTTCTTGGTTAGTCAGAAATGATTCCATACTCCATAAACTTGTTAGATCTTTTTCCGCTGACACGCAATAAACATTCAAACAAGCCGCGGAAATTTTTCGTAAATCATTTGTGACCCTATATATTGTGACCCCCAACTATAGTATCTCCGAAAATCGTAGGTTGAATGAACAATTGCTTGTTTATTTTTTGAAGTTTCCCATTTAGTGTCTGATATAATACATCAGCTCCGAGTAATATTTGGATTGGAAGATTATTATCAAGTGAATCAGCTAACTCATAATTTTCGGATGCAATGTTCTGAATTAAATGATCAGCAACATTCGAATATAATTGGGTTCCACATATTTCATTCGTGATTAATGCTTCAATCTCAATAAATTTATGGGGAGAGTGCAAACTCTTCAAGGTTAACCTTACGCAATCCATGGTTGACTCAGTGGGATTTCAGTTCGAAAAAGTATAAATGCACAATTTTTCTTTTCTCGTGGGTTTTAGATTTAATTTTTTCGCTAAGTCTTGGCGAATGAATGTTTTTGTGCTCGCAGAATCATACAATATGCGGGCAATAAATTTTCTAGATTTGTTTTCAACCTGAACACACGCTGTTTGTAGTAATGTGACACATTTATTTAGTGAATCTTCCGATTTGAGAACAGAGGACATGACAGCGTCGTTTTCGGGAGCATGATTAAATTTCTGTTCTTCTGGGATCGGGGGAATTTGATTTGAAATAACATTTTTAACTTTTGTTTTGGGGCAAAATAAAAAATTATGTTGTGAACTGTCACATATTTCACAAGGCTGAATTTTCACTTTACAAGCTGATTGTAAATGCTTGTTGAAACAGCGATAACACCTTCCTTCTTTTTTTAATTTATATCTTTTTTGTTCATGTGTAAGCCTTTTACATTCTAAACTGGTATGGTAATTTGCGTTACAGAAAATACAAGCTTTTCTAGCAATTGTATTTAATGCGGCTGCTGTCGGAATATCGGTTCTAGATTTGTTTCTGAAATGTTCCACTTTAGAACGATATGTTTCTTGAGTTTTTAGAGATGCCCCATAAATAGCATTTGCAGCCTCCCTGGATTCTATTTCATACTTTATGAATTTCATTAATTCAGCTACGTCACTTTTAGACGAATCCCTTTTCCTATGATATTCAAGCACAAAATCCGCAGGCAATAATTTAAGTAAGATCGGGATTAAAAGATGACCATAGGAACCCGAAGTTACTCCTAACGAATTTAAATTTTTAATACTAATTTCACATGAATCATACAATTTTCTCAGCCCCTTCAAGTTCGATGAATATTTTGCAGCTTCTATATTTAATAGTTTATTCATATGACATGTAATAACATTTTCTTTATTTCCATAACGATCCTTCAATAGATCTAAACATTCGTCATAATTATCCTCAGTTAAAGAAAATCCGGAAACTATGTTGAAAGCTTGACCTGATAGTAAAGATTTCAAGTATACAAATTTTTCTCTCTTTGATAAAGATTCATTTTCATGTATTGCACTGTTAAAACTATTAAAAAACTCATAAAACAGGCTAGGATCCCCATAAAATGGCTTAATCGAAAGTTTAGGCAATTTTAAGCTAAACGATTTTGACGGTTTTCTTTCTTGATTTGTAAAATGCTGAGAACGTTGAGAATTTCCAGAAACAGTGGAAGCACCATCCTCTACGTCTAATTTTCTAAGACGACTTTTTATTTTGAATTTAATGCTACTTATACTATCAGAATATCCCTCGCTTGCGTTTACTTCATTTTCATACTCTTTAGGATCTGTTATGGTAAATTCGATTTCAGAATTCAAGACGTTTAGTTCCGATTCTTTTATATTTATTTGTTCTAATACTTCCTGTAGCGCTTCAACATCAGTATCTTCAACATTTGATACCAAAAGCGATTCTGTCTTTTTAATTAGTTTAGTTACGCTACCTCGTAAACCTGCTCTTTTTACTTTAGCCTTTTCAATTTGATCCATCGTGATTTCAAAGCAACAATATTTTCAAATTATGAATCAAATTTTCAAAGTATTACTTCTGTTCAATGCTTAGAATTTCTTAGAAATATATATATTTCAAATACTTTTGTAATCATAATGCAAATATTTCAAAATTATAAATAATCACACAGTACCTTCTATTCCAAGCTCGCCGACGAATCAACGATAAGGTAGCTTAATATTTATCCAAGATTCAAGTTAAGCACCAAATTCATCACCACAACGTACTATCCCGGGTTTCGGCACCATATGAAAAAAGTAGTAGAATAGTATCGGTGTAGTGATGCCAAGTCAAAGGAGAAAGTACCAAATTAAGTCCTATTGCCTTTTAATTAATTTTATTTAAGAATTAAACACAGAACAACAACTAAATTAAAAGTTAGACTAAAAATATTATTTCGGGCATTTTTTGAAGGAGCGTGTCTGGAAAAGGCTCCAACCTCGTTGCATGAGATCCAAGTTTCAAGTGAAGTCTTCTGATTGTCAGACCAAGGTTGACTTGTTGCATCAGACACGATTTATGGCATGACGCAAGTAAATCACGTGAACAGATTCTCAACATTGCTTGTGCAAAGAAAAATCAAACATGTTCGTTATATAGCAAAAAAAAAAAAAAAAAAGAAACACAAGAGTTTAACTTAAAATCAATATGAAAACAATCTTAACAAACCCTGAAATTTCAGCAAATTTTGATGCTTTGCATAACAATTAATCTAAACATTCTCAATCATAATAATGGCTTGGTAACTAAATGTATTTGAATGATTAAGTACAACGAATAAGAGCTTTTCTTTATCGTAGCCTCATTTCATTTTACTTAATTTAACTTTAAAAAGCTTTGAGATAGATCTTTACAACTATAAAGGAGAGATATTCGCATCAACACGAATTTCACAAAATAAAACAAAATACACTTACCATTACAATTCGTAAAAAGACAGCAGCACTTGTACGTACGCCATAGCTTCCGGTTCCCTCCTTTTCTAGTATACCCCAGGCAATCGTCTTTCTTCTGTTGCAAGTGGTGTGAGGAGCGAGAAATACAAAGCGCACGGCTCGGACCTCGGACTCTCTCATTTTGCTTCTTTCTTTTAATTTCTTTATTTTTTCAAGACTTTCTTTTTAAAATTGCAGTGGTTTTTCTTTCTTTTTTTCCAGGAAATTATATATTTTTTTTCCTGTTGCATTTTATCGTCGATTTCCACATGAGTATTTTTAAGCCCTATTTTATATTTTTCTGTACAATAAAGATTCATACATTTTTTAAAGTAGAGATAATTTTTTTTAAGATTGATAATGCTTTTGGCATGATAATAACTTTTAAGAAGTCATATGAGGAAGCCCAGACTCATATTTCCCAAAACAAAGGTTTAGTCTCGAAAAACGATACGTCCTGAACGAGGACATCCTGGGAATGTTGGATAAGAACATTCCGTGGATTGTCCTTTCATAACAACCTGGGGATATCCTAGCTCAGTCCTAATGATCCTGAGGATATAGCAGGACTCTCAGGATCAAACTAGGACGTCCGGAGGTCGTCGTGTGCTGTATGGGTAGTGTTAAAAGAGTTTCAACCAACACCCCAAGAATGTCTAAATCACTTTAAAAAGGCGCAAAGGTTACCCAATGAAAGTTATGTGCAGTTCGCATCTAGATTGAGTGCAACCTTTGAATACTATTGTCAGTTACGGGAGGTAAAAGACTTAAAATCAATTTGTGAATTAATAGTCAGATAAAATAATCGAGACGTTGGATAGAGAATTAACTGCTTATATTGGGGTAAAACAAGGAGAGACGTGGTTTAAACCACATGAGTTAGGTCGAGAATGCGATATTTTCATATCGTCGAAGGGAAAAATTAAAGGATAACAAAGTTTAATACCTAATTATAAATCTAAATATGAACCGCGGCGTTATGATGTCAGTAATCAAAATAATAGTCGTGGGTCAAAAAATACTTCAAGTGTTTATCTGTCTTCCGTTAAAAATGTGAAATGCATTGTAAATAGTTGTAAAACAAAGGAATCCCCCCCGCTGTATTTGTGTCCTGTGTTCAAATCTCTTAGCGTTGACGAAAGAATAGATGTCGTGAAAACTAATTGCTTATGTTATAAATGTTTTTCCTCAAATTGTTTCGTTAAGAAGCCGTGTAGAGCTAAAAATTGTTTTTGTGGGAAACCGCATAATAGATTAATTCATTATCCCAAAAGAGATAACTCTTCCGCCCAGACACAAACAGCAACAGGAGCCAATGATTCGACGCCGTTGAATCCAAATGCACATGCTTACGTCAGTCAGAGTCAGGGAGGGTCAGCAAATATTGCCTTCCCCCAAATTGAGAGCGAGAGAAATGCATCAGTAGTGGCTACGAGTTTTTTGCAAAACAAAACAAAAACAGTTTTATTGAGTACCGTGCGATGCTTAATACGAGACAGATACGGCGCGAGACATGAAGTAAGGTGCCTCCTAGACACAGGCGGCTAAACATAGGGCATCCACTTTTACTCATCTGACATTTCATTGGCTAAGGAACATGACGTCATGTTAAGGCTGCTCTTCAGTCAGAAAAAATATCGTGGTTAGGCTTAAGATGGCCTTCGAAGGGCATGAGGGGAGTGTGTCAACCTCAAGTGATTGACATTTCAACGACCAATGAAATGTACGATAGCTCTTGGAAGAAGGGTCTAATGTCCCCCATAATTGACCTGTCACTTCAGGCCGAGACCCCCTGCAGTCAGTGTATTAGCTAGAGGCATGCACGTGTTTTCTACTACTTACACAACGTTGCTCCTTTTCCGGTTCCAAAATTAATTCTCTGTGGCTGAGAGTTGAAACGAAAAGAAAAAATATTGTTACCCTCCTTTCATTCTCCCGAATTGTTTGTAAATTGCATATTTAGTGCTGTAAAAATGAAAATGTAAACGATACTTTTAAAACGAAGGTTTGTCTTTCTGAGAACTTGCTTCTAGACCTAATTTAGTACAAATTGATCAATCAAAATTTGCGATAAATTGCTTAATATTCAAAAAAAAATAAAAAAAAATTATTTAGCGAAAACTTGCTGAATGCTGTTCTCAGTTATTGTTACATAAAGAGCGCTAATTCGTCTCTTGTATCTGCTCTTAATTTAAGAGCAGAAATTTTTACGTTAGTATGATTAAAATTAAATGAATAAATAAGAAGAGAGGTAACCTAAGCAACGAGTTTTGCTCGAAACAGGAGTAGCAACTGAAGATTTGTTAAGCTCCACTACTCTATTTTTTTTTCTGAAACTAAATGTGAATGTTTGCGTTTCTTTCTTTATTTTATATTATTTATTTAGTTATTTTGCATTTTATTTTATTTATTTATATACACTTCTTCAATTATGTTTTTCTAATTATTGCATATTGAATACTTGATCAATATGATGAGACCATAACATTCATTTTATTTCTTTCCTTTATATTTCTGTCATTTAAAATAAAATTCCCGAATCATTTTTCGAATAAAACATCCTGGTTTTCTTTTTCTCTGACAAAAGAACGTTTTCAATGGTTCTTTACTTTCTGTGTAGTTCCGCTTCATTGGCACTTCAATATGTAGTCAAGTAATATGTGTTTATGTAAGCGTGCGCAGAGCTTTAGCAAGGGGGGGGGCAAGGCCGTAGCCAGAAATTTTTTTCGGGGGGGGGGGGGGGCCCTAACTTTGAAACACTTATGTCGAGGAAAGTTTCAGGGAGGAATATACATGCTACATTGCGAAAAATTTCGGGGGGGGGGGGGCGTGGGCCTCCCCCTCTGGATACGGCCTTTTGTAAACCATATTTCGTTTGATTTAAAAAATTTATGACGTCACAGTATATGATAGATTTTTGATACCATGTACAGTAGGTGCATTTTAGACTATCTTTGGTGAAGTTAGGGCAGTGTTTTTTGTGGGCTTCGGCTTCTTATCTTAAATTTTTGAAACTGATCTTACAACCATAACGTTTTGACTATCTCTGAAAGGGGGGTCCTGGACTGAAGAGCAGCCTTAAGGCTGCTCTTCAGTCAGAGTTTCAAATCTTCGAAACCAATGTTAACCTACGGGAAAAGTTGGACTAAGTTTTAGAAAGTTCCTTTGAAGTTTTCGAGTCCGGAATTTTTTTGAGTATTTTTCAAGCCTATATCTCGGTCCTGTAGTTTTTACTTTTTTAAAATATCACTTACCGTATTTTTAAAAAATCGTTAAAAAATGAATTTTGGAAAAAACGTGGTACTGTTAGACGTTTCGCTCTATAAAATATTTTCAAAGCATGTTACAGAAATTTTAAAAACAACAAGACCAGCAAAACATTTCCAGCTTTCTTTTGAACTTATGTTTGAAATAATACAAACATTTTTAAAGACAAAAAAATCCGTCCAAAGTTTGAAAATATTTCCAAAAAAAGCTCGAAATTCCTATAAGCCACGCCTCCCACCGCTTCCCATGCAAGGGGGCATGATTTACGAGGTCGATTAGCCTAGAGTCCCTGTATTTTAGCGAGAGTAGCGTCAAAGCGGTATCATTTTCCTATTGGTGGAAGGTTTGAACCCTCCGCCCGAGGCAGTGCCTTCTTTCGTCCCATAGCTTTAACGTGGAGACGATTAAATGCCATGAAAAAACACGAGAATCCGTAAAATTAAAGGCAAATACATTTTTAAAATTCTTTTATTATTGTTCTAAAATGTTTAAAATATAGGAATGTAGCTTTATTTTGGGCCATATGCTCCTATTTATTTAATTATTTCTTTGTTAAAATAAGTGCATGCTTTCTTAATACTAATATTCCATGTTGACCCGCTATTTTTGGCCCTAATTGTCATTTTCCCTAATAAATAAATAGCTAGTATCCTAAAGTAATTAAAAAACATCGCTTCAAGATTAAGAAAGTGTTTAAATTTAGTAAAATTAAGTTATTTTAACGAATACTTTGTATCTTCGACTTGGCGTGATTTGCTTATGCTTGGCGACTAGTGGAATGTAAACATATCGGCCGCTTCCACACATTCTTGTCAGTCAGTTACGAATGGATTTTCTTGTATATAAGCGGCTTTTTCTGCCGAATTTTAAAATAGGCAGGGTAGTTAGCTGTGTAGGAGGCCAAGTTTTACTGCTCTTCAAAACCAATTATCAATTTCAAAAATGTTCTATAATGTCATCTTCATTTTCCTGCTAAATTACTTGAAGTTAGGGAGTTACGAGGGGGGAGGGCGCATATACGGAGCTGAATTCGGCCTCGGAGAAAGTTTTCCGTATTTGCTCTTAATTTAATGAATACCTTCATGGGGAAATGTATTTTTTCACATAAGGGGATCATTCATAAATGATGTCACGCTTCGAGGGAGGTGGGTAACAAGAAGTGTGACATCAGGCTTATACAACATAGCGGGACAAGGGGGGGAGGGGTCAAATATATGAAAAAAAAAAAAAAAAACGCGTGCATTTATGAACGGTATCTAAGTACATTCTTTCTTCTTAGAACATTTTTAAACATAACTTTTACATAACGAGTTTTATATAAAAATATCACTGATTAAATAATAATTCCATTTTTTTTTTTTACCAATTCATTATTTTACCATTCATATATTTCTAGCATTACTGCTTAATTTTTTTTTAGTTTCCCTAAGAAATAAAAAAAAACGAGTAATCTTTTAATGATTTATTAATGCAATATTATCAACACACACACACAAAAAAAAAAAAAAACTTTCAGAATTAAAAATCCAAGAAATTATATTGAAAATAATAAATTTATAAATATCATTATTTATTTTTGAATCAATTAAAGAGTAACAATTTCCATGTTCTCATATTTAACATAACGTAATTTAAAGCTGCGAATGATTAAACTATCCTGGACTTGTTGAGACCAAAGATATTTTTAAAAAACGTTTCTGGCTTACGCAAAAAGTAGCTTTTAATTCAAACAGAAATTTTGCTTTCAAGTGGACAAAATTTCCCGTTAACGATTATCGTTTAGCGGAAATCCTTGAGCGAGTATGAAGCCAACCTTGCACTAGGCGGCAACCCTGTTTTTCGTCCGGAGGCAGTTTTCCCCCGATCTGTCGTTACTCTGAAGACTATGTCTTATAAAGGAACTCTAGATTAGCCTAATGACTCTCACTCCGGGAAGCATTGCTGCTTCGGATTCGGACAATGGGGAAAGTGTAGTCCCCCTCTTCAGACCCTCAAACCGGCCAGACACAGAAGACAGACCACATGTTTTTTTCGAAAGGGAATAAAATTGAGAGCTTTTTGGAAGAAATTTGGAGAAGCTATGACTTATATGTAATCCTTTATATGGGCAAATTCCTGTTCCCACGGTACTATAAAAAATATTTTTCACGAATTAAATGTTTGTACAATTGGGGAAAAAAACATTTTTTTAAAAATGTAAGCTTGAAAACATTACTGCTCTTTAATTAGTAAATCAAATGAGAAATTATTTAATGTAAGTAATTATTCATTTGTAGATTATTGATTTAATTTTCTTCTACACAATCCATTCTTCTTTTCTTCAAAAACTTTCTGAAAAGAAAAGCGTTGCCTTTACTTCCCCCCCCCCCGCCCTCTTAAAGACAACTGTGTATGCCACAGATATAACTAAATTGAGCGAGATAGAGTTTTTTTGTTTTTTACTGAAGGAATAAAGGAATGATAAACTTTAAATGTTTTCGTAAATTAAAAAAAGATTTTTGAGAAAATGAATGTAATTTCAAAATTTTATATTGGCCTCTTTCTGAATGTAATGTTTCAATAATTTGTGTTAGAAACCGAAAAAAAAAATTAAATATTGATTAAATAAACCAACATCTTCCGGTGGAGCTGGAATTTTGAAAAACAAAATTACATATAAAGGTCAACAGCTGGGGGGGGGGGAATACTAAAAACCTCCTTTCTTTCTTTTATTTCCTTTTTTTTAATGATTTTTTTTTATGCCATTCGTAACATTTATTAGCCTTTCCTTTCATAAGATTTTTCCATCTTTCGATATCTTTTACTTCTTCTTATCCTACTTTTCCATAAAAGTAAAAAAAAAAGAAAAAAAAACAACGAAAGAAGGCTAATGTATCAGATCACAAGAATATCGTTAAAAATAGAAAAAAGTCATAAACAAATGAAGTAAATAAATACACATTGAAAAATTTAAAAAAAATTGAAAGTAGGGGGTTTGAGATGGGGTAATTGTGTCTGTCGGTCTGCCTCCCCCCCTGTAGGGCCCCATTTGTCCCCTGTCCTCGGGGACATCTAAAAATTCGATGCGCCAGACAATGGCAGGTGCGGGGGGTTCTGGGTGCGCATGTCTCCCTCCCCCAATAACTTTTGAAGGAATTGTCCGATTCGAAAGATTTTTTTCCCTGCATTCGAAAGATCTTGGCGAGGACATCTCATTTTCATATTTTACTTTTTGATTTGAACAATTTTTCGTTCAATTTTGAACAGTTCAAAAATTCTGAACATTAGCGACTTCGGGATTTTTTCCCGAAGCAAAGTATGCAAATTCTGGGCAGAAGATCCAAGTTCCTTTGAACAAGCGTATTGGAAGGAGCTCTCGGCGTGAAATATTTTTTTATCCACTCCGAATTTCATAGTTCAGAAAAAAAAAAAAAAAAAAAACCGACAGCGCCTACGGGAAAATTTCAGTCGTATACAAATCCTGAGCTAACCAACCGATTAACTTAAAATAAACTTTATCGGAAAGATGTTATGACGTAGAACATATACAGTGGAAATCCGCCATTCGTACTTGTCCCTCAATTCGTACGGGTGGCCAGTTTGGCTTTTTTTAAGAAAAAAATCGAGAAATTATGCTCATTTTGAACTCGTCTAGAAGTAATTTGTTTCGCGTTTTGGATTTTTTTTGAATTTTAATAGTTTTTGAGATTTTACTGACAATTTTAGCTTTCTAAGGGGGCATCTAGAGGAAGCGGTTGAAGAACTTTCTTCTTCAGAGGAGGAAAGTAGTAAGAAAAGCATTTACTTTGCAGAAATTAAAGAGCTGTGTTATTCCTGCAAGAAAACGCAGAGAGTGATGGGAAAACAGCATCCCAACACTGCTGTGGTCAACAGCAATGTTGGGATGCTTTGTTCAACGACAATGTTATTGGCCATTTTAGAAATATTCTGAACAATCGTCAAAGCCAGACAACATTGGACAGGTTTTTAGGGAAAGAAGCCCAAGATTCTTCTAGTGAAAAAAGAAAGGACAACAGAAAGGGAGAAAACACTTGAAGGGATATTACCTGATGTTTTTATAGAACGGGCCTCCTCTTCCTCTTCCCAGCCCTTTCATTTCCTCATCTCAACATTCCACATATGCCATCAGCTCACCTCAGTACAAGCAAAGTGCAGTTAAATTTTAATTTATCTATAATTTCATGTACAGTACTGTACATTTGTTTTTCATAGGTTTAAATAAGCAACCATCTGTGTGTCTGGACCGGATTAATCCAATTTACACTGTATTTTATGTGAAAAAATAATTCGCTATTCGTACAAGTTACCATTCGAGCTGCCTCCTGTAATGAATTGTGTGCGAATAGCGAGGTTCCACTGTACAGTACACTTCCTCGGGGAATGGCGAAAAGCATGGGACATTGTTTAGAAAACAAACCACGTGTTTCTTTTCCTGAATCGCAAAAATTATTTTCTTCACAGTTCACATGACTAAACTAAATACAGTGGAACCTCGGTAGCTCGACGCGCAGATAAGTCGACTAACCCTTGGTAAGTCGACATATCCCTCCCCTAATGGTTGGCCCAATGCTAATTTCAATGGGCGAAAAACTCTCTAACTTGACACACAATTTTCAGAAACCCCTGTAAGTCAACCTCTATTTTGTATTCTTATTAACTTTTTCCTCCGGTATTTTTCCACGGTGCACAATTCTGGGAATTTTACAGCGGTGTTTTTTCATCAATAAATGAATTCTTTTCTTGAAAGTGTTCCTAGAAAATTTCCTTATTCCCCTTGTACCTTTCTACGAACACGAGAAAAAAGTTAATTGCAAATTAGCAAGCCTAATAGTGTTGGGGAATTTATGTTTTCTCTTCAGAGGGAAAAGCAAACAAAAATTATCGATTTTTTTCTCATGAGGTATTTTGATTTAATGTTTATATATTTATTTATTTGTAATGTATTAACTTTTCAAAATAATAATAGATAAATAATAAACGAGAATAATTTCGTACACTGTAATTCACTCTTATAACTTGAATGGCAAGTAAATAACAATACAGACCAATATCAGCGATTGAAGTTACGGAATGTCGGTAACTTGACACCTGCTTATCTCTACGGCCCGCGACTTTTTTAACCTTTTCATTTTAGCCCGCAGCTTTCCAAAGGCTGCCCATTCCTGGTTATGCAATGTTTGCTGTGTGGCACTACGAAATAATATCTTCTTAGCTAAAGAATAAAAACGGTTTGGTTGTTTCTCATCCATAAGCTTACTTCTTTGTATTGCAACACGGGCTCCTTGTAACTCTGAAACACGTGTCCGCAATTTTTGATTATTTTGACGTTTTATTCTTTAGTTTCGCAGCTCAAATGAGGACTAATTATTTCTCTACATTAAATTTATGCATACGAACTCGCGTCATTAAAGAAAAAAGAACTATGTCTCTTATGCAAAATTTCAGCATATGATTTAAGTCAGGGGTTCCCAACTTTTTTTTTCCTAGCGAAGCCCTTCTAAAACTCGGAAAGAAATTGGCGAATCCCTTTGGTAGTCCTTAGTAAACGGGTAGGAAAACAATAAAATTTGCTTGCACATTCATTTTTCAAGCTTCACAACAGTTCATAACAAGCAATGAAACACAATTCTTAAAACATCTAAATGGAAATAAAAACTAACATAATAGCTACAATAATAATAATAATATTAGTAATACAAGCATTTTACAAATTAATTACTTATTTTTATTATTTGTTCTTTTTGTATAATTAATAGTAGCATACGAATTTGCAAAAGCTCTGTTTTTAGTAATTATTTCCTCGATACTGTGAAAAAGTTGTGGAATAGTGGAATGACACCAGAAATTTAAGTAAAAAAAATTTAGAATCAATCAATAAATATCTTAGGGTTCCATTCCCACGTTGAAATATACAAAATTCGCAACAGTTATGGAAATTTACAGAAATATTGGGAAATTTACATGTTTTCAAATTTTCATTGAGATAGAGCAGGAAAGTTGGAATAAAGTATTATTAAAATGTGAGTACAAAATTTGAAATTAAAATATCTTCCTTCGCACTAGCGTGGAAGAAGTGAGAAATGGTAGTAGAAACATACCTCTAAAATTAATATAGATCAATTAATACCTTTTGATCAATAAACCACTTCACGATCCAAATTTTCAAATTTACGCAATGCAGAAATAAGTGCATTTCAAATTTTATGCGTATAGTTCCTATGCCCCACAACTTTTCCGTATTATCGGGAAAACAATTTTATACAAAAAAAAAAAAAATCATTTTTAATCTCCGTTCTAATATGTATGAACATTTTTAATTTTGTTTTTTGTTTTGTGTTAGCAATTAAAAATCCAGCTATTGCAATGTTATATTCGCGATTTGAAATTTTTACCCTGAAAAAAAAATCAACCATTTCCAATGAATGGGTTTGAGCTTAAAAATTCCCTAGTTAGCATGGGAATTAATTAATTTGAAAATTGTTTTGATTTCATCTGTCATTTTTTGCTCTTTTCACCGGAGAAAAAAACTCTCCAAAATAATAATAATAATAATTACGTTTTCTGATGGGCATGTGAACCCGAATTGTTCATTTTCTCTGTCAGATTACTAATCACTACAATATGGATGCCTTTTCTTTCAAATGGTAATTTTTTTCTTGAATTTTGAAGTTTAATATGACGGGATCTCAATATGCATTAAATTTAACATTGATTTTAGACTTTGAGTCACCATATGACATTTATTTTTTCATTATTATTATTTTTGTTGTTGTTAATATTTTTTTTTTACGAAAAGGAGAGAAATCCGTTTGTGATGCATGAAAAATTTCAGAATTTAAAAGTTATTGTCTCATTTTTTAACTGTATGTTACATTCCTGCAAATTTGCATTTTGTAATGAAATTTATCTCAACGAATCTTTTTATTTCGCACATCCCAGAAAACACAAAACAAACAAACATGACAAGGAAAAGAACTATGTAGAATTCATTTCAGAAGATAATTCCATACATTACAGGTTTTGCATTTGAATAACTGAATTTGTCACTAAATCTTCTTGTCATTTTTTTGTGCATGTACATTATTTTCAGATTATTCACTGTTAATCATGTACTTCCGTCTTCAGGTTTCAAAAGGTATATTGAAACATTTTTTGAAGTATATATTCCGGAAACTGTTTTTAAATGCGCTGTAGATGGACTTCCTTTATTTACTCCTTATTATTTTAACCAGATGTACTTATCTCCTTTTGCGTAAATTATATCCTTCGGGAAAACCGTTGTCATTTTGAGTCGCCTCGCATATTGAATCTTTATTGGCTATATTCATTTCTGTTCTATGCTGCTTCAGTTTGAAGTGCGATCTTCCGCGCTCCTCCGTTTTTATTTACTGGATAATAAATACAGGCAAGCTCGCACATGAAGAATCGGCACAGAAGAAATGATGCAAATTCGCGTTTCAAGCCCCTCCCCCCCCCTTGTCGATGTGCCCCGTCTGTTCCGTATTTGCAGTTTTAAAATTGGCAGCCCTCACCTCAACCTGCAACCATACAAACTTTATCTCGATTCAACAAGTCTTGGTAAAAAACTGTCTCCCTGCGAGGTCTTCTAATGGTGTTTTTGTGCATTCAATCATAAGAGAAAACCAGGAAAACTCTCAACTTACTTCTCGATAAGTATTAAATAGAAATTATCACAGCAACCACCTCAGCTCGCTTATCAAAGCAACGTTTGTTGCCAGGATAAGAAATTGGGACTTCTGGTTCCGAGGAATATGCCGCCCCAGTAGTCAGGCTGCCATTTTGAAAGTTTTGAATACCTTTTGCGCGGGGAACTGGAGCAGAGTTATTATTATCATTATTATTATTTATGTTAATTTATTTTTTTGAGTTGCTATGCTACAGCTCCCCTCCGAATCTTATGTTATAGTTTCAAGTCCGCTCCAGCTCCATTCACTGCTCTGAATAGCTTTTAATGGCAAATACAATATTTATCGCTTTCGTTTATTCAGTGTATTACGGAAAATATTTAAAAGTCGTTTAAAACCTAATATTTTAATAAATATTTAATGTTTCGTTCATAATGAAGGAAAAAAGTAATAAATAAATGCACTCGGAAAAAAGGCCACTGTTTCAAAACAGTCATTGCTAACCATTTGCTTATTTTCTTTCTTTTTTTTTAAGTTCTTTTTTTCCTTTCTTCCCTGCCTTCTTTTTCTTCTTTTTTTTGGTGAATTTGTAATTGCCGCATACTTTTGCAACAGCGAAAGTATGTTATGCACATCCCCAGTTTCAAGATCGTGATTTAATTTTGCTGAGTAATATATATTTTACAACATACACACTCTCAGAAACACATGCTCAAATCTCACTAAACTTTCGTCGTATTTGACGAAATGGCTTCGTGAAAAATGCTCCGAGTAAACCTTTCGTCAAATTGCCGAAATTTCTATAGTAATTTTTTAAAGTCATGTGATCTCGCGAGGAAAGTTTCGTTATAAATGACAAAATTTTCTTGACGATAGAAAAGTCCTCAAAAGTGACGATTCTATTTCTGAGAGTGCATACGTAGATACTCATAGGTGTGCGTGCGGGGCTTGGAGATACCATTGTACCCCCATTAGCAAATAAAAATGAAAGCTAATTACAAATCTGGCAACCTCTTTCGCGTTTGTATTCAATAGATATGCTTCTTTGCGTTTAATTTGTCACAAGTTTCCCTGGAGATGCATCTGGGACCCAAATCTTATGGGCAGGGCCGGCCTTATCAGTGTGCAAAGTACAAAAGCACCATCATCTTGGGGGCGCCTCAGCGTAAGAGCAAAAAAAAAAAAAAAACAATAATCCGTGTTTCATAAAATTAGTTCAACAAAATTCTAGTTGTCTTCACGTTAGCAGACCCAATGACAGTGACTCCTATCAGATACTCCATCTTTCAAGTGAAAGAACTTAGCGTCAAAATTCACTTGTAGCGATGGTACTATACCTACTGTGATGCTTGATAGAGATGATTAGATGGTACCAATCCCTGTGAACCACACTAGGTCTTCAATTACGAGAAGCCAACAGCAGCCCATTAGAAATAAAAAAACATTATTTGTTTCATGTATGTATTTATTAAAGTTTTTAAAGTAATTGAAAACGCAATAAAATTATACACAATTTGAATTTATATTATTTTAGTTTGTATGATGAAAGAGGGCTAGGGGCGACTATTTTTATTAAGTCCAAGGGCGCCGAATACCGTCGGGCCGGCCCTGCTTATGGGTGTATTTTGGTACCCCCTTTAGCACAGTAGCGTCCCCCCCCCCTCCGCTTGCTAAAGCTCTGCGCACGCTTATATAAACACATATTACTTGACTACATATTGAAGTGCCAATGAAGCGGAACTACACAGAAAGTAAAGAACCATTATTGAAAACGTTCTTTTGTCGGAGAATAAGAAAGCCAGGATGTTTTATTCGAAAAATGATTCGGGAATTTTATTTTAAATGACAGAAATATAAAGGAAAGAAATAAAATGAATGTGATAGTCTCATCATATTGATCAAGTATTCAATATGCAATAATTAGCAAAACATAATTGAAGAAGTGTATATAAATAAATAAAATAAAATGCAAAATAGCTAAATAAATTATATAAAATAAAGAAAGAAACGCAAACATTCACATTTAGTATCAGAAAAGAAAAATAGAGTAGTGGAGCTTAACAAATCTTCATTTGCTACTCCTGTTTCGAGCAAAACTCGTTGCTTAGGTTACCTCTTTTCTTATTTATTCATTTAATTTTAATCATACTAACGCAAAAATTTCTGCTCTTAAATTAAGCTTTATACAAGAGACGAATTAGCGCTCTTTATGTAACAATAACTGAGAACAGCATTCAGCAAGTTTTCGCTAAATATTTTTTTTTAATTTTTTTTTTTTTTGAATATCAGGTAATTTATCGCAAATTTGGATTGATCAATTTGTACTAAATTAGGTCTAGAAGCAAGTTCTCAGAAAGACAAACCTTCGTTTTAAAAGTATCGTTTACATTTTCATTTTTACAGCACTAAATATGCAATTTACTAACAATTCGGGAGAATGAAAAAAGGGTAACAATATTTTTTCTTTTCGTTTCAACTCTCAGCCACAGAGAATTATTTTGGAACCGGAAAAAGAGCAACGTTGTGTAAGTAGTAGAAAACACGTGCATGCCGCTAGCTAAAACACTGACTGCAGGGGGTCTCGGCCTGAAGTGACAGGTCAATTATGGGGGACAGTAGACCCTTCTTCCAAGAGCTATCGTACATTTCATTGGTCGTTGAAATGTCAATCACTTGAGGTTGACACACTCCCCTCATGCCCTTCGAAGGCCATCTTAAGCCTAACCACGAAATTTTTTCTGACTGAAGAGCAGCCTTAAGGGCGGTATTATACGTTAAAGTGCGCGCAAATTTTGTTCTGTTACAAAATCTGAGTAATTTAAAAGACAAATAATGAGAGTAGTAGAGATTGCTTCTGCGCTCTTGTATGGATGATTCTGATTTGAAATTCTCCGAATTTTCTAAACATTTTCAAAAACTGAAAATTAAAAAAAAAAAAGAAGAAAGTTTTTCGAAATTTTTTTAATTTATAATTCTTGATATTTCTTTGACAAATAATGCATTATCTATATATATACTTTATTTCCTTCTGTCTTGTGAGATGCAGAATATTTTGCGTTTTGAAAAACTCAGAGTAATGTTTCTGGAAAAAATGGACTTCTATAGTAGTAATATAACTGTCCGGTCATCACATCAAATTGCATGTTGTTTGTTTTCATTTATTCACTTGTAAGATCTTTCGAGCTAATATATATATATATATATAGCACGTATGTATTATATGTGTGTGTGGAGGGTGGTTCACCTAATTATATAATTTTCATTATATATACTTTTTCAAAAAAATTGTGAAAATATCAGTTTTTTTTAACTGAAAATTACCCTTGTATCTGAACTGGCCTCTTGGTCGAATTCTTGAAGTGTATTATGGTAAAGATAATAAAATCAGAGTAGTGTCAGTGAAAACTCAAAATGGAATTTTTAAACGTCCTATTACTAAAATTTGTATTTTACCCATCCAAAATGAGTAATTTGTGCGAAAATTTCTCTTTGTGTTATGATCACTAGTTGTTTTTGAGTATACTTGTTACCTTTTGTGTGAATTCAACTGTGTATATTTGATAAATTGAGTATTTCTTGTTTTTGCAATGTTGTATACTGTTTATTGTATTAAGTGGTATGAGTTCATTTGTATTGTTGTTGTTTACTTTTAAATTTTTGAATGTATCATTCAACCCGGGGGTGGATGTTCGGTGTTGTGAAATGATTGTATGGTGGCGCCCTCAAAGTGAAGCGAAAATAATTCTGTAACGCGAGAGTGTCTGTGTAGAGAGAGAGAGAGAGAGTGTGGAAAGCACGCGAATAAAATGGAGTTGTTCTAAAGTTTCTGCCATCTGATTTGTGTTGTGAATTACATTAAATGTGTGCGTAGAATCGGCAAATTAACAGCGACACCGGGCCACGAAGGAGGAAACAATAAACCTTTAAAAACTTCATATAGTGATACAAATACCTTGAGCTGGATTTGTTTTCTATCATTTTCTTTTCTACTTTTAACTGAGCAAAGTGTTTACTTACAAAAATATTCAAATCGGTATTTTACTGCTAAACACACCACTACCGTCAACAAATACTTTAAACATTATAACTCCCATGATACAAATGATAGTTTTCTTCTTTTTTTTGCTGGACTTTCTTCTTTTTATGCATTTAATCTCCGCTTTTTTTTGGGGGGGGGGATGACACTATCGATAACCGCTCCGGGTGCCACCTATGCTAACTACGCCACTGGCAAGACTTATTTTGCGGCAATATATAATACATAGGGAGCATTCATAAATGATGTCACGCTTCGAGGGGGAGGGGGATTCGTGAAATTGTGACAAAAGTGTGACAAGGGGAGGGGAGGGAGTAACAAGAAGTGTGACATCATGCATTATGCAACATAGCGTGACATGTGACAAAGGGGGGGAGGGGGGTCCGCTGAAGTGTGACACAATGTGACAAAGGGGGGGAGGGGGTCAAATATCTGGGAAAAAAGCGTGACATCATTTATGAACGGCAACGGCCCCATTTTTTTAAGGAGACCTCCCCCTCCCAGAGCAGTGGAGCATCCCTCTAAAAAGCTGCAGTGACCCTCTCCCTCCCCCAACTCCCAAATCTCCTGAGAGCACTCCCTCCCCCCCCCTCGCACCTCTAAACTCAATGGCGTAATCTGTTGGTGTGAGCATCCCTGACATTTTAATAATAGAGGGAAACCCCTTCCCCTCTTTTCAGTGGCGAATTTTAGGGGGGTCCCAGGGGGCTAGTGCCCTTACCGAAAGAATAAGAGAGGGTCACTTTTTAAAAAAGCATACATATACTCTGTCTCAGAGTAAAAAGTGATTGCACTCCAAATACGTTAATTTCAACTAACTAAATATTTTTTTAGAGGGTGCACTACCCAACATATTTCTAATACAAAAAAATATCATTTACACATATATACCGCAAATATACAGATTTTTGTGTTTAGTAGATGAAAAGAATAGCTGTCCTTCTTCTGTATTTTCTAATTCAGTAACATGTTTTTCACTATAAAAGGAAAAAGGGGGGTCATTTCATCAGGCAAGTCATAATTATTTTAAATTAATGTGATTATTAATGATTTTTTTAAGAAGTTCGGCAAAGCATTTTGTCAAGATACAGTTTCAGGAAAAAGGGTTGAAAATTTTGCATACAGATATCAACACTTTTTCAATAAAAGCACCGACACTAGTTAAACATTTACCTGTCATATATTTTTTTTACAGTTGAAAAACAAAGGTTTAGTGCTGTAAACCAAGGCCGTATCATGAGGGGGGGGGGGCACGCCCCCCCGAAATACCCAAAATTTTTGCAATTGAGTTTTTGAAAATAAATAACTTCTTGAATAGATGAAACGTTCGTTAAATGTTAAAGAGTAAATTTTGAAGGTCTTTGAATAGATGAAATGTTCGTTTAATGTATTGAATAGCTTGATTATAATACTAAAGGTAAAAAATTCTTCACTCGGAAGTAATGAATTGAAGGATTACATCTAGGAAAAAACGCTCGTTTAATGAAAACTGTCTGAGTTTGGTGAGTTAAATATATAGGTTTCCGTAAAAGTAATTAAATTTATACATATGTATGTGGTTGTGTGTATGAAATATTTTTAAAGATTTGAGAAATCCACATCAAAAGCTACTGGCTGTGTCCTTGTGAAAGATAAACCTGGTATGAATCACTGATCGATTGGGGCGGCCTATGAGGTATTGCTGCCTTATCTCACTCAGCTGATAAGAGCCTGAAGAGTAATTTCTACGTTGCGGTTTGGACGAGGAAGATGCTTGCTTTTCCTTCTCTGTGAGTACATGATGTTTTATATAATTTGTATTTCGACTTTAAAGTATTTCTTAGATTGCATTCTGTTAAAATTAGTTTCATGTAAGTTTGAATAATTGAACTATAGCTATATTGCATGAAAAAATTCTTCTATTTTCAACGTGTGAATGATATTATTTTAAGTGCATTCTCTCTGTGTTCATTCACTAACTGTATTGCTAGATTTTGCCTAGTTGCTTTTGTGTTCGTGTATAGGATAACTGAAAATTCGCAACGATTGCTTTGGTTAGTAGGAACTCGGTGGAGGAACTGCTAAAATTGTCCTTTATTTCTAAGAGACTTTTTTAGCATTCATTCTTCCAAGTTCTAGAAATTCTCTTGATGTTATTAATTATTTTTAATGATAGTAGTTTCTGCAGATGGTATGTCTTGTGTGTGTTTTTTTTTATGTCTTTGAGTATAATATTTATAACTTTTTTTTTTATTTTTTTGTAGCTATGATTTTAAGCAATATCGTATTTAAATTAAGTTGTATTCATGTGATCTTAGTTTCAAAGATTCTAAGTTTGTATATAAGTAATAGACTTTTTCAATGCATGAAATTTGCGGTGTGAACAGTTTTAAAGTTTCTTCGTGTTTAAGTAATAAACTTTTTCAGTGTGTGAAAATCGTGTTGTAAATAGATATGTTAAATATTTTTCTCGGTTGTATTATTCTGTGTAAATCGTAAAAATATGTTAAAGACAGAGTTTTGAAAATAAATAACTCTTTTAATAAATGAAAAATTCGTTAAATGTTAAAGACAAAGTTTTGAAACTCTTTTGAATAGGTGAAATGTTCGTTAAATGTATCGTATTGTACGTCAATCGGGTTGTTGAGTTGCTTCGCAGTTACAAATTTAGCAATATTCTCTTGACTATTTTAAAAGTTTCTTTAATCATGATGTATATGACTACAATAATCTCGTAGATTGTATTCGCTTGAAACGTTAAAATGTGTAAGAAAAAATCTAAATTGAAAACAAAAAAAAAATAATATTGAAATACATAAAACCTTCGCTTATTATTCTATGTAAAATCAAGTTGCCGAACATACTCTAACTTCTCTTATTTCATGCAAACCTTTAAACTTGGAAAAAATCTAGCGGTATAATATTGATTAAAGGATGATTATCTAATGTAAATATGTTCTTAGTTAATATAAATACATTGATTTGTATTCCTGGAAAACAGTAAAAATGGGTGTAAACCTGTATAAGTATAGAAGAAATCATCGCTTTTTTTGTAAAATTATTGTTAAATTAGCATGTATAAACCTATTGTTGTTCATTTTCTAAGTTCCAAATATTTCAATAAACCCTTTAATTGATTTGAATTTAGTAAATTACGAGGATCCATTGGATTGATTTTTATTAAGTCTTTACCTTTTTAAGAAGCTAATTGTTTGGTTCTCATTTAATTCTGTCTTTAATACTTTAGGAAAAAAGTTTTTAAAAAAATTTTTAAGTCTTAAACATTTCAAAATTAACTTTGACTTAAATTTTGTAAATTCCGAGGATTGATTTGATTGGTTTACATTAAGTCTTCCTCAAGAAGCTATTTGATTGGTTCACAATTAATTCTGTGTTTGATATTTTAGGGGAAAAAATTACAAATGTAAAAATGAAATATGCTTAAAATTAAAAGATAGTTGTTTATTACACTTTATTGAGATGATTTTAAAATTAAATTAATGTTAGGAGTTGATTAAAAATTGTGAAATTTAATTCTGATGGAAATAATTATTATCGCTTTAACACGACAGTTAAATCTTGATATATTCTGGAAAAAAAATAATTTTAGTATGGTCAATGATCTACTTTTAAATAATTGATTCATTTAAAATTTTGTGCTCTGTTAGAGATTTCGTTTTAGGAATTTAGAAGAAGTGGTATCGATTTGTGAGTATATTTATGTTTAAGTATCGTAAAAACAATTGACTGTAGAAGTGAAGTCTCACTGCATGATACTTATATTTTTTCCACTTCTAGGGTCAATTTTTTTTACCGTTATGTTTAATTGCTTGAATATTTACAATTGTTTTGAAATGATTAAATTAAATAAACATGTACAAAATAGTTGATTGGTGTGTGTGATGTAAGTTACATCGTGATGGTGGTGGGATCATCAACTTAAAAATTAAATTAATTTTCACTTTCAGGAAGTAATTGAGTAAAATATTCTATGTCTAAAAATAATTTCTCTCACTGGATGATAGCATCAGCGTTTCAACTCTTGAAATTAAAAGTAAAAACATGTTACCAATTAAAAAACAATAAATTAATGTTACCACTCGCGAAAAACCAAAGTTGGAAATTAAAAATAACATCGGAAAACGATAAAGTCCAAAAAAAAAAAATAAATAATAATAATAATTTTTCTCTCGCTAGATGGCAGCATGATCACTCTTTCCAAAACAACTGGAAAAAGAATTATATTAATATTCAGTTTAGCGCTGTAGCTATCAGGTCTTCATGGCATAGTCAATTTGCGCGTTTACAATTTGACTGCCATGAAGATCTTTTGACGATGCGGGTTCGATTCCCGATCTAGGAAAGAGAAAATTCGAATTAAATAAAATAATTCCAAGTCCAAAAATAATTAAATGGATTAATTAATTAATATTTATCTCACTAGATGGCGTCATGTGTATAACACCAGAGTTCAAAAAAGAATTTCTCTCACTAGGTGGCGCCATGAGCAATTTTAGTTGGTAACTGTTGTCATGACAACCGCTATATCACCGTTGCCATCCCCAAAAAGCTAAACTTCAGACGCAGTGTAACAGGCAGAGTAACAAGTAAGAAAAACAACTCAACTCCACTCAGAAACCCTCGTAATCTTCTACGAGGATAGCAGCAGGAACCCTACTACTCAACCCCACTCGGCAGGCGGAGGAGCAGGCGCAAGGGGGCGTGGCTCCCTGCTCCCTCCGCACCTCCACCTGCTGTCCCAGAACTGGCATTTTCTATCTACTGATGCTCATTAAGAAACTTAAAGAGCAGTTTGTATTTATTTATGACTTCCTGTCCAAACACCCATTTTGGTAAAATCTTTTTTGTAGATGAGCCGATTGGAAAACTGATGAACTGTATTTGCATTGCATTCTCATTTACAGATGTTCTCTCATCTCTTATATTTTAAATGTTTTTTTTTTTTCTTATTATGGTCCATCACTGATTGCATTACGACTCTGGAAATCATCCATCCCACGTTTCCAATCTCACTGCTACGGTTTAATGCTGCATTTTAATTTACAATCAAGTATTATTTATATTTTAGCTAAATTTTTAATTATTTTCGATACATAATAATGTTTACACTCCAGCGATGGACACGTTCGTCATCCAAAAAGAAAAGAAAATTTGATTCAGATGGCTTCCACTTCTGAGGTATGTTTTGCGACAAATTTAACAAATTTTTTAGAAATTTATTGTGGGGATGAGCATTTTTGTAGGGGAATTTGGATTTTTTTCTCTAAAATTCGACTATTTCCCGGTTTTAATATTAGGAATGCCTGGACATAGAAGATAGCTGAGCGCTAAATATTGAATTTTCTATTGCGTTTGAATTAAAAAAGAAACTAATAGATCTAGTATGGAATGTTTAATGTTTTTGTGAATCAAGGCCGTATCCAGAGGGGAAGGGGGACCCACGGGCAGCCCCCCAGAAATCTTTTGCAATGTATTATATATTCCTCCCTAAAACTTTGCTTTAGATAAGTGTGTCGAAGTCTGGGCCGAAAAAAAATTCTATATACTGCCTTGGCTCCGGAGCAGGGGGAGCATGTTAAGAATTAGGAAGGGCAGTGTATGCTTCAAAATCATACCCTTTATATATACATATATATTTAAATATATATGATTAGAAATGATGTTGATATGAATTTTTTTACATATATGATAGCTTTTGATGTATATATAGTAGATGTATGTTTAGATCTTTGGTGAAGTTAGAGGAGTGGGTGTTTGGGGCCTCTGCAACTTAAATTTTTGTAACTGGTCTTACATGTATAATGCTTAGGATAACTCTGGAGGCAAGGATTCGAGGTCTCTCCCCAGGAAACTTTTTGAAATCTTCCTACCAATGCAACTTCGGGATACTTTGGTAATGTTAGAGGAAACAGAAAGGAGTTAGGTTACTCTCCCCCCCGCAATTTTTTTCAAAATAAAGTCTTATATCTTTTAAGTTACTTTTGGTGTCGCTCGTGATAGTGTTCAATGTCCTTTCCCTGAAAGTGTTTCTGAAAGTAAAGTGTCTTAAAAGCGTAATTTCTCTTTTCTTTCTTTTTTTAAAACTTGTGATCTGAATTTTTTTGCCGGGAGGGGGGAGGGAGGAGTTGACTTGCTCCGAGGGGGTAGTTCCCCCCCCCCCCCGGGAGATGCCTGAAATAAACACGGAGTATATCTTTAGAGACATATATTTATGACTAGTAAATTTTCAACTCTTTTACACTTCGTGTTGGTGTTTAGTCTGTACATTTTTAGGGTGACCCCCCCCCCCTTTCTCCCACTCTAGTTACGCCTATGCCTCCAATAGAGCCACTACAGCCTTAGGACTACCCAGAGACTTCACGATATCGCGACGTGTATTAGATATATCATGGATATCCAGTATATCATAGATATCTAGGAAACATCTAATAGATATCCCTTATACATCTTGACTTCGTGAGGTTATCTTGGATATCCATCTCTTGGATAAAGGGATATAGCTTGGATATCCACAGGAGTTCTGATATGAACGGTTAATGGTTATTCATAAAACATCAGAATATGCTACAGATTTATTACATATGCAAAAAGTTTACTAAGCCTATAGCATAACATATATTTGAGCAATGTAAATTACTCATTACAAATTATAATTACATAGCCATTATTTTCCTATAACTACTTTTGAAAATATTTAAAATTTATTTTCAAATCTTCGCTTTAGGGAAACATGATTAAGTAATTAAATTTTTTAATGAATATACTCAATACTAGATATATATATTAGGCTACAGATCAACACACTTCATGCATATGCAATAAAATTTTTAGCACATTTCAATATTTTACAAAGAAAGAAATATTACAGAAAATTATATAGTATTACAAAACTTTTTCACTTTTTCAGCTTTTCCTGTGAACCCATTTTAAATAGCTAAAAAAAAAAAAAAGAAGAAGAAAACGATTACTTGAAAAAAAATGAAATATTCCTTCATAAAACTACAGAAAGATGAACGGTTTTTAAAATCCTGCATCCATTTAGAGCATTAATTTCGAAAACCTAAAATTACTTATGATTTTCATACATTCAATTCAGGAAATTTAAACTTTACTCCTTTTTAATTGTGTATACAGTTAAATATTTAAATTCATTAATAATTAAATTTAATCTTTAATTGTGCATACACATTGTAATTCAGATTTAATTATGATTAGATCTACTGATGTAATGATAGCATTTAACAGTAATATGGAAATGAGATTTGCAAATAGTTTTAATAAAAATTAAACACTGAACTTGCCCCATTCTGAACAAAGCTACGATTACTTTGCACATTTTATCGAGCTCACTTACTTTCATTGAGCATTACTCAATGAGAAATATGCAGAACATAATTATTTTTTCTCAAAAAGGTATTACTGTTGACTTAAAAGGATGATTACGAGTATGATGATGTACTGTGAGATAAAAAAAAAACTGAACAAATAAGTTATTTCTTTTATTTGAAAAAGGCACAAAAATTACATACAAAATAGAGCAAATTATATACAAAACACATTAATTTACAAAGCATATTCAATCAAGCATTGCCCAAAAGCGATGGGGAGTTAGCCGAATTTTCTGCAGCCACTCTCGAGTAGCGTGCCTTCGCATGTCGTAACCAGCTTTTAACAGATGCTTCCACTGTTGCAGCATTTCCTAACCTCTCATTCCATCTAGTTGCATCTAAAAAATAAATTTTAAGATTGAATTTTTCCACATAGAACAAATTTCTCTGCATAAAAGGATTTTTGTCTCATTTGTCTAATTTGCGCACAAAATATACACATGCACACGGATAAAGAAAACAACTTATTTAAATACAAAACGTGGATTGTTACCTAGAAAAAAGAGCATGTAGCAAGGCAGAATTTAAATACATAAGAAAAAGAAAAAGAAAATAGCAAACTACCTTTCAATAGCAATTTAATTTTTAACAGGTGAACAATTACTCTGAATTTACCCGACAAGAAATTTGGTAAACAAAATCAAAAACTGGTTGTTTGATTATCAATAAAGCCAAACAACGAAGATGTATTTTCACACCCCTCCCCTTCTAGAAATGTGTAGCTGTTTTAAGCTTTTCACAATAAAATCATGACTTCATTACTTCAGACTTCAGGGAAAACTGAAACAATCCTTGACTATGAATATTAAATTTGTCAGCTACATTCACAAAAACTTGAAAACAAATCAAAGCACCACAGATAAAGCTCAAAATACTTTAATAATGGATGTATATTCCGATGTTAAAAATTAATACACATAGTTATGTATATATATATAAATTATTTATATTACATTATTTTACACATACAAATTAGTACTAAAGATCACTCTTGTAAGCTGCAGCTTATAGAAAACTCCCTTTCCTTTTGCTCCAATCCAGCTAAATTCCTGTGCAACAAAGTCTGTAAGGAGCTTTTTCATAATTCTCTTTACAATCGAGTCGACTGTCACTCCCCTACAGTTTGATGTAAAGGTAATCTATAAAAATTCACAGAAAAATTAATTTAAGATGCACTGAAAGCCTTGGTTTAAAAGAAACAACTAATGCATACCAAATTATTTAATATCTCGGGCTCCCAAAGTGCTTCTTCCAAACGTTGGAGCTTCTCTATGTTTCTTACCGGTAACTTAACGGGTAAGACATCTCCACTAAATGTTTGGGCCCTTGGGGCAAAGTTGTCTGTGGCTAAGAATAAACTCAAGAGTTTAAGTAATATAAACATGAAAATAACAATATAGGGCACATTTGCAATACAAGTATAAATGCAAATATTTAATATTCTTGAAAAACAAGCAGGTACTCACTGCACAATTTATCAAGATCAAGAATTATGTCCTGATTTTTCATGATTATTTTTTGGTTTTCTTTGACTAATAGTACTTCTTTTGTTAAGTTACGGAATGCTGCAACTAATCCTATAGTTAAAAAAAATATATAAATTCATAGCATTAATACTGTGTTCCATTAAAACATATGTATGGAGTTTTTATTAAACTCATGTTTGTGAAAATTGCAACACCATGAAGGAATCGTCATAATCGAATGAAATGTAATACACAGTTGGGTGGTAGTGTTACAAATAAATGATTAAATTTTCAAAGCAAACAAACAATAACAAGAGATCAGAATCAGTATTTTGTGTAGCCACCACGCGCCGCAATAAGTGCTGCTACACGACGTGGCATGGAGTCAAACAAATTTTGAATGTGTGCCTGAGGAAGAGCATTCCATATTGTTTGTATGCGTACCCAAAGTTCGCCTACAAACGGAACAGGACAAGGATCACGAGCGAGACGCCGACCAACGAAATCCCACACATGTTCAATTGGCGACATATCCGGGGAATACGCAGGCCAAGGAAGAAGCTGTACCTGCTGCGTTGCAAAGAAGGATTGAACAGTCCTAGAAATATGAGGGCGGGCATTGTCCTGTTGAAATACAGCGCCTGGCAAGTTTTGAAGGAAGGGAACAGCTTGGGGCTGTAGAACTTCACGAAGTACCGGTTGCTGTTCAGATTGCCCACAATTCGTACCAATTGAGATCGTCCATGATAGGCTATGGCGCCCCAGACCATAACTTCGGGTGTTCGTCCACTGTGGCGTTCGATAATGCACTCCGGAAGGTGGCGTTCACCGGCATAGCGTCTGACACGAATGCGGCCATCATGGTACCACAAATTAAAGCGGGATTCGTCAGAAAACAAGACATGCTGCCAATCAGCATGCCAGTCTCTATGCTGATTGGCCCATTGTAGCCGCAGGCGGCAATGGTTTAGCGTGAGGGGGATCCTGTATAAAGGAGTCCTTGCGCGCACTCCACGCTGCAGCAGACGTCTACGAATTGATGAAGCACACAATGAAACACCTGTAGCTATTGACCACTGTGCTTCCAATTGTCTAGAGGAAGCTGTACGGTCCGTCCGCGCCATGCGGACCAGGTGTCTATCATCGCGAGTTGACGTCACATTTCGGGGTCCACTCCCGGATTTCCGAGTTGTCCGACCCTCGTCCGTCCACTGCTTCCAAACACGCATCACTGTGCTGCTGTTACGCTGCACACGAGCGGCTGCTGCACGATATGACAATCCAGCTTCACGAAGGCCGATGATTCTCCCCCGTTCAAACTCTGTAAGATGTTCAAGTCTCGCTTTCTTTCGTCGAAGAGGCATAAGTAAAGATTGAGCTAATGTTTACCACTAGCAGATAACCACCGATAACCATACTCGCCTCGCTGCAGCCGTCTATTTATCCGGATCCATCCGCCGTTCAGATGGCGCTGCTCAGCATACGCATGCGCTACGGATTTGAAATTCTAATCATTTGCATATCATGCACTACTTTGCAGTTCCTGAAAATTTCAGCTCACTCGCGTAAGTCCTTCATTGTGTTGCAATTTTCACAAACATGAGTTTAATTTGTGCATTTAATATTACACTTTTTTTTTCCACTCCTAAATCATACCTGCACTTTCTGTGAAGGTTAATTCACTATCTTCTTTAACAGAAGAACTCGGAAAGCGAGATAATTTCTTCCGCTTTGGAAAGCGAGATAATTGCTTCCGCTTTCCCCCACCTCTATCTTCGGCATCCGATGCTAGGTCCGACTCCATTTCTGCTTCCTTTAAATGCGCTCTAGCCATGTCATATGTTGCTTAAAAAGAAACAAACAATTTGAATTACAAATGTGCAATACATATGGTCATTTCTTATTCTGAATAAGAAATTTCAATTTCTTTTCAGGGAAAGATGGAGTGATACATAAATTGACATGTAAATAACTGAACTATAATAATGTAAAAATTGGAACATTGGAGCATAAAATTAGACAGTTGAAGACATGAATATTGCTTTATCCAACAAGTCTTACTGAATTCAGTAAAAATATTTTACATGGCAAATGAAAAAAACTGGTAAAAAATTACATATACCTGAAATTAAAAATACAGATAAATTATATCCATGAAATTAAAAATACAGAAAAATTATATCCCTGAAATTAAAATGATAAGTTACATGGGTGAAATTAAAAATACTGATTAATTACGTGAGTGAGATTAAAAATTCCTGCACGTAAAAATATTGTAATACTATATCCCTGGAATTATGACAAAGCAGTTAAATCAAGTAATTGAATAATAATAATTACAAAAAATGAACTACATTTAATAACGCTGGTCTACAAAAAAAAAAACTTTTTTTCTGCCCCAAAGACTTTGTTAACTGATCTTAGAAGCATTTTTCACACTGAACTCGAAAATGAAAACCATTTTTCTCTATCGCGTAAGGATTTTCCGTGCAAGGTCTTGTAATAGTTGACATTAATAACATTTACCCTAAATTATTGCAGTGCCTTAAAAGCAAAACCCATAAGTGATAAGGAAAATGGTTTTCATTTTCGAATTCAGCTTGGAAAATACCTCTAAGATCAGTCAATAAAGTCCTTAGGACCCCCCCCCCCCTTTTTGAGGGCATTGTAATTTTTACATTAGAAGCATTTCTACCAAAAAACAAGTAATTTTCCATTTACCTTAAAAGGATTAATCTTAACATGTTCAGGCATACTTTACCTTTGGAAAATCCCTTTTTAACTTACAGCAGTAATCTGCTAACATAGTTGCACTCCACTTCCCTTGGTATCGCTTTTCGATAACTGAAATGTCCTGATCGAACCGCCCTCCATGTTCATCGGTTATATAGCTCCCATGTTTTCGGGGGGTATTTTTACACATAACAGGAGACTTCTATGATAAAAAAATAGTAGCTCATGCTCATTAAACGTGTCGTACAGTATCAATCTTTTGTCTATTTGCCTTTGTATCCCAATTCTCGCGAAATACCTACCGAGACCCGCACCCAGTGCAGTAATTTAATACGCACTTCCGTTCGGGGGTCTGCGGGGGCTGTTTGCGACACTCCACTAAGTTTTTTTCCAGCAAAATAAATTGCCCACTGATTTAACGGGTGACATTCAAGCTCTTTTGTGTACTTTATCTCAATAAAAACGATGCTGCATGATCGAAAAAACACTGAAAAAACGTAAAAATCGAACATTGCCTTCCTCATAACTAAAAAACTATACGCGATGGAGAAATTTTGAGGCCAGATATGGATTCCTCGTGCAAAACTACTTCAGGAAAAGTGAAATTCATTCTTGGGGCAAAACACTTGTTGACCAGTGTAATTATAAGCATAATATAACATAAAATAATATATAAAATCTATTAATACAAAAAATAAAATCTGATCCGAATACACTACTCACGAGCGATGTGACTGCAGCAATAAATCTGAGCTGTGCACGAAAAAAACCACGAGGGTGAGTTGATGAAAATTACAGTTAATTTTCTCAGTTCGGCACAGTTTTAATAGAAAAAATTAAGAAAAACTATTTATCTTGATCAACCACAAAATTTCTAAATATGATAAATTTGAGCAGCAGAGTCAATATCAATAAGCCTAACTGTAAATCATGTTTTACATACTTCACATTTTCTCCCGCAAGAGGGCAGTACGATTGACAATTTGTCTTCTTCCACATTGCACTACGTGACAGCACGTGACTGACACTACAGTGGCTAGAATAGATAGTGTGCCGTTCGCCATTGTCCTCCAGCGCTTTTTCTGTACCCGAAAGTAAGCCTCCACTAGATGGCGCTCTATTCGACAGCGAGGTAAGTTCGAGCCCACCGGAAGACGGCTTTGGGGCCAGCTGCTGCGATTAAAGGCCCTTTGTACCAAAAGTCTTTCGTTCAGCCGATTGTCATTCAGAAAGTGACAAGTGACACTGATGCACTAACATGAATTGATTGTTGTTAACTACTTTCAGATTAGTTTTTTCTGTAAGGAAGCAGGAAATGAAATAAATATCGCACTCATTCGAACTTTGAAATACGAACAACTTTCATTTTTTTATTCTATAAAATAAATAAAATGAAAAGGATTTTGTAACAAATGTCCATTTTTGGTTTTTGTAAACTTATGTGTGATACATCGGTTTAATTCTGACCACCTCAAAGAAAACAAGAATTTCTAAAGGGCAAAGTCTTGCAGTGCTATAATAAATGTCTGTGGTTTTTAAAATCTGCATCCGAACCGAATAATTTGCTTTCGAAAGTATCGCTTTTTTTTTTTGCCTCTCATATTGGTGAACTAAATGTGGGTTTGAACTTACTAAACTTTAAAGGATTATATGTGATAATATGTTCAAATTTTGTGTGGAATATACTATGAATTATAACCGGTCAAGAAAATTAAGTAGAGGCTTGTTGGAACGTCATTATAATAATATATTAAAATAATATGGTAGTTTGGCTTAAAGTTCCTCTGATAAAGGTACCCACCAGAGGGGGTGAGGGGGGAGCTTAGGGGTGTTTTTCAGTTTTTGAATAAAATTCTACATTTTGGCTGGAACTACAACAGGTTGCAAAAGATGTGACTCAAAAATTAAATCTTATATATGAAACAATATTGACGTTAAAGAAGAAGAAATGATATATCAAAATGAAATTGTTCTTGTCATAACAACAAAATTTAAAGCTAAGCTTTTTGCTTTGGTTCAAGATTTTTTTTATTAGTTGTTTCTATTTTGGTTTAGTATGTAACTGAAACTTGACCAATATTTTGTGTATCATAATGTGACGAAGGTACGCACCAGAGGGGGCGGGGGGATTTGGGGGGGGGGGAGTCAGTTTTTTTAACAAAGTTCTACATTTGTCTGGAACTACAAAAAGTTTTAAAAGATGTGACTTAAATATTAAATTTTATATATGAAACAATATTGACGTTAAAGAAGAAGAAATGTAATATCAAAATGAAATTGTGTTTGTCATAACATCAAAATAAATTTAAAGCTAAGTTTTTTGCTTTGGTTCAAGATTTTTTTTATTATTTGTTTCTATTTTGGTTTTGTATGTAATTCAAACTTGACCAAAACTTTGTGCATCATAATGTGTTTTTAAATAAATGTAAATTAAAAAAAAAAATTAAATCTATATTTAAAAAAAAAAATCTAACACAAAATTTTAAGCATGCAGTTCATTTAAAAAATGACATTGCAAGTGTTTATTTTTTTTTTTTTTTAATATACATCAGATTGCAATGTGCTTTTTAAAAAACTTATGTGATAGTAATTACTGTTAATTTTCATTTATTTATTTATGTTAAAATATGGTACATAGACATATAGCCTTTCTTTTTTAGGTAATATGAGCATAATAATGCAATTATTTCCAACAGCTCATTCACACTATATTGGACTAAAAAACCTTTGTCTTTAAAATGTATAACAATATTCTCTTAACAAAATACATGGTTTTCATTTAAGACTGCTTCCGAAAACTAAATAAAAACATTTTTCATGCTTGTGTTCACCTAAACGACAGCCGTCTATTTATTGCTATAAATTCTTTTCTAGAACAGATGATTGAATATTTTTAAAAAAATCACATATTTTTTGCACCTCCTTTTTTTTAGTACTGAAAAAAGTGCGAAAACTAAGGCGAGTAAATGATTCTTTAACCGTTCGCTCTGCTAATCAGTTACCTCGCTGTCGATGCTACCGCCACCTACTGGTGGCTTAGTTTCATTTTCAACATTTTCGCGCCGAACGGCACACTAGGTATTCTAGCCACTGTACTGACACGTCATAGCGTGGAGCTTCGAAATCTTTTTTGACTCTCCCCGATTTGTTGTGTGGTGTGAAGGGGTGAAAATGGCATGCTCTCCTAGTTTTGCTTGGAAGAGACGCAGGAAGAAATATTTTTAGTCGATTATGTCTTCAAAAAAAAAAAAAAAGCCTCGATGAACTGAAAATGAGTATATGGATATGTTACGGAGTTGCTGAAGTGAATTAAATAGAAATGATTTTCGGATTAAGAGTGAATATGGACCGATGCCTCAAGATTGAGGATTTGGAAGAGGATCAAGTATTTTTTTCTCAACCAGAGGTCTGATGAACTCAGTGCACGTGGTGCAACAATTCAAGATCGAGTTTTCGTCTATCTTTTGATGAAGGAAATCTTGTAGCCATCTTTCATAATTACAGTTCCATCTAAAAATATGATTCTCATAAGAAGATTTTAAAAAATATCTTACAATATATTTAATTATTATTTTTGAACTGTATTAGAAATTTAAAACAGATTATCCGGAACTCTATCCATCTTTGATAATGCATCGCCACTTACGAAATTCATCGCTCATTGTGGTTTATTTCATAATCAAGAATTTTAATATATTTGTTTTATTTTTTATGCAAATTTAATACGAATTGAGTATGGTGCACCAACAATGTTTAATTCTTCACATTTTCATATTTATCAACGTATCCAGCTTGGCCAAGCAAATTGCAATTGTTGTCTGTAATTATGGAAATAAATCAATTCGGTAAGTCATGAAAATTTATGTATTTTTTTTCTTGTATATACAATGCATGTTCATGTATAAACATTTCTATGAACACACCATTTTTAGTTACTTTAACATTTTAAATTAATTGGTGTATTTTAATTTTAAAGGTGCCATTTAACTATCTAATTTTAATTATTGCAACAAAATCTATTTTTAACATTTTTAAAAGCACCAACCACACAAGTCTATTTTTAACACTAACTGTATCCAAAAGTCAAATACAGTCAGACCTCGATATAAGGTCACCCTAAGGGACATCGCAAAAGTGACCTTATAAGCGGGGTGACCTTTTAACCGATTCATTAGCAGTTCATAACTAAGCACGTAAATACACATTATGATTTTTAAAAAATGGTAATGCAAACGAAAACATCAGTTATTTGGTAAATATTTAAGTCAATAAATTTTAACAGTAAAGAATTCAAGAAAGTTATATATATATATTTTAAATTTAATTTAAAACAAAGCTGTTTATAAATTTCCTCAAAGTGTACATACATACATAACATCTTACCTTATTTAAAATAATCATTCATGCAGGTCTGTCTCGTTTTTGAGAAAGGTTGGAATGAAATTCTTTCCTCTGGTCTGGTCAGCAAATGGTCACGTGACAAGATGGGAAAACTTGTCCTTTGTTCTCGTCCGAATGGCGAAAGCTCCCCCCTCCCTAGAAGTGTGGACAGGGACGAGGAATTACTGGCAGCGAAGGCGGGGGAAAATTCTTTGTGAACTGGGGAGTGGAAACTCGCCAGGTGTGTTTGTTGGCTGCAACCTTTTCCTAGAACTCGAGAGGGGTAATTACCTTGTAAGGAAATTAAATAGGCTTTTGTTAGAAAAGAGCTTCCCTCGCCTGCATGACGATAATAAAAGATCATATACACAGAAGAAATTCGTACATTTGAATAAGCGTGGCCTTGAAATTATCTGAAGGTGGTCAGATAAAAATGACCTTATAAGCGATAACGATTTTTAAAACTTGACCATATATCCGATAATCTGTAACAAAGAATTCCTATTCAGTGAGCCGGGACATTGGAAAAGTGACCTTATATGCGGGCTGACCTTATATGCGGATGACCTTATATCGAGGTCTGACTGTAACATCCCAGGGCTATGAAATAGACTTACCTGGGATATTCATGGAGGATATCGAACAGTCATCCACAGGCTATCCAAATATCTATATCCAAAACATGTTACATTCTGGATATCTCAGGGATGTGAAGAAATCCAAATACATGAATGGGATATTCCTGGATATCCATAGGCTGTCCAAATATCCAAATCCAAAACATGTTACATTGTGGATATACCAGGGACATGCAGAAATCCATATCCATGACATGGATGTTCCTGAATATCCATAGGATGTCTAAATATCTATATCCCAAACATGTTACTGTCTGGATATCTCAGGGATATGAGGAAATCCAAATCCAGGATTTTCATATATGTGGATGTCTGTCAGATATCCAACAAATCCAGCAGATATCCAGGATGTTTTTTGGATCTATTTGGATGTCTGTGAGATATCTGAGGTTGTCTTTGATACAGTGGTGCTCTATCCCTATTCAGTGCTGTTATTCAGAAAGAAATTAAAAAACATCTTTTAATTGGGGGGGGGGGGCGAGGTAGCATATACTAGAAGTACTTCATTAGCTTCTAGTTCATTCAAACAATTCGTTTAATTAAGGGAGCTAGAAATTATCAATTTTTCTTGATTTATATATATTCTTGAGTATTCATAAATTAGACTCCTGACTAGAAAATTGGGCAGCGACTGATAAACATGCTTATGCTCACGTTTTGACTGAAAATGTAAAGAAGAGGTTAGCTAATAAAAGTTGAGCTCCTTTATGATTTTTATAGTTCCAGAAACTATTGCTGACTGACCTGCGTGATTCTGATGAAGTGCTTACTGACATGCTTAGTCCACTCAGTGCTTACTGTCGGACAAATGGATGGTTAAAAAGCAATTACTGCTAAAAGATTTTGTGCTTCGACAATCAATTCACTTTAACATCTAATAATGTTCAAGCATGAAAAAGAATAGATTCACATCTATAAAATGTATAACAAAAATGTGTCTCAAAGCTCCCAGTAGCTGCAATATGCCATTCAATGACATAAACGCTCTCCAACCTCTAGAACAAAATAAAGAAACCAACAATAAAATAGTTGTAATACCACTTAAAAGCCTAAAAAGACTTTTGGTGCATAAATGAAGATATGACTGGTTTAGCTGGTTTCTCTTATGTGGCCTACAACAGAAAGACCTGTCCTAGTTATATCTTTACAGTGACCAATATCCAAAGAAGTTCTTGGCAATAATGCATTAAGAATAAAACATTATCATCACTTTTTCTGTAATAAGATAGATTTTCTGCAAATTTTTTTTTGTTATAAGATAGTGCAGCGGAAGTGTTGATTTCGCAACAAATGTAAGGTAACGAACTAAACATGTCTAATCTAGGGAGGGACAGTTGCCCTCTTCTCCCACCCCCTCGCTACACCCGTGTAAGTTTATATACATATTGTTTTTATTTGCTTATATTCTGTAAATATTTATTTGCAACTAAATGTTTTCTGATTAAAAACTCATTTGTAAATTGAAATAATATATTTAATCGCATGTTTAATTTCTAATTCTGCTTCACATAATTTAATTTATGGCATCCATCTTGTATTTTGCTGTCTTGACAAAAATGCTCTATGTTTAGCATCTGGCACTGAACAAATTTGGAATCAGCAGTTTAAAATCATATAGAAACCACCAAAAAATGTATTAATATACAAAAAAGAGGCATAGAGTCTTCTAGCCTGGACTATTATTTAGTAGTTGTTATGTTTTAATTAAATACTGCATTCTATTTCAGTTGTAAATATAATTAGTTTCATAGGTAAGTATTGTGTTCAATTGTAAAGTATGTTTTGAAATTTTAAATTATCAGAAATAAGTAAAATTTGCTAACCTGTTCTTTTAACATCTGTGCAGAAAATTAGTTTTTCTTTCCAATTGATAATTTTAAATACATTTTTGCTTAACATATTTACCAGTGGTTTATTCAAAGGGGCAACATACCTCCACTTTCTTATTTTACTTAAGTGTCTTCTCACTTTTTAATTACTATGTCTTTTTAACTTCAATAAATATTATATGTTCGCATTCCAACCTTTTTTTCCAGCACTAAACTTCCGATATTAACGTGTGATAAAAATTTGATCTTGTTGAGCAAATTTAACTAATGTACAAATAGCATTTTGATGCAGAATTATATATTAAAATTAATTTTTCATTGAACTATTTTTCAGGATCCACGCAAACATAATCCTATTATAAGTGTTAGACAAAGCAGGATTGTGCAAAAACGTGAAAATTTTTTCGGCCCTGTCCCAGGGGTAGCAGTAGGTACTGAATTTGATACTCGAATGGAAGCTTCTCATGCAGGTGTTCATAGGTAATGAGTCATTTTAAAATGAACATTTCTCAACTGATTCTGTACTTTAGCACGTATATGTTTAAGAGAGATTCTCTATTAAGTGGGTAGTTTCTCTCTTCTTTAGAGTAAAGTAAATGTATTATTTAAAAATATTTTTAAAGGTAGAAGGTAATGAAATAATATGGAAGATTCCACCGTGAACTTTAAACAATTTTAATTATTATTGAGAAATGGGAATACTAATTTGCTAATAAATGTCACTATTGTCAACGCGAGGCATGTGAGCTGGCATGAGAGGATGTGTTCTGTTAAAATCTGGGGGTATAATGCAGATAGTGGCGTAGCTAGCAAGGGTGACACCCGGGGCGGTTATTGATGGTGTCACTCCATGTAAAAGATTAAAGAAAAAAAATATGTAAGCGCGAATTATGCATTGTGATGCAATACATTAAAAAAAATCATCACAACTTTGAAACAGCAAAAAAAAAAGGGGGGGGGGGGCAATGCCTTTCTTATCATCGGCGTCATAATATTTAAGGTACTGGTTGACAGCAATGGTGTGTTCAGCAGTTAAAAAACAGGTTGAATACATTTTTGAAAGGAAACACTTTTCCAAGTTAAAAATAAAAATAAAGTGATAGAAAAAGTCATCCCAATTTGAGGTATTTGCTTTGTTCAATGGAACTTTTAATGTTTCTTTTTTTCCGTCGTGGCTGGGTGTCACTCCTGAACTGGTGGCAGCGGAGCGGGCCACCCCCACTTAGCTACGCCACTGAATGCAGAGAACCAATGGTATCAGTGTTCTCGTCAGGGAGACTCACGGCTTTAAAAGACAGACTACTCTCGTCCACTTACGAAATGGCATGACGGAAAAATTTTCAGACGGATTAGTCATTCCAAATGCCAAGGCCGTAGATAGAAATTTTTTTCGGGGGGGGGGGGGGGACCGTGGGCCCTCCCTCTGGATATGGCCTTGCCAAATGCATTGTGTATTTGTAAAATTTGCCATTCTTATTATTATTTGTTGGATTATGATCCCTCCCCCTTTCTGTTCTAAAAGGAACACTAAAACTTTAGCATTTTTGTTCACAAAATGTGTGTGTGTTACAGTTTATTTGCTGGATACACAGAATCGATTCTGTAATGAAAGCGATGAGTAATCTGGTATCCCTTCCAGGAAGCAGCCAAAATCGGGTTGGATAAAAGACATGTGCACATGTGCACACAGCAGTAGAATAGATTTCTTGGCTGAGCGAATCTATTTAGTACGTCTCTTTTTTCCTCAAAAGATGGCAACACAAAAACAGCTATAGAACTGATGCTCTCGGTGCAATACTTGTGTACACTGTTAGAAATTTCATCATGAAATTTCGGTTAAATAACCGGCAGCAGTCTGTCCATCTAATTCACGGTTAAATTTACAGTTTGGAACATTTTTCTACCTTTACGAGACTACCTAAACCATTTTCAATCAGCTTGGTTAAAAAGCCGCAAATACAAAAGTTTACGGTTTTATAACCATTTAAAAATGGTTTCAAAACAAAATTTTTACTGTTTTTGAACCATTTCGAGGTGTAGAATCCGTAAACGAAGCTTGCGGGAATCGAACCCGAATGTATGGCATACCAGCCTTGCGCTCTAGTCATTCGGCCATCTACACCACGTAAAGCGATCGTTTATTTATCAATAAATTTTCTGTTCCAACAGGCAAACTGCAGTAAAATTGAGATTTCAGTTTTCGATTGGATCCAAAGTCATTTTTGGTCTAAATTTACTGTATATTGACGAAAATCATTTTATTTGCTGCAAAAATTAAAATACAAACAAGCTTCAGCAGCTCAAATTATGGGTTCACTCTTTCGGAAACAGTTCGGGAATCCGATGTGTCCGATTTTTGATTTACGTGTGTATGTGGTTTTATTTAGTCACCACTACTTAAGCTACTTTTTTTCTTCATTTTTTATATACACATGCAGATATGAACTGATAAATCTTTATTCATATATTAACAACAACGTATGACCGGTAAGGTTTCGCAACCAAGATGGACGCCCGATTCTTATTGAGCGCTTAAAAATTACGGTTAGTTAAACATTCTTTAGGATAAACAGAGAATAAACGATTTTTATTCACAATCAGCGGTTTGAGTACTATATTTTAATGGTTATTCAACTGTAGTAATTAAATATGGTAAAATAACAATAAAATAATTGGTTATTTTACTATTTTCTTACGGGAATTTTTAACAGTGTAGTACATCTCAGGTTATGCTCAAAAGATGGCAGCACTAAGCTCAAATAATTTACTCTGATTCTGTTTGTTTTAGAGGGAAAAACAACTCAAAAGCAATTTAAATGTTCCTCAAAGCGTCCAAAAATACTATTTTATCTAATCATTGTGCATTTATAGCTGAGTGGACGACACGCCACTGATATTTATATATATATATATATGAATGATAAATTTGTGTATTTTTGTTGTGTTTTGTTTTTTAACAAAAACATATTTATATTGTTTGATATCTTTATCCTTGATAAATTTTAATATATTTTGACATTTAAAAATATGGGGACAAAGGAGCAGCATTTATATAGACAGAAGTGACACATTCTTAAAAATATTCAGTTCAGAAGATTTTAACAATTATAAAGGAATTCAAGTATTTCAAATGGTAATTTAGTAAAAAAAATGGTTGAAAAAGTAATTTATTTGAGTAAAAGTTTTAGTGAGAAAGAGAGGAAATGTTTCTTGTATTTGTAATGTATTGAACGTTCATAATGAATCTCCAAACAATTTGAATCTGCGCAATGTAATATCATATTTTTTCAATGATGTTCAAGCCTGTTTGTTCATGTTATAAACTTGTGTTTTCAAGGGTGTTCATATCAAATAATCAGTAATTCAACATCTTTATTATATATGTATAAATTTTATTCATTTAAAAAGGCCTCCTGTTTCTGGGATCAATCTTAATGCAGCCGTTGGATGTTACTCTATTGTTTTGTCAGGTGGCGATGAAGATGATGGTGATTCTGGATATTGCTTTGTATATACACGAGAAGGTGGTTATGATTTGAAAGGAACCAAAACTAATCCTAAGGTAACAGAGCTGCTTTCCTTCCTGCTTTCTTAATTGCAAAGAAGAAGACCACACAAAACCAAGGCGACTAGCGCATAAAAAAAGAAAATTGTAGAAAACAAACAGCATAAAGAAAAGTTGCATAGAAAAAGATTGCACAAATGCAGATTCGACTGTATATGGCAGCAATGATAGTGGCTATTATGTATAAAGGTGAATTATTTTTCTAATAGGCAAAAACAATGATTAGCTCTTTTCAGTGTCAAATAATAAGATATTGTACACATGTTATATAATTTAACATCAAATTTCTACATAAAGAAAAAAAATGTCAAAGATTTTATTCATTGCTATTGAATATCAACACTAGACTGAAGTTCCAATTTAGTTTTTTTTAGATTTATCATTATGTCCATTCGTTTTAGGATTTCTCCAAAAAATGTTTGTATACTCCCTTTACAGGCAGTTATATCTTTTCTGAGACCTCTCAACGCTGCAACAATATGGTTTTGTGTTTCCTTAATGTGTTTCATCTGTTCCTCTTCTGCATCAACCTTCCTTTTACGATAAGCCTTTACTCTTGGAGTGCTAAATGATCCTAAGCAAAATAACATTTTGCTACATATTGTATTTTCATGTATCAATTTAAAATTTGTATTGTAAATGAATTTCTCCCTCTCACTATATGTGTATGTATATATGCACATACATGTTAAATTGTTTTTAAATGTATATTTGATTTTATTTTTAAATTTTAGATGTTGTACATAATATTTGAGCAAAACACAAACTGCATCATTTATAAATGTTATATAGCTCTATGACATGTAAAACTAGCCAAATAACTGTGATACAATATTTAAACCAATAATGTAATGTGTAGCCATTTGGCAACAATTTCATATTTTGCATTAAAAAATAACCTGTAATAGTTATAGGCAAGAAATACTAAAAGGATCATTTTTAATCAATAAAAATATTTTTAAATTAATATTATTCCAACGCTGAAAATTCCTTTCTATGCAACAATTAAATAGTATATTCATTTTGCTACTTACCTTATACTTTTCTTAAAATGTGAAGAAATTTTTCTTGCATTTCTTTAAAATATTTTTCCTGTTACTTATGCAGTTACTGGAATCACATAAATTTATCTCATGAGAAAATATAAAATCATGCAATGTAGGGTTAACTTTGAGGAAGAATTTTTTTTGTAAGTCAAGAAAAGAATAAACTAAGTGGAGTGTGCTTTCCACAGAAATCCTGTATTTTTTCAAACTCTGAGTTTTAACACTAACCTACAGTAAAGTACTTTATTTTAAATTTTTTATGTAAAAAGGAGATGGTGAACATGCACTCAAATAAGAATTTTTTTTTTTTTACACTATAAGCTGAGATATTAATCTTTTATGCATGAAAAAGTTGGCAGTTTGAACCAACTGATGATATATCCTTGTACCCCAATTAAAGCAACATTATTTAAACTTACCGTTTGTAGGTTTTTGTATAATTTGAACAATTTTTTGTACTTGGTTTGATTGTAATACCTATAAAATGGAGCTGTTATAAGTATTTCTGTCACAAAAAAAAGAAAAAAAAACTTGTGCTCAGTTATGTAATTACGGTAAACTATGTACTACTAGTTACGGTAATATTTTTTGTTATTACAGTATCAATGACATTCAATATTTGTTGAAATTATAAGCAATATTTAATTATTTTAATATTTTTAAATCCTGATAATCTTGTAGTGCAGTCCAATAATGTTGTAAGCATTTGGTATAGATTACAACCAGGAGCATGATACTTGAATGATGAATTGTTTTATGAGGGCTGATGATCTGTATTATAAGAAAATTGACCAGGCCCAGGCTAGCAGGCATTTGAGCCTGTTGCTGGTCATCACATTTTGTATTTATTTCTTCAATCAAATAAAAATGTTTGTATAAAACGGCAGTTTTTGTGTTTTCCCCTTATGCATATTACTGCTGGAAGAAAAATACCAAGAAGTATTCTACATACAAAATTAAAAGGCAACTGTAGTCCATTATTATTTTCAAAATTATAGCTTGAATTACATGTTGTTGTCGTATCCTCGCGCGAAGCGAGGAAGAATAGGTGCGCTGCTCCTGAGTCTAACGGGGCCCTTATAGGCAGAAGTCCGACTTCCGCCACTTTATATGTCCTCTCTTAATTTTTTGAACCAGCTCCCAGATGAAAGGCCGTCACCTGGGGTTGGCACCCCCAGAGGTATCGTTTCACTTGGAGGACAAAGGAGCCACGACCTATTTAACGTGCACCAGCTCCCTTTAGCGTACACGGCCTCACAGGAACCAGCCGCGAGAGGTTGTCACCCTCCCAAACACTGACCTAAGTCGATGTTGCTTCACTTTCGGTATTCTACGGGAACCGCGCTTCTGCCGACTGGTCCACTGCGGGACCTTGAATTACATGTAAATATAATTATGCAAATTTCCTTAAGTTTGTATTTGTAACAAAAGATCAATTAATTCTCTTTTGATACATTTAGTTATCAAAATAATAGTTTCTCATTTATTCAAGGTTTGCTTTATTCAAGCCTTGAATAATATTTATTTTTTTTAAACGCTTAACTGTTGCTTGACTGTTACTCCGTGACGGAAACTTGTCACGCACTTGTAATGTAGGTTTGCGCAGCATGCCATTTTCTTTCACAGATATTTAGAATTATAATTTACATTAAATTCCGCGATTAATTTTTGCATGAACTATACTTTAAAACACCTACAATTTTTATTTACATTTTTTTCTAAATCTTTTGGCCAGATAAATTCAAATCATAACCATTTTTACTTATGTACTATATCCTGTGGCGTAGGTTTCCTGTTCCAGTGCCTCGCCATGTGCATTTTTTTTCCGTCAGTTGGAAACTTGATATCATTCTCGAGTGACGCTTTTTTCGCTAGCTCCCCAGCAGAGGAATTCCTTTGTGTTTCCTTCTGACTGGGGATGCCATATATAACTGCCTTTTTTTTTTTTTGAAATTGCATTTTGAAGTGAAGATTATCCTTACAAAAATGCGTTGATCGAAGTAATCAAGATGCTGTATATTTTTTTGGATAGTTTAATGATTGTATCCATTGACCGATCAAAGGAAACAAATCTCTTTTTATACTTAGAGATGGTATGATATAAATCAGGATCCCTGTGCTGTACTTCGAATCTCTAAATGAATTTAGCTATATTGATGGACACTCATTAATTGATGACTGATTTTCATGATGAAAAATTGCTATACCAATGAACAACTGCATCACGGACATTATGTGTTTTGAAACGAATATAGAAAAGCATTATGCAGCAAAGGCGTGCTTTCTGGTGATCAAGTTTTCCGCCTGCATCAATCAGCGAAAGTATCAATATAGAGTGCTAATTCAAGCCGCGGATCCGCAGGTCATTAACATTTTCTTTTGATTGATCAATCATTATTTTATATTTTTTTGTTGGCCAATTCAGTTTTTTTTATTAATGCCTAAGATGTAAGTTTTTTTTTGGATTTTTAAAGGTATTCAATATAATCAAGAAATTTTATGAAATTAATGAAATAATTATTATGAATAAATAAGTGATTTTTTTAATTATGAATATGATTTATTCACAATAACAACTGATTTTCTATTTCAGCATATGAATAGTTATATATTTAATTCAATTTTTTATAACACAACGCAATATACTTTGAATTAAGTATTTTAATCTAAAATATTTATTGATCAAGGTTTTACATGGTATTTAATATTAATAATTAAAAACCACATTCTTAACATAATTGGCGCCGTGACGAAAAACGTTTAGTTTTTAAAGAAAGGTTTTTTGGGTTATTGCATTATTTTTATTATCAACCTGAATTTCAGTCCATTTACCGATCTTGTGTCATGTTATTTTGATGATTTTCATGAATATTTTCGAGGCGATTATATGTGATGACTGTGATATTTATAACTACAATTACAGTATGCATGAATTCTTGAGAATTTGATTTTGAAAATACTATAATTCAATTTTGGAATGCATTTCATGTTTTACAGGTTAATTTAATATATTTTTCACACATGAACTATTTTTATTATATTTTTCATTTGTTTAAATGCATTTTGGGGGATTGCTAGATATCTGAATTTTTAATTGCATATTTATGTGATATTTTTTTTGCCTTAACTAAACATGGCAGACAGTTCTTTACTTCCTTTAATACCTACTTTTTCTGGATTAAAATCCGAGAATGTTAAAAATTTCATTCAGAGCTTAACAGATATTGCATCATTAGAAAAATGGTCTGCACAAAAGAAACTTATTGTTCTGAAACTCCAATTAAGGGACAAAGCGTTTGACCATGTAACAAAATTTTTAGATAGAAATCGTGATGCAAAGTATGACAAAGTATGCGATGAATTGACTAAAAAATTCACTCAAACACCAAATTTCGAAACAACCCAGAGGGAATTTTGGGACATTTCCCAAAAACCTGGATAATGTAACAAAAGATCAATTAATTCTCTTTTGATACATTTAGTTATCAAAATAATATTTTCTCATTTATTCAAGGTTTGCTTTATTCAAGCCTTGAATAATATTTATTTTTTTTAAACGCTTAACTGTTGCTTGACTGTTACTCCGTGACGGAAACTTGTCACGCACTTGTAATGTAGGTTTGCGCAGCATGCCATTTTCTTTCACAGATATTTAGAATTATAATTTACATTAAATTCCGCGATTAATTTTTGCATGAACTATACTTTAAAACACCTACAATTTTTATTTACATTTTTTTCTAAATCTTTTGGCCAGATAAATTCAAATCATAACCATTTTTACTTATGTACTATATCCTGTGGCGTAGGTTTCCTGTTCCAGTGCCTCGCCATGTGCATTTTTTTTCCGTCAGTTGGAAACTTGATATCATTCTCGAGTGACGCTTTTTTCGCTAGCTCCCCAGCAGAGGAATTCCTTTGTGTTTCCTTCTGACTGGGGATGCCATATATAACTGCCTTTTTTTTTTTTTGAAATTGCATTTTGAAGTGAAGATTATCCTTACAAAAATGCGTTGATCGAAGTAATCAAGATGCTGTATATTTTTTTGGATAGTTTAATGATTGTATCCATTGACCGATCAAAGGAAACAAATCTCTTTTTATACTTAGAGATGGTATGATATAAATCAGGATCCCTGTGCTGTACTTCGAATCTCTAAATGAATTTAGCTATATTGATGGACACTCATTAATTGATGACTGATTTTCATGATGAAAAATTGCTATACCAATGAACAACTGCATCACGGACATTATGTGTTTTGAAACGAATATAGAAAAGCATTATGCAGCAAAGGCGTGCTTTCTGGTGATCAAGTTTTCCGCCTGCATCAATCAGCGAAAGTATCAATATAGAGTGCTAATTCAAGCCGCGGATCCGCAGGTCATTAACATTTTCTTTTGATTGATCAATCATTATTTTATATTTTTTTGTTGGCCAATTCAGTTTTTTTTATTAATGCCTAAGATGTAAGTTTTTTTTTGGATTTTTAAAGGTATTCAATATAATCAAGAAATTTTATGAAATTAATGAAATAATTATTATGAATAAATAAGTGATTTTTTTAATTATGAATATGATTTATTCACAATAACAACTGATTTTCTATTTCAGCATATGAATAGTTATATATTTAATTCAATTTTTTATAACACAACGCAATATACTTTGAATTAAGTATTTTAATCTAAAATATTTATTGATCAAGGTTTTACATGGTATTTAATATTAATAATTAAAAACCACATTCTTAACATAATTGGCGCCGTGACGAAAAACGTTTAGTTTTTAAAGAAAGGTTTTTTGGGTTATTGCATTATTTTTATTATCAACCTGAATTTCAGTCCATTTACCGATCTTGTGTCATGTTATTTTGATGATTTTCATGAATATTTTCGAGGCGATTATATGTGATGACTGTGATATTTATAACTACAATTACAGTATGCATGAATTCTTGAGAATTTGATTTTGAAAATACTATAATTCAATTTTGGAATGCATTTCATGTTTTACAGGTTAATTTAATATATTTTTCACACATGAACTATTTTTATTATATTTTTCATTTGTTTAAATGCATTTTGGGGGATTGCTAGATATCTGAATTTTTAATTGCATATTTATGTGATATTTTTTTTGCCTTAACTAAACATGGCAGACAGTTCTTTACTTCCTTTAATACCTACTTTTTCTGGATTAAAATCCGAGAATGTTAAAAATTTCATTCAGAGCTTAACAGATATTGCATCATTAGAAAAATGGTCTGCACAAAAGAAACTTATTGTTCTGAAACTCCAATTAAGGGACAAAGCGTTTGACCATGTAACAAAATTTTTAGATAGAAATCGTGATGCAAAGTATGACAAAGTATGCGATGAATTGACTAAAAAATTCACTCAAACACCAAATTTCGAAACAACCCAGAGGGAATTTTGGGACATTTCCCAAAAACCTGGATAATGTAACAAAAGATCAATTAATTCTCTTTTGATACATTTAGTTATCAAAATAATATTTTCTCATTTATTCAAGGTTTGCTTTATTCAAGCCTTGAATAATATTTATTTTTTTTAAACGCTTAACTGTTGCTTGACTGTTACTCCGTGACGGAAACTTGTCACGCACTTGTAATGTAGGTTTGCGCAGCATGCCATTTTCTTTCACAGATATTTAGAATTATAATTTACATTAAATTCCGCGATTAATTTTTGCATGAACTATACTTTAAAACACCTACAATTTTTATTTACATTTTTTTCTAAATCTTTTGGCCAGATAAATTCAAATCATAACCATTTTTACTTATGTACTATATCCTGTGGCGTAGGTTTCCTGTTCCAGTGCCTCGCCATGTGCATTTTTTTTCCGTCAGTTGGAAACTTGATATCATTCTCGAGTGACGCTTTTTTCGCTAGCTCCCCAGCAGAGGAATTCCTTTGTGTTTCCTTCTGACTGGGGATGCCATATATAACTGCCTTTTTTTTTTTTTGAAATTGCATTTTGAAGTGAAGATTATCCTTACAAAAATGCGTTGATCGAAGTAATCAAGATGCTGTATATTTTTTTGGATAGTTTAATGATTGTATCCATTGACCGATCAAAGGAAACAAATCTCTTTTTATACTTAGAGATGGTATGATATAAATCAGGATCCCTGTGCTGTACTTCGAATCTCTAAATGAATTTAGCTATATTGATGGACACTCATTAATTGATGACTGATTTTCATGATGAAAAATTGCTATACCAATGAACAACTGCATCACGGACATTATGTGTTTTGAAACGAATATAGAAAAGCATTATGCAGCAAAGGCGTGCTTTCTGGTGATCAAGTTTTCCGCCTGCATCAATCAGCGAAAGTATCAATATAGAGTGCTAATTCAAGCCGCGGATCCGCAGGTCATTAACATTTTCTTTTGATTGATCAATCATTATTTTATATTTTTTTGTTGGCCAATTCAGTTTTTTTTATTAATGCCTAAGATGTAAGTTTTTTTTTGGATTTTTAAAGGTATTCAATATAATCAAGAAATTTTATGAAATTAATGAAATAATTATTATGAATAAATAAGTGATTTTTTTAATTATGAATATGATTTATTCACAATAACAACTGATTTTCTATTTCAGCATATGAATAGTTATATATTTAATTCAATTTTTTATAACACAACGCAATATACTTTGAATTAAGTATTTTAATCTAAAATATTTATTGATCAAGGTTTTACATGGTATTTAATATTAATAATTAAAAACCACATTCTTAACATAATTGGCGCCGTGACGAAAAACGTTTAGTTTTTAAAGAAAGGTTTTTTGGGTTATTGCATTATTTTTATTATCAACCTGAATTTCAGTCCATTTACCGATCTTGTGTCATGTTATTTTGATGATTTTCATGAATATTTTCGAGGCGATTATATGTGATGACTGTGATATTTATAACTACAATTACAGTATGCATGAATTCTTGAGAATTTGATTTTGAAAATACTATAATTCAATTTTGGAATGCATTTCATGTTTTACAGGTTAATTTAATATATTTTTCACACATGAACTATTTTTATTATATTTTTCATTTGTTTAAATGCATTTTGGGGGATTGCTAGATATCTGAATTTTTAATTGCATATTTATGTGATATTTTTTTTGCCTTAACTAAACATGGCAGACAGTTCTTTACTTCCTTTAATACCTACTTTTTCTGGATTAAAATCCGAGAATGTTAAAAATTTCATTCAGAGCTTAACAGATATTGCATCATTAGAAAAATGGTCTGCACAAAAGAAACTTATTGTTCTGAAACTCCAATTAAGGGACAAAGCGTTTGACCATGTAACAAAATTTTTAGATAGAAATCGTGATGCAAAGTATGACAAAGTATGCGATGAATTGACTAAAAAATTCACTCAAACACCAAATTTCGAAACAACCCAGAGGGAATTTTGGGACATTTCCCAAAAACCTGGATAATGTAACAAAAGATCAATTAATTCTCTTTTGATACATTTAGTTATCAAAATAATATTTTCTCATTTATTCAAGGTTTGCTTTATTCAAGCCTTGAATAATATTTATTTTTTTTAAACGCTTAACTGTTGCTTGACTGTTACTCCGTGACGGAAACTTGTCACGCACTTGTAATGTAGGTTTGCGCAGCATGCCATTTTCTTTCACAGATATTTAGAATTATAATTTACATTAAATTCCGCGATTAATTTTTGCATGAACTATACTTTAAAACACCTACAATTTTTATTTACATTTTTTTCTAAATCTTTTGGCCAGATAAATTCAAATCATAACCATTTTTACTTATGTACTATATCCTGTGGCGTAGGTTTCCTGTTCCAGTGCCTCGCCATGTGCATTTTTTTTCCGTCAGTTGGAAACTTGATATCATTCTCGAGTGACGCTTTTTTCGCTAGCTCCCCAGCAGAGGAATTCCTTTGTGTTTCCTTCTGACTGGGGATGCCATATATAACTGCCTTTTTTTTTTTTTGAAATTGCATTTTGAAGTGAAGATTATCCTTACAAAAATGCGTTGATCGAAGTAATCAAGATGCTGTATATTTTTTTGGATAGTTTAATGATTGTATCCATTGACCGATCAAAGGAAACAAATCTCTTTTTATACTTAGAGATGGTATGATATAAATCAGGATCCCTGTGCTGTACTTCGAATCTCTAAATGAATTTAGCTATATTGATGGACACTCATTAATTGATGACTGATTTTCATGATGAAAAATTGCTATACCAATGAACAACTGCATCACGGACATTATGTGTTTTGAAACGAATATAGAAAAGCATTATGCAGCAAAGGCGTGCTTTCTGGTGATCAAGTTTTCCGCCTGCATCAATCAGCGAAAGTATCAATATAGAGTGCTAATTCAAGCCGCGGATCCGCAGGTCATTAACATTTTCTTTTGATTGATCAATCATTATTTTATATTTTTTTGTTGGCCAATTCAGTTTTTTTTATTAATGCCTAAGATGTAAGTTTTTTTTTGGATTTTTAAAGGTATTCAATATAATCAAGAAATTTTATGAAATTAATGAAATAATTATTATGAATAAATAAGTGATTTTTTTAATTATGAATATGATTTATTCACAATAACAACTGATTTTCTATTTCAGCATATGAATAGTTATATATTTAATTCAATTTTTTATAACACAACGCAATATACTTTGAATTAAGTATTTTAATCTAAAATATTTATTGATCAAGGTTTTACATGGTATTTAATATTAATAATTAAAAACCACATTCTTAACATAATTGGCGCCGTGACGAAAAACGTTTAGTTTTTAAAGAAAGGTTTTTTGGGTTATTGCATTATTTTTATTATCAACCTGAATTTCAGTCCATTTACCGATCTTGTGTCATGTTATTTTGATGATTTTCATGAATATTTTCGAGGCGATTATATGTGATGACTGTGATATTTATAACTACAATTACAGTATGCATGAATTCTTGAGAATTTGATTTTGAAAATACTATAATTCAATTTTGGAATGCATTTCATGTTTTACAGGTTAATTTAATATATTTTTCACACATGAACTATTTTTATTATATTTTTCATTTGTTTAAATGCATTTTGGGGGATTGCTAGATATCTGAATTTTTAATTGCATATTTATGTGATATTTTTTTTGCCTTAACTAAACATGGCAGACAGTTCTTTACTTCCTTTAATACCTACTTTTTCTGGATTAAAATCCGAGAATGTTAAAAATTTCATTCAGAGCTTAACAGATATTGCATCATTAGAAAAATGGTCTGCACAAAAGAAACTTATTGTTCTGAAACTCCAATTAAGGGACAAAGCGTTTGACCATGTAACAAAATTTTTAGATAGAAATCGTGATGCAAAGTATGACAAAGTATGCGATGAATTGACTAAAAAATTCACTCAAACACCAAATTTCGAAACAACCCAGAGGGAATTTTGGGACATTTCCCAAAAACCTGGATAATGTAACAAAAGATCAATTAATTCTCTTTTGATACATTTAGTTATCAAAATAATATTTTCTCATTTATTCAAGGTTTGCTTTATTCAAGCCTTGAATAATATTTATTTTTTTTAAACGCTTAACTGTTGCTTGACTGTTACTCCGTGACGGAAACTTGTCACGCACTTGTAATGTAGGTTTGCGCAGCATGCCATTTTCTTTCACAGATATTTAGAATTATAATTTACATTAAATTCCGCGATTAATTTTTGCATGAACTATACTTTAAAACACCTACAATTTTTATTTACATTTTTTTCTAAATCTTTTGGCCAGATAAATTCAAATCATAACCATTTTTACTTATGTACTATATCCTGTGGCGTAGGTTTCCTGTTCCAGTGCCTCGCCATGTGCATTTTTTTTCCGTCAGTTGGAAACTTGATATCATTCTCGAGTGACGCTTTTTTCGCTAGCTCCCCAGCAGAGGAATTCCTTTGTGTTTCCTTCTGACTGGGGATGCCATATATAACTGCCTTTTTTTTTTTTTGAAATTGCATTTTGAAGTGAAGATTATCCTTACAAAAATGCGTTGATCGAAGTAATCAAGATGCTGTATATTTTTTTGGATAGTTTAATGATTGTATCCATTGACCGATCAAAGGAAACAAATCTCTTTTTATACTTAGAGATGGTATGATATAAATCAGGATCCCTGTGCTGTACTTCGAATCTCTAAATGAATTTAGCTATATTGATGGACACTCATTAATTGATGACTGATTTTCATGATGAAAAATTGCTATACCAATGAACAACTGCATCACGGACATTATGTGTTTTGAAACGAATATAGAAAAGCATTATGCAGCAAAGGCGTGCTTTCTGGTGATCAAGTTTTCCGCCTGCATCAATCAGCGAAAGTATCAATATAGAGTGCTAATTCAAGCCGCGGATCCGCAGGTCATTAACATTTTCTTTTGATTGATCAATCATTATTTTATATTTTTTTGTTGGCCAATTCAGTTTTTTTTATTAATGCCTAAGATGTAAGTTTTTTTTTGGATTTTTAAAGGTATTCAATATAATCAAGAAATTTTATGAAATTAATGAAATAATTATTATGAATAAATAAGTGATTTTTTTAATTATGAATATGATTTATTCACAATAACAACTGATTTTCTATTTCAGCATATGAATAGTTATATATTTAATTCAATTTTTTATAACACAACGCAATATACTTTGAATTAAGTATTTTAATCTAAAATATTTATTGATCAAGGTTTTACATGGTATTTAATATTAATAATTAAAAACCACATTCTTAACAGTATTTCATATTGCACAAATGAAAGAAAAAAAGCAGATTTTAGAAACCTGTAAAATACTAACTATTATAAAACATAATGTATGTATTACCTACATGCTGGCATTTTAATAAATGCTATTGGGGCAACTTTTATCAAGTGTAACATTTTTCTGTAACTTGTTATTTATATTAAATAGTTTTATAAAGTGAATTTTCAAGTCTGAAAAAAAAAAAAAAAATAAAAATTCTACTTTCTAAATTCTTTTTTGTCACGTTAATATGAAAAACAAAATGCCTCTCTCATTTGTGAAAGCGACTTAGATGCAGTTGCCAAGTCATGTTGCGTAACTACTGGAAGGGAGGAGAAAACATTTAAATTTTGATGTACATTATTAACTTAATTGGAATTACATGACAATTCAGTTTAGAGCAAAGGTTCCAATTAGGTTTCTGTCTGTATATTTTCTTTATTTTATGTAACATCTAAAATAAAAAAACACTATAATAACTGCTCAGGATACCAGGCTAGAGTATAAAGCTGTACAAGAGAAAAGGTTCATTACTTGTGCTGACGTTTCCAGATAAAAGTCTCAGTCTGCTGTGCGATAACTGCAACTTTCTGTTTTACCTGGGACTTCATGTCTTAGAATTTTCTTTGCATATCAGTTCTGGATCTTTTTAAGCCCTTGCCTATAAGGAGTAAGCATGCGAATATAACAAATTTGCAAACTGACCTAATTTTGTATTTCAAATTGATAAGCAAAGCATCAACCAATGTGCAGAAACAAATCATAAGCTGACCAACAATAATTGAAATTCATGTCGCATACAAATATTTCGGAGATATAAGGTAATCTTGTCTTTGTGCTCACAACTTCCTCTATTGATAAAAGAGTTCCATATAGTCGTTACACACATGTGTTGGAATTATATCATACAATTTGTACAGCAATGATGTTTGGTTACTCATCAATTACTTTGTAATAGTTCTTTATCATGCAAGAAAAATTCTGTATAAAATATAATTACAGTGACAGGAATAGACATTGGTGCTTAACGAGAAAATCTCTTAGCATAAAAAATCTTTTAGCTTGTCATGCTCTGCAAATTTTGCACCTCATGAATTGTGCTCTATTTAACTAATATCGGTCATCTCAACCGTTAATATTGTGGAACATTTCCTTATTTTAATAATACGTGCGATTTTTTCTTGTATCAACTGCCAAAAGATTGCTATCAATTAATTTTAAATGACAGAGGTAGTATATATTGTTTCCCCCCATGCCTTATAATGGCTTCTCTCAAGTCATTGCCACTATGGGAAGCTCTGAATCGCAGCAGAGCTCTAACATTTCAATTATTGTGCTTCAGAGTTCTTTTTTTTTAAACTTGTGATAGTTGATATCTTAAATTTCCCCAAAACTTTCAGAATATGTTCGTGGTAGCGTCATAAGAACAAGTTTAGCTTGTCCCTTTAAAAATATTATTTGTTTGTCCTTGAAGAGACAAGAGAGGTCAAAGTTCAAACTCTGGAACATGTGGGGCATATTAGATGACCCTGTTACAGCCGTGAGCTACCCATGATAATTTTTGAAATTATGGATACTACTTGATACTATGTATATATTAGCACAAATAATTTGGTGGACCACACACACACGGTTTTGAGGGCAAAGATCTTCCGAAAATGTCGTTTTCGTTGCTTTTTGTTCCGGTTTCTACCAGAATACCTGCTAAAGTGACAAGTGGCCCACCCAGAAACTATTGGATTAATTAAAAGCACTATATTATAGAGCTTAGAAAAGCATAAAACAGTATGGACTCATGTAGTTAATTGATGTAATTTACACTTTCTTATGCTTGAGAGCTTGAACTTGGACAGCTGTTGAAGAACAAACAAGTCAGGTTTAAAAGGAGACACCCTTTTTTCTTATCACAGTGACACTAACTTATCCTGAAAGTTTTAGGAAAATTGAAAGTATCAACTATCACACCCCATTCACTTTCTCCAAATTGGGGGGGGGGGAGATGTAGACTCTTAATAGTTTTGAAAAATTGAATTTCCCTTTTAAGCATATACAATTTTTCCTTCAACAAAATTTAATAGTTTCTATAACAGGTGCATTCCATTTTCTGTTCCGGTCTAAAATCCTAAAGGAAAAATTTAAGCAGTTTAATTATCATATCAGAATTGTAATTTGTTTAACTGTGACTTGTTTATATTTGATTTTTGGTACTGCATAATAAATTTGAATGCAAATACAAAAGGTAACATAAATAATTACTTATACTTATATTATCTTTAAAATAAGTATTCGTTATTGCAATAAAGGTTATATTATTCATATTAAAGGTTCGATCCAAGCAGTGATTTTTAAAATGCAAAAGAAAAAATATCACCAAAAATAAAATAAAAGAGGATTTGCTTACACATTATTCCCTTATAACACTTTAAAAATTAATTCTTCCAGAGAAGAGAGAACTACTACAGAATTGCTAAAACATAAACCTGATTAAAGATTTTGATAAATAACTGTTTAAATCGCAAATGGACAGAATATTTCTTCTCTTAAATTCTTCACCAGCAGCCGAATGTTTTGTAATGTTTTGTCACACCTTCAGCACACTGACAATATTATGCACATCAAGTGAATTAGTGACAAAAACAAAATAAAACACGAAGTTATTTGGGGTATAATATACAAACAGGGGCCGGTGGAAGCTTAGTGGTTAGGATGTCAGATTTCTAACCGGAGGGTTTGGTGTATGATACCGGACCCACTGAAGACCCACCATGTACACTAGGGGATACGTGCATGTAAAATCGGTGTCTTCCGTTTTCATCCAAAGCTTAAGAGATTAGCATGGCAGGGGGGAGACTCTCCCGAGGGAAAGATGGGTCAGAAATGCGGGGCAGTTTTTAGGCAACCCAAGTCCTTATCAGTTTAGAAGAGCACATTGGCGAAATTTTTAACTTCTTTAAGGAAGCTGCAGCCTTTATTCTTACCTACAAGGTTACCACACTAGAAGTTACACGTGGTGTTAAAAATGAGCAAATAGCAATTTTAGAGTAAAATCGTGGTAATGTATATATATATTAAAATATAACTTTCTTATAGATTTACATATAAGTGCACACTCAGAAACGCATGCTCAAATCTCATTAAATTTTCGTCGTATTTGATTAAATGGCCTTATGAAAACTGCTTCGAGTAAACCTTTCGTCAAATAAACGGAATTTGTTCCGTCATTGACTTGATGAAATGAATTTTGTTAAAAAATTAAACAGTATTTCGTTACCTGCATTTTGTCAAAAACAACGAAATTTTACTCATTTGTTTCGTCGACTGATAAAATAAATCTCAGCAAAGTCACAAAATTTTCGTTATTTCAATTCATTATTACTGAGACTTTACATTTCGACACTTTGTATTTCAATTTTAATTTTATCAAAACTCAAAATTTTTGTCCTTTTGATATGTTAATCATTATACTAAATTTTGTTCTTTTGAGCACCCCATGGAACCCTTTAGAAAATCTTGCATTTATTTTAGGCGGTGATTCCTTTCATTATTTCTAAAGGGGCTGTTCAATATTTTTAGTCTAGGTTGATTTTTAATATCTGTTTTAATTTTGATTCGAAGTTGAAGCATCTAACTATTGCACATTGAATAACTTTGATTTTTAGAGTAAGAATATTAATTCTTGAAAAATATCTCATTCGAAAAATATTTAAATAATTAAAATCTTACTGCACACGTCTGGAATTAAAAAAAAAAAAAAAAAAAACTATTGTTTTGTTATAAGGCGTTATATGTTAAGTAAAAATGTGCAACATTAAGATAAATTTTTTAGTTGTAGTAATGTATTAATGAGCAGATAATTAACACTAGAATTACGGCTGTCTTCGTATACCTAGAATTACGGAGGGGGTCATTTTGACCCTCAGGGAAAAAACTGCTTAGTTCCTACATAATGTTATGTATATTGTATAAATAGCGTAAAATAAGCTAATTTATAATAACAGAAGAGTATTTTATGGTATATATGGATTTTCAGAATAGGTAATAATGTTTTTAATATTTAAAAAATTCTGTAAAATATTTAACATTGTTTCAGTAAAATTGAGTTACATTTCAGAAATATAAATAACAAAATGAATGATTAATAACAATTTTTTGCAAAAAAATAAAAAAAAACCCAAATATTTAAATAATTTAGTATGAGACATATTTCACAAAGAGTAAAAAAAAAAAGAAAAAAAAAAATGGATTATAGCACCTCAATCAGCTTATTTTTCTAATAATCTGTGTAGTGTCCACTTACAAATCTATCACAACTGTCACAAATATTAGCAGTCTTGCTGCCTTTGTATTCAGTTTTCTTTGGACACTTTTTCCCGTTTTCGGATTTTACTAAATATTGTAAATCCATGAACCATTAGCAGAGACAGCACATGTATGTTTTTATTCCATATACATAGTCTTCTCTGAGTTTTCCTCAACACGATAATAAATCCCCTCAACTGATACTTCTCTTTATACATAATCCACGCATTTATTTATACCAGTAAGTATAAAATGTTGTAGAAAACATTTGCTGGCCACTGAATTGACTTGCCCTTTAGTCCAGAACGTCTACCGCAAGTTTTATGAAATTGTACCTCATCCAAAGTTTTCTCTTCCTTATATGAAAATTCCATTGCTGAATGGAGTGTACTTTGAATAACCATATTTATTTCTTTTAGCTTGAATTTTCAAAAATCTGCGTTACGCTGAATTTTATATCTGCTTTTGATTTTTATCTAATTTCTGTATTGACGTCTAGTTATGTAAAAACTTGAATTCACAGAAGCTCATCTATTTTTAATTTCCCATCTGGTAGAAAATTATGCTGCAGGATCACTCACTACAGTAAATTCCGAACCACCTATAGGCATCATCTCCATTTTTATCTATTAGACTGTAATCAATTTCAGAACTGGAATTGGGATCTAAAAGTTCTTGCAAAAATTTTATGGTTTCTTCTTGCGTTAGTCCATTGATCTACTTATATTTATGTGAAAAATACTCAAAAAAATGAGCAAAATATTTTACCAAAAATCGTAAAAATAAAGAAATAAAATACTTAAGCAAAATTCAAACAGTACAATCGTTCTCTTAGCTGTAACATCCTTTCGCTGAATCTTTCACAAGAAAATATATTCCGAGATTTCAAATCACATAATTGAGGGGTGTAAGAATATGCAAACATCTTTTTCTTTTCTTCTTTTTTTTTTGTTATGTTAAATATCTGCCAACAAAAATAGATTACAGAAGAAACAGCGTTCATACAATGCAACGAAATGTTTTTACATTTTTTTTTTATCAAAGGGGTCAGAATGACCCATGTCCGTATTTCTAGGTAAAACCCTGTTTTAAGGCAAAAAATAAAATGTGATTTTCTTAAAAACTGCATTTTATCATTCAGTAGAATGATTTAGGAAAAGTCATGAAAGGATTAAGGTTTTTGTGAAAAAATAGAAGAATTATTAAGGAAAGTTCGCTTGGGGTCAAAATGACCCCTTCCGTAATTCTAGTGTTAAAGGGATTTTGCTTCATCTTGAGAGAACCCAAATTATTTTCTGAGTATGGTATAATAATTTTGAAAAGGGAGAAAGTTCGCATAGAGCAAAAGAAGAAGGAAAATCAAAATTGATATAGTATTTGTAGTTAGGATTAATTTAGCCAGAAATTTTAGTGTCTTTCTTTTCCCCCATAATTTTATTCATTAATTCATGCTTAATTTTAATAAATTTTAATATTGAACCGGCTGAATACTTGAGGTATGGCAACTGTTAGGTTCTTATACTTTGACATCTGGAAGCTCCACTACTTCATTGAAAAAGGGATTCCAAGCAATCCCGAAACATATGTCTGCATTTTAATGCTCATTCGTGTTTTCTTAATGTGAAATTTTTTTCAGTTTTAATGTCAACTGTGTTAAAAGAGTAGTTGAATGTTGATGTTATTTTCCGATTAGAGTTATTCTAAGCGAAGAAATGTATTTAAAAGAAGATATTGAAGCAAAATGTGCACGAAGAACACTTTATTCCCTCAGCCCCATATTATTCGGGACATTGACAGCGTGTCCCATAAGTTTTACGAGTGTCTATAAAAAACGCAGATAATTTTTTTAAAAATTTTCAACGAAGTTTTTATTCAAAATAGTCTCCATTAGAAATAATACAGATATTGGTACGATTTTTAGTCAAGTTTCCCGTAAAAAGTAAAAAAATATAATAGTGTGAAAGAAGACTTAATGTATCGTAAAAATATCGTAAACAGTAAAGAAAAGTCAAAAGTGAAGTATTTAAATAAAGATTGAAAAAGAAAACATTTGAAAGTTTTTGAGATGAAGAAAATGCGTGTCTGTCGGTCTACCCCCCCCCCCCCCCATAATAACTTTTGAGGGAATTGTCCGATACGAAAGTTTTTCTTTGCATTCGAAAGACGTCGGTAAGGCTCATCTCTATTAGGCAGTAGAACATGTACAGATACGAAATTCACCCAGAACTGAATGAGCCTATTTTCCTTTGAAATTTTTCCATCGTGATTTTTAAGGATATTTCTGAACGAATTAATGAACGAGTGAAAGAATGAATGAATAAGTGAAAAAATAATTAAATGAATGTATGAATACATAAATGAGTAAATAAATACATAAATGAATGATTGAATTTTCGGTATTAACCGTTGAAAAGGGTATATTTGAAGTAATTAAGAACTAAAGCCAAGTGAAAAAGAGAGATAGATAGATTATTAATTTGAAGTTGGAATATACGGGAAAGTAGGCTCGTATAGTTCTAGGCGAAGCTTCTTGTTAACCATTCTTTCAAAAACCTTTCTTTTGAAATTAAAGTCGCCCCAAAAGACACTATCTACATTGTTAAAAAAACCCCTGAATTTTTAGAAAGGTTTTTGACTGAATTTAACGGAAAATTTCCGTAGTGCTTCCAAACATGGTTTTTCCTTCAAAAAACGAAAATATCACGTACCTCACGATAATGAAAATGCGAGAACGGAAATTTTCCGTTTTACGGTTGCTGTATTTTTACAACCTGATTTGGAATTGGCGATAATACGTTTTGGCGATAATCAACACTAAAATTCGAACTTCAGATTGTTGTTTTAATAAGAAATTTGTATTTATTTCTCTTGAAACATATCTGATTTCATATAAGGCTTTATGCTGTATATTGGGTTTGTTTAGAATCGCGTCCTACATAACAAACTTGTATGTAAGTAACAAAATGTGTTCTACCCTGGATCGGCTCTAGGGTTTTCGGTGCCCAAGGCAACAACAAATTCTACGCCTTTATTAAAGTGTGTTATTTAGTTTATGTTTTAAAATCCCCAAATTTAAAAAAAAAATTATCAATTTCGTTTGGGTAGGGATGGGATGTAGTGACTGGTTACTCTTCCATAATTGCGTCTTTTTTCTTGATCGGTGCTGGTAATGGAGTTGACCCAAATTTATTCAACTTTTTTATTCATTCGACCAATCCTTCTAGAATTAATTTTCTCCATCTTTCATTAAGGGCAGGGACGTGCTCCCCCCTCCGTCCCCCCCTTTGACTGACCAAAGTCCCTAAAACGGCACCTTCCCCCTAGCGAGCACCCAGTGACGTAGTTAACATGAGTGACACCCGGGCGTGTATTGATGGTGTCCCACCAATTGATGGTGTCATCCCAAGGTAAAGATTAAACCAAAAAAAAAAATGTAAACGTGAAGTATGCATTTGAATGTAATGTATTTAAAATAATCGCAGGTTTAAAAAAAAAAAAAAAGAAAGAAAAATCGTATCATCGGCGTAATGATATTTAAAAAGTGTATTTGTTGACGACAATGAGTGTGTTGAGCGGCTAAAAAACACTTCTAATATATTTTTAAAAGGAACACTTTGCTCGTTCAAAATAGAAAAGAAAATGATAGAAAGAAATATTCAATTTAACGTGCTTGTCCCGCTTTAGGTTTTTTTTAGAGGTATATTGTTTTTCCGTCGTGGGCGGGAGGCACCCGGGGCGGTCTGCCCCCACTTAGCTACGCCGTTGTGAGTACCCCACATGCAAATACATACATACGCATTTACTGACAGTATTTTAAGCCCATACACTCTACAAAATACGTATAATACGGACGCTGATTAGTTTATCTCATGTCGCCACCTATACTTGCGCCGGGAATTGGGAATCAGTACCATATGTATCCATTTTTCCCAAATTTGGCGGATTTTGACCACACTTTGCCAGTTTGTATCTGTCGATAGAAATATTTTCTGAACTGGATTATTTCATCATTTGCACCCTGCTGGCATATCATAAAGGTGTGCAAGCGGCATCTTGATTGCTCAATTAACTGCCGAGTTATGTTGGTTCAAAATTCAGTTAAAAATTTCACGCCTCAATTTTGGCTCATTTTCAAAGAACCATACCTCAAAAGGGATAACTCGGATTTGGTTTTTCTTTATATCATTAAAAAGAGCTCACTTTAGTCTTTAAGGAAATGTCTTCTGAATTTTTGAGACAAAGGAGTTTTATACAGATATTGAGGTTCCAAAACGATATACAAAATATCGCCAATAACAGAAAATAAAGATTATTTCATTTATTTATACATGACCTAAGAGGACTACCGGGCTGAAAATTGGTGATAGTACTAAACATTTGGAATATAACAGCCTGCTGGTGCAGCGAAAGCTTAATGTATTTTAGAGTTTTCACATTTTGCTGCCAAAGTAGCTCATTTGTGCCGATGTGGCCGATTTTGACCACACTTTGCCAGCTTGTATCTGTCGATAGAAATATTTTCTGAACTGAATTATTTCATAATTTCCACATTCCTTGCATGTATTAAAGGTGTGCAAGTGGCATCTTGATTGCTCAATTAACTGCCGAGTTATGCTGGTTCAACATTCAGTTAAAAATTTCACGACTCTCTTTTGGCTCATTTTCAAAAAGCCATATCTCAAAAGGAATAATTCGGATTTGGTTTTTCTTTATATCATTAAAAAAAGCTCACTTTCTCCTTTAAGGAAATGTCTTCTGAATTTTTGAGACAAAGCAGTTTTATACAGATATTGAGGTTTAAAACGATATACAAAATTTCGCCAATTACAGAAAATAGAGTTTATTTCATTTACTTATACATGATCTAAGAGGGCTACCAGGCTGAAACTTGGTGATCCTGCTAAACAATTGGGATATAATAGCCAACTAGTACAAAGAAAGATTCATGCATTTTAGATTTTTCACATTTTGCTGCCAAAGTAGCTCATTTGTGACAGTGTGGCAGATTTTGACCACACTTTGCCAGCTCGTATCTGTTGATAGAAATATTTTCTGAACAGGATTCTTTCTTCATTTGAACCCTGCTGGTATGTCATAAAGGCGTGCAAGTGGCATTTTAATTGCTCAATTAACCCCGAGTTATGCCGGTTCAAAATTCATTCACAAAATTCATGCCTGAATAAATCAAAATTGAGGCATGAAATTTTTAAATGAATTTTGAACCGGCATAGCTCGGGAGTTAATTGAGCAATCAAAATGCCACTTGCACATCTTTATAACATGCTGGAAGGGTGCAAATGAGGAAAGGATCCAGTTCAGAAAATATTTCTATCAAAAGATAGAAGCTGGCAAAGTGTAGTCAAAATCTCCCGCATCGGCACAAATGAGCTACTCTGGCAGCAAAGTGTGAAAAATCTAAAATACATTTAGCTTTCGTTGCACCAGCAGGCTGTTATATTCCAAATGTTTAGCCCTATCACCAACGTTCAGCCCGGTAGTCCTCTTAGGTCATGTATGAATAAATGAAATAATCTTTATTTTCTGTAATTGGCGATATTTTGTATATCGTTTTGAACCTCAACATCTGTATAAAACTGCTTTGTCTCAAAAATTCAGAAGACATTTCCTTAAAGAGGAAAGTGAGTTCTTTTTAATGATATAAAGAAAAACCAAATCCGAGTTATCCCTTTTGAGGTATGGCTCTTTGAAAATGAGCCGTGAAATTTTTAACTGAATTTTGAACCAGCATAACCCGGCAGTTAATTGAGCAATCAAGATGCCTCTTGCACACCTTTATGACATGCCAGCAGGGTGCAAATGATGAAAGAATCCAGTTCAGAAAATATTTCTATCGACAGATACAAGCTGGCAAAGTATGGTTACAATCCGCCACATCAGCACAAATGAGCTACTTTGGCAGCAAAATGTGAAAAATCTAAAATACATGAATCTTTTGTTGTACTAGTAGGCTGTTATATTCCAATTGTTTAGCAGGATCACCAAGTTTCAGCCCGGTAGCCCTCTTAGATCATGTATAAATAAATGAAATAAACTCTATTTTCTGTAATTGGCGATATTTTGTATATCGTTTCGAACCTCAACATCTGTATAAAACTGCTTTGTCTCAAAAATTCAGAAGACATTTCCTTAAAGAGGAAAGTGAGCTCATTTTAATGATATAAAGAAAACCCAAATCCGAGTGATCCCTTTTGCGGTATGGCTCTTTGAAAATAAGCCAAAATTGAGTCGTGGAATTGTTAACTGAATTTTGAACCAGCATAACTCGGCAGTTAACTAAGCAATCAAGATGCCACTTGCATACTTTTATGACATGCCAGCAGGGTGCAAGTGATGAAAGAATCCAGTTCAGAAAATATTTCTATCGACAGATACAAGCTGGCAAAGTGTGGTCAAAATACGCCACATCTTCACAAATGAGCAACTTTCGCAGCAAAATGTGAAAAATCTAAAATACATGAACTTTTCGTTGTACTAGTAGGCTGTTATATTCCAAATGTTTAGCAGGATCACCAAGTTTCACAGTGTTAGTCCGCTTAGGTCATGATCAATAAGAACACAAAGTAGACGATTTAGTCATTTTGATTGCGACATGAAAAAAGGCGTCTTTGCAAAACCATGGCTAGTGGCCCAACTAAAAAATACAACTTATGTTGCTGTAATTTGGCATGGATCCATCTAAGACATAGATGCACATGCCATAAAAATTTCATCAAAATCGGAGATGGTCGAGTGGGGAACTTTCCGAAATTTGGCCCATTTGACAGAATGACCCATTAGTATATGGGTTTAATAAATAAAAATTACTTTAGAAAAAACTACTTTCTTTAAACATTGTTTTTAGGTTTGACTGAACAAAAACAGATTTTAAAGTTATAATATTGTATTTTATACTTAGCATTTGCACCCAAAAGCTGCCAATAGTTAATTTTTGGAGAATATGAGACTTTTTTTGTTATTATTAACAAAATGGAAGTCAGACTTTGTTTGGGTTGGCTGAATTATTGTAAATTGTACGAGAGAAATGAGAAAAGCCTAGAATGCATCATGAATATTAAGATAGCATAAGTTCTTGGGGTTTTTGAAAATAAAAATATATTCCAGTGAAATGCATTAAATTTTTAAATTTTTAAATCTTCTAATAGGTATGTAAAAAAAACCCATTATATAAAAATATTAACTTTTATAACTTTAAAAATATCTTCATAAAACTATTTTGAGCAAGGTAAAAGTTCACTGAACAATAGTACTTCTTTGATTTGAATTAAATAATTAGTAAAATAATGCTAATGCGTACATTAAAACGTGTCATTTCTATTCCACTTGTGGGTGAAATTCTGTTTTATTGCATTTAAAACACAGGAAATACATTAATTTTAGATAGTTTTAGATTCTTAACAAACAAGAATTAAATCATGCATCATAGATTAATGTGTGGAATTGGTGTCTGCTGTTCTGAATACTTTTAAATTTGACAAATACTTTCTATTACATCGATTTTGTAGAAATTTTAATATTTGGCCGCCGAATATTCGGTTTTCAGCTATTCGGCCAAATCACTATTCGTTACATCCCTAGTACCTACATATTTTTCTTGTAGGCGTCCGATATTTACTGGCAAGTATCATAATTTTTTTCTGCATTTGTTTGTTTTCATAGGCCGTCAAATTTTCTTTTTTCCCTTTTTTTTTTTTTTTTTTTTTGCTACGTAAAATAAGCTGTAATGTTCCTGGAAATTGAGATTATGACTTCATAAACGTTTTATTTATTTCACTTTAAACGTAAGTATTAATTATTTTATCGTTATTTTATTTTAATCATGAGCAAAGAAAATGGGACTTAGGTCCATTTTTTCCAAATTTTTATGAAGTTTACGCCAGTGAGGTAAGACTAGGTTTAACTTCGCGATACATGGGAAGAGAACTAACTCTGTTTCCCCCTTCCCCCCAAAAAGAACACTCAAAATGACCTAATAGGCCGCCTAGTTAACCCAAGCGTGAATCTGTGTTCAAAAAAAAAAAAAAAAAAAAAATCAGTAATATGTAAAAAATGAAAAATTATGATGTAAAACATGGCATGAAAACACAGTAGAATGAAAGAAAACACGTGCTAAAGCTAAAAAGTACCATAACACCGTAATCACTTCTAATGTTTAAGATACAAATGAGCAAAACAAAATTAAAATTGGCCTTTAAAAGTAGGGATGTATCAAACAGTGATTTGGTCGAATAGCCGAATACCGAATATTCGGCCACTTCTTCCAGGCGGAAGCCGAAAATTCGGCCAATGTCTTAAGCAGAATACTGAATAATGGGCGGCCGAATATTAAAATTTCTAGAAAATCGTTGTAGTATTTGCCACATTTAAAATTATTCACTAAGTCAAACACCAATTACACACAATCTATGTATGGTTTAACTCTGTTTGTTAAGAATTTAAAACTATTTAAAACTAGCTGACATGCCCAGCGTTGTGCGGGATAAAATTGCATCATTCGCAGGGCAAGTGACGCATGCCCAAAATTCTGTTGCAAATGTATAGGGGAAAATTTTCTTAAACAGTCCAAGTAGGAGATGGGCAACAGTCCATAAATATGCTATTTAGACAGTAAATTCATTACAAACCCCGAATGCAATTAAACGGAGAGCCTAGAAAAATTCCTGTTAGACCAAAAATTAGTCCATAAAAATTTACATTAAAATGCCAACAAAAGTTCATTGAAATTGCCATTAGAGTAAGGGAAACAGTAACTCAAATGCACATATGCAGAGGGATGACTGTGAGAAAATGATATCAAAAGCCCGTAAAAATCGCAATTAAAATATAGACCACAATACATCTAAAATTTCCCATCAGAAAAAGAGCAGTATTTACTCTTTAAAAATGTCCATCAGATCAACAACAACTCTCACTGAATAGTTCTGCTACAATAAATAAAACATTCTATAAAGCCCCCCATTTCAATAAAGACAACTATTCCTAAACATCCCTAATAGAATACTGACATTAGTCCCAAAAAATATCCATCAGAATAAAGACGTCAGTGACTAAAAGTAGAATACTGACCTTCAAGAACTACTGCTCCTAAAATTACCGAGCAGTCCATCTTAAATTCCCTATCAAAATAAGGACACCCGTTCCTAAAAATCCTGCTTGCAAAATCGTCAACACATTTCCTAAAAATTCAATTAAATAGCACTTTCATAAAATTCGGATAAAAACGAAAGAAAGGAAAGCATTATTTCAAAAGGCAAATGCACCTTTAAATTACAAAATGTTTAGTACTGAACCAATTCTGACGTGTGAAATTTAAGTTGATAGAAAGACATAACTAAATTTTTCCCAAATGGCGCCAAATAGACAGTACAGAAATTAAATAAATGTTAGAAAATAAATCACTTGTGTAAAATATGAAATGAATAATCGCTACGTAAAAAAGTTAAAATGAAGCAGAAGATCACCAAATTGCACTAAAGTAGTGGAAGCATTTGGCAAATACGCCATGATCCTACAGTGTAAATCACGTATTGAATTAAATGAGAACAGTATTACTGATAAGGATTATTGGGCTCGGTTTTGAAAAAATATGAAGCGTAAAATAATATATTGAGATTACTTAACTGGATGGAGGCGAGTAAAAAGTTATCAACAGTTGGCGAAATTTTAAATTTCATCAAAAAGAAGCGATATCGAAGACTTTCCAACCTAGTTTTTATCGACGAAATAAATATTAAATCGTCAAAAAAGAAAGAAGAATCAACATTAAAAATCGCATACAGTTAATAAATCCATAAAATATCCATAAAAATGAAATGAATTTTTAGAATGTTTTTCACTGATAAAGCGGAACATTCTACCATAAGATTTCATGCAATTGTTGAACTGTTACTATACTATAAAATCGCCAAAAAAAAAAGAAGGAGAATCAACCTCAAGGTAAAGTAATTAAAATTCGTCTGCAGTTCCACAAAATATGTATAAAAATGAAATGAATTTTTAGAATTTGTTTCGCTCATAAAATGGCATAAACAAAGATAAAATATCATTTTTTCAATTTTACGTTAACAGAAATCAGTTACAGTTGGCGACAAAAGTACTATTTATTTTGGCGAAACCACGCAAATTGAGCAGATAAATTCAGAGGTAAGCCTTGCTTTAAAGTTCGAAAACTACTTTAAATGAATATTGCGCGTGTTCTATTTATTCTTTGAACTTCAGAAAGAGATTATCTTGTGCAGTTTTTTACGGGCATTAATATGCTGCAAAAATCGAAAAGGTGAGACGTTTCTTCGATGAGATATTCCTAAAATTAACGGTTTTGCTTAAATTGGAATAACGGAAGAACAAATTCGAATTTACCGGAAAACTCTTCTAGGTGCACGAGAACCTGACCCAAGGTACCTGTAACCAAAATTTTGTACTTCTAGACCGTTCCATCTCGGAAGGCGGCGAGCGATACACACACATACACAAACTCTCTGTTTTATTCATATAGATTAATCTATTTTCTCTATTGTTTTGAATGTAAGAAAACTAAGAATTTCACCCACAAGTGGAATAGAAATGAAAGGTTTTCTGGTAGTAAGCATGAGCATTATTTTACTGATTATTTAATTCAAATGAAAGAACTACAAATGCTTAGTGAATTTTTACCTCGCTCAAAACTGTTTTATGAAGATATTTTAAAAGTTGTAAAAGTTAATATTTTTATTTTATAGGGTTTTTTACATACCTATTTTTAAAAGATCTATTAAAATTTAATACACTTAACTGGAAAATATTTTTATTTTCAAAAACCCCAATAACTTATGCCAGTGGTTCCCAACCTTTGGTAAACCACGAACCCCTTCTAAGATCCCAAAGAAAATGACGAACCCCCTACTGTAGCCGTTTGTAACAGGTAACAAAAGTATAAAATTTGCTAGAACATTTATTTTCCATGTTTCACAATAGTTCATAACAAGAAATGAAAAGGAAATTGCAGAAATATAAGTTTGAATAAAAAATAAAATACAGCTACAAGAAAACGAGCATATTTTTAATTATTACTTTTTGTTATTTGTACTTTGTGAATTATTGATAGAGCAGTAAACATGTGTACGCAAAAAAAAAAATCTTCAAAAATTATTTTCCCGATAGCGCGAAAAAGTTGTCTAAGGGTATGAGAAATGTACATACACAATTTTAAATCAATAAATATCTTTCGGTTCCACTTTCGACTTGAAGTATACAAAATTCGCAAAAGTTGTGGAAATTTACTGAGTATTAAAATGTACATGTTTTCAAATTTCTCATTGCGATAATGCAGAAAAGTTGGAATTAAAAACGAGATAAATGTGAGCATAAAATTTAAAATTAATCAATAAAAATCTTCAGGTTCCACTTTGGTGTCTACACCTGGAAAATTAGCCAAAAATAATGCAAAATTTTATATTAATATGATATAAATTTTCGTATTTCCGACTCTTTCTTCGCGCTATCATAGAAAACGTTAGAAATGATAGGAGGATCAATTATACGTCCAAATTTAAAATAAATCAATGAATGTCTTTTGAAACCACTTACAGATTCAAATTGTCGAAATCAGGTAAAAGTAGAAATACGTGCATTTCAAATTTTGTACGTATGCTCGTATACTCCCTATGCCAATCCACAACTTTTACCTATTATCATCGGAAAGCAATTCATTAAAAAAAGAATCATTTTTGCACTCCCTCTTAATACGTATACAAATTTATTATTTCGTATTTTTTCTTTCACGTTAAAAATTGAAAATCCCGCCATTGCAATATTATTTTCGCGAACCCCTTTTCTACACCACGCGAACCCCTGGGGGCTCGCGAATCACCTGTTAGGAAACGCTGACTTATGCTATCTAAATATTCATGATATATTCTACGATTTTCACTTTTCTCTTGCCCAATATTCACAATAAATAGTCTACCCAAACAAAGTCTGACTTCCACTTTGTTAATAATACCAAAATAAATTTCTCATATTCTCCATCATAATTAACTATTGCCAGCTTTTGGGAGAAAATGCTAAGTATGAAATAAAACAATACAACTTTAAAATCTGTTTTTGCTCAGTCAAGTCTGAAACAAGGTTTAAAAAAAGCAGTTTTTTTCTAATTTTTTTTATTTTTACTTATTAAAACTATGTACTAATGTATTCTTCTGCAATAATTACAATATAATTTTTAATGTTTAAAATCTACTGATTTCTTTTTTTTTTTAACATTTCTACTGCAGCAGAACTATTCGGCCGAATAGTCCATCAATATTCGGCCAGGTCGAATTTGACCATGGCAAAAGGATAATCTTTATATATTTCATTGAAACACATACTGCATTCTACATTTCCTAAGTCGGAGGCAAGTAACTGCGACGTAACAAGTAACGAAACTGCAAGTAACGAATCCCCCCCCTCCCCGTCCGAAGTGATGGGCTTGCAGTGATGTCACAGTTACAAATAAAAGTAATTATCAACTTTCCTTTTCCCCCAAATTTCAAATAGGATCATATCAAATTTTCATTTACTTTTGAAATTCATAATTTCAAGGGGAAGGGAAAAATCTTTTTACTGCTATTGCCAAATGTAAATGCATATTTTTGCATTTCTATGCCACAAATTTTGAAGTTATTTCTAAATAGTGGGAAGCGAATTCACAGCTCGACAATTCCATTTTTTCCCCAACAAAGAACCGAAACATCTGCAACACTCCCTGCACATGCCTTTCCGTAACAATTTGGCATTTATCAATTATTTGGCGACTGCCAAACGCAAACATATTCAAACAAGACTGTGGTCAGTAATGGCGGAGGTACATTGGATCTGCTTTTCAAATACCCTGGGTTTAGAGGGGAAAGTCGCAATAGCTTGATTGAAAAGTTTATCTTAAGCCGATTAAGTTTTGGATGAAAACGGATTTAACCCTAAAATCAGTGGACCCTGAAGTCCTGAAGGTATCGGAACCAGGAGAATTTCCCTTCCCTTCGGTCTTCCAGAGATAATCATTGCAGGTGGTTGGTCTCGTATAATAAGCGGCTCATCATATAGACCATAGGTTCTCAACGTGGGCGATAACGCCCCCTTGTGGGTGTTTGAGACTTTCTGAGGGGCAGTAAAAGACCCAGAGAAAACTAGGGGGCGTTGACATGACACGGAGGGGCGCGGGCAGATTAAATAAATATAGTTTAAAATAGACTAAACACGCTGATTATGTACTAACAAAAGTATTAGGTTTATGGTCGGTTGTTCAACGATTTCTGATAGCATTCCCATCTTCATATTTAGCTGAACGTGGCTATAGTGTTGTATCAATATTGGTAACCAAAAAGAGAATCGGCTCCATATTACTGAACGCGGCGACTTACGGTTGTTTTTAAGTAAAATCGAGCCTGATATTAGCAAACTCCTTCAAATGCATCAAATTCGACCTTCTCATTAGTTAAGTTACGAATTCGACGTCTGAAAATGTTAATAAAAATACTTTTCAATATAATTAAGTGTGCATTTTGATTGATCTCATTAAAATAGTCTTCCTTAAAAACAGAAATAGGATAGGGTCATATCCTATCTACCAATAAAATATAATATTACATATTTGAAAATATATTCGTGGAATAGCTATTTCAGATTCGCAAGTTCAAAAGGGCTTTAGAAAAAAAATATTCTTAAAGTGGGCGGTAAGCAAAAAAAGGTTGAGAACCTATGATATAGACTGAGAAAGTCTTTTATTAGAGAGATGAAGGGATACTCAGGTCGAGTTTTTAGAAGATTCAATAAAATAATTGAATTATGAAGTTACAGTTGCACTTTATTTTTACAACAGGAAAATCCGATTTCTATTTTTTTTCTTCCCCCCGTACGTTATCCCCCCGTACGCTGAATGCCTAAAATTTTCCAGGGGGGGGGGGGGGGTCAAGTGTAAGCAAGGTATGAATTGCGTCGGCAATGGATTTCGTAGTCTTGGTATCTTATTCCCATAACAATCATTCCTTAAGTTGTGATTACTTTTTCTGTCAATGGATTTAATATGCAAGCAAGAACTTACCTTACATAAAATTTTCATTTTTTCTTTTTCTTTTCTTGTTTGTTTTCAATATATCAAATTAAGTTGTTCAATGAAAAAACTGCAGATTTCCATCTCATTGCGGCTTTAATACTATGTAACGTATTTCTATTGATAAGCACGTTGCAAGGCCGTATCCAGAGGGGGGGCCGACGGGCCCGGGCCCCCCCCCCGAAATCCCAAAAATTTTCGCAATGTAGCATATATTCTTCCCTGAAACTTTCCCCTACACTAGTGTTTCAAAGTCAGCCCCCCCCCCCCCCCGAAAAAAATTTCTGGCTACGGCCTTGGCACGTTGCATTAAATGCTTGCATTTAACATTTATTACAATAGCATTAATATTTCACAAGAAGCTACTGGTACTGTTAAGTCATAGATTCTTTTATAATACAATCATTAAATGAAAAGATTTATAAAACTGTGCACTGCATACCACAATATGCGGTTGCAAATGCAGTAGCAAATTATAGGAGATTCAGTTTCAAACATGAGAACTCAAATAATTTAACACAAAGACGATATGACAGGGCAAAAAATGCTTCTTGAACAAGTTGAATAAATAACATCTGAACTGAACAAATTTAATTTGCTATTTCAAATCTAACCTTTTGTGCTACTGCATGCAGAACACGATCTCAGAATAAAAAGGTTAACGAAATTATAATTTGAATTGAAATCTCCCTTTTGAGTAGAGGCAAGTAAATTGGTAGAATTTTCTCTGTGTACTTAACGAAATGAACCGTAGATGGCGTTAGCAGCAAGAGGGCCACATATTCATTTAAAGGAGGTTCAAGATCGTAAATAATGAGCATAAGCTAGGTTTTCCCTTTGTCAGCCTTTTGGTAAGGCATTGCTTTTCATCGGTAATTTCATCAGATTATTTTTGGAGGGGGAAAACATTTTGGTAGCTGGCAAACAATTATTTCTATTCTTTTTTTCCTTTTGATGTGCGGATCTCTTTAGTATCCACTGAAAATATTCATCCACACAACATGTAAGCGCAATCTGTAAAACAAATCTGTAAAGTTCAGGAAATGGGCGGGAGGGGGGCAGGGTGCGGATCCAGGAATAATTTCTGGGAGGGGCACCAGGCGTAAAAAGTAGTTGCTCATCTTAAACTTTTGCATATTAAAAAACTCATAAGCTTGTTTCACGTTTCTTAAGATAACTTCACAAAAGTTAATATTTTTAAAAGTACGAAAAACAACTTAATTACATCAAATGAAAAAGTACACAATACATTTTTACATATTAAGATAATTAAACGCCAATCCCTTCAGATAATTTTGCAAAATACCATTATAATTAATTCGTACCAATAAAAAAAATTGTTTTGAAGATTCTAATAACGCTGAGAATGAGTAGTTGGTCAAGCTGTTTTTTAAACATTACGACTGTTCTTCTCAGAATTCAATATTTCAAATAATACAATGTTAATGCAGTGATTTCAGTACTTTTCTACAGTTCTAAATTAATAATTTTGGGCGTCCATTGACGATGTTAGAAATAGGAGGAGTTTCAAGACTTTTTCTGAATTTATTTTAACATTCAAGTTATAAAACGCATATTAGGCTATCATTGATAACAGTAAGAGACTGCTAATATTTTCCAAACATGAACTTCTAAAAATACAACTTTGATGATTTTCGAGGATGTGAGGGGATCGGGGGCTGTCTCCAGGAAATTTTTTGAGATATTGAAGTCTTAAAAACGCATAATAGGCTGACTTTGGTGATGACAAAAGACATGTGGATTCAACAGCTCTCCCGTGGAAATTGTTTGAAATTGAAGTTCGAAATTCGTAATTTTTGGAGTACATTGATAATGTTAGAGAAAGGGGGGGGGGGTCTCATTTTTTTGTGAAATTCAATTTCTAAAACGCATACTTTTCTCTTTTCTCTACATCTTACCTGTTAGCCGAGACCTAAGAATTGCTTGAGCATGGAGCTGGTGGCATTAACGCATACTAGGCTATATCTGGTGGCATTTTAAGACAGCTGAAATTTTTACAAGATGAAGTTCTAAAAATGCAATTTGGACGACTTTTGAGGATCCCAGACAACCACTGATATCTCTGAGACATCCAAAAAGATCCAAAAAACATCCTGGATATCTGCTGGATATGTTGGATATCTCACAGACATCCACATATCTCAAAATCCTGGATTTGGATCTCCTGATATCCCTGAGATATCCAGATAGTAACGTGTTTTGGATATAGATATTGGGACATACTGTGGATATCCAAAAACATCCAAGTCATGGATTTGGATTTCTGGATATCCCTGAGATATCCAGAATGTGACATGTTTGGGATATAGACATTTGGACATCCTATGGATATCCAGACTGTTACATGTATAAGATATAGATATTTGGATATCCTGTGGATGACTGTGAGATATCCTCCATGAATATCTCAGGTATGTCCAATTCATATCCCTGAGATGTTATTTGACTTTTGGATACTGTTAGGCTTATTTATATTCACTCTGCTGCTCAAAATTGTTATATTTAGAGATTTCGTGGTTAATTAAGGTAAATAGTTTTTCTTAATTTTTTCTATTAAAACTGTGTGCTGAACTGAAAAAATTAACTGTAATTTTGATCAACTCACCTTCCGTGGTTTTCGGTGCATAGCTCAAAAGATCAAATAATATTGCTGCAATGCAATCGCATCGCTGGTGAGCGGTGTAGTCGGATCAGATTTTGTTGTTTGTATTAATATATTTTATATATTTTTGTGTTATATTATGCTTATGATTATTAAAAGTAGTTCAGTTTTTTAATGATTATTATTTAATTACTTGATTTAATTGCTTCGTCGTAATTCCAGGGACATAATATTTCCCTATTTTTACTTGCAGGGATATATAATTCATCAGTATTTTTAATCTCACGCGTGTAATTAATCCGTATTTTTAATTTCACCCATGTAGCTTTTATCATTTTAATTTCAGGGATATAATTTGTTTGTATTTTTAATTTCTGGTATATAATTTATCTGTATTTTAAATTTCAGGTGTATAATTTATCTGTATTTTTAACTTCTGGTATATAATTGCTCTGTTTTTTTAATTTCAGGCATATGTAGTTTTTAACAGTATTTTTCATTTCATGTAAATTATTTCTACTGAATTCAGTAAGATTTGCTGGATAAAGCAATTTTCATGTCTTAAACTTGTCGTTTGGGTGAGGCAAGCAATTTTATTCTTTACAATTGGGATACAATTTAGAAGTTCATTCTTATTGGGTCTATTGTGTGATTATTGCTATTTGTCATTAGTTTGTGGGAAAATCATGCCTAAAACTAAAGTAAACAAGTGATTGCATTGGATAACTTATAAGAAAGTTAATGAATCTGTAAATGACGTGTCTATTATTGATTAGCAATCAACATCTAGTAATTTGACTGAGCAATATCATGATTGTAGTTCTAATGAAGCGTCAGGTTTTCCTTCTGATAGCTCGTATGAAAGTTCTGACAGGGAACTTTGCTTAGTGTCCGACTCTGCGTGAGGAAAGTTCTCGAAACCGTGTGTGTGAACAAAATCTAAATTTGCTGAAAGACTCGTCTAACTGGTCAGTTGAGAATAACATATCTCATACTGCAATTAATGGTTTATTAAAAACACTTAAGAAATATCTATTTGGGTCTGATTTACCAAGCGATGCACGGGGACTATTGCAAACCGCTAGGTCTGTAGCAATTAAAAGTGTCTCGTCTGGTATTTATTGCCACTTTGGTATTGAAAACGGAATAAAAAATATCATTCAAAATATTAAAGGTACAGTTCTAACACAATCAACAATTGAATTGCTGGTAAATGTTGATGTATTTCCTATAGTTAAAAGTTCCAACAGTCGGTTATGGCCAATTTTAGATCCGTTAAGCTATACTGTGAATTTTCCTTGTGTGTTCTCCATTGGTGTATTCCATTCCTATGAAAAACTCAAAAATCGTAATGAGTTTTTAAGTGATTTTGTGTGTGAAATGAAACATCTAATCGAAAATGGTATATCTATTGATGGTAAAATAAGTAACATACATCTTAAAGGAATAATTTGTGATGCACCTGCTCGAGTTTTTGTATTATGCATTAAAAGCCATTCTGGGTATTAGAGTTGTAACAAATGTTTTGAAACTGGTATATTTTATAAAAATAGAATTTGCTTTCCTAATGTTAATTTCACTGAAAGAACTGATGTTGATTTTAGAAATAGGGATCCTGATGATGAACATCATAAATATGATTCTATACTGTTGGAGATAGATACTTTTTGCCTTGTTTCAGATGTTCCATATGAGTATATGCATTTGATATGTTTAGGGGTCATGAAAAAGTTAATTAAGCTGTGGTTGAAAGATGATTTAAAATTTAGACTTGCTAATAATCAGGTAGAAAGTGTGTCAAAACAACTAGTAGAACTTAAAAACTTATTTCCCTAATGATTTCGCCCGAAAACCTCGTTCTTTAAAAGAATTTGAACATTGGAAAGGAACAGAGTTTCGTCTGTTTTTGTTATACACTGGGCCAGTAGTTTTGTCAAATGTTTTACGTAAAGATCTGTATGAGCATTTTCTGCTTATGCATTGTGCAGTTAAAGTATTAGTTACTGAGCCTAACAGAGAGATGGTATCATATGCTCAGGCTTGGTTAAAGTGTTTTGTCCCAAGTTTTATACTCCTATATGGTAAACAACATGTATCTCACAATGTTCATGGGTTATTGCATCTTTGTAAAGATGTGGAACATTTTGGCGCTCTAGACAATTTTAGTGCGTTTCAGCTTGAAAATTTTATGAAAGAGTTCATATGACTTGAACTCTCGAGTTTATTCTTTTAGCAACAAACAACTTTGCCCCTATCGCCGAAACATTTGGTGATGGGCAGCGGTGTAGTCCTGAAAAAAAAATGTTGGGGGGACGCTCATACATACGAAGATAAGCAATTGAAATAAAAAAGTGGGAGACGCTTATGTTAAAATGTAAAATGTTTGGGGGGACGCTTGTATTAAAATAAAAAGGTAGAGGGACGCCGTAACCCCTCGACTACACCACTGGTGATGGGGATGTTTTACCGGTTAAGTTACCAGTAAAAAATATAGAGGAACTGCAATGCTTAGAAGGTGCGCTTTTGAAGCCAGAGATTTTCAATTATTTGGTATGCATTAGTTTCTTTTAAACCAAGGCTTTCAGTGTATCTTGAATTAATTTTTCTATGAATTTTTATAGATTAACTTTACGTCAAACTGTGGGGGCGTAACTGTAGACTCCACTGTAAAGCGGATCATGAGAAAACTCCCGACAGATGTAGTGGCACAGGAGTTCAGCTGGATGGGAGCGAAAGGAAAGGGTGTATTTTATAAGCTGCAGCTGACAAGAGTGATATTTGGTACTAATTTATATGTATAAAATAATATAAATAATTTATATACATTAAAAATGAATACATAACTGTTGGATATACAATTATCATTAAAGTATTTTGACCTTTATCTGTAGTGCTCTGATTTGTTTTCAAGTTTTTGTGAATGTAGCCGATAGTCAAGGATTGTTTGAAGAATTTTCCTTGAAGTATGAACTAATGAAGTCATGATTTGATTGTGAAAACCTTGTAACAGCTACACATGTTCTGGAAGGAGAGGGGTGTGAAAATACATGTTCATTGTTTGGCTTTCTTGATTATCAAACAAAGTTTTTGATTTTGTTTACCAAATTTCTTGTTGAGTAAATTCACAGTAATTTTTCACTTGTTAATTAAATTGCTATTGAAATGTAGTTTGCTATTTTATTTTTCTTATTTATTTAAATTCTGCCTTGCTACAGGTGTTTTTTTTTTCTTTCTGGTTAACAATCAACATTTTGTATTTAAATAAGTTTTTTTTTCTTTATCCATGTGCAGGTGTATATTTTGTGCGTAAATTGGACAAATGAGAAAATTCCTTTTACATTGTTATGAAGAGAAATTTGTTCTATGTGTAAAAATTCATTCTTGAAAATTAATTTTTTAGATGCAACTAGACGGAATGAAAAAGTAAGAAATGCTGCAATGGATGCAGCAGTGGAAACTGCAATAAAAAAATTGGCTTCGCCATGCGAAAGCACTCCATATGAGAGTGGCTGCAGAAAATTCTGCCAACTCCCCATCCCTTTTGGGCAATACTATTGTGTAAATAAATCTGTTATGTGTAAATAAATCTATTTTGTATAAAATAATTTATTTTGTAATATCTTCTGTATATAATTTTTGTGCCTTTTTAAAATAAAACAAAAAAAACGACTTATTTGTTCAGTTTATTTTTTTGTCTCGGAGAACAGCAGCCTACTCTTAATCATCTTTAAGTCAAAAGTAATAAATTTTTAAGAAAAAATAATCCTCTCATTGCTCATTGAATACCACTTGTTTCTAATGAAATGTCCAGAGTTACATCAGTAAATTCAATCATAATTATACCTGAATTATACTGTACACAGTTAAAAAGGAGTAAAGTTTAAATTAGTATGAAAATCGTGAATGTATGAAAATTGCGAGTAACTTTAAGTACTCGAAATTAATGCTCTAAATGGATGTAAAATTTTAAAAACTTGTCTCATCTTTCAGAAGTAGTTTTATGAAGGAATATTTTTTAAGTACTCTGTTTTTTTTATGAGCTATTTAATACGGGTTCACAGAAAAAGATAAAAATGTTTTGTCTATACTATATAAATTTTGTTACATTTCTTGCTTATATATGTAAAATATCAAAATGTGCTAAAGATTTATTGCATATGCATGAAGTGTATTGACCTGTAGCCTAATATATATCTCTAGTATTGAATATTCATTAAAAATTTTAATTGCTTAGTCATATTTTCCTAAAGTGAAAATTTGAAAATAAATTATAAATATTTTCAAAAGTGGTTATAGGAAAATAATGTAATTATAATTTGTAATGGAGTAATTTACATTGCTCAAATATATGTTATGCTATAGGCTTTGTACTCTTTTTGCATATGTAATAAATCTGTAGCATATTCTGATGTTTTATAAATACCTATAAACCATTCATTTGAGACCTCCTATGGATATCCAAGCTATATCCCAATATCCAAGAGATGGATGTCTCTTGGATATCCTAGAGATAACCTTATGACGTTAAGATGTCTATGGGATATCTGTTGGATGTTTTCAAGATATCTATGAGATATCCTGGATATCCATGGGATATCTAATACACGTCGCGATATCGCGACGTCTCAGGGAGTTCCAATAGCTGCAACCTTTTTGACGTTCTGTGGATATTCAGCAGATATGTGGATGTCTCAGGGATATCTCATGGATGTGATTATATCTACTCATCTTATCCAAGAGATATCCTATGGATGTAATTTGGAGATTCATGGCTGTCTGGGATGTGAGAGGACGAAATAGGGGTGCGGGGGTTCACCCCCGGAAATTTTTTGAAATTGAAGTCTTAAAATTGCATAAGGCTATCGTTGCTGACATTAAAAGACAAGTGGATTCAGGTGCTCTCCACTGGAAACTTTTCGAAATTGAATTCGCAATTTTGGGCATTCATTGATGACATAAGAGTAAAGGGAGTTTCGAGGCTCTTTTTCTAATTTTGTTTTTGAAATTCAAGTCTCACAAACACACACCATTTTAGCGACGACTCTGAACAAGAAAAAAAAAAGATTGTGTCAGCGTGTGTGGACTGGGGAAGTTCTGACCCTCCTTCAAATGGGTCATACTTCGTTTCGCCAACACTTTTTCTGACCACCTGTGGTGGTGGGGGGGGGGGGATTATGGGAGGAACGGATTAGACAGGTGATGACTTTCCTTCTAACTTAGGGGAGATGTTCTATGCTAGGGATATTTCAAGGGATTTTGCTGGCAAAGGAGCGAAAACATGGCGCGATATTTTCATCACCTGGGGAAGAGCGCAACCCTACAGCTCCCGATCCAAAGTAAAAGTCACGTGACTTTAGGCAAACGAGTTTTACCAGTGTCTCCCGTTCCTATGTTATTTCTACGGAGGCCTAGCTTTAGCATCACGAATCGTGGATAATAAATTCATTTAAAAATGGTTATATCTTGCTGTGCTTATGTATGCACTGAGAGACATGTCACCGAGAATCCTACAACATTTCACAATAAAAAACTTGCATTTTTATTCATTGTTTTCCTTAAAAAACTTAAACAATTGTTCATCGGACATGTGCTGTTCTCACATTTTACCTAGAAATGCTAATTTTTTATTCGTATAAATCAAATTTTAAAATGTAAAATACATTATAGTAATGCGCAAATACTATCTGACTAATTTATCTCTTTCATGAAGCTATTTTTTTTCTGTTTTAAGCATATTTCTTATTAAGTTTTCGAATTGGCGAATTTATTTCTCGCCAAATGTGCAGTATACAAGCTTTTTGAAATCGAATGCGTAGGCATATTTTTGTTATTATTATGTAAAATATGAAGATAAGAAAAGTATTTTTTATTTTTATTTTCTTTCTTTCTTTTTTTTTCATTCCTTGACTTAAATAGTCGATGTATGTTTCATTTGTAGAAATAATGTAAATATGTTTTATTCAGTATGAAGATAAATTTCATGACTAATGAAATTCCTTTCGTCTTGCTAACAAGTTCTACCCCTCCCCCCTTTACTGAGTTCAAGATTAAATGCTTAAAAACAATTTATTTTATGCCATTAGTAACACTTGTAAGCATAATTTATTATTATTTTTTAATCGTTTTTTTTTTCAACTTTCGGCAAACTATAGACAATTTGCGCGACTGAAAAATGTAAACTGATTTTATTTATTTATTTAGTTTACCTCACCTTAGTTTCCCCAATTCGCAAATTTTCCGCGGTATCACGATTTAAAAGAAAATGTTAAGTAATTTTTTTTTTTCTGCTCACCCTATGTATATATGCGTCTGAAAATTTTTATTTGTACGCTTTAGTTCTTTTTTGCCGCACTGTACCGAAAAAGTGTAATTTTTTTCCAAGCTGTATTTAGGTAGCAAAAAAAAAAAAAAAAAAAAAAAAACTTTTTTTCTGTCGCTCTAAGTGTTATGAATTTATTATACAATAAATTTGCTCGTAGTAATGTGTACAAACAAATATTTTTTCATGAAATAACCTCTAAAAAAATTGTAGTATTTATGCATAAAATTATCTATCTGAAGATAACACAGAATTTTTATGTGCTGAAAGGTTTTGTGCAACTTCTATAAATTTCATTTAACAGCGAACTAAGAGTTAATCTTCAAGACTTCGCAAAACTAAATATACGTGATTCCAAGAGAATATAAATCCAAACAGAAAGCGCGCGACGGGCAATTAAGGTACTTTTCGCCAAAGTAGCGATTGCGCCAACGATCTTCTACTCGAGAAGATTGGACACTCCGGTAGAAACCTATGTTAAATGCTTCGGAGCAGAGGGGTCTGAGAAGTATAAGTAAAAAAGCAACATTTAGGATGAGATTGGCGAGAGAATCTTGGCGAAAATCATACTGAGGATGTCATTGCGGCAGTAAGTCGCCAAAGTGGATGCACTGATCCTTTGAGGCACGCACGGCGAGATCGGCCGAAACCCCGGGGGTCGGATCGTGTATCAGAGAGGTAAGAAAACGAAAGGGGCTAGAAAGCGCTGAAATAGCCTGAGGTACGTTGTTCATGGTCGACCCTTCTGCTATTATTAGGCGAGTGTCAGTCACTTCTTAACGAGCTTCACATAGTTAAAATATATAAGGGAAAATAAAAGCAAACGCGAAGTGTTCCCAACTGTCAGGATGAAACCTATTTGCTCCTGTTAAGGAAGATTCGATAAGTTGCTTTCCTTTTTGGAAAAAAATTCAATTACAGAAGAAATTTTGTTGCTGCTGCATGTAAATTATAGTACAAAGCGCTGCCGTTAGAAAGTCACGAAACAGGGAGGGTAATTTTATCGGATTAAAAAAATTGAAAATACTTTAGATGACGGCAGTCGATTAGCGAAAGGAGTGGGGGATCTTTAGCTTCCTTCAAAATCGGAAGTTTAGACAAACTTTTTTTCTTCAAAAAGTACTTTTAGTTTACATCGGGGGCCGCGCCCCAATTCTGTCTGATGGACGTCCAATGCTGGAGCAATTTGAAACACGGATTCGCGGAAAATGATTTAAATATTTTAAAGTATTGTTTCAACATACAAATATAGTAAAAAATAAATAGAGAAAATTCTAATAACAAATTTCTTCTGTGTTTATTCCTTTACGGCTCTTAAAATTGTTGGGCTTTGCTTATTAATATGTTTAAATTCTGTTTTGGTCAAATGATTGAAACCTCCTCTAACGATTACATTTTTTTTTTTTCAAAATTTTCTCTTATGGATGTAGTTTTAAGTTGCAGTTCCGAATTTTAAAATTAATTTTTTTAACTTAAATACAATCATCATATAAAGAAAAAAAAGGCTTCATTAAGAGTAAATGCACAGGTTTATCTCCAGCGCTCTTCATTCATTAAAAATTAAGATTTGCGCGGGCAAAACAGAAGAAAAAAGTACGCCGAATTTCAAATTGAACAATTATAAAACTACAATTCGCATCTATAAGTGTTTTTTATATCAGCTTTTCCACCAGAAAGTTCTCTGTAACTCACTATTTCCAAGTTTTCATTGAAAGGTTTTCCCCCGTAAGAGTTCGAACGTGCACGCAAAAATTGTCTCAGACATTAGCGGCAGAAGCGAAGGGAATCGTTATTTTATCAAGTAATAGAGGAGTATCTTCAAAAATAAAACATTAAGCCAAGCCGAAAAATTAGCCTAGTGAAGCAAACATTTATTATAATCATGCCGGCTAACGAGATGTTGCCTGAATAACTATTTAAAAAACGCTTTGAATTCCAGTCTGTTCAATTCACATTCCTGTTCCCTTAGTATTTGTTTTTGGAGAAAAGCTGTCAAAGCTTGAAAACATTTTCAGCTGTATTCCCATTTATCAGATCATTATTTATATCATATTGTATACTGCTGCTGTTATATTACGTAGTGTTTTTATTTTTACTGAATATTTTGATTGAACAATTTTGTTTATTTTAATAAAAAATAATGCTACTAAGTAACATTAAGTCTTAAGTTTATTAGGAATAGATTTAGTATCTCTCAAAATTCCTATTCATTTGTCTTAATGGGTTTCAAGACCTACACCTACTGTTTTTTATAGTTCAAATTTTATTAGTTGTTACCAGTGGAGAACCTGGAAATTTCTGAAAGCCCTTTCCTGTGTACAACATTCGCTTAACTTGACTTATTTGCCCCCCCCCCCCCTCGTTCCTAGCAGCATGAAAGCGCCCGACAGAACCCTTGAAATGGTGGCGACAGAACCCTTTAAATCAGGGATATCAGGGAAATCTGGAAATTTTTTCTTTGTTTTTGATTTATTCCAGAGTTCCATTGATTTATTCCAACTTATCTGTAATCATTAAAATGATTCAACGTTCCCTTATTAAAAGTTAATTCTGAAATTATTTTACTCAAAAAAGTTAATTTTAATTGCCGTTTTTCATAAATTTTTGCCCACATATAAAAAAAAAAATGTGATCTTTTTGCATCCGCAATGGGAACTGGACTTTGTAAGCTTTCGATGTTTCTTATGCTTTGTTAAAAGGTAAACAATTTTTTTCACCAAAACTTTAATTTGAAATTTTTAATCAAAATTTCGTGAATCGTGATCGTAAGGACGAACTTTCAAACGTCAAAAGGTAATACTTCTAGTTTTATTTTTATTTAAATTTCTTTATGTATGCGTAATTCTTAACATTGTCCAAAATACTTGAAACAAAGGTGGAAACTGTTAAATAATCTTTTTAAATTTGAAAGATTCAGAAAATAATAGTCATTAACTATGCACTTATGATGATAATGTTTTTTCTCTTACACACATTCAGTCATCATATAAATTGCTTCTACGCAGGAGGGACATGTTAAATATTTGCAGTTAATCGCAAATAAATAAATAAATAACTAAATAAATAATCAAATGAAAAACTAATTTAAAAATCACTTATTTAATTTCTTATTCAGTACGTATGTGAAATGTTTGAATAAATTCCCCTGCTGTAGATTGAGAGATTTACCTATTTCATGAATTGAATTTTTTGATGCGCTAGCATTAATCCTAAAATGTTTAATTTTATTATCAAAAGTCTTTTCTGGAGCTTGGTATTTCCGAATGTAATTAAATGCTTTTTTAATCTTTAAAAAATGCATAATTTTCTTAATAAAATTTTCAAAAAAGTTTGAAAGTTATGAATGTTTACAATTTTTTTTCAAGCAATTGCTCTACACCCGTCAAATATTCATTAATTATTTTGTTGCATAGTGTAAAATTCAATTAAATAAAAGTAAAATTAGGAGAAATGCTTTGTTTTTTTAACATTAAGTTGTTAACAAGTAACAAATAATTAAAAATTGCATCTTGTCATTCCCTAGAACTATTATAAAACAAGGTTGATACTTCACTGCAAAATTTTTTTGTGCAACAAAATCTTTTGGCTGTAAAAATGCTCGTTTCTTCTTCATCAAAATGACAAAACTAAATTTTGAAAATTTTTACCTGCTTTAAATTTTGTTATATCTAATAATTTAATGTAGCATTCATTGGTGTTTTGCATAGGTCTGCTTTTTATCCTTTGTGTATATATATATAGCATATAATATACAAAGATTCCGAGGCCACTCTGGCGTTCACGCTTCCAGAATAATGTAGTATTCTAAAAATTTGACAGAACGCCCCTTAACCTTCTGCTGAGAGAGAGGCTCCGAACAAGGAACACTCCGCCCCCTTCCAACGCCACTGGTGGTTACCGATAAATTAATTATCAGTAATTCATCCTTCATTTTATAATCATCTCGTTCTGAATGGGATAATTCAACAGCAAATATTTTTTAATGACACACATCCCATTCCATTTGCATATTTGCGTGTACATTTACTGATTTTTTAATGTTTTCATAATTCCTTGAGTCTTTTTTTTTTTTTTTTTGTATGTTGTATATATAGGTTATAAAATATCCAAATGATAAAAAACATATCTTTATTTGTACAATATGCATTTCAATATGGGATATATTTGGACCAGTAAAGTATAATAATATTAAAACAACTGAGCTCATCTGAAAAGTATTTATAAATATACACGATATTAACTAACAAATGTGCAACCAAATAATCACTATAAACATGAAAAAGGAGGTATTTTTTGGCTGATCGAGCATATTTATAATATTGTTGTAATATAGTTTATTGATTAGAAAAGTAATAAACTGATAAAATGATTACTCATTATTGAAGTATTCTTTTTTTACATCAGCTAAATTTATCACACTTACTCAATTTTATAATGCGATTATATACAATCACATTTGTGCTTTAAATATGTCCAGTTCAGAGAAGAAATGTTAGCATTTGATAATTCACATTAAGAAAAATTGCTAATATGGGTGAAATATTTGAGTATAATAGAATGTATATTATATGGAGTCAGATATTGTGGAGAATATCCACCACGAGAAGTTTGTTATGTCCATGGTTATGTCCAGTTGGTTATGTCTCAAAGGAGTAAATTAGCGCAAAATCGTTGTCCCCAGTGCGGACAAAAGAGGATCCATCCTGGGAAAAAGCTCCCCCAGCTGCTTCGAACTGCTTCAGGCGGCCGTTAATTAGGTCCTTTGGACGAATTTATTATCGTGAACTCTTCAAAATCCAGGACCATGTTCAAAATCAGAAAGGTTCGTTATGAATGAACTACAACTCTTCATGTGACTTTGTAGAAGTACATTTTAAATTTGTGTGTAAAAAGAAGAGGGTTTTTAAAGAATTGGTATATTTTGTATTGATACTTAGTGGGTGCTAAATGTAGTGTATAGTTTCGTAAAGAAAAACAGAAACAGAAATGAAAATGGTCGATCAGTTTAGTTTATTATTTCCCTTCATTTTACTGTAAATCACTAACAAGTGTTTCTTGAGGTCATAAGATATAGGAACATAGATCGTATATTCGGCGACAAATATAATTAATTTGTGTTCAGTACATTTTCTGGTTATGAAGTGTTATTGGGTAAAAGAGGTACATTTTTAAGAATGCTAATTATAATACCAGTGCGAATCTTTGCTCTTTTTTTTCCACACATTTTCATAGATATCAAACATCGTCAGAAAATGACAGAAATAAGAGTTGAGTGGAACCCGATATGTTAAGAAGTCATTCAAGGGATAAAGGGGACGTTTATCCACCCCTGCAGCCATAAAAATCATATAACAACTTAGGGACCCTTCATAAATGGTGTCACGCTTTTCCCCCTATATTTGATCCACTCCCGCCTTCGCCACATACTGTCACACTTCAACATACCCCCTCCCCCCTTTGTCACAATTTCACCAAACCCCCTCCCCCCTTGAAGCGTGACATCCTTTATGAATGATCCCTTATATTCAAGGCCTAAAATTGCAAATTTTACAGCGACAAGCTCTTCTATTGTACTGGAAACTGTACTCTTAATTTTTATTGAAATGAACTGTAATAACTTCTTTTTGTGTTGCGGAAACAACACTTCGTACAAAATCAATAATTCAGTGTCAAAATCATCGTTTACGGTATATGCTTTTTCAAACACGGAAGGAAAAACTGGCATTTTAAAGATTTTCGTTGTAATATTCGATCTAGAATAGATCACTATAGATAAATTTTCCTGTAATATGGAATATAGCACATTTCCGATTTTGATCAATGAGCAGTTATTTATGGTGGGTGCGGTGAAAATATAGACATGTTATTGAAAATCAACGTACTCCTCGGGGATGTTGATGGGAACTTAATCTTAAAAACGTTATCAATCCATGAACATTTTCAGTGCCGAATTAAAGGGTGCAAGATCCCCCGGGCGGCATTTCTGGGAGGCGGCAAATTCAACTGTGATGCAAAAAATAAAAAGAAAAAGGAAAAGAAGAAGAAAAGAAAATAAAATAAAAAAAGAAAAAATATTTAATTAAGAAAATTTGAGTTTTGGAAAGAGAATTAAAATCCTAGTTCAGCGCTCCGATTTGACCCTTGACCGGCTATTTTGCTAACGATTAAAGCCGATTAGTAATACAATTATTTATTTGTATAAACTGTCGGAAGCTCTAAAATTTAAGTATGCTCAAAATGTTGCGTTGTTGACCAGTCGGCCTTCTCCTCGGAGGGATGCCAAATTTCGCAATATCAAAATTAAAAAATTTCAATTAAAAAAAGTCAAGGTTCTTCCCTCTTGTAATAGCAAAATATAAATCATGCTATGTTTTTCTTTTCCAAATTTTCAAAGCATCCATTTGGGAAGGGAATTGAAGGGAATTGAACAAGTCCCTATCTAGCACTTAAGATAGGGACTTGTGATAGTGAAATATAAATCATGCCACTCTCAAACAATGCAATAGTTTTCTTTTACAAATTTTCAAAGCATCCTTTTTGGGAAGAGGCGGGAGGTCGGAGGGGGGGAGGGGAGCTTGTAAGTGTCGTTGGGGGGGGGGGGGGGGAAGGCATACGTGTGGCTCTTCGATATGGACGCTAGTAAGAAGGGATTCCGGCTGTCCCCCGGGTTAAAAAAAATGCTTACTTTGTTCTGAATTTCTATGAGTATTTTTATGAGTAAAATCGTTTAAATTTTAAAGGTTTCGTTTGTTTTTTTCCCTAATATTTTTGCAGTCTCGAATGCATCTCCTAAGGCTTCAAATTTCACTAGTTTGCATTTAGTTTTTAAAATTTCTCCGGGGGAGAATCCACCACCTTCAACTGTCAGAATTTCACATATGAATTTAGGGGAGGGGCGCCCTAATGTTGCGATGAAAGGACCATGTCGTGGGAACATTAAGAAAATTTTCTGGGTTTATCAGTGACAGGGACGTAACTAAAAGTCCTTTTCTAACTGGGGCAAGACCACGATTTGTATTTAGGCAAGCATACATTTAGAAAATTTAGCGCCCCTAAAATAATCTGGCGCCCGGGGCATAGGCCCTGTCTGCCCCCCTCTAGTTACGTCCCTGATCAGTGGCCACCAAGTAAGCCTCAAAAAAAAAAAAAGCACAGCGCATAAAAGTTTATGAAGTGTGAACAATAATTGAATGGAGGGGGGGGGGGGAGGTAGTTCTTCCCCGCCTCGGGAAACTCCAAGATCCCGTACTGAACTTTTTCATACATTTGCTTCTAGTGTAAATTTAAATAAGATATACTTCACATTGTATCTAATAAAATAAACAGCTGAAAAATAGGCAATAATACTGATTAATATTTTTACTTATTAAGCTAAATTTATTTTTATCTCCAAACTTGAATCTTTATTCATGTTTCTTTTTTAAACTCACAAGGATGGATTCGTACTCAAACGACCCGACATGTATAATAACACAATGCTTTAGCTCTTTACACAGCTAAGAAAGAAAGACCTAACATCTGTTTTCATTTTGCGGTTTGCCTGAGAGCAACACATCCAACAAAAAGACTTATCTCCCCCGCGGAAGATGATACGATAACGACAACACCCCTCTCCCCTCTGAACCTTTTAATTTCTAGGAATTCCGAGCGAAAAGCTATGGCAAACCTTTCGCCAATTTCCAAGAAAGATCAGTTGAAGTTTGGCGGCAAATGCATGCGAGCTGCCCTAAATGTTTGTTTTTTTGTTGTACACCTCAGACCTGCCACGGTTGTTTTCTCGGCAATACCGAAACCGAAGTGTCCCATCTTCTTCTTTCTACCATCTTTGATTGCGCTCCGTAACTGAAATCCCGTTTGGCGAGATTCGCAAAACAGCTGATTTACTCTGGCGCGGCTTTGAATTGGGGATTGAATGGGCTTGCTCTCTCTACCCTATACCTCCTCTAAGGACCAAACGAGTCTTCCAGGGATGTATCCGAAAATCACCTAGTTTTAGCGGCGGCAGTCATTCGTTGTTCCAATAATTGAAATTATCATTTGCATTAACTTCTGTATTTTATTATTATAAGTCCAACACATTATTTTAATATTTTCTAATATCTTTATTTTTTTCCTTTCTTAAAAAATTCCCCAAATTTCAATTTCCAGGGGACAGTCCCCAAATTTCAATTTATTTTTGCTCTATGTCCCCAAATTTCTAGATTTGCATCTTTTTGTTCCCAAATTCGCCAAATATACGAATATATTTGCAAAATTCTTTTGGAGTTTTGCACTTTATTTCATGTGTCGTAATTTTTTTTTGACATTATTAGCATTAATAGGGGCGTCAGATCTTTTATAGAGCGAACTCCTGTCGCTAAAAAATATAAAGGAAATACTATACGTGAATTGTGTTACTTTAAGTTTAGTTGCTGCCATAACGCAATGAGAATGTGGGCCAACGGAGCATAAGGATTTCGTTCAGTAGGGATCGAAGTTAAACATTAAGAGAACTTTTTAAATTGAAGTTTCAAAATATTTAACCCTACACTGACTGCGCTGCGTTGTTATTAAACAACGCCTCTATTTTCGTTCACTAAGATCTTGTTTTGTATTATTTTTAACAAGTGGCGCATTCTTTTGTTTTACTTGTATGTAAGATCATATTAGTTAATATAGACTCCCCTAGATCTTGAAAGCTGGAATCAAGTTTCATCTTTTTTTCAAAAAATCGGCACCAACCTAAAAAAAAAAAAAAAAAAAAGTCGCAGTGTAGCGTTAAGTACAATCAACTTCAGTGATTTTCTTTAGTATTGCAATTTCAAACAAGCAATTAACTCGTGAAATATGTATTTATAATGCGTATAATATGCATATAGTACATGCATTTTACACTTTTATAGTATGAATATTTTTTATATTATGGGTATTCATACAAGCTTTGGCATGTACCCAAATACAGCCCTGAAAATATTTCCAAGTGTCTCCAAATTGATGTTTAGAAATATGGTTACCCTAGTGATACATGATCATACACAAGAATAAGATGTCATTAAATTTTGCTTTCTCAAATTAACAAAATGTAATTACCTACTTTTTTGCTAGTATACATTTCAATTATATAATTTTCAAATAATAGGGTTAGTATAGCAGTAGAAATGGCTTTCTACTTTCATAAAAAAAATTTAAATTGTAAGGAAAACAAGTTTTACTAGAATTATTATTTACATCTTTACTATAATATACGGTGACCAAACGTCCTTGAATTTTGGGGACAGTCCCCAAATTTGCATATTTTTAATGCTTTGTCCCCAAAAGCAATTTAACTACTTAGGGACGCGTAATGTCCCCAAATTTACAAACTACTGCTCTTTTCTCTCCAAAGTACTTCTCAATTTGCCCTTTAGAACTTTTAGATAGTATTTTGTAAAATTTTAGATAATATTATGGCAGTTATCAAATTGTTGCCTTAGTACTACAATTTCTAACAGGCAGTGATCTAAGAAAATATGAGTGCATTTTATAGAAAATATATATGGGTACCCTTTGAAATACATTAATGAGAGTAATTTTTCATAAAAGAAGGGAATATGTATTTGTTTGTTATGTCCCCAAAACATTTTTCTGGTGTCCCAAATGGCCCGTGGATTTGGGGACATGTCCCCAAATTGACGCTCAGAAATATGGTCAACCTGCTAGAGTACAACATTAAATTACTACAATTGTTTTAAACTGAATCAACATATTTGGGGCCCTTGCGCAGTGCCCCATTTTCCTAAGCCTCTATCAGGTCCTGAACATTCTTATTTTAATAAAAGTACATTCCGTACAAAAGAGCGAGTCGCAATGACAAGTGCGATGGAACTGTTATGGCTAGATCTTATATCGGGCCCCTTTAAAAGAAAGGTAATTGCTCATTTCTTGTTTCAAAATGGCAACACTAAGATGAGAATTCAAAAGTAAAATATGTGTATGACTCATGACTGAAGAGATATTATAAAGATTGTTTTTGATGTATCATGCTTTTCTAAAGTGATTAAAGAAACCGAAATGTATTAATAAAACATTTGCAATCAGAAATCAGGACCTATACAACTTTCCAGCATCAGATGTCACTCCAGAAAGTATATTGAACTCGATAATCAGTAGTTGCAGAAGTGAAGTGAAATATGTTGTCTGTTGTTTACAAACGGGTAAGCTCTGTCGAGTAAAAACCTATTGGGGCCTCGGTGGCCGAGCGGTCTTAGTACCAGTTTCCGCCCGCTGCTTGCGCGCAGTAACGAGGTCGTGGGTTCGATTCCCACCTTGCCCTGGGTGCATTTTTGTTATTTCCTCTCTTCGTGATGTAATAAAATCTTTCATGTATTGTCTTGTGCTATCTGTCATATTGGACGACAGTTCATAAGCGAGTCCTGAGGCTAAGCACACGAACTGGAAAATAAATGTACTTCAATCCCAAAAACCTATTGTAAATTTCAATTCCTAATTATCATATGCTCTAAGTAGCATTGCGATAGCTATATATATATATAAAAAAAAAATGACGCATTTTATTTGTGGGGTAGGCAATGCTGTTAAACTTTCTGGGTTAGCTTTTCATTTTCTTGTATTTAAGAAGCTACAAAGTGTTTATAACACCAAGCACGGAATTAAGTGAAACATATTTCTTTTTTAACTTCGTTTAAGTAATTACTGAAGAAAATTTTGTGCCTTAGAAATTACAAGTTATAGATGTTTCTATGAACAGATGAAATTCTAGACTGTTGTATTCCTCTATTTTTTGATACATAAAATAACAGGTGTTGAGATTGAGTTCTGCTCCATATTCTTTATAAATACTAGAACTTAAAATTCAAATTTTTATACCAGGTTCCCTGTTAATATTTTTAACGGTGCTAACTATAACGAGGAATATTTTAGGGACCCATTTTGGATGTGTTACCAGAATATCAGTGGCTCAACCTCGTGCCTCTAGACCTTACAACGACAATTTTAAACTTTTTCAGAAAATAAGAACATATATCTGGAGCGAAACAGTAAACTAACGAGATTTTGCTCTAAACTACAGAGCTCAGTTGGAAAATGTGCTCCACTGTTTGAATTTTTTAAAAACTTTTTATCAGTGTAATAAAATTAATTTACTTTAAAAAAGGGAGATAAATAATATGTATTTAATTTATTTGGAGCATGGTGCAGCGTGTAGCTGGATCATGTATTCTTAAGTGTGCTCCAAATCCCTGAGCAGAATACCCCCCCCCCCCCCCCCCAGTTTAATGATGATTTTTTATAGATACTGTGTATTCGATAACTCCTGTTTGATGAATATATTGCGGATATTTTTGATGTTTGAAGCCTGTAAATTCTGTACATATTTTTAAAACCTAAACTGCACAGCCAACAGCTTGCAAATGTATAGTAAGTTCCTAATTTATTTATATTTTCAAAGCAAGCCAGTTGGCTAAATTTATTTATCAAATTTAGCATGCTGGATATTTCATGCAAGGAAAATTAGATTCGATTTATTTGTCGGATATCAAGAATACAGCTCATATAAGAACTAAATAAACTGTTGGAAAAAAATATTTTGATGCGCATGTCCAGTAAGATTTTTCCTTTCTTCTTAATATAATCCTGTATATAAAACCGCAGTATATCGCAACCTTTCCTCCACGTTTCGTGGATATGAAACTAACAGCAGAGGCAGACATTTTCTATGCACGCACAGGCTGGGGTCAAACGAAAAAGTGCGAGTCCACGTGTGCGTGTGCCTAACACCACTGCCCCACATGGTGATAAGGGGTAGGGATAAAGAATCCCTCTTTTTTGAAAATAGGGAAACGTTTGAGTTTCCGTCAGTCTGTGGGAGGAATCTTACGAACACCACCTGCTGATCACCTGTCAATCATTGGGGTGGGGAACGGAAGTGTTGGCGAAACGACTACCCTTCTTGGCTACCCTTCTCCCTGCCTAATTTCATTTTTTTTCGGATGAAAATGCTTTCTAATTTTTAAGTTCCAACTCAATTTTGATTCATTTGAAATACAATCAACGTCTTCGGCCCCTTCAAAAGACTTTTCAGACTGCGGTATTATTTTGCAGTGATACTATACGTAATTTTTTCCATTAAAAAAAAAAAAAAATAAACATCATTTTTTTTTAAAAATTTTAAACATCATGTTAAACATCATCTTTGTTTTCCCATCAGTTTGTAACTTATTTAGGCGGCCCTTGCGTTTTTGTAATTTTTGCTGTGATTTTCGTAATAATATTTTTATTAAAAAAGTCATACATATTTATATTAGAAATATAGAGCTTTCGACTGCCCGACTATGAAATTATTATGCTTATTTATCTATTTAATTTTTTTTCATACTCAGACTTGCATTGTTTCTATAATGTTTTGAATATTTTTTTCTTTCCGCTAAGAAAGGTCTGAAACGAAACGGGCATTTCAGCAGCCCTTAATTAAGCAATAATAATAATAATAGTTTTGTCAATGTTCCTATATAATTTTTTAAGATTGCAGGTTTTCTTTTTTTTAAAATTTTATAGAAGGGGAAAAAATAATTTTTGGTCATCCATTCCTCAATCTTCCCTTCCATTTTTACAGTAAAATTTTCCCTTGTCTTTTTTTTCTTTTCTTACTTTTTTCATTGATTGACTGAAGTGCTGGTGGCCCCTTTTCTAAAAAACTGGGGGTATCCCACCCTTGGCGACTGCCCTGATTGCTTTTTATTTGTAGTTGCTGATAGGAAAGCGACGGTCATCTGTTGCTGAAGGCCATGTATGTAGATCCATAGCGCACAGCCAGGTCATTCCGAAGACCGAAAAAAAATTGTTTTTTAGTAACTGAGGGAGCTTTGAAAAGTTATATAATGATGGGAAACACTGCCAGGATGCACTGGAGAGCATAGTGATTTTGATTGCCGATCAAAATTTAATTTATTCATTTTTTTTTTTGCATAATATTTTTAAATTTTGTTTGTTTCAGTAAGAAAATTAAAAAAAAAAAGAAAACAGGAAAAAAAGAGCCTGAATTTTCAAAACAATAAAAAGCTGTATCTGTGTAGTATAACAACATTGAGTGCGTGCACAGATAATGCAGCGTTAAAATTTGCAGTTTAATCCTGATTTTTAGAAATTATTTATCAATTTTGCATTGATCCATAAAAAGTGCGTTATTACCAAAATTTCATGTTAACTGCAGGGGTCAACAATTTGTTTTCTTTTTAAAAATACTGCCGGTCACATGTAAACAGGACCGGAGCAATTATAAGAGGGGGCCATGAAGCAGCGAAATATTCCGTGCCCCTATTATATGTATTTTGTAGAGAATAGCGACGGTGGCGCCAACTGTTGCCAACAAAGTGATAAGCCGCCAAATGTGATGTATCATAAATTCCCCTATTTACCTGCGTCCGCGGCGATATCGATAGGTGTGGGAAAAGGGGGGTTAAGCTTCACGGGCGGAAACGATAAGGGAGGGGAAGGGGGGGGGGGATTAAAATTTCGGCGGAATCGATTTGCGCCGTTCAGTTTCTTATCCATGTTAGTCTCTGTCGTCTCCTTCTTGTAATTACTAGTAAACATCTCTCCATCAATCTCTACGTTGTCTTTGAAGGGTAAGGATCGACGTTTCTGCTCCATACACTGTTAAAACACTGATTTAAATTTTCCTTTTAAAACAAAGTGGCATGTCTCTCCTCAATATTGGACTGTTTCTGCCAAAAACGCTTGATCATACTTTAATCCTCTTAGAGTGCGTACCGACGTGAGCTATGCTCAACCTGAGCCGTGGCAATTCGCTCACAAGAATGATTGCTCGCATGCTCAGGTCATGCGCAGAATCTGTTTTTCATCTTATGGCGTCATGCTACCCTGAATTTGCTGAAAGCAGCATTATTGATTTCATTCATGAGTTTAATGTCCATCGAGCATCGACATTTCTTGACCTACGTACACATAAATTATTACTTCCTCATTTTTAAGGCTTTAATGCTTTTATTTCTTTTTATTTATTTTTTTTTTTTGGTGTATGCATGAACACTACTTTTGCTAATTGCAGGTTCAATTTTTTGTCCTACTTTAAGATTTATTTCCAAATGGTCACTCGGCATTTCGTCCGATTCGAAAAACTCTCTGCAAATAATACTAATATCATTGTAGACGTTTGAAAAATTCACCACTTATTTTGATACTCTTTCTCTTCGAGTTCCAAATATTTCTACTAACTAAAAAGAAGTCAATAACTTTGGGGAAACCGTTTGTGGGAAATTTCTTGTCAAACTCCACTTTTCTAGGCAGATATAAGATTTTCCTTTTCCGAAGGAAATGTCAGCTGTCACTACATCGTCAGGTTAAATTTCCCTTATAACTGATAAGTGTTGGTTATTTAAAAAAATAATAAAGTAAATGTAAATAACCTTTAAAAAAACAATGAATAAATAAAGAAAGAAAGGAACGAATTGAAGTATAACTTAAAAAAAACAGACAGCACTTAATGAGATGGGATTTATGAGAAATAATTTATTTCTTTTACAAAATAACTTACGAAAAATAATCATGAAAACCGATGCATCGAAGTATAATTAAAGAAACTACGTGATGCACTATGCTTTTGATGTGGGTTTTATTTTCAATACCTGTATATACTTGAAGAATCTATCTTATCACCTCAAATAAAAGTATAATGATGTTTAACAAATGAGTTTAGCTTGTACATCATAAAAAAATCGCAATTCTTAAAGTTTTTTTTTTTTTTTAAAATTCCGCTACTTGAAAATCTAACCTTAATGAATTAAGAGCTCAAATCAACAATTCTTTAGATAATGTGCTGGAGTTTTTCTGTGGGTTTTCAAAAACCGTTTATTATTAGAGCACTTCCTGAAAAACACCCAGTCTGTTTTCAGATTATTTTAATCAAGTTCGTGAACGGCAATAAAAAAAGAAAAAAAAATCCTTAACGCTTAAAATAAGAGAAAAAACAAATTAACATATAAAGCTCTCACATCAACGTTCTTGGGGGAGAATAGCGAGATACGATATTTGCAGAACAACCCCCATCTTCCTCTCTCCCAGGGTTTGCTCCCCAATTACAGCCTCAACCCCTGCGGCTAATGTCGAAAAATATTTGATGGAGGATCGGGCCTTTACTAATGACGACCGCCACATTGACTGTGCAAGTATGGTTGGAAGTCAATGAAAAACCCCGCAGTGTAAACTGGGATAGGCGGTTTCTGATTACGCTTTCGTAACCTTTTCGTGTGTACACACATAAAATAAAAATCACCCAACTGAGATCAGTTATTGATTTTGCCCTTTGCTTTTTGAGTTTTTGATTATTTCTGGATGGAGAAAGATTTTTTTCTTTCATAAAAACCTACATCAAATTCCATTGGTAATATTTCGATATTGTTTTTAAGAGCAACTGATGATTTTTCATTGACACTTTTCTTATTTGGAAGAATGTTATACTATACTGTACCAATCAATTAGGACAAAGTAAAAAATATTTTTTTCTCTAACCTAAAATAATGCCTGTGTAAGATTCTGGGCCGTTTTACACACCTGCTAAACATATATTATAAAGCATGCCTCTTTTAGCAAAAAGTATTCATTAAATTTGCTTTGGGCATTAAATTTTGGCATTCATTAAATTTTTGGTCCTATCAAATGGAACCGTAAACTCTATTTGATTGAAGAATATAAGTCACAAATTGTGATATTTTTAAGAGCAATTATTTTTTTCGTATTTCCTTGACGACTTGCATAAAATATACGAAAAGGAATTTGTATCTAATGCAAAGTAAAAACGAACATTTACCTATCATATACAATAACTTTCAAATTAAGGCCAAATAAATATTTATCTGTTTTTCATACCGATAAAACCACATTCTTATTCTCAATTCCTAATCGTCACGCGTCTTAAAGGAGAGAACCGTTGGTGTTTTTTTTCTTTCTAATAGGGCTTCGTATGGTCATTAACCTTTGCAGACCTAGTGCGTACCCCGGTAATCGGCATCCATTTTTTCCAGTAGCACCACTAGAACCATTAGTGTAAGCCCATGTAAAATTCCAATTAGCAATTTCACTACAATTCAGAGGAAAAACTAGATTGCCCCAATTAATTTGCACAATATAGTACAGTGGTATTCGCAGATGCATGGGGACCACTAAGCCTGAAGTAGAATTACTTAAGACCACCCATTTCATTATTACATAAATCTTATCAGTTGTAATCAAATTCAAAGTGATTAAATGCAACAATTTTTCAAAAACAAACTATCATTATCAATTATGAAACTATTATAATTAACAATATGACAAAAGCTCTTTAATGGTAACTTTCAGGATGTAGGCTGAACTGTAAGGGCACAAAAAGTAAAAAAAAAATTAATTGTAAATTGTCTTCAAATAAAATAAACAGATATTTTTTAATTTCACAAACCAGCTGATCCCCAATGTCAGCAGATATGATATCAATCCGTGCCTTCACTGTATGGTTGGATAAGGAAATATTTTATATTTTCTTAGACGCTTATGATTATGTTACTGTTTGTTCTAATAACACTGTGCAACAAATTTGAACTTTTTTTTGTCCTTTAGATGAAACTATGTGATTTTATATAAACAAAAGGTGCTTGATTCAAATATCCAAACCAAAATGGTCCATAACGTACCGTTTTTGCTGGAGACCCACTTGTAATATTTATACAATTTGGTTATAGAAGAATGTAACTGAGGCTTACTTATTGAAAACAAAAACACTAAGATGATTTTTTTCCCGTTTCATCTTGTGGGCATCTGTTGGTGTGCCCTGATAACATATTAGCCATATTCAATTCGTATACTTCCATTCTATCGACAGCTGAAACGCTTTTCAAACACAGAGATGTCCTGATGAAATCTTTCCCCATGCTCATCATTAATTGTGCCAAGGTTTTGAGAAACGAAGTCCGTATGGAAGTCCAAAAAGTGTAGTGTTAATGAAATATAGCAACTTATAATACAAAAGCATTTTATCATGTCACCAACAAGATTTTCGTAGTTTTCAGCTTTCTCATTTGCAAGGAAATGTGAGCACACTGTGAGCAAAGGCCAGCCAGGTGGATTTTTCGCCTTCTGACTGTTTCTGTTTTATCATACTCTTCATCATGAAAGGTCTTCTTTAAGTTGTGGGCCAATAAAAATCTTTTCTTTTACTTTTGCCTCACTTCACTTTTTGAATTTGTTCCTGAGATGCAAGAAAGTACCTCCTTCTCTGTCCAGAACGTTTACAAATATTTCGATAAACTAAGTTTAATGTGCAATTGTGGAAAAAAGGCGCATTGTAGATTTACAAGTGGCTCATTTGATATGTTTTTGCCACTCATAATTTTAAAATTTTCTTTCTGTTTGCAAAATATGCTGCGGGAATGAATAGGAAAGAAATACTTAGATGGAGGAGCACTGATAAACAAGCGCCACTCTGCTGAATTGTGCTCATGTCCTATTGCTTGAAATAGTATATTCACATCACAGCAGTATACTATTTTTTTCATTCTTCGCAAAATAGTCTACAAAATGCCTTTGTCGTCTTGTAAAAGAGTCGAAACTTAGAGAAGTAGGTAAAGCTTTTGTTACCAAAAATGTCGTTAAAGTAGCAGTTCATTAAAAATGTCTCTAGAATTGCAACAATCTCGCTGTCAATATGAAAAATATAATTTGCAATAAAATAAGTTGATAAATTACGAAAATATGCACGTTTATCCAGAAAATACGTAAAAAGCTAAATTGTGGAATTTTGGAAAAATGGTACGTGATAGGCAAAAAATAATTGCAGATTCGAAATTTTCAGCCAAAAATACACAAGAAACAGACATTTTCATCCAAGGGACATTTATCGTGTTGCACAGTGTAATTAATATGTTAAAGATAATTCCATAAACATCCAATATTCATCAGGACGGATGTATTTACTTAATCAAAGAAAATCCTCATTTTGATTTAATCACTGAAAAAGGTACTGTTTTTATAAGAAGTCACCGGACTCTCCCGCAGACAACCCCCGAGGGTCTCACGGACCGCCTGTAGGGAAACATTGATATGGTACACTGTTAAAAAAAAACCTGAAATTTCAGATTGTTTTTTGACTGATTTTAACGCAAGATTTCCGAAGTGCTTCAATACATGGTTTTTCCTTCCAAAAACGGAAATATCACGTACCTCACGCCTGGCAGTACGAGAACGGAACTTTTCCGTTTTACGGTTGCTGTATTTAAAAAGATCAACGGAGAAAAAAGAAATGGAACTTTTGTCAAGTCACGGGAAAATATTATCAGAAGAGGAATGTTTTCGGCAACTCTGCTGCCATACTTTTTCCATTATTTGCAGGAGATTTTTTTTACAGTGTACTATATACAATAAGTTTGGTAAGACCTTATTTGGAATATGCTGTTCAGTTTTGGTCTCCGTACCTAAAAAAGGATATTACCTTATTGGAAAGGGTTCAAAGGAGGGCTACTGGATTGGTAAGTGGTCTTTCAGACTTAGATTATGAGGTTAGACTTAAAAGGTTCAATATGTATAGTCTTGAGCAAAGGAGAGTTAGAGGGGACATGATTCAGTTGGTTTAAATTCATTAAAATGGGAAATGTTGATGGACTACAGCTATGTGCTGAAAGCAGAACCAGAGGTCATTGTTTTAAGCTTTTCAAATCTCAGACTAATCTTGAAATTAGGAAAAATTACTTCTTCAATAGGGTTATAAGCAATTGTAATAGTTTACCAGAAGCGACTGCTAATCGCAGCGGGGTAAAAACGTTTAAGAAAGCTCTTGATGTTCACTGGGAACTGCAAAATTGACTAGAACCAGCCTAGCTGGGCCCTGAGCCTATTGCTGGTCGTCACTTTTGTATTTGTATACTGCAAAGAAATATTTCAAATAAGCAAGCTTAAAAATATAAACCTTAGTTAAACTATGCTTTTAGATATATCTGTTGCTACTATTAAACTTTTAAACGAATTTCATTGAAATTAAATGTTTTGTTCTCCGTTTTGAAGATGACATCAACCAAATAATGCATAGCTTCACGACATACCGATAAGTTAATGAGAAATTGGCTGAATATTTACCAGAGTTCTTAATAGCATAGTTATTTGAAAACTTTGCTATTAAACTATGCTTTATGTGTGTGATATGTCTTTTTGCTTTTGAAGAATAGTTAAGCCAAATTTAGAGATTCCATGCCCTGTAGGACATTGCTCAAATTGACTATGAAGGAAAATGTTCTGTTTTGGAAAATAATGGTGAAAATGTAATACAATTCACTAGAAATTGGCTAAATATTTTCGAAAACTTTTAGCAGTACAGAAATTTTAACTGCAATATTTGACTTTCATTAAAGACGGCAACAGTAGTTCTGTGCAATTGAACTATAAATTAATTATTTTGGTAGATATTCGACTGCTAACTGAAAATAATAAGATATAAAGTGATCAATTGGCCCACTACAACGTCACACACCACACGGATATATTTACGTTACACGGGTATGATAGCTAAAAAAGGAAATTTTTGCCATATTTTGAGTAGTAACTCTTGGCAGTTATTTTCAGAGATTATCTCTGATTAAATTTCCATTTTTATTCCATACCATTCCAATTTTCCATTTTTTTATATATTAATAGTCTATTTTTTCCCACTACTTCATCATTTTGATAAAACAATGAAATTTCGAGAGATTGAAATCATCTATAAAAGTTATGCCAAATTTTATAATACAGCCCTTTCTGTAGAAGCGCATACAGTTTTCGATTTAAGGCAGTGATTAGTGAAATATTGATGACGACTTTTATTATTTTTCAAAATCGCAACTTTTCCTGTAGTATAACCTTTCCAGTAGGTGAATCCTGTCTATGCTTGTTTAATGTCTTTTGTATTCCATGCTTTTTTGATTTTCCCAATTTATGCTTTTTTAATATTTAAATTCATGCTTTTAGAAATTTAGAACTTCATTGTGTCAAAGAGATATGTATACTAATCCTGATGACTAATAATAAATTCAGATGTCAAATAGAAGACATTTATTTGATCGTAAGTTACTCTGGAGAGCCCATACCGAAAATATTGTAAGCCGTGTCTCCAATCTCCAATAGAGTGACGCTTTTGAAAAGACTTGCTGGTTCTGGGTGGGGCTCCTCTAGTCATACCTTAAATTTGACTTATAAGTTATTTATTTTACCTATTTTGACTTACTTCTGTGAGCCACTAATTACTGCATCTGGATCTGTGACTGAATTACTTGATAGAACCCAAAACCAGGCCCTACGGTTCATCACAGGGGCTGTTAAAACAATTCCGATTGATGCAATGCTTATGATAACAAAACATAAACCTCTAAAGAATATCTTTCAACAGAGAGCCCTGTTGCTATGGGAAAGATTAACACGGCTACCAGACGGTCTCTCCCTTTTGTGCAATCTTCGTTTGGATTCAGGAAGGCGTTTGAAAACCCAACATTGTTTTGTGCAGGGTGTTAAGGAACTAAAACAATTGCTTGACTTCATCCCCGAACCTCTGGTGTCATCTTTGGATCCAGCTATTGATAGAGGTTTTCGAATTCGGACTGAGCTTACCCAGGTGGTTTCCAAAAAAGAACAAAACACCTTAATTTTAAGGTCATAAGCTTTGAAAACGATTGACGTCATGTATCCTGAACCTGATTGGGTGCATATGTATACTGATGGAAGCCTTTTGAGGGACGTTGACAGAGCAGGAGCCAGGGGTGTATTGCCACCTTTTCTCCTTTTAACTAACAACTGGTAAATTCACAGCTGCTTTTGATGGTGAGGTTGCTGCTATCCAAGTGGCCCTTGCGCAATTGCATTGTCATCTAAATAGTTTTGCAAGAGCTGTTATCTTCTGTGATTCAAAAGCAGCAATTTTGGCAGTAAACTCACTTTCTGCTCTGCCTTCTCTAACACCCTTGACTGTAAGAACCTCGTGAAGAGTCTGTCTAAGTGCTCTAAAGAAAACGTCTTGCAGTGGATTCCTGGACACTGCGGTGTAACTAATGAAATAGCGGACCACCTAGCAAAAAAGGGAGCTTTTATTTTTACAAACATCAAAGAAAGCTGTTCCTTATATCAGTACCAAGCGTATCATTAGGAGAAAGATGAATGATTTCACTCTACATCAATACGCTGAGAGAAATTCTAATAAGATCTGGTGGAATAAACTCGGGGATCTTCCCATGTGGCCAAGACGTAAAGCAGTTTTTGAGTTTCATCTGGTCACAGGACATGACTGCCTCCTAAAAGATCTTCATCGAATCCATGTCGTTCAGGCCCCCTTCTGCACGCTCTGTGATCTTCGGGAGGACATGAAGACATGGACGCTGACCACATTCTCCGCTGCCGGGGATTCCTCTCTGAGTGATCGCTACTTGCGCGCTAGAGAACTTTTAGGTTCAAAGACTTTTCTAGCCACATTATTATATTTTATTTGTTCTTGTTCCTTTTTCCTCGTGGTGTAGAGGTCGTTTGTAACCTTGCAATTAGAAAAAAAAAAGAGAAGACATTTAAAAAGCAAAACAAAGCAAAAAAAAAACCAGGCGATTATTAACTGATTTCAAGCAATATCCCCCTCCCTCTTCCGAAAAAAAAAAACCGATTGGATATGCTACGCGTTAATCCCGTAAAACACTATGCACTAACTCTACAAATCAATTTTAAGCCGTATAACAGCTTGTAAAATGGTGTCAGATGAGGTCTCATTGATTTATTTTGCTTTGTGTAATCATTCAAATATGGTGATCATCATTTTTAATCCTTTCTTTTTTATCCATATACATCATGATTCATCATTTTTAATTATTTCTATTCTATCCAAATGCATTATGTTTAGTTTTAGCTTCCATTCGGAAAACTCTTTAGAAATGCATCGGTAAAATCAAGATACTCATCGGAAATAAAAGATGCGTGCACCCTTACCACGAATTAAATCTGGACAAACGTTGGATGGTACATTCCCTCTTATAGTGGCTTCACACCAACTAAATCAGCGACTAAATCATACTCACAGACTTCCTACGCTCATCATTCGTTCTATACAATTTAATTAACCCGTCAACGATTTGACAATCGCTTATGATTGACGATTGCTCTTTTATCAATAGGCATTTATCCATCTTTAAAACTTACTTTCACATATAGGAATGTTACACGTTGATTATGTTACGATGTCCACAGCAAACAGGGAAAACAATAAACATTTTTGTGACCATCAGCCAGTGTTAAACCAGCACTAGGCTCTGATCTGAGCTACAACTATTTTGGACAAATTTTACAAGAAGCATTTTTAAATAATACAAGGATTAAAAAAATATTTCACAGATAATATTTTACTTTGATCATATTTTTTTTATTCACTGCACTCTTGAAATCGTATTTTAAGTACAGTGAGAATAATTTTTAATCACTTAATTAAAAAAATATTTTTTTCATTGAGTTTTGAAGATTGAATAGAGTAGTTTATTTTGTTTAAAGGCAGTTTTTTTATAAAGACACAAAATGATTTTATGGGCTCATAACGAACTGCAGTGAAACCAAGGTATCACTCGAAATATATCTGTGCTAACAAGACAGCTAGGAAAACAAGGACCAGCAGGATTTTGTGGCAGGCTTGTCTCCATGGTAACCCTCATTATCTCTCCAGTGCCCTTTGCCATTTTAGATTCGACAAAGGGGGTTCCTCTCCTTTGGGGCTGTGTGCCCCCGATTTAATGAAACGGAAAAAGGGACTTGAAGAGGGGACTCGTCTAAGCTCCAGGGTGCATTCTGTCTGTTGCAGTAGGTAATTGCTTGGCCAAACAGGCACGCTTGGTAATGATTAGAGCAAACATGGGCTGTGGAGCAAAAAGGTTTTCATGACTCAGCTCTCGGTTGTCTTACTTCTAGGGGTGGTGTATAACACACACGAATCACTGGTGGCAAAAAAGGCATCTTTAATTAATGTGATTGGAATTTTTATAGACTAAAAAAATATCCTCACCGTATTTATGAATCTTTATATTTGTTTGAAAACTAACTTTAAGGGTCTGCTTCTTGTTTTATAGAATAATCGTATATAATCAGTTCAAATTTCTTCTGTGTTAAAGAGCGAAAATGTGACGCACTATAAGTTAACAACAACTTTTGTCAATATGATTGGGTTTGAATGGATTCAAAAAACCCTCATCTCATTTATGAATTTCCGTATTAGTTTCAAAGCCAACGTTGGGGGTCAACTCCCCGTTTAATAGAACAATCGTAGATAATCAGCTCAAATTTCTCCTGGGTTAAAGCACGAAAATGTGACGCACTAATCAGTTAATAACAACGTTTCTCAATTCGATTCGTTTTGTATAGATTCAACAAATTCTCTTCTTATTTATGAACTTCCATTATTAGTTTTAAAACCCACGTTGGAGGTCAAATCCTTACTTACTAGAACAGCGCCAGATAATGAGTTCTGTTTACTCCTCTAACAAAAGTTGTTAAGAATTTAAGCATCTTCTGCGTAAATGTGCAAAAATGTGGCGTCACTGGACAATTGAATAAATCAAACGTAAGTAAAACACAAAATAGTACACAAGGGAATGTCTCTCGCTTAAATCCATTATCTTGAGCTGAAGAAGAGGCTTTCTTGAAATTCCGAAACAAGTGTACGCAATTTTTAGAGAAAATTTGTGCTTTACCTAGATTGGATTTATTCAAGTGTACAATCGGAGCAAAGGTAAATATTTCTAGTTTTTAAGGACTTAGAAATAAAGTCATAAAACTTTATGCGATCCCTTAATCTTGACTCCCTAACTAATTTAAGTAGTGTCAATAATATGCCATTCTTCAAAGGTGATGGTTGAATTTCCTTAGAAACTACTTGGTGAATAAAGTTTTATGAATCAAATACAATACCACAATTCCGTAGTACTTTCTATTTCAATATCTTAACTGAAGAGTGGTTGCAAAAGTGCTTCGGTCTAGCCTTCGGTTGAACTTAAAAAGAAAATACTGAAACGAATGTATTTTCTTATTGTAAGGTAAAGCTAGGAGAGTCTGCGCACCGTTGGAAAAATAATTTTTAAAAATCGAATTATGGCTTTTTTGTTAAACTATTGATGAATAACTGTGGCTTCATTTGTTTTTTATGCATTTCCCTTGTTATTTCGTTGTTTTGCTTTAAGTTAATGCAAGAGCTGTAAAAAAACCAAGAAGGCTAATTTGCGCAATCTGTCCTTACTGGGTAGGTGTGATTGCGCACATGGGTAGGAGAGATTATTATTATTAATAACTGCAATTAAATTGTTAGCAATAATATTTACACTAAAACTATGTTGTTGTAGGGTTTTTATAAACACATACAATTGTAATAGGACTAAATATTTTAACTCAATAATTACAGAATCGGAAAAAAATAGTGCTTTAATTAAAGAAAAAATAAAGAAGAAAAGAAGGTTTAAATTATAATTAATCTTATTCATTTTCAGTTTCAAGCTATTTTGTTTCTTAACCGAAGCTGTCGTCGTCCGCAATTGGTGCACTTATTGTTGTAAGTAGTGCAACATTCGTTCAACCATCTGCCACAAATAGCACAAATCCAGTCACTGGTTGAAGTTTTCTCCTGGTACAGTTCCAGACATTTAGTGCACTCAGCTTCGTTCTCCTGTCTGACATGGTCCCAAAGAAGCAGTACTTTTACTTTCTTCTGAGGTGGCTGATGGCGTAACATTCGTTGCACTTTGTTTTTTTTTTTTTTTTTTTTTTAATTTTGACGGCATAAAACTGTTTGGAAAAATAGTTTATTAATAAGAATATTTGTATAAAACTAGCACATTATTAATTTATTAGCAAAATTTTCGACTAACAAATTGAATTTGTTCGCAAATATTCAAAAGAAATAAAATCGTACGAACTTGTTTTCAACGATTTCTATTGTATAAAAAAACTACAGTCCCTTGAAAACTCAAATTATGAAGTCACGACAACTTTATCCTCTCGATATAGAACTGTAGTCAAAATATTTGATTAATGCCTATTAAAGAGACACCCGTGAATTTATTTATATAAAGAAATAACTTCAAAAATCAATTTAAAGTTTCAAAACGTTCAAGTCTTAAAAATGCGTTGAGTGGGCAAAAGTATTTTACTTTACGTTTTAGTAAAAGTTCAGAACTCCCCCTTTAATCCGGTAATGCAGCGAATTTAATCGATTCATATGTTTCACATGTAATTTTCAATTTATGCTACATTATCAACAAGCTATGGGTAATAATATAATGCGCAATCTCTCCTAGCATGAAAACTAACGGGAGAAACGCGCGATCTCTCCTAAGTGCAAGACGCACAAATTTCGGTAGGACAGATTGCGCGGACTTTTACTTAAATATGGCGGCTTCTAGAAAGAAATGCTGGCCTTCCCATTATTAGTCTAGCTTAGTAGCTTACGAAAAATCGCAAAAGTTTAAAATATTTTGTACTACTGCTACTCTATAGAAATTCAAAGAACGCATTATGAAAATTCAAGCATTTACCTTGTGAAACAATATAGAATATCGATGCTTAATCACAGACATTCAAATCAATCAACTTGCACTTTCAAGTACACATTACACTATTGCCGTTGTACAAATTCGTGCCGTTAGGGCTCACCCACCCTACTTCGCAGGTGCGCAATCTCTCCGACCACGCAATCTATCCTCGCTTTACCTTATAGGTTAGTATCAAGAGTAAATGCCAAAACATTGAATTAATATTTACATTAAAGGGGTACTTTATGCAGGGGGAAAATAATTAAAAAAAAAGTGCTATAATAGTACATTATGCATTGACTGAGAAAGGCTAGTTTGAAATAAATATATTCAAATTCCTTATCGTCGTAAATTTTAGACTTATATGCAGACCAGAGGCGTGTCCATATTTTTTTGGTAGCCATTACAACCCGGGAGAAAAAAAAAACTCAATTTACAAGTATTATTTTCCAGTATTTAACAGGTCTGAGAATTCACACACACGATAGACTTGAATTTTAAACAATCAGTTTAAGAAAACTTAGCTCACAATAGTGGGAGTAGTTGGTGCAATGAATATTCAGTAACTTTAAACTTATTGATATTTTCATATTTTAAGCTACATCTCTTGTTATACGACTCTTCGTTGTATCTATAAATATAAATAGCCTTTTTAGATTTGTTTCCTTCTAATTTATTCTAATTTTAGTAACTGAGACAAATGTTCTTAAAAGTTTTAAAGTTAACTATATGCACAGTAGTCGCTACAAATATTACTCCTGAAAATATTTTGTCTTTTAAATACATTCTTTGCTTATTACGCATATATTTTGCATTTCATAATTAACTAATTTATTTTACAGCTCAGACATAAAATAACTTTCATGATATTAATACAATTTTACGTTAAACCTTCTACCATTATTAGAAACCACGTCATCTTTTTCTACATAATTATACTCTTTTCTTGCAACCAGGCTAAACATTTTGTTTATATGACAAATTACCATTTCAAGTCTTTTTAAAGACAGTATTTTTTTTGAAAGACAGAGCAGGAGCGAAAGAACATGTTTTTAAATAAAACATTCATTAACGTTGTTTTTCCATGATAAAATCATTCATTAATTCGAGTAAGATAAAGTCCATTTTTCACTCACTAATTATTTTCTTAATAGTTTCAAAGAACGGATGCTGCATTGCTCTAAAAGAGAAAATTGTTTTGTCTAATGCGGCATATGTATATATATATATAAGTAGATGATAAATGGGGTTTCTACAACAGGAGGCGGAGGTGCGGAGGTGCAAGTGCAAGGGGGCGTGGTCCCTCCGCCTCCACCTCCTGCTCCCCTCCGCCTCCCCTCAGCCTTCTCCGCCTACCGAGTGGGGTTGAGTAGTAATGTTTCCTCGTAGAAGATTACGGGGGTTTCTGAGTGGAGTTGAGTTGTTACTCTACGTCTGAAGTTTCGTTTTTAGGAATGGCAACACCGATTAATTTTGACTTTGATTAAATTTATATTTTAGGGTATGGCAATGGTTCTACCGTATGTTGTGGTTTCCATGACAACGTATTTTTACGAAGAGCCTCCTAGTGACAAAAATAGGAATAATTATTTTTTGGACTTAGTCGTTTCCCGATGTTATTTTTAATTTCCAACTTGGATTTTTCACGAGTGGTAACATTAATTTATTTTTTTTAATTTCAAGAGTTGAAACGATCATGCTATCATCCAGCGAGAGAAATTATTTTTAGACATAGAATATTTTATTTAATTACATTTTCTTTCAGGTATTCGAATTCATATACCACAAACCTTAATGTTGTAAAACTCATTCGATCAAATCATGATTACTATGTTTTTTTTTCCTTGCGTTTGTATCAGACATAACCGAAGTGTTCTAGAGAGAATTAATTAATTATTTCCATCAGAATTAAATTTCACAATTTTTAATCAACTCATAGCACTATTTTAATCTTAATAATGTATAAGTAGTAACTATCTCCTAATTTTGAACATATTTCATTTTTACACTTGTAATTTTTCCCCCAAAATATTAAACCCAGGATTAATTGCGATCCAATCAAATAGCTTCTTGAGAAAGTTTATATTTAATGTGAACCAAACAAATCAATCCTCGAAATTTACAAAATTTAAGTCAAAGTTAATTATAGAAATGTTTAAGACTTAGAAAAATTTTTAAAATCTTTTTTCCTAAAGTATGAAAGACAGAATTAAATGAGAACTTATCAAACAGATTCTTGAAAAAGTGTGGACTTAATATGAACCAATCAAATCAATCCACACAATTTACTAAATTTTAGTCAATTAAAACTTTTGTTGAAATATTTGGAACTTAGAAAATGACCATCAATAGGTTTATACATACTAATTTAACAATACTTTTACAAAAAGCGGCGATTTCTTCTATACTTAAACAATTTTACATCCATTTTACTGTTTTCTATCAATACAAATCAATGAATTTATATCAACTAAGACTATATTTACATTAGATAATCATCCTTTAATCCATATTATACCACTAGATTTTTTTTTTTCAAAGTTTAAGAGTTTGCATGAAATAGTGGAAGTTAGAGTATGTTCAGCAACTTTATTTTACATAGAATGATAAGCGAATTTTTCATGCATTTCAATATTTATTTATTTTGTTTTTAATTAATATTTTTTTTACACATTTTAACGTTTCAAACGGATACAAGCTCAGAAATTATTGTGATCATATACATCCCGATTAAAGAAACTTTAAAAAATAGTCAAGAGCATATTGCTAAATTTGTAACTGCGAAGCAATTCAACAACCTGATTGACGTACAATGCAATACATTTAACGAAAATTTCAGCTATGCAAAAGAGTTTTAAAACTTTGTCTTTAACATTTAACGAATTTTTCATTTTTTCAAAGAGTTATTTATTTTCAAAACTCTGTCTTTAACACATTTTTACGATTTACACAGAATAATACAACCGGGAAAAATATTTAACAAACCTATTTACAACACGATTTTCACACACTGAAAAAGTTTATAACTTAAGCACGAAGAAACTTTAAAACTGTCCCCAAACTATAGATTTTCCTCGACAGTGAAAAATATATAGTATAGATGGGGAGCCAGTGCTTGGTTAGGGTTCCCTTCATCGCCGGTTAGCTGGCACTTCTTTGTTCGCGAGAAGAATATCTCCAGTTGTAACTTTAAGATTAAAGCAGTTTTAATTTTGAACTTTTTTCTTTTACATGCTTTGTTGTGTTGCATTACATATATTTAGTTTTTCACAGTTTTAGCATTTTTGTTCGCAGAAATTTAACATTTTTTTATCAAGATTTCAGTTGATGAATCTATGGTTTTGATACTTTATACTTGTTATTTGTTCATTTTTATGATGTTTTAACATTTCGTGCTCAATAATTTTATGTGTTCAGTCGACAGATCTAAATTTTTTTTTTTACGTTTTGTATTTAATATTTTGATATTTTTGTGTTGCTTTAATATATTATACTTAAAATTTTTACATCATCATTGCAGATTTTAGTAGATAAAGTTAAGTTTTAACATTTTGAAAAAGTGCATTACACTTTTACTTTGCAAATTTCCGTACTATTATTTTTTCGTTCTAAGTTTCTCTGAATGCATTTAAGTTTTGTCATTTAAGTCAATTTGTCATTTAAGTTTGAAGTTAGCACTCTTTCATGCGTTATTGCTTTGTATTGTGTATTTTTTAATATTTCACAGTATTAGCATTTTGTTCTTTGAACTTTTACATTTTTCTGATTAAGATTGCTCTAAACACATCTACGTTTTGATGGTGAATCTATGTTTTCAAGTTTTATTTGATAACCCCAAATTTTTTATGTTTAGTAATTTGTACTTTTACAATTTGTGTTGCTTCAGTATATTATACTTAGTATTTTTACATCTCCATAGCACTTTAACATTTTCGTTATGTTTTTACTAAATAAATGTATATTTGACGTTCTGTGCTTAGTACTTTTACATTTTCTATACTAAGTTTTACTAGATGAATCTAAGTTTTGATGTTTTGTATGTAGTACTTTTACATTTTAGTGTTGCTTTAATATATTATACTTAATATTTTTACAACTTCATTCCATGTTTTAGTTAAAGTTTTAACATTCGTACACAGTACTTTTTACATTTTGCAAGTGCATTTCAATGTACAAATCTATGTTTTGATACTTTATACTTGTTATTTAGACATTTTTATGATGTTTTAACATTTCGTACTTAGTAATTTCACTCGACTTCAGTCTAAGTTTTAGAAGATAACTCTAACTTTTTTTTTTTTACGTTTTGTATTTTGTACTCTTAAATTTTTTACATGAATAGAATGTTTGAACATTTTGTACTCATACATTTTACGATTTTAGTTTGAATTTTTGTAGATCCATCTAAATTTTTTAAGTTTCGTACTTAAACTTTACATTTTCGTACAAAGTTTCACTTGATGAATACGTTATATACTTAGAATTTTTACATTTTGTACGTAGTAATTTTTACATTTTTGCATTAAGTTTTAACATTTTGCAAGTGTATAACACTTTTCTTTTGAAAAGTTCCTTACATTTGCATCTTTGTTTTGAGTTTTTCTGGGTGAATTTGAGTTTTGCAGCTTTATAATTAACATTTTTACATGTTTTGTTGTTTTGTACTGCGTGTTTTTTAATTTTTCAGAATTTTAGGATTTTGTTGTTAGAATTTTTACATTTTTGATTAATATTTCAGGAGCCAAAGCTATGTTTTGTTGCTTTATACTTGTCATTTTGTCATTTTTATGATGTTTTAACAGTTTGTACTTAGTAATTTTACGACTTCATTCCAAGTTTTTTGTAGAGAAATCATTTTTTTACGTTTTGAAGTTTTAATAACTTGTGAATACTTAACACTTTTGTTTTGTAAACTTCAATAATTTTACATTTCCGCTCTAAGTTTTTCTAGACGAATTTGAAATTATATGGTTTATCAAAAAAATTTTAGTTCTAAGTTTTGATCGTTTGTATGTAGTATTTTTTCTTTTTCTTTTTTTTTCTTTTTTTAATTTTTATGATATATTGTTTTAACATCTTAATCTATGTTTGACGTTTTGTCTTTTGCACTTTAACATTTTCATTTTTCTTTTATCAAATTAATGTATATTTGAGGTTCTGTCCTTAGTACTTTTACATTTTTATACGAAGTTTTACTAGATGAATCTAAGTTTTGATGTTTTGTACGTTATACTTTTACATTTTAGTGTTGCTTTAAGATATTATACTTAATATTTTTACATCTTCGTTTCATGTTTTAGTTAAAGTTTTAACATTCGTACACAGTACTTTTTACATTTTGCAAGTGCATAACACTTTTATTTTTGACAATTTTCGTAGTTTTACATTATTTGTTCTAAGTTTTACTAGATGACTCTAAGTTTTGATGTTTTGTGCGCAGTACTTTGACTTTTCTTATGGAGTTTTTAGCAGGTTAATATAAGTTTTGCATTGGTAGTAGTAGTTGCAGGCTATGTTTCTTTATTTCAGTTAGTAATGCAAGTCTTTGAGTATAACGTTTCTAACTTTTTTTTTTATATTCTGTACTTTATGTTGCTACGATTTTAACCAATTCTATATTTAACTTAAACTCTGTATAAAATTGTTTGCAATCTTAGTTTCAAGGTAAAGATTTCAATTTTGTATGTAGGTAAGTAGTAATAGACTTTTTCAAAACACGGAATTTTTAACGTAAATAGCTTGAAAGTTTTCTTTGTACTTTAGTAATAAACCTTTTCAATGTGGGAAAAGACGCGTTGCAAATAGTTTTGATAAATATTTTTCTCGGTTGTATATCATAAACCCTATGTAAATTATAAAAATTGTGTTAAAGATTGAGTTTTGAAAATAAATAACTTCTTGAATAAATGAAATGATCGTTAAATGATAAAGAGTAAGTTTTGAAAGTCTTTGAATAGATGAAATGTTCGTTTAATGTGTTATGTGCTTGATTATAATATTAAAGGTGTGAACAAAGTAAAGATTTCAAGTTTGTATGTTAGTAATAGATTTTTTTCAAAACATGAAACTTGCAGCGAAAATAGCTTGAAAGTTTTCTTTGAACTTTGCTAATAAACCTTTTCAATGTATGAAACTCGTATTGGAAATAGTTTTGTTAAATATTTTTATCGGATGTATTACTCTGTGAAAATCTTAAAAATTGTGTTGAACACTGAGTTTTGAAAATAAATAACTCATTAAATAGATGAAACGTTCGTTAAATGTTTAAGAGTAAGTTTTGAAAGTCATTGAATAGATGAAATGTCCGCTTAATGTGTTATATGCTTGATTATAATATTAAAGGTGTGAATAAAGTTAAGATTCCAAGTTTGTATGTTAGTAATAGATTTTCTCAAAACATGAAATTTGCAGTGTAAATAGTCTTAAAGTTTTCTTCGAACTTTGATAATAAACCTTTACAATGTATGAAACTCGTGTTGGAAATAGTTTTGTTAAATATTTTTCTCGGTTGTATATCATAAAATCTTTGTAAATTATAAGTTCTGTGTGAGTCGTAAAAAAATATGTTAAAGATTGAGTTTTGAAAATAAATAACTCTTTGAATAGATGAAACGTTCGTTAAATGTTTAAGAGTAAGTTTTAAATAGATGAAACGTTTGTTAAATGTATTGTATGGTTTGATTATAATGCTAGAGGTAAGAAATTCTTCACTCGGAACTAATGAATTAAAGGGTTATATCTAGGAAAAAATGTGTGTTTAAGGAAAACTGTCTGCCTATGGTGAGTTAAATATATAGGTCATCGTAAAATTATTAAATTTATATGTATGTATATGTTTGCTTGTATGAAAAATTTTTTAATTAAAACTTACTGTTACATTCATATTAAACTTCAATTGAAGTCAAATTGGTTTATCGATAGTGTTACTCAGCTGGTAGCATCATGTTTGCATGTGTCATTCTTCGATTGGAGTGGCCGATGTGCCTTATCTTCATCAGCTGACAAGAGCCTGAAGAGTCATTTCTACGCTGCGGTTTGCCCTAGGAAGAGATATATTTTCCTTCTCTGTAAGTAAATGATGTTTTATATAATTTGTATTTCAACTTTAAAGTATTTCTAAGATTGTACTCTGTTAAAATTAGTTTCATGTAAGTTTGAATAATTGAAATATAGCTATATTGCATGAAAAACTTCTTCGATTTTCAATGTGTGAATGATATTATTTTAAGTGCATTCTCTCTGTTTTCATTCGCTAACTGTATTGCTAGATTTTGCATAGTTGCTTTTGAGTTCATGTATAGGATAACTGAAAATACGCAACGATTGCTTTGCATAGTAGGAACTCGGTGGGGGATGTGTTGAAATTGTCCTTTATTTCTAAGAGGCTTTTTTAGCATTCATTCTTCCAAGTTCTAGAAATTCTCTTGATGTTATTAATTATTTTTAATGATAGTAGTTTCTGCAGATGGTATGTCTTGTGTGTGTGTTTTTATGTCTTTGAGTATAATATTTCTAACTTTCTTTTTTATTTTCTGTAGCTATGATTTTAAGCATTATCGTATTTAAGTTAAATTGTATTCATGTGATCTTAGTTTCAAAGATTCTAAGTTTGTATGTAAGTAATAGACTTTTTCAATGCATGAAATTTGCGGTGTGAACAGTTTTAAAGTTTCTTCGTGCTTAGGTTATAAACTTTTTCAGTGTGTGAAAATCGTGTTGTAAATAGGTTTGTTAAATATTTTTCCCGGTTGTATTATTCTGTGTAAATCGTAAAAATATGTTAAAGACAGAGTTTTGAAAATAAATAACTCTTTGAAAAAATGAAAAATTCGTTAAATGTTAAAGACAAAGTTTTAAAACTCTTTTGCATAGCTGAAATTTTCGTTAAATGTATTGCATTGTATGTCAATCAGGTTGTTGAATTGCTTCGCAGTTACAAATTTAGCAATATGCTCTTGACTATTTTTTAAAGTTTCTTTAATCGGGATGTATATGATCACAATAATTTCTAAGATTGTATCCGTTTGAAACGTTAAAATGTGTAAAAAAAAATATTAATTAAAAACAAAATAAATAAATATTGAAATGCATGAAAAATTCGCTTATCATTCTATGTAAAATAAAGTTGCTGAACATACTCTAACTTCCACTATTTCATGCAAACTCTTAAACTTTGAAAAAAAAAAAATCTAGTGGTATAATATGGATTAAAGGATGATTATCTAATGTAAATAGTCTTAGTTGATATAAATTCATTGATTTGTATTGATAGAAAACAGTAAAATGGATGTAAACTTGTTTAAGTATAGAAGAAATCGCCGCTTTTTGTAAAAGTATTGTTAAATTAGTATGTATAAACCTATTGATGGTCATTTTCTAAGTTCCAAATATTTCAACAAAAGTTTTTAATTGACTAAAATTTAGTAAATTGTGTGGATTGATTTGATTGGTTCATATTAAGTCCACACTTTTTCAAGAATCTGTTTGATACGTTCTCATTTAATTCTGTCTTTCATACTTTAGAAAAAAAGATTTTAAAAATTTTTCTAGGTCTTAAACATTTCTATAATTAACTTTGACTTAAATTTTGTAAATTTCGAGGATTGATTTGTTTGGTTCACATTAAATATAAACTTTCTCAAGAAGCTATTTGATTGGATCGCAATTAATCCTGGGTTTAATATTTTGGGGGAAAAATTACAAGTGTAAAAATGAAATATGTTCAAAATTAGGAGATAGTTACTACTTATACATTATTAAGATTAAAATAGTGCTATGAGTTGATTAAAAATTGTGAAATTTAATTCTGATGGAAATAATTAATTAATTCTCGCTAGAACACTTCGGTTATGTCTGATACAAACGCAAGGAAAAAAAAACATAGTAATCATGATTTGATCGAATGAGTTTTACAACATTAAGGTTTGTGGTATATGAATTCGAATACCTGAAAGAAAATGTAATTAAATAAAATATTCTATGTCTAAAAATAATTTCTCTCGCTGGATGATAGCATGATCGTTTCAACTCTTGAAATTAAAAAAAATAAATTAATGTTACCACTCGTGAAAAATCCAAGTTGGAAATTAAAAATAACATCGGGAAACGACTAAGTCCAAAAAATAATTATTCCTATTTTTGTCACTAGGAGGCTCTTCGTAAAAATACGTTGTCATGGAAACCACAACATACGGTAGAACCATTGCCATACCCTAAAATATAAATTTAATCAAAGTCAAAATTAATCGGTGTTGCCATTCCTAAAAACGAAACTTCAGACGTAGAGTAACAACTCAACTCCACTCAGAAACCCCCGTAATCTTCTACGAGGAAACATTACTACTCAACCCCACTCGGCAGGCGGAGGAGGCTGAGGGGAGGCGGAGGGGAGCAGGAGGTGGAGGCGGAGGGACCACACCCCCTTGCACTTGCACCTCCGCACCTCCGCCTCCTGTTGTAGAAACCCCATTTATCATCTACTTATATATATATATACATATGCCGCATTAGACAAAACAATTTTCTCTTTTAGAGCAATGCAGCATCCGTTCTTTGAAACTATTAAGAAAATAATTAGTGAGTGAAAAATGGACTTTATCTTACTCGAGTTAATGAATGATTTTATCATGGAAAAACAACGTTAATGAATGTTTTATTTAAAAACATGTTCTTTCGCTCCTGCTCTGTCTTTCAAAAAAAATACTGTCTTTGAAAAGACTTGAAATGGTAATTTGTCACATAAACAAAATGTTTAGCCTGGTTGTTGCAAGAAAAGAGTATAATTATGTAGAAAAAGATGACGTGGTTTCTAATAATGGTAGAAGGTTTAACGTATAATTGTATTAATATCATGAAAGTTATTTTATGTCTGAGCTGTAAAATAAATTAGTTAATTATGAAATGCAAAATATATGCGTAATAAGCAAAGAATGTATTTAAAAGACAAAATATTTTCAGGAGTAATATTTGTAGCGACTACTGTGCATATAGTTAACTTTAAAACTTTTAAGAACATTTGTCTCAGTTACTAAAATTAGAATAAATTAAAAGGAAACAAATCTAAAAAGGCTATTTATATTTATAGATACAACGAAGAGTCGTATAACAAGAGATGTAGCTTAAAATATGAAAATATCAATAAGTTTAAAGTTACTGAATATTCATTGCACCAACTACTCCCACTATTGTGAGCTAGGTTTTCTTAAACTGATTGTTTAAAATTCAAGTCTATCGTGTGTGTGAATTCTCAGACCTGTTAAATACTGGAAAATAATACTTGTAAATTGAGTTTTTCTTTTCTCCCGGGTTGTAATGGCTACCAAAAAAATATGGACACGCCTCTGGTCTGCATATAAGTCTAAAATTTACGACGATAAGGAATTTGAATATATTTATTTGGTGCTTGATTCAAATATCCAAACCAAAATGGTCCATCACGTACCGTTTTTGCTGGAGACCCCCTTCTCATATTTATACAATTTGGTTGTAAAAGAATGTAACTGAGGCTTACTTATTGAAAACACAAGCACAAAAATGATTTTTTTGGCCGTTTCATCTTGTGGGCATCTGTTGGTGTGCCCTGATAACAGATTAGCAATATTCAATTCGTATATTTCCATTCTACCGACCGCCGAAACGGTTTTCAAACACAGAGATGTCCTGATGAAACATATCCCAATGCTCATCATTAATTGCGCCAAAGTTTTGAGAAAAAAAGTCCATATGGGAGTCCAAAAAGTGTAGTTTTTATGAAATGTAGCAAACCATAATGCAAAAGCATTTTATCATGTCATCAACAAGATTTTCGTAGTTTTCAGTTTTCTCATTTCCAAGGAAACGTGCGCACACTGATTTATAGGCCAGCCAGGCGGATTTTTCTGCTTCTGACTGCTTGTTTTCATACTTTTCATCATGAAAGGACTTTCTTAAGCTCTGGGCCAATAAAAATCCTTTCTTTTACTTTTGCCTCACTTAAATTTTCGAATTTGTTCCTGAGATACAGTAAAGCCACTCCTTCTCTGTCCAGACCCTTTACAAATATTACGATAAACCAAATTTAATGTGCAATTGTGGAAAAAAAGCACATTATAGATTTATAAGTGGCTCATTTGATATGTTTTGCCACTTAAAATTTCGAAATTTCCTTTGTGTTTGCAGAATATACTACAGGAATGAATAGGAAAAAAATACTTAGATGGAGGACCACTAAAAAACGTGCGACACTCTTCTGAATTGTGCTCATGTGCTAATACTTGAAATAGTGCATTCATACCCCAGCAGCATACTATTTTTTCTCTCTCCGGAAAATAATCTACAAAATGCCTTTGTCGTCTTGTAAAAGACTCGAAACTTCGAGAAGTAGATAAAGCTTATGTTGCCAAAAGTGTAGCTAAAGTAACCAAAGTTCATTAAAAAATTCATTTTTTCAATATGTTAAAGAGATAATATATACATTTCAACAATATATTAAACAATATTAAATTTAATTGAAAACATAATGCCAATAAGAGCACAAAATATAACATATTTACAACAACTTTGAACCATGCAAAAGAAGTGACTAAATATTAAAAAGATTTTGACGATTGCACTGTGGGGAGCTTTTTCTGTGCATTTCTACTATTTTCAGAAAAAAAAAAATTGTTTTCGCTCTTCATTTCTTGTTTGGTTAAAACCCTGAATTAATGAAATACCGCGTTCAGCGCAGTCATTAACGCATGGTAAGTTCCTTGCAATTGCTTCAGTGTCTTTATATGATTGCATTTCTGACCAATTTTTCACTGGCACGTAGAGGAAGCTACCAGTAATTTGGATTGTCTGAAAGAAATTACGAGAAATTCTTAAATCAACAAATTTTTGAGGACGTTTTTGTAATAAATGGGAGCCCCTTTTATTCGAGACTGTTGTAACTATTACAGATATTTCCTCATCACTAAGAAGCTTAGAAAACAGGCAACGTGCTGCAAGTTCTTCACTCAAATACCAGGAGTGCTGCAACATCATTTTTAAACCTACTGCACGTATTTCGATATCGTTATATTTTCTCAACCTTTGAATTAATAAAATGTCATTTGCGGGTGCATCCACAGTCGACTGACATGTATACCACGATTTAAGATACACCAATATAACAAATTGATTGAATCGTTGTAACTCACGAGATGATAATTCCATTATGAATTCATTTCCATCAAATAAGAGTTCCATTTCTAAAGAATAAATAGCTCTAGCCATCCAGTGAGCTCTATGACGAGCACCTGGTTTGGGACTCTTCACATTTATTTCAACCATCAAAGCAGAAAGATTTTAAAACTCTCTATGGTCATCTCTTGGTAGGTTTTTCGAAGCAGTTTGTAATTGAGCTGAAATAAATGTTTTTAAAGTATCAGGTGCTGCCACTATGTGTTTTTTTTCGAGATTTTGGTTCATGATGGTTAAGTTTGGGCCATTTTTCATTAAATCTCTTAAAAATATTTATGTCAGGTCCATTAGATGGCCCCAGGCATACGTGAAATACATCTGACAATAACACTTCAAGCATATGATGTCGACAGGACAACCATAAAAGGTTTCGACCTATTTTGCTTTCAAGAACAGTACATGCTCCATTTAACTTCCCAGTATTTGTTAGTGTTGTGTCAAAGCACATACCAACGACGAAAGAGTCACATTTATTTGCTGTTGTGAAAGAAGAAGTTGGCTCATGAGATGTAGTGAGCATGACAACTTCCTTTCGCTTAGCAAACTTTTCTAGTCTTTTAGCTGATCTTTTTTCACATAAAGGTAATTGTCTGTCTACCGGATCAATACAGCCCCTTCTTGATTTTTTTTGTAATTTCAGAAACTGCCAATCCTCTTTATTCTTGATCAGTTGTTCTGAGTTGGCATGGCTTATATCAAATAATTTATCAAGGCATTCACAATATAGCTTTTGGTTTACCTGGTCTGTTGCGTTACTTCTGTTTTTATGTTTCATTCGGTTTGTCTGTTTTTTATACAAATTCTTGATTTTCTGTATAACATGATATTTTTGCCTTACTGGGAGCCTAGACTTCTCCCAGAGTGGTAAAATTTGAAACTAAGTAGTTAACTAATAGTTAACTACTTTTGGAGAACAGTTAACGACTAGTTACAACTAGTCTCAGAAAAAAGTAGTTAACTACTAGTTGCAACTAGTTTTGTTTAGAGTAGTTAGTAGTTGGTAGTTAACTACTTTTTGACGAGTAGTTGCCGAACACTACAAATAATAAATAAAAAAACATTTTTGCATGCTTTTACTTTCTGTCTGCGTCGTATATTAAATTATATAGAATCAAAAATAAATAAATAAAAATGCAGAATTAAAAAATAAATTGGGCGAAACAGAACATTTAAGAAAGATCTGAGATAAACTCACCCGTAACTTTTTCATGACATAATCGAAAAAAAAAAGTTTTCGTTAAGAAGAAAAAGAAATTTCTTCATGATACTACTAATCAAAATAAACAAGTTAATGTCAGGGAAATCAAAACCAAACTAACATTGAAATTTAATTAAGAAATAAAAAAGAAGTAATTAAATTGATAAAAACTGAAATAGTACTCAATATTACTTTCATTTCATTTGAAAATGAATATGCTATGATTACAAAAAAGAAAATAGAAAATGAAAGTTTGAAAGTGAAAAAAGAACCAAAAATCAAAAGAACAATATCTGAACTTCTACAAAGTCATAAGACTTGTAAATACTTCTGCATATCTTTCCGAATATAAACGACCTATAGAGTGGCGTACATAACTCTCCCTCAACCCCCGCGGCGGGGGGGGGGGGGGGTGAGGGGCGCACGATGTTTTAGGGCTCCCGCTGCAGAAAAAAAACTCCACGAGATACAAATATATACGCCTAAATTGTTTTTATACATATTTTTTTAGCATTTCTTTTCCACTAATGCAATGTCACTCCTAAGCTTTCTGAGTAAAATTATTTGCTATTACTGCCACATAATGCATAATTAATCCAATCTCACTTCCTCTTTCCTGTGTACCTGCATATTATAGCATAGGGATTTCTCATACTTATGCGCGGGCGCAAGAGAGCACCCAAAAACGCGCAAAAATGAAAAGAGAACAGAGGGAAAAACCTCAAAAGGAAGCTAAAAGTGAAACATCAGTTCAGTGTAGACAGTAACTGTTTATTAATATTACATTATGCATACAGTCATAGTGAAATATAGGAAAAGAGATTACATAGTGTCAAAATGCAAGTACGTATAATGCAAGTTACGTAAGTACTGTACATTTGTTTGAACTATAAGAAAATGAAATTGTACCCAGATATAAATTTGTACTTAATATTACTTCCTCACAAAATAAATTACAATCGAGGATTGTTTTTGTTTTCGTGAATTTTTAAGAAGCGTTATTCGAGTTCATCAAGGCGGGAAAAGTTCGACCGTTTTCAGAATTGACTTGCTGGTAGTTCGTTCAGAGGCGTAGCTAGGGTTTTCAGCGGCCAGGGACAACTGAAGATTTTGCACCCCCCCCCCCTTTTGCGAGAGCTTCTGTTAGCCGAAATGCAATAGAAAAGGGAAAATAGAGATACAAAATGAAAATTTCTGTTTTTTCCAGGGGAATTTAAATTAAAGTCCATAGCTTTGAAAATACTCATTTTTTCTGCCACTGATGTTTTAATATGTTTTTAAGATTCGCCAGTTTAACTTTCAACTCTTTACATGCCGTATACCTTGTTTCTTGTGATGAATGTATTCACTTTGATACAAAATACTTGTAAGTTTTTTTTTTTTTAATTTATGGTTCACAAATGTTTGGTACTTAAAGCTTTGATACTGAAGAGGGATGGAAATAAATGCGATTGTGTTATGTACTACCTTTTAATGAATGATATTTTGAATCCTTTTTCACTGCATCTCATTTTCTTTAGAACAATCTGAAATCCGTCAAAAAAGAAGAAAAAAATCACAGAGAGGGGGGGGGGGGAGTGCAGGAGTTAAGTTTCCCCATGCAAATAAGCTCCGTTTTAAAATTATAATGCTGCGATAGCATTATTTGCTACGAAAAAGCATTAATTGACCTTTTAGAGAAAAAGTTTGTTTTAAATGTTTTCTCAGTTTAGGGCCCCATATTACTGCTTCAAAGTAAAAGTTTTCTATGCTGCTATAGGGCATAATGGTAAACCAAATTCATCAAAGGTTTTAGAGCATGTCCTCAATTAACAATATGTTCAATTCTTTAACTCCCAAAGCATTAACAGATCTATTACCGCTTTCGAGTGCACAGATAAAGAACCTGTGGAATCAGTGACTAAATTTTGCGAGAAGAACCAAAACGATGTAGCAATCTCAATTGCATCACAAACTATCATTTTGCGAAACATTTTGTCAAGTGAAATAGGAGAGAGAAACTTGACAAATAAATATAGCTGAAGTTGCTCATTAAATAATGATCGAGAACAATGTTTTATCGTCTAAGTCTCCCATACAAATCTGGCATTGCCTTTTATATCTTTCTTACTTTACCAGTAAGCATCAGCATCATCAGATAGATCATTATCCAAACAGAAGCTAATCGAATTTTACCTCAGAAGTACGATGACAGGAGAAAGATTGAGCGGTCTTGCTGTTTTAAGCATAAAAAGCGACTTGATTCATAATTTAAACATCGATGAACTTGTTCAAAAATTTCTTAATCGTAAAAAACGAAGAGGGAAATCTATTATCACAGATTAATATAACATTGATTTTCTTGTCCAATTAGTGTCTAATTTTGAGAACAAATAGTTTCCCTTGTATCATTACTGTTACTTAATTCACCTTATAAATAAATAACAGAACCCTTAACGAAATTTTAAATATTAGTACTTTAAGATAGTGTGTTATTTTCTCGTATTATTATGATACATTTCATTCCAAACTGGTAAGTGCATGCAATGTTTCAATTCGTTACTTTTTTGAAAATGCGCTTTTTAATGATAAATATGATTTTAATTATCTTAAATAAAATTAATGGTTATAAATACTCGATATACGTTCACCGTAGTGTTTTTGTTTCAATCTTTTGTAATAAGCCAAAGATAGGGCACACTTCTAAATCGTGCGGGGAGGCGCACCTAAGTCTATGTACGCCACTGCGACCTAAATTATAAAGCTTAAGTTTCTAATAATATATATTTTGTTAAAAGCAAACTGTACCAGTATAGCGTAGCTGGTGACAAGATTCTTGATAAATAGTGGGTCATAGTTCGAAAAATTTTTACACAAATGAAGCTAAAATTACAAAGAAAAAAAAAGAAAACTAAAAATAGTAATGACAGATAATTATAATGAGCAATATGATAAAAATGATAACTGATAGAGTTTTTCAATGAGAAGATGTCAGACAAATGAAACTAAAAATTTCTTAAACCAGTAGAATAGACCGGGGCTAGTTGGCCCTCTTTTTCTTCCATAATTTCAAAAAAAAAAAAAAATGAGAAAAAAACAGAACCGACTTCAAAACAGAGCAACTATAAATTGCGCTAAAAAGTAGAAAAAAAAATTATTTAAACAACATCGATGTGATTTTAAAACTTAGTTTTAGAAGTCGGTGCAAAATTAGGATAGATAAAATCTTTTGTAATGATGAATATAAATGGCCCATAATTAGCAACAGTTCCAATATTAAGTAACGTATGGTGTAATAATAATTAGACTCATAATTTTGCACCGACTTCTGAAACTTTGTTTGAAAGTCATATCGAGGTTGTTTGAAGAATGAATTTATTTTTTACTTTTCAGCACAATTCATAGTTGCTCTGCTTTGAAGTTTTTTTTCTAAAAAAATATTTTTTTTATTCATAACGGTCTCTCTAAATAACCATTGTAGGCAAATCGATGTATGATATTTTAGACCACCGTCTACCGATTAAAGAAAAAATCATTGAAATTGGTTCATTTAGTCAAAATTTATGGATGAAAAAACAAAAAGACTACATTTCTGGCCATAACGTTTTTTCCAATAATCAAATATGGTCAAACAAAGGTACGGGATCTACGTGGAAGCCACCCTCTATCGATTAAAAAAAATCTTCAACCGGTGAGAAGTATGGGTAGACAAAAAAAAAAACGACGTACACACAGTATGAAGGTATAAGCTCCTTCCTTTGTGAAGTCGGTTAATGAAAATTAAGCATTGCAAAGAAATTTTTTAAGCTAAAACTATCAAGCGTATCTTTAGAAAGGAACTTACGTTGTAAAATATGAAAATATTAAAGGCAAAAGTTTTCATTATAGTAATTGAAAATATTAGCTTCAAGTATTAATTAAGAGGCAAATATTGACACCTAGTTATTTGGGCCAACTTGTCTCGATCGCGGGGTAAGTTAGTCATCATCCCTTACTTAACTTTCTAACATTATAAAAGTTGAAGAAATGTGCAAGACTTTATTAAATCATTTCATTTTCTGAGAAAGAAAACATAAGATAGCTTCAGAAAAGATATTTTCCATACACTATTCCTTCATGTATTACATATTATAAAATTACAAAATTATGCAAATAAAAAAACCAAAAGGACAGAAAATAGCAAGAATTAATCTATTTTCAGTAAGAATTTTAATTAACTGTTTCTCTTTATATCACTTTCTGCAACTGTTAAAAAATTTTGAATTATACGAAAATTATTCTTAAATTCAGATTCAGGAAAGACTCCTTTTTTAAAAATATTCTATTACGTTAAAACCTCTTACCAAGAAATTTTATTCAAGGCATACTCCTCTGTTATATGACGATTATATAGAAATCAAATTTTCCCGTAAAAGATAATGTTAAATTTTTTGACCTGTCCGAAATGGAACAAAATACTCTGTTAATAAGAAAAAAAAAACGAAAGAGTGAGAGAGAAATATAGGAATGAGTTATACAGATCGAGGTTTTTTGAACAAAGAAGTTTTTGTTCAACTCGAATTATTGTCTCAAAAGTTATTATGGTAGGGGGGGGGGGGCAGATAGATAGATAGTTAGTTACCTTCCTTCATCTCACAGCCCCACGCTCAATATATTTTTTATTTTAATTTTTTATTTAATCAATTAATTTTATTTTCTGACCTATTTTTGCTTCTACAGATATTTTTATGATACATGAAGCCCAGTTTCTTGATGTTATTTATCTTTTTAATTTATTCATAAATTGTTTCACTTTTTCCTTATAATCACTACCAATTTAGAAATTTATTCAGTAAGCTGATTAAAAACAGCTATGTTCAGTTTCCTGAATATTTGTGGTATGTTTAAAACAAACCTGACTTTTATATAAAGATCCTAATAAAATTTTAAATATGACTTTATTATCCTTTTAATTATCGTTTCCTAATGATTTCAAAATTTTAAAAGTATTTAAAGAAAATGCAGATCAAAAGTTTCATCTTTTTATGTATTTTTCTTTTCATAACGTTTTCGTTCCATTATTAATCTTTTCACTCAGTTCCAAAAAAAAAAAACTCGTTTTTATTCGGGAATTCAATTAAAATTTTAAAGTTCATGAACTAGTATTTTACAATATTTTCCCCCTTCATCTTGGTAAATCTTGAAAACTGATTTAAATTCTGCATTTCTTGCGTACATTCTTTTTCAGAGCATTTCATTCTGTATATCGATTTGTATTTCTAAAGTAAATCGGATTATAATCCAAGTTTGCTGCTTATTTCGTATTTTTAAAGTAAATCGGATTATAATCCAAGTTTGCTGCTTATTTCGTATATCTAAATTTCTTATTTTTCATAAATTGAGTCTTTGCATTACTAAAAATTTCGTTCAATAAAATTAGTCGAGTATCTACATAACTTGTATAATTTTACTTTCCACAACAGTTTACTTTGTAAACCAGCCTGCATTTTGAATACTTTCAAGAACTTTACTTAAATCTCAGATATAAACATTAAAAAGGTTACCTTCACTCCATCTCAATGCCATTATTTTTTACTGATCATTACTTTTGAATCCAATTAAAACTGAATCAAAAATCTGCTTAACTCACATTCGTTCACATAAGAATTTAATTTCATTTAAACACCTGGCATTTCTGCATAATTTAATTTCTATTTGTGACTATATTCCTTTTATCCTAAAAATACTTGTTGGTTTGGTATTTGTAAATGTTAGTAGCTCTATTTTAAAAAAATAACACAATTTTTCAAGGTCCCAGTAAGCCCAGGTACTTCAAGTGGGCGTAATAAATTTTTCATAATACATTCATAAACCAATATAATAAACCAAGTTTTAAAATATGAAACACATGGCTTGCACATTGATGCATGTTTGTGACCTCTGGTAAAATCATATGTCCACTAATTGCACCCTGGCGCTCGTAAAATATTCCAGTACTCCAACACTTAACTGGGACGTCACATAAGCACATGACCCCATTAATCGCCTTCTGGTGACGATAAAGAGCATGAGCAATGGCGTTCCAACGCCATCAGCTTAACAATGGACCGCCATCTTTGCACAAGCTGGGGGAGATAGGTAATTGATGTTACACAGATGGGAAACTGCAGCTGATCAGATCAGCCCCCTCGCTGAACTAATTCACTCAGATCTATCACATGAGGTAAAGAGATTGGAGTATAAGTTTGGATGGCCATAATTATAAGGAGGAAAGTTGCGCATTTTTGGAGTTAGAAGTAGTGGTTAAAGAAGATTCTTAAAAAGGGGTGGGAAGTGGGAGACTTCAACTTTTATAGTCGATTAGTGATGCAGGTAGAGATTAAAACAAATGTTTATAGTTGCAAATGAATTTGGAAACATACAGCTATATTATTAGGTGCAAAGGAAAGCGATAAAAGAGTTAAATAACAGCATAGTTACGAGTTACACAAATTAAAAGTTTATTTTTCTCTACAAATATTTTTTAAATTGTGTAGAATTTTTTGCATGTACCTTAAATAACTATTTTTTAAAAGTTTTACTAACAAACAGCATTACATTTTTATTCAGCTCTTGAAAATAAAAGTTACAATATTACAACTTGTGAAATAATAAATAGCGTTGGTGAAAATTCAGGACTTACTCCCAACTGTAAGTTTATTAGTTTAGTTGAAGAAATTGGTGCGTTTATCTGAAGAGAGAATAGTTTTTAAATTCAAAATTCCATCTATAAGTTTCTCGACGCTGATTTGAACAATTGGCATATTACTTGTTATGGAAAATTATATTGGCTACGATATATTTAAAATTTAACATGCGAATGCATGGCAGAGCTACCCTTAGGTTTCTTCCAGAAAGGCTGCTTCTTGTCCTAATGTATAGTAGGGTGGAGCGAAAAACACTAAACCCAATGAGCCGAAACAACTGGGTGAGAAAAAGCTGTGCACTTATAACACTAAGAAAAGTTTAAAATATTAGTACGATCGTATAATATCTTTTGCATCCGACGGCTACATGACAATTCAAGATTTTGGAGAAAAAAAGGGGCTTTTTTGCTTAATATTCTCGCTAAATACTAAAATACTAAACTCAAATGAGCAGAAAGAGCTGGGTGTAAAAATGTTGAGCAGTTTTGCAACCTCAAACCGTGTAAAGTATTAGACCCATTGGATGATGTATTTTCCTTCACTGGTTAAACATTCAGCATTTTTGGAAAAAAGGTCAATTGTTGATCATTTCCCCTGTTTCTTTTAAAATCTTCAGCATTACTCATGTAGTAAATTATTTCCTTACAAATAATAACAACGGTGTGAAACACATCCCGATATCCTCATAAAACAATAAGTAATTTTTCACAGAACATTTGTACATAAATTTGAAAGAAACTTCAATTTCTTTCAAGGACAAGTTAAATTTTTCTACAGCTTTCAGATACACATTTTTGTTTACAAATTTTATGTGCAATTTGCAAATTCACCACCTCTTCGTTCATCCATAAATTATTGGATGACTCAAAACTCACCGCCAGAAAGTTGGCTGCCCAGAGAGTTCCACTCACACCGCAATCAACCAATCAATCGTTGAGGGTCTTTGTTGTTTGAAAATTTTGCAAACGCATATTTGTATCACTAACAAACTTTAGAATTTGAACTGTCTTTTAGTGTTCGAAATTGGAATTTGTACGCTAGACTAAACTGGTGAAAGAATGACTTCCTTTAATATCTTCTTGTTTGCCTGCATAGCCCGCCGGAAGCGTCGCCATTTCAACACCATCACACAACTTTTTTCTATTTTCTTTTTTGTAATATAGTGCATTCATTTTGAAAAGAAATGTTTGTAATATTGAGTGCTACTTCAGCTTGTTTCAATTTGATTACTATTTATTATTTTGATTTCATAACTAAATTTCAATGTTATTTTGTTTTTATTTCCTTGACACTGACTAAGGCTGCCAGCGTTTTTGTGCTAAACTGAGACACAAAATTTTTTTAACAAAAGCTATTTTTAGGTATTCAAATACCTAACGTAACAGAAAAGATGTTACGTTTGAATAATTCAATTGACAGAAATAGTCTGTGTAAATAATTGGAAGTCCCAATTTAACGACATGCAAGTCCAACAAAAACCTAATGATAGTGCCCTTAGACTGCAAGTCTAAAGACTAAGGGTGCTTTCACACCAAAGGCGACAAAGACAAAACTTCTGTCTGTTCCCATCTGCGCAAGCGCATATTTGAAGGCAAAAACATGCTCTTCATTTGCGTTGATGCAAAAAGACAGGAATATTGTATTTTGTCGCCTTGAGTGTGAAAGCACCCATAGACACGTTCAAACGTACTTTTAGCTCGAACTTTTATATTTAGCAGCAGTCGTCTTCTTCTATCAGCTGGTAAAACAGCTCATCTCGTGCGGAAAATCGATTCTAGAACACTTCAGATCGATGTTTCAACTGATGTTTACTCACAAAATAAAATTGTAATGAAGTTATAATACTTTTAATCTTTGTATTTAGATACATTTTGGATTGATACCTTCACTGCAAAATAAAATATTTACCATATGAACAAAGTTATCTCATTAAATTTATGTACATTTGATTTTGACATCGTCATTACATAGCATAATTTTAAATATCTGAGTAAAGTTATTGAAATATATTTAGGTGCACTTTATTTTTTTATTGCTATTTAACATTTTCTACAACCCGGATATATGTAGAAAAAATCATTTAAATGCATTTTCAAAGCCAGAAAAGCAAAATGAATGATTGAAATACTGGATAAAAGTTGAAAATGAAACTAAGCCAGTGTTCATTCATTATTCAAATCACTACTAAACTAATATCGCTCGAAATTAATCTATAGTGCGCATCCCGAATTTAGTAGGACTTAACTAGGAAGTCAGAAAGAGTACCATCAATTTCAATCGCGCATTTGATCCTATTTGTGCTGAACTATTCATACAAAGTCGGCATTTACCCGCCCTAGTATGTCTGTGTGGTTATAAGCATAGTAAAATTTGTAAAATTAGTCGGTGATTTGTTATGATAATTTCAAACGGGAATCGGGATTTTTAAAATTGAAGGCTTTGGCACGAAAATGTTTAATTGTAGGTGTTACTGTAGAGGCATAGTAGAAGTGTAAGTTAAGGCTGATTTTTATCTAATGCGTTAACGTGGGCGTTTCATCGAAATACCACGCGAAGAAAAAACTGTGAAGATGTACGATTATTTCTTTATTTTTTAAAAAAGAATGACACATATTTGTTATGTTCGTCATTAAATACCAAAATAAGGCTGTGAAAAAAAAAACAGTTTAGTAAATTTTATCACGATAAAAATTGCCAAAACAAACAAATGCAAAATAAATAAAAAAATAAGTAAATAACTTTTTTATAAATAAGTAAACAAAGTAAGCACTAAAAATAGAAGATTATATCGTTCTTAGATATGGTCGGCTGAATGTTACAACACACACAGACAAATACATAGATTACACTGGGAATATAACGAACTGGGGTTTATAACGACAATGCTTTTGACGCTTTACACAAATGCTTAGTTGCTTTTCTGTATTTTTACAGAACTTTTTTCACAATGTACATTTTCAGAGGTTATAATGATAATGTTATGGTAGAGACTAAGAAGTTAACTGTAATGCTGTTTTCAAACCAAAAAATGACAAAGCAAAAAATCCGTTTCTCAAATTTTGCACCAGTGCACTTGTGAAAAACTAAAATACCGAAAGAAGTGCACAGCACAAGCACAGAATTTTTGTCGGTGTCGCTTCTAGTATGAACCCAGCTTAAAGCTGTTGATGTTCGGGCATCAACTTTTTTTATAAATACCTTTTCTCATTTTCTAATATTTATAAATTTCTTGTACACACTATGGAAAGAAAAGATAATGTTCGGTATAATGGCATCATACACTCTCAGAAACGCATGCTCAAATTTCACGAAACTTTCGTCGTATTTGACGAAATGGTTTCGTGAAAAATGCTCCGATTAAACATTTCGTCAAAGTGACGAAATTTGTTTCGTCATACATTTGACGAAATGAATTTCGTCAAAAACGAAAAAATATTTCGTCATATACGTTTCGCCAAAAACAACGAAATTTTAGTCACTTGTTTCGTCATCTGTTTGATGAAACACATTTCGTCCAAAACAACGAAATTTTAGTCGTTTGTTTCTTCTGGTCTATTTGATGAAATACATTTCGTGAAAATGACTAAATTTTCGTCATTTCGATTCCGTATTAACGCGTCTTTAAATTTCGCCACTTTTTATTTCAATTTCATCGAAAATGAAAAAATTTCGTCATTTTGATTCGTTAATCATCATAATCAGAGGTCGTGCTAGGAATTTTTGTCAAAGCGTGAAAATACTCCTTGGAGATTTTTGAAGGAGTATTTTATTTTCTGGAGGAGTGAAAATAAAATACTCCTCCAAAATTCGATTTTGACTGCTTCTATTTTTATTGTTTTTTTCTTTTTTAATTGTTAAAATGAAACTACAAATAATCAGATTTAAGGTTGTGCATGCAAAAAATGTCTTACATTTTTCAAGATAATTGAAATAATTGCAGGATGGAAAAGGATTGAAATTTCAAACACGGTAAGCAATTTCCGGTAAAAATCGGAGGAAAAACTAGCTTCCCGAGTGGCGCAAAAATTAACTCCTATATTTTTCTTCTCTGTTTAATTTTTAATGAACAAGAGAATTTGGGAAAAGGTCGCGTGTCAAGATTAAGGGTCGGAAAAGGGTTTTAGCATTAGCAAATGGGGTAGCCACATTGGCGACTGGCGACCGCGAGTTGTTATATAATGAAAAATAAATTAGCTTAGATTATTCTATTTATCTTGCAATACTTAACAAGCTAAAAGTTGTTTAAAAATATAGAATAAAAATACGCATTTTTTAAATTTCAATGCGTATTACCGATTTTTAAGGCGTGAAACACGCTTGTAGAGGCGTTAACGCGATCTCTGATCATAATCAATTTCGTTGTATTAACATACTTTCAAGTAAATTTCGTTATTTGAGCACGTCATGGAACCTTAAATAAAATCTTGAATTTATTTTTTAAAGAGGGCAATTTGATATTTCTAGTAATTTGAGACTTCAGAAAATTTTCTATCTTTTGAGTTGCTGCATTAAATGTTGAAATATGTATCATTAATTTTAAATAAATGTTCTAAAGGTGACTTCAAAAAAATCATATTGAAAAATATTTTACTATCAGCAATTTTAATTCTTTCTACACAAGAACTTTTCTATGGTGCTTATACAAGCATGCCATATTATATACGTTTAAATTTATTTATTTTGGGTTAATTGTAACAAAAATTTCCAACACAACTTTATTTTACATTCTTACTTTCCAAACAATTTAAAAGGTAGCATTAATTTCAAATTAAGCATTTTGTTGATATATAAAAGCAATTAATTTTTTTAAAAGTATTATTTTCCCCTGATAATCCTGCAATCAATGAACTATCAATTTGTCTAAGTTCTGTTTACTAATTCATTCAGAATATTGTTCAATTAATTTTAATAATAACACATTTAAAAGAAAAGACACCAGCAATAATAATAAAATTTGACTTTTATTATGCTGGTAAACATTTTTCCAGCTCATATGGAGCATTACAGCAAAACTAAAATTATGGTATAAGCATATAAATTGATATACAGCACAAAAAACACGTTTGAAAATTAAAAAAAGGGAATTCAACCATAAATTAGGGAAAAAGCATGTTCATGATTACCGTAAAACACCGAATAAGCAAAAAAAAAAAAAAAAAAAACGTTCCGATTATACGCCGTACCCATCCATGATTCAATGAACGCAGTACCACAGTAAAACTCATCTATTACTTGTTTGTTTAGCCAAAATTCGTTCCGATCGACCCCCCCCCCCTCCTCAAAAATAAAAACAGAGAAAAAAAGAAAAGAAAAATCAAAGTGGCAAACGAATTTCTATCGCGCTGAATGCACAGCTCTGCATTTAACCTCCTTTCACATGTTTTCCTCTGTAATAATAAATGAAAAGATCATAATTATAAACAATAGCAAGAAAAGATAACATCAGCTGAAGCGACTGAGGCAGGTGCAAAACATTCATTCCCCTTGCCTGACGCATCCTTGATTTTTTAGTTAGTTGAATGTGCACAAATAATTTTTTTAAAATTTTCTTTTTCTGTCTTCTTTATTTTAGATCGGATATTGCTTTGCTAACTTGCACAACTGAAAATTCTAGCCCGACTATATGCACCCTAACGATGATGGTTCACGCCTTTTTGAAAGTGCGTTCTCTTAAAAAAAGCATGAAAGTTGGAATTAGTGTTTTTAAAAAAATGAAAATAAAATTAATGAATTTAAGATCGCAATTGAGCAATTTTCGTACTCATATTCGAGAATGGTCCACTTTTGCGACCACCATTTTTGTAAAAAAAAAAGGTTCGTTTCTGCGATTTTTGCTAATTATTTCTTCTGTTCCTTCTCTATAATTTCAATGACAACCCAAGTTCGGGGGGGAGGGGGGAGATAATCAGTACACTAAAACCCCGTTAAAACGTGGGTGTCGGGGGACATGTTTGGCACCCGCGTTATATCATAACCGCAGAATAGTGAAACTATACTACGGTACCATGTTCATGAAATAATACTCCCTTTTGTTGCATTATTTTAACTTTATTAATTACTCTTAACTTTTCTTCTGTAGTATAATTTTCTTTTCTTCTTTGCTGTCATTTTATTCACTGTAATTGCTGTGCAAGCACATATCTCAACTGTGCAATCAGTCTATCGAGCGATAGGTTATAAACAAAATGGGTTCCGAGAAAAAAGGGGATAAGAAATCTCTTTACGTTTTCAACATGGGATTGTGAAGGGGGAGCAGGTCTTAAGAAAAAAATAGATTTTGAAGGGGAGGAGCACACTTTTCAAAGAAACAATGCTTTAAGCCTGCATACACTGGAGAATATGTTTACTTTTTCGGAATGATAAAGAATCTCGAATACAAAGGTTGATAGCGCTGTATTTTTTTTTTTTTTTTTTTTTTTTTTTTTTTTTTTTTTTTTTTTTTTTTTTTTTTTTTTTTTTTTTTTTTTTTTTTTTTTTTTTTTTTTTTTTTTTTTTTTTTTTTTTTTTTTTTTTTTTTTTTTTTTTTTTTTTTTTTTTTTTTTTTTTTTTTTTTTTTTTTTTTTTTTTTTTTTTTTTTTTTTTTTTTTTTTTTTTTTTTTTTTTTTTTTTTTTTTTTTTTTTTTTTTTTTTTTTTTTTTTTTTTTTTTTTTTTTTTTTTTTTTTTTTTTTTTTTTTTTTTTTTTTTTTTTTTTTTTTTTTTTTTTTTTTTTTTTTTTTTTTTTTTTTTTTTTTTTTTTTTTTTTTTTTTTTTTTTTTTTTTTTTTTTTTTTTTTTTTTTTTTTTTTTTTTTTTTTTTTTTTTTTTTTTTTTTTTTTTTAATGCCCATTCGCATCCTATCAAAGCATCAATGCGACCTGGCTTGAAGAAGGTTTTGTCCGCTAACTGAATAAAGTCCGGAATTTTTAAGTGCAAAATCTGCACCTCTGAGGTAGGCGTAAAATCAGCAATATTCTCCACAAGGAAGAATTCTATGTTCTCCCTGAAACTAGCTTCAGTATTAGAAAAGAAAGTAGAAGTCTTGAAACGCAATGGTTGAGCATAGTTGTTTAATCCACTGACAGTAGAATTGATCTTTTCTTTCCTTAATTGCAGCCTTTCTGCTACACCAGCACTTAAAATGGAAACTGTAGACGCCGTGTCTATAATGCAGCGCACAGGAATTCTATTCCCAAATCAGTCATCCAGAAAAACAGTGCAGGTACAGAGGAGCGATGTTTTCTTTCCAGTTGAAATCGTAGCGAGAGAAAGATTCGCCCCTTCCCCCTCCGAGGGATCACAGGCTTGAGTATCTGGGTGGTTGTTCTGGTATAGTCGAGTCGGCCGACAACGAATACCGGTTTTTCCCCAAACCACCCGTGGAGTAATCTACCCTCGCCCGATTTGAGGTGTTCTCGTGTCCAGTCGAGTCGGCGGACGAGTTCATTATCTTGAAGTCAGAGGAGGGAAGGCACTAATCCAAGGGAACCAATCGCAAGTGTTTAAAGTGATGCAATCACTTGAGCAAACGGAAACTGCGCTATCGGTGCGCCGCATTAACCGTTGTTTCTTTCTTTCTTTTTTTTTCTCTTTTTTTTGGGGGGGGGGGGGAGGGGTAAAGATTATGACTGATATTTAGCTATATTAATTGCAATTGGGTAAGAAAAAAGGTGAATAGGATAACATTTGTTTACATTAATAAAACTAAGCAAATATTAACTATTCATTTGTAAGTGTTCGTATATGAGATTGATATTATAGTTTTAATAGTTCTAATGGATTAAGCTCAAATTCAGTAAATATATGTAGTTTTTTTTTTTAGAATATGCATTTGAATATTTAAGTCGTGTATTTAAGAGCATTGTATCGGAGGAACAACTATTCATTGTCATTCAGCCCATAGAAGATAATCATAAACTGTTAATAATAATATAAAATGAAATTAATAAGCTTTAAGACTAATAAAATAAAGTTAATAAACTAACACTAAATTAAACCAACTATTTTACACTCTAAGAAAGTGAACAAATGTAGAACAATTTAGGATAGATCTCATTTTCACTAAATATTGTGCCAAAGTCGCTACTGTAAAAAGGATTTTTACATTTTTACAACCAGCAGTAAGTATAATAGAAAGTATCTGACATAGATTTTATGATTTGAATTATTTTCCAATTTTCCTACTTAGTCTTTAAGCCTATTAGTGGCAGATGTAGGATTTTTCTGATTAGAATGCAGTTTCTTTGGTGATTCTAGCTATATCTCTGAAAATTTGTCGCAATGGGTTAAAACAATCGACGCTTGTACTTTATTCCTATAACGTTTAACATTACCTAATGTTGGGGGGGGGGGGGGAATTGCCCATTGCCTCCCCCAGTAGCGTTATCACGAGAGAGCAGAAAATACCGTCCGTTCTGGGTGACACCCTATTGGGAGTTATTTGGGTGACGCTCAAAATTAGATAAAGCGCTTTTGTAAAATACATACTTGAATTATAGAATTTTGCGAATGCCATTTCAAAGTATCATAACTGAAAATAAATGCAGTTTACAGAAAATTACACCAAATAAATAAATTGGATTTTTTTTTCCTTTTTTTGATGCAGTATTGAAAATAATATAAGCTGCAAATTTATACAACACAAGGGTTTCGTTTTGGGAGTGGGGGTGATACTACAAATATTCGTTCCGATGGCATCCATGCTAGCAACGCCACTAATCCCTTTCCTATATCCGAGCCCAGCTCATCCCGATCACATCTATATCTGCTGACAATTAATAAAGTGATGTAAGTGGATGCTTGATTTCTTTTTTGGGAGGGGGGGGGGGGAGAAATAAAGCTCATTGCAAAATAACCATTACATGATGTACTTTGGGGAAATTCATCTAAACGAGATTTTCCTGCATTTAACATGAATTAGTAACACATCAATTAACTAAAACACAGTATGAATTCAAGCTTAAATATTCTTACAAGGTAAGCTAAAAAACCGCCCAAGATCATTACATACGGAACGCCCAACATACTTGGTTTTCCTCAAGAAAGAGTAAAACATGCTTTCCGAAATCTTTTCGGGAGATGATACAATTTTTTAATAAATTTAAATGTTTAAGGTAAAATTATAAATATTTATATAATTCGTGAATTTTAAGAGCTAAAGCATGTTGGCTAACTTAATCTATAAAAAATGTTTAAATATGTAAGGATTACTTCTTTAACAACTGTTATAACATATCAACAAATTACTTTTACTGTAACTACATAGCTTAAACGTTCAAACGCATATTCTGAAAAATTATATATATAGTATAAGACTAATATATTTGCTGTTGCTAAGCAACAGTGGAGTACCATTACACATTGGTGTAGCAAGAATTTTTTTGGGGGGGTTGGAGGGTGTGCAGCGTTCAAAAGTGGCTTAACTTGACTTTTTGTGCTCCCCTTCCCCTCATTCCTCGCAGCATGAAAGCGCCCCCATATTCATAGATTGCATTCACGCTGCCAGAATAACATGGCATACTTGAAATTTAACCGAGCGCACCTTACCTTCCTGTTGAAAGGGGGGGAAGGGGTCGGAGCGGAAAACCTCCTTTTCCTACACTATTGCCATCACAACTATGATATCAATCTTGTATACGAACACTAATCTTTATGAATCGTTTATTTCTGCCCACTTTTGCTTATTTACATTAATAAATGTTAGTCCATTGGTTGTTTTTCTTACCCAATTGGAGTTAATATAAGATACAGATAATGAAACAAATATTCTCGAAACTGCTGCTTGATTAACAATGTTCAAAAATGTTATTAGAAGCAGTATTTTTGAAATTTTGATTGTAGCGTAATAAAAGTTCGCTAAACTTGTTTAAAGTTTAAAAAAAGGAAACATTTGTTAACTGATTACAGCAGGGATGTTAATAGAGTCCTCCCGCAGCAAATTTATTGCTATTCTAATGATTTATTATCCGCAGCGCACAAACGCCAAAACTGCTCGACAGCTCCTAGCTGTCGAGCATTTGCGGCGGAGAAACGAGTTGTTGCGCGTAGTTGCGGTCTATTCGATAAGAGGAGAACACCTCAAGTCGGCTCGAGTGACGGAAAAACCGGTTGTCTAGGGAAAAAGCTGAAAATTCTTCCCTTCTCGACTCCCCGCGCCGATTTCTCGTCTACTCGATAAGACCAGAACATGGGCCCTGGCCTTGAGACGGCTTGATTGACAGACTCAGCCTTTGGAGCAGATTTAGTGGAATCATCGAAATGCAAAAGCGAGTGATGACGTAATTGGCATATTCGACAGCTGAACTTTGAGAAGCATATCTTATGTCTGCCCCTCAAACAGTTCTGACAAAGTTTATTTTTCTGCACGTGCTGCAATCGTTTTTTTATTTCCATTTTGAGAAAGATTGGGCATAAATTAATCGGATGGCAGGAATTGGATAGTGAATCATCTTTATTCTCACAAAGAGAACACTTTTTGTTTATGGAATTGTTTGAATTGATTACGAAAGTTTTCGCTGCGCCTTTAGGGTTGCTGGGTCTGGAGCCACCAGGTTTCGTCGCCCATTCGAATGGAGTTTTCGCCAATTCAATAGATGAATTGCGATTAATGGAGTCCAAGATAGAACTTCGCTTTTCAAGAAATGCAAGGAAACTTTCAAATTCTGGAATTTGATTTGATTTTAAATTCAACTCGAATTGTTTTCTAGACTCCTTGTCTAGTTTTTGTAAAAGTATATTGATCAAAATAGCATCCGATAATTTATTTTGCTCGTAACCGAGAAGTTTTAATGCTCTCAAGTTTCTTTTCACACAGTCAATTAAACATCTCATATCCTTGCTAGAGTCGTGAATTTTTGCACTATTAATTATGGCTAGTACGTGAGAATCAATTAACAATCGTTTGTTTTCAAAGCGTTCTGTTAAAGCATTCAACAAAGAGGCGAATGTGTCATCGACTGATTCCAGTCGCTTCGCTTCGCCCTTGAGTGATGCACGCAAATAAAAGAGTTTTTGAGAGTCATTTAAGATTGGATTTTCAGATATTAGGGAAGTAAACTGAGTTTTAAAGTTTCCCCAGTCCTCATACGCTCCCGAGAATGTAGGTAATGGAATTTCGGGGAGGCGTATGTTAGGTTTCGTTTCAGCGGTTAATTCATCAACATTTGATTTAACATTGCAATAACTGAAATTTCTTAAGTAATTGTTCAAGCTAACCTCTAATATTTCCAGGCGTTGTTCTGTATCATCAATATCCGATTCAATATCCGGTAAATCCTTTTTTGCGGCAATGGCGTAATAGCATTCCCGGAGCTCGTCCAATTTGCGTTGATGACACGTAATCCGTTTTAATTTCGCTTCCACTTCACTTGCGGTAGTAAATTTCGTACTTCCGTCTTCGATGAACTTTTCCATCTTTGTAATGTAGCCTTTAATAGCTCCTTTCGATCTGTTCAGCCTTTCAAGATGACTAGAGGTGTCAGTGCTGACTCTCGTTTCACTAAGTTCCGTCGTCATGGTTGTATCCACAGGGACTCCGACGCTCGAAGGTCCAACTTATGTAAGATGTGAAATAGTAGTGAAACGGCGTTCTTTGAAATGACGGACCAGTATAACTTTTAGAAGTTTATTAAAAAACATTAACTTGAGTAGAGAATAGCAATTAATAGCATGAATAAGTATATTGAAATACGTAATAGAAAATGGGATAGAAATTGGGGCCGAAAGCCCGCCTTGAAGATCAGAACATCTTCCTCCGCCGAAAGTTCTCATGAGTCTGATATAGCCGGGCGCCAACCACGCTTGGCGGTAAATTGGCGCTGAGCGCTTGAACAGCAAGTTACGCTCATTTAGCTCTACACGAACTTCTTGTTTTCTAATGAAATGATGTAACATTATTTCTAATGTAAGTAATTCACTTCAGTCTTATCTACGAAGTATTTCCAGTTTAAATACTCGAGATATTAGCAAAAGCTTTGGAGTTCGTTCTCTGCAAGGTGTTAATAAAAATGAAGAATTTTCAAGTTTGTAATCTTTGTCGCTTCAAACAGATCACGTTGCTGTAACCCATAAAATTTATCTGGATCTAATAAAATGAAATAATATTTAACTTACTTAGCGTAAAATTGCGTATTTCAAGTACAAAAGTGATTACCTATTTAAAACAATGTCGATAAAGTTCGTTGAATCTTGCAGATTGGAATCTTTCAGTTCGCTTAAATGAAGCAAATCAATTCAAATTATTTGTATGTTTTTTTGAGCGCAAAAAATGCTCATAGGTATTATCAGTATTTCATAACGTTAATCTTAAAAGACTGTAATTTTGCATTTCTGATTTGAAAAATTTCTTATAAAATTCAAACTTGATTAAAATTTATCATGCTTAAATTTATTTTGTTGTTAATGTACCTTCTGAATAGAATGTCAGGTCAAATGTGCTTATTACACAACTCTTTTCACAAATATACAGATTTTCAATGTTGCACCCCCCTTATTTTCTTAGCAGAATAACGTTATTTGATCGAATATTTTGCTTGTTGATTTATTATTCTACTTTGTTTCTTAGATTTTGTTTATTTTGAGTGGTAGAAAAAACACTCAGTGTGCACAGGGAATATATATATATAATGTATATTTTCATTGAAGTTCAACAACTAATTTAAACTGAAAGGCATAAAACCTATAAAAAGAAAGTGTTCCCTCCACTTATGTTTCCTTCTTTGTCAATCGATTAAACAAATAAAAAACAATTCCTTTCTGGAAACATATTTTTTCCTTTAACTAAACAATGCACAGCACCTGCAAGAACACACGACACTTTCGTCTTGTGTCTAGCGAAAAGTAAATAAAGATGAAGCTACAGCAGCTGTTAAAAACTCCGCATGTGTTTATACGAATGGTTTTTTTAATTGAAAAATAGATATACAAGCGTAAAAGCACAAGTTCACTCGGATTTTTTTGGAGAGGTTTTATTTTAAACTAAGAGGTGGCAATTTGTACAAAATTCTTTTTTTTTTTTTCGATAAATAATCGTTAAAAAGCTTGATCAGCGTTTCCCACGCTTTTAAATTAAGCGGCTCCTTCTTTTAACAATAAAATCATCTGAGACCGCCCCTTCCGTCTACCCATTAGAGGGATATACTTGTTTATATCATTGACATATCATCATAGGCGGAGTAGCGCTGGCCTTTTCTTTTGCTTTCCGAGTGACCGAGGTTTAAACAGGTCACGTGAAGTAGACGATCCAATTTTGACCAATTAGCGCAACCTTCACCTTATCTGCTTTTGCTTCTTCCCACGGCGCGAAGTTTTCAAGACGGGATTCGGCTGCGCGCTCAATTGCACGAAAAAAGAGGATCCCAATTCGAGTGAAATTTGAAACTCTCGCTCATCAGCAGGAGCACCGCCTTCTAAACAGAGATTGGCTTTTCCTCTTGAGCACGTGAGCCAGACCGATTCCCACCTTTATGCCCGTGGAACTCCCCCACTCGGTGCATACGATTTTACATTATCTATGGTTTATATAGGGTGCTTCTAACTAAAATTACCATGTTAAGGCTTACGTAGAGCTCATTCTAGTTGCTGCATAAAAACTTGGTATATACTTTATACTGACCGTGAGAAAAAGAAAGCTGCAATAATTTTATTTTGTTATGTTTTTCAAGTGCAACGAGCTCTATGTAGGTTTAAACTGGGTGACTTCTGTAACCATCCTGTATACGTGCAATATGTGGAGGATCATTTTTAGCCAAGTATGTCTTGTATACTCAAATATTGATTTTCTGATTCAATACGTAGAGGAATGTGGGGCAAAGTAAAATGACATTTTTTTCAAAATACACAAATTGGAATTTTTTTTTGAAAATAACATTACTGAAAGAGAGAACTATGGTATCTTATGATACAACTTCCGTTGAAACATTATTTTCATTTTAGGTTGTAAACTTATACGTTAAAATAAAAGTGGAGCATTATCGCTTTGACCCAATGTATGGGGAAAAATGGAACTTTTCTTAGTACTCTGGCTAAAATTAGGTCTGAATTTTGCATCGGAGATCGCGAGAGCTCGCTTCTTCTCAATTTCGTGTAAATTTTACATATTAGATGTAATTTAAACTATTTATTATTTATTGATTAAAATAAGCTCTGAAGGCTATAGGGCTCCCGAATTTTCTCCCCTTAGAAATTACTTAACGTTCATGGTAGCTAAAACGACCGACCATTGTATTCACTTACATTGGTCCAACATTTCTGGTTTCCTTTTAGTAATGGTAGATCAATATATTTTTTAAAATATAGATCAAAAAATAAAATTCATATTGGTCATTAAAAATTGTAATGCGTTTTACCTCCCACCCGCTTTATACCACCGCCCTATTAAAGGGTTAAAAAAAGTTACATATTTATGAATATGTGAAACAAAAGAAATGTGAAGTTGTTTTTAAGTAATTATTGTTATTACAGTGAAACCCCGATTTTACGTCAACCGAATCTACGTTTTTCCCGCAAATTACGTTTTTTAAATCAGGTCCTAGTTTTTACGTGTACTAATAATGTTAATTTAACCCGGATTGTAAGTTTGTTATATATGAAATTTCCCGCATTTTACGTTTTCCCTAAAAAGTGAAAAAAAGAAAAAAATGTTCTAAAATAAGCAATATGTTTCCGTTTGTGCTTTTTTAAAGCTAATCCCCGTTGTTGAAAGTCTTACAAATAGTGAAAGACTATTTTCTTTCTTATAAAGACCAGGAAAAAAACTTGCAACGTATTTCAATATTAGAAGATGCTGCATTCACTTTGAACTCAATGACTAAAAAGCAATCCACTATTACGGATTATTTTCAACCTAAACGCCATGAATCGCATCTAAATGTGTTAAAATTATCTTTAAAATGTATGTATAATAATGTTCTTTTCGTAAAATATAGATATTATACCTTTTGAAAGAGTCAGCTTTACTACCTTTAGTGTTTTTCTATTTGATTTTTGCATTCTAGTATTTCCCGTATTTTACGTGTTTCCCGTATTTTACGTTTTTTTTGCCCAGTCCTTTGAGAAACGTAAAATCGGGGTTTCACTGTATTTGAAAAATATTATTTCAATTAATCAAGGTAGAAATATCATAACGTATGGTGTTTTAATACTCTGTTTTTAAGCACTTCAATAACTAAAAAAATTGAAATTTTGTAAATATAAGTATTTTATTTTTACAATATACATGTATAGTTCATTCTTCAGCGGGAAGCACTGCCTGGATTGTTGTTTTTACTAAGAACTGTCGCCCTTTTTGCCACCAAAAGACAAACCTAGACTGAATGGCTGGTCATTCCAAAATTTCCCGGGGGTATATATTCAATGCATATTATAGGAAAAAAACAACAAAATACATAATCACACGTATAAATACAATGCATTTCTAAAAGTCAAGGGGGGAGGGGGGGGGGCGATTGACCCCCACCCTGATTGATCAAATGCCGCTATTTTTTTTTAAACTTTTCCCTCCCCAAAACTCATATAAGTCTCTTCGTTTTTTTCCGTTATTTCTCCAATGCAATACCGGCATAGGAGAAATAACAGGGAAAAAATGGAAGTGACTTAGGGGTCATTCCATGCAAGTGATCCAAAATCTGAGAAAAAATTTAACTCACCTTTTTTTATTTTTTTCAAATTTGGCTTATCATCTGCACCTGTCGAGAAAATTAAAAATCCAAATTTTTAGATTTTTATCCTGTTTTGTTTCTTAGTTATCAGACTTTGATTTTGAAAAAAACTCACATTTTTACATGGTATGCTTCAACACAAAACAGGCTCATCAACAAATAGAAATAAAAAGTTCTAGTAAAAAGCACAATGAATGCGGTTTCATATGATATGCATCATGACTAATTTTATAAAAAATTTAAATTTAAAAAAATGACCTTAAAATTTAAATTTTAAATTTCACGAAAAACGTGTAGTGGAAAATTTTCAAAATATTCTCAAATATTTCTGTCTATTTTATCATCGTTTTTGCAAAATTTCAACTTGGGATCTCAATGGGATCATATTTTTTCAACCTTTTGAATGTAATTTGATTTACCAAAAAATGAACATTTTTGTGATTCAAGCTATTTTAAGACAATGGTTCCTTAAAGGCGATGATTTAGTTAGTCTGCTAAACGCATCTATGTATGCGTTAGCAAGCATGGACATGTCTGTGCATGAAATTAACAAGTTCAAAATTTATTTGGAGGGAGGGGGGCAACAAAAATAAATACGAATTTTTGTCATATCATAGCTCCCTATTTTAAAATATTGTTTACAAATAATTCAATAATTATTTTAAAATGAACAAATTGACTTATTTTATGCATTAACAATAATTTTTTTCTGACTTATTCTTTGTTTTCAGACATATTTTAATGATATATTAATGATATGAAGGGGAAAAAGTATTGAATTAAATTTATCTGAAATAGTGAGGAAGGGGCACAACTGGCTTGATTTTACAACTTTAGGCTGTTAGTCTTGATTTGCCCCTAGTAGCATAAATTAGACAAGCTTACCCCAAGGCCGTAACCAGAAAGGTTTTTCGGGGGGCTGACTTTGAAACACTAGCGTTGAGGACAGTTTCAGGGAGAAATACATGCTACATTTCGAAAATTTTCGGGATTTCGGGGGGGGGGGGGCTGGGCCCGTAGGCTCCCCCCCCTCTGGAAACATTTTGAATTCAAATTGCTTCGGGTGACAAAGATATATGTTCGCATTTAAAAGCTCCCCCCCCCCCCCACCCACCTTTTTTACCAGGACTACACCACTGTACACACCTATATAAAACTGCAAAGAAAAAAAAGGGATATACAGACCTATATAAAACTGCATCTCAATATAACTTTCAACACCACCTGATGCATGAAATTGATTATATATTGTAGCTACAAAATGGAATGAATTACTTAATTTTTTTTTGGATTTTTGGAACGAATCAGCGAAACGAATGTTTTGCACTTGCCTCGGTCGCTTCAGCTGATGTTATCTTTTCTTGCTATTGTTTATAAGGGGCCGTTCATAAATGAAGTCACGCTTTTTTCAAATACATTTGAACCCCCTCCCCCCTTTTTACAATATGTCACTCTTTAGAGGACCCCCCTCCCTTTTCGTCACGTGTCACGCTATGTTGCATAATGCATGATGTCACACTTCTTGTTATCCCCTCCCCTCCCCTTGTCACACTTTGTCACAATTTCACGAACCCCCTTCCCCCTCGAAGCGTCAAATCATCTATGAATGATCCCTAATTATAAGCTACTTATTTATTACTAGCTGACATGCCCGGCTTTGCGCGGGATGATACTGCGTCATTCGCAGGCCAAGTAACACATTTCCAAAATTCGGTTGTAAATATATAAGAAAATTTTCAAAAAAAAATCCAAGTAGAACAGGGGCAACAGTCCTTAAAAATGCCATTTAAACAGTAAAACTCATTAAAAATCGCGATTGAATTAAAAATAGCAGCCTCGCCAAATTTCTTTTCGACCAAAAATAAGTCCATTAAAATCAACATTAAAATGCCAACAACAGTTCATAAAAATGACCATTAGACAAAGAGCAACTGTAAGTAAAATGCACATATGCATTAGGATAATTGTTACAAAACGATATCAAGAGTCCGTAAAAATCGCAATAACAATATAGACCACACCACATCTAAAAGTTCCCATCAGAATAAGAGCAGTATTCTCTTTAAAAATGCTCATCAGAAGAAGGACAACGGTTCCTGAATATTTCTGCTACAATAAAGAAATATTTCTCAAAGATCAACATTTTAATAATTACATCAATTCCGAAACATACCTAATTTAGTAAAGAAATTAGACCCAAAAAAATCTAGATTAGAATAAAGACGTCAGTGACTAAAAACACGTATTAGACTGCAGACTTTAAGAGCTGCTGTTCCTAGAATGGCCCCAACAATATATCTTAAATTCCCCCTCAAAAAGAAGACACCAGTTCCTAAAAATCCCGCTTACAAAATTGTCAAAACATTTCCTGAAAACTCAATTAAATAGCACTTTTATCAAATTCGGATAAGAACGGAAAAAATAAGAGTATTATTTCCAAAAGCCAATGCACATTTAAGTGAGAAAATGTTCAGTACTGAAGCAATTCTGTCGTATGAAATTTATGTCGATAGAAAGAAATAACTAAATTCTGTCCAAATGGCGCCAAACAGACATTTAAAAAATTAAATAAATGTTAGAAAATAAATCCCTTGAGTAAAATATGGAATCAATTAAAACCGCTACGTAAAGTTAAAATGAAGTTGAAAATCGCGAAATTGCACTATAGTAATAGAAGTATAACGCAAATGAGGTATTTATCCTATAGTATACAAAATATGCATAAAAATGAAATAAACTTTTAGAATTTGTTTCGTTGATAAAACGTACATTCTACCATACGAAATACGATGTTTCATGAAATTGTTGAACTGGCACCATAATATTAAATCGCCAAAATTGAAAGAAGAATCAACGTCAAAGTAAAGAAATTAAAAATCGTCAGCAGTTCCACAAAATATGTATAAAAATGAAATGAATTTTTAGAAATTGTTTCGCTCATAAAACGGCCTGAATAAAGATAAAATAGCATTTTTTCAATCTTACGTTAACAGAAATCATCTAGTTGGCGACAAAAGTACTATTTATTTTGGCGAAAACACAGAAATTGAGAAGTTAAATTCAGAGGTAAGCCTCGTTTTAAAATTCGAAAGCTACTTTAAATGAATATTGCGCAAGTTCTATTTGTCCTACGAACTGCAAAAAAAAAAAAAAAAATCATCTTGTGCAGTTTTTTACGGGCATTCATATGCTGCAAAAATCTAAAACGTGGGACGCTTCTTCGATGAGATAAACCCAAAATCAACAGTTTTGCTTAAAATTGGAATAAAAAAGAACAAATGCGAATTTTAGGAAAAACGCTTCGAGGTGCACGAGGACCTGACCCAAAGTACCTGTAACCAAAATTTCGTACTTCTGGCCCGTTCCATCTCGCCAGGACGCGATCGACAGACAGACAGATAGACAGACAGGCACACACACAAACTTTCGGTTTTATTTATATAGATTACAGAGGAAACATGTGAAAGGAGGTGTGCATTCAGCGGGATCGAAATTTGTTCCGCCACTTTCCTTCCTTTTTTTTCTTCTTTCTTTTTAGTTTAATTTTGGTTGTGCGAACAAGTTATAGATGAGTCTTTACTGTGGTACTGCTTTCAATAGATCACGGATGGGTGCAGGCGTATGATCGGTATGTTTTTCGCTTGTACCGTTTAAGCGCCCCTCCCGTATTTTCGCAAATTTCAGCAAAATTCAGGGGGCACTTATTCGGTATTCTACGGTATAAAAATTCCTTTTTAAATATACATTTCATAATTTTATTGCACTCCTTATCTAGCGAATAATGATGTCATCCTTATCGTGATCGTTCTTGCTTTCGTTCTTACAATGCGGGATAAAAAATAATAATCGGTGGAAACTATTAAAATTTTCGGGAACATATCTAAATATTAAGAAGTGTTCGCGGGCCAACGCCAGGGGTGTCGCGGACCATAGGTTGTGCATCCCTGCTTTAGACAATTGCTAACTTCAAATAATGGTAATGCGAAAATATGGTAAATTTAGAAGCGAGTACAAGATATGGTAAAGTTAAGAAATAAAAAGTAAATCACAAAATATGATAAAGTTAAGTAATATCAAAAAGTAAACAAAATATGGTAAAGTTAGAAAACATGAAGCTTCAACATTACATTACACATTGAATTTCAACTACAAATAGTATTATTTATGCATTTTTAATGCTACCAAAAAGAGTTATACTACATTGATAAACGGTATTCAGTTACTTGGTTAAAGTGCAACTCGGTATGTGGCTAATTTTAGTAGTAGTACTCTTTCTGGTAGCATTAACAATGCTCAAGAAATAAAAACTTTAGCAACAATTAACAAATGATGCTTAAGGAATATAAATAAAATGATAAGAAAGTGAAAGTATGAAATACAATAGTTAAAATTTATAATGATCCACTCTGAAGTGCCTAATTTCACTCGCAGTTATTGGATATATTATTTTCTGAAACTGACACACAATTCTTTCAATTTGGGATTCAAATCCCCATTATTTTAGCTTTGAAGATACAATATCCATTTTTAGATAATAGTCCACAGGGTGGCGTAGTGGTAAGGCGCATGCCTCGTACACCCAAGATCGTAGGTTCAAACCTGGCCCAAGGCGGTGGATTTCCGAGATGCAGATAAATGTCTTCGCCCATGTCGTATGATCATGCGGCATGTAAAAGATCCTTTGAGTAGACATTTGGCTTGGATGCTCTTTGCTAAATTAAATTCCTAGTGCAATCTGCATCAATGAGAGCTCAGGTGCCGTAATCTAGGGGAAACTGAGCGTCCAAATTCTTAGAGTAATAATGGCATCCGCCGACAATGGTGCTACTTGAAAGAATAAATGCCGATCACTGGGGAATGCACTAGGTCTGCAAAATGGTTAGTTCCATTTGCAGCCCCATTTGAAACAATATTTTTAGATAATAAAGCACTGCACGAAAATTCACGAACCAACCTGCATAAGAAAAGAAACATTTCAAAATAAATAGAAAATTGAACAAGTGATAAATAATAGGGACAGAATAGTTAGGGGGGAAATCCTTGGATATTCAAAATTTGGAGTATTTTTTATTTTTTTCTTTAAGGTAGAAGATAGATTCAAAGAATAATCACCTATTTTATAAAATTTTTCATAAAAACAATTAAGATAAATTATGCAAATGCACAACAGTCAATCAGGGTAACTTTGCACCACAAATACTCGATTTTTTGTTCGTCTCACTGATATTTTAAAAATGTTATTGTTTTTATTAGCATAAACGTAAAGAACAACTCAAAAAGTATTGTGTAGTTATTAAAAACTAAGGTATAATAATTACAAAAATCATCGAAAATGAATCATGGTTCAAAATTACCATGACATTTAGGGTAACTTTGAACCCACACCGGGAAAAATTATAAGAAATACACTGTTTTAATGAAAGTATTATATTTATGCAACATTGAAACAGAATTTTTTTAAAAGAATTACTTAAAAACTCACCATTTTTGTTTAACATCAAAAGTTTTCTATAATGTATGATATTGCATGAAATGTTACATGAAAAAAGAGTAGAAGAAGGGAAACATCAATATTTATTACAAAAATCCCCATTTTTAATTTATTCAGAAAAAATGTTGCAGAAAACAATTTTCAATCATTTAAGTAAATATTTCCATCCAAGTATAATTTTTAAAACAACCATTTAAAAAATCACATTAAGAGTTGGAGATCATAAAAACCCTTCTATTACCTGCTGGAGTAATATCTTATGGAGACAATATTGTAAAGGCATCTTCTTGTTCGCACATCAAATCATCACTGGTGGTCATCAAAATTAAAATTGATACCTTGAAAAAATTAATACCATAATCAATTCACACATTTTTTAAAAATATCACTTGAAAAATCCTTTTTTTATTCATACACATACTAATCAGCAACTTAATGATAGTAATTTGTAATCAAAAATTATACGAAAACAAAAGTAATAGTATGCACTTTGGGAAGAGCCTATATTATGTTATATTATATTTTCTTCGTTTAATTTAAATATCACTCAAGTATTCATTCATATGGACACTACATACTAACAGAATATGTGCACATGTTTTCAGTGTACATTTCAGTGTCACAAATCCTATTATTTAAATTTAATGGAATGTCTAGTTATGTATATGCTTCTTCACAATATAATTATATGTTTTTATAATCAAACTAGATAAATACATTAAATATATTCTAATAATGTTATTTGCAAACATTGTTATATTCATAAAAAGTAGAAATAAACATTTAGTTTGTATGTAGAATATATCCCAAATCAGTCTACTAATCTAAGACTAACTTTGAGCCGGCTCAAAGTGACCCTGATAATGGAATAAAATTGCAATGTCTTAACTGTTTGATATCTTACTAAATATTACTGAATAAAGAATCACAGATACTAAAAAATTCACTATATTTAGAAGATAAAATGCTTGGCAAATTAGTGTAATGTTACTTACTCTTAAAGAATAATAAGTTTTCAACAACTTTTAATCAGCATTCCAAAATATCTTTCAAGCTGTTACTTTTGAACTAATGAATTATACAATTAGCAGTGTACAGTGTTGCTAAATTTTTTTTACTAAAATAAATAGAAGAAAAGTGATTTCATAACCTTGCCAGGAGAGTAGCACTGAGCGTGTTGTAGTTTCATTTGAAGTCAAATATTCTAAAAAACATGGTGCAAAGTTACCCTGATTGACTGTATATAAGTTGATTGAAGGTTCAACAAGTTTAAACGTTTGTTAATTTGAATAACAAAATATGCATTTTTAAAGGTTTAAAAAATTATCAAATCATTGCAGTGGGAAATTTAAAATTATTATTGTTGTTTAAATTTTTACGCATCATACAGTACGATTCCACATTTCCCCACTTGGCCAAATAGTAAAGCTACGACAAACTGAGTTAGGCCTAACAGTACGTTGATAAATATTAATTCAATAATATATTTTTATTAAATTACAAGTATACAATCACAGATGCTTACAATTCTAAAAATACTAACCTCATAGTACTTTTTCGATCAGATCTCACCTGCATTAGTATCAACATCCACCAAAGAACTTGCATCACATACACGGCGATGTTCGAGGATTCTAAAACGCCATTTTCTTTGAGGGAAGAAACATTTCGTCAAATTTTTGAGAAAGTGAGTTTCGGTAAACGTCATGTGACAGAGTGAGGAAAGAATCGTTGAAAATGACGAAATTTGCCTTGATGATTTAAGAGTCGTCAAAAATGAGCGTTCTATTTCTGAGAGTGTTGTGTGTGTGTTACTGAACACTTTTTCCTTGCGTAGTTAGCACAGTGCCTTTCAGACGCAACTCCCGTTTCTTTGTTTGTTTTTGTTAATTTAATGAAATGCATATAATCATCACACAAATGTTCTTTTTGCATGGGAAGATTACCATAACAAAAAAACAAAGACATTCATTCAAAAAATTAAATAACATCCGTTCGAGATTATAATGGTTATAATGTAGTGAAGAATTAGTTAACTTTTTGCCTACGGGAGACCAGTAAGGAACTTCATGTAGTCTTATCACATATTTCTGCTATTATAATATTAGTTAACAGACATTTTTGTGCTACTCTTTTGCTGTAAAACAAAAGTTATACTAATATAGGTAACGTACTATACGAAAAATGTTCTTTTAATACCATGTTTGTACGAATAATATTACATCAAAAAGGGAATTTTCTCTGGGACTAATGTTGTCCCAGACCCGGCGTCAAAGGTTAAATAACGAAAAGTAATCTGTACGTATGTTTTTGTCTAAGTCAATTTCAGCTGATTTTGCTCAACTATCCATTTTATAAAGAATTGCTTCCTTATTCCACTTGGCTGATGATCATATGCAAGACTGAGTGTGTCTGAGATCCTAAGCAGAACATTATTCTTCTCGGAAAATGCTTCTTACTGAAAATATGTTCTCATCTGAGTGGCACAATTAATTGTTGTGTTTAATATGTAATTAATTGCAATTGTAGAAAATTGATTTTGCAGTATTTTAATTTTTTCGAAAATAGTAAGGCTCGACCGATTGTTCAACAAAGTTGCCATCGGACATCGGCATCGGCAGCCGATGTTAACTTTAGAAAAACATCGGCCCATCGGCCTTGAAAAACATCTAAAAGCCGATGCAAGGCCGATGTTTTTCGCAGGGACAACTTTCCAGAAAACATTCTCTGTCTTTAACTTACTTTTTTCCTCCATAGCTAAATTTCTATTTCCAGACAATAACAGGCAGCACAGCAGTTAAAAAAAGCACAAAAATAATGTCATTCTACAAAGTGCATTTGATCAAATATTCGGAAAAATAGTTTAAACGATCGCTGCCCGAAAACCTTCATTATTGAAATTATTTCTCTTTGAACAGAATGCTAGCGAAATAAAATATGGTTAGGGGGGAAATACTCGTACGTGTAAAACTGCGTATTAAGAGCAATTTTCATGATTTTTTTATGTGTAAAGAATAAATATATTTTATTGAGGTTTTGAGTATATTTTATAGATATATTAAAGAGCATTTACTGAAATTTTCCAACATTTTTCTTGAAAAATCCGGGAGATATCGGCTGCTGCATATTGTAAGTCGCCACCCGGGTCGGCAGTTTGTGTACATCCTGGAGGTCACAATTTTTATCTGAAATCATTTTTTTAAAATCTACTTTTTTTTATATGGGTCTCATCTAGTTGATCTAAAATCATCACAAAAAAAACCCGAAATTTTCTATTTTTTTAGAATGGGAAAATTATAAGAAAATGTGTGCTAAATTTAATAAGGATTGATCAAAAACTTTGCGAGTTAGAGTGTACCCAAATTCGAAAAAAGTAGTTTCGAGAAAAACGCGTTTGAAGAGAAGAGTGGTATTGAAGGCAAATTTAAGGCAGTAATGAATCAATTTTTTATATACTTATAGATACTAATACTTATAGAAGTTTCTATCCAAGTTCTCAATTGTTAAAAAAAATAAAAGGACATCTGCTAACGTTCTCTAATACCCTTCAGATCATTCATGAGGGACTACCTGCTCAACTGCTCCAAAAGGGGCGCCCGCTCAAATGCTTATAACTTTTAAACGACTTGGAATTTTGCTTTGAAATTTTCAGGGTATATTATTGAATAGCTGTAGAATTGATTTATATGAAGAAAAAAAATTAATTTTTTGAGACTTTTACACGTATTTCCCCCCTTAAAGTAAAAGTAATAGAGGCGTCTTATTGAGTGTTATTTGTTTTTCGTTTTAAGCGTCATTTTGTTCCTGTTTCACTTAATAATGACTTAGTGCATTAGATGTCATTGTGCAATAATCTTATACCATCTGCTTTTATTTTGTCATGTTTCTTATTATTCCGAAATTGTAAACAATACAAAGTAAACTCAATCAAAGTACGCTAATAATTTTATCTGCTTAAACTTTTTTTTCTTAGCGGGTTTTCTTATTTTTTTTCCTCCTTCTTCCACCACGTGTTACAGTTTTTTTGCAATTATGCAGCAATCTCGTTGCATCTGCTTTTAGTGTGCGGTTATTCTCATTATTTTATTTTTAGTTTACAACATGATCAAAAAATGATCAAAAATAAGAAAAAAAAATTCCAGCATAAATGTTTAATGATCAAAATTTTATGTGTCAAAGTTCGACTTGCAATTTTCAAAAATTGAATTCTAAAAATACGAGTTCGCGCCAAGATTTAATATCATATTAATAAAAATGCTAACATTTCTTTATTTTCAAAGATGGATCAATGCATATTTTTCCAAAATAAATCTTAATTTTTTATACGATACTTATTTTAATTTTTCTCTGTGTAAACTTCGTTTTTAAAGCATTTATATATATATATATATATTGCTTCGATGCAGCGTGTTACGACAGTTGACAGTTTTTCTGCTATTGTACAACAATCTCTTTGCATATTCTTTCAGCTTCGAATATTTCTTGTTCTTTTATTATTAGTTTACAACATAGAACATATTGATAAAAAATATGAATCAATTTTTCAGTATAAATGTTTATTGATCAAAATTTTATGTGGTTCAAGTTCGACTTGCAATTTTCGAAAACGTAATTCTTAAAACGAGTTCGCGAGACAGGGAGGAATAATATCTTAATGAAAATGCTACGATTTCTTTGTTTTCAAATATTGACAACTTATATATATTTTTCCTTCAAAATACATCTTAATTTTTATAATTGATCACGTGTTTTTCAGAAGATTATTTGTCAACAGAAAACTGCTGGTGCTCAAAATATATTTCACGTTAAAAATATTGGTTTATTTCGGTGACCTTACATTGTGCTCATAAAAATATAAAGAATATGTCGGGTATTTTAGTGTAATTTTCAACTCACAAGAAAAAAGTTAATAAGATTGGTTCTTAAGACGGTCCGGCCCCTTCATTCATTGGTAATGACAAAAAAATCTTATGTCTGTTCTTGAAGCAATATTCAGTATTTCTTGGTTATGAACATTGGGGGGGGGGGGGGGGGTGCGTTACTGCGAGCAAAACTTATTAATATTTTATTTTTATTTCGTAAAAAGAGCTATTTTTAGTTAAAATATTTTTTATAATAAAAAATAAACAGAAGCGTTCCCACTTTTCTTTCAAAAACGGGGGAAAAATTAAGAAAAAAATCCGAGAGGGGTTGACAATTTTGTTAGATACAAACCCACATTATTTGTTATTCTGTATTATAACATCTAAATTCCTCCCCATGAAAACAAAAATAAGAAAATAAAATCAACTGCACTTGCAATTTGCAGTGCAGGTGCTACAAAGAGAAAATGTTGGAAGGAAGGGAAGGAGACCCGATCCGATTCAATAGTTGTTGAGTTCTTTTGAAAGGATAAGAAAAAATAATTAAAAATCCTCTGATATAGCTATTTTTATTTTTTACCACCAAAAAGTTTAATTACTTCACTAGAATCGCGAGTGATTCTTTTAGTTTTAATTATTATGTAAACTTCCTCCAAACAGTAAGAGTTTTATGGTGCTTAAATAATGCGTTTATGTTTTTATAAACATTAAAATAAATAAATTATTTAAATGACATTTTTGATAGGCGTAATGGTTAAAAGTGAATTTTTTCCATCGGCCATCGGCATCGGCCCATCGGCCAAAAAATGCCATCGGTCGAGCCCTAGAAAATAGGGAATAATTTTCTTGTAACATATTTATTAGTTTCTGGATTTCATATAGCTGCGAAATCTCCAGATAAACTATTTCATGATGCAGCATAATTTTTCTAAAATCTTTAATAAAAAGTCTATCGTCCTAAAACGTAATTGAATTCTAGCCTAAAGTTTTCACCACCAAATGATGAAAGTTAGTCTTTCTTTTAAATGTAAACGTGGTTTAAAATTGCAAATTATGCTTGAATTCGTTACTCATTTTGCTAAACATTTTTTCTTTCTTTTTTTTTTCAATGTAGTTTTTAAATTAGCGTGCAATTACATCAAGTTATTGTGAGCTGAATTTTATTACATTATTAGTCGAAACTGAAGGGGGGAGGAGAATTGTTTGTATGTTTTGCAATTTTTACATAATTGAAGTGAAAATTTACATCCTTGTATGAATCATCTGTAAAATGGACTTAAAAAATATTATAATAACAACAAAATAAAAACTATGTATACTTCTGCTTCTAAAGAAAAGCATATTGCACAATTAAACTTACTTAACCAGTTAAAGGAAAAAATTGTGTTACCAGTGCAGCGAGACTAAATTTTTATGTAAAGTATTTTAAAACCAATTTTTTAGTAATTTTAAATTAAAAAGATTTTTTTTAGATGCTATGTTCAAATTGCTTATATAAATTATATAGGTTTTCCCATTATCTTCTTAACTGTAAACCTGGGCGATTTCTTCAAACGTAGTACCAAGATCTTTTCAAACCATTCGTTTACTGTTTTTTTTTTTTTTTTTTAAATTTCTTATAAGTTTTTTTTAGTGTTTCTAACTTTGTGGAAAAATCACGGCAGTATTTATGAAAAGTCTAAAATTTAGGCATTTAAGTACGTGTTATTTATCACATATTTAACTTAACAATAAATATCTTACAGCTTTTCAAGGCAAAGCTGGACAACCTATTCCCGACTTATTGAAAAATACTTTTGAGGAAGTTTGAAATAAAATCAAGCCTAAATTGGATGTAAGATTTAAAAAAGTTAATTTCAGCATTCCCACACGAAAGAAGAGTTTTTCGATTACAAAATATTTATCATCCATGTATACAACTTTATATTAAGTTTAAATACATTATAAATGTGTGTCATTAATTTAAAACTACGAAGCAACAGAAATAGATAACACTTTTGCAGCATAATGTAGCAGTTTTCGACCATTAATCTTAAAATTTACTGGTTTTTCGCTTGCTTTAATTTACTTAAAAGCCTTGTGAAGTATTTTCCCATTAAACATCGCCTAAGATAATTTGATTGCATTTATGAAAACTTCTCCAAGTAGACCTGGTTTTATTTTTCTGAATGAAACAGTTTTGTTTTATGACCCATTACATTCTTTATACGCACGGAATGTATTTTTGAGGTTTAAGTGGTATGTACATTGTTTAGTTTAACTTAATTTGTAAATAAGTTAACTCGATGTTTGTATCAGTATATTTTAGTGTTGTATGCTTACATAATAAATATCTGTTGGCGTCAGATGAGTTATAATTTTAAAAAAAGGTTATTTGTTGTAAATTTTGCTTTGCGTGGTTAAATCCTTGAAACGCATCTGAAAAAGGCACTCCATGATGGTATTGGCACTTTAACCAACGATGCGGTATTTTGACGAGATTTGTAATCACGCTTTTGTGATAACTGTAACAGGATTTCTGTGATATACCGTCTAAGCTGAAGACGACCGCGGGCTTGTTGACACAATACAGTAAAAAAATAAATAAATAAGGCTCGACCGATGCATCGGCCTCGCCGATGCATTGTTCAACAAAGTTGCCATCGGCATCGGCCCATCGGCCTTGAAAAACATCTAAAAGCCGATGCAAGGCCGATGTTTTTCGCAGGGACAACTTTCCAGAAAACATTCTCTGTCTTTAACTTACTTTTTTCCTCCATAGCTAAATTTCTATTTCCAGACAATAACAGGCAGCACAGCAGTAAGGCTACAGTGGACCTTCAAAATACGAAAAAACAATGAAAAATTCAAATTTTTGTTTTTGGTGCTTTTAGATACTCTTTTTGCTGCTCTATCTTGTGGGAAAAACAGTTTTCAGTTTTGATCATTTTGTCGAGAGTTATAAGCTAGTTTTCGTTTTCCGATCAGGATGCCACGCCCCCTTTTTACCAGTTTTAAAACGAAACTTGCACGCAGCAGAAGGTTCTACCTCTTTCTTAGGAAGTAAATATTTGTTCTTCATCGGAAATGAATTTTAAAATTTAAAATTAGTATATTCAAAAGCTGATTGGCAACGGCACTTTTTAACTGCATCTGTGACTTTATAAATAGATTGTTTGTTTACATTTTCGTCACGTTGGTTTTCTGCTCATTTCTCTTTTGATTTCTAGTCAATTTTCTTTAAAAAAAAACAGCTTTTTTCAAAGCTAAATATAATTTTATTATATTTTTATCTTGCCTTTCAACATATTGAATTCCATATTATGGAAAATATTTCGTCAAAGTGGAGGAAACCGAAAGGTCGTCCTTCCAAAAGAAGAAAGGCAGCTGCGGCAAATTCTCAGAAAAGATGGTCCAAACAAGATGAAGTTTTGCCTTCAACCAGCAGAGAAAGCGTTGCTCCACAAAATGATACAGAAAGTGAAGCTTCTGCACCATCAGCCACTTATGTGCTGACGCATAAATCAACTTGGTGTACTCTTCTGCAAAAAATCAAGTGCACAACTTGTGGAAATTGTGCGCTAGATATACAGCAACATTCATCCTTAGGATATTCTGTGAAGCTAGAACTTTTGTGTACTGCATGCCAAGAGTCATACGGAACAACATTTTCTAGTGTACGAAGCGAAAGCAATCGTAGTTTTGAAATCAATGCTAAGCTTGTTCAGGCTTTCCTCTCCATTGGTCGAGGCCCTGCATCACTAGAGCAGTTTTCTAGTGTTTTGAACATGCCATCCATGGACAAGAAAACATTCAACAAGTTCCTTCATAATGTGTCTAAGGACAACACTGAAATAAAGCAAAACATGTTGGAGAAATCTCGGGAACTTGTTCGAAGTGCCCACAGAGGGCAGAGTTCGCTGCAAGACGAGAACTGCGTATTGGACATTGGTGTTTCCTTCGACGGCAGTTTACAAAAACGAGGCCATACATCAAATTTGGGTCTCGGTGTTGTCATTGACATTCTCACTGGACTTGTTATAGACTACGAAGTTTTATCTAAATATTGCCAGAACTGCATTGTAGCCAAACGCGACCTGGGAGAAGAAAGTGCGGAATTCGTTATATGGTATGCGGCACACCTTGATGAGTGGAAGAGGAATTTCAGCGGGTCATCGGGTGCAATGGAGGTTGAGGCTGCACTCATATTGTGGCGAAGATCCATCACAGAGTGCAAAATGAGATACACTTCCATCCTTAGTGATGGAGATTCGAGGACATTCCAGCAGCTTTCAGACAGTAAAATTTATGGTGACGATGTCACTATAGAAAAAGAGGAATGCTTGAACCACGTTGCAAAGAGGCTGGGAACTGCTCTTCAAAATAAAGTGAAGGAGTGGCGCATAAAAAAAGTTACCCTTGGTGGGAAAAAAAAAAGGTAGCTTGACTGCTAAGAACATTGTATCACTCCAGAAATATTACCGAAAGGCAATTAGTGTCAATGTTCCAGACATTTCAAAAATGAAATCGGCAATTTACGCTAGTTTGCTGCATTGCTCCTCGACTGATGCAAAGTCGAACCATTCGAAGTGTCCCGAAGGGGAAACATCTTGGTGCTTTTTTCAGAGAGCACTTGCTAATGGGGAAACACCAAAGTCTCACGACAAAATGAAAGTCCAGCTGTCACAGCTTGTCGTGGAAAAAATTATGCCCGTATACCAGCGTCTCGCTTCAGATATTATTCTCACCCGATGTACAGCAGGCAAAACTCAGAACAAAAATGAGAGTTTGCACAGCTGCATCTGGCGAAAGTGTCCCAAGGAAGTTTTCATTTCTTGAACAAGGCTAGAACTAGCAGTGTGTGAGGCTGTGCAAAGCTTCAATTTAGGAAATGTGGAAGCTTTAGAGCTGTCAATGAAAGGTGATGATGCAATGTATGCCTATTCCTACATAATCGCTCACCGCCAAGATCAGCGGAGATCTAGCCAGGGGAAAAGAAATTTAGCAAAGGAAGAAAAGCGTGGGAGGGAGAAAAAAATCAAGAGTGGATGCTTCGTCTTATTGTGCGGGAGGATTTTAAAACTTTCGCTGATGATATTTGTACTACCATACTACTTTTTGAAAGTCTTTTACAATTTCAGTAAATTTGATGACATCTATTTATTCTTACTGCATGTCTTGTTCATAATAAACAAGTTTGTTTGGTTACATTTGTAATACTTTCATTTTATTTTAGAATATTTGATATTTTAAGATGTTACTGACTATGCTCTCTCCTAACAGATGTTATACTTTACTGTAATTTTCAATCTGCATGGCCCCAGTTAGAAATTCAAGCAAAAATGATGTTAGTTGTAATTTTGCATTGTAAACCCAATGTAAAAGTCACGAGAAACGATAAATAATGCAAAAAAGAGCTCGAGTGTTTTTCTTATCCTCACTTTGTCGACAAATAAGGCAATTTGAGTGGGCAAAATACCTACTTCTTTGCAGAACAATTTTTTCAATGCTACTTTTTAATTTTTAGCATGGTAAAAGATATTTTGTACGACTCGATACTTCCAAAGAATTAAAATTACTCGGTTTGAAAATATTCAGTTATGTTCTTACCCTGTTATGCTGTTCCTGGCCTGTGTAGACAATATGATTACGTAATTGATATATGCAGCCTGTTGTGCAGTGGCATAGCGAGAAATTTTTCATTACTTTTCAAAGCGAGGGTTTTCACTTACACGTAAACATACACTGTGTACTAAATATATACACATTACCATTGTGTGCGTGGGATGCTCCATAGATTTGAGTACTGTTACTATTGATATGAGGTTGTTATATATGTTTTCTTTGAGTAACTTGAGACCGGAAGATAAGTAAAGGAACAATTTTCTAATCTTATTCCAAAAAAGATGCTTTCCTTGAATAAAAATATCGAGAATATGTATACTTGATAAGCTTCATTTATCAAGTACAGATAAAGTTTCAAAAATTTTCTCACAAAAAGTGATTTTAGGATTTATTTTAAATTATTATTTTGTTTTTTCAACAATTTACATTGAAGTTGAAGTAACAATTTTATTCTAATGATAATAAAATAGAAATTCTCAAAATTCAGAATTTTATCGTTACTTGTAATTTACGATTCAGTTCCAAATTCAAATTTTACTTACAATTTTTTCCCTTAGGAGTTTCTAATCAATTAGTTAGGATTGCCTAACTTGGTAACAAACAAAAATTTTATCCAATGTCCAGTTTTCTCTGCTCAAGCACAAAAAGTCATTTTTCTCAAAATGATATTTTTGCTGAAATTCATATTTTCAAAATGCTCCGGACGGCTCTGTTTGCTTTCAAATCACATGATTTTTTTCTATTATGGTTATTAGACATATTGGATCAATAGTTGGGATCAACTGCGGTTTTGCAATAAATATTATTGAAATTATAGTTTTATCGTTATATTGAAATTATAGTATAAGTTTTTTCGAAAATTTCCGGGAAAAACCAGGTTTTTGGCTGTACTGAAAATTCTAATGCGTATAATTTTATATTTCATGCCAACTTCTGTTAGCATTCATCTTTTGAAACAAGAAATGAAAACAGATAATTCAATTTCAAAAATAAAAGCCGTCCGGAGCATTTTAAAATTTGTTTAAAATTTTTTTTTTAAATTTAAAATTTCTAAAATGGTTTGGAATTTTTTCATCAAACTTTGTATATAGACTTAAATAAATAATGTACATAATATTAGAAGAGATTTTTGAATTTTAAAAAAAAATTAAAAAAAAATAAACAAGGGTCCACTGTAGCCAAAAAGCACAAAAATAATGTCATTCCACAAAGTGCATTTGATCAAATATTCGGAAAATAGTTTAAACGATCGCTGCCCGAAAACCTTCATTATTGAAATTATTTCTCTTTGAACAGAATGCTAGCGAAATAAAATATGTTAAGGGGGGAAATACTCGTACGTGTAAAACTGCGTATTAAGAGCAATTTTCATGATTTTTTTATGTGTAAAGAATAAATATATTTTATTGAGATTTTGAGTTTATTTTATAGATATATTAAAGAGCATTTACTGAAATTTTCCAACATTTTTCTTGAAAAATCCGGGAGATATCGGCTGCTGCATATTGTAAGTCGCCACCCGGGTCGGCAGTTTGTGTACATCCTGAAGGTCACAATTTTTATCTGAAATCATTTTTTTAAAATCTACTTTTTTTTATATGGGTCTCATCTAGTTGATCTAAAATCATCACAAAAAAAACCCCGAAATTTTCTATTTTTTTAGAATGGGAAAATTAAATACGATTTTTAACCGCTCTTTTTTTTTTTTTTTGTTTAAATAAAAAAAGGAAAAATAAAGATATGTTTATGATTCTATTTCAACTAAAGCGCGTATATATAAAGAAAATGTGTGCTAAATTTAATAAGGATTGATCAAAAACTTTGCGAGTTAGAGTGTACCCAAATTCGAAAAAAGTAGTTTCGAGAAAAACGCGTTTGAAGAGAAGAGTGGTATTGAAGGCAAATTTAAGGCAGTAATGAATCAATTTTTTATATACTTATAGATACTAATACTTATAGAAGTTTCTATCCAAGTTCTCAATTGTTAAAAAAAAATAAAAGGACATCTGCTAACGTTCTTTAATAACCTTCAGATCATTCATGAGGGACTACCTGCTCAACTGCTCCAAAAGGGGCGCCCGCTCAAATGCTTATAACTTTTAAACGACTTGGAATTTTGCTTTGAAATTTTCAGGGTATATTATTGAATAGCTGTAGAATTGATTTATATGAAGAAAAAAAATTAATTTTTTGAGACTTTTACACGTATTTCCCTCCTTAAAGTAAGTAATAGAGGCGTCTTATTGAGTGTAATTTTTTTTTCGTTTTAAGCGTCATTTTGTTCCTGTTTCACTTAATAATGACTTAGTGCATTAGATGTCATTGTGCAATAATCTTATACCATCTGTTTTTATTTTGTCATGTTTCTTATTATTCCGAAATTGTAAACAATACAAAGTAAACTCAATCAAAGTACGCTAATAATTTTATCTGCTTAAACTTTTTTTTCTTAGCGGGTTTTCTTATTTTTTTTCCTCCTTCTTCCATGCCACGTGTTACAGTTTTTTTGCAATTATGCAGCAATCTCGTTGCATCTGCTTTTAGTGTGCGGTTATTCTCATTATTTTATTTTTAATTTACAACATGATCAAAAAATGATCAAAAATAAGAAAAAAAAATTCCAGCATAAATGTTTAATGATCAAAATTTTATGTGTCAAAGTTCGACTTGCAATTTTCAAAAATTGAATTCTCAAAATACGAGTTCGCGCCAAGATTTAATATCATATTAATAAAAATGCTAACATTTCTTTATTTTCAAAGATGGATCAATGCATATTTTTCCAAAATAAATCTTAATTTTTTATACGATACTTATTTTAATTTTTCTCTGTGTAAACTTCGTTTTTAAAGCATATATATATATATATATATATTGCTTCGATGCAGCGTGTTACGACAGTTGACAGTTTTTCTGCTATTGTACAACAATCTCGTTGCATATTCTTTCAGTTTCGAATATTTCTTGTTCTTTTATTATTAGTTTACAACATAGAACATATTGATAAAAAATATGAATCAATTTTTCAGTATAAATGTTTATTGATCAAAATTTTATGTGGTTCAAGTTCGACTTGCAATTTTCGAAAACGTAATTCTTAAAACGAGTTCGCGAGACAGGGTGGAATAATATCTTAATGAAAATGCTGCGATTTCTTTGTTTTCAAATATTGACAACGTATATATATATATATATATATATATATATATTTTTTTTTTTCCCTTCAAAATACATCTTAATTTTTATAATTGATCACGTGTTTTTCAGAAGATTATTTGTCAACAGAAAACTGCTGGTGCTCTAAATATATTTCACGTTAAAAATATTGGTTTATTTCGGTGACCTTACATTGTGCTCATAAAAATATAAAGAATATGTCGGGTATTTTAGTGTAATTTTCAACTCACAAGAAAAAAGTTAATAAGATTGGTTCTTAAGACGGTCCGGCCCCTTCATTCATTGGTAATGACAAAAAAATCTTACGTCTGTTCTTGAAGCAATATTCAGTATTTCTTGGTTATGAACATTGGGGGGGGGGGGGGGGGATGCGTTACTGCGAGCAAAACTTATTAATATTTTATTTTTATTTCGTAAAAAGAGCTATTTTTAGTTAAAATATTTTTTATAATAAAAAATAAACAGAAGCGTTCCCACTTTTCTTTCAAAAACGGGGGAAAAATTAAGAAAAAAATCCGAGAGGGGTTGACAATTTTGTTAGATACAAACCCACATTATTTGTTAGTCTGTATTATAACATCTAAATTCCTCCCCATGAAAACAAAAATAAGAAAATAAAATCAACTGCACTTGCAATTTGCAGTGCAGGTGCTACAAAGAGAAAATGTTGGAAGGAAGGGAAGGAGACCCGATCCGATTCAATAGTTGTTGAGTTCTTTTGAAAGGATAAGAAAAAATAATTAAAAATCCTCTGATATAGCTATTTTTATTTTTTACCACCAAAAAGTTTAATTACTTCAGTAGAATCGCGAGTGATTCTTTTAGTTTTAATTATTATGTAAACTTCCTCCAAACAGTAAGAGTTTTATGGTGCTTAAATAATGCGTTTATGTTTTTATAAACATTAAAATAAATAAATGATTTAAATGACATTTTTGATAGGCGTAATGGTTAAAAGTGAATTTTTTCCATCTGCCATCGGCCGATGGAAGAGGAAAATAATCGGCCATCGGCCGACCTCGGAACAATCGGCATCGGCCCATCGGCCAAAAAATGCCATCGGTCGAGCCCTATAAATAAGTAAGCAATTTTTAAAAAAAATAATCTAATATATATAGGCTAGGATATATAACTTCGGCTGCTGATTCTGGTGCACACATGTGTTGATTACAGGACTACATAATACTTCGTACAACAGTGTGATCATTTAGTGTGATTTGCATCAAGTGGCACCTGTCCTGTTGGAGTCACTTGTCTTCTAGTTCCATACCACGCAGCCGAGGCACAAAAAGCTCTGTTATCGTACAAGATACCTTTTGACACAGATTGTTGATACATTTCCGGATTGAAAAGAATGTCCCAAGCCCGAAATTCATATCAAGCAGTTAGTCACACGTTTAGGATGCATTATCTTCACGTGTAACGCTCGTTGGTTTTCGGGACTCCTAATACGGAAATTTTTCTTGATCAAGAAGTTATCTACACAAAAGTGGACCTCATTGTTGAAGAGACTTTTGCTGAGAGAAAACGTTCTCTACTCTCTAGGTTTTGTTCAATGTTTCAATTTCCTTGCTATTGTGTCTAAATTTATAATAGAATCGTAAATAGGAAAAATTAAATAGAAATATATAGTTTTAATTTTTTCGAATTATATTATTTACAATCATTCTTACATTATAAGAAAATGAAAATAGCAATCATAAAACTAATTAGCGCTGTGGGCCGTCTGCTGCAATCCTGTATATCACTACTAAGGTGTTTTTACATGCTCTGTTCCATTTCATTTTGTACAAAGAATAGCAAAAAACATGTTTACCACATGTGTTTACCAGCCTACTACTTCTTTCTCTAAAAGCAATACGAAGAAACCATGCCGTTACACCAACCCGTACTAGCTCGTGTCCCACGCTCAACTATCAATTGTCAGAAAAGGTACTAGTACGTGTCCCGCACACAATGTGTTACTAAGAGGGGCTCGAACTATTTTCTGTAGAAATGTCATAATGATCTGACTGAAATTATAACAGCAAAATGTCACCAATTTTAAATTTTATGCTCTTGTTGGAATATATTTTATTTGACATGAAACCTTGCGTCGCATTAAAATTTTAGTTTTCGAGAGAGATTTGTACGTTCAGTAATGAAAAGGTAAAAAACGAAATTGTAAAAAGAGTACAATTTGAGAATGTTATAGCCTGTGTATTACACTGCTGCCATGATTATTAAACTAACATAGATTACGCATGTCTTCGATAACACAATCAACACATCCCGGTCGTCTAAGTAGAAATCAGGTTAAATGACGCAATGAAAAATGCCAATCAGCCAATACGAGAGCATGTTTATTAAGTTATGTAGAAGAAATGCAACAGGGGGCCATAAAACGTTTCATCGATGTTGCGCTTGATGTGAATATACCCTGACAACATCAAGTGACAGAAAAGCTTTGATAAATATTATTCATCTCGATCGAGTCAATTACCTTCCTATTTTAATAACCACATCCCTCTTATTTTATGAACTTCTCAAATCATGAATTGTTCAATATTGCATAAAAATTTTGTCTAATTCACTTTTGAATAAGGTAAACAAACAAAGTTTGTTCATGCAAAATTGACACACACGTACAAACACATGTAGTAAAGCACCGTTTATACGTTTTTCAAGGGACCGAGCGAAAAAAAACGTATAAATGAAAAAACGTATAAACGAAAATCACAAAATAAAACGAATATTTCCGTAATAGAAACAAAACAGTAACTTAAAATATTATGAAAAGTAAATAATGAGTACTTTTAATAATACATACTAAGAATATAATACATACATAATAAAATGAAATGATGTATAGTATTCCTAAATTGAATTACAATCACTACGTTTCATATTCATGCAGTATGTTCAAAATATTTTGTTATTTTGGGTTGCAGCGCTTTTTTGGATAAAAGTTCCTTGTTCACAGTTATAAGTACCATCTTGACATTGTCATTTAAATCACAACTAAGGAGATATTATCGCATGATATTAAAACTAGGGATGTAACGAATAGTGATTTAGCCGAATACCGAATATTCGGCCATTTCTTCTAGGCCGAAGCCGAATATTCGGCCAATGTCTTAGGCCGAATACCGAATATTCGGCGGCCGAATATTAAAATTTCTAGAAAAGCGTTGTAATAGAAAGTATTTGTCAAATTTAAAATTATTCACAAAGTCAAACACCAATTACACACAATCTACGATGTATCATTTAATTCTGTTTGTTAAGAATTTAAAACTATTTAAAATTATAATTTATTTTCTCTATTGTTTTGAATGTAATAAAACAAAGAATTTCACCCACAAGTGGAATAGAAATGACAGGTTTTATAATAGTAAGCATTAGCATTATTTCACTAATTAGTTAATTCAAATTAAAGAACTGCTATTGCTTACTGAACTTTTACCTTGCTCAAAATTGTTTTATGAAGATATTTTAAAAGTTATAAAAGTTAATATATTTATTTTATGGGGTTTTTTACATGCCTATTTTTAAAAGATCTATTAAAATTTAATACACTTAACTGGAATATTTTTTTGTTCAAAAACCCCAATTACTTATGCTATCTAAATATTCATAGTATATTCTAGGCTTTTCACACTTCTCTCTTACCCAATATTCACAATAAATCAGTCTACCCAAACAAAGTCTGACTTCCACTTTGTAATAACAACAAAGTAAATTTCTCATATTCTACATCAAAATTAACTATTGCCAGCTTTCGGGAGCAAATGCTGAATATAAAATAAAATATTACAACTTTAAAAAGCTGTTTTTGCTCAGTCAAACCCAAAACAAGGTTTAAAAAAGTAGTTTCTCTTCTAAATTATTTTTATTTCTAAAAACTATATAACTAATGTATTCTTTTGCAATAATTTTATTACAATTTTAAATGTTTAAAATGTACTAATTTCTTTATTTTTTTGCATTTCTACTGCAGCAGATTTATTCGGCCGAATAGTCCATCAATATTCGGCCAGGCCGAATATTCGGCTTGTTGATGAAATGACTATTCGGCCAGGCCGAATACCGAATAGTGGCCGAATATTCGTTACATCCCTAATTAAAACCCACCAAAGCTTGTTGAAAACTTGGATGTGGCTTTTCAGTGCAGTTATCCTCTTCTTCACTGCTAGTTTCTTCATTTGTGACCATTTCATCGCTTGTCAGAAGCGAACATGTTGCAAGTTCCAAATCACACTTCACAAATTCTTCAAATGTAGTAACGTCACTTAAATTTGACCAGTTTTCAGGTGGAACAAAATGTTCAGGTTCGAAGTTTTCATTAGGAATGACATCTACTGAAGTGGAAAACCCACCAAGGGTGAAGCAGTTTCTTATTGTTTTCGGTAAAACATTTACCCAAGCAATCATTATGAAATTCATAGCTTGCAAGATATCAATGCTCATTTTTTCGAATTCTCCGTTGTCTAAAGTAGCGATAGCTGTTTGCACTAGAGGTTTCCGATAATGTTGTTTAAGGGACTTTAGGACTCCTAAATCCAGCGGCTGCAGTTTACTGGTACAATTTGCAGGGAAAAACTTAACAGTTAGGTTTTTCAGAAAATCCGTATTAGGTGGATGAACTGGGCATTGATCAATGAATAAAATTATTCGACGTTTCTCTTTTCGCATTTTATCATCCAAGTCCTTTTAACCAGTCGGTAAAGAAAGACATGGTCATCCATGATTTTGTATTGGCCAAGTATTTTGCTGGTAATGTTTTTAGATTTTTAAAGCAGCGGGGCTTTTTTGATTTTCCAATAATGAAAGGAGGTAATTTTTCTGACCCATCTGCATTGGCACACAATAGCAGGGTCAACCGTACTTTGCTCTTTTTTCCGCCATGACACGTATCCGATTTGAGTGCGAGAGCTTTAACTGGCAGAAGATTGTAAAATAGGCCGGTTTCATCCGCATTAAAAACGTTCTTTGGTTCATATTCTTTTAGCAGCTCTGGCAATTCGTTTTGAATCCAATCATCCACTGTTTCACAAACAACATCTCCTGACTCTCCACTTACAGTTTTGCCTGTTATGCCGTGTCTTAACTTAAACTTATGAAGCCATCCCGAGGAAAATGATGCATCGCATTCTACATTTAACTTCTTTGAAATTTCTTTTGCTTTCTCCATAAGCAAAGGACCACTGATGGGAATTTTTGCACTACGACACTGATTAAACCACTGTAAAAGCACTTTCTCTACATCCGAAGATTTTCCGTTTTGAACTCTAAGTTTTTTTGAAGCACTAGCACCACTTTGATTATGGGTTTTCTCGATGATCTTACGCTTATAAATTATGGTGCTTAAAGTTGAAACTGGTAAACCTAATTTTTTGGCTAGGTCAACTCTTTTTAAATGTTGGTTTTCATCCGTTTGTTTTAAAATGCACATTTTTTCTTTCAGAGACAGAGATTTTCTACTACGCGAGCTCGAAGCCATCGTGAATGCTAGTGAATGATAGATCCCAGAATTTTATAAAGTTGTTAGGAGCAGGGTTGCAGGGTTGTCATAACGTCCCCAGGCTACTTACTGAAATTTAAGGGCGCCTGCCGTGGCAACAATGGTAGGAGAGGAAAAGCGCTTGTCACCTGCTATTTCTAGGTATTGCACCGCAATCAGAATGCTCTTATCTGTGAATTTGGGATATTCGCATTCTTCCGGGGTACGTTTTTTGTTCATTTAGGCAGGTGCGTGACCACTGTAAGTGGTCAGAGCAGGTGTGTGTCAAGGTCAAATTCGATTTCTAAACTGGACAATCGCTAGCGTAGAATCACGTTAAAATGTGCGTTTTTTCTTTGACTTGGGGAGAAAAAAAAACGTATAAATGAAATTTGCAATTTCATTAAAACGTATAAACGAAGTTATTTAATATTAATTTGTATGAGATTTCGCCGGGCCGTTCCAAAAAACGTATAAATGATAAAAACGTATAAACGGTGCTCCACTGTATGTCTGTATGCATGTACAATATTATGTTGCAAATTCTCTGCAACATGCACATGAACTTCATTAATCAACCAGGATTTAATTCACATTAAAACTATACCAACTTCTTTTTCTCATTAAGGGTAAGGTGTGACGAACTGTTTTCGCGTTTATACACAAAATGAAAGCAAGGATTAAAATAGTGTACGGATATCCAGTGTCGATTCTTACGGTTTATTGCTTTTGAGTATCTACTTTGAAAAATTAGGGCTTTTCGGGCTGTACAGCACTGTAATAATTGAGACCTTATCCTGTAATTGAAATAATATGAATTTAAAAAAATTGTTCTTTAGAAATCTGCTTGGTAATTCTTTAGCTGAAAGAAAAAAACGATCTTTCCATTAAGGAAAACAAAAGTCTGCTTAATATTATGAAAAATAATTGATTACTATGACTATGCATAAACCTAAAATAAATCTCTTGCATTCGAGATTATACATGCATAAATAAGTCGTTCATTATTTTCCCAATTAATGGCGAATTTAAGCTTTGATTATTTTGATTCTCTTATTACTGTTTTGCAATGAAATGTTTTTTCAGCGACCATTTATTTTCCTGAACAGATGCATTAATACCTCTGAGAAAAGATTAAAAATGTAAGTTTTCAAAAGGAGCGACTTGGAGGAATTAATTCCTATTTCAGAATTTTAAGTCCTTTAATGAGGTATAAGATGCATGCGTAGGTGTATTTTAATCTTCTTCTGGGGAAAGGATTTGTCTTCAAACAAATTAAAAACTTGTAATAATTACAATGTTATAGATAAATAAGCTCTCATACTTTGTCATTAAAATTATTATTTTCGATAACCGTAGGCGTACTACAGGTGGGAAATTTTCAAAAAAAGAAAGATACATGATGTTTCTAATTCGTTCTTTTAATACGTAAAATGCTTCAAAAGTTCTGGCAAACTACCGAAATCAAATTTTAATTTATAACTGAAAGAAATTCCTTTTTTTTCGCAAGATTGTGGCAAGAATTTTGTGTAAGATTATTTTTCAGTATGTTAATTTTAAACTAATCCGATGTTGAGTTGTACTTGTGAAGGATCTGCTTCTTTAAGTAAGATGTTTATTTTCTCCTAATTCATTACAAATATTTCAAATTAAAAAAAATCTATATATTTCTGTTTAACATATATCTTTTGGAATTTATATGACTTTAATTCAGATAGAGGCTTTGATATGTTATGTATATACCAAAAAACATCATTTTTTTTTTTTTTTTTAATTTTTAAATGCCCATCAAATTAACTCATTTTCAATTGATAACACTGGTCTACAAAAAAAAAAAAAAAAAAATCTTTTTTCTGCCCCAAAAACTTTGTTAACTGATCTTAGAAGTATTTTTCACGCTGAACTCGAAAATGAAAACCATTTTTCTCCATCACGTAAGGATTTTCCGTGCAAGGTGCTGTAATAGTTGACATTAATACCATTTACCCTAAATTATTGCAGTACCTTACAAGCAAAACCCTTAAGTGATAAGGAAAATGGTTTTCATTTTCGAATTTAGCTTGGAAAATACTTCTAAGATCAGTCAATAAAGTCCTTACGACCACTCCCCTTTTTTTAAGGTCATTGTAATTTTTACATTAGAAGCATTTCCGCAAAAAACCAAGTAATTTTCTATTTACCTTAAAAGGCTTGATTTTGACATATTCTGGCATACTTTGCCTCAAGAATGTCCCTTTTTAACGTCCAACTAATCTGCTAACATAGTTGCACTCCACTTCCCTTGATATCTCTTTTCGATAACTGAAGTGTCCTGATGGAACCGCTCTCCATATTCATCGGTTATACAGCTCCCATGTTTTCAGGAGGTATTTTCACACACAACAGGAGACTTCTATGATAAAAAAATAGTAGCTCATACTCATTAAACGTGTCGTACAGTATCAATATTTTGCCTATTTGCCTTTGTATCAGAATTCTCGCGAAATTCCTACTGAGAACCGCACCCAGTGCAGTAATTTGATACGCACTTCCGTTCGGGGGTCAGCAGGGGCTGTTTGCGACACTCCACTAAATTTTTTCCAGCAAAATAAAGTGACCACTGATTTAACGGTTGACATTCGAGCTCTTTTGTGTACTTTATCTCAATAAAAACGATGCTTCATGATCGGAAAAACACTGAAGAAACGTAAAAATCGAACATTTCCTTCCTCATAACTAAAAAACTATACGTGATGGAAAAATTTTAATGCCAGATATGGATTCGTCGTTCAAAACTACTTCAGGAAAAGTGAAATTCATTCTTGGGGCAAAACACTTGTTGACCAGTGCAATTGAATGTGAAATTATTGAAGCTGTATATCGCTCCACGATTTGACATTTGACAAAAAAATCCTTTTGAACATTTATAAAGCACATTTTAATAACGCAATTGTCTAATAAAAACTTTAAATTTTATAAAAATTAAATTTTGAAATTTATTACTTTTGCATCAAACAATTTTTGTGTTATTTTTCGTGCAAGCGGTATTTTTAGTGTACCTATAAGTAATTGAAGCTTCTAATATCAAAGAATCTATCTGAATTAAATTTATAAAAATTCCAAAAGATATATGCTAAACAGACATACATAGAATTTTTTTATTTGAAATATTTGTAATGAATTAGGAGAAAATAAACATCTTACTTAAATTTCAGTAGTTAAACTGCACTCGTTACTTCGTTCATTCTGCAAGTAAAAAAATTTTCAAATTGTCATCTTTTCCAAATGCCACACCTAGTTAATTAGCGTCAAGGTCGAGTGACAACCCCTGAGAAAAAGAAAAATCTTTGGCAAACAGTTTGGAAAATGGTTGAAAATCAGGACAAAGCCTTTCTTCGACCTTGGAAAATGTGCAGGAGACGGGCGTATTGTGATTTGAGTTGCGTGGCTATTCTTCACGTATCGATTTCTGGGAATCGATAATCACCTGCTCTGTTAGCAAAAAGGAAAGTAGCATTAGTCACTGCTTTTTTGGTCGCAGGACGCGCTTTCTCGCGTATCTGTTTCAAGAAGTTGTATGGTATTTGGTTACTGGAACGCTTTTTAAAAAGCTAAAAAAAGTGCAAAATCATTTAAAAACTAGTATTATCTTCCAAAGTTTGCTCATTTCACTGAATATGAAGCTAATTGAAATACTTGATTTATATACTGCTTAACATTTCTGCTTTTATTTCAGAATTTCCGCAGAAAATTTCTGTAGCGCAATTAGTAATCCTTTATTTATTTATTTTTTCTTTTCGATACATCAGATGGATTAAGCATAAAAATAACGATAAAAGTAAAAAAAAAAAAGAAAAGGGAGTTAATAACAAAACGTTTGATAGATATTGGAATATTTGGTCTACCGGTACTGCTCAGCAAAGTGATATGTAATAATTTCACAATTACTGGTTATCAAGATATATATACATACATCTCAGTCTCAACGGCCTGCCAACAGAGTTAGTTGTAAGAGATCGAATATACGACTTAATAAAAATTGAACCTCTAGCGTCTTGAGATTGTGGAGAAACTGTTTGTTTTTCCTGAACAAAACTTTCATTAAAATTATGATTTTCAACATGTTTATCACAAAAAGCTCATTCCATTATTTCAACAAAAAATAAAAACATATTAATTATATTATTTTTAATTTTTCACTATTAAGTGTGGCAACCATTTTTAACCTTTTCTAATATTCTGCTATTTAAAAAATTAAAAATTTGACGTTGTTTTCCCCCTACCGTAAACCGGGATGACATTGCCAGATCCGGGGTAAATGTGCGCACTTTTCAAATGCTAGTTTGTATTACATCTAACAAAACTAACCTTATAAAAAACGTGAGGGATAAACATTTCATTCAATACAACTAGCAATCTTTTGCGGTGAAGCTGTCAAGCTTTACAGGTGATACAAACTAATTTTGAATGTGGGCAAGTTTTACCCCTGATCTGGGAATAGTCACCCCGGTTGACGATACCTAAAAAGCAGCTTACTTGCGTAGATATCAATATATCTCATTAAGTCACACATTTAAAAACGATTATCCACTTGCACATTCGAATAGCTGTGATAGTTATAGTTTGAGATACGTGAACTCGCATCATTGGTATGGTAACTGAAAATTTCCTCCTTAGAGGTGGCAAATATCTAGTACCGCTAAAAGAACCCTATTATTGTTTTTATCAGATTATAGGAAACAACGATTGAAGGTAAATCCTAAGTGTTATATAACGGTACACAAACGCAATAGTTTTTGCTCCCAGATGAAAGTTATCGCTAAGTGCAAATCGTGTTACGAAGCTTTAAAAAATAGTATTGTTGCTTTGGATTACATTGTCTATTCCTAAAATTAAAAAAAAAAATGGTACTGTTGGTGTAAGTTCTATTTAAAACTATAAAGTTTTAAATACAACTTGCACTAACAGTACCATTTTTTTTTCAGTTATAAAACTGACACAGATCGAAAGTTTCAGCTCTTTGACGATAGTTTTAACGAATTATTGGTTCAGTGACAGGGATATGTTATAATGAATTTTTAAGATCTTTTAGTTCTGGTAATTGATTTAAGACTCTTTGTAATATGCATTTGTAGTGTAAATTGTGGAGGTGATATTCCAAATATCCCCAAGAGCTAACTGATGAGAAAGTTAACTTACAATTATTAGGAAGAAAAAGAAGTATACCATGGCCTGTAAAGCTTCGCGGGGTTTACGCTTTGAGATTGATCGTTTGTTGCTGGTACCCTTATAGCTGGCTGCAAGATAACTGCTAGCTATTTTTTGGGATTCATTGGGGTATTTTATTAATCTTCCAACATGTACGGTCTTTATGCCAACGTGAAGTCTCACGTTATTCCCATATAAGCTATTTTGAAATATGAATGATAATAGATTTTCGGTGAAAACCTGCTGTTATTAGATGAGAGCTTATAAATTACTTTATTCAACCAAATTTTATTCTCAAGATATAAAATGGATTTCAACTCTGATGTATCTCCCTAATACGCAAATGCTTCATTTAAAACCCTTTTTCTTTATTTTCCTCTTTCTCCCCCCTTTTTTCTTCTAAGTTTTCTCTCTATGATAATTTACGATTTCCTACATTTTAGTCTTAAAAATATGAATTTAATTTGAAAAAAAAAGCTTTTATTTCGTGTTTGCGGGCTTTGGGAAAGGATCAATATTTCTGGTTAACTTCAGTAGAGGAACAGAATGGCGTTCTTTCTTTCTGAAATTCAGGACATCTTTAAATGCTTATTAAATACTTTTCTGCCTTTTTCTCTATGTGTGTCAGCCATTTAACAATAATTATCTTTATTCTATATTCCCCAGAGTTCACAAACATGACAAAAAGATAAAATTGTCATATGTTTTAATAATGATCTCCCAGACATTTTTTTAACTATATAGAAAAATGTTTCCGGAAATCAGTTGCTGTTTTCAAGTGAATACTTGTGTACAATAAATTATGAAATAAAAACAGACATTGAAATTTGAATTTTTGTTTATTATGAACAATCTACTGTCAGTGATCTAAAAAGATCGTGTTATAATATGTACGTGTTAATGCCCAAGCACAGCATAATTATTACATATTACTCTACTATCTGGTTGGAAGTATTTACTCACATTCTAAATGTAATCCAACACAATACTGGCCAAAATTTCTTACAACCCTGAAAGCTTGGCACATTTTGAACTTCTGTCAGATCATGGTTCGTTCAGGATTCCTTTGCTTACATATACCGTTTACATATACCGTTATTATATTAACGGCATATGTAATCTTTCTGTTCCTTCTAGCTCTGAAAGGGAAAAATAGATTCTTTGAAAAACATGCATTACCCGTCTTGAGTGTTTTTTAGTACTACGCATGGAAGTGCTAAAATGTAAGGAGTTGGGAAATACAAAAAATCAAAATGAGGAAGTACAAAAAATCAAAATGGATTTTGTAACTGTATTTGAAACATTCGCTAGATTTAGCACGTGGAGAAATTCAAAGTTAAGGTGCTTTTTCATTCACCGACACGACACCGACAAAACGGACCTGATTGTCGTCGGACGATATTGGGTTAACCCATTCGAGACACATGTTTTTTTCGAACAGGGTCCCCAGGAGCGAAACATTTTTAATAATAAAAATATGTTTACTATGGAAATAACCCAATTCATAAGTGAATTCACAGAAATAAGATCATTGCACACCGTACAATTTCCTGTATTATACAGATTTCATTAGTTCAAGAAAAATCTTATTTCGAGGAGTAGTCAGAATAACTGATGATTGCACATTACTGTTATTGCACACACAGTGTGCAAGCCGTCTTATAGCCTTTTAAATCAATTGCACACACGGTGTGCAATCGGTCTCGAATCGGTTAAGTAAAATGCAAAGAAGGTAAACGCGTTTCCATTGGCCGATCCGACAACGACGATACCGTTTCCGACAGACAGAGCGATATCGTTTACCAATGTCGTCGAGCTAGTCTCATAAAATTGTTTTGATAAAGCGCTTTGGTTCAAACGAGTTATTTGCATCATGTTTTTCCTGAAATATAATGAATTCAAAGATTGTGTCAATAGTGAAATTTGACGTTTTTTGCAAATTGGTAAAAGCAAGGCAAGGCTTATGGAATAAAAAAAAAAAAAAAAAACTAAGCTCTATAAAAATAAATCGAACGTGATCGCGCATGGGAGGAAGCTTTTAAGCTTTTGGATGAAGAGTACCAAACGCAGGAGTAGAAGAAAGAAATAGTGAAACCTGCTCTGCTTATATATATCTTTTAATATGGTTTGATGAATCTGAATTTCATGTTATTTTTTTTCATTGAGAATGGTTTTTAAATTTCCTATGGAAATGAGCGTGATTTCATTTTCCGATCAATTTTGAAGTGCTTGCATCCTTTAATGAATCACTTTATACGATTTCGTTTTAAAGTGGGATTCAGTATCACATATTTTATATGTGTGTTGTGTGCGTATTATATTTCTGTAATTCTTTATACTTATATTTTCTAAGACAATTTTTCTTCAAGTGCTTTTAATATGTAACATGAAACTAGTGGCTTTATTATGCAACATTCATGTTTAAGAATCTTTAATGTTTACAATATTTATCATCACCTGAAATATATTACAATATTTATCATTACCTGAAAATTTTTATACTTTCATTTCATTTTTTAAAATTCTTAATTGACTGTCAGAAAGGATCTATTTTTCTATTAGGATAACACAATTGGAATGCTTTATCTAAACTATAAACTTTTTAAAAAATCATAAATAGAATATTCGAGAAAGAATCGTAAATTCTTTAAAGCAAAACATAATTTTTATTTAATTATTTTAATTTTATAGATTTACTATAGAAAATATATATAAAATAATTTTAAAAAATTGACAATTATATGTTGTTAACTTTCCTTCTCTTCTCTTAAGGATCCTGTCGATCAACTTAACACTTGGGGTATTTACCAAATTAGTTGCCGTTGCGGCCTTTCTTACATTGGGCAGACAAAACGTGCTCTGAAAATTCGCTTAAATGAGCATAAAGGTTATGTACGAAAGCAAGAGTTAAATAAGTCTAGCATTGCTCAACATTGTTGGAATTCCAACCACTCTTTTGACTTCAATTCTGGTAAAATTATTCAAAAATGTTCTTCCCCTTTAGAGCTTGACTTTTGGGAAGCTTATCATATTAACAGGAATAGTTCTAATTTGGTTAATGATTCTTCCTCAACTCCTTATTTTTCACAGGTCTGGCATAAATTTCTTTAATTTGTTGTTCTTTCTAGGTTTTCTTGTTGTTTTCCTTTTTTGTGTCTATTTTTCTCCTTCCCCCTCCCTCCCCTCCCCCTCCTTTACATGTGTACTTTGTTTTGCATTTTGTTTTGGTAGTTTCTGTACTTATTTTTATTTCAATTTTATTCTTTGTATTTTATTTTATTATTTTTGCAATTTTTATGCATGCTGTCGTCTTTTTTGCTTTATTTTTATTGTTATTCCTTTTTACTTCCTGTACTTTCAACTCAACTGGATTCGTTTGTTGCTCTCTTATTGGTGTCTTCCTGCTACTTCTACTTCCACTTCACGCTGCCTTTATTCTCATTGGTTTACAGATAATTCTTAGGCTATATAAGCTTTGTTTTTCTAGTTCTGTCTGCTTCATTTGGATGTTTTGCATCTAGAAGCTCCCTGTCGCATTGAAAAAGGGATTCCAAGCAATCCCGAAACATATGTCTGCATTGTTTTGCTCATTTGTGCTTTAAATTAACGTGTAATTTTATTATTATTGTAATTATATGTTGATTCGTAACACCATAACCAGATATTTTTTTTTTTGGAGGGTTACCTGTCCAGCAATTTTGCTGGTAACTTCCTTTACGCTTCAAAGCAAAACACCCAATAAAGTAGAAATTTGATTTTCGAACAAACGATAGCGACGAAGTGAAAAACATTTTCTTGAACGATCTGACAACGAACGATAGCATCATTCATTTGTTGTAGTCCGATATTATCGGTATCGTATTGGTCAATGAAAAAGCGCCCTTATTAGGTACACTATTATTGGATATATTACAGTATAGAGTCGGCACTATTTATTTACGATTCATTACTTCATTCTTTTTCAAGTTCAATTTATTTAACACTTAAACGCATTTGCCCGTATCTGACACGGGCGAACGTTACCGGAAAATTTGCCCATGCCCGTGCGTTATTTTATTCCTAATGCCTGTTTGAGATCCGTTAACACTTTGTATAATATTTTTTCTCAATGTAACTTGTACCCCACCCCCCGCTCCCTAGTCAAACCCCACAACCTGAAATTGCAAAGAATAACTTACACTATACTAGTTTTTCAGAAAAAAAACCCTCATACTTTAAGGGGTTAAAGCAATAATATAAAAGTCAACAGCAAGTTGAAATGATGCTTATTTTGAGTTCAGCTGCTTTATTTTGATATTTTTTCTCTTAAGATTGTTCGAAGTCAGTAAAAATGAAACGCGCTACTTTGTCTTAAAAATCTAAACACCCAAGATTTCCTTTTAACCTTTATCTAGAAGATAATTCAAACCTTAATCAGCATCGATGTTATCGATATAAAATCAATAAGAATATAAAACAAATTTTAAAATGAAAAAAAAAAAAGTAATAATTTGCTGATGTTAAATACTTTACTTTAACCAAAATGGGTGATGTCACACTTCTTGATACCCCCTCCCTCCCCTTGTCACAAACTGTCGCAATTCCTAGAACCCCCCTTCCCCCCTTCGAAGCGTGACATCATTTATGAATGACCCCATAATAACGAATAGTTATTTATAGCAATAAATTGGTAGCGCCATCTTCTGACAAAAATTTTAAAAAATAAAATAAGTTCAACTGGTGTTGACAAGTATGTTATAATTTTATTTTTGACTTAATGCCTTCACTGCAACTAAATTTCTTACCATTTAACTTATAACTAGTATTCAGTTAGTTCCCTTACGTGGGGGGGGGGGGGGGTCTCCTAGACGGATATTCGTCACACAGAGCAAATTTGATTTTTAGTCCGACCTTTCTCATTAGTTCAGAACTTTTACTCTTTTTTTATCAGTTATACTTATTAATAACCTTTTACTTGAAATACTTTCAATTTGTAGTAGCCTCCTAACGTTTAAAACTTTGTATGTTAAAAAGTTTATCTGTTATTATTAGCCAATATGCGTTGTAACGTAATAGGGCGGAGCGAAAAAACTTGTTGGAAATTGTTTTCGCAGGAGTACAGAGAATTTGTTGCATGCCACGAGAAATATTGGTAGCAAAGTTTAAAGTAATCAATAAATATCTTCCGGTTAACCTCTAGAGTCTGAATATGAAAAATTTGCCTACAATTTCCTAAGACTAAATATTTTTAAGAATTTTCATACTTTCTTTCTTTCTTTTTTTTTTTTTTTTTGCATTAGTGGGGAAACGTTGCAAGTATATATGAAAAATGTAAATATTACAGTTAAAATTTCTGAAAAAATAATTTTGTGATTTCTCTCCCACCACCCACTTTGGGGTCAAAATACTTGAAATCAGATGAAAATAATTTCAAGTTTTTACAATTTAATGACTTTTGATACTTTCGAATTTCTTTTTGTGTTAACACGGAAAAGTTGGGGGTTGATATAAAAACATAAGTGCAAAACGTTAAAGAAATCCACAAATATCTTCCGTTTCCACTTTACAGACAAAATTTTCAAAATTAGGGAAAAGTTATTGTAAAAGTCATAAAAAGTATTTCACTTGATATTAAACTATGACTTTTCGCAAAACTTCGACCTGATTATAAAATTTGGACTCTAAAGCGTAAATATTTATTCATTTCTTTTACATTTAATACAAACTTTGCAGAGCTATCTCCCCCCCCCCCCAAAAAAAATATTCGGAAGTATGAAAATTCACAATAATGTAAGCATTTTACATTGTTTACGGCTCATTTCTCACATTTTAACCCCTACGTGGAACCGGAAGACTTTTTTGAGAAACTTTAAATGCGAAACTTATATTTCTCATATATTGTTGGCAATGTTTCAACACTAATGCAAAGAAAAATTTAAAAATATGAAAAATCACAAATGTTAAAATTTAGGTAATACGTTATTCAAATTCTTCTAATTACGACCCCGAAGTGATACCGGGAAATATTTATTGATTAATTTAAAGTTGTATACGTATATTTTTCATCGCGTGCCACAGTGTTTCCACTCTAAAAACGATTTCTTAAAAAAAGGAAAAAGTTTTTTTTCGCTCCACTTTAATACATAAATTAATGAGCAATCAGGCCCAACCTTTCTAATTTCATAGTGGAGATGTGCAGGCCCGTCATTTCAGAAATTCCAGGTTGGGAGGGGGGGGTGGTGGAACAAAGGCTCATAAACTTCATGTATTTTGTTTTTTTTTAGTGCTGCAGTACATACATATAAATACATTATAGTTCCCAAGCCAAGGGTGCAATTGACCCCCGTTGACTCCCCTAAGTGACGGGCCTGGAGCTGGGTGGGGGAGTAAAGTTAAGGGTACATATCCACTACATATTAGATTGAATGCACAACAAAATATATGCACAAATATTTAAATACATTATATTTCTCAAAGTCAGAGCGGGTGGCAATTTCTCCTCCCGCTCACCACCTCCTAAAATGGCAATCCTGTGAATAAAATAAACATTACTACAGTATTAGTAGGGCTTGAATTTTTTTGTAAGTGCATCAAAGTTAGATAGATCTGCAACTGAAAGTAACTCACCCAAATAGTTGCTTGGTAGCTACACTCATTAAACTTGTGTTTGTAAAAATGCAACACTAAGCGCGAAAATCCTCAAATTTAGACACTGTTTAGCAAGTGATCATAATGTCAATATATGACATCATGATCAATAGACAACCTCCAGTAACGATTTATCGAGGCACTCACAAACATCATTTAGTTTTTCAAATATCATGCTTCATTTACTTAATAGTAGTTTTCTTTGAGGCTGTTCGTACTTAACCTTAGAAAAAATCATTTATAAGTTCTGCCCCATAACTGATTATTTGAATTACCATGAAAAATGTAATTCTATCGATTTCTTTCATTGAAGTATTAACAAGTTTGTAAAGAATTCTTGGATCTGATACGCTAAAACGCGATGAAATTGTTTTTGATTAGCAACGTAACTGGCGGTATTTTTTTTTTTGAACATTTATTTAATAAAAACATTTCTATTTCTAACATTAATTTGCAATACGCTGTCCTTCAACGAACAAAATCAATCTAATTTTCTGAAGTTATTAAAAATCTAAATCACAGAAATGTCTTCCAAAATTACTTTCACAAGGACCTTGAACGAGATACAGTTTACGCTCATTTGAACGACCCCATTACCTATCGGTTACAACGACCGATGCACGAAGTCTAACTTGCAATTTATATCTACAATACAATTCAAACGTCCGTTAGGACAACCGAACTAGAACTGTTAGTTTCAATATAAAGTTTCAACTTTTCCTAAATTCTCAAGTAAATAGACTCGAAAACAAATGATTAACATCTAGTGTTTCTAAAAGTAAAATATTTCCATGCAAAGGAGTTATTTGTGATGTCAAAAGATTTAAAGAAATGATAAGGGACCGCGTACAAACGACCAACAAAAGTTTAAAAATAAAAAATAAAGGGAAGAAAAAGCGTGAAACACTTCTTAGGATCTCTACGGGCGCATCCACTCCAAGGCCATTAAGTTATATTTTCTCCTCTGTTTGCCAACCACTTTTCTTATTTTTTTATGTAGTAGCTATGTAGTGTCAATCTGTTGCCTACAGGCCGCATGTGGTCCGCTGAGTTATGTTATGAGTCGGCTGAGATCATGTAACGAGAAATATCTTGCAAAAATCAAGTAATGCGACAAATTTATGTAAAATTTGTCCCCCAGGGGATCAGTCGGTTAAGCTTGGATCCCACAGAGCACCGAAAGTGAAGAACAACTGGCCGTGGTCAACGCTTGGGAGGGTGACCACCTCTCGCAACTGATTACTCTTAGACCGAGTGCGCTAAAGGGAGCTGTGCACGTAAAATACATCGTCGCTTCAAATGTCCACCAAGTTAGAAATAATTTCCGCTGAGGGACCATCCTAGGTGACGATATCTCGTCTGGGAGCTGGTTCAAAATCATTAAGCTCCTCTGAGCCAAGCGCACTTCATTCTAGCGGAGCTCATTAATAAGCAGTAGGAGCTTCCTTAATTCATGGTCGCCCTGCAAAGGGGGCATTGGCATTAGCAACAACAACAACAGTCATGTAAAATAGACACAAAAGTGTAATTTACATCAAAATATAATACTTATTGTCCCCTCAAAATATTGGAAATAAGATAAATTTAAGTGTTTACAATTACCCCAGAGTACGAAATATATGGGGTAATTGTAAACACCTAACTTGCACATGAAAAATAACAGGGAGGATTAAATTCATAACTAAATGTTTCTAGCAGCATTCCATATGACAAATAAAAATGGTTGAAACCGCTTATCTCGCTTTTGTAGATGAGCTGGAGAGGAAAATGTAAGACCACTAAATTTTGTTAAACAACTTTTTTCACTGTGCCATTTTCAAACAATAGTGACGCCTCCACAGCTGTTTCGAAACTCAATGAAACTGTTTCAATGTCTTCCCTACGCTGACAGTTTATCACTCACAAGCAGTTAAGTTTTCAAAACCAACACAAGTGTAGTTATGAAGCTTGTTTACAATTACCCCAACTGACCCTAATTAAATTAAACTATCGTCTGGAAATCCATAAACTACAAACAGCGCTGGCAGTCAGCGTGTCGGCAGTCAAGGTGTTAAGTACTCTCGGCCATGTTGAAATTTTCATCAAAATAAGTTTAAAACATTGAAACAAAATTAGCCACATAGTGGCGTGGAGAAAAACTCATTAACTTAACAAAAGACTTGGAATATCAAATAAAAACTAATCTTTCCTTATCGCCTCAATCTATAATCCTCTGATGAAGCGCGTAAATGTATTTATATTATTTACAATGTCATGTTGTATAAATAAATATAATTTAATACTCTCGACCATTTTGAAATTCTCATCAAAATAAGTTTAAAACATTTTAACAAAATTAGGGCGCTTGGAGAAAACCGCATTGATGTAGCAAAAGAATTACAATATCAAATAAACACAATTTATCCTTACCTCTCTTCTGATGAAGTGCGTAAATGTATTTATACTATTTACAATGTCATGTTTTATAAATAAATACTCTAGACCATGTTGAAATTTTCATCAAAATAAGTTTAAAACATTAAAACAAAATAAGCCACATAACATGAAAGAATTTATGGCGCGTGGAGAAAAACGCATTAAAGTAACAAAAGACTTGGAATATCAAATAAACACAATTTATCCTTACCGCCTCAATCTCTTGTCTTCTGATGAAGCGCGTAAATGTGTAGAAACAAAGGCGGAAACAGATTCCCCGTTCGGGAGGTAATGCCATGCAAAAAACATCCATTTCTGGTGCGATGATGGGGAAGCACACCCCTAAAGTATCTACGCAAAATTTTCATTTCCAAAACGCATTGTTGGTCAGAGATCATTTCTCCCCGCGCGAGTCTTTTTAGCAGGGGGACGGACTAAAGCATGAGGAAGCTTGGCCCAGCTGTCTCTGCTCCCAGGCTCAACCAATCGATATTTGCATCCGCTCGAATTCAATGTCCGAAAAGCTCCCCTGTTTTGTCATCAGGGAAAGGAGAATTTCTCCCGCTTTTCTTTCTGGGTTGGATTCTTGTGCTCCAAGATTTTAATGAAACCCGGCTTTAGAAACGACCGGCTGAAGCATTCTTCCAAAATTCTGTAAAGATTTGAAACGGAACGAGAGCCAACACTCGAAGAAAGAGCAACGCTTGATATTTTGAACCATGTTTTCGACCTTTGCAATGAGAAATAGCCACTTACTTCGAAAATTTCGCAGCCCTAATGGATACTTCTTATTTCCGTGTTTGTTAGGTGTTTCGCCTTAGTGCGCGTTTTACGTGAAGTAAGCTTCTGCGGAAATTTTGATACTGCGTTGAGGAATATATATTTTATTGGAAGTTTTTCGCGTTTGATTATCCTTTTTTCGTAAAAGTTTTTAGAGTGTTTGCTGTTTTTTTAAGGCATAGTTCCGTGTTTGCAATAACTTTAGACGAATTTTGTAATTTCCTAGTAGTTTGACATTTGGCTGTTAAGCACTCAAAACGCACGATACTGTTTTAGGGTAATTATTAAGCAATATAAGTAGTAGTATGACCTAAAACTGTTATTACGCTTTAAAACTATATTAGTATGTTTTAAAGCTTTTTTTTTTCTTATTTTGAAACAATTTATTTTTTTAAAAATAGATATGTGATTGGCAAATTAACCCGTGGGAGCGAGCGCAACGTATTATAGTTAATCAAGTTCAAAGTTCATAGTTACTTGAAGAATTTTAATGTAATTGTTCTTATGTTCTTACAGAAATGTTTAGTGCTATATTAGTTTTAAAATATCATTTACTTTACCGCATTTAATATTCTATGCGTATGTGTGTAAGGAAGGAAATATCGTTCCTTGAAGTAGTAAGCAAAATATTGTGTTCAAGTAGAAGTGGAATATATATATATATATATATTATGTGTGTGTATGTTAGATGTAATACACTTAGATTGATTGATAATTTAACGAAAACATTTCATATTTTACGGAAGAAATATTTTTGAGTGATATAACATTCCGATTCAGGCGTTCACATGATATAATCAAGTATGATTTTCGAGCAAGTGACTAGTACATTCAAAGTTTAGTAGAAAAATAAATTGCAGAAGCAATGGAAGCATCTGTAATATGGAATGTATTAATGTTACAATGATATTTTATGATGATTTTAGACAAATGATGTGCTTTAAACTATAATATTTCCAAAAGATGCATTGCTGAATATAATGCATTTTTCGTCATTGAATTGTTTCGAACGGTTAAAATGTTAAATGCAAATTTTTTTCGTCGTTAAAATATTTACAACGTTTGATACGTAGAACAAGATGTAACTTGACGTTATAAAATCATTTCCAACGTCTGGAACGTTAAACGAAATGTTTTTTCATCAAGTGTTTCCAATGGCTAAAATATTGAGCAAAATGAATTTTTCGTCATTGAAATTCCAACGGATAAAATGTTCAACTGAAAGCAAATTTTCGTCATTGACAACAATCTAACATGATACGGCATTATTGAATAAACTACTTCGTATTAAAATGTCTTTTCACAGGGAATATTTCATTACGGAACGTGAGAAAGTTATGCATTTCGATTCGAGGCCGTTTAGCTGGACAAAAAAAGATCCCTGACAGCATAAGAAATTATTCATGTTACTCGTTCTGACCTTACTGCTGAAGAAATGAAGGCAAATAGAATGCTGTGTCCAAAACGTCGATTTGCAGGAAAAGTTTGATGGGGATTTTGTGGTTTGTCAAAACTAAAAATCCTGGAGGAATAGTATCTTATTTGTGTCTGTGGTGCTGTCTACAATGAGGCCTGTGGTGCTGATGTACGTATTTTAACTTAAAACAAATACTTTCTATTCTTTTGATTTAACCTTATTACGGTCTGTTTCTGGTTTTATCGATGGGCGTGTCTATCGATATTGACGTCTTATCTTTATGAAATGAGTCGATGCTGTTGTTTTAAGAATATCAGTGTCGATGACTAATCGCTGAAAGCGGAAACAGGTCCTCCGAAACTGTTCTGAGGCTTATCAGGTTCAACAAAAACTATTTAACACGTTGAGTGCCACTAAAATTTATAAGGAAGTTCCAGTCAGGCCACGCTTTTAGTATCAGGCAGCAGTAACCGATGCGGCATGAACGGAAAGTTCAGTATTCAGTACAATCCTATAACAAAAAAAATTAAGGACATTTTTAAAAGATTTTTAGAAATTGCTTCAAACAGCGTAATTTTTAAAGTTTCACATCACATTTACACCGTCAGCCACCGGTGACTGACGTGGCCTAAGCGGAAATTTCATTGTCAGCCACCGATAGCTGCTGACATGACGCTCAACGTGTTGAAACATCTTGAGTGCAATATTATGATTTTACAACTGTTGTCGTGTTTCCGAAAATCCAGCTCAAATAGCCATCATCATATTACATAGTTATTTCGATCTTTAGAGCTTGAAGTGTATTTTGTATAACTTTAAATCTCGTTTTCCACAACTATTTGAAAAGTCTAAGGTTTAATAACTTATTTAAGAAGAAATAATCATTTGAAAAATTATGTACTGTAACTTAAATGTAAGAATTTTAAGTGGTAAAATTGCATTAAGTTGTTCTGTGCCCGTAAATTTTAAAACTTTAATAAAGAAAACTTTTCGTTTTAAACGTATATTTTTATTTTAAATTAAATCCAGGGTAATTTTATTGCAAGCATGTAAAAACTAGTCTGACTTAAGAAAAAGAGAGAGAACTATGGTGGCTGTTTTCCACTAAATATATTTTCTTGAAAGGTAAATTTCCGAATGCAAAAGAAGGTAAAATTCTGATATTTAATCCTTTGAAAATTGATAGCTATTATCGTAACTAAATTCCCTCCATTTTATACTTGATTTTTTTTCCTGCTCATCGGGTTTTTGCAACAAAATATTTTAAATTTCTTTAGTCCTTCAGTGTTAGTTAACTAACATATCATGATAAAGTGAAAACGTTGGCATTTTTTAATGACAAAAAATATGTCTAATAAACAGTGTCTGCAGTGTTGTAGAGTTATTTTTTTTCTTCCCGGAACGTAAAACTTCAGAAAGAAAATTTTCAAGCTAAACCGTATTTGCCGCCATGTTCTCCTCATTGATGTAATATAGTTGTAAAATCAATATACATTAACATTACTTTTAAGATAGCTGCATTAAAATGTGTGGGTTTTTTTTTTTTGTTACAAATAAACACTATTTAAATAAAAATAATGTCAAAATAGCAACTCTTTCAGCTAAGGAATCAACAATGCTTTCTTTCTATTGTCTTTACTATTAAAACCTGTCCGCGTCTGTCTGTGTGTGTGTCTGTCACCTCATCTCCTCGAGAACGGGCGGCGCACAGTGGGGAAATTGGTGAATTTAGCCGGCCAAAATTTTTTTTTGCTGAAAATTTGGTGAAAAGTTTATATTTCGTTATTTTATCATATTATTATGCTTTTATAATAATTTTCTGAAGAAAATGTTTATTTTTAATATATACAGAGTATGTGAAAATCATTGCAACATGTTGTACTAACTTTAAATCCAATAAAATATGAGTGATTATTTCGTGAGTATTTTTGTGGTTCGAATTGTATTTTATCCAAGAATAAATATTTATCTTATAATACAGTGTCATAGCTCGCAACTCTTGCGCTTTTTTCGCGCCAGTATACATCAACAGAAAAATGTACCTTTTTGTAATTCAAAATGTTCGTCGATTGAATTACTAATTTTTTTTTTGTACAAAGTTAGTGGTAAGGGGAAAAACATTAGAAGTTTCTAGCAATATAATCTAAATCAAACATTAAAAATTATTACCTTATGTTGAAATTTCTTTAAAAATTTCGGAGATATATGAGTTTTTATGTATTTTGTTACGAGTCCTTCAAAGTTCTGAAATCGAAACCAAATTACACAATATTGATATTTTATCAAAAAAATTCAACCTTTACAAAGTACTTTGCACCTTACCTTCTTTTTCAAAAATTGAAATTTTTAGTTTACGCTGTCACAAATTAAATCAAAACAATTAATTAAAATGAGATATTTATTATTCATAGACTTTAGTTATTTAATTTATAAGTGAGATAGGTAATTTTCTGATAATAAGAAAAAGGAGTAAGAGAGGGACACTTACTTTAATCTTATTTTAAAATAATTTCTTGACAATAAATTGACAATAAAATTTCAAAAATATATACTGTACATTTCATTTGCTTTCAAACCTTAAATATATATATACATAAAACATAATTCTAACAAGAACGTATTCAAGCGAAATATAAATGTACTTACCGGGTCTTTCGTAATCCATAATTCAACTTCGTATTTATAGAAAAATGCTTATAAGAGTCTAAATGTAAACGATTTAACATTTTTCACAAAGAACGCATTCAGCATTTTAAAATTTAGAACTTATGAAAGTAACAATGAGACATTTCAGTCATTGTCAGACGATATGCACTAAAAATATAATTAGTCAGATAGTTAAAAAATTTAGCTTTTATGTCTGCAGACGATAATTTGTGGAAATATTTACAATTTAGCTATTGTAGAAAAAATTTTGAATGATAGGAAAATGAAAATGTTGTCATTTACAGAAATACATTGATCTGCGTCTGAACGCAATTCTTTCCGAATAGCAGTTAGTAGCAGCTATAAATCACAAAAATATTAACTACACATCTTAATCTTTTAATTCGTACAAAAGACATGATGTGGTTTCACCGACAAATGTAACTTATTCTTTATAGAATATTGAAATTAACATAAATTTTTTTTTAAATATATGGCGCATTTCATGTAGCTCTATCATATCTCTTAAATAAATAAATATAAACAAATTTATGGGAAATATAAACAATTTTACCTGACCTTTGTCAAACAGTAGTTCTATGATGTAAGTTAAAGTTTTTAATAAAAAAAAATAAATTCAAAAGAGTAGCCTCAAAATCGAAGTTGAAAGTACAAATGTTCAAATTACTGCGACAGGCAACTTTTAATCTAATAGAAATAAAATTTCACGTTAAATTAAAGCACAAATGAGCATTAAAACGTGAAATTTTATTTCTATTACTTTGCACAAAGTTTAATCATTACTAACTTTTAACCTGCCTAACACTCGTTAGATTGCACAGCGAAAAAAATTATAACTGTTTCTTAAACCCTCAACTATTTACCTTTTAAATACTTACATCTTTGTCATCTGAATTGCATTTTGAAAAATCGACTTTTGGCCAGCTAAATTGGAAAAATTCCCCACTGTGCGGCGGTGCGACGTCGGGCCGGGTACCGTCGGATTCGGAATTTTCCGAGGAAGCCATATCGCCCGGTATCATCCGTGTCTGGCTTTAATTAGCGGAGATATTAATTAAAAACGCAATTTTTTGCAAGCTTTATTTTATTTTTGTATTGTTGGCATCGTTCCAATAATATATAATGCAGTTGCCGCTTGAATTAAAATCAATGCAGTTGTTGCCATTTTTGTAATAAATGTCAACAATACTAATAATATTTCTCTAGCATTTTAAGTGAGGCTTAACTGTATTTGCTCTCCGTTAAAAAATAATGTATTTCTTTTTAGTTTATTTATCGTTTGCTATCTAATAAACTCTATTTTTTGCATTTTAACGGGGACTTTTAAAGATTGTTTTAATTATTCTGAATGCAAGAAACGCAAATGGCGTAAAATCGAAAGAGGATTGAAAGGGATAATTAATTGTCCTTATTCTGATGCGAATTTTTTGAATTTCTCCATTATTAATATCGGTCCGGGTCTGTATGTCGGTGTAATAGGGAATTTCAATACCGTGTTGTATTTAAGCTCGCGCAGAGCCGGGCGTACAACGGTTTCATAACGAAAATCGAACGTCAAAAGTAAACTACTTTTTGGGAGCATTGTAATTAATTAATCTATGATTTTTAGGGACTCTTGCTCTTATTTAGGCTCACGCGAAGGCCATTGCTTATTAATATCGGTCCGGGTCTGTATGTCTGTGTATGGATAGTAGATAATAAAGAATTTCAACGCCGTGTTGCATTTAAGCTCACGCAGCGCCGGGCTTAGCCCGGTGCCCCCAATCTATTATTTTAGCCCGGGCAATGCCGGGCGGCACGCCTAGTTAAATTTTAAAAAATGATGCTACTTATCTTTTAGAGTACAGAAAATCCTTACATTTACTTCAAATATCTACTACATAACAAACCCAAAACGCGAAAGATTGCAAAAACTATTGAAAAGGAAAATCTTGGTAGGATTTTGACTTTTTTGGAAACTTTACTACTCTAGCGTTTCGTGCTGAGCTAATTGTGGTTTACGCTATTTAAAACAACGTTATCTTTGCACAGTTTGAAGATATATTTTTTAAATTCCATTTCAGGCAGGGTTTGATTTGATCAGTGTCAAGTAGCCTGTTCTGGGGTGAGAGTATAACTTTAAACTTATATAAAAATAAGTATTACTCGAAAACAGTTGCGGAATGCGGCGCTCCACCTAGTAGAAATGTGCCGGAACGTCATACCGACGCGTTCCGGCCCCACTACGCCTCTGAGTGTCTATCTGAAAGAAACAATCTGCATAATTTTTAAGAAGTATCTGCATAAATGTTTTTTTCTGTATTTTCCTATAATTGATACAAGCAGCCAATAGAAAAAGCGTTTTAAATTTAAAGTGTGAGATATTTTTCTTTCTTGATAAAATAATCTGATGAATGCCAGGGCCGGCCCAACCAAAAGCGGGGCCCGGGGCGGAATTACTTGCGGGCCCTATATATATGTATATATATATATATATATATATATATATGTTCGTGCGTTAAACTAAGTTGAAACGTTCCAATGGAATAGTAGTTAGCAGCCACAAATTTATTTAATTTTTATACAAATTTCGATTTTTATCTTGTATAACATATTGATTTCTGTTGAGTATTTTACATCTTAACATGTTTGATTACAAGAATTCACGTTCCATAAGGAAAATTTATTATTACAGATTAATGACGAATTATTAAAAAAAACTGCACAAAGATGGCTTTACTAAAATTACTTTCCTGAATGCCTTAAAGCAAATTTATATACAACCCTTATCACAGTTTAACTTCTTTACAAATTCTGATTCAATCGCTAAGATTGCCAAAGATGTCAACTTTCCTTGGCCCACCAGTACCGGATCTTGGAGTTTTCCGAGGCGGGGCAAAACTTAAAAATGCCCCCCCCCCCCCCCACCGTCCATCCAATTATTGTTAATATTTCATATAGTTTTTAGGCGCTGGCCTTTTTTATTTATTTTTTAGGATTTTTTCACTTTCGGCTACTGATAAACAGATAGAACTTTCGTTAATGTTCCCACAGCATGGCTCTTTCAGCTCAACATTTGGGGAAGGTGGGAGGACGAACCATATGAAGAGCTCCCCTTAACAAGAGTTATGTAAGTCTGACAGTTAAAGAGGGTCCGGGGGAGAAACTATATGCAAATTTTGAAAACTATATGAAATCTGGTGTATTTTGAGGAGTTAGGAGACGCTTTTGGGACTTCAAAAACTGTAGGGAAAAAAACCGAAAACTTTTTAAATTTAAACGCTTTTACTCATAAAAATAATCATAAAAATGCAGAAAACGATTGGCTGTTTTATTTTTAATCCAGGGCTGGACCCTTCTCCTTCTTACTAACGCCCATATCGAAGAGCCACGTGTTTGCCTTCTCAAACAACACTATACAAGCTCCCACCTCTTCCCAAAAGAATGCTTTGAGAGTTTGTAAAAAGAAAACTATCGGGTATTATTTGATCATAGCATAATTCATACGCATTTGACTATTATAAGGGGAAGAAACCTTGACTTTTTAAAATTTAAAGTTTTAAATTTTGACATTACAAAATCGCCCCGTAACCTCCCCCCCCCCTCCAATACAGTTTTATTCAAATAAATAAGTCTATTAATCGTTAGGAAAATAGCTGATCAATGATAAAATCGGAGTGCCGAACTAGGATTTTAATTCTCTTCCAAAAGTTAAATTTTCTTTATCAAATACTTTTTTCTGTTCCTTTCTTTCTTCTTCTTCTACTTTTTTTTTTTTTTTGTGCATCACAGTTGACTTTGCCGCCCCCCAGAAGTGCCGCCCGGGGCAGGGGCCCCGGCTTGCCCCACACTAGAACTGGCAGTGTGGCCCACAGTATATCGTAAAATTTTTTTTATTAATTTTAACTTTGATAAAGATCTCACAGCTGCTGCTACGGGCATTGGCTGTGTTAAAATTACTCTAATTGCAGAGGAAAAAAAAAATTCGATAAAGTTGTGTCAAATTATTTTTATATAAGAACTGTGCTGTTTCCAATATTGAATAGTTGACTGGCAAAACTCGACGGCAAATTATGAGTTCGTCAAGAAAGTTCACTCTCAATATCATCTTTTAAAGCCTTGACCTGTAATATGACAACAATTTTTAAGCTCTGTCTTTGATAAATTCTTAATATTATTTGAACTACATGGAAAGTCAAATGTTTCTTCATTGGCATTTAAATTTTTCAATCTCTTCTCGAAAGATGTCATAGCATTATCGATTCATACTACCAAAAAACTTAATCCGAAAATAATCTTCAGAAGACTAAGATTCGTCATCAATTCCTTCATACTGAAATTGCCTTGGTTTTCGAGCTACACGCCGATTTTCAAATTCATCAAAGCATACATTTTATAGTGGAATATGAGAAAATCAGAATGTGCACTGTAAACGACTTGTATTTTTTGAATGAAAAGACATATTTTGAGGTACTTATACAGGCGTCTTGTAACCTTCTTAAACTTACATAGGGTTTTTTTGTGTTTACTTAATTTTATTATTTTTATTTTTTCGTCCCGAAAAATTTAAGCGCGGGGGCCTCCTATTGGGAGCAATCTGTCAAATCGGCTTGAAATTGGCCTTATAACACACCGACTGGAAACGAAATTTCTATTCCTGTTTTAAAAACATTCATTTACTACCAATAGAATCTAGACACATTCCAAATATTTACTGATCTATAAGATCTGATCTATTATCTAACCATGTAGAAGAACTTGAAAAGCTGAAATTTTAATAATAAAAATTCTCCTTTCTCCCTTTATATTAAGATTTTGAGGTTTTGCGCGGGGTCCGGGGCAACTGCCCCGCCTTCTGGCCGGCCCTGATGAATGCAAACATCGACAGGAAGACAATCACATTTTTTTCTGGATTACTTAATTATTTTCAGTAGTTTGGGCACTTCTACTATTATCGAGTAGTAACGTAACCAAAGGTGCGTGGGGGGGATATCCCCATAAGGCACTAAACTATATGTGTACCAATACGTATGTGTATGTGTGAATGTATGTGCTATAAGTAAAAACACTGCCCTTGAAAAGTTGTCACCCCCCCCCCTCCCTCATGCAATTTTTTTTTATTGCACTATTGTTGGTGAGTACGTTTGACGACAATAATTGAATCGTTTATTTCCAAAAGGTATCGACTCTTAAAAACAAGATTTATTTCAGGACGCAGAAAAAAAGAACAGTTGGAAAACTTTCAGGGCCTGATCTTTTACTAGTTTATTTAAGTTGGTATTAGTAATGCAATATTGGTAAATTAAAATGATTTTTGATTAGTTATGCCATAAAAATTAATAAACTGAGAGTTGTTCTTTTTTCATAACAGAGATGTTACCTTTTAGAAAGAAACTGTTCAATTAAATGTTTCATCGCTTATGTATTATTTTATCTTTTTTTAACCATGGGAATTGCTACATACCGTTCGCCATTCTCTCTAAATCCTGTTTTATATCTCTATCGAAACTTCAAGATAGCTCACGAGTTATGTTGACGTCATGACTCAGCAAGCTCAGTCATGCTGCTGCTATCTTGTCTGTTAATAAATGGGTGGTTTTCAAAAAGTTTGACGGTTTGATGTCCGCTGTAGAAAATCTGAATTTCATGTCGATAAAACTATTATTCTGCCATTGTAAAAACCTGTAGGGAAGCATCATTTCATACTTAATTCAATACATTCATTACATTTTTTTCCAAGTTGTGAAATAGTAGGCTTTTTCTTTTACTTTAGTTGGAAAGTAATGGAAAATTGCGTGTCCGGAGCACAAAATTCACAGAACCAGAGGCTTTTTTTTATCATTCCAAGTAACTTTTTTATTCAATATGATTTAAAACATGAAGCAATATGTCTTTACTTAACAAAAATGCAAGTGATTTTACTGAAATGTTTATCTAATATTTTAAAACTTAAAGAAAGGTTTTGTCCGGACATGCAGCTCATGAGTGTTACCTCGAGAAAGTTCCTATCATTTAACTTTCAAAGTATTTAAATACTGTAATTATTTTCTGTGGAAGGGAAGCCTTGTATGTTTCTTTTAACCCCGTACCATCTAGAATGGGTTAGTTTTATTCCTTTACTGTTTTATAGTGGAACATACAATTCAACATGATGAGTATTTTTATTACTTCTCAGGAGTGTTACCCATTTATTTCCCAATATTTTTTACAGCATAAGAATAAACAATTCAGCAATAGTGTATTTCCTGCAGAGGAATCAATCAGTCTAATTAAATTTTCAGAAACACAGTCAGAATTTCTTTCAGTGAAGAATTTCTTAATAAATCTCATGAGTGTTACTTGTTAAGAGAAGGAAGTTACAATCATGATTGAAACAACCAAATAATAAATAAACCTGCAGATACAGATATTTTATGATCTTTAACTCAAGCTGACATTAGTTTTTTTATTCAAGAATATATTTTATTTCTCTAAATATATATTTTAAAAGAGACACCCTGATACAAAATTTTTACGTTGGCAGATATGATTTTTGTGCGTTTTGTTTAAGATATGTTTTATTCTTAAGGGGTAAATAAAAGAAAACTCCCGTACTTGTACCCCCCCCCCCCCAATAAATAAATAAAAAATAAATGAATAAAAAAATAAACATTTGTTCGGGTATGCCAGTTGTTACTTTATATAAATAAGAAAGTGATGTGTTACTAACTATTATCTTCACTTTACACAAATTAAAGATATGGTTTGCAGAATTAAAACTGGTTATTTTGATATTTTTACTGCCTACTTTAAAACTGAAATTAATTTTTTATTAATTCTGTCTAAAAACATCTATTTCTGAATCAGAATCATGAGAGTAGTGATGTTTTAACACATTTTTAATGTAACATCGCAATCAATGGGGTAAAATAATTTAAATTTCGGTCTCTCTTTTTGTAATTATTGTTATTTTTATTACTATTATTATTTTTGGTGCATTATTGCAAGAGGATTGCTTGTTTGTCCTATGAGTGTTACCATCTCTCATGAGTGTTACTGTAGCTAAAAATTAGAGTTGTCTTAATATATTTGTTAGTTAATAATTAAAAAATGGTTTGCTAATTAAGGCTATCCAGTTACTTCTTATACCTGCAGTGAAAACATTTAATTTTTAATGAAATAAATTTTTATTGAAAGTTATATGGCTCTTTTTTAGAAACAAGATAACACTCCTAGGATAAAGGGCTACTAAAATAGTTTAAAAATTTTAAATATGTCAATTTTAATACCACTTTTACTTATTACAAAGTATTTAAGTTTACCTGAACAATATTTTTTAGATTAATTATTGATAAAGATTATTTTAAAGAATGTTTAATAACGGTAACACTCATGAGAAAAACAGTCACTTGTCAAGGCACTTTTTGAAATATCTAAAATATAAATAAATTAACTCGAAAAAACCACCTGCTCAGAATGCAGTAAATTATAAGGAACTCATACGTAGGCAAGTTTTTATGTTTGATGCAGCAAAAATTTTCAGATTGTGTCAAACCCAATCCGTCAACAAATTTGAAAATCACCCAAATAAGAAAACGTCCTTTTTATGTCTCAAGAAAAATGAAACTCTAGTGTTTCGCGTTTGTAAGGGTATTCCAGCCCTTAATTCGAGTCGTAAAAGCTGCTGATTTGATTGCTTTGAGATATACAGAAAGTGTAACATACGATTTCACCTTCATCGGATGTGGAATAAGTACATTTTAAGATCGAGATAGCGAGGTTTCGAGATAGCAAGGTTCTGAGGAGACAGACAGAACCATTTCGAGACAGATAACTTTACTTTAATGAAATTTCAGTTAGTGGTATAGGCCAGGTTATCTTTGATTAGAAATTACACTGTTAAAAATTTCCGTAGGAAAATAGTAAAATAACCATTTATTTGATTGTTATTTTACCATATTTAATTACAACAGTTGAATAACCATTAAAAAGATGGTACTCAAACCGCTGATTGCGAAAAAAATCGTTTATTCTCTGTTTATACTGAAGCGGTTATCACACGGCATTAATTACAGGCAAATGCAACCGTAATAGGAATCGTCAACTCTATCGGAAACTGGTTTTTCTACCAATTTCCCCCATAGTTTCCTCAAAATGCTCGTGTGCTATACCAACTCACGGTTGCTCGAATTAGAAGGAATTCGTTATCTGTCCAAGAAAAAAATTGCTTCTAGAACGTTTAATTTAAGGCAAATCAAGAAAGGACCAATCATGGAGCTGGAATTTCGTGACGTGAAATCAACTTTCCTGTAAATATGGCAGTAAAGAATTTGAAGAGTGGCGATCGAAGGATGAATGTTAAAAGGAGAGTGCGATTTCGAAATTAGTTTTTTTGGTTTAAATTTGCGAAATCATGCCGAAAAAACATTTGTAGGATGTAAAGTCGCTACTTTACTAGTGCAAGACATTGCAAAGAGTGTCTTATGATGAAATCGCTACCAGAATGCAAGTGCGTTTCAAGTGATAAATTTAGAGACAGTATAACAACCGTTTTTTTTTTCTTTTTTGCGTTTTTCTTCATTTATATATCATGGACAACCATTCTATAGTTATCAGCAATAATACTCTAGGCATCATATAATATTTTACATTTTTGATAATATTTTAACAAATCTCTCTCATTTTATTTTAACTAAATTTAAACTGCAGTGTCACTTTATGTTTCACCAGAATTCGAACCTTGATGTTCATTAAATTGTGCACACTTCCCAAAAATATCCCTCTGAAGCGCTCCTGCTTATGAACACAATAGTTTTATATAACTTTAAATGAACATTTAGAGTCACAGTGAAAAAACTTTTAATTAGAATGATATTAGATGAGGCACAGCATACAATATATTAATAGTTTACCAAATTATATTTCTTAATCAGTATGGTCACTACGGAAGGGCCGCTCCACCCTGGGTGACACCCAAAATGAGATATAGAGTTTTAGAAAAGTACATGTACCTTAATTATACAATTTTTCAGGTGCTATTTCAACATTTCATAGCTGAAAATAAATATAATTTAGTGAAAGTTACCCCAAATAAATAAAAAAGAATTTCTAAAGTGTTTTTTTTCCCCTTTGAAAATAAAATAAACTACATAACTACAAGTTCATACAACACAGCAACGTTTCTTTCTTTCTTTTTCTTTTTTTTTTTAAGGGGAGACACCAAAAATTACCGCCCCCAAGTGACTTATGCTATTAACCGCCATTGCCTTAATATATTTCCATTAAAATTAAGGATCTTGTTATGAATAAACTCATGGCATATAATTTTTTACTAAAATTCGTAAGGTATGTAAAATCTTTTAACAAAACTTCTTAAGATTTCATTCATTTCGCATTATAACATAATAGCAATTTATATTCAAAATTTTCTGACATCTTTAAGCAGGTCGGGCCGTTTTGAACTTAAATTTTTAGGAAAGGGGGGGGGGGGGAATTCTTAATTACCCGACTGAAACTTCGTATTTTACTGAATCGCGAAGCTCAAACTTAATAAAAAGTGATCCTATTGAGAATAAGGGATCATTATATATGTTACCGTTAAAGTATGAAATCCGTTATTTTATAGAATACCATTAGTTAATTTATAGAGTACCTAGTTATTTCATAGAATAACTAGTTAAAGTGCCAAATTAATAACGTATTACACACTTTAACGGACACGATCAATTATTTCATGGAATAATTAGGTATTCTATGAAATAACTGCATTATATACTTTAACGGTAACATATACATAAAATAAAATATGATGCCTTGCATTTGCTATTGACAACTGTATAGCTGTCAGTCAATAATGTACCTGTATAATAAGTACAAACGTGTAGGAGGGGGAAAAATGTTATTTTTACACCAAATTGTTATACCAAATGGTCAAATTTACCATAGTCAGTCAGAATTTGCGGAATAAAAACAGTTTTTAGGAGGTCACAGTGACCTCCCTTGACTTTGCATGGGAGTGCCCCTGAATGCAGATCAAACCTACTTGTTTGATCGAAATTCCAAATTTAAAAAATGTAAACAAATGCCCAACACGAAGATACAGATTAGAAAATGGTAGCTCGTTATGAGCAACCGTCCGAGAAACCGGTGGCAAACCTGTAGGAAACTCCCGATCGAAAATTTGCTCTCGAGGTTACCCATAGAACGAGGTAGAAGTAACGTTTGCTTTAAAATTCCTGTCGTGTGATAACCGCTTAAAGAACGTTTAACTAACCGTAATTTTCAAGCGCTCAATAAGAATCGGGCATCCATCTTGCGAAACCTTACCGGTCGTACGTTGTTTTAAAATAGGAATACGGATTTATTAGTCAAAATCTGCATGTGTTTATAAAAAAGAAGGAAAAAAGTGACTTAAGAAGTGGATACTAAATAGAAACACATACACACGTAAATCAAAAATTGGAGACATCGGATTCCCAAACTGTTTGCGAATGAGCGAACCCATCATCTGAGCTGCTGAAGCTTGTTTGAAGCTTGTTTTTATTTTAATTTTTGCAGCAAATAAAATGATTTTCGTCAATATACAATAAATTTAGACCAAAAATAAATTTGGATCCAATCAAAAACTGAAATCTCAATTTTAAGGCTGTTTGCTTGTTGGAAAAGAAGATTTATTGATAAATAAACGTCCGCTTTACGTGATGACGGTGGCCGAGTGGATAGAGAGCGAAACTAGTACACCACGCGTTGGGAGTTCGAGTCCTGCACGGTTCGTTTATGGTTTATACGTCTCAAAGAATCTACGCCTCGAAATGGTTCAAAAACGGTAAACATTTTGATTTGAAACCATTTTTAAATGGTTATAAAACCGTAAACTTTTGTATTTACGGCTTTTTAACCAAGTTAATTGGAAATGGTTAGGTCCCGTAAAGATAGAAAAATGTTCCAAACCGTAAATTTAACGGTGAATTAGATGGACAGACTGCTGCCGGTCATTTAACCGTAATTTCATGATGAAATTTCTAACACTGAAATATTCAACCGTGGCAGATTTATTTATTTGAAACTCTTTTGGTTAACCTTTCATTTCAAACGTTTATTAAATTTAAATTCAAGATTCTTGCTATGGGCTATCATACTAGTTACCTTTCATCTGAATATCACAGGACGAGAACTTTTGGACCTCCATTTGTGAAAGATATAGAGTTAAATTTTTCTATTAAAAAAAGATTACGTCGAAAAAAAAAAAAAAAAAAGTTGTTGAACATAATATATTTTAAAACTGTAAATCAAATCTTGATTTTTGCCTTGCTGCATTCTACAAAATGTAATCAAATTTAATCTAGCTTTGCTATTTGATCAGGCACTGTTTGCATTATTATTTAAAACGTTATAGAGCAGAGCAAATTGTAAATAAAAAAAGTACTGTTCCCGTTAATTTAATTGCTTAAGTTTATTTTCAGCAAAAGAAAAATATATGCAATGAAAAAGATTGCGAACGAAGATGAAAATGAATTTTGCTTATTATATTTTTTAGAAACACAATAACTTGTCAGACATATAGTATTACTCTTTCAGAAAGAAAATAAAAACAGTAGCCAATGTCATTTTTGAAATGATTTTATAGTATTTTCTTTCTTCCTGCAAGTTGTTTGCTACGAGAGATTTTAAATTTTCATTATTATTATTTGACAATAGTTTTTTTTTTCATTGCTTTTCTACTATTTTTTTCTTTCACTAAATAAATCCGTTTTCTTATGATTAAAATGGCAAAATTTAATAGATTATAAACGTGAAGTATATGAAATGTATTCTGATAGTTTCTACTATGATATAATGCAATTATATGCAATTTGTTTCTTTTTTGAAATACATTGTGAATTCGTAATCATAAATTCTGGCAGCGGAAGAAGCTAATTTTAAAACTGGAGTAACATTAAATTTATGTGTTTTAATGCATTTCATAAGATGCATTTTTATTTTAAAACTTGAAACTCAGTAAAATTAATTTAAGGGACGATTATATATCTTTGAAATTTTTTTATGCAACTAATGCAACGTAATATAAATCATTTTATTCAATGTAAACATTTAAATTTTATTAAAACATTAGGGGACTTTATTTGATTATTTAAAAGTTTGCAAACATTTCAGCATTTTAAGTTGCATTAAAATGTTACATATCACTCAATTACTTTTTACGAGTTGTATATCATAAACAATAATTAAAGTAACGGTAAACAACATTTAGACAACTAGTCTTATGTATGCTTTTGAAGCTTTATTGGATAGCATAAGTAAATAAAATTTTAAATATTCTAACGTTCCCAACATAAAAGTTAAAACAGCACGTGTTATTCTAACACTTTTAATTCATTTTAAAATTTACTCTTTTTTTTAACAGCACTTTAATACTTAATTCCAAACCGTAATTTTAATCGTGCATTTAAATTTATGAGCTGAAATTTTAATAAACATTCTGTAACCGCTAATCCGCTGGATTTTAAACTATGTTTATTGCGTCCAACAACATTTATTTTATGTTTTCTGTAAGTAACATGATGTTCGTAAAATGGCGTTTGTTGACCTATGAAGTAGCTTATTCCACATGTCATTACAGTGTAACCTCGATAACTCGACACGCAAGGGAGTGCGGAAACATGTCGAGATAAGCGGGTGTTAAGTTACCGAGGTTCCGTAATTTCAATTGCTAATATTGGTCTGTATTGTTATTTACTTACCATTCAAGTTATAAATGCCAATTCCAGTGAATGAAATTATCCCCGTTTATTAATTATCTATTATTCTTATTATTTCGAACAATTATACGTTACAAATAAATAAATACTTAAACACAGTACATCAAATCAGAATACCTCATGAGAAAAAAATCCATAATTTTTGTTGGTTTTTCCCTCTGAAGAGTGAAACGTAAATTCCTCAGCACTATTAAGCTTGCTAATTTGCAATTCACTTTTTTCTTGTGTTCGTAGAAAGCGCCGGATGATATCTACAGCTTTCAATCGTCGATTTACACTGGAAATTGTGTGTCAAGTTAGCGAGTTCTTCGCCCATTGAAATTAGCATTGGGCTAACCATATGGGATATGAAATATCGACTTACCGAGGTAGTCGACTTGTCCGCGTGTCGAGCTACTGAGGTTCCACTGTAGTACGTGGTAGTGAATTAACTTGTAGTATGCTTGTAGTTTTCACCGCTATACAATTCAGATTTCAATCCATTATTGATGTCAGACTTTGATGAGGCTGACCTTGTTATAGTGACATCTCTGTTATAATAACGCAAGAAATTCTGGTCCCTTTATTTGCCCATAGACTTTAATGTGCTTATCGATTATAGCATTACTTGGCTGTTGTGTCAAAAATATTCCGGTCCCTTGAATGACGATATAAAAGAGTTCCATTGTACTTCAGTATTTCGGTTATGAGTCTAGTTACGTCTTATTGATATAAAATTCTTATATAAAATAGTATTAATATTTCTTTTTTCTTTTTAAAAGGAACTTAGTACGTTGCGAAGGGCAATTTGGCTTAGATGTTTTGTTTAATCAAAACACTTGGCCAATGTTAATAAACGCATTATTTATTAAAATTAACTCATTTCTTCAAATGAAAATTCATTTTTTTAGAGCTGTTATACATACATTTTGTGAAGTCAATAAAGTCTGGTCCTCTAGAGCTAAGGTGCTTGTTATAAGCTCCTTCGGCCCAAAGTGGGAGACAAATTTTTTGTCATCAATTCAACTTAAGGGAAAGGAGGGTAAGAGTACGCACCTAGTGGATTGTTCGTTATAAAAATGAGAATTGAAAAGTGAGAACCTTGAAAATTGACTGAATCATAGTTCATTAACTTAGAAACTTAGGTACACAAAATGAAAGTTTTATCTTAAAAAAGTATATGAAAAAAAGCAAGCGGAAAAAAAATTGCAAATGCGTACTCTTACCCGACCTGGAGGATACCCAGGAAGGGTAAGAGTACGCGTTCAGAAAATTTAGCAGTAGTCACATACAAATGCTCCAGTGCGTTCGTAACTGGAACATTCATCATGCCACCACACCTTACATAATCCACACTGGATCCGATCTTCATCATATGATTGTTCGCAGCCTGGGCATATTGTCGCCTCATTATTTGCTGAACTTGTTGAGGGAACTAGGATGTCGATACAATGCAGAACAAGTTTTTTTCTTTGCTTTCACGGTTTTTCCTTTTTCAGTGTTATCCTCGTTTTTACTTTTCATAGCAGCTCGATTAGCCTTTGCTTCTTCTAATTCTCTCTTTCTCTCTACGTTTTCCTTTAACAAATTTTTAAACGGAGTCGAAGTCATGATCTCAGATTTTTGAGAGGTTCCTTTCCTTTCAGTTCCTCGTTGTTCATGTCTAGGAAGTGCCACGATTGACTGGATGACATGTATCTGAGAAGTGGAAGCTGGGACTTCATTCTCTTCAGGTGCAACTGCACAATCGTAATCCGAAGGTGCTAAAGTTACTAGTGAAGGAGAATAACAATCTTCACTTATAATGTCAGGGTTGTATGATTCAATACCTGTAACACAGAAAGCTTTTTCTGCGAGTTGAACCCTGGCTGTACCGCTATATGCTTTTTTAAAAATCCCTGAAAGTTCGTACAAGGTTATAACTTTTCTAGGATTTTGTAATGTGCGTACTCTTATCCGCCGATGTATTGCTCCTCAAAATCGTCCATAGATGGCTGTAGCATTCACAATAGTAAAATTCTGACATGCCCACGTTCGGAAGGGAACAAAACTCATAATGATATCTACTTAAAAAGCAAACATCAATCCTTTATTGACAAAAAAATTGATATTTCTTCACAGAAAAATTACATGCCACATTGCAGTAATCATATTTTACCTGATAAAATAAATGACAGCAAGGATGAAAATAACAATGGCGGTCTCTTGAGCCATCGGAAAACAAACATGTTGAGCTGATCACACTCGCTTCTACTTGCAGTGTTGCCAACAGGGAAAGGAGTCCCTGCGTACTCTTAACCGACCTGCGTACTCTTACCCTCCTTTCCCTTAAATCAGTTTCAAAAAAGTTTTTAAATATTAAACTGAAAAATAAGATCTTAAATATTAAAAGAACTGTGATTTTGACGGTGTTGAAACGCTAATTCAGTATAATAACGGATAATGTGGAGCTTTAGATGCTGAATAGATAACCAGAGCCAAGACATAATTGTATTTTTATTATTCAGTTGGAATTATAATAAAATGATATCGTGAAATGTTCCCAAATTAGTGTATTTCTTAATGTAACCAACCATTATTATTTTATTAGTGTTTAATTTTTCTTTAATATTTTAGACATCGATTAATTCCACTACGAATATTTTAAGTGTCGTTTGAATTTCAAATTGGAGTGTTTGAAACTCAGCTATTTCATGAATAAAACTTGATTGCAACTTATCAAAGGTGTTAAATACTTCACATTAGGGTGGGGCGAAAAACAAAAATTTTTTCATATCATTTTGGATAGCTGCCAAAAGTTGTCTATGGGGATAGTTAGTTAATGTGCGAAATTTGACAAATATGAGTTAATATCTTCAGGGGGCGCTATGGTCGCAAAATTTTATTATTGGTTTTCTCCTTCTTGTGGTTATATTGTGAAAAATAATTATTTTAACTAATTTTATTACATATTTTTGTAAGCTAAGAGACATATATGTATTAAAAACATACAAAATAACTCCCAATTTTTATAAGTAATATATATTTATGTATGTGTTATATATATATATATTCATTAACATTTTTGTGGTGCACTTTAACAAAAAAAAAAAAAGAAAATTTCAGGATAATGATTTCAAGTAAAAACTTATTCGGACTAAATCTGAATTGTTACAAAATCTGACATAAAAAATATGAAAATACAAACATTTCACATAAATAAATAAAACGAAATTACAGAAACATTAATGAAAATAACGTAATCAAATGCTCGCAAATGTACACAATTTATACGTCACAAAAACAACGTAATAGCTAGTTTTTCTTCAAATGATTTATAGTCCGTTTTGGTTTCAAAGAAAGGCAGTTCTTTGCGTGCCTGTAGATGTGCACGGATAAAACCATCCCTTGCTTCTAATCCATACAGCCAGTGACGCCTCCGTCACCAACTTTACGCAACGCTCAACGGATTGTGCATGACACGGAAATTTTTCCATTTCCCGAAGCACATCTCTGGATCGTCTACGGTTTTCACAATCTCACGTAGCTCGTTCTCAGATAGTATCATTGCTATAGAAGGCACCGGTTACAAGCACATGTTCACATTGTTAATTGATCCTGTCCACATAGTCCAGAGCAGATAAGTTGAGAAATACTAAAAGTACGGATCTGATTATCATTAAGAGAATTGTTGGCTCGTTCTCTAAATATCCTTCGAGATGCTAACTGCCGTAAATACCTACGATCTACGAAGTTGGCATATTAACTATTTCAATGGTCTATTTAAAAACGTTTCAATACGCAAAATGGCACCACTTTTCTTTCCGGTATTTACTGCAGTACCGTCACATCCAATTGCGCACAACGTACTTGTATCGATTCTGTCCGCGGCAAAGAATTCAACACTGTTAGAAATTTCATCATGAAATTACAGTTAAATGACCGGCAGCAGTCTGTCCATCTAATTCACCGTTAAATTTACGGTTTGGAAAATTTTTCTATCTTTACGGGACCTAACCATTTCCAATTAACTTGGTTAAAAAGCCGTAAATACTAAAGTTTACGGTTTTATAACCATTTAAAAATGGTTTCAAAACAAAATTTTCACCATTTCGAGGCGTAGAAGCCGTAAAGAAAGCTCGCAGGACTCGAACCCCGAATGCGTGGTGTACAAGTCTTCCTCTCTATCCACTCGGCCACCGTCATCACGTAAAGCGGACGTTTATTTATCAATAAATCTTCTTTTCCAACAGGCAAACGGCCATAAAATTGAGATTTCAGTTTTTGATTGGATCCAAATTTATTTTTGGTCTAAATTTACTGTATATTGACGAAAATCATTTTATTTGCTGCAAAAATTAAAATACAAACAAGCTTCAAAAGCTCAAATTATGGGTTCGCTCATTCGCAAACAGTTTGGGAATCCGATGTCTCAAATTTTTGATTTACTCGTGTATGTGTTTCTATTTAGTATCCACTGCTTAAACCACTTTTTTTTCTTCTTTTTTTTACATACACATGCAGATTTTAACTGATAAATCCGTATTCCTATTTTAAAACAACGTACTACCGGTAAGGTTTCGCAACCAAGATGGAGCCCGATTCTTATTGAGCGCTTGAAAATTACGGTTAGTTAAACGTTCTTTAGGTTAAACAGAGAATGAACGATTTTTTTCGCAATCAACGGTTTGAGTACCATCTTTTTAATGGTTATTCAACTGTTGTAATTAAATATGGTAAAATAACAATCAAATAAATGGTTATTTAACTATTTTCTTACGGAAATTTTTAACAGTGAAGTACTCCGTTTGCAATTTCTTCTGCTTTCGATCGTTTTGGCGATATGTGTCCTAAATATATTTTTCAGGTAGAATAACAGTGGTAACGTGCTTTATAATTATTATTTCAGTTATTTAAGAACAATGGGCTATCCTTCCGTCCATCAAAAGACAAGTGTCGCATGTCTTTATATTTACGATCTTGGTGTTGCTGAGTTTGCAAATGTTTTCTCGCTTTTTTAAAATCTTGTTTTTTTTATTGGACCGACTACATTTGATGTTTTTCGTGGGATTAAGCCGACGATGCTAACTAAGGCTGCCGCTGCTCTATTTGACACATGAAAGCGATTACACGTTTTTTAAATTTTACTTAAACTGACCCTGGTTTGTGAAGCGCTTGCTTAAACCCTGATACAACTAAACTCCGGATCAGTTTCGTCAGTGTCATTTATTAAACATTATTTATCGCTTTCTGATTCGTAAGTAACTTCTTCATCAGCATTAATTCCATCTTCCATTTTGCTCTTGATTCTTTTTTGCTTTTCGTTCTAACTTCTGTTTCGCTTTTCGTTCGAACTTCTGTTTCAATTTCCTTGTGGTTTTAACATCCACATTTACAATAACCATTTTTCGTTCCGCAAGTAAAAATTGTTTTTTGACAGGGACTTTTCGAGTCTTATTTCAATTGCATGTAGAGAAAGGGCATTTACAACAAGCGATATCGAAAAGCTGTTCACGAGCTTCGGATAAAAATAACTGTAACTTGACATTAAAAGCATCGGATGTAGCCCCTTTTTTGTTCATCGTTTTCTTCAGGTTTTTATATTTGTCATGAAAACGTTGAATTAGTTGAACTATTCTTCTGTGAAAAACTACAGAAATGTATGATTGATGCCATATCTCTTCAACTTTGTGGCAACCTCTTTTGAAACCTCTGTAACCGTGGGCTCTTTGCAATTATGAAATGACTCTTTTTCATTCACAAGAAACAAATAATATTTAAAAACGTCTTCATAAGTAGGTAACACCGAATCAGACAGGTTTTTGGGTGTCCCAAAATTTGCAATTTGTAGCATTTTCCTTGTTTTTATCTTACATTTAGAGTGCAGCGTCCCCACATATTTCACCCTTTGTGTAACAAAACAATGCAGCGTCCCTTCAAAATGTTAAGGTTTATTGCCATTTTTAAAAAAAGTTCTTTGGAATGTTATTAATAAATAAATATCTCTTATCGGTAAAAAAAACAAGCATTAAAATTTGTTAAAAGCATTTTCTTTCAAAATACTGCCATGAAATTAAGGAGAAAAACAATAACAAAACTTTGCGACCGTAGCGGCCCCTGAAGACATTAACGAATATTTGTCAAATTTCGCACATTCACTAACTATACCCATAGACAACTTTTAGCAGCTATCCAAAATTGATGTGAAAAAAATTTTGTTTTTCGCCCCACCCTACTTCACATCTTATGCTCAAACGCAGTTCTAAAATGTAAAAACTTGTGAGCTAGAATAACTAACATAAACGTATCCTTGTAATTTCTGTCGAAAGGAGCATAAAAGCTGTTTAATTTACCGTGTAAAAGTCATTTGAATAATACAAGTCGGACATTGATTATCCAAAAAAAAAAAAAGTATTTAAGATAACATTACATCTGGCAAAAAGCTTCACAAACTAGGACAGAGACTAAGGGGAGCCGAGCCGCCAGTACCCAAAACTGTTGAAAAACACCAAAAATTGGCTTAAGTAGTAAAATAAATCTTTAAAAATGTTCCCTGAAAGTTTCAGAAAAATTAAAGCAATATTTATTTATTTATCTTTGATTTTATTATGGTGTGAGGTGCCACCTTTTCATCCCGAAACCGTAACTGTGCTGAATATAAGCCACATATTTATTTTTTTAAATAAAATAAGCAAGAAGAAGCACTTTCATCATGACTGTAACTGAAAAAAAAGTTCCTTACTTTGATAAAGAAGGGATTTAACTTTTTGCAAGCCGAAAACTTAAAATGCTGTTTTCTCCCACTTTGTTTTTTGTGCATTTCATCTGAATAAAAAGGCAAAGGTTTTTTTAAATTTGTATCTATAATGTTGATTTTTTCCCACATGTTCCTGAAACCATATATAAAATTTATGCTCTACTTTCATGATAACTTAAGAACTTTTAATGCTTTTCGAAGATTTTTTGAACTTTTCGTTGTTTTTTTTTTTTTTTTTTTTTGGCGTTATTTTAGTTTTTATTTTTTTCTCAAAAAGTAATTGACTTATAAAAAAAAATCAAAGCATAAAAGTTTTGCTTTTTGAGTAATGAATCAATAAAAAAAATTTTGAGACTTTACGCCAATTTTTAAAAAAGAAGATGCATTTTTAAAAATTGCTAATTTTCTTTTAAAAATTAAACTGTTCAAATTATATTTTAAAAATCCAGTTTTTTTTAAATATTAAATTTCTTATGAAGTGATGTAACATGACATGAGACAAAAATTATAAATTTAAACACCATAGAGAAAAAAAATGGTCTCATGGTACCCACTCCCCTTAATTGGTTTTAGGAATAGGAAAACCTTTTCAGTCCATAGGTTTTCTTATTATGAGACTCTAACAAGTCAAAAATTACAGGGGAATGAAATGAATCAGTTTGCTTTAATAAGAGAACCGGCTGGGCTGTGAAAGTAATAGCAGTAAATCTCCTCAATAGTGGACACAAGCCTGGTAAAAATACAGGGGTTGGACAAAAATATGGAAACACCTTAAAAAAAAACACGTTTCCTTGCCTAATATGGTGTAGGAAACCCGTTGGCATTCAAAACAGCTTGCAGTCTTCTCGGAATGGATAAATACAGTTCCTGTATGTTTGCCAAGGGAATATTGTACCATTCTTCCTGCAAAACGGTGGCAAGTTCAGATAACGATGTTGGCGGTGGATAGCGAGAACGCAGTTTCCGCTCCAATGTAGACCACAAAGGTTCGATAATATTCAGGTCTGGTGACTGTGGTGGCCAGGGGAGATGTGACAAATCATCCTCGTGCTCAGAAAACCAGTCCTGGACAATGTAGGCTGTGTGAACAGGGGCTTTGTCGTCTTGGAAGACACCATCACCATTGGGGAACAAAGTTTGTACCATGGGATGGACTTGATCGGCCAAAATGTTCACATAAGTCTTAGCAGTAATATGCCCTGACAGAGTTATCATGGGGCCAGCAGAAAACCACGATATGGCTGCCCAAACCATTACTGAACCCCCGCCATGTTTCACTCTTGGCAACAAGCAGTCTGTATTATAGGCTTGAGATGGCGTTCTCCAGACGTAAACTCGGCCACAAGTGGGAAACAATGTGAAAGAAGACTCATCAGACCATATTACTCTCTTCCACTGCTCTATAGTCCAGGCTTTATGACTTAAACACCACTTTTTCCTGTTACAAGCATTAGCATCACTGATGAATGGCTTTTCAATTGCAGCACGACCAGCAATTCCCTGTTTATGAAGCTCCCTTCTAATTGTTTTTGTACTCACAGGGTTTGGTAACACGACATTCATTTCAGCAGTAACTTTTGCAGCTGTGGTCTTCTTTTTTTTTCGAGAAAATCCTCCTTAATGATCGTCTGTCACGATCACTCAGCACACACTTTCGCCCGCGCTGTGATTTAGCGGATGATGTTTTTCCGCATTTCAAATATGCGGAATAAATCTTCGATACAATACCTCTTGAAACACTAAAAACCTCGGCTACCTTGCTTACGGAAGCTCCCACCATACGCGCGCCAACAATTTGGCCACGTTCGAAGTCTGTTAACTCTGACATAATGCAATGACAACCTCACATAACACTGCTCCGACAACGACTGAACGATTCAGCGCATTTACGAAGTTGTATAGGTGGCGTCAGTAGGCGAAAACGCCAGCGCCATCTACATAGTTCATTAAAATCAATCTTTCTTTTCAAACATGCATTTCAAGAGGTGTTTCCATATTTTTGTGCAACCCCTGTATTTGCCCGTAGTAGAGTGGGTGTTCGTAAAAGAGGGTTTTCTTTTTAGGCTGAATTAATTGCTTCCGATAAATTAAAAACTGTCCGCCTAAAGTGAGGTGTCCGCATTTGGGGGGTGGTGTCCATTCGGAAAAGTTTTACTGTACTATGTAGTGTTCTCCACACTGTACTTTAATTACTGATTTAAATGTTAACCACTTAATGCATTTCCCCGTGTCTGACACGGGCGAAAGTTACCGGAAAGTTTGCCTATGCCCGTGCGTTTTTTTATTTCTAATGCTCGTCTGAGATCAGTTTACACTTTGTTTGTATAATATATTTTTTTCTCTGCAACTTTTACCCCCCCCCCCCCCCGCTACCTAGTCACCCGTCCCCCCCCCAACCTGAAATTGCAAAGAATAACTTACACTATACTAGTTTTTCAGAAACAAATTCGTGCTTTAAGGGGTTAATGATAATTATATAATTATCTCCAAAACATCGCAATATAACCACTCGCTATTTCTAATACATTAATAAGCAATATTTTGAAAATCAGACAAAAAAAAAAAAGAAATTTTGGCAGTGAAATTTTTTGATCGTCTGGCTTTTTTTATGTGTAAAAGTGAGCCTTATGCCATTTTTAGCTTACCAGAAATTTTTGTACACTCTGTATAGCCAGCAAAAGTTTAAGGTTGCGCCGAAATTTTGTCTAAAATAAGATCAAGGCACATTTCAGTGCGCTGTAGTGTTTTTTTTCAGCAACTATCTTCCCACGGCTTATATTTTTCGACTGTAGTATATCAGCTGATGATGGATGAATAGTTATTTTGGTGGATTATTGTTGCTTTCTGTTTTAGGCTGCAAAAAATGACCCGAAAGCGGTAGCATTTAAACAGTCGATAAATTAAAGTTTTGTTTGAAAAAAAAATACTGCATCGTTCGTTGTTGTTTCCAAGTCGCTTTCGGGGAACATGAATATAAAATACATTTTCGGAAGTAAGCGGTTACATTTGCAACGCTCTCAGAAACACATGCTCAAATCTCACGAAATTTTCGTCGTATTTGACGAAATGGCATTGTGAAAAATGCTCTGAGTAAACCTTTTGTCAAATTGATGAAATTTGTGTAGTAATTTTTTTAATTCACGTGATCACGTGAGGAAAGAGTCGTTGTAAATGACGAACTTTTCCTGACGATTGAAGAATCCTCGAAACTGAGGGTTATATTTCTGAGAGTGAAAGCAAATTGAACAAATGAACCATTGTTGAAAAGCAAAAACTGCTAACACTTGTGTTTTTTTAGGTTTACAGTGTCTTTTCAATATAACAGCTGCTTTGTGTCTCGAAGATCAAAATCTTTTCGCGTTGAAAGAAGGGCTTCTTGTAACCCTAAAACACGTGTATACAGTATATTTTGTTCGTACGTTAATTCTTCACAATGTTTTAGCTGATTAGGGTGCTTTCACACCGAAAGCGACAAAGACAATATTCCTGTCTTTTCTCATCTGCGCAAGCGCCTAGCATATTTTTAAAGGGAAAAATATGCTCTGCTCTGGCGCAGATCAGAAAAGAATTTTTTAATTTTTGTCGCCTTTGGTGTGAAAGCACCTTTATAGTTGGTAAATTAGCATTTAAACCAATTATTCCGTTTTTGCAGGTGGGTAGAGAAAAGCATGACTTTAAAGAAAGAGGTGCCTTGTCCACCGTACTGTTTGGCAGTGCACACTTGGGGTCTCATCCACAAAGAATCGCCCCTGAAGCGCGGGTGCCACCTCTCCAAGGGCCGCTTGTACAGCATTTGCCTTCTTGCCTTCCTGACTTCATTCTTCCTAGCGCTGCACATTGTGTTTCTCGGATACCCGCGGACACCACTTGTCTGCCTCGATTCCTATCGAGGCAATTCTTTCTCCGGAGAAGGTAAGCAAACTTAGCACTTAAGGTGCTTTCAAACCAAAGGCAACAAAGACAAAAAACTTCTTTTCTTATCTACTCAAGGGAAAGGCATATTTTTGCCTTCAAAAATAGGGTCTGCGATTACGCAGATGACAAAAGAGAAGTTTTTTTTTGTCTTTGTCGTCTTTGGAGTAAAAGCACCCTTAGAATAGTGTTAAAAACGAAACAAAAAAGTCTGACTAGGATCCAGAAGAGTGATGAATTTGTCGCATTTTAAAAATGTTTTTTTTGCATAAAACTCTTAGTTTCACTAAGTACTAAAGGAAATAATAAGGTAAACATTTTTTTTCCTCCAGCATTATTAAATAATTTAAAAAAATGATAAAAATATATGATGGTCTAACAGCTTTAGGCAAATTAAGTTCTTGTCTTTAAGGAGTTATTTTTCAGAGAGTGAAATCATGTTTTTAACCCTCCTACAGATTCAATTTTACGTCTTTTGTAAGGAATTAAATGTCTTTTTTCACACACACACACATTTCATATTCGTCGCTTTAACAAAACCTTTTACACTTTTAGTGTAAAAATAAATGTGAAAAAGTTTTTTAAGGAAGTCACCACGTGAAACATAATGTTTTAACCAGTTCTTTCCTTATTCTATGATGCAGAAAATATATTCACTCTTGAAAATACGCATATCATATTATTACTCCATGATGTAGAAAATATATTCACTCTTGAAAATACGCATATCGTATTATTGCTCGATGACGTATATTCACTTTTGAAAATTCTTTGATGTAGAAAACCTATTTACTCTTGAAAATGTTCATTTGTCCTTCAGTGGATCATTCGGTAGAAGCTCTGTTTCCGCAGAACACCGAAAGTGAAGCAACATGGACTTAGGTCAATGTTTGGGACGGTGACAACCTCTCGAGGCTGGTTCCTGTGGGCCGGGTACGCTAAAGGGAGCTGGTGCACATTAAATAGGTCGTGGCTCCGAAGTCCTCCAAGTGAAACGATAACTCTGGGGGGTGCCAATCCCAGGTGACGGTCTCTCATCTAGGATCTGGTTCAAAATTAAGAGACCACAAAATTTGAGGTCAAGTCGGTCTTCAGCCCTCGTGGTTCCTCGCTGTAAAATGAAGCTGCATATCACCCTAAGCCAATGGATTATTGATCTTCTGGACCTGGTAGAAAGCTTTCCTATGCCAGGGGGATTAGTAACAACAACAAAAAATGCTCATATACAATCGTTATTTTAATCTTTTGCATTAATAAGTTATTGGTTGAGAAATCTATTGCAGATATTAGGGTGTGTATATTAGCGTTTCAAACTTTTTCAAATCAGGTATATGCTTCCCCACGGGAGAGCATCCGAAACGTTAAAGTTTGGTTTTTTGCTGTACTTTCCCTCCTAACACACGTGTTAAGATCAACCCAAGAAGGAAAGTGAAACAACATTTTTGGTTATGTGCAACGCAGTAACGCGTTTTAAATGTTCTAAAGAAATTTTTTTATTGTAAATCTCAAAGTAGAGTTTACGAAGAAAAATGCACCAAAATACGAATTCAAATTGAGATTACCGAAGTACCTTTCTTATATTGAACTTATTCAGTGAGTAAAACTGAATTTAAGTAAAAAATAAACCTTATTCTTGCACATGGCCATTTTGTGCACCAAATGCTCAGACATAATTTTTATCTTCTTCTTAGCTTTTCATACTTTGTTCTTCAGGAAATTCTGCAATCAACGAAAAATAAATATTTCTTTTAAAGTAAAATTCTAGAAGAAAACAGAAGATCTTTTACACTGATGCAAAAATTACAATCCACTTAAACGCATCGAATTAAAAATCTCGTACCATGAAACGCAAAACCTTAAACAGAGAAAACATTTAACCAAAACTAAAAAACATCGGAATCCGTTTTCATATCAAAACTTAAATCAAATCTAAACAACTTTTACGAAATCACTTTTACTTTAAAGAATGCTTCCGAAGAAATATTTAATCTTCAATTTCACTTTTTCCCACTTAATACCCAGTCACGTTGATTGATCCGTCTCTTCGTCATACATAATAATTTTAATGAAGGGGATAATTTGAATAGTGGGCGATGGGATTTAAATTTTAGATGGATACGGCTGCAGCTCAACACCGCCGGAATACTAAGCAGCCTCCTCTTCCCGATCTCCATATTGATTTTACAAATGGCTGCTGCTGAACTTATGATTGCAATGAATGGGAGCGGTTATGTGTCTAGCATTAGTGGTGACAAGCGAGTTCATTAAATTTTCCTCAGCGATGAGCATAGTTTGAATGAGCGTATTTATTAGTGGATTAATCGACGTTATCTGGGATCCTCTAGCTACTCATTACAGAATCTGTCGTGATTATATGCAATATCTAAAATAATACTCCTTTCATTTTTTAACAGTGAAAGTTTATTATAATGTCATAGCTATCATTATAGTAAATGCTCTCAAATATTTCACGATGCTATATATACAAGATTTACAAATTGTATTAGCGTACCACACATGTACATTACAGCTGAGTTGCATACCTCTCAATTAATACTCTACTGATTGGTAGAGTTACGTTTCGGAACCGCTGCAATTTATGATATTAAATGTCTTTAATTGGGACTCCTAATAAAGATTTGCATAATTACGATACAGATTTTTTTGAATAAATACGAATGTTAAAAATTAAAATTGTATGGGATGCTTTGGCCATGCTCATTACAGAATCTACCCTGCTTATGTGTATCATTTAATGTAATATCCCTTTATTTTTTATCAGCGAAATATCACATCCATCATTGCAATAAATTCTCACAGTACTATAGTATACTATTAAAAATTTCCGTAAGAAAATAGTAATATAACCATTTATTTTATTGTTATTTTACTATATTTAATTACAACAGATGAATAACTATTAAAAAGATGCTACTCAAACCGCTAATTGTGAAAAAAATCGTTTATTCTCTGTTTCTCCTAAAGAACGTTTAACTAACCGTAATTTACAAGCGCCACAAGGTCTCGTAGTCAATAATAATCGGGCGTCCATCTTGGTTGTAGAAACTTACCGGTCGTACGTTGTTGTTAAAATATAAATAAAGATTCATCATTTCAAAACTGCATGTGTATATAAAAAAAGAAGGAAAAAAAAGTGACTTAAGCAGTGGATACTAAATAGAAACACATACACACGTAAATCAAAAATTGGAGACATCGGATTTCCGAACTGTTTGCGAATGAGCGAACCCATAATTTGAGCTGCTGAAGCTTGTTTGTATTTTAATTTTTGCTTCAAATAAAATGATTTTTGTCAATATACAGTAAATTTAGACTAAAAAGGACTTTGGATCCAATCAAACACTGAAATCTCAATTTTAAGGCAGTTTGCCTGCTGGAAAAGAAGATTTTATGATAAATAAACTTCCGCTTCACGTGATTAAGGTGACCGAGTGGATAGAGAGCAAGACCAGTACACCACGCATTGGGGGTTCGAGTCTTGCAAGCTTCGTTTATGGTTACTACGCCTCAAAGATTCTACGTCTCGAAATGGTTGAAAAACGGTGAACATTTTGTTTTGAAACCATTTTTAAATGGTTATAGAACCGTAAACTTTTGGATTTACGGCTTTTTAACCAAGCTGATTGGAAATGGTTTAGGTTCCGTAAAGATAGAAAATGTTCCAAACCGTAAATTTAACGGTGAATTAGATGGACACACTGCTTCCGGCTATTTAACCGTAATTTCATGATGAAATTTCCAACTGTAGATGCTGGATTTACAAATTTCATTAGAACAAAACTCATGTAAATTACAGCTCAGTCGCATACCACTAAATTAATGTTCTACTGATTTTAGAAAATTGCATATTAACATTGATAATAATACATATTATTCATAAAGATTGAAAATAAAGATTTACTAAAAGAAATACTGTGTCTACTGAAAAAGTACTGAGTTTGGAAATTACGTACTGATTTATCAAAGAAATATTGGATTAATCGTCATTACGTGACATCCGCTAGCAACTGATTACATAATCTGTCCCCATTATATGTAAAATTAAAAGTAATAGCCGTTTCAATTTTTGTCAGCGAAATGCCACAGCCATCATGACAATAAACGATCTCCATTTTACAAAATATAACAATACAAAGGATGTATTTAACGCATTAGCGTACTACTCATGTAAGTTTAAGCTCGGACCATTAACCGATTGGATAGAGTTACGTTTCCGGCAGGTCACCTAATTAATAAGCATTACTGCTGCGTTATTAATGTACTGTTACACTGTAAAAAACTCTAGTTTAACAGTTACCCATAAAAATTATTAAAAAAAAAATGGTGAAATTTAGCTGCAACCAACATGTGGTACTAAAGTTGAACCATTATAATGGTTCCTAGTTTCACCTTCATGGTGATACTAGGTGAAACTTAAGCACCAAATGTTCGTAAGGGAAAGCAGCAAGTCTATTCCGTCTAGAACTATATGGGCCTGTGTAAACCAATATCAAATTGATAATCAAGCTATCTCTCTCTCTCTCTCTGTCTTTATCATTTAGCTTCAGTTTTTAATTACTTCAAGTATATCGTTTTCAACGGCTTATACACATTCATTGACTTATTCATTCATTCACTCCCTCATTTATCCATTCATTCATTCACTCATTTGTTTATTCATTCATTCACTCACTCGAAAATATCTTCAAAAATCTTGATCAAAAAGTTTCATGGGAAAATTGACTCGTATAGTTCTGGATGAACTTCACATCTGTACATGTTCTACGTCATTACATCTTTTCGATAAAGCTTGTTCCAAGCAAATCCGTCTCTTAGAACAGGATTTATATAGGACTGAAATTTCACCATAGGCACTAATGTCATGATTTTTTTTTTTTTTTTTTTGAACTGTTCAAAATCGAACAAAAGTTGTTCAAATCACAAAATGTTGCCCGTTGAGAGCTTCTTCCAATGAGCTTGTTCAAAGGAGCTTGCATCTTATGCCTTGACTTCTATCTTATGCTGGAACTTGTAACTTAATAATTTCCTTCAGGTTTGCCCATAGGTGGTAATGTTAACATTTTTGAACTGTTCAAAACTGAATGAAAAAATTTTCAAATCAGAAAGTAGAATATGGAAATGAGATGTCCTTGCCGAGATCTTTCAAATGCAAAAAAAGTCTTTTGAATCGGAGATTCCTCCAAAAGTTTATTAGGGTGGGAAGACGCACAAACCCTACTTTCAAATTTTTAATTTTCAACATTTAATTATTTAACTTATTTTTGATGTTTTCTTTTTCAACGATATTTTTACGATACTTTAAGCCTTCTTTCCTTTTTTTCTTTCTCTTTTACTTTTACGTGAAAGTAGGCTGAATCGCATACTGGTTTTATATTTATAAAAAATGAGATGCATGATTTTTTTTTGCACAAAATTAATTTCCATATTCAAGTTTTCAACATACGGCTTTTTTTTTTTTTTCAATTTCTTTACGAAGATGAACATGTTATAAGTGCAATTATCTTCAAAAGTCATTATACTCGGTGATAACAGAAGAAAATCAAACAGTACATAATTAGGGTAATGTTTATGATACCATAAAAAAAATTCTGCAAAATTTCAAGGAATTTAAAAAGTAATGGTAGCCGTTTGATAACTTGAATTGAAGAATTTTCATTCGAAAAAGCACTCTTACATTAAAGTCAGCCAAGCACATAACATTAAACCGGTTAAAAAACAAACGTTATTGATACGACCTCTTTCTCCGATGCAAAATTATTTCTTATTTCGTTATTTAAACTATATTACCGGAAATAAATTCAAATTAAGGTTTGATGCTTATTATTTTTTGGAGAGGTGGAGAACAATTAATTGAGCGTTTCTAATTTTGATTGCACAGTACTTAATCAAGACAAACAACGTTACCACTTAAGTGGCTCCTCAGTTTGGATTGAAAAGAGTAAAAGGAAGAAAATGAGACGTCTTGTTCATCAAATAATTCAATACATAATAAGAGCGTATCTTATTTATTCTGATAACTGACATAAATAATGAGAAATATGTAACTGCTCTATGAGTGAGAAAATTACTTACAATTTAGACATTAAATTGCGCTTTTCTTTAAACATTACTTAAATGCAGTAGTCAAGCACTCATATTTTTCAAAAAAGGTAGAAATTTCTCTAAAAGTCACTCAGTTTTTTTTTCTTTTCAAAAGTAATTGTCGAATAGTAGTTAGAATGAAATAAATATAACTTAATGAATATCAAGGATCTAGAGCGAAGCATGGATCATTTGAACAACGAGACTTTGCTCGAAACTGGAGCGGAGCCGAAGCAAGGAAATTTGTTATGCTCCACTGCTCCGATTCTTTTTAAATTTTTTATCCCAAAAATTAACTAAAAAAATTAATGAAAAATATTATTTATTAAAATTATCCGGAGCACGAAGTGGAGCCGGAGCAAGTATGTAGAGTTTGGAGCGGAGCAACTCAAACAGTGGCCTGAAAAGAAGTGGCCCCTATAAAAAATTAATTATGAAAATAAATAAATATAAGTTATTAAAATTTTTTGGAGCGCGGAGTGAAGCCGGAGCAAGTATTTTGACTTCAGAGCGGAGCAAATCAAAAAGTGGCCTAAAAATAAGTGCCTCCCTAAAAAAAAGTCGTCCCTATAAAACATTAACTAAAAGAAATAAATGAAATATATATATAAAACTATTCGGAGCACGGTGTGGAGCCGGAGCAAGTATTCAGAATTCGGAGTGGAGCAACTAAAAAAATGGCCTAAAAAATAAGTGGCCCCTGTAAAAAATTAACTAAAAATATAAATGAAAAAATATGATCTATTAAAATTATTCGGAACCCGGTGGGGAACCGGAGCAAATATTTTGAATTGGGAGCGTAGCAACTCAAAAAGTTGACTAAAAAGTGACCATA